>OY728140.1:514238968-516738968 GCA_963277665.1 Viscum album
TTTCACTCAATAATGGGCTTGATATAGTGTGAGCTAAAAATATAAGGTATTCACTCTTGAGGTTTGTCTTAAGGTTGAACAGTTTCCCCTTCTCAATTAAGAAGCTCATTCAAAAACTTTTAAATCTTAGCACAAGAGTCTGTTAATGGATCATTCCCTTCAATTAGACTACTTATGTGTTTTATTGGTGGTAGGATTTCATTGGGAATAAAGACTATCATATAAAAAATTTGGGCTCAAGAATTATTATATAGTAATGACATTGCATGATGTCTTCCTTAGGGGGGATCTAATGATGTGGGAACCGAGTAAAGTAAAATACCCCATACTCACCCCATACCCATATATACACATCATATGGTGTATTGGTGATTATCTATTGAGTTTCATTAAAATTGTAAAGGAAATCATGATTAATGTTCTTATAGTGATTCTATGATTTTGGGTTCTGATCTACTAATAAAGTGAAAATAAAATCTGGTGACAGTTCATGTTTATCACATTAAAATGATTGAAATATTCTTAAAAGGTAATATTCTTGGATCTACACTTAAAAAGTGCTAACCATTATTTATAGAATACTAAAGATATGAAATCCTCTTTTAACACCTCTAGTGTGTTATACCAGAGTATTGAAGATATAGTTTGGAGTCGGAAGGTAAAATAGAGGGGGGTGTGGATTTTGTTTTAAAAAATAAAAATTCATAAAAATATTGATGCTATAAATGATATAATGATACAATAAAAAATCGATATAATAAAATTTAAGTGTATAAAAAATAAAAAGAGATAATAATGTGAAATTGATATAGAAAGTAAAGTTAATAAATTAGATAGACAAGGAATACTTTGATCTTTGGGACCATTGCTATGATTTCACTTTGATTAGGTGGAATAATGGATGAAGAAATGAGGCTCCCTTGATCTATTTTTATAGACTTCAATATTTTATGACAATGTTATGCATTTACATGAAACAAACTGGGGAAATTATGAGCTAATTAGGATTATTTTAGACCACATTCAATACAACCTTGAACTAGCTTTCCCATTTCTACTGGATACATGGTAGCCTCCATTGGGTAGCCAATGGCCTTCTTAAAGCTACAGCCATTCTGCCTATCTCCTCCAGCCATTTGGTGGCCTTCTGTAGCATTGGTGGTTCTACCATATGCTATTATCTAGCTGGGGCTGTAATGCTATACAAACTTTTAAGGTAACCCTTTAGGCTTGATTTGTAGGTTAATAGTGGTCAAATTAAATCCTACCATTATAACATAAAATAAATAAATTGAAAATACTTGAAACAATATGAAAAAAGTTTGAATAAATAAATTATTTATAATTATTAAAACAATTGGATGATGTGATTTAAAAATATCCATATTTCTATGATAAAAATATTTGACATAAAAATAAAGATAAGGAAGAGGAAGAGATAAAAAATAAGAATTATACCCAATAAATGAGAAACTACATCTCCCCCTTTGTGAAACATTGAAATAAACTCCTCCCCCATGATGAAACATCAATTTAAACAAACATTCTTTTATCTTTTACCTCAATCAAACCCCCCTTTAAGATTATCAAAAAATAACTTTTGAATAAAGTGGGTTAGATAATAAAGATAATAGAGTTTGAAGAGAATGTTAAAATAACCATAAAAAACATAAATCATAATATAAATAGATAAAAAATGTAAACTCAAGAATCCTTTGTATAAAAAATAATTAGGAACAAGTTCATTAAAAGAACAATAATAAGTAATCATAATTTTTAAAAAAAATTAATCTCATGAAAAAAAAGAATTTTGAAACATGAATAAAAATATTCAAATAATCAAGAAATATTTTTAAAATAATTATAGATCATTCAAAGAGATATAAAATTTAGAAAATTATTTTAAAAATAGATTACACATTCTTAGAAAAAATATAAACCATTGAAAACTTTGTATAAATAAGATATAGAAGATAAGTATAAGATCATTAAAAGAACCCCCCTTGTGTAAAATAAATTAATAAAATAATAATATTAAAATAATTATAGAATATAAGATAAGAAAAGGTGATAAAACATTGAAGAATATATTAATTTAATAAGAAAATAGAGAAACTCAAGATTTAAGATAATTTGAAAAAAATTAAGAAAAGAAATAAAATATATTTGGATCCCCCTCAAATGACATCCAAATTGAGATAAAGGGATCATAGCTATAAAAACAGAGAATAATTTAAGAAAATAATAATTAATTGAAAATAAAAAAAAGTTTTTTAAAAATTATTAAAATAAAAAAATATTTTGAAAATGATTTTAAAGAAAAAAGTTTGAAAATATAGAGTGAATGTAAAAATATATTCTCTTCTATTTTTATAAATAATGCATATTTGAGAGAATATATTTAAAAAAAGTATTTTAAAAACAATTTTTAAAAAATATTTTTAATTTTCATAACTACCCAAACAATATAATAACTATTAAGAGAGATAGTGTGGAATATTGAAATAAGGAATAAAATAGATAACAAATTAAAAAAGGAGAAAGAAAAATAATAAATGGATATAAAATATTTTTGAGGAATAATGTAAAAAAATTTAATGAAGAACCTTTTTCCCATGAAGACCAAGGTTGATTTATAAGATTCTATTTAAAGGAAAGATATTTTCCCTACTCACATGGAGCATAAAATATTAATCTTAAGGTGTAAATAGTTTATTTGTTACTTATACAGGTATAAATTAGACCACTTTTAATAAGAAGTCGCCATTGGATAAATCAATGAGGTTTTGTGGAGAATTCCTTCAAAAACTTAAAAAAAATCTTTTTGGTGCCCAAAATTTGGGTCAGATAATGTGATCTAATAAACATTGAGAAGGTGAATTTTTTTTGGAACAAATAATTTTATCTAAAAGGGATTTGGAAACCCAAAATCTTTTAGAATAATATTTTATTTTAGAAATTGAATAATTAAGATGTTTTTTTGGTCTACCACATCTAGTATTTTTACAATTTCATTCATAGATTAAATAACCATATTTATAATAATAATTGAAAAATTTATTTTGAGAAATACCTTTCATAATAGTATTATTTTTCGAATAAGTTCCATTATTATTTAAAAAACTATGATTATTTATTTTAACACATTGAGAACCAAGGATCATATTAGGATATTTTTCACCTTGGGTGACTTTTGAAAGAGGGTTTTTTAGATCCCGGATTTTAGTTTTGAACTCTTCAACATCTGAATGTGTTTTAATGTTTAAGTCAAATAATATTTTATCATTTAAAATAATATCCTTTTTATTAGAATAAATATTTTTCTCATTAATAATACATTTATATTTATTTGAAATATTTTTTGATTTTTTAAATAATTTATTGGGTTTTTTCAATTTCATTTTTAAAAAAATATGAGCAAAAAGAATATCATGAATGAGAAGAAGATGAGGAATTATATGGAGAGTGGGAACTATCCACTACACCAACCTCAAGATGAGAAATGTGGAAATTATGATTCAAGTTCATAGTTTCATATATTGAAATTATATCTTCACTATCACTCCATGTTGAGACTTTTAGAGCCATTTGGCCTTTTTTTATTGTCTCTAATTCTATTTTTTTATAAATAATGAATTATGGTATTATATACCCCCTTTTTTCACTCATATCATTTCATCACTATAACTTTGAATTGATCTTGTTTTTCATTTCATCAATGGATTTTATTTTATTCTTTAGTTTTTCAATTTGATCAATCTTCTCATCAAGATTTCATTCTCACTTTCATTATTGGAGTCACTTCCAAAGAATCAACATCTTTTATATCTTTAATGTCTAGATTCATATTTTTTTTCTTAGCTTATATTTATCATTTTATAGATTTCATTCTCATAGTAATATCATATTTCAATATAGAACGAGTGAGTTCCTTAAGTGGGGCATTATTAACATCTTTATCTTCTTAGATCATGGTGAATTTTGTTACCCAAATACTTAGTAAAACACAAAATATTTTCTTGAATAAAGTTTTTATAGAAATAGATTCACTAAGATATTTGTATCCATTACAAATATCATTAAAATGAGTAAACATTTTAGTAATAGATTCACTAGGATGCATAGAGAATCTTTCAAAGTCTTTTCAAAACATATCTAAATGATTATACTTGACATTGTTAGTTCCTTAATGAGTTACTTCTAAATGTTTCTAGATTTCATGTACTAATTTTCATGTAGAAATTTAATTAAATTCATTTTTATCCAAACCACGATGCAATACGTTCCTAGATTTACCATCAAATTCAAAAGAGGAAATATTATTAGGGGTCAATTTATCTTATTTTTTAGTTATATGAATATGTTTATGTGTTAAAAAATTATAAGTTATATATCCAATGGATCTAATTTAATTAAACATGTAAATTTTCTAATAACTATAATTATTACCATAAGAAAATGGAGGATGACCAAACGAGTGTCCCTCCAGAGCATAATGAGTGTTTTAAAAAACCATTTAAAAAGAGACGATTTCTTGAAAATTGAATTAATGATTTTGAAAACAAAATAAGCTTTGAAATAATTCTAAATAAAATAATTAAATCAAATTCAAACTCCCTTTTATACAAAATGTATATCATAGAATGGAGGTAAAATGAAAATAAGAGGGGGTGGGGGTGGATTTCATTTTAAAAATGAAAAGAGAATAAAATGATTGATTCTTTAAGAGATACTATGATACAAAAAATAAATTGGTATAATAAAATTTAAATAAAGAGAAAATAGAATGTAAATAATGAAAAAGTGAAGAGTAATATAAAGTTTAGAAAATAAATGGTTAAGGAAAACGTTGATATTCAAGAGAATCATGACATTTTTGATTTAATTAGATGGTAAAATGGATGAAGAAATTAGGCTCCCTTGATCTCCTTTTATATCCTTCAATAATGATTGATAATGTTTTTGAATCACATGGGTTAATACATGTTGATTATTATCCAAGAGGTATTGTTTTATTCCACATTAAATATATCCTCATACTAGACTACCTAATGCCACAAGATACCCGATAGCCTCTATTGAGTAGCAAGTGACCTACCTGGAGCTACACCCATTTAACCTTCTACCACCAGCTATATGATGGCCTCTATCAGCTATCCAGTGGGTCTTTTACAACATTAGTGGCTTTGGAACATGATACTAGTTTTCTAGTAGCATTGCACTAGCTAGCCAGTGTTGTACTGTTGCACACACTTTTTAAGTTCCCTTTAATCATGTTTTGAAGATGAATAATTGATAGAGAAAATGCTTCCATTATAACCTAGAATAAAGAATAAAAACAATTTAAACGACTAGAAATAATTTAGATACAAAATGAATTATTTGGGATCATTAAAATAATATCCTAGTGAGATTTAAAATAAATGAGTCTAAAAATGATAGGGAGATTATCTTTGACCATTTTTTTTACATATCCATGCTATCCTCATCATATATACTAGAAAAATATTCCACTTAATCTGACCAAAATGAATATTTTAGATACATTATATTAGGAAGGGTAGGACTTACTAGAGCCACTTTAACCATGATGAAGCATGTGTGGGTGAGTAAGGCACTAACAATGACCATCTCCCTAGACCACCTATTGATGAATATGAAATATCATAGGTTGGTGTTGATGTCATGGGTGTATCCGACCACAATCATTCAACTGTTGATTATTATGAGGGTATTATAGAAGTGGTTTTGATAAGTGGATTAACTGAGTTTCATGATAAAATATCATTATAGTAGTAACTTCATAGTGGATTCTATATAAAGGAATCCCAAGGTTATAGACTGGCTTCCACATGGAGGACCTTCATTATTACTGGTCAATGAGTCGATAAGGGGATGAATTTCTTTCATGTTGATATTATTTAGTTGAAGAGTAATTTCATAGATGTAATCATGGTATGGATTCCCATGATCAATATTCATGTTTTCATATAGAGGACCTTCATAGAATTAGCTCTGGGGAGGAACCTCAAAACAACTGATCAGAATATCATAGGGAGGACCTTCAAAGTTGAAGATGTTATTTCAATTTAGTGATGAGTAAATAGACTATTTGGATACCATAGAAAGGTGTTTCATGACCTCAATCACATCATCACTAATCAATATAGGAACATGGGTCTTCCCTTAGTTCGTTGGCTTCCTTTGGTGAGATCTCATTTTGGATACTCTCCCAATCATAATACAATGACCTCTTGGTGTCAAAGTTTTCTTGGGTTGCACCTGCATCTTTTTTGAAACTAGATGATGAAGTCCTTGGTGTTATAAATGAACATGATATAGTCATTTATTTTCCAATAGAATATTTTGATAGATCCCTTCCTACTAGGTGGGAATGTGTTCCTTCATTTCAATTTCCATTGGGATACACCATCAGTTAGACTCAGAATAAATTAGAGTAAAAATGTGTGCCTCCTTCTAAGAATATTCTAGAATGTATTAGGAAACGTCTTGAATATATTTTTTGATATGATCCCACTCCTTTATTCCTATGGAAGCAGGAATATGTTCCTATTCTCATGCTATCATCTTGGGAGAAATAATATATGTCTATCCCTTATTGGATATAGGAAAAGACCTAAAACATATATGGATATAGGAATATGATCCTACCACTAGTCTTAAATATGTGATATAATATGTCAACACTATTCTCTAATCAGTGTGGGGATGTATTCCCACTCTTGTTTATTATCCACTGGATCATGTTGATGTGATTCCCTAATAATGGGGGGGTGAGAATATGTACATCTCCCAAATTAGTTTCCAGACCATGCCTACCAACCTCTTGGGTTAGAGTGGAAATATGTTCTAGTACAATTTCCTCTTTCCTTTCCACAATATTCTAGAATAAACCCTCTTATTGGGAAGTGGTAATATGTTCCAACTATTGAGATTTCACTAGGACATATTGATGGGAATCCTCAAATGTTTCTAAAATATATTGGTAGGATTATTGGAGATGAGTGGGAATATGGGCCCAAACCATTGGTTTCGTTAGGTCATGCTGATAGAATTCCTCAATCGGGGAAGGAATATGGGCCTAACCCATGATGTTTCATCTATCTCAATGAGCTTCCCTAGGCACCCCAGGTTATATGACTTGGGATTGGGTTTTCAAGGAGACCTCTTTAGTCATATCCTAAGGAGTTGAGGATGAACAAAGTCATTTTTGGTGATTATTAGTGACAGGACCCATGCTTGGAATCTCTTGAATAGTCATAGAGTCACTAGTGAGCCCCTATACCTTCCTAAGCTAAGGAAGGATGGAATTATCATGCTCTAAAGATAGACAACTGAAGTTTTTTAAAGTTAAAATTTGTTTTAATAGCTTCATTAAATCCTTCCAATGGAGAGAAGTTAGTGTAAATTTAGTGCCTAGAGGTTATCCTAATCTACATTTAGAGTGGGGATCATACCCTTGAGATGGTACTCCCAGACTAGTGCATTGGTCACTTATCACTACAGAAATTATGTTGGTAACATAATTCCCTTGGTCAATGGAGCTACAATCACTATAATGGATAAATCATAGGAATGTATGATGGATGATGATTCCATGACCTTGGATCATAGGGAGCCTTGTAGAGGGTTTTATGGCTTGTATGAAAAATAAATAGAAATAAAAAACCCATCCATGTAGTATCATAATTAAATACATGTTTGATTGGTTATTTTCCAAATTAAAGAATTCAAAATGGGTTAAATATTTTTTTCTAACACAAAATGTTCTATTGTTTTATTTTCAGTCAACACATACCTACTTTCCAAATTAGAATGTTGCTGAGACATTACTGGTGACACTTGGGTTGCATATTTTCAAAATTATGAGAGGTTGGGTTCATCACACCCTTTTGAGTTGAATCATTTCCTACTATAGGAATATTTTCTAGATTTAATTCATACTCATGAATCCTCCCCAAATCCTATTATGAGACCAATTACTCATGTCCTAGTGTCTAGATAAAAATCATGTGAAAATTTAAATATATTTATATATATATTAGTCTCCATATTTTTATTATTATTTACTAATAATTTGGTTAAATCCACATATCTTGGCCATTTGGAAGTTAGCATCATCTAGGGAGATGAAACATGTTGTGATATTAGGACAAGGACCACAAGAGGGGATTCATATATATATATATTTCAAGGTAATTAGAAACCCAATCATTATTTCTAACTTATCAGGAAGGTTTATACCTTTTAAGTTAATTTGAAAAATACCATGATGGTTCATTTTATGGTTGTTCAGTAAAAACCAAGTGAAGTAACTTTTAAGGTCATGTTTCTTGGGCATTTTCTGAGAAGTTTAAAGTCATAATGAGTGAACTTATAGGTGAAAGGTTCATAGAAATGGATGGAATGTGACTTACCCATGAGTGACCCTTTCTGGCTAACCTCAAATAGAATATGTCCTAATGAGGATGGGTTTAATTTAAAATGAATATAGACCCATGAGACGTGTGGTTCATTTCCTAATGGGGATATATCCCACTGAGTGAGATATGAAATCATCAGGAATATAGCCTAATGAGTAAGGTTTATTAAGAATGTAGCTAGGATGGGAAAGATGTGGTAATACCTAGAAAAAATATGGCCCTATAAATAGGGAAATAATTTCAATTAGAATATGGACCAATAAAGAGATGGATTTTAATATTGGTTTTGGATGTTGGATATGTCCTGATGAGGAGTATGGCCTAATGAGTAAGGTTAATTTAGAATATGTCCCTAATAAAGGGATGAGTGTTTTGGATATTTGTTTTAAACCTTATGGAGGAATAATATGTATCCTGGTTGATAGAAATCAAAACCCATATATTTTGAATTATATAGTTTAATGTCATATGGTAGGAAAATTTCACACAGTTTAATATCATGCAGTTAATACATTGGATATGTTGTTTATCAACTTGTTTTGGTTACATTCATATCACAAAATATGTGAAGAAAAAGGATTTAGTGGGGCTTATTCATTGAGGATTCCATAATGCTGATCAATAAAGAACTATTAAGATGATATCATTAATGAGGGAATGATTGATATTGTCTTATGATTTGAGAGGAGTCACATATCTTATATAGGAGAATGAATGATATGTGTGGGGATTAAATAAGTTCTTATAATGGTGGAATGACTCATAGAGGGGACAAGGGTGGTTTCCATCAATTAGGTTATGCTTGGTACTTACACCTTGGAGGAGGCTTGCAGTTCTTGCCAAGAACTATGTGAACATGTGTGGGGGTTACACATGAGTATTCACTACCAATATATGGGTATATATGGCTCATTAATTTTTATTGGTGATGAAATCAACCTTAGTAACATGTATATGGATTATACCTTATGTTTAATCCCATGAATTAATTTCTCATCGATTGGAGTTAGGATCCTAGATAAGTATGTTGATCCTTGGGAGACTACTTCCATGTGCTCATGATAGGGGGCCTTATTATCAAGTTAATACACAACTGTGATCACCCTAAGAGTTATATCTATTTGGGATTCCAATTATCAAGACTCATTTTATAAAGGGAGTACACGATCAAAGGGATGAACTCTAATGTGCATTCCGTGATCATGTATGTCACATGGTTTGGGAGAAGGTCTTATTTTAAACTTTTAGGGGTTTTGACCTTGGAGGAAGGGAGACATAAAGGTCTTTTTGGTTTGCATTATCCAATTAAGTGACTTAGGTGAAGTATAGGACATGGAAGAGGTCTATTTTTCCATATTTGGAAGTTTCATGAAATGGTCATGGAATTTATGAATAATACGTGGGTAAGTATGAATAGGAAGGGTTAAATGAACAATCTTGGAAAAAATATTGAAAATATTATGTAATACCCCATAAAGGGGAGCGCCTACTGCATAAAAAACACAAAAGGTGGGGTTTCCAATAGAGAGTTGTGAAATGACTATTGTAGGGTGGTATAAAGTATACTATTAATATTCTTAGTGAAACAAAATTGATGACTAAGGTTTTCTCACTTATGAAGATTTATAGTGGTTCACTCACTAATTCTAATTCATCTGTTATAGTTTTTTTCTTCTATTTTTCTTATTTTCTAAAAATATTGAAAGGATATGGGAGAAAGAGAATGAAATTATTATCCCAAAATTCAATGTAAAATATAAATATGTTGGAGAATAAAGGTATTGGTCTTACGGTTTGGTATCTCAGGTTCCTTCATTATTAATATTTGTAGTTTAAATTAAATTTGAAAATTCAATTATAAAATTTCATTCATGAATTACTATAATTTAATTTATTGAGTTTGAAAAAATACATTGCTATGAGTAACGTGTAGTCTAGACCACCCATATAATATATTACATAGCTCTCTAGTCTGCTAAGCATGCTATGGGGATGGGCTCACACATACAGACTCATACACCACATGGTTTCGTGATGACAGACACGGCCCCATCGGGATTTTTTGCAAAATTTTCATGTGAACATCGTATGTGACCAATTCTCCCTTCTACCACCCATGAATGCATTCCTCTTAGGTTTTCTTAGCTAGCTAACCCCTTTGGGTTTGGTTAATTGTCTTGTACACGTGAGTTGACAGATAGCATAGGATGGAATATATTATTTCCTATATTAACATCAAAACACAAAGTAAAATTCCATTAGAAATTAATAAGTAATATAAAACATTAAACTCAAAAAAAAATTCATATTTTTCTAATTTAATTATTCAATTATAATATAACAATATTTTAAATAAATTGTTAATTAAATGGGTAAATTGATTAAAAACAATTATAAAATGTTTAATAATTTTCCTGAAAAATAATGTCATCAAGATCCCACACAGAGTCTTCATAGAGTGCACCAATGTATGGCCTTAACAAAGTGTTTCCATGTATGGAATTCACAAAGTACCCCCTTATAGTAACTTTATGGAGTGCTCTTGTATAGGGAATCTATAGACATGGATAGTGGGGGGTGAATCCACTAATGAAGGGGGTTCCTCACGAATGGAAATTACATATGGGGTGACTTCACCCCAATATGTAATGGATTTTATTCCATTTTAAGAAAAATATACCTATGGAATTGTTTGGTTTTTATAATTAAAAAGTCTCTTTGTTATCATCTCTCTTTTATATAATTGAATCCAAGGTATTTATGGGAATAATCTGGTAAATATATCAAGAAGTAAGTGAAGATGGATGTGTGGACAAAAACTGTGAAGGTAGGTGAAGGGACTAGTCGATCTATTTTGAACACCATTTGACTGCTATTAATGTTGAGGAAGGGGGTTACTCATGAATAGAACTTACATATGGGTAAAATTCACCCATTTAGGGATGGAATTTTATTTTTTTATTTAGAAAACTTTACCCAAGGAATTATTCATAGTTTCTGAATAAGGAATATCTTTTTTCTCCTCTCCCTTTATTATAATGGAATCCTATGTATTTATAGGCAACATCTGGTAAATATATTATGATGTAAGTAAAGAGGGGTGTGTGGTTGTGAACTACGAAGGTAGACAAAGGGACTAGTCAAACTTTTTCAAACACTGTCTAATTAATGAAGAAAAAAATATCTATGAAGGAAATTTGTGCTTGTGTGGGAGGCCATTGAAGGTCCAAATACGATAATGATCCACGTAGCCAGTGAGCATTCACACACTCCATTATCATTCATGCAGATATCCAATATAAAAAACATGGGCAATGCTAGTATCAGCACTTGGTCGTCATCCATATAAGAATCTCATCTCAGCATCATGAATTATGGTTGATCTCATAATTAGTTGGAATAAATATAGCAACCCCTTCTGATTACCACGTTCAACTGATTCCATCAACCAAGTGAGTGGTCATGTATCGTATCCCTATGAAAACCTAGTATGTGCCCACATACATACTATGTGGGATTACCTTGGCATCAAACTTTATGTTTAGTATTCTATCATTAGTCTTAGTATGATTGATCATCAAAAATATCATGGTATTCAATAGACATGTAATCTATCTATACAAGTCAATTTTTTAAATAGTTTTTTTTGCAATGATTTTACATCGATTCGAGATCATTTAACATATTTTTCATCATAAATTAATGCTTTCAATAGTTTTAATAGAAAAATTATTTTTTAGTTATTTTTAGTAATATATAACTCAGATTGATTTTTCATATGTTCTTATATGTCACAAATTACAAGAAATTAATTTTCATAAGATTTCAAGATTATTGGAGGTTGTTTTCTAGGTTTTTGACACTTTGCAGCATAATTTTAAAGACTTTTATATCATTAAAATTGTACTAGTGGTAATTTAGTGTGCATTGGACATTATATTTAAATTATATATAATATTACATGTCATAAATTAATTGTATTCCATTTTTCTATGATTTTTTGACAAATTGATGTCATTTTCAAGGTTTCATCTCTCTAATTAATGTTTTTTTAAAATTTTAATATATTTTTAAACCTACTTTTGGACTTTCCAAACACACCATAACTTATATTGACATTACATATATCCATACACAGAAAAAATTATTAAAATATTATTTTCTTAAGATTTATTGAAAATCAGATGTGGTTATCTAGGTTTTGACTATCTCAAGCATGTTTTAAGGACTTTTTTATCTTTATAAATGAACTTTTACTCATTCTAAGCAAAAAATATTTTAAAAAAATGTGACTTATATTTTTACAGGTAAAAAATTATTAGAAATAAATAATTTTATTAAAATTTCATTAAAATTTGATATTGTTTTCAAGGTTTTGACCATATGAAGCACATTTTTAAATACTTCAATATCATTAAAAAAACATTAGGTCATTTCAAGCCCAATGGATGTTGCAATGATTTTTAATCTATTTTTAAATGTTATAATTTATTAAATAATTATTTTACTATAATTAAATTTAAATACTTAGTCATCTTCTACATTTTTTCTAATAAATAGACATTTTAGAAATTTTAAAAAATAAAACTGATTTTCTAAGCACTATGAGAAAAACACACCTCAAATTGATTTTTATTCTATTTATAATTGTCAAAAATTACTCTAAATTTATTATTATTATAATTTATGATGTTTTAAAATCATTTCATAGGTTTTTACCCTCTAAAAAATATTTCAAAAACTCATATCTTTAAAAACTATTTTTTCAGCCATTTCATCCTCACGACATGTCATATTATTGTGTTATCTGTTAATATACATAAAAAGGTTATGATAATTTATATATATATGATTTCATGATAATATGAGGTCATTTTATAAGTTTTTACCCATAGATGAACATTTTTAAAGGTTCCTATATCTTTAAAAATGTACTTTTTTTTCATTTCGAGTACATTATATGCCAGTTTGATGTGACCACTATTTTTAAAATCAAAACAAAATTAAAGATATTTTTCTAAGATTTCATGATAATATGAAGCCATTTTCTAGGTTTTGACCTTCCAATGAACATTTTAATGTCTTTATATATTTAAAAACATAATTTTGGTTATTTTAATCACATCGGATATTGGATTTACATGTCATCTATTTTTTCATGTCAAAATTTATTAAAATATTTTTTTACTATGATTTCACATCAATTCAAATAATTTTAATTTTTTTCATAGTTAGACATAGGTTTTATACATAGTAAAAATCAAAGATTCTTCTTAGCCATTTTGAGAAAACTATAGCAGAAATTGGCATGTCATATATTCCTATATGTCAAAAATTAATTGAAGTTTATTTTACTAAGAGTTTATGATGATATTAGGTATTTTATAGGGTTTGAACCCCTAAATATTGATTTTAAAAAGGTTTATATCTTTAAAAATTCACTAGTGGCCATTCGGTTACCATAAGATGTCGTATTGACATGTTTTATATTCACAAATTATATAAATTAATTATTGGTCATTTTACAATGATTTCATATAAATAAGACATTATTTTATATATTTTGACCATTTGATTCCCATTTTAAGTACTTATATACCTTTAAAATGAACTTTTTGGTCACTGATCACACTATATGTGTGGTTATTATGATTTCTATTCACATTCAATTTTTTTAAATGTATATTTACTATGATTTAATGATATCATGATATCATTTGATATGTTATGAACATAAAATTCCCATTTTAAAATCTTTTATATCCTTAAATACACACTTTTGGTCATTTTAGTGAAACCAAACATCAGATTGACTTATCATATATATTCACATGTCAAAAAATATTAAACGATCATTTTTATTGGATTTCACTACAATATAATGTTTGATTGGGTTTGAACCTTTAAAGCATGTTTTCAAATACTTTCATATCTTTAAAAACACACCTTTGGTCATTAATATCATAAAATATGATAGAATAATGTTTATATTATTCATAAAGGTCATAATTTATCAAATTATTATTGTACTACGATTTATTAAAATGATGATTGTTTTCTATGTTTTTACCATCCAACACATGAGTTTAAAGATTTTTTTATCATTAAAAATTCAGCAGTGGTCATGTGGGTCACACTAAATATCAGATTGATGTGTTGTCTAATTGTACATGTAAAAATTTAGTATGAGTTAATTTTACTATAATTTCATGATAATAAAATTCCATTTGAAAGGTTTTTAACATTATACACTTATTGAAAATTTATGTTTTCTATTAATTTGAGAAAACTAAAAACTATATTGATTTGAAATTTATTCATATATTTAAAAAACCAATCAAAGGTCACTATCTAATGACTTCACAACATTTTAAGGACATTTCCTAGGTTTTAACCCTCGTCCACATGGATTTAAATAATTATATATATTTAGAAATGTACTTGGGGTTATTCTGATAACACTATAAGACAAATTGGGATTGTCTGCTTGTGTCTGAATCTAACACTATTGTGAGAGACACATGTTTATTAACTCTAACAACTCCTAGAATTATAAAATGAATTTTAATTATAAATTTAAAATGATTAATTTGATAACAAAAAATTAATGGAACATAACTCATTCATATGGTGTAACTACATTTAGATCACCTATGAACTCATGATGATTCCCACTATCAACATCCATATCCTATAATAAATAAATTATTTAATATTAAAAAAACATTAGAAAATATTGGTACAATTAAAATATTTTATTTTTTACCTATGAAGATGGAGCGCGTGTTCCATTAATGGAATTTTGTGTTTCCACCACCTCTATATGTGATAATATCTATGATAATATCTTCTTATACTCTACCCATAGTTATTTAAACTGATCATCGCTACTCCAATATATATTCTTTTTATGGAATATGCCTCCATCTATGTGTGCATACCAATATCCCGACATGCACCTATCACCACTTCTCTAATAACTACACAATGTGGGACACCAATTCCACATATTAATGGGAATCCTTGTCTATCATAGCCTATTATATACTAAAATATCTCATCTATATGTATAATAACATGCTTCCTCTCCTACATAAGAAGTGCTTTCCTAGTTTCTAAGTTCTCATGTCAAATATACATAGTTAACTAATGTAAAAATATGAAAATTCAATATAAAATTTGAATATCATTTATTAAATAAATTTCTTCATATAATAATAGTAACATTATATTTAGTGACCCATAGAGTCATTATCAATACCAAAATTAGATCAGTGGGATCATCTTGTTGGTGTAACTGCGTCAATGGTGGATAAAAATTTCATATTTATATTTATGTTATATTATAAAATTTTAAATAAAAAAATGAACAATTAATTCTAAACTTATACTATATAAAATCCAATAAATGTACTAAGTGTCACATTTGGAAGGAGTTCCCTACCTTGACTAATTATGTTAATGATTACTAGAATTGATCAACCTTCAACATTTTCCATTTTTAGACATATGAAATATTAAAGTTATTTATATATTAAAAATAGTAAATCTTACCATCACTACCTCCATAAACCAAAATTAAACCAAATATTATGATTATATGGAAAGCACGATAGGATAGACTAACTTTATGATGTCTTAAATACCCATAAATTGTTCTCAATGGTCTTTTGTCATTGTTACCATGAAATATTTCCATAAAATTTTGTATTTTGAAATAAAAGAGGGTCAAAATTCCTCTAGACAAGATTCCAAATAATCCTGTTAAAAAACAGGGCATACAATAACAGTAAATAGAACATCATGATATATTAAACATGGATTTTATTTGAACACCTTAATTAGTATTCCAATTTTATCTTGGGTGAATGACATCCACTTTTGAGTAATCAAATAGAATATGTGGTAATATTATATCATATTTTTTAGATGATGAATCAATGCACTCTCTCCCTCTCCTATAGGATATAAGGTGCCATCAAATAAAAAATGCAGTCTCATGCCATGGTTCTATGATCAAAACCATCTACTAGGGTCCCTTTATCTTCTAGAAGACACACTATACTCGCTAAATATAAATTCATAATGTGGTAAAAAATAATTAATTTTTTAATTTAAAAAATACAAAATTTATAGGATAATATACGTAATGATAATTATTTTGAATTAACGTAAAATTGAAAAAGAAATCATACAAGAAATGATTAATGAATCATCCCAACCTTCCCATGACATATATACAAATATTAAAACAAAATAGGTTAAATAGGGAATCTTTTTTATCAATAATTCATATTTTTTATATAAATATTAATATTTTTTATATATTAATAGAAAAAAATTGTATTAAATCATTCTCTGATCATGAAATTTTATCATATCTCCTTTAATAGTCTCTATAATTCATTAAATATCTTATTATTACACAACCAAATTGATTTTTTCTGGTGTTTTATCAAGAGTAGAATTAATATCTAGATCCTATTTTAAAATTAAGAATGCCCCTTTTAGAAATTTTAACCACAACTTTACAGTCCAAGTTAGTGCTAACAAAGTAATATTTCTATACCTATAATTCTAGTTTAATGTATTATTACTAAATGGTCATTTTTATACAATATTTTTAGAAAAAATATCTTTGGATTATTTTTGGGGTTGCATTTACTAACAAGGATATTTAATAACTTCAAAATGATCTTATAAGGTTGAGAGTGGTTCAAGGTGTTTTAGAAGAAGTTTGAAGAAGTTATGTCTGCTTGAAAAAACTCAAATCCTAATAACTTAGATCACACCATGAATGAATTATCTAGAAAATAAAAAAGTAAAAAGACCCCAGAGTACATATATATGACTTCCCCATATTTTTTTAATTGTATATTTTTTATTAATTTGAGGAAATTTAATTTTTTTTATATTTTAGGATTGAAAATTTGAATTTTTAAGGTATTTAATCTATCATAAGGTTACCATATAGTTAAGATTAACTATTCAAGTTATCCATTTTTAGTGATGATTGTTTTTAATAATGCATTTTTCATGGTTGGTATACATTTCATCAAAGTATTCATGATTTACAAGAAATAGTTTGACTCAATTTTTCTATGTGTGGGTGACCCATATAGTTGACACATGAATAATGAAAACTATGTGTCCAAACTATGAAAGTTTTGTGGATTCCTTCAAATAGTTCATTCACTGTTGGTGTATGTTTTGGTAAATCATATATTCTAAACTTGTGAGATTCTCATTTTTACTTAAAAGTTGATTTCTACTTTTACCCATGGCAATTTAAAGGCATTATTGGCCTTCCCTCTTCACAATTTCATTTAATCAATCCCTTGGATATATGAGGGAGTCATCCCCTCCTTTAACATTTTATTTAAATCCTATTACCTTTATATTTTAAGTGTATTCTTATGTTAACCCAATATTTTCTCCTTTTTTTATTCTATCATTTCCCCAAAACCCATTCTTTCATGGTTGGGTCTTCTCCCACAAACCCTAGGGATCATTTAGATGATCTTATGTCTTTAGGGTAGTTTTAATTTTGGGGTTTTATGGGTTTTGGTATTATAGAGGGCTCCTCCTTTCTTGGTTGCACATCATCATTTGAGGAGACTCATTATGACTTGATCCCTACTTGGTTGAGGTTGGTGTTTTTGTGAATTTCCTTTAATTTAAATTTCAATGAATTCCTAGAGTTTTATAATGTATTTTTGTTAAATTGAATTTATATATGATATTTATAGTGTATTTAAAAAATTATATAATTGCTTTCTCTATTTTCATTAATGGTTTTTAATTGATTTTTTAATTTTTGAAATGATGTTGAATGTAAAGAGTTTTGTAAAAATTACTACATGGCCTCTTTAAAGTGGATTTTAATTATTAATGGTACTTGAAAACATTTATATAATAGAATAGTAAATTATTGGTTTTAAAAAATTATTTGAACATAAAAAGGGATATATGATACATACAAATGATTTAAATGAAATGGGAACTATTTCCTCAGTTAATTTTTATGTGGTTTTACATGAATTATTGTTTTTTTAAAGAATGTTTTAAAACGTGATTTAAATTATTGGAAAAATGTATTGGAATGAAAACATGGTTTTTATATAAAATCTGATTTTCATTTTATAAAAGAATATTTATTATAAACATGATACCATCACTTGATCTTCTTATATTTTATTATGCTTAATATGAATTATTTCCCTGAGGGGTATGTTTTATATTATTTGTCGTATGTATTGATGTGAATGAGGTGGTTTCTTATGAGGTTTTTGTAGGTGATATGTGGTTTAATTTTTAAGTTTAAAATGATATATATATATGTGTGTTTGTGTGTGTGTGTGTGTGTGTTTTTCTCTCTTGATTTTATTGTTTTTATCATTTATATTGATATATTTCATGGGAAATATATGTATCCAAGTAGGATATATCGATGAGTGATGAACTAGCATATATTACAAAAAATTTCATGACCTAGGTAAGATTCTTTTAGGAGAATTAACTCTTAGTGAGACCAAGAGGGTATGTTAGGGTTGAGTGCAGTTATATTCACCTACAAACAACTAAATCTATTTTTTATTTCCTTTACGACAAGTCCAATATTGTTTATTTTATAACCTAGTGAGTTTCCCATGATGATCAATTTATATTGAGTATTTATTAGGATATTCCTTTTTTTCTTGTTTATATCCCTTATAAATTTATTTTTTTATATGTCACCACTGATTAAGTTGTCATATTTTTTAATTTCTACCCAATTAGGATCTTTATGCTTATATGAGTTCATGTTTCATTTCATCTTTAACATTAGTTTAATTTCAAATCGATTTACAAAAATTATTTTTAAAGTGTGATTTAAAATGGAAATGATTTTTATTTCATAAAAAGGATTTTGAGAAGTATTTTTGGATATAGTAAAGGGATTCAAGATTTTTTTTCAAGAAAATTATAAAAGATCCTATTTCCTTGGTTTAAAAATGTTTTATTGAAAATGTGTTTTCTACACCATTTCCTGTTCAAAGAAGTGGGATGTTTTATAGAAGTGATTATGTAATGTTATTTGGATTTTTCCAACATACATGAGAAAAACCTATTTTTTTATCTACGTTTCAAACTAAAATTAATGAAATGAATTATTGAAGGGAATTGAAAAAACTATTTGGTGGAATCCTATTGGACCTCTTTAGATCACACCCTATATACACCAATGGTGTATATATCTCTAATTTTTTCTTTCAGGTTCCTATACTATGATATATTTCCAGATTTACATTCAATTTTGTTTGATGTTGGATGGTATGGGATGTTTTGAGTCACCATTCCTCATAAGGAGATGGTGTAAAGTGGTTTGGGTTGGTTTTTATTTTTGGGATGTTATGTATAAGCCTTGTCAGCATATAAATTTATTTTGTTTTGTGTTGTGTATATAATGTTTACCATATATTCATTTTATGCATTAATTCTTCTTATGATCTCTTTTTATTACTAATTATATGTATTACTATGTTTGGATGTATTATTTTTATTGAAACTGTCTATTATATTTACATAGAGGTCCAATGTATGGAGTCCCCATATAGAATTATTGGTAAATTTTTTTGTTACTTATTTTATAATTATTTTTTAAAAGGGTGTAACCATTACCAAATGTGAGTTATTGGTACTCATACACTAGATACCATCTCTTAGGGATTAGGAACACTCTTAGGGCCTAGTATTAGGTTAGACTGAGTGTAGAAGTGATTTTTGGGGTCTCCTTGAGATTTTGGGGTGAAAATGGAAGAATATATAAATTTTCATGGTTATCTTTTATGGTCCAAAAAACAATTAGTTAGTTATGGAAGATATTTTATAGGATGTTTGATGGTTGGAACATTATTTTCATCCTTTGAGACCAAATCATGCACAATTTTTTCCATGGATGTGTTCACTTATATCCATTTCTCTCAAAATTGACACTAATTGTGTTTACCATTGAATTTTGGTAAACTAACGATGTTTTATAGTGAATTTATGTTATTGGGTAATGTTTTTATTGATTAATTGTTAATTTTTTTTAAGGCTTGTGTTTTGAAAAATGTATTGTTCTTTTGGAAAGATTTTTTATGTAAAATTAGTTTTATAGAATGGTTTGTTTATAGAATATGTTTTTTGGCTAGAAAAAAATAAATTTTGGTGTTGATGATTTTTCTAAAAGTGACTAGTATTTATCCTTCATTTATATTTGGAAGATTTATTTAGAATTTAAGGGTGTATTTTGAAGTGTGTTGGTTTTTCAAATTGATTTATTATGGTTTATTTAAAAATATTTTTGACTATAATAAGGTATTTTAAGTGGTTGATTTCATTATTGGAATTTATAAATGTTTCTAAAAATAATGTATAATTGACGGAAATGATTTGAAATAAAATTGGGTGTATATAAGAATGTTTTTAAATAGAAGTTATATTCATAAAAAGTTTTTATTTTATAAAGTAACTCAGGGATCATTTTGGAAATAAATTTAGACATTATGAAGTTTGACTATGTTTTTATTTTGAAGAAGTGGAATGCTTCAAAGAATGTGTGAGGTTTTTTCAAATTAGTTTTGAACTCCTAATTTAAATATGGTGATTTTAAATAAATGGAATTTCTTTTTCATGAGTTTTATAGTTAATGTGAAACATTTTTAAAGGGGGTTAGGATATTTTTCAAGTTTATGAGACTTTGAAAAAAATGAGTTGATAATATTTATAAAAAGGGAATGGTTTAAATAAAATGTAAATTTTAAAGATGTTTTTATATATGTTTTTATTTTGTGAATTTATATAATTAGGCTTTTTCCGTAGTGTACATTAGGATTTATTGATTTTTTTAAAATTAAATAATATATATTCTTGACTTTTTATACTTAGTTGTTCCTCCCTAAAAATATTTGAGAAAATATATAATCTTTATTTCCAAGAATGAGTTTTAGGGTGAAATGTCATTTCATTTAGGAATAAATCTTATAGTTGTTTACTCTTACAAGACTCTAAATAGATTGGTCAATCAAGAAATGTCTTTCTTCTAGTACTTCATGAGTCACCATAATCACTTTTATGGTGATAAAGGTAGTCTTAAGGCTATGAGTGGTTGGGTCATTTTTTTCGAAACCATGTAAGTTGAATTATTCAGAGTACGCTTGGGTGATTAATTATTTTTGTGATTTATTATCATTGAGTTTAGAATAGATTCAGAACCTTGAGGTGATTAGATACTCATTTTTAGGTGTTTATTATGGTGGTTGTGCTTATGCCTCAATTTTTGATCTTATGTATTGAGGATTGTGTGAGATGATTTCTATGGTTGGGTAAAAGTGGACTTGGAATGGGAATGCATTGAGTGTGTATTTTTGGTGACTATGATAGATGTATAACTAATTGAGATTATCAACTATTCAGTATTGGTTTGGATATTTTTAGGTTCATTATGTTATAGTGATATAGGATTTAAGTTCTAAATCACCCCTTCCAGTCATTTTTGTGACCCATGGTAAACTTCTATGTCATTTCTCATTGAGGAATGTTCTCGATTGGGTTACCTTTTCATTTTTATTAATATGGAATATAGTTTTTTGGGTGGTGTTTCCTTGTGATCATTTAGATTCTCTTTGGGTTATGATTCCATTGGTAATATGAGGATGATTAATCAAATGGTTATTGTGGTTTATGGAGGATTATTCTTTCAATTGGGGTCTTGGTTATATTGTGGTTTTAATGGGTTCTTTATTATGAGTTTTTAACTTATAAGTCACAATTTTAGAGGAATTATAAATGGAAGATAGACCCATATCATCTCCCCATAATCTTATTTATCTGTGTCTTATGGAAATGAGTTGTATTGTGTTTAGAGATCTGTTGGTGTTTGAGGATTTTATTCATGGATTTGAGGTGCTTTGTGTTTGTGTGGTGCTCCATTATCACTGAATCTCATTAAAATTAATTATCCCCTACTACCACTTATGGAGGTCTTAAGTTTTTTTAATGTTTCCTACAATTTATCAATGAATTCTCAGGTGAATAAATTTAAAATGAAAGTAGAATTGGGACTCCCCCATGTCACTACTATTGTATATATTTCTTATAAATATGGGGTAATTTAAAATTTTGAATGTTTCAATATTTTAATCTTGAACTTTTAATATTTTTTCTCTATAACATGGTTAGGGGAAATGGTGTGAGCTTCCCATGTTTAGTGTTGAACTTTTTAAAGGTGTGTCTTTCCTGGTTGGTGCATGATTCATCAAACAATATGGGGTTTTCAGGAAACTATGAAACTCATTTTTTGTGTGGAGGGGTTATATAGACAATTGAAATATGATTAGGAAAAAACATGTGGCGAAAATATATGATCCATATAGGTTCCATCTAGTGGATCCCAATGGTTGGTCAGAGTTTGGTAATTTATGAGACCAAACCATGTTAGATACCCATTTTTACTTGAAAGTGAATTTCAAATTTTACCCATATTGATCTTAATGATTTTTTTCGATACCCCTCTTCAAATTTTGTTTGACCAAGACCATAGGTGTGCATATAGGTCTTATCCTCCATTATCCATTGATTTAATACCTCATCCCTTTATATTTCAAGAATATTCTTGATGTAACAATTTTTTTCTCCTTGTTCCTACTCTCCATTTTCCCACATCCATTCATTATTATTTGGGTCTTATCCTATGAACCCTAGGGGTCTATTTTTACATGATTTGGTTTTTGGGGGTGGTTTTTATTTAGGTATTTTGAGTGTTTAAGACTTATATAGGTATCCTCCCTTATGGGTTGAGATTTTCTATTGGAGGAAACTCATTACAAATTGATCCCATCTTGATTGAGGTAGGTGTTTTGTTCATTTACATAAATTAACTTTTAATTGAGTGCTATAGGTTTTATAATGAATTTTTTAAACTAAATCTATACATGATAGCTATAATTGATTTCAAAAATGTTCTAATGGGATTTTCACATTGTATAAAGGTTATTTAATGGGGATTCTCATGTCTAAAATGATTATTAATGCCATGGTTTTTTTATAAAAATGACTATTTTGATATTTTATAATGGGTTTTAATGCTTAAAAAAATTGACAAAGTTTGGGTCATTGAATGGTAAAAGTTTGGTCTTCAAATAATGATTTGAAAATAAAAAGGGATATTGGGAAATTTCAATAGATTTAAATGAAATGAGAATTTTTTCCCCAATAAATTTTAATGTGGTTTCACACAAATTGGATTTTTAAAGGATGTTTTAAAATTGGATTTTAAATTATAGAAAAATGGATTGGCTTCCAAAGTTTTTTAGATAAATGCCAATTTGGAAATTTTTAAAGGAGGTTTTATTATAAATGTGAGACCCTTAATTGGGAACTTTGTGTTTTATTATGCTTGATATGGATTATAGCCTTAAGGGAGATGTTGTATATTATTTATGGCATACATGGATGTAAAAGGGGACTATTTATTTCATGGGTGTTTGAGGTTATATGTGGTTTAGTTATTATGTTTAAAATGGTGATTTTTATATATGATTCTCTCCATATTTTGTTGTTTTTCACCACCATTGTTCAATTTCAAGGGAAAGCAGGGTATCTAAGTAGAATATTTTGATGGGTGATACAATATCACTGATTATACAATAGCTAGTTCCCTAGTTATTATTATGTTATACTAAGGGAATTATCTCTCAGTGAGAATAAGGGGGTAAGATGTGGTTGAGTGAAGTTAAGTTTAATTAGTAGAATCTAATTCCATTTTAGGTGTCCCTTATACTATATCCAAAGTCATTCATGTTAGAACCTAATGTGTTTCCCATGATTCAGTGCTTCCATTAAGGATTCAATAGTGGATTAATTTATTTTCCTTTTTTGTATATCCTAGAACTTATTTTCATTATACACCATTGCTTCAATTGTTAATTATTTTCATTTCTTCACCTTTGAGATCTTAGTGATAGTATTTGATTATATTTCATTTTAGTTAGGACTTGAATATAATTTCAAAGGAATTTAAAAAATTATTTAGAATTTTAAATTTAAAAGGAAAGTGGTGCATATTTAATAAATAGAAGTTTGAGAAGTGATTTTGTAATGAGAAAAAATATTTTCACTTTTTTCAAAAAAATTATAAATGATCCTATTTCCTTGGATTAAAAGTGTTATATTAAAAAGGGGTTATATTTTCCCTCATTTGTTCAAATAAAATGTATTTTTTATAAAAAGTAATATGGAATGTTATTTGGTTTTATCCTAACCACATATGAAAAGATTATTATTTTTTGTTTCAAACTTGCATTAGTAAACTGTATTTTGAAAGGAATTATAAAAATAACATGGTGAAATCCTATTGGTATTATTTAGTTCACATCATGTATACACTATTGGGTTTATGAAACTCTTATGTTTAGTTTTAGGTTTCTAGTATATTATCTCTTTTAGAATGTATGGTTGTGTTATTCTGATAGTGGATGATATGGGATGTGGTGATCGACTGTGGGTCATAAGGAGACAATTTTTAGTGGTTTTATTTTGGTTTTATTTTTCGGATGAAATTTATTGGCTTTATAATAATATAAGTTTCCTTTTGGTAATGTTGTGTATGTAATGTTTTCCTCATGTTCAGTTTATTAATTGATGCTTATTATGATTTTTTTTATTTCTACTACTGTGTATTACTATATTTGGTTTTTTGTTCTTAGTTAACTATCCATTACATTTGTACGGTGGTCCAATGTATGGAAGAATCATGCTTGATTCTTGGTAAAGTTATCAATTCTAGTTTTTTTATTATTTTATATGAGTGATAAACCATTACGAAGTTAAATATCTTGATACTTAGGAACTAGTTCCCAGTCCGTGGGGATCAGGAATGCCCATCGGGCTTAGTGTAAGTCTAGTAAGAGTGACTTTTCAGGTCATATAAATTTTATTTTTTCTAGAAAGTTTATTTTATATTGTTCACAAGGGTATTTATAATAATAAAAATGTGTTTTTCACATTTACCCTGAGATAAGAATATAAAACACATTATGAAACACATGGTTATATTATTACCCAACTATGTTAGAGGTGAAAGTTCTAAAATTTGATATCATAAATAAAGAGGAATGTCATAATAGGAACCCATGAGGATTAAGATTTGGTCTATTTGAGAATATTTAGTGAGTCTCACTATGATAGGTGATGTTAGGATGTGATGGGAAAATCTATGTAATTAATGAAATAGAAAAGTCTACATGTCAAGGACACTTTTTGGAATACATAAATGATAATTCACTTTCCATAGGAGTAAGAGCTGTGTATAATATTCATTCTTGGTGTGGGTAATATTTCCATGATGTATCTGAGGTAGATTTTAGTTGTTCTTACATTCTGATGGTAACCAATTCCTATCATGGAGATTCATACTATGGTGTGTTAGTCAAAATATAATTTCATTACTTCCACCATGAAGTGATTTTGGGATGAGATCTCTGTAACCCAAAGATTAATTTTTATATGCAGCAATATTAAGTTTCACACTATAGAGGTACTGAAGTACAAGTTTCAGATTTCAGAGAAATATGAGAGTTATCTCATGACGAAAATTATTATGCTGTGAAGATATCATGTTTATAGAATTAGAAATTCATATTTCTTATCCTTCAAGATGGAATTAAGGGAATCAAATATAAGATATTGACTTGATTTTAAAGGATGTATTTGGATTATTTTTTCCAACAAAATGAATGTGGATTGGAGATCTATATAGAGGAATGTATGGTGACTCTATGGAGATAGAGGAGAGATATATTTCTCTTTAAAAATTATTAAGGATCATATATCATCAAATATTTTATTAAACAATGGTAAATAAAAGAGGATAAAACATAATAAGGAGTTATAGACTTGTGATGGAAAATTAGGAAGGATGATCCAAGAGGTTATGTCACTAGCGGTTCATGGAGTTGATCAAGGTAGATTAAAGTGAAGAATAATTGATACATGACTACTAGAGTAAAATCACACTTCATTTGTGAATATCTATATAACAATACTTTAAGAGGAATTTATCTATTTGAGTGTTTTAGAGAAGTGATTTATTTATTTTGTAAAGGATATAAAACTATAGGGTCAGTGTGACTACTCCAATTTGTAACTAATAAATTTTTTTCTTAGTGTTCCAAGTGTATAAAAATATCACCATTTTATACTCCTTGGATCATACCATTTTTGGGAAACAAAGTAAAATTTATTATGTCACTATACTATTTACTTTATATCTTCATATCAATTATGAGGTAGATTTTTCAAAGTAATGGTTAAAGAATATCATAGGTGAGGTTCATTTTCAAAAGAAATAAATATATTAATTCAACCCCATTCTCTAGGAATTTATATTTTCTAAAAAAACTAGTGGTAACAAAGTTAATGGTTCTTTGTGAAGTATTATTTTTCATAAGATATGGTAGTGTTCATCAACCAAAAAAGATACTGATATTTGTAAAAAATAATTCTTAATTATGGATAAATTATATGCAACAACATTTGTAACCATTGGGAAAGAATATTTACATGGTTGCCTTAAATGGGATATCATTAAATATATAGAGAATAGAGTTATCAGAAAAACAATGAAGGGGGACTGATTAAAATTCTATAAGAGTCAACTTGTTGGGAGGATCATTATCTAATTCTATATGCATGAAGGTGATGTAGTGTAAGTCCTCACATGGCAAGTGAGATTTTTTTTCAATATCTATGAATGTGATTCCATGGTATATGAAGAAAAATTGCATGTAATATGAGAAAATTATGTGGACTTTAGGATACACATGAATGGGTTCATTTTTACATTTTTTTGAGAATGTGAACTCCATTTAGGAGGATGTGTGTGGACTCTAAGAAAACCATGATGATTTCAAAATAATAAATAGAATCTAGAGAATATTACCACTATGTTTCAATGTTAATTCCTTAGTATTCATAGACCAATACCCAAATCAGGTGACACTATATAGTATTTACTATATTATCATTTCATAATAGATAATAAATAATTAAAATGAGTCCTTGAAAAAGGATAATTTTCAAGAAGTTTCATTCAAGAATATGAAGAAACTAATGGTGGAGGATGATTCCAAAGAAAGAAATATTGATGAGGTGATATATTTCCCTTCATCAAACATCAATTAGGAAAAAGGAAGATTCAAATTCATACTTCCTCTTTCATCATTTCAATGTGGTAAAGTTTAAAATATACCATCAAAGTACCCAATGAAATTCTACGATAATGATGAAGATGAAGAACCCAAGAAGAATTCATTAAATGGTGTGAAGGAAAAGAATATTTCAGAATAAGAATACTTCAAAAAGAATAAATTTATTTAAAAAGAATATACTATTTCATAAAAATGTAATTGGGGGATTTTGAGGACTAAAAATACCTCAATGGTAAAGTTTTTATGGATTTCATAAAAAAACCACATTTGAAGGAAAATGATAATTAATGTGATGAAGTTAATGGGAGGGTATATGTCAAGTATGAACTAGAATATTATCTGGTAGAAATTAATGTTTGAAGGGATAAAAGGAATAAATACAAAGGAGTGGTACATTATTTAAAACTATATATAAAGAAACAAGAATAAGAACAATTTGAGTTGAATTTTAAAATTAAATGGATCAAATATAGAGATTTAAGAAAGTTTGATAAGGAAGATTATATCAAGTTTAAAGTTGTGAAAGCCAAAATTATTGATGTATTGATCAATTATTTGAATTAATGTTTAAAGATTTTCAAGTATCATGATGTAAAAGCTATGGCGACGTGACATAACCTTTATGATTAAGAGAGACTTCTAACACCCGACATGACATGAGAAGTTTGAGTGTGTGGGATACTAAATAAGATAAATAGGAACATATGGAGTAAATATAAAAGGAAATATTTTTTCCAAAAGTATTATGGATCATAGATAATGGAAAATATTTTTAGGGCATGATCACAAGAAAAAATTTGGGGTGTTTTATACCAAACAACAAGAACCAACACCCCAGAAGAAGGTTGATTTGGGTATATCATAAAATACCAAAAACATCACTAGTGTACTTGTGAAGACATAAATTAATACCCCCAAAATCCAATTTTATTATTTTGGAAGGATGTAAAATATAAAATATGAGTGTTCCTTATAAAAATGCATGTTAGAACTCAATATAAAACAAAGATATGACAATAAATTCATACTCTTGATATGTTTTTAATGAGTATTGTTTTTGGTGTGAAGTATATGAACATGAAGACATGAATTTGTTATAAAGGGTTTAAATAAGTATGTTAATGGATAAATAAATAAGGATATCATAGTATCCAAAATAATAATCATGTAGGATAAGAACTCATAATCAATTTGAATCTCTATAAGATGAGGATGTCACAATGGAGATAGAGGTGGAACTATCTCATTTACGACTGAAGGCGAAAAATAATGAACATGGATTAAAGAAGCGAAATATGAGATTATGAATGTTGTGAGAGTATATTTAAAGGTGATAAATTAGGATATAATGTGGATCCTTAATAATGGATTCCATTCACATATGATGGGAAATAAAAATCTTTTCATGGGAATAAAATACGGAAAATAATGTGTCATCAAATTTGGAAACACTGAAGGTTTAAACATTATTGGCTCCGAGAAATCAAAAATTGGAGAAAAAAACTTGAGGCACATAGATTTAATGGTGGTTTAAAAACATGGACACAATTTATTAAGTGTAATCCAATTATGTGATTCTGATAATATTGTAAATTTCACTAAAAAGGCATATATCCATAAAAAAGATATGGTCCAATTGTGATGCAAGTGAAGTTAATTAAGGGAATATCAATCTCAATGGTGTAAAATATACCATTTTATTTATATACATGGAAGAATAAAATATTATATGACATAAGGGACATAACCACTTTATCCAAAATTCATTGGAAGAGTCAGTGAAGAATGAAAGAGATCATGATATCCCAAACCCTTTACATGATTGCAGTCACACATGTGAAACTTATTAAAAATGAAAACCATTTAGAAGTATTTATATCTAAAGTAAAGTTGAAAAATATATTTTATAATTAGTTTCACATTGATTTGTGTGGACTAATATCATCCAAATACATCTTTAGAAAAATGTATTATGTTCTATTTATTTATAATTATAACATTAAGGATTGGATTATGGTAATCTATCACAAATTCAATGTGTTAAAGTGCATGAAACATTAATCAATATTATTAAAGAAGATTATTAAGTAGAAAACATTGATGTTCTAGACTAATAATGGTTTTTAATTCACTATAAATCAAGTATAGGAATATCTTAAGAAGAATAGGTTAAGAAACTAAGTTTCAACAGTAAGGACTTATAGAAAAATGGTTTTATTGAGAGGATAATTTAGATTATTAATAACACAACTTAGAAAATTTTCATTAAGAAAAAATTATATGATATATATTAGAAGTGGTGTTTACATCAATTTATATCTCAAACATTACTTGTTATTTCCTAATAAATAGAATAACTCATATGAGGTGTGGTATAGGAATAAGCCAATATAAATTACTTTCAAATTTTTAGAATAAAATGATTTATTATAAACCAAGAAAAGAATTTAAAGTTTGAATATCATGGGTATAATGGAATTTTCCTTGTATACTCATAAAAAAGGAATATAAATTATACAGTAAAAGGATTGGGATTTTTTTTAAAATCCAAGACATAATGATATATGGAAGATGAGTTGTATTCACAAACCAGTGAGTAGTTTTGACAATAAAAAAGTGATAAAATTTGAAAATATCTTGATAATAAATTGAAAAAAACTAATGGGGTACACATGAGGATATAGAAAAAATAGAAGAAGACACTGATAATGAGAAGTTCACATAAGATTTAACAGTTTTAAGGAAACTTAGAAGCATGAATGAAATAAATGAAGGAAATATAATTGGCGATTAGAATAATATAATAAAAACACAAAGGATTAATACTCAACATAAAAAATTATATATTGACTCATTTTGAGCAAAATTATTTTGAGTATTCTATAAAAAATATCAATTATTTCAAAAAAAATCTTGAGCAGTTGAAAAAGTTTTGAAGAATGAAACATGGTAAACTTTCTCTAGATTGAAAAAAAATGTTATCATAACCAAGTAGGGGTTCTATAAAAAATTTAGTAAAAATAGTATTATGAATCAAAGAAAATTAAAAATAGTGTACAAGGGATATTTAAAAATTTAAGGGATTGATGTTGATGATAAATTTTCCCTTGTTTCATAGTTGGAAACCATTTATATTTTCTTACAAATGTTGCAGTAAAGAGACATCAAGGTGTACCTAATGGAGTTAAAATCAGCATTCCTTAATGTAGACATTGAGGAGGAATTTTACATCAAGAAACTATATAGGTTTCTTGTAGATTATGAAGAAGGAAAAGTGTTCTGGTTGAATAATTCATGGTATGTACTAAAGGAACATCCAAGATCTTGGTATTCTTGGCTTGATCAATACATTAGAAATCTTGGATTCCAATGAGGTTGATTTTATCACAATATCTACATAAAAGAGTATAATAATAAAAGGATACTGGTTCACATTTATATGGATGAAATTTTATTTAGAGGACTAGCAGAAGAATAATGTAATATATTTGTATAATATATGAGGTGTGAGTTTGAAATGTCCATGATTATAGAATTAAAATTTTCCCTTGTTTTATAGATAACTCAAGGAATGAATGATATTCTTCTCTCCCAAATAATATATTTGAAATATATCTTTAAGAGATTTAGAATGGAATATTATAGACCGATGAGAACATTGGTGGCTAACAAGTTAAAGTTCTTAAGATATAATGATGGAAAAGATTTCAATACAATGTAATATAGGGGAAAAATTATAATACTATTGTAGTTAATAGTCTCATTACCCAATTTTGTGTTTTCCACATATCAATAAGAACAAGAACAATGTTTCCCCAAGTAAACATACATTATATTAGAGAAATAAATTCACTATCACATCAATAACATGGTGGATTTTAGATTTTTTATCATGCTACATCACAATAGGAGTTATTAGGATATACTAATTCCAATTAGGTAGTTTTAGTGGATGATCATATATTTACATTTGATGTTTAATTATCTAATAGAAATTTATGTTATTTTTGGATGATCGTGAATAAAAAAATATCAATTAGAACTATGGAGGATGAATGTATAAGGACCCGACCTTATTACATACATAATATTGAATTTAGTCAAGAAAACACTTCCTTTTACATTGAGGATATTTTCAAGTTTTAAGATTTAAATAATTGGGACATAATACATTCATAACATTACACATTGTTACAGAGTGGATACCATAAAAATAGTTTCCATTTTTTTCAAAATATAAAAGATTAAAACTTAAAACATGACTCATTAAAAATTATTCAATATTTAGCATGGATTCCTTCTTTTTCTTACACAACCATTAACCTATGAAAATAATTTAAAACTTGGTATGAACACAAAAAATCATTAAGGGATATGAAAATAATGGAACGACACATTAGTCCATGAATACTTGTAACATATGAAATAATTTTCAAAAGACATACTTCTCACCTATATATATATAATTAATTTGTGAAACATGATATTTAAACAATACATGAGAACATAAGTAGAACCATAAAGGTATCTTGGGGAATTACTTACATAATATTGTAACCCTCTTGGCTACCTTATCATTTGTGACCATCACAACTACCTTACAATTTGTGTAACCATCATAGTTACACTTGGAGTAACCATACGACCGACCTCCAACTTCCACATACCCAATAAATTGGAGGAAAATATAGGTCCCACCCTTAATCATAAACAATTCCAAAGAACCAGAACATAATCATACAACATGAATAATTTTATAAAAACATTTCTTTTGAATTTTGGAAAATAGAATTTTAAAAGAGGATTTTAAAGGAAAAACCCCTAACATAAAACATATAATTGAAGACCGACTTAAGAGAGTGGTTGGAATATATATATAAACTATAATTAAACATAATTTATCATAATATAAACAAAAAACATCAAATAAATAATTCTAATACCACATAAATAATGACGTAGGATGTTAACCCAAAGAAAGGAAATCGGGTTAATAATTCCCTTACCTCGGGTTTGTCTTACTTCCAACTTGTTTAAACCACTTGTATAATGGTTAAAATAGTGTTATTAATATTTTAAAGAAACATGTTCATGTTTATAACATCTTTTATGACCATTTAATAACTTCATTTTACCCTTTAATTGTTAGTATTTTGTTCCCTGTAGTGTTTAGGGTGAGTTCTTTAAATGATTTTCATGATCGGTTCATGATGGATGCTCTTGTCGTTTGGAAGTGAAACTAGAGAATTGGAATGGAAAGGTATTTACATATTTCTAGTACCATAATTTATACCATTTATCAATTTGATGTTTTATATGAGGATGATTCATAAGTTAAAACATTAATGATGTTCGTTTAGATCATTTTAGTGGTTCTTTGATAATAAAAGCATCATTTTGTATTATAAATTAAAACATGACTATAAAAGAATTAAAGAAAAATAAATGAGTCAAAATACATATATTATAATCTGGTTCTACCATAGAAATGGTTTCATGACCATAATTTAAATAATTAATATAAATTGAAATCACATCTTCCACGATGTCGGTAAATCGACACATCATGAACAATGTTTTTATTCCTTAAATAAGTGGGAGAGGAGAATAATAATGATGATGAATTTTCCATGAACATGAGAACATCCAGAATATAAATTATTTCTGGAGATTTCATGCCTCTTGGGTAAGAAGAGATGAAGAAATTATAAGAAAATAAAGGAACTCAAAATAAAAGAATAAGTGAGAAATCCCTTACAAAAATTTGTCAGCCTAATGGCTCTGCAACACGGTTTTAGAAAATATTAAAAAGAGAGGGGATAAGGGTAACCTATCCAGAAATGAATCACAATACAGAATATATCAAGAATAGTAAGTAAATAAAAACATGGTATGGAAACATGAAAGTTATACCACATAAAAGAGAACTTGAATGGAAAAAAGAAAGAAATTGATAATTTTATTACCTTGTAGAGTAACACATAGAACTTGAAGTTGGGACCTTGGGGGATTGAGGGAACCTTGGTAGGACTACTAGGGAGGTAAGGATTCTATAGATTAATTGAGGAAGAATTGGGAATGAATTTAATGAATGAATGGGTTGGTATTTATAGAAAAAGTAAGGTAATATTTTAATAATTTCCAAGGGACACATCATTAGTGGTGTTTGCAAAACCATGGGTTTGCCCATGGTATAAGACACTTTGGACACCTAACATATTATTTAACTTTACAAAAGTCTACCTGACTTATGACATCATTATTACATCGTAAATGATGTCATTAACACATTGAAACTAAAAACTGTATTTTTTACTATTCACCCAAAAATCAATTATTTTAGAAAAATCCCAAAAATTCACCCTAACCATTTATCAAGGTGTAGAATTCAAAAATAAAGTCCATTTTTTGAAATTAATGTTCTCAATATTTTTAGTTTAATTTTTAAATAAAATCAAAATTAATTAAAAAATTAATAATTTAAAAACTATAAATACTTTTATATCATATTTAAAAATTAATCAAGATGTCAATATCTTAAAGCCTTAAGAAAATAAAATAATAATAAAATTTACAATTCATTAGGATTATATCACTATTCATATTACTATTCATAAGGGTATGTTACTATTCATCAAAAAAGCAAGTTGGTTCTAATAGTCTCCAAATAACATACTAAACACAATTGTAGATGACCATTTTTTGAAAATCAAAACATATAAGAAGTAAAATTATGTTTAAAGGCTACTTATAAATATCTACTTTAACCAAAATGTCAAGCATTTCAATTTATTTTTTGAAAACCCTTGGGTGTTACATTATCCCCACCTTCTGGAAATTGTGTCCTTGAAATTTTATTTACTTATTAAACAAGTGAGGGTACCTTTCCCTCATAGCATTTTTAGAATCCCATGTTGCTTCTTCAACCATGTTGTTTCTACACAAAACATTCACCTAGTGGATTAAATTATTCTGCAATACATGTTCCCTTCGATCAAGAATCTGAACCTGTTTCTCTTTATAAGAAAGGTTCTCTTCCAGCTGAACTACTTTTGGGCTCAAAACATGTGATGAATCTAGAACATACATTATCAACATCGAAACATGAAAAACATTGTGTACCTAAGACAAACTTGGAGGAAGAGCTACTCAGTATGTAACTGGTCCAACTTTTTCCAAGATTTCAAAAGGACCGATGAACTACAAAATTAGATTTCCTTTATTACCAAAAAACATCACACTTTTCTAGGGAGAGATTTTAAGGAAAATATGGTCACCTACCTCGGAAGAAAAGTCTTTCCTTATGTCATCTACATAACTTTTCTACCTCCTATGAGCTATCCTCATGTGATAATGGATCATCTTCACTTTCTCATCCCCTTCTTCTACTAATTTTGGCCCCATCAACTTTCTCTCACAAACTTCATCCCTAAACGTTGGAGTCTGAAACTTCATACAAAGCCTCGAAAGGTGCCATATGTATATTGGAATAAAAAAAGTTATTAAAATAAAACTCAACAAAAGAAAGATGTTGATCCCAACTTCCCTGGTAGTCCATTAAATAAGATCGAAGCATATCCTTCAAAGTCTGAATCATTCATTCTGACCGACCAACTGATTAAGGATGAAAAGATGTACTGAAATTTAATTCTGTGCCCAATGACTTCTAGATCCCATTCTAAAAGTTATAAGTGAACCTAGGATCCCAATCAGATACAATGGAAAGAGGAAATCCATGTAACCTGACAATCTCCTTTAGGTACATTCGAGAAAGCTGATCCAAAGACTTTATATCTTGAAAAGAAAGAAAATTTGAAAACTTTTTTAGCTGAACAACAATAACCCAAATCACATTGTTACATCAAGAAGTCTTTGGTAGTCCCACCACAATGTCCATGGATACATTCTCCTATTTCAACTCTGGAATTGGAAAAGGCTGAAGCATCCTATTCATTAACTACTGCTCTACCATAACCTATTGACATGTCAAACATTTCATGGTAAAATCAGCAATATCTATTTTCATTCCATCCCACCAATAATACTCTTGAAGGTCTCTATATATCTTAGTACAGCCAGGATGAACTGAAAATGGATAAATATGAGCTTCACACAAAAATTATTTCCTCAATTGGGATTCACAAGGCATATACAACCTTTTTCCAAATCTCAAAACATAATCTTTATCAAGATTAAATTATGGAAGCTTACCCATTTTAACCAATTCTACCTTTTTCTATAGCTCACAGTCTTCCTTCTGAGCTTGCTTAATTCTGTCTGACAATGAAGACTACACAGAAACCTAAAACAAAACAAAGGTATTTCCTGCACCAACAACTTCTAAGACAAAATTCATCAAATCATTAATCAAGGGATCATGTTCTAAATGTAACATGGTTAATGATGAATGATGTTTTCGACATAAGACATTTTCCACTTTTTTTTATTTTCTAGGATGGTAATTGATCGTACAGTCAAAATCCATTATCAGTTCTAGCCATCTTCTCTCACTCATGTGTAATTTATTCATGAGTGAATATATACTTCATACATTTATGGTCAGTATATATTTTACATTTGGATCCGTAAAAATGATGCCTCCAAATTTTCAAATCAAAAACCATAGATACCAATTACAAATCATGTGTGGGATAATTTATCTCATGAGGTTTAAGTTGTCTCTAAGAATAATCAATTACCTGATCATTCTTCATCAAAACACAACCAAGTCCCTTCAAAGAAGCATCACTTTAGATGAAAAACTCACCATTTCGGGAAGGTAAGGCCAAAACTGGAGCATTCACCAATCTCTTATTTAGTTCCTGAAAAAAACATCACATTATTCTATCCAAACAAATTTAACCCTTTTCTGTGTTAACTTAGTTATTGGGATAGATAACTGTGAAAAATTCTCAACAAATCGTCGGTAATAACCTGATAACCCAAGAAAACTAAGAATCTCTATAACATTTGTGGGTCTTGGTCATTCATCAACCACTCTTTTTTTGGTTGGATCAACTGTAATTCCATCCTTATTTACAATGTTCCCAAGAAAATAAATCTGTTACAACCAAAAATCACCCTTGCTGAATTTTCCATATAGTTTATTTTCTTTTAAGGTTTGTAAAATAACCCTTAGATGTTTTTCATGCTCCTCTTTATTTTTAGAAAATACCATAATTTCATCAACAAATACATCCACAAACTTATCCAATAACTCATAAAATAATCTATTCATAAGATTCATGAATACAATAGGTGCATTAGTTAATCCAAACAGAATAACAACAAATTCATAATGCCCATATCTATTACAGAAGACTGTTTTTGGTATGTCATCTTTTTTCACCTTCAACCGATGGTATCCGCATCCCATGTCAATCTTGGAAAAGTACTGAGCTCCCTGGATCTGATCAAACAAGTCATCGATATGAGGCAATGAATACTTGTTTTTAACAGTGATTTTATTAAAAGATCTATAATAAATGAAAAATCTCATGGAACCATATTTATTTTTAACAAACAAAACAGGAGCTCCCCATGGTGAAGTTCTAGGATAAATGAAGCCTTTATCAATAAAATCCTGCAACTAATTTTTCAATTCAAGAAGTTATATTTGAGACATACGATAAGGGGGTTTTGAAATTGTCTTAGCATCAGGAACTAAGTCAATTGTGAATTTGACTTCCCGATAAGGTATGACACCGAGTAACTCATCAGGAAAAACATCAAGGTATTCATTTACCACAGGCACATAATCAATCTAAACAGTTCCCTTGTTTTCAAAAAAGGATCTCACTACACCTTTATTCTTATAATATAGATTAGTTGCATCATTTGGATCTCTCTTTGGGCAGGAATTTTCATAATGTCCTATCTCACCACACTTAAAACACTTAAAAATTTTCTTTTCTGGATTAGTCGTAGGATCATTTTCATTACAATCTCGGACCATATGTCCAAACTTTCCACATTTAAAACACTTCACAGTTTTTCTAAGACATTCCCCAGGGTGTTTATTGCCACACTTTTCACAAACTGGAAATTGGATTTTCTTACCATCAGATTTCTTTGGTTGATTCTTACCCATACTTGCCATCTATACCTATTCTTCTCTTTATTTAAAAAATGAACATGATCATCATCAAACTCCATCTCTACCCTCTCAGTACATCAGAAAAGTTTCTCATAACTTTTGAATTCACGGGAGGCCATCTCCCTTCAATACCTTGTCTTCAGTTTGGAGTAAAAGTGGTTGATTTTGCTATCAAGATCCAAAATAAGATTTGGAGCATACCTTTACAGTTGGATGAAGTTCTTCTTATACACAGCCACTGAATCTTCCTCCTTTTGCTTCAATTCAAGGAATTACTTCTCCATCCTAAGTCGCACCACCTTAGAAAAATATTATTCAAGGAAAATACTTTTAAATTCATCCCACTCTAAGACATAAATATCATCTTTATCCCTGATATTATTTACCATTGACCACCATTGATCATATTCACCTTAAAAATGATAATTGGAAAGACTTACCTTTTGATTATCCAAACATCCCATAACATCTAATATCTTTTCAAGTAATTTAATCCATCTTTCTGCCTCTATTGGGTCAAAATATCCATTAAAAGAAGGAAGGTGTTGTCTCATAAAATGTTCCACTATCATCATGTTCTATTGTGGTACATATGGTTGTTATATTTCATGAACTCCACCACCATTTATTGGCTATGTTATCTCAGCCATTACTGTTACAAACTACTCGGTTCCAATCCCTACCATTATGGGCTGCAGATTCGGAAGGATGTCATTTTTTCGGTTCCTCTCCTGTTCAGATTACTTGTTTCTTATGTGGACAACCATTATGAAAAAACATATCTTAGACAAAGAAACATGGTAATATTTAAAATCTACAACATTTCAAATTAATAATAGTGTAAAAAGCATTTATGGTATTCTTTTAACATCAGCCTAACCCCTAAATTTATCTAAACCATCCTCTGATACCAACTATAAGGAATTGGCCTTATTACACACATCATATTGAATTTAGACAAGAAAACAATTTCTTTTAAATTGATTATATTATTATGTTTATATATTTAGATAATTGGGACATAATATATTCATAACATTACACATTTTTACAAATTGGATACCATAAAAACGATTTCCATTTTTTTCAAAATATAAAACATTAAAACATAAAACATGACTTCTTGAAAATTCTTCAACATTTAACATGGATTCCTTCTTTTTCTTACACATCCACTAACCTGTGAAAATAATTTAAAACTTGGGATGAGCACAAAAACACAATAATGGATATAAAAATAATGGAAGAACACAATAGTCCATGCATACTTGTAATGTATGAAATGATTTTCAAAAGACATACTTATCATCTGTATATATATTCTTAATTTGTGAAACATGAGATTTACACACTAAATGAGAACATAATTAGAACCATAAATATATATCGGGGCATTACCTACATAATATTTTAACCCTCTCAACAACCTTATCATTTGTAACCCTCGCAGCTACCTTATAATTTGTGTAACCATCGCAGTTACACTTGAAGTAACCATACAGCCGACCTCCAACATACACATACCCAATGAATTGGAGGGAAATATAGGTCCCACCCTTAATCATAAACAATTCCCAAGAACCATAAAATAATCATACAACCTGAATAATTGTATAAAAACATTTCTTTGGAATTTTTCAAAACAGAATTTTAAAATAGGATTTTAAAGGAAAAACCCCTTACATAAATCATATAATTGAATAGAGACTTAATAGAGTAGATGGAATATGTATATACACTATAATTACACATAATTAAACATAATATAAACAAAAACCATCACAAAAACAATTTTAATACCACATAAATAATGAAGGAGGATGTTAACCCAAAGAAAGGAAATCAGGTTAAGAATTCCCTTACCTCGGTTTTGTCTTACTTCTAACTTATTTAAACCTACTGTATAATGGTTAAAAGAGTGTTATTAATATTTTACAGAAACAATTTCATGTTTATAAAATATTTTAAGATCATTTCATAACTTCATTTCACCCTTTAATTGTTAGTATTTTGTTCATTGCATTGTTTAGGGTGTGTTCTTTAAATGATTTTCATGGTCGGGCCATGATGGATGTTCTTGTCGATTGGAAGTGAAACTCCATAATTAGAACAGAAATGTATTTAAATATTTCTAGTACCATAATTTATACCATTTATCAATTTGATTTTTTATATGAGGATGATTCATAAGTTAAAACATTAATGATGTTCATTTAGATCATTTTAGTGGTTCTTTGATAATAACAACCTCATTTTGTCTTATAAATTAAACCATGAGTACAAAAAATTACAGAACCATAAATTAAAAATAATAAATATATTATAAACCTGTTCAACCATAGAAAAGGTTTAATTATCATACTTGAAATAATTAATTTAAATTGATATCACATCATCCATGATGTCGGTAATTAGACACATCACGGTTAATGTTTTTATTCCTTGAATAAGTGGGAGATGAGAAGAATAATGATTATGAATTTTCCATGAACATGAGAACATAAAGAATATACATGATTTCTGGATATTTCATTCCTCTTGGGTAAGAAGATATGAATAAAGAAAAAGAAAATAAAGGAACTCAAAATAAAAGAATAAGTGAGAAATCCCTTGCAAAAATTCGGCAGCCAAACGACTATGCAACATGGTTTTATAAAATATTAATAAAAGAGGGTACAAGGGTCAACCATCCATAAATGAATCATAAAAAATAATATATCAATAATAATAAGGAAATAATAACATGTTATGGAAACTTGAAAGTTATACCACATAAAAGAGAACTTGTATGGAAAAAGAAAGAAACTGAGAATTTTCTTACCTTGTAGAGTAACTCCTAGAACCTGAAGGTTGGGACCTTGGGGGCTTGAGGAATCTTTGAGAGGACTAATATAGAGGTAATGAGGCAAGATATTTGTTTAGGGTAAATAGGTAATGAAGTTATTGAAGGAATGGGTTGGTATTTATAGCAAAAGTAAGGTAATATTTTAATAATTTTCAAGGGACACCTCATCAGTGGTATCTACAAAACCATGGGCTTGCCCATGGTATTTGCTCATGGTATAAGCCACTTGGGACACCTAAAATATTATTTTACTGTACAAAAGTCTACCAGATTTATTACATCATTTTTACATCATTAATGATGTCATTAACACACCGAAACTAAAAATTGTATTTTTTACTATTCACCCAAAAATCAACTGTTTCAGAAAAATCCCAAAAATTCACCCTAACCATTTATCGACGTGTAGAATTAAAAAATGAATTACATTTTTTGAAAATAATTTTGTAAATATTTTTAATTTAATTTTTAAATAAAATCAAACTTAATTAAAAAAATTAATAATTTAAAAATTATAACTGCTTCTATATCATATTTAAAAATTAATCAAGATTTCATTATCTTAAAGCCTTAAGAAAATAAAATAATAATACAATTTAATATTCATTAGGATCATATTACTATTCATGTTACTATTCATAAGAGTATGTTACTATTCACCAAAAAAACATGTTGATTCCAATAGACTCCAAATAACTTACTGAACACAATTATAGATAACCATTTTTCAAAATTCAAAACATATAAGCAGTAAAATTATGTTTAAAGGATACATATAAATATATACTTTAATTAGAATTTCAAGCATTTCAATTTATTTTTAGAAAAACTTGGGGTGTTACAGAATGTATAGTAGGTAAACAAACATATAATCTATTACTATGGATGGAGTTGTATATTGAGTATGTCAAAGTCAATGTGAAATCTTCTATTGCATTCAAGTGTGGGAATTTGAGTGTTATTAATCTTTAAAAAAACTATGAATAATTGAAGGATAAATCACATTGAGATAAATTATCATTTAATCAAATATAAGGTTGAACAAGGGATGGTATAATTATTGTATGTGTCAATAAAAAAATAGGTTGTAGATATCATAAAGATGAAAATACCCTAGGCTATGTTTGAGAGGAAATAGTTTCTAGTCATATTCCAACCATATTTATTTGACTATTTGGTTTACAGAAGATACCCCCACTACCCTAAACAATTTTCTATTTTTATAAAATTATGGAAGCTATCTCTTGAATTAAATAATTGTATTTGTATCCATCTCTTTTGTGAAATTTTAGGGAAGTTCTCTTTGGGTTAATTGAAAAATGGGGGGAAGGTGTCCTTATGGTACTTTAGATGAGTTTTACATGATTAGATATGAAGGTGGATAAAGGTGTTCATTCCTAAAAAAAAGTGGGATATCTATCTCATGATGATGTTTTAGAAAAAGGGGAGAGCGCTTGAATGTTTATTCAGAGGGAGTATCAATGAGAAGTGATGAAGAAAAATAAAATTAGAAAATAGTTTCCATGGTAAAAGATTCATTTAACCCTTATTTATCATGAAGATATTGTCTAATGTGGGATTATAGTTGATGATTATTTAATCACTAATACCCTATTTTAATGGAATAGGTTTCTAGATATGGGGTAGGTCAGTTATGAAGTTCTAAGATATGAAGGTATTGAATCTGTTTTGGAAGGGTTATCGAAAAACCCAAATAATGATATTATTAGAAAATACCACTGAATTAGTTTTGTGATTTTTTTGTTGGGAAGTATGTTATAGGAATTTTAAAGGATAATACAATTTTATTAGAGAGTTTTAAGGATTTTTGGAATAAACTTGAAGAAGTTTTACCTGAAAGACAGAAGTGTCATGAACCAAGACAAAGTTCCATCCAACCTTACACCCGACCTAGTTCGTGGGATGGCCCTAAGGGTGTTCCCAATCCCAACGGGTTAGAAAATAGTGTATGAATATACAAATATTCTTTGGAAATGATTTTCCACATTTACATAAGCATAAATAACCAACAGAAATAATTAAAAAAATGATAAATAACCAAATCCAGAAAAACATAACAATTTCATAGATTCAAGGTTGTACAACTGTAAAAAAAAGAGATACATCAAAAAGGGAACAAAAAAATATCCCAAAACCACCATATGACAAGAGGGATGTAACCCTTAAGGCACCACAACCACCAACACCTGTACATGGAAGACCCCTAAAAACCTGAACCACCATCTCCAAACATCTTTCCTTTAACCATGTCAAACATACCAAGGTCTACATACACCCAAAGGTATATGAAGGGTGTGAGCCAAAGCCCAGTATAATTCCACCCAATAATAGAGATTCCTTTCCAAAAAATTAAGAGACAAATTAATATTCTTGTTTTATAAAAAGAGAAGCTAGAATATTTTTTACAAAAAACACTTAAAAGGGAAACATGATTTACATTTTAAATAATCAAAAAAAGTGAATATTATGCCAATGGTAAGTATGATATCTCAAAATAGCACTAAGTCATGAGAAATACCTATAGTCACTTACTATAATGGGATAATAGGTACCTTATATTTTAGTGAAACATGGTATTGAAACCACACTGATCATCATCCTTGAGAATGAGCCACTAGATAGGAATCTATAAAAAATTCTGGTGGTATCCAATCATCATAGTTTAATTAGTTATGTGTCATAAATCCCTCTAGAAAGAACCAGGACTGTACTCCACTGATCTAACTTTCATACTAGTCCTATTCCACCCACCATGTCACCTAGGATTCCCTTTATGATCAATTTTAATTTCAAATATCACATATATTACCACATTCCACTGTACACATTACAATAAATACAAACGTACTTGATAAATCACTATTTCCATAACCAAAACCACTTTCAAATCCAAACAGACACCAAAACCATTTCAAAATATACTTCAGACCATTCACACGTTTTATAAAAAAAATTAAGAAGAAAAATAAGGAGGCACACATGAAATACACATGTAACACAACTCATTTCCTTTGAAAACCCATTTTTCAACACATGAGAATCTTTAATACTTTCCAAAAGACATTTATCACCTCATATGTAATATATAGAACACAACTTAGAATCAAGGTAAGCATATCAAAATCACCAAGTAATGTTTCCGCATTGAACACCAACCTCAAGTGTAGAAACTTCTAGAAATTAGTGCTAAACCAAAACCACACAAGATCCTATAAAGTTAAGATCAAACTATAAACATCAATATTGAACCCTAAGAATCGAGGTCTAATGATAAATAGGTCACCATACCCACTAGAGATATGAATCCCTAGAAAAGAGGAAGAAATCAAGAAATGAGGGACTTACATGGGATTTATTAGAGAAACCATACTAAATCCACCACAAAAATAGAGTTCCATGTGAGAAATGAGGAAGTTTGGAGGAACATAGGGATGGAAATCTTGAGTGGGGAAGAAAATGGTTCATTTGGGGTTGAATCCCAATAAGTAACAAAGGTTATTTTCTAATTTTTAATGACCTGGAAAAGTTTCACGGTTTTCTCAAACAGTTTTCCCAACCGTGAAGCAACCATGAACCCCTTACTGCCGAAGAAGAATATACCACATTTTTATCCCACACAGTTTAAAAACTGTGTGCTAACTTTGTAGTTAGCCACTATAAAAAATTCCACTTTGGCTGCATGGTTTCCTGGGATAGGGTGCACTGTTTTCTAAACTGTGTACCAATCATGCGCCACCAATTGTTAATAAAAAACTCCCATTTTTCATTAAAAACACAAAGGACCAAAGGAAGAAAATCTAGACCTAAAATAAATATAAAAATAAATTTTAATGAAATCATGAATGTGAATATTTTCCCCACCATGAAAAATTTCCATCCCCAAAAATTCAACTCAAAACTTGATCAAAGAATAAAAACATATACTCTTTCTCAACCAACAACTTCCACCACCAAGTCTCGTGTTCATCATTTCTATACTGAAAAAAAAAGAAATACCAACATAATAGACTTCCAACGAAGAACTTTCTCTCAGTAATATACACTCCACACTGATCATTCAAAGATTGACAAATACATATCCAACTATAACTCTTCCTAATTCAGTACAAGAGATGGATCTAGGTTATACTTTTTCCACTGGGAGACATGGAATATGTCTTGAATTGACATCAACTGAATAGGAAAATCTAACATGTATTCCACCTTACCAACCCTCTCGGTAATCTCAAAATTTCTGACATACCTCTTATTTAGCTTCCCTTGCTTACCCAAAATGTCGATGACCCAAGCGAGGTGCCAATTTTAGGAACACTCAGCCAAACACAAAAAAAAATTCTAAATCTCGACACCTTTGATTGACATTGGACTTACAGTGACTCTAAGATATCAAAAAACACTTTTTGATCGGTTTGAATTTATCATAAGTCTCTTTCACAAGGCTCGGTCCCAACACTGTGGTATCACCCAGATCTGTCCAACACAAAGGTGACTGACACGACTGACCATAAAGTGCCTCAGAAGGATCCATTCGAATTGAGGATTAGTAACTACTGTTACATGCAAAATCAACCAATCCAAAATGGATATCCTATGACACACTGAAATCCAACACACATGCCCCAGACATGTCTTCCAAAATTTGATTTTCTCGCTCCATCTGATCATCTGTTTGAGGATGGTATGCCGTAGTCAACTTGACTTGTGACCCCATTTCCTTCTGAAGGACTTCCTAAGACCAATAGGTAAAATGGTGTCCCTAACAAGAAACAATAACTGATGACACACCATGAATCCTCACAACCTCCTTAACATATAACCAGCCCAATTCATCCACCTTAGCTTAATATATGATCAGAATGAAATGGGAAGAGTTGGTCAGATGATCAATCACTACTCAAATAGTGTTATTTCCCTTGTGTGTATGAGGCAAACTGATAATGAAATCCACGGATATCTCATCCCACTTCCAGGTAGGAATGGGTAGTAGCAGAAGAAAACTAGATGGTCTTTGGTGCTCTACTTTTTCCTACTAACATGTATAACACTGTGACAAAAATTCAATTATGTACTGCCTCAAATAGATACTAGAACTATCAACACACATCATAGTACATCTTGGTAGCACCAGGATGAACAAACCATTGAAAATAATGGCTATGTTGCATCACTACCTTTCTCAATGAAAACGACACCATAGAGTGACCCTTGAAGTGAATAACTTCATCGAGAGATGACGACCAGACATAAGGCTTCTCCCTACCATTAAGAAACTTCATATAATGATAGCACAACTCATCACCAGGATTCTCCCGCTAAATCAGCTCCAAAAGAGAAGGTTTCAGCTACACACTAGCCAAAAATGCACCTCTATTGTGCTCTTTGGTGTCCAATTGAATTTTATAAAATAGCCCAATAAAGGTACACTCATAATTAGTCTTTATAAAATACTACAATGACACTTTTTCTCCAATCATATTCCACAACATTCCTCTTTCGAGGGGTGTAGACTATATCGAAGTTGAACCCCTGAAGGTACTCAACCAAACAATGCTACCATAGATTCAGATCCCTTTAGGAGAAAATTTAGGATAATATCCTATGATTAGATTAAACCTGAAACTTCTCACCAAAAAGATAATTCCACCATGTCTTCAGGTCATTCATAACCACTATTGACTCTAGTTCATGGTTTATATAGTTCTTCTCATGTGGTCAAAGCTGATGAGATCCATAAACCACCACAAGGTCATTCGACAGAAGCACACACCCAATAAACATAGATGAGGAATAAAAATAAACCACATAACCTTTTCTAGACACTGGAAAGATCAAAATAGGGGAAGTGGTCAACCACTTCTTAAGCTCATCAAAGGATGCTTGGCATTCTGGACTCCATTAAAACTTCACCCCTTTCCAGGTGAGTATCATCATGGATGAAGTATGATGAGGGAATCCTAAAACAAACTACATATAATACCCCACAAAACCCAAAAATATTCTCATTTCAAACACATTCTTCGATTACTCCCATGACATTACCACATTGATCTTTTTAGTGTCCTCCAAAACCCCCTGTTCCAAGATCACATGGCCCAAAAACATTGACTCTTTAACCAGGAAGGTACACTTAGTGTAACATCCCAGGTAAATAAAGAATAATACATTTTAATATTTATTAATATTTGTAAATTAAAAAATAATTTTACTTTAAAGGGTATTCTATGATCGACGGCGTACCCGGTACGCAACAACAGGTTTCTTTTAAATCTTACGTTGCACACTAACAATATAATATTATTATTTTAAATGGTAGTTAACGCCTAGCCATTGTATTGGAAAGAATGAATATAACAAACTAAAATATGATAATATATGTTTATTAAATGTTTTTACATTTATCTAGTAAAATTTAGAGCCTTAAAATGTGAATTAATCTAATTTTAAGCATAAATACTATAATATTCGTTAAAAGGTCGATTTACTGCCTTTTGACGGAGAACCCTATTTAAATATAGTTTTGTTTACTTTTATATTTTCAATTTGACCAAATAAAATTTTTCTTTATAATAGGGTCATAAAAATTTACTTTGGATAAAATTTTGGTATTTTTCTGATAAAATTCATTTTTGATGAATAGTAAAAAATATTGTATTTTAATTCCAAACTGCCTTTCAAATATAATTTATTTATAAGGTTAGATTATATTTTTAATTGGTTTTAAAGTTTAATTATATTATTTTTTTACCATTTAATCCAATTTTGGTCATTGTAAGTAATTTCACTTTGAAATTAGTCATAAATAAGTTTCAATCTTTTGATAGTTATTATTTCTTAAAAACACGCTTTTTGTTTTCACAGCAGGAATTAATTTTAAATTATTTTTGTAAGAACCCATTTTTTTCTGTGAAAGACTTTGGAATATTCTTGATTTTATTCCAGAGCATTTTCTTCAGACGGCGTGCAATTCTGAGCCCCAGAGTGGCCGGAATTAAATTTTCAGTACTTTCACACTATAAACGCCAAATAAATGGGATAACTCATAAACGGTTATCCATATCAGATATCTGAGTGTACGGATGGGTCCGAAATAGGGTTTTCAACCTAAGAACGACATAAAACATGTCAGCGCGGGACGTTTGGACCCCTCGCTCGCTTTCGGAACGTTAAACGGATAAATTAATTAATTAATTAATTTGTTTAATGGTTAAACTCAAGTATCTCTTAAACGGTGGATTTTATTGGAAAATAGAGGGCACCGTTGAGTTCATAGCATGCCGTTTACCCTAGGAGGGGTGTAAGTTTTGCGGGCGCGGCCCGTCAGTAAAAAATGGCCCCAGGGGTGTTTTCGTAATTTGGCGGCTTTGGGCGTTTAGTCTTATAACTTTTGAATGGAAGCTCAAAATCAAATTCCAAGACCTCCGTTGTGCTCAGAGCGTGGTTTTTACCCTAGGGGAGGCTTAACCTCGACCCCATCAGATGTTTCAGATGCGGGTTAAATTTGGGGGTTTTTAATTAATTAAAATTTAATTAATTTTATTATTTAAACCCTTAATCACCCCCTCCTCCTCCCTTTTCACCCCATGGAGAAACCATCAAGCTCCATCTCCTCCTCCACTCTAGTGAGGTAGGTCCGGTAAGGCGACGGCGCGACGGCGGATCCTCCGTGAAGCTCCGGGCAACGCCCAAGAGGTAGGAGGTTTCCGTTGCGTTTTCATTTCTAAACCTACCATTGAATCAACTTTTATGTGTATATTTGATGTTAAATATTAGAAAAAATTCAATATACGTGTAGTATACATTTTTATCTTTCCAACTCATCTTTTTGAATCAAAATCCGAGTTTGGAGGAGGATGGGGTTGATCGTCGAAGTTTGCGGGTCTTCCAGGCGGCTCAGGCGGATGGCGTGGCGGCGGAGGCGCTTGGCGTGGCAGCGGGGCTCTCGGGAGGCGGCACGGGTGTTCGGTGGAGTGGGCAGGTGAGGCCGGGGTGCGGAGATCCTTCAGCCGAGGGCGAGGCCGGGGCCAGGCGGAGCGCCTCGGCGCGGCGGCGGGTCACCAGGGAGCGGCGACCGTGGGGTCACGGCGCGCGACCCCCGTGCAGCGACAAAGACCCGCACCGCACGGGCTTCACGCGGATGCCGCAACTGGCCCTCATGCCCGGTCTACGCACGGACTGCGAGTCCTCGTCCGGCCTACGCGGCTAAGCCGCGGGCCGGCCCAGGTTGGGCAGACCGGTCGGTCCAGGCCGGTCCAGCCCAAGGGGCTTGCCCCCTAGACTTAGACGCCCGTATTTTCCGCTACGGGAATCCGTTTTGCGTTCCGTCTACGGCGACGTGATCCTGGGATCGAGGGTAACATTTTGAGATAGTTTTGGGAATTTTAATTCCCCAAAACAAGTGGCATCGGAGGCGCAACGCGTCTTTAAGTGAATTGTCTTTTTACCGGGGAAACTTGTTTTGGACAGTGCGGACGCATCCGACGTCCGTTTCGAGCACCGTCAGTGGCGTTGGAACCCTGGCACCGAGGCGGAGATTTATAGGGTGTTTTCATGCGTTGAGGCCAAATTTTAGGCATGGATCCCACGGCCCGTCTTTCGAGCTGCGTACAGCGTTTCACGACATTTTCATCGGACTTCCGTTCGGGGCGTGCGAGCAGTCGTTTTTGGATGTTTTTCTGAGGGCATCACTTTGGCACAATCCACCCGCATTAATTTTGAACGCTTGTACGGGCCCCATGAGGGTCGTTTCGAGAGTTGATAGAGATTTCCAGCTTTATCATCGGGTTTCTGTTTTGTACAAGTGATTAGTCGAACTTGTGTACTTATTCGAGAGGATCGCAACGGTGCGATCTGTCCGTTGAGTTTCAGAACCAGGATGCAGGTCCCTTATAGCACCGCTCATGTGTGGTGCGCCTGAATGCATCTTTTTCTCCAGATATCTGTTGCGCTCAAGTGAGCAGTCTTTTTGACGTGTTTTCCTGAGGGGGTCGCAATGGTGCGATGTGCCCGACTGTTTTCGGGGCCGAGGCTCGGGATCACGGGACGCCGTTCGAGTGTGAGGCGGTGTTGGTGACTTTTCCGTCAGATATCCGTTTGAGGAAAGTAAGTAGTCTCCCTCGCATGTTTTTCTGCATGGTTTACAATGGTGAGATCCGTTTGGTTGTGCGGAGCCTCTTGTGCGATATTATTAAATGTGGAATGTGAAAGGCGCTCTGATGGCGGTTCTTCTAGCTATGTTTGTAGAGAACCCTTGGCCTGTGATCGTGTACACTTCTATGTGAGTGAAGAGTTGTGGTTGGATGTTCCTCAGTCGATGAGGTGGCGGGTTGGAGTTGTTACATCACGCCTTCGTGTTGACATTGGGTGTCGTGTGCACGATAGCCTTTGGGATGGAACGTGGTATACTCTGAGAGTATACGGGAATGCTTGGAGGTACATGTGGTTGTTTGTACCTGAGGACGTTTGTGCGCTCAGTTGGGGTTGACTTGGGGCCACACGTCGTGTGGGCCCCATGTGTGTTCCATGTTCTACTTTATGTACTTTTGACCTCTCGCGACGTAGAGGGTTCCTCTGTTCTTGTTTGTTGACCAGCAGGGTTGAGTCTTCCCCTAGCTTGGTGCTCGTTTGTTTGGCCAGAAGGGTTGAGTTTTCCCCTAGTCCTTCTCTCATTTGGCCGACATAGGTGGTTTGTTCCTCTATTTCTTCAGTTGTGAGGGGTTTCAGTGTCATTCCCTTTCACCATACTGTGGCACCGTTTATGAATATGGGTGTTCGTACAGTGTGGATGTTTTCCCCACTTTTTGGGATGAGTTGACTCGGTCCACTTCGACAGTGTGTCAGCGGATTGGAGCGTGATCACCTTGAGAGGCCTGGGGAGTTTCTCCCATTCCTTCATGACCCCGGATAGAGTTCTTGTGGTTTCGGTGTAACCAAGTCTTTACGCAGGCACCGATCCTCTACCCAAGAGGTTGTTTCCAGCAGGGCTGAGGTTGTTTCCAGTAGGGCTGAGGTTGTTTCCAGCAGGGCTGAGGTTGTTTCTAGTAGGGCTGAGGTTTTTTCGAGCAGGGGTCGCCAGTTGTACCATCCAGCAGGGATGTCCAGTACAGCGGTATTCACTGAGAAGTACCATCTAGTAGGGATGGCCAGAGCAGTTCCGGGCTTACCTCCAGCAGGGCTGGGTAGTGGTCCCCGATGCCGGGCTTACCTCCAGCTGGGCTGGGCAGTGGTCCCCGATGTCGGGCTTACCTCCAGCTAGGCTGGACAGTGGTCCCCGATGTTGGGCTTCCCTCCAACTGGGTTGGGCAGTGGTCCCCGATGTCGGGTTACCTCCAGCTAGGCTGGGTAGTGGTCTCGTCACAGACTTTAGTCGGGTCACCCTCCAGTGGATTACCCTATTACGGGACTGGGCAGTGTGGCACCCATCGACTCTTGCCGAGTCTCCCTGTAGTGGGAACCCGTTGACTTCTAGGGACCCTCCAGCGGGGCTGGGCAGGGGGTCTCCTGTCGACTTTGAGGAGACCTCTCGACTGCGGGGCAGTGACGAGTTGTGGTTTGACGTTCCCCCAGAACTCTCAAGTACGAGGAGCGCTTTCCCCACCGAGACACGTCCTTGTGACGCGACCTAAAACCGTGTGGTCGAGTCAGTGCCACACAAAGCGGATAGTGTTGAGGTGTGGTGATTGAGCCCTTGACTTGTAGTTCGGGGCAGACGTGTGGGATGGTGGGCATCGACGGTGTTACTTCTGGGACTGTTGGCGACTCACTTTTCTTGGGTTGAGCTACGGGATGGAGATCCCCTTATGACCTTGTTCAGGCTTCTTGATTGAGCATAAGGTTATGTATATACCTTGTTTCAGTACCCACTACTTGGTTTTGGTTACTCTCCTTCCAGAAGAGGCGAAGAAGCATGGGGTATGCCACGTGATTTCTGTGTCTAGCTTCTCGTGGTTGGACGAGTCTACTCTCCTGCTATAGGTAGCGAAGACTTGACGGGAAGTTTATCTTCTCACCATTTCTAGCTCCTTATGTTTGGACAAGTCTACCTTCTTTCCTCTTGTTGGGTTGAGCTGGACTCTTTACTTCACCCTCTGTTGTACTCCTTTACTTTTCCTGTTAGCTCTACTGCTCACCCTTCGGTACCTCCTTTGTTACTCCCTCGAGCCTTCAGGGTATCCTACTGAGTATTTTTATACTCACCCCTGCTTGGGCTTTTCCCGCACTTAGTGTTCCCTTGTAGATGACGAACAAGTTGGACGTGACTTCAGTGGAGCACAGTAGTTCGGGAGCTTGGATCGCATGCGGCGGTCGTAGTCGGGTTCCAGGTGGGGGACCCTTCCAACTATTTTTCTTTTGTTCACCTGTTGCCGGGTTGTGGCACTTTTACTAGTTGGGCGCGTGTTTTGCCCCTTTTCTTTTCAGTTTACCTCAGCATTTTCTTGTACTGTATAGAGGTCAATGCACTTTGTGGGTTATATATATATCAGTTTCCCTTTTCTTTATATGTCTTTTCTTTTACTCTGCACTTTTTCATTGAGTGTGCCGCATGTGTGTGTGTACAGGTACTCAGGAAAAGGCCTCCCCAAGTTGTGTAGCCTTCAGCGCTTGTCGCCAACCCCTGGACTATGGAGGCGGGCTTGGGGTAGTTGCGGCTCGATCCCGGGTAGGGTCAGGTCGTGACAAAGTGGTATCAAAGGTGGTTCGTTCCTTGAGACGTTGTGCGGACGTCCCTAAAAGAGGAATTGGTTGGGATTTAGGGCAACAGTGTTAATGTGTCTCGAGAGCAGCTCTCAGGCCAGGGAGTCCAGTGATGGTGCGACGGCCAACATATCCATTCACCAAGACCTTGATAATCCGCTTATCTACTCGGCATGCTGAGATACTCATTGCAGGGAAAATTGGTTTGTGCATCACATAGGATTGAGTCTTTGACTGTCCTTATTGATTCAGCTCCCCATCGTTGTTGTTATTGGTATATACATATATGCTCATCTGACGGCGACACTCCTTGATAATATTCAAAATGTCTCTGCGAAGACAGCCAGCCAGGATACCTGCTTTGGTTCGTGATGATGACCCTGTGAGCTACGAGGCCACAGTCCAGGACCCATCATGCAATCCCCTTTCTCCGGGTGGGCTGGTAGCAGCACCCCCACCTGTTGAGCAGCAGGCAGCTTCAACAGAGCAGACGGGGCTTAAGCGCAGGTTGAGCGCGCTCCGTGAGTTCCAGTGGTAGAGACCGCTGAGGTTCAGTGGTGAGCCAGACCCTCAGGCAGCAGAGGTTTGGCTAGAGGTAGTGGTTAGCCTTTTCAGGCTTGTGCAGATGCCGACAGATCAGAGAGTGGCTTTGGCAGCCAGCCTTTTTCGTGGATCAGCTTGGCGTTGGTGGAGTCTGGTGACTCAGTTTCTTCACGAGTCCTCGCTTTCGTGGGGCGAATTTCAGTTTTTGTTCCATGAGGAGTTTTTCCCCTCCTTCTTATGCTCCATTCGGATTCAGGAGCTCCTGCAGTTTCAGCAGGGAGGGATGACGGTGGCCGAGTACGCGGCTAGTTTCGCAGACTGTGCACTCTTTTACTCAGACTTGGTCCACGACAACAACTTCTGAGTGTGGAAGTTCGAGAAGGGTCTCCGCAGAGAGATTCTTGCTGTCATAGTACCCTTGGGAATTTCCACTTATGCCGAGGTGCTAGATCAGGCACTGATGACAGAGAGCTTCCTGTCACATTCTAGAGTTGGTGGGGGCAGTGGACATGTTGGAGTCGAGACGTCTGCCGCAGCTAGTGGGCGTCGGCAAGTAGAACCTCGACATAGGTGGATTTATGACAACCGGGCTCAGGGCATGGTCGTACACCACAGTGGCACCGGAGGGCACCAGTGCATCCTAGAGAGAGTCGGTGCTATGCTTGCGATGGGTGAGGTCACCTAGCATGGGACTGCCCGACCAGGCATACAGAGAGCTTCGGGCAGGCAGTAGGTGCACCACCACGACAGAGGCACTATCGTGTTCAAATTAGCACCCAGATATTTTGTGCTAGTAGAGGAATGATAGGAGATGGGAGTGGTGGACGACATCACGAGGTCTTTCCATCACCACTAGGCAGTTCACGTCAGGCTCTGGAAGCTGACAGTTGGGACTGTGGATAGCCGTGAGCTTTGGATGTCTATGACCCTGCAGAGCATGAGGTGGCAAGAGGTACGCTCTACAGCTCTTCTACATTTTACAGTAGAATTTTTAGACTCTGTGTGTGGAATTCTTTCCTCCCTGCTCCTTGCTTGAGGTGTTAATAGGGTGGCACGGTGCGTCGTTGTAACCCTATGTTGGTATAATAAAAGGCGTGGGACCTTTTTCTTTAGTTTATGGTGTTGACTCCATCACTTTCCGAGCATGTAAGAGAGTCTTGGTTGCGAGACATCGACTGTGAAATCTTGTGTGACTAGATATCCTTGGGTGTTTCGCCATATGGATATTCTGAAGGAGGGAATCATCGGGCCTTATCCCATGTCCAAGCAGTGATTCCTATCGCAGCGTGCGACGTAGAGGTTTGATCGGGGAGGTGAGCTACCCCCGAGAGCCTTTGGGCCATTTGAGACCGTGTAAAGGGATGGCGAGGTTCCCTACCGCCTTTCCCTAACCCCAAAGTCTGGAGTGGGTTCATGATGTCTCCCGCATGGTTTACCTGAAGAGATGTGTACGTGCTCCTATGCACGTCATCGGTGAGGGCAGACCTCGCGTGAACAGATCAAATCCTTTGTTCTATGTGTGGTGGCGTAGAGATGTGTGAGAGTTCTTCTGGGTACGGGAGAGCCAGGTGTGGGCTTAGTACCCTGAGTTGTTCCCTGGTTTTGCTTTTTAAGGATGAAAAGCTTGAAGTAGGGAATGATGTAAGAAACCAATTTTTGTTGCGAAAGACTTTGGAATATTCTTGATGTTATTCCAGAGCAGCGTCTTCAAACGGCATGCAATTCCGAGCCCCAGAGTGGCCGGAATTAAATTTTCAGTGCGTTCACACTGGAAACGCCAAATAAATGGGATAACTCTTAAACGGTGATCCAGATCAGAGATCCAAGTGTACTTATGGGTTCGTAATGGGGTTTTTACCCTAGGAACGACATAAAACATGTCAGTGCGGGATGTTTGGACCCCTAACTCGCTTTTGGAACGTTAAACGGATAAATTAATTAATTTATTTATTCGTTTAATGGTTAAACTCAAGTATCTCTTAAACGGTGGCTCGGATTGGGAAATCAAGGGCACCGTTGAGTTTGAAGCATGTCGTTTACCCTAGGAGGTGTGTAAGTTTTGCGGGCGCGACCCGTCTGTGAAAAATGGCCCCAGGGGCGTTTTCGTAATTTGGCGGCTTTGGGCGTTCAGTCTTATAACTTTTGAACGGAAGCTCGAAATCAAATTCTGAGACCTCCGTTGCTCTCAAATCATGGTGTTTACCCTAGGGGAGGCGTAACCTCGATCCCGTCAGATGTTTCATACGCGGGTTAAATTTGGGGGTTTTAAATTAATTAAAATTTAATTAATTTTTTTATTTAAACCCTTAATCGCCCCCTCCTCCTCCCTTTTCACCCCCTGGAGAAACCCTCAAGCTCTCTATCCTCCTCCACTCCGGCGAGGCAGGTCTGGCAAGGCGACGGCGCGGCGGCAGATCCTCCGTGAAGCTCCGGGCAACACCCAAGAGGTAGGAGGTTTCCGTTGAGTTTTCATTTCCGAACCTACCTTTGAATCAAATTTTATGTGTCTATTTGATGTTAAATCTTCAAAAAAATCTCATAGACGTTTATTATACATTTTTATCATTCCAACACATCTTTCGTAATAGAAATACGAGTTCGGAGTAGGATGGGGTTGATCGTCGAAGTGTGCGGGTCTTCCAGGTGGCTCAGGCAGATGGCGCGGCGGCGGAGGTGCTTGGCGCGGCAGCGGGGCTCTCAGGTGGCGGCGCGGGTGTCCAGTGGAGCAGCCAAGCGAGGCCGGGGCGTGGCGAGCCTTCAGCCGAGGGCGAGGCCGGGGCCAGGCGGAGCGCCTCGGCGCGGCGGCGGGTCGCCAGGGAGCGGCGATCGCGGGGTCACGGCGCGCGACCCCTGTGCGGCGACAAAGACCCGCACCGCATGGGTCTTCACGCGGCTGTCACGACTGTCCCTCATGGCCGGTCTGCACGCGGACCGCGAGTCTGCGGCGGGCTCACGCGGCTAAGCCGCGGGCCGGCCCAGGCCGGGCGGATCGGCCGGTCCAGCCCAAGGGGCTTGCCCCCTCGAATTAGACGCCCGTATTTTCCTCTACAGGCGTCCGTTTTGCGTGTCGTCTACAGCGACGCGATCCTGGGATTGAGGGTAACGTTTTGAGATGGTTTTGGGAATTTTAATTCTCGAAACAAGGGGCCTCGTAGGCGCAACACGTCTTTAAGTGAATTGTCGTTTTACCGGGGAAAATTGTTTTGAACGGCGCGGACACGCCCGACGTCCGTTTCGAGTGCCGTCAGTGGCGTTGGAACCCTGGAACCGAGGTGGAGCTTTCCACGGTGGTTTCGAGCATTGAGGCCAAAGTTGAGGCGTGGACCCCACAGCCCGTCTTTTGAGATGCGTGCAGCATTTCACGACTTTTTCATCGGACGTCCGTTCGGGGCGTGCGAGCAGTCGTTTTTGGATGTTTTTCCAAGGGCATCGCTTTGGCACAATCCGCCTGCATTAATTTCGTACGCAAGTGCGGGACACACAAGGGCCATTTCGGGAGTTGACGGAGATTTCCAGCTTTATCATCGGGTGTCCGTTTTGGACAAGTGATTAGTTAAACTTGTGTACTTTTTCAAGAGGATCGCAACGGTGTGATCCGTCCGTTGAGTTTTGGGATCGGGAAGTGGGTCCCACGTAGCACCGCTCATGTGCGGTGTGCCGGAATGCATCGTTTTCTCCGGATATTTGTTGCGCTCAAGTGAGCAGTCTTTTTGACGTGTTTTCCTGAGGGGATTGCAATGGTGTAAGTCGCCCGACTGTTTTTGGGGCCGAGGCTCGGGATCATGGGACGTCATTCGGGCGTGAGGCGGTTTTGGTGACATTTCCATTGGATATCTGTTTGAGGCGAGTAAGTAGTCTATCTCCAATGTTTTTCTGTGAGGTTTACAATGGTGCAATCTGTTTGGTTGTGCAGATCCTCTTGCGCGATCTTATTAAATGTGGAATGTGAAAGGCGCTCTGATGGCGGTTCTTCTCGCCGTGTTTGCAGAGAACCCTTGGCGTGTGTTCACGTGCACTCCCATGTGAGTGAAGAGTTGTGGTTGGTTGTGCCTCAGTAGATGAGGTGGCAGGTTGGAGTTTTTACGTCACGCCTTCGCGTTGACGTTGGGTGCCGTGTGCACGGTAGCCTTTGGGATGGAACGTGGTATACTCTGGGAGTATACGGGAACGCTTGGAGGTACATGTGGTTTTTTTTACATGAGGACGTTTGTGCGCTCAGTTGGGGTTGACTTGGGGCCTCACGTCGTGTGGGCCCCATGTGCATGCCATGTTCTGCTTTATATACTTTTGACCTCTCACGATGTAGAGGGTTCCTCTGTTCTTGTTTATTGACCAGCAGGGTTGAGTCTTCTCCTAGCTTGGTGCTCGTTTGTTTGGCCAGTAGGGTTGAGTTTTCCCCTGGTCCTACTCTCATTTGGCCGACAGAGATGGTTCGTTCCTCTGTTTCTTCAGCTGTGAGGGGTTTTAGTGTCATGCCCTTTCATCGGACTGCGACACCATTTACGACTACGGGTGTTCGTACAATGTGGGTGTTTTCCCCACTTTCTGGGATGAGTTGACTCAGTCCGATTCGACAGTGACTCAGCGGATTGGAGCGTGATCGCCTTGAGAGACCTAGGGAGTTTCTCCCATTCCTTCATGACCCCTGGTATAGTTCTTGTGGTTTCGGTGTGACCAACACTTTATGTGGGCACCAATCCTCTACTTAGGAGGTTGTTTCCAGCAGGGCTGAGGTTGTTTCCAGCAAGGCTGAGGTTGTTTCCAGCAAGGCTGAGGTTGTTTCCAGCAGGGCTGAGGTTGTTTCTAGCAGGGCTCTCCAGTTGTACCATCCAGCAGGGATGTCCAATACGATGGTGTTCACTGAGTAGTACCATCCAGCAGGGATGTCCAGAGAAGTTTCAGGCTTACCTCCAGCTGGGCTGGGCAGTGGTCCCCGATGTCGGGCTTACCTCCAGCTGGGCTGGGCAGTGGTCCCCGATGCCGGGATTACCTCCAATTGGGCTGGGCAGTGGTCCCCGATGCTGGGATTACCTTAAGCCGGGCTGGGCAGTGGTCCCCGATGTCGGGTTACCTCCATCTGGGCAGGGCAGGGGTCCCGTCACCGACTTTAGTCGGGTCGCCCTCCAATGGATTACCCTGTTACAGGACTGGGCAGTATGGCACCCTTCAACTCTTGCCAGGTCTCCCTGTAGTGGGAACCCATTGACTTTTAGGGACGCTCTAGCGAGGCGGGGCAGGGGGTCGCCTGTCGACTTTGAGGAGACCTCTTGACTATGGGGAAGTGACGAGTTGTGGTTTGATGTTCCCCCAGAACTCTCAAGTATGAGGAGCACTTTCCCCAGCGAGACACGTCCTTGTGACGCGACCAAAAACCGTGCGGGCGAGTCAGTGCCACCCAAAGCGGATAGTGTCGAGGTGCGGTGATTGAGCCCTTGACTTGTAGTTCGGGGAAGATGTGTGGGATGCTGGGCATCGATGGTGTTACTTCTGGTACTGTTGGCGACTCACTTTTCTTGGGCTGAGCTACGGGATGGAGATCCCCTTATGACCTTGTTCGGGCTTCTTGATTGAGCATAAGGTTATGTATATACCTTGTTTCAGTACCCACTACTTGGGTTTGGTTACTCTCCTTCCAGGAGAGGAGAAGATGTGTGGGGTATGCCACGTGCTTTCCGTGTCTAGCTTATCATGATGGGACGAGTCTACTCTCCTTCTATAGGTAGCAAAGACTCGACGGGAAGTTCATCTTATCACCATTTCCAGCTCCTTGTGTCTGGACGAGTCTACCTTCTTTCCTCTTGTTGGGTTGAGCTGGACTCTTTACTGCACCCTCTGTTGTAATACTTTACTTTTCCTGTTTGCTCTACTGCTCACCCTTCGGTACCTCCTTTTTTGCTCCCTCGAGCCTTCGGGGTATCCTACTGAGTATTTTTATACTCACCCCTATTTGGGCTTTGCCCGCACTTGGTTTGCCCTTGCAGATGACATATAGGCTGGTCGTGACTTCAGTGGAGCACAGGAGGTCGGAAGCTTGGACCACGTGCGGTGGTCGTAGTCGAGTTCCAGGTAGGGAACCCTTCCAGCTGTTTTTCTTTTGTTCACCTGTTGCCGGGTTGTGGCACTTTTACAGGTTGGTCACATGTTTTTCCCTGTTTCTTTTCAGTTTACCTCAAAATTTTCTTATACTGTATAGAGGTCTATGAACTTTGTGGGTTATATATATAGCAGTTTCACTTTTATTTATATGTCTTTTCTTTTACTTTGCACTTTTTCATTGAGTGTGCTGCGTGTGTGCGTGTACAGGTACTTAGGAAAAGGCCTCCCCGAGTTGTGTAGCCTTTGACGCTTGTTGCCAGCCCCTGGCCTATGGAGGCGGGCTTTGGGTAGTTGCGGCTTGAGCCCAGGTAGGGTCGGGTCGTGACAATTTTTTGCCACTTATGTTTTTTGATTTTGGAAAAATTGATTCCTTATTTGGAATTAGTAGGTACAAATTGTGTAAATAGATAACTTCTATTTTTAGACATTTTAAATATTTACATCAGTAAATATTTTATTTATCATGGTTAAAGGGTAAATCTGGTAAATAAGGGTAAAAAATAATATTATAATAATCTTAAATTACCCTAACATGTGTACTAATCCTATTGGTTGATACATGTCCGGCCATGGGAATCCTTGGGTCTAATTTGGGACCCCATGGAGCCACATGGGAGCGATAGTGACACTTTATATTAATTAATTTAAAGTAAAGACAAAAATGACTTAAACATATATCTTTTAATAAATCAATTTTTACATAGGGTTATATAAGTTATATCTTTGACTATAAATATTCATTATAAAGATAAAAATATTTCCTACATTATGGTATTTTTTAATAAATTTTAGACATAAAATATATTAAATTATTTATGAAATAATAATGAAGCAGTGTTTACCTCATTAATAAATGATTTAAATAAATAAGATTATAATGATTAAAATAATATCCAAAACCAGTCTAATTATTATTATATTATTATTTTTTGACCATGAATAATCTTATATTCGACTTTAATTAGTTTTGGACCTTTAGAAACCAAAAATCAATATATAATAAAATAACATTTTCACACTTTCCTAAAGAGCCCCTCCTCCCCCTTATAAAAAACCTTCACTTTTAACCCATTCCTCAAACTTATCAAGCCCATTGGTGTAACATCCCAAGTAAGTAATTAATAATAGATATTTTTATCTATGTCTATTAATGAATTAGATAGTGTTTTATAGGCTTAAAATGAAAATAAATCCAATCTTAAGCATGGAATACACTAATATTTTTTAAAAGATTGTTTTACTACCTTTTGATGGAAAACCATTTTTAAATCTATCTCTTGACAATTTTATAAGCTATTTTTGTCAAAATAAACTTATTCTTTATTATTGGTACATCAAAATTTACTTTGTGTGAATTTTTGGTATTTTTCTAACAATGTTCATTTTTTAATGAATAGTGAAAAATACTGCATTTTACATCAAAACTACTTTTTAATCTAATTTATTTATATGATTAGATTATCTTTTGAATTGGTTTTAAAGTTAAATTATAATATATTTTTACCATTTAATCCAATGGTGGTCATTAGGATTAATTTCACTTTGGAATTGGTCATAAACTAATGCCAAACTTTTCATAGATATTGTTTCAAAAAAACCGGCTATTTGTTTTGACAACGGGAATTATTTTTAAATCAATTATTGCAATTTATGTGTTTGTAATTTGGTAAAATGGATTACATATTTGGAATCATAAGTTCCAAATTATTTAATCAAGACTCTTTTGTTTTTGGACATTATGAATAGTAACGACGGTAATTATCTTTAATTATCTTGATTAATGAGTAATCGGGTAGTTAAGGATAATAAAATAATATCATAATAATAAAAAATGACACCAAAATGTATCCTAAGGCTACTGGTTGTCTCATGGCCGACCTTGGTATGCCTTGTACCAAACTTGGGGCCCCATGAAATCACTTTTGTGAGAAAGTGACTTTTTATCTTTTTATTTTTTAAAGAATGTTAAATGTAACAAAGAATGTATCACCTAAGTAAACATTTTTAATTTTGTCTACATAAATGATCTTTTGGACTATAAATATTCATTGGAAATCTAAAAAGATTTTCTACATCATAGTATTTTTTTTATAATTTTTAAACATTAAATAAATTAAATTATTTATGACATCATAATGATGTAGCGATGACCTCATTATTTGATGATTTAAATAAAATGGAAAGATAATGTAAAATCTAAGACCTACACATGTCCAAAACCTATTGGGTGGGTATATTTCGAACCCTTATTACCTTATCCGCAAATTATATCAATGTGGGACCTTTAAAATCTGAAACCCATTTGAAAATAAAGTAACATTTCTTTACTTTCCAAGAGTGCCCCTCCTCTCCTCTTATAAAAGGCCCCCACCTCTACCTCCTTACCCACACTCCCAAAGCCTTTGGCTCGGCCAAACCCTGCCCATTTTGTCTCTCCACTTCCCTCTCTTAATCCTTGAAGCCTCACTTTGGGCAGAAGTCTTTCCAAGGAAGCCTTTGAGCTCAAACCAAAGGGAGTTACCCGATTTTAAGGTAATGTCTTCACTTGATTCCTTTTGTTTTATTTTGCTTCTCCCACCCCATAAACTCTTTTTATTATTTTCTTTTGTAAAAAATCCAGTATCTTCAATATACTATTATGTTTTTATAAGAAGGATTCGAGCTACACTTACACACACCTACATCTAATGGTTAAAGGACATACTGTTTCCGTGGATGGTGAATTTATGCCTCCCGAAATGATGATTGTTCAACATTCTTTTAACACCTTCAAAGGTGGACATTAAGATGTAACTATATTTATATATGATATATAATATGTTTATGTTTTCCTTAAGCTTCTGTATTTATCATTTTGGGCATACCTTTATGGTTTCCATTATGGGTAAACGCGATATCTTCATTTAAGGAAGTGCGGACTACCGCCCCCTCAAAGTGATTTGATTCGTTAAATACCATATGTGGTACGTATAAAGGATGGAAATATTATATTATATATGATATTATACTGGAATTATAATATACCTTTATATAATTATTATTCCATTCTATAAAATACGAAATAGAAATGAAAGTAGCGTTCATGCGTACGTACGGCTTACCGTCTCCATGAACGATGCATTTCATTTCTTACCTCTAAATGATTATGTAATATTATAAATTCATGTATATACTGGATATATATGATATATACATCATTATTATAATTCTGGATATAATGGATACATGAACAACTTGTAATTATAATGGGTTTATTTTTGACTCAAGTACCAATGATCGTTAAAACGACCGTTATTAACTTAAATAATTACATAGTGTTCATGACATGGAAGTAAGTGATATAAAAGGAATAATGAACTTGAAAAAGGTTCTTAAGCAAGTAGAAATTAACTCAAGTTTATTATTCAGGACATTAAAGAATGATCGAGTCAAGTCGGACCCGAGGTATGGGACTTCGTCTCAATCTCCTTTCATTGAGGAATATTTTGTTTTATAAACAACCTTCTTTTATATGGTGTATAAACCCCTTTGACTTTTATGTTTATTCAAAAGGAATATTTTTTATACGAAGCGTTTACTAAATGACAAAAGGGAATGTTTTTGTCGTACGTATGCGGCGACAACGACTTCTCTGCCGCCGTGACCATTATTTGAGTTTCAGCTTCCTCTACAAGCCATACCTTTTTTTTAAAAGAAAAATAAATACCATGTTTTAATTTTCTTTTATTTTGGTATTGAAAATGGGTTTCATTATGTTTTTATTATATCAATGTGTTTTATTGATATCTTGTGATTGAAATGTGGAAATGTTATGTTTCCTTTATGCATGTTTTATGTGATACGATTATGTTATGGTTCTTGGGCATTATTATGAATACGGGTGGTTCCGTGACAGACTAAGGGTGGGTGAGCCCGATATAGATCTCCAATGCATTGGGTAACGCGAAGGAGTGAAACGTTAAGGTTTCTCCGAAGATATTTAGGGAATATACTCTGATGGGTATTCTAAACGTAACCAAGAGGGTTACTCCCTACGTAAGAATGTTATGAATGCCTCAAGTTACCTTTATGTCTTATGATTTTTATGATTTATTCATGATTTGATGAGGTATGTTTTATGGGTAAAGTATGATTTCATTCTTATGTATATATGAACTCATGTTTCCTTTCCATATTTTTTTTATATAACCCATACTGAGCTTTTTATGCTCATCCCAAGTCTTTTTTGAAATGTTTTTCACTGGTCAAGGGAAAGGTACATGATATGATGATAGTGTCAAGGAAGTGTCAAGAAAGAATCCATGTTTTATTTTAAATATGTTTCCATTGATGGGAAATAAGAATACTATCTTTATGTAACCACTTTGTTTATATGTGGAATGTAATGTAAGTTTTATGATCTAATTCTCTAAAACTCTAAACCTGAAAAGATCCTCAATGTGTAATCTTGTAATAACACAAGATTAAGTAAGGTTTAAGGTTGGGGCCTTATAATTGGCTCATCCATCCTCTACCCAATTACTCTCCCTACATCCCAATATTCTTCCTAAAATCCTTACCTTAGGCATAAGAAAATTCAAGTAAAACATTTCGTTCAAATGAAAGAGAAATACCCAATTTAAAGGTAATGTCTTATGTCAAGTCCTTCTGTTTTATTTTATATCTCCAACCCCCTAAACTCTTTTTATTACTTTATTTTATATCCAAAAAAATTATCTTCAATATACTAGGTTGATTTTATGAGAAGTATTCTAACTAAACTTACACACACCTCCATCTAATGGGTAAAGAACATACTGTTTTTGTGGATGACAAACTACTGCCTCACGAAATGATGATTGTTTAAATATCTCCTACTGTCTCTCCTAGGGGCCATTAAAATGGAACCGTATTTATATATGATATATATTATGTTTATTTTTTCTTTAATCTTATGTATTTTTCATTTATAGAATACCTTTATGGTTTCTATTATGGGTAAATATGATAATTTCATTTTAGGAAGTGCAGACTACCACCCCCTCAAAGTGATATGACTCGTTCAGGCCATACATGGGATGTATAAAGGATGGAGTTAATGAAATTATATATGATATTATAATGGAATTATAATATACCTATTTATCATTATTTTTTTCATTCCATTAAATACGAAATAGAAATGAAAGTAGCATTAAAGTGTACGTATGGCTTACCGTCTCCATGAACGGCGCATTTCATTTCTTACCTCTAAATGTTATGTAATATTATAAATACATATATATACTGGATATATATGATATATATGTTATCTAAATCATGAATATTATTCTATAGATAATGGAATCTTGACCACATGGACAACATGTAATTATAAGGTGTTCATTTTTTACTCAAGTACCAAATATTGATAAAATGACCATTATTAACTTAAATGATTACATAATATCTATAAAATGTTAATAAGTGATATAAAAGGAATGATAGACTTGAAAAAGGTTCTTAAGAAATTAGAAATTATCTTTATTTTATTATTCAGGAGATTAAAGAACGAACGGTTCAAGTCGGATACATGGTAATGGACTTCATCCCAATCTCCTTTCATTGAGGCATATTTTGTTTTATACATGAATTTATTTTATACACTGTATAAAAACATTTTAAATTTCATTTCATTCAAAGGGAATATTTTTCTATGAGGTGTTTTACTAAACGAAAAAAACAATGTTACTTTTTAACATAAGCGGTGACAACAACCTTTCCACCACCGTGATTATTATTTGATCTTTGGCTTCCTTAACAAGTTGTAATGTTTTTAAAAGGAAAATAAATACAATATACTCTTTTACATATTTTGGTATTGAAAACTGTTTTGATAATGGATTTGTTATGTTAATATATTTAAATGATATATTGTGATTGAAATGTGGAAATGTTATCTTTCCTTTATGTTTGTTTTATGTGTTATGATTATGTTATGGTTCTTGGGAATTATTTACGCATACGAGTGATTCCATGATAAACCTAGGGTGGGTGAGCCTGAGATAGATCTCTAATGCATTGGGTAATGGGACAGAGGTTAACTTGAATGTTTCTCCTAATAGATTTAGGGAATATACTATGATGGGTATTCCAAATGTAACTCCCTACGCAGCTGTGATAGCTACAATGTAAGTATGATATGGATGCCACAAGTTACCTTTATGATTTATGAATTCTATGTGTTATTCATAAATCTTATGATCTCATGAGTTATGTTAAAGAACTTATTTTATGTTTGTATTGATGAACTAATATTTTCTTTCTTTGTTTTATAACCATTACTGAGATTTTTATACTCATCCCAAGTTTTGAAATATTTTTCACAAGACATAAAGATGAATAGGGTCAATGATGGGATCAAGGAAAAGTCATACTATTTAAAACATAGAACTATAAATGACTCTTTTTTCAAGAGTTTTTATTTTGTGAAGAAAATGGAAAGTGATTAGAAGTGTCTACTTTGTAATTTTTGGGATGTAATGTAATATTTATGGACTAATTCTCTAAAACTCTAAACCTGAAAAGATCATCAATGTGAATTATTAATTTAATTCAAGATTATGTAATGTTTAAGGTTTGGTCCTTATAGTTTGTATCAAAGTTTGGTTTATAATAATTTAGGGGTTATAATATTGTTAAAGTAATTTATGGAAAGATTTAAATGATATTTAATTTATATATTACCATGTTGCTTTGCCTAAGATATTTCTGTGTTTAGAATGGTTTTTTCGTAAATGAAATAGGGCAGCTTTGGTGGGAAGGTATACAGAGAGAAATGACCTTCCAAATCAGTATCCTGAGATGGTCAGAATAAAAATTGAAAAGTTTACTGTAGTGATGGATAAATTAACTTAGGAATTGAAAAGAATATTGGTGAATGATCTAGTTTTGGCACTACCTTCCAGAAATGGTGAGTTTGTTATATAAATTGATGCTTCATTGAAAGGACTTGATTGTGTCCTTATGCAGAATGATCAGGTAATTGATTTTTCTTCATATTAGTTGAAACCACATGAGTTAAATTACCTTACACATTATTTTGAATTAGCTGCTATTTTTTTTTCTTTAAAAATTTGGAGGCATCATTTGTATGGAGTAATGTGTGAAATATATATTGATCACAAAATTTTAAAGTATATATTCACTTAGGATGAATTCAACATGAGACAGAGGAGATGATTTTTATTAATCAAGGATTATGATTGCACAATCTATTGCCATCCAGGAAAACCAAATAAAGTGGATGATGCTTTGAGTCAAAAAAGTAATGCTGCATTAACCATGCTACGTTCAGAACGATATCCTTTGGTTTTTGATTTGATGAAATTTGGAATATAAGTTGTTGGTGCAGGAAATTCCTCTGTTTTGTTTCCAGTGTTAGTGAAATTATCTCTACCAGATAGAATTAAGCAAGCACTGAAGGAATATAGTGAGTTGCAGAAAAAGGTAGAGCCATTTTAGAAGGGTAAGTTGCCTGATTTTAACATTGATAATGATTGTGTTTTGAGGTTTGTAAAGAGATTATGTGTGTCTTGTCATTTAAAGTTGAAGAATGAGTTGTTATGTGAAGATCATAGTTCTTTATTTTCAGTTCATCCAGGTAGTACTAAGATGTACATAGATCTTTAGGAGTATTACTGGTGGGATGGAATGAAAAGAGATATTTCTGATTTTACTGTGATGTTTTTGACTTGTCAGCAAGTTAAAGCAGAGCGGCAGTTACCAAAAGGGATGTTTTAGTATTCATTGGTGCCAGAGTAGAAATGGGAAAATATATCCATGGGATTCATTGTGGTATTTCCAAAGACATATCGAGGTAATAATTTAATCTGGGTTATTATTGATCGATTGACTAAATCTTCTCATTTCCTTCCTATTCGAGATACTTTGTATCTAGATAAAATTTCTTGGTTATATATTAAACAAATGGTTAGGTTTCATGGAGTTCCCCTCTCCATTGTATTTGATCATGAACCCAGGTTTACTTCTAACTTTTGGAAAGGCTTTCATAAGTCGCTGCGTACTGAATTAAATTTTAGTACAGCTTTTCATCCGCAATCAGATGGGTAGTCAGAACAAACAATTCAGACCATGGAGGATATGCTATGTGGTTTTTCACTAGATTACTAGGGAAGTTGAGACCAACAAAATTCTTTAGTTGTATTTTCTTATAATAACAGTTTTCATTCCAGTATACATATGGATCCATTTAAGGCATTATATGTGAAGCAGTATCGAACTCTATATTTTTTGGATGAAGTAGGTGAAAGGAAGTCGATGGGACTAGAATTGGTAGAAGAGATGGCCGAAAAAAGTTCAGTTGATCTAGAAGAACATGAGAATATCTCAAAGCAGACAGAAAAGTAATGCGGATAACTGGATGAAAGATCTTTCATTTTAGGTAGGTGATCATGTATTTCTCAAATTTTCTCCATGGAAAAGTGTGATGCGTTTTGATAATAAGGGAAAGTTGAATATGAGGTTCATTAGAACTTATGAAATCATGGATAAAGTTGGACTAGTTATGTAAATAGTGGATTTACCTCCAAGTTTATCCTGGGTACACAATGTTTTTCATGTTTCAATGTTGAGAATGTATATGCTGGATCCATCTCATATTTTGAGCCTAGAGGTAGTTCAGTTGGAAGAGAATATCTTTTATGAGGAAAAACCAATCCAGATTCTTGATTATAAAGAGTAAGTATTACAGAATAAGGTAATTCACCAGGTAAAGGTTTTATGGAAAAACCATATGGTTGAAGAGGCAATGTGGGAATCTGAAAATGCTATGAGCGATAAATAACCCCATTTATTTGACAGCTGAATAAAATTTTGAGGACACAATTTCCAAAAGGGGGAAGGATATAACATCCTAAGTAAATAAAGAATAATAAATTTTCATATTTATTAATATTTTTGAATTAAATATTAATTTTACTTTAAAGGGGATGCTATGTTCGATGGCGTACCCGATACACAACAACGAGTTTCTTTGAAATCTTTCGTTGCACACTAACAATATAATGGTATTATTTTAAATGGCAGTTAATGCCTAGCTATTGTATTGGTGGGAATGAATAGAACTAAATAAAATATCATAATATATTTTTGTTAAATGTTTTTACATTTATCCAATAAAAGTTAGAGGATTAAAATGTGAATGAATCTAATTTTAAGCATAAATACTCTAATATTCTTTAAAAGGTTGATTTACCGCCTTTTGATGGTGAACCCAATTTAAATCTAGTTCTGGTCACTTTTATATGTTCAATTTTATCAAATAAAATTCTTCTTTAGAATCAGGACATCAAAATTTACTTTGGGTAAAATTTTGGTATTTTTCTAATAAAATTCATTTTTTGATGAATAGTGAAAAATACACTTTTTTAATTCAAAGTTTTTTTCTTAATAAAATTTATTAATAAAGTTATATTATCTTTTAAATTGTTTTTAAAGTGTAACTATATTATTTTTTTACCATTTAATCCAATTTTGGTCATTTAAAGTAATTTCATATTGAAATTATACATAAATAAGTGTCAATCTTTTGATAGTTATTATTTCTTAAAAACACGCTTTTTGTTCTGAAACCAGGAATTAATTTTAAATTACATTCTTCCACTTATGTGTTTTGAATTTAGAAAAAATGAATTCCATATTTGAAATCAAGAGGTACAAATTTTGTATATAGGTAAATTTTATATTTAGAAATTTTAAATATCTACTTTAGTAAATATTTTGTTTACCGTGGTTAAAGGGTAAATCTGGTAAATAAGGGTAACAGATAATATTATAATAATATTAAATTACCCTAACATGTGTCCTAATACAGTTGGTTGATACATTTCCGACCATGTTCATCCTTGGGTCGAATTTTGGACCCCATAGATCCACATGGGAGTGACAATGACACTTTATATTAATTAATTTAAACTAAAGACAAAAATGACTTAAAAAAATATATTTTCGTAAATCAATTTTTTAATTAGGTTATATAAGTTATCTCTTTGACTATATATATTAATTAGAAATAAAAAAATATTTCCTACATTATGGTATTTTTTTATAATTTTTAGACATCAAATAAATTAAATTATTTATGACATAATAATGATGCAGTGTTTACCTCATTAATAAATTATTTAAATAAATAAGATTATAAAGATTAAAATAACATCTGAAACCTGTCCAATTCTTATTGAGTGATTTTATTTCGAATATGAGTAATCTTATCTTCAACTTTAATTAGTTTTTGACCTTTATAAACTGAAAATAATTATATAATAAAATAATATTTTCACACATTCATAAAGAGCCCCTCCCCCCTTATAAAAAGCCCTCAATTCTAACCCATTACTCACACTTCTCAAGCCACTTGGATCATCCAAACTATGCCTAATTAATCTCCCTATATCCCTCTATTTCTCCTATAAGCATTACCTTAGGTAGAATGCACTTCAAGTAAACCTTTTGGTTCAACCCAAAGGAAAATACCCAATTTTAAGGTAACATCTTCTCTTAAGTCCTTTTGTTTTATTTTACATCTACAACCCCCTAAACTCTTTTTATTCCTTTATTTTATAACAACACAAATATTCTTAATATAATAGGATTTTTTTATGATAAGTATTCTAACTACACATACACACACCTCTATCTAATGGGTAAAAAACATATTGTTTCTATGGACGACAAACTACTGCCTCACAAAACGATGACTGTTCAAATATCTTCTACCGCCTATCATGGTGGCCATTATGATGGAACTGTATTTATATATGAAATATAATATGTTAATGTTTTTTTTATTCTTATATATTTTTCATTTATATAATACCTTTATGGTTTCCATTATGGGTAAATGTGATAATTTCATTTGAGGAAGTGCAGACTATCGCCCCCTCAAAGTGATAAGCCTCGTTCATGCCATACATGGGATGTATAAAGTATGGATTTAATGAAATTATATATCATATTATTGTGGAATTATAATATACCTATGTATCATTGTGTTTTTAATTCCATTAAATATGAAATAGAAATGAAAGTAGTGTTCATGCATACGTATGACTTACCATCTCCATGAACGGTGCATTTCATTTCTTACCTCTAAATGTTATGTAATATTATAAATACATATATATATATACTGTAGATATATGATATATATGATATCTAAATCATGAATATCATTCTAGAGATAATGAAATCTTGACCACATGGACAACTTGTAATTATAAGGTGTTCATTTTTTACTCAAGTACCAAATATAGACAAAACAACCATTATTAACTTAAATGAATAAATAATTTTTATAACATATTAATAAGTGATATAAAAGGAATAATAAACTTTAAAAAGGTTCTTAATAAAGTATAAATTAACTTGAGTTTATTATTCAAAAGATTAAATAACGAATGGGTAACGAATGGGTAAAGTCGGATATGAGGTAAGGGACATCGTCTCAATCTCCTTTCATTGAGACACATTTTGTTTTATACACGACTTTATTTTATATGATGTATAAACACCTTTGACATCTCATTTCATTCAAAGAGAATATTTTTCTATGAGGCGTTTTACTAAATGAAAAAAAATAATGTTACTTTTTAACGTATGCAGTGACAACGACCTTTCCGCCACCGTGATTATTATTTGATCTTTGGCTTCCTTAACAAGTCGTAGTGTTTTTAAAAGGAAAATAAATACCATATAATATTTTACATATTTTGGTATTGAAAATTATTTTGATAATTTATTTGTTATGTTAATATATTTAAATGATATATTGTGATTGAAATGTGGAAATGTTATCTTTCCATTATGTTTGTTTTATGTGTAATGATTATGTTATGGTTCTTGGACATTGTTTATGCATACGGGTGGTTCCATGATAAACCTAGGTCAAGTGAGCCCATGATTTCTCTCCACCACATTGGGTAACGGGACAAAGGTAAATGTGAATGTTTCTCCTAAGAGATTTAGGGAATGTACTATGATGGGTATTCCAAATGTAACTCCCTATGTAGTTGTGATAACTACAATGTAAGTATGATATGGATGCCACAAGTTACCTTTATGATTTATGATTTCTAAGTGTTATTCATAAATCTTATGATCTCAGGAGGTATTTTAAAGAGCTTATGTTATGTATGTATTGATGAAATAATGTTTTCCTTCTTTGTTTTATAACCCTTACTGAGCCTTCTATGCTCATCCGAAATTTTGAAATGTTTTTTACAGGACGTAAAGATGAATAGGGTCAAGGATGGGATCAAAGAAAATTCATGATGTCTAAAACATGGAACTAGACATGACTCTTTTTTCAAGAGTTTTTATTTTTTGAAAAAAATGGAAACTGAGTAGAAGTGTATACTTTGTAATTTTTGATAAGTAATGTAATAGTTATGGAATAATTCTCTAAAACTCTAAACCTGAAAAGATCCTCAATGTGAATTATTAATTTAATTCAAGATTATGTAATGTTTAAGTTTGGGTCCTTATACTTAGAAAATTTAGAATATAGAATATGGTCATGAAGAGTGCCCAACATGATCCAAAATTCCACTCATGGTCCCCTTCAGCTCCAAAATAGACCAGGATGTCATCCAAAAAAACCATAAAAAAGGAATCATGATACTTGTGGAACAACCTGTTCATAAGTTCCATTAATACCACTGGAGAATTTGTCAACCCTAATGGTATTACTAAATACTCAAAATAGCCATATCTACTTTGGAATTCTGTTTTCAGGATATCTTCCTCTATAACTCAAAATTGGTGATAACTAGAACAAAATTCAATTTTTTAGAAACACATTCCCCCTTAGTTGATCGCACAAGTCATTAATGTGGGGTAAGGTATACTTTTTGTTGATGGTCAACTAATCCATCTTTCGATAATCAATGCATAAATAGAGAGATCTATTCTATCAACTTTATTTGAAAATAGAAATGGGTAGGCCCAAGGTTAGATTCTCAAGTGAATGATTCATTATGATTCCAAGTCATCTAAATGCATATTTAATTCTCTCAACTTATTAGAGGACATACTATACGAGGGAATAGATATCCAATTTGTTCCTGGATTCAAATATATAGATAAATCCAAATATTTATCTAGAGGAAAACCTGAAAATTCATCAAAAAATACCTTTGGGAACTCATCCACCATAGGTGGTAATCCACCCTTAGGTTTACCACCACCATCCTCCAGTACGAGCGATGATAACTAAAAAATTAGATTGACCAATTCCAGAAGTGGAGGTCTAACACAACGTGACTAAGGATCCCATTCCCCATGAAAAAACTAGGTACTACCATTAGGCTCCAAAAAATCACTTTCCATTTATAGCAATCAATGTGTTCCTAAAAATTCACTATCTAATCCATATTGAGGATCACATCAAAGAGGTCCATCTCCAAAAAAATGAAATCCCGTTCCAACTCGACCCCTGAAATGGTGAATGTACAGGACAAACACATGAGATAAATGAAATTGATACAACAGTGTCAAACAAAACAACAGTTAAGGAATATGTGATAATAACATACCTTAGACTACCATAAGTCCCACATCCAATCCCACTAGTGCTTTTTCCACATTATGAAGATGCTTCATATTAGCCTAATCTTGAGAATTACCACCAGCATTTGGATCTTCCCTAAACTGAATCTACCCAGAAGATGATCCAAACCATCCACCATGAACACTGAACCTAGAACCTGCTGACCTGGATGGTTCTAACAGGGTAATATTCCTCTATAATCTACATATCCTACACAAATATGATAAGAATGTGTGGGCCTACAAAACTAATTCAAGTATACCATATGTCAATACTAATGGAATGATCTAGGTGGGGTTGGACATGTTAACCACACATGACCCAATTTCCCCCTCAAGTGGAACACAACTAATCATGCATCTGAAACTACTTACGACAATAATCATCAAGGATGGATTGAGCTACCACAACCCTTATTTACTTACTCATCCCACTTCCTATTCTTTTCTGATGAACTGTCACTAACCATTTGAGACACTAATCAAGGGAATCTAGATATTCCCATCTGATCGATCTCATCCATACAATAATGATCAACTACCTCGGATTAAACAAAAAAAACCTGAGAATAAAAAACTATCCACATCACTATCTCAAACCTCCGACCTTTCATTTTCTCATTGGAAATGATCTCGGGTTCATACTGTACCAGCTCCGCGAAGTGATTGGAATACTCCATCACTTTCCGTTCTCACTGGGTAAGATCCATGAACACCCGAGACCTGATGTAGTCCAAAACCTTGGGACATTACTTCTCATTGAAAATGATATTGAAATCATTACAACTTATCTGCTCGCTCTTCTTAGTTTGAACCAATCAGTCCCACCACCTTCAAACGAGGCCTTCTAATAGAAACTTAGCACGTTTCACTATGATAGCCTTAGGAGTTTTAAGAAACTAAAACATCCTATATATCTTCTCAATCCACTCATATTCTTCCTAAAATTCCAAATTTCTCCGAATAGAAGGAGGATTGTTCTTGATGAACTCTTGAACTTTGTCCTTTCCAGGACCTGGTTCAGCTTCTCTAACTAGGGCAGGACCAGGGTCTTCTCCTTATCCCAATGCTTGGATTGATCGAACCAGTGATTCCACTACTATCTTATCAATTTTTTATGGATAAATCTCTCCATCCTATTCCTACAACTACACTGGAAGTCTCTAGGGAGTCATTTTTGTTAAAATAAAAATAACCACAAGGAAAAACATTAATACAACCATTAACACATATTTTAAAAAAAAATTAACAACAATAATTTTTTTAAACATTTCAATAATTTTAAACATAAAAAAGTCCATCATAATAACAAGACCAAAACAAACAAACCACCCAACCCCCACTTAGTGTCCATATACATTCTATAGCCTGTACATCTCACTTAGAGGATAAGTCATAAAAAATCCCAATATCCCATGGAGACTCAAGATCTTTCATGAGGTTCACTAGCTAGGAACCCTAATCACAACCAGAACATCAATACCCAATAGTCCAAGATCTAGTCTATCCATAATCATCCCAAAATTACTTGACCTAAAAAGTACATAACCTTCTCTGATACCATTTTATCCCAAAACAAGATAGAGTTACATCTAACCTCACACCTGACCCAGTTCATGGAATGGACCAAAGGGAGTTCTTAATCCCCTTGGACTAGAAAATAGTCCTTGGGTATCACACTATGCTTTTGGAATAGTTTCACCCATTTAAATAATCATAAAAAACTAATAGATATAAAAAAACAATGATAAATATCCAAATTCAAATAATTCCTAACAATTTTTAGATTTAATGTTTTATAATTTTAAATAAAAAATAAAATAGAATCAATAAAATAAGAACAAAAAACTATCCTAAAACCACCATATGACATGAGGGGCATCACCCTCAAGCCACCACCACCACCAACACCTAAACGGGGAAGACCACTAGAATTCCGAACCACCATCTCCATACATCTTTCCTTTACCCATGTCAAACATATCAAGGTATACATACACCCAAATGTGTATGAAGGGTGAGATCCAAAGAACAGTAGGATAGAACCCAATAAAAGAGATTCCATGCCAAAATATTAAGTGGTAAATTAACATGAAACTTTTATAAAAATATAATCTATAAATTTTTTAAATAAAACACTTAAAATGGAAACATGATTTGTTTTTTAAAAAACCAACAAAGTGAATTGTATTCCAATGATAAGTACAATATCTCAAAATAGCACTAAGTCACTAGAAGTACCTATAGGAACTAGCAAAAATGGGAAACTAGGTACCTCATATCTTGGTGAAATGTGGTATAGAAACCACACTGATAATATTCCTCATAAATGAGACACTAGAGAGGAATCTATCCAAAATTCCAGTAGTCTCTAATCATTTTAGTTTAGTTAGTGTTGAATAGTTAATCCTACTAGAAAGAACCAAGCCTCTGTCCCACAGATCTAACTAGAATACTAGTCTTAGTCTTCAAAACTAGTCACCTAGGATTCTTTCATGCTCAATTTTCATTTCACATATCACATATATTACCATATTCACATGTACACATGCCAATAAATACAAACATACTTGATACATCACTATTTCCATAACCAAAACCACTTTCAAATCCAAATTCATACCAAAACCATTTCAAAATATACTTTACACCATTCAAACATTTTATCAAACACTTTTAAGAAAAAAATAAGGAGGAACACATTAAATACACATGTAAAATAACTCATTTTCTTTGAAAAAAAAATTCAACACATTTTCATCTTGAATCCTTTCCAAAACGCATTTTTCACCTCATTCACAAAATATAGAACATAGAAAAAATCAAAGAAATCATATCAAAGTCAACAAATAATGTTTAATCATGTAACCACATACCTCAAGTGTAGAAACATCTACAAATCAATGCTAAACCACAACCACACCACCAAGGGATCCTATAAAGGCAAGATAAAACTATAAAAATTAAAATTGAACCCTATTAATCGATATATAACCCTAAATAGGTCACCCAACCTGGTGGATATATAAAAACCCCCCAAAATAGAAGAGAAACCCTAGAAAAGATGAATAAATCACAAAATGATGGACTTACTTGGAGTTTATTGGAGAGACCACACCAAATACAACAAAAAAATGAGCTCTAAGAGATAAAGGAGGAGGGTTGGAGGTGGCTTGGGTTGTAAATTCTAGGTGGGTTAAAATGGGTGATTTGGGGTAAATTTCCAATAGTATTCAAAGGTCATTTTCCAATTTTTAATGACCTGGACAAGTTATATGGTTTTCCCACATAGTTTTCCAAACTGTGCTTCAAGATTGTACCAGTTACTACTTAAGAATATAATGCCACATGGTTAACCTACACATTTTATAAACCATGCACTATCTATACAGTTATTCAGTATCCAAAATGCCACTTTGGTTGTACGATTTTTTGTGCTAGGATACACAGCTTTCTAAAATGTGAACTTATCATGTGAAACCTTTTTTAACCAAAACACCCATTTTTTAACTAAAAACATAAAGGACCAAAGGAAAAAAATTATAGAAAAAAATAAATTGGAAAATATCTCAAAATTAAATCGCAGATGTGATAAGAAGTCACACTGTGAAACCTTAGGTCACGCCATGAAGGGGTTATTAGGGAAATTAAAAAGGAAATATATACCTTATGTATGTGAGATTCATTTATATAATATATAAGTTCTTTGAAATTGTATGTGTTTTTTTCAATTTATCATTGTGATAAGTATAATAGTCGTGTTGTAACACCTCTGGTTATGTTGTGACCTGACTACGGATGAGGATCCAATTATAAAGGTTGGTATCTTAGGAAAGGGTAGTACCATGAATAGAACCCCAAAAAATAAGCCTTTTGGATATCTAGGTAAGATTGTGTGTGTCATTCTGTGATAGGTGATATCATACCATGAAGTAAAAATGCATGTTATTGTTTAAATAGAAAATTCTACGCATATGGGAAACTTTACAGGGTATATAAAGGTTAATTCATTTCCACAGGAGTAAGGTCAATGTGTAATAGTCATTCTCATAGTGGATAATATTTTCATAACATAATGAGGTTGAGGTACATTTCATTGGTTCTCCCATTTTAAAGCTGACCTTTATATAGTTTTTAGAGTCACTCCACAGAGTGATTATAAATAGAGAATTATAAGGTTATCAACATCACATAATTTGTGGATGTGATCCATGAGATGTAAAGATTAATGTTTACATATCGTAATTATAATTTCATGGAGGAAATAAAGTCTAAATTTTATATTTTATACCAATATTAGGGTCACTCAATAATGGTGAATGTCACACTGTTATGGTGTCAAGTGAGAAAAATTCTAGATTCATATTTTTGATATTTTTAGAGGGAATTATAGGAACTAAATTATAGAACATAACTAAGTTTTGAAGGAGTTATTTGGTCAATTTTTTCCCACTTACCAAAGGATGATTGAATATCTTTCTGGAGGAAGGTATGGCTATTCTCTAAAGATAAATTAAAGATTATTTTATCTTTCAAAATGAGAAGGATCATATATTAGAAAAGAGTTAAATATGTAGAGAGAGATCAGAGAGGATAAAATATAGGGAGGAGTTCCATAATTTTGTTGCAAAATAATGAAGTAATTTACAAGAGGTTATCTAGTTATAGGTTTATGGATTTCATAAAGTTGGAAGAAAGTATAGTATAATTCATACACCAATACTATCATAAAGTCGTTTTTTAATAAATATCAAGAAAAAAACACTTGATGTGGAATTAACCTATTCGATTGTTTGAGATCAATGAGTTCATTATTCTATGAGGGTTGTAAACATGAAGGGTAGCTCTAGCCACACTAAATTGTAACCAGTAGGAAGTGTGTTTAGGGTTTCAAATGCATCGATAAATCATCATTTCATGCTACTTGGATTTGACCATTTGGGTGAACCCAGTAAAATTACTGATATCCCTCTACTATTTAATTTATCTCTTCATATAAATTTTTATAGAAAGAAGTGTGTTCGTAATAAATGTGGAACACGATCATTAGAAAGGTACATTTGTAAAAGATCAATATACCCTGATCTACACCACCTCTCTGAGTATTTACCTTACTTGAGATAAAAAACATATAGTTAAAGTTTACTAGTGTAAATTAGTAATGGTCCACATTCATTCCATGACCCAAATAAACCTAATAACACTTAAAAATATATATTTTTAAAGCATGATAGTAAATAACACTAAATTCCTCCATTAATAGTCCATAGTAATAACCCAAATTGATGTATGGAACACCAATACAATTTTTTTCATTTCTAAAACCACATTAAAATCACTAATATGAAATCAAAATTCATTACCATCTAATGTATTTTAATTATGAGTCATAACAAATGGACCATCAACTAATTGGTTAAGTTTTATAGTCATTATAAAAGTACCTGATCCCCAAATCTTTTGAATCTGTAAATTTAATGTAATTTAATGGATAGATGGGTGTGAAAATGGACTTTAGATGCATTATAAATATAAAAAATCATTTATATATACTTATTTAAGTCCTAAGACACTAATTTAATGTGTTTAAATGATGTGTTTGAATTTAATTGTCTATGGTATGGGGATTTTCCAATTCCTATCCAACGATATGTATTATAAATTAAAATAATAGGATATAAGGGCTAAATTAAATATAAAAACAAAACACATTATAGGTGAAATATATAACTTACTACATTAATGGAATAACTAATAGAGTGTTGAACAACACATATTCATAATATTAAACCCACTCATCATTGTCTATATAAAATGTTGTCCCATATCTAATTGGGCCTCAATAAATATGGGTGGGTTTATCAAATTTTGTTTCATCTTCATTAAGATATGAAAAATATAATATATTTCATTCATCCATCAAATAAACCTGGACAATGAAAGATTCCTAAAAATATATGTTTTACTCATATTTTTCCAAGGTATTTAACTATCACTCAATTGGATACATCCACCTTGATTTAATGGGTCAATTAGTAATGAATTCACTAATTAAATATATGTTCAAGTATACTGTTACATCAAAAAAATGTTAGAAATAGTTTCTACAACCAATATAGTGAAAGAAAAAACCTTTCCTTCATATTTTTCAAATCACTTGTGCAAGGATTTCATGAAAAGAGATGTCTGAAAAAATTATAAATTTCAATAAAAAACTCAACCACATTGGAATATATACAATCAAAAATTGAAATTAGTACTAAATATTAATGTAGAATATGGTTATTTTTAATTTCCTTCCCCTACAATTTCATGATCTCCACATTTAAATACATGTAAGTATTAGAAAAATATCTGTTAGGAACTATAACAATATATAAAATTGATTAAAATGAATATTTCTATTTTTTACTAATCATGTATTTTTAAATAGACACATATTCCTTATTACTCTCACCTATAAAGGTTTTCTCAATCCCAATTCCTAAAAATATCATCAAGCTTATAAAATGTAATTTGATTTCCCATGGATTCAAAAAATTAGACACAATATATTATCATATAAAAATTTCTCAATTTGAAACACATGAAAATTATATATTAAAATATTATATTTCTAATAAGTAAATTCAAAGAAAATACTTTTCTTCTTAAAATAATGACCACACTATCAGTTTACAATATAAATGAATTATATTTCTGGATCCAAAAAATATTTAAAATCATAAATTATGGCAATGTTTTATTGGTCATCATATGATAAAATCTGAACACTAGACATTATTTTTGGTGTCGATACATTCTCTTTATCCCATTCAAATGAAACACTATTTTTTAGAATTTTTTTAGTGGAGGAAGAAAGAATATATGACAAAGGTATACCCACATCATATAATGCTTAAGATATATTGATTACTTTTATTATGATAAGAACATACATATCCTCATTTTTTACTATAACCTAATAAGTTGACATACAATCTGAATTCATTAATTATCCATTAAAAAGTGGCCCAAATTCTAAACAATTAATTTGATGTTGGGTCTATATTGATCACAATATTTAATAAAAATAATAATATCTCATAAATCAATGAACACATATAAACATAAATTTTATCATCGGGTCCTCTTGGTCTATCAATAAGAGTAGAAAGTAAAAAAAATTGGTTTCTTTATACATAACCATGGGGGAATGGTTTATGAAACCAACACCACTGGGAACATACTATGTCTCACACCAACCATAGATATGAATGGGTTACAACTGTATACATCAAAATATATACAAATATTATGGGTATCCTTAGAAAATTCTATGTGTCTCTGAAAAAACCCCTTCTAAGATAATGAATCTTCCGGTTGAGTTAACTTATCAGATTATCTCTTTCTCTTTTCATTCCACATAATTAGTATAACTATTTATGATGACATAATGAATCTATAAATCCTTTGTTTTAGTGGGATGTAATGAATCTAATTCATCATAATATACTTTACATGGTACAAGGATCTACTAAGAAGAATCTGAAACCAAGATTAATCTCATTATCCTTCCACCTGGATGAGTTATAAAGAATACTAGCACAAAGTTGTTCATTTACTCTAATAGAGTGTACCTTCTAAAAAATACTAAAAACATATCAATGGTTGTGTGTTTACTCTAATTGATGGCCTTCAAGTGTAATAAATCAATTATAAATAAAAATTTGTTGAATCTATGGAATCATTGATATAATTAAATACTTTCATCCATAAGAATTTCAATGATTCTCTATCTACACTAAATTATATATTACTCCCACAAAATTCATTTTTATTGTTGGTATTATCTTTAGTTTGAAACTGAGGTATCATGTCATTGAGGATTATGTTCATCAGATAAACTATTTTTTAATCAATATCCATCAAAACACTGTCTAATTGTAAATAGAGAACATATTCTTCCCCATTTCTTGTAAACTTCATTTAGTTTTGAAAAAACCCATTCAGAAATACATAATTCATCATGGTATCTCATTTTATGAGATATTTATTTACATATTTTGTACACGCACACCAAATCAGATCACTTTGGAATCCACTAATGAAAACAATAAATTTTTTAATCCCATCAGAATATTAAGAATAAAATTTATTCTATAGATCAATATACCTATTATCCATATCTATATCTATATAAAATCAAAATAATTTAAAAATAGAAATAATAATTTAATAAAAACTAGAAAATTTCTATATATACACAATAAACATGTCAATACAAAGAAAATAAAAAATACTATTTAAATGTATAAATAACATGATAAAATAGATTTTAAATAAATTTAATCTATTCCACAATCTAAATAAAAATTTCAACAATAAAATTTTATACCTTTGTAGACCATTACTTTTTTCAAAAATCAAAAAATATAAAAACAACTTCAACACTATATAAATAAATCAAATTCCAAGATATATAAGAAAACATAAATTTCAATAAACCTCATGTAAATATGATAATAAATATTTCATACATCAACATTAAATTTAAATTGATGATATATCAACATTACTTTATTAAAAAGTATAAACTAAAAATGTAATAATTAAACATTCTTCAAATTCAAATCATAAAAAATAAATATAATATATATTTAAGTGAAAAGAGTTATGTAAAACATTATTTCTTCAAAAAATTAAAATTTTATAACTACAATCAATGGAATTTAAATAAATTAATGTCATATCAAATATCATTAATTAAAATTATTTTAAGTAAAAAATACTTTGAGAAAGAATTAGATAATAGTTAAAGATCAATGAGCTATTAAGAGTCTATAATACATACTTAAATCATCAAATCCCAGTTATGTAGTCATGGTCCAAGAAAATATATAATTTCTATCATAATGAAAAAAAATAAAAAATCATGAGGGCTAATATGATAATATTATATGTTTTTTTCAAATGTTTGTGTGATAAAAAATGATGGATTTTAATTATCCTTCCCCCATATGAGTGGGAATTATTATAGTGAATATTTTTGATGAGTTTTTTTTGTAACCACTCTGCTTTTTCCATTTAATGATTTTAGAATATATATAATAATATTTTTGGAGCTGGGTGCTGATATAGAGATGGATTCTGATGACTAGTGCTCCACAATATTGAATTATATAAATATTAAATATATTACATCATATACGAAAAAATTTCATAAAATAGTGGAATAACTTCATAATAGAGTCTTAGATCACAAATCTATTATATCCATTTAATATAGAACATGATTTTTACCCTATTAGCGATATAAACTTTTTTGGCATTGGGTGTTTTGATAAAATTTTGTTTCAGTTGAAAATAATAAATTTTATTAATTAATTAATTAATTTTGTTTTATTTTGAGTAATGGAATTTATATAATATATAAATATGTTTCTATAAAAAATCTATACAGTTAGCCGCATAACTCAAGATATTGAGATAAGATCCTTTTGAGGGGGAATTGACGGATATCGAGATCATGGATCAATGATCAAAGTATCACAAGGAATGCCAATGATAACATAATTCGAGGATATCACCAATGAAGACAATATAGATTCATTGTTCATCCATGATTGATCCTTACCAGAGGTTGGGAATTTTTATTGTTTATTTACAGTTTTTTTACACCATGATGAATGCGAACCAATTCTTATAATAGTTTTATTTGTGGGTTGATCCTCTTCTTTTGGGTGCATGTTTATTCACCTTGGGTTTGTGGAATTATTTTTGGTCATTTGGTTTTTTCCCTTCTTTCATCATTCTAATGAAAAAAAATCAAGGCTTACCTAAAAAATGAATATAGTGAATCAGGATTATCATGCATGGATATTACATATTTTTATTTGGATATTAATTAAATTTCATGAACACATACCTGAGGACCATAATATTTTAGTGCCTTTAGAGACTTGGAACACAATATTCTTAATTCATGAAATATATGAAATGTATCCTATAAAAATATTCCACTTTATTATTACTACTTTAAAATATTTCTACATAACATGGGGAAAGGAAACATAAGAAATGGTGAGATTAGATTCTTAGTAAGGGTAAACTTGGGAGATACATAAGAATTATATGAGAATAAGGGTATGAGAACATGATAATAACATTTGAAAACCGTACCATGTATATCAAAGATCATAATCTTGAGTCATGGTATAAAGATTGGAAGTTCATAAGACATGAATTATATGTAAATCAAAGAAAATAATCGATTAGAGCATAACATTGGCCAAAGACATGGAATTGTGAAATACACGTGAGCATAGAAAATAATTTCCATATTATTCAAGCCTTACTTATAATGTTATCATAGTGGAATGGGTTTACTCCCTAGAGAATCATATCAGTCAAGGTTCGCACTTAAGACCATGACTACAAACAAAGTCCATTATAAAACTGGGTTTACTCCATATTCCATTAATGGATATCACATTAGATATAAATATTTACCCAACACATTAGAGGAAGATATAGGTCCCACTCATCACATAATGAATCCAAATCCAATTTTTGTTATTTTATAAAATATACATTATGGTTTGGTTGTAACCTCACATACAAGAGGATTCAAACCAAACCACCCACAATTCAAAATTTTAATGAAAGAGAGAGCATTAATAAAAAACTACAAAACCCAAATTTGAAATTCAAAAACACCACTGAATAACTAGGGATGTGAAATATCGAGGGGTGAGCTACCACGAGCCATTCCCCCCGATATATGAGATCATCATCGTCTCCACTTCTATAGTGAGACTCACCGACTATCGCTCTATCACAGCTCCAAACCATCATCACAGAGAGAGCCCACCTCATCAAATTTCTTTAATCAATATCATGGAACCATAATAAATACTAACTACTGCCACTATATATAAAAATGAACAACACTAAAACAAGAGAAACAAATTGACATCTCACCGAACAAGAAGAAAATAGAATAATTTCTCAATGAAATAAACATGAAAACCTTCACTGATGAATTTGAAGAAGAAACAATGAACAAAATCACTTAAACTAAAAAATCATCCATTTATATTTCCATTACTAACTCTAAATGTTTCCATCATCCATCTTCATTAGAGAAAACTGACTCTGGTCTCGCTATGAACACCATTGGTTTTCAAAAGACACATCCTAAAACCTATTTGTTACCACAATTCTAGATCTGAATGGGAGAGGTGTATAGGAATGTGAGGCCAGAGTAGGGATTTGAGTGACTGAGGGCTCTGAACATCATCATCATTGATGAGACTAAAAACTGGAATCCATTAAAACAAGATTAATTTGACTCAGGAAGTGCCTATAATACCATTTACTGCCAAACCCCATATCCCAAAAACCTCATTGTTTCACCCTCTCAAGATCCAACTTGTAGAGGTACAAAGGAATGTGTGTTTACAGAAGGGGTATGAGTGGCCACAGGCTTTAACATTAAAAAAACTTCATCAAGACCACCAAAACCACCCTTTGGAAATTTCACCATGAGAAACATCACTGACTTGAAATAATAAATCATCTTTAAGGATGAAAACCCATGAAAGTTCATCTTCGAGGTAAAAACTCATAGAAATATGCACTAGGAAAACAAAGACCATTTCAAAACCATTTACCCCATCCATAGAGAACCATCAAGAAAGTGAAACTGAAGTGAGAGATCCTAGATTCAAATAGATTCAAGAAAAGGGGTAAAGGAGAGAAGGAGACAAAGGTAAAATAATAATGGGGTAGGGGAAGGAATTTAAGGGAACCCCAGAATTTCTCCCCCACTAAATCTCTGTTTAGGATAAATGATTTTCATAAAAATTCCATCCTATCAAAATATGTGTAAAAGAGAATGGTTTCATAATCATTTCATAATTTCATTATAGAATAACCCATGGAAAAACAAGTGGGTTTAATAAGAAATATATCATGGTATAACCTTTGGAAAAAGAAGCGGGTTCTATGAATATCATGTCATTATAAACATAAAACAATTATATTAAATAATTATTATTATATCCTTGGATCATATCCACAATAATGAATAATTAACCATAGAGGATGACATCTTAGATGGATAATGAGTTTAAAAGAAAAATCACTTGAAATGTTTTTAAGGAAAAATAATATTTCTTTGAATTTTTTTTAAACTAAAATTTATAAAAATTTTAGAAATCCATTTCTTTGAAAATAAATATTGAAAACTTATAAGGAATATTTAAAAATAAATTAAAAAATTTCTTGAGGAAAATAAACTCTACATAATGAAAACAATTTTTAATACATTTTGAAAATCCTTTTCATTGAAAGTATCCTTGAAAAAATAAAAAGGAAGCTTTAAAAATCATCTTAAATATTTCTTGAGGAAAATAACATTTCCACCTTAAAAACACCATTTAAAACATTTTAAATATCATTTTCTTCAAAAATTAGATTAAAAACTTATAAATTAAATTTTTAAAAAGATAATGGTAATGATGGTGGGAAATTGTGTTCATGACTTATTAAAAATGATTCATTTGACATTTTTTTAAATCCAAATTGTAATTGTTTGGAAAATGATATGAATATTTATTTAGAAATATTTTGAAAAAAATTCTGACATGTGTACAAATTTATTTAGTAAATCATTTGAAAAATATTAAAAAAATTAGTTTTCTTAGAAAACCTAGTTTTTGAAGAAAAAGGTTATCAAACTGAAAATATTATTTTTATTAATAAAATTTATTTTTAACTCTCCAGTACATTAAGAGAGAAAAATGGAGGGAAACCATTTATTCTCATGACATAATGTAACACCCCAACATTTCATAGTGTGTTATTTCTTCAAAATAATTCAATAACTTGCACTACACGCAACACCAAGTTCAAGCGCACCATGACTTACCAAACAAGCCGTTAAAAAGAGTTTATGAATAGTATTAACTAAATTTTGAACTTTATATAATCCTTATAATTTTAGAATCCATATTATGAGTTTCTTAGACATAATGTAAGAACAAATTCATTTTCAGTATTACACTTTTACCACCTTTTAATAGTGAACCCTTTTTAAATCCAATATTTTAAACTTATATTCGATTTGACTAAATAAATTTATTTTTTAGAATGGGAACATCAAAAATTTACAATGAAACATCCCAAGCTTCCACAGTACGCTTTCCTTTTAATAATACAGTAGCGTGTGTTGTACGCAACTTCAAGTTCTAACACACACCACAACCAATCAAACTAGCCGTTATGAATAGTAATACCTACTTTTTGAAATTTTATAAATTTTATCTTTCAAAATGGACTTCATTTTTGGATTCATAATATTGAAATTAGCTTAGGGTGAAATTTTGGTACTTTTCGGATAACTTTCATATTTTGATGAATAGTGAAAATTATTAAATTTTAATTAAAAACAACTTTTTTATTCGAAATAATTTATATTGATAAATTATGAATTTGAGTGGTTTTAAAGTATATTTAGAATATATTTTTACAATTTAATACAATTTTGGTTATTGTACATAATTTCACAATTAAACCGGACATAAACAAGTGTCAATCTTTTAATAGTCATTATCTCTTAAAAACACGCTATTTGTTTTGACGACATGAATTAATTTTTAAATTAATTAATGCAACTGATATGTTTTTAATTTGGTAAAATATACATCATTTTTTAATTCATAATATCAAATATAGCTGAGGCCTAATTTTTGGTATTTTTCTGGAAACTTTCATTTTTTGATGAATAGTGAAACCACTAAGTGGTAGTTAAAAAACTGAATTTTTCATAAAACTTAATTTTACCGCTTCTGTGAGTGGAATTTAGAAAATCTGAGAGAAACGGTTAATATTAAGGAGTAAAATTTAGTTCAATGAGATGAAAATTATTTTTGATGAATAGTACCTTTTTACTTTTATTTACCACGGTTAAAAGTAAAGAGGGTAATTAAGGGTAAAAATGATATTAATATTACCCTAACACATGTCCTAATTCTATTGGAAAAATGTATCTCGACCAAAAACAACCTTAGGAGTAAAATATTATCATTTAGGTCCACTTGTATTAGATTAGGACATTTATTATTATTTAATTCAAAGAAGAGTTAAAAGAGTTAAAATCAAAGTTTATTTACTAAAACATTTTTAATATAAGGTTATACATAAGATAAATTAGATTGTAAATATTAATTATAAAGATAAAAATATTTCATACATAATGGTATTTTATTTATAATTTTTATACATTAAATAATTTAATTTATTTATGACACAATGGTGATGCAGTAATTACCTAATTAATGAAAAAAATTAGAATAATTGATATTATAAATACCCAAATAAATGTAATTTGAGACTTTTTATGAATACCAATAATTTTCTAGGTTAATATGACATGTTAGTATTGATTTAATTAACTTTTTTTGAATTAATCATTCTGTTATGATTTTTACAAAAATAAATTATTGAATAGTGTCAAAATTGACATAAAAGAGTTTTTAAAACAAATATTATATTATTAATTGATATTAAATTCCTAAAAATCTAAGGTTCGGCCAAGAGACTTATATCATGATAGGAGTATCATTGATGGACCACTTGGGGGTCTCTTGGATGTATATAGTAATTTTATTAACCATATATTATATAAATACAAAGAGACATTGTAAAAGTGAAACTAATTCACTAAGAGTTAATACTTAAAGATAAGGTTAATATAATAACCCAAACCTATCTAAATTATATTGGATGAGTGGTTTTAGACCCATCCCTACCTTAAAATTTAAATAATCCAATTTTGATCCATTAGAAATCGAATATGAATTTATTATAAAATAATATTTCTAGCTTTTCCAAAGGTGCCCCCCACCCCTCTTATAAAAAGGCACTCCCCCTTCTCATTAATTCACGCCTTCAAAGCCTTTTGGTTCGGCCAAACCCTGCCCAAATACTCTATCAAAATCCCTCACTACAACCTATAGTCCTTAGTTTGATCATAAATCCAACCTAAGAAGCCCTTTTGATCAAATCAAAAGGAAGAACCCGAAGAAGAGGTAATGATTTCACCACCCCTTTTCAAGTTCCTTTCTTCTTCCACTTCTTCTATCTTTGTTATTCCCATTCTAAAATAATAACTCCAGTATCTTATATATACTGTGATGTTATTATAAATATGGTACAACCATATTTAGTATTCTATACATCCTTTGAATGACATGTCACCATACGTGCGTACGTACGGCTTACCGTCTCCACGTCGTGGTGTAATTGTTATTCAATAAATTATTATTTGGATAGGTATAATAATGATGTTTAATTATTTTAAATAATAAATATAACATGATAATGATTCTTTATATATGATATACAATCCAATTATCTATTATTTTAATATCAAAAGAATGATAGTGTCGCTCGTGCGTACATACGGACTACCGTCTCCACAAATGCGATGAGATTCATTCTCCATCGTATCCATTCAAGTCTAATTCTCATTTGAAGATTAATAATAAAGTTTAAGGACTTAATATCATTCTAGATATGAATAAGATACAACCTATCCATAACAAACATGGCTTACATAACAAAACATATAAAAGAAAATGAGCAAGTTAACACCCGAAACGACGATAATTCTAAAATATTATTAAAAAAGAAATGTTAAGAGATCATATATGATATCATATTAATATATATGATTCTTGTATAATTTAATAACAATTATTTAACCATTATACATGAGGTTAACCTACCTTCAACCAAGGAAAAGTACAAGGTAAGGGTTATTTCACAATCTCTTCATTATCCGAGGTTGTTTATACGTGATTATCTACTGGGATCTCTTTATCATCCACATCCATATTTCTTGAATATGTATTTAAAAACCTTTTTTACTATTTACTAGAAAATGGGTTAAAGTCATTTATAAACTTATGTGTTTTAAGTATTCTTTCCTTCGTTTTCCAAACAAGGTAGTTTTTAACCTTTTCGACAATTTTAAGGTAAGAATGTCTTTTTAACTTATACGGCGGGTGTGATTATTTTCCACCGTTATAAAATCACTGAAGATTCCCTTACAAGATTATAAGAATATTTTCAAAGTAAATGTTTTATTTTATAATTATGTCACTTTTAAATGATTTCAAAATAAATATTTTAAGAATTTGTGAAAGGTACTCTTTATCAAGATCATAATTTTAAATGTTTTAAAGATTTATCTTTTTCTAAATCTTTTTAATTAATGTCCATGTTTTCAAAATGATTTTAAGGATTTATTTATATGGACATGAATGTTTTGAAATGATATTTATTTTCAAAAGTTTCAAAGTCGTATGGGACACTTTGATTCAAAAATCTCTTTTAAATTACTTCCTTTATAAATGTGTGACTTTTCAATGATTTCAAAAAAAAGAGATATTTCTCTCAAATAGTTTTGATTTCATCTATGTCAACATCCTTTGATGGATCTTAAGCTTATTTGAAACTGATCTATTATGATACAAAACTTTCGTATTGTATTGAAGGTTTTGTGATATGTTTGACTGTGGATGTGTTATTTTTATACCATTCATGGTTTATGGAGAAAGTATTGACATTTAGTATGCTAGTTTTAATACGAATGTTCATGTTATGTTTAAACCTTTTCATATGGGAATGCATTGGACTTAGTAAGTGACGGGTGGAGCCTGCTGTAGCTCCTCGATGCATCGGTAGGTCTCATGAGACAAACTAGTGTCTTGGCACGAGGCCTTGACAAAATGTTATTGTAGTCTTGGCACGAGGCCTTGGCTATGTGGTTATGATAGTCTGGCATTATGCATTCCATCATTATGAAAGTGGTTATTGATATTGCATGTGATTATTCGATTAGTAGAATATCCATGTGAATAAGTAAATGGCATTATTTCATTTTATTTTTGTCATACTATATTGAAGTTCAAGTTTAAAAGGCTTTTGTTTTATTCATACATTGCCTTAAATGTTTATTATTATTTATGAAAGTTTCCGCTATATTGTTATCCTTACTGGGCATTTGAGATCACCCCTTTTCTATGTTTTAATTTTTCCAGGATGTGAAGAAGTAAATTATGAATGACCTACAGGGATAGTATGAGGAGATAAGAGTGTGGACTATGGAGACTATATTGTTGTAGTTTTTATTTAATGATGTAATGTAAACTTTATGAATGTATCTAGTTATTCCAAGGCTACTAAACTAATCAGTCTTTCGAGACTTGATCTTTCTTATGATCATGCCAATGTTATGTAATAATGCACCAACTCTGGGTAACTGGGGTCGGGGCGTTACAGTTGGTATCATAGGAAGTTTAGTACAAACCTTGGAAGCTAGATTTAGATAAACTCTGATTAGAGCACATAGACTTAAGATGTACTTTGAAGATTATATAGAAGAACTTCTTAGAATTTTGGTATTGTAGAGAGTTTGTGAGTTTTCTGAGCAATACATCCCTGTCTGGATATGAACAGGTAGAGGCGGCTCTGACACGGATGTACCTAGGCGTAAAACCCAAAAACACCGCTTTGAGCTGGACTTGAACGGGAACTAGTGCACGACAACGGGCCTTGCTGCACTCTTGGTTACGACACTCCCAGGGGATATGCTTAGGATAATTCTCATTTTATTTACAAACCATTATGAAGGGTTTATGAGTATATACTTTCTCAAAGGAGACATTTTTATGATTATGGATTATATCCATAAACTATTTAATTTATGTTATGTGATTTACAAGTTTGGGATTAGGTATCGTTATTCATAAACTAATCTAGTGTATGCCATTGTTTAGAAATGGTGCCCAGTAGAAGGAATGAGAACTCCAGCAAAGCACATGATCCAAAGAGAAAGAAGGATCATATCTTCCATGGTCTTAAGCCAGAATTTATAAGATAAATAGTCTCCCATGTATTATCATCATATGAAGAAATAATATCATGTGTTGATAAAATAGGTAAAGAGTTTACTGAGTCATATGGATTTTAAGGGAAGCAAGAGAAGAAAAGGATGGAAGAGATAAAGATGGATAAAGGAAAGAGGGAAAAGAATAATTTTCCCATATGTGATAACTGTGGGAAGAAACACCCTGACACTTGCCTGATAGGATTGGGAGTTTATTATAAGTGTGGAGGAAAAGGGCACAAAGTACATGACTGTAAGGGTAAGAAAATGGTTTCAAATGTACAATGATTCATTTGCAAGGAGTTTGGACACTATACGAACCTATGTCCCAGTCATCAGACAATTCCGCAAATGATGCTATTAGATAATAATCAAGTTATGATACTACCACAGATGAAGAGGAATGATTAGAGTTCTTATGTTGATTATGTCATTTGAGTGTTGTATCAACAATGTACTTGTTATAATAATTATGGAGTATATAAGGATTGTACTGCAGTACTATTTCATTAAGGACTTGAGATTGTGTGGAACAAAGAAAAGTGACTCAATAGCAGGTTAAATTTTTGGAAAATATATGGTTGAGAGAAAGATAAACCATAATATGGTTCTGATACCGAGGTAGTGATTTTAGAATAATACATGATTGATTTGGATAAATTATATTGGATATTCATGACTACATTGAAACTGATTAATGATTTGTATATTCCATCATTGTTGGGGTTTACAACATTTTTGGATTGAAGGAGTATATCTATTATTCTTTAATGAATAAGGGATCATGAATGTAATCAATAAGGTTTTAAGGTAATTCAGGATGTTTTAGTGTTCTAAAAGAATACATGATGAAGGTGTTCACATGTTATTACGCGGCAAAAAGGATCTTCATTGTGTTTACCTTCCTTATAAATTTTGGACTGGAGTCTTATGGATAGTTCTAGTTTGTATTATTTTGGATTACCATAAAAGGACAACCCGGAGGTCGGGTGGCAACCCATCGCATCCGGAAAGGCAGTGAGACTTGAACCCACAACCGAAGGGTGACAAGGGTGTATCACCTACCACTGACCCATGTGATGTCATAGATTGAATAATATCAATTTTTAATGGTTCTTCTAGATGAATTATTAATTCATTTTTTTAACCCTATACGAATAGGATAAAAAGAATATTATTTTTAAGTTCTATTATCTTTTAGAGTGAAATATGAGTTTGTGGTAGAACATAGTTAAAGGATGAGACTCTACTTGTCAAGTATATATTTTTCTTCTTATCTTATTCAATGAAGAAATTAATTCTTATACTTTAGTGAAGGGATATTAAAACAAAAAAATGTGTTATCCTAATACCATATGTTTTGCTGAACCGATGGTATTTTAAATCATCATAAAATGATGAATTTAAGGCCCTCAATTTTACAATTGTTTGTGATTGATGACCTCAATCACTACCTATAAATATTTACATTTTTCCTCCAATTACATGTCTCTAATTGCCACCAATGTTCTCTAAATAGAGATCATAATTTGGTGGTGACCCTTTCATTTCTCTTTTCCTCTTATTAAGACTAAATTTTATTGACCCAATTTCTGATGTGGGTTTTCCCACAAAGATATTTTCTATATTCAACCTTTTATTTTTGAAGAACAATTTCAAATTTCGAGGACGCAATTTATTGAAGGAGGGGAGAATGTAACATCCCAAGATTTCATAGTGTGTTATTTCTTCAAAATAATTCAATAACTTGCACTACACGCAGCACCGAGTTCAAGCGCACCATGACTTACCAAACAAGTCGTTCAAAAGAGGTTATGAATAGTATTAACTAAATTTTGAACTTTATATAATCCTTATAATTTTAAAATCCATATTATGAGTTTCTTAGACATAATGTAAGAACAAATTCATTTTCAGTATTACACTTTTACCACCTTTTAATAGTGAACCCTTTTTAAATACAATATTTTAAACTTATATTCAATTTGACTAAATAAATTTACTTTTTAGAATGGGGACATCAAAAATTTACAATGAAACATCCCAAGCTTCCATAGTACGCTTTCCTTCGAATAATACAGTAGCGTGTGTTGTACGCAACTTCAAGTTCTAACACACACCACAACCAATCAAACTAGCCGTTATGAATAGTAATACCAACATTTTGAAATTTTATAAATTTTATCTTTCAAAATGGACTTCATTTTTGGATTCGTAATATCGAAATTAGCTTAGGGTGAAATTTTGGTACTTTTCGGATAACTTTCATATTTTGATGAATAGTGAAAATTACTAAATTTTAATTAAAAACAACTTTTTTAATCGAAATAATTTATATTGATAAATTAGGAATTTTAGTGGTTTTAAAGTATATGTAGAATATATTTTTATAATTTAATACAATTTTGGTCATTGTACAAAATTTCACAATTAAACCGGATATAAACAAGTGTCAATCTTTTGATAGTTATTATCTCTTAAAAACACGCGATTTGTTTTGACGATGGGAATTAATTTTTAAATTAATTAATGCAACTGATATGTTTTGAATTTGTTAAAATAGACATCATTTTTGAATTCATAATATCAAATATATCTTAGGCCTAATTTTTGGTATTTTTCTGGAAACTTTCATTTTTTGATTAATAGTGAAACCACTAAGTGGTAGTTAAAAAACTGAATTTTTCATAAAACTTAATTTTACCGCTTCTGTGAGTGGAATTTATAAAATCCGAGAGACACGGTTAATATCAAGGAGTAAAATGTGGTTCAATGAGATGAAAATAATTTTTGGTGAATAGTAACTTTTAATTTTTATTTACCACGGTTAAAAGAGGGTAATTAAGGGTAAAAATGATATTAATATTACCCTAACACATGTCCTAATTATATTGGACAAATGTATCTCGACCAAAAACAACCTTAGGAGTAAAATATTATCATTTAGGTCCACTTTTATTAGATTAGGACATTTATTATTATTTAATTCAAAGAAGAGTTAAAATAGTTAAAATCAAAGTTTATTTAATAAAACATTTTTAATATAGGGTTATACATAAGATAAATTCGATTGTAAATATTAATTAGAAAGATAATAAGATTTAATACGTAATGGTATTTTATTTATAATTTTTAAACATTAAATAATTTAATTTATTTATGACACAATGGTGATGCAGTAATTACCTAATTAATGAAAAATTAGAATAATTGATATTATAAATACCCAAATAAATGTAATTTGAGACTTTTTATGAATACCAATAATTTTATAGGTTAATATGACATGTTAGGATTGATTTAATTAACTTTTTTCGAAGTAATCATTATGTTATGATTTTTACAAAAATAAATTATTGAATAGTGTCAAAATTGACATAAAAGAGTTTTTAAAAAAAGTATTATATTATTAATTGATATTAAATTCCTAAAAATCTAAGGATCAGCAAAGATACTTATATCATTATATTTGTATCATTAATGGACCACTTGGGGTCGATTGGATGTATATATTAAGTTTATTAACCATATAATATAAAAATACAAAGAGACATTGTAAAAGTGAAACTAATTCACTAAGAGTTAATACTTAAAGATAAGGTTAATATAATAACAGAAACCTATCTAAATTCTCATGGTTGAGTGGTTTTTGAACCATACCCACCTTAAAATTTAAATAATCCAATTTGGAGCCATTAGAAACCAAATATGAATTTATTATAAAATAATATTTCTAGCTTTTCTAGAGGTGCCCCCCACCCCTCTAATAAAAGGGCACTCCCCCTTCTCATTAATTCACACCTTCAAAGCCTTTTGGTTCGGCCAAAACCTACCCAAATACTCTATAAACTTCCCTCACTACAACCTATAGGCCTTAGTTTGATCATAAAGCCAACCTAAGAATCCCTTTTGATCAAATCAAAAGGAAGAACCCGAAGAAGAGGTAATGATTTCACCACCCCTTTTCAAGTTCCTTTCTTCTTCCACTTCTTCTATATTTGTTATTCCCATTCTAAAATAATAACTCCAATATATTATATATACTATGATGTTATTATAAATATGGTACAACCATATTCAGTATTCTATACATCCTTTTAATGACATGTCACCATACGTGCGTACGTACGGCTTACCGTCTCCACGTCGTGGTGTAATTGTTATTCAATAAATTATTATTTGGATGGGTATAATAATGATGTTCAATTATTGTAAATAACAAATATAACATTATAATTATTTTGTATATATCATATAAAATCCAATTATATATTATTTTAATATCAAAATAATGATATTGTCGCTTGTGCGTACGTACGGACTACCGTCTCCACGAATGCGATGAGATTCATTCTTCATCGTATCCATTCAAGTATAATTCTCATTTGAAGATTTATAATAAAGTTTAAGGACTTAATATCATTCTGGATATGAATAAGATACAACCTATCCATAACAAACATGGCTTACATAACAAAACATATAAAAGAAAATGAGCAAGTTAACACCCGAAACGACGATAATTCTAAAATATTATTAACAAAGCAATGTTAAAAGATCATATATGATATCATATTAATATATATGATTCTTGTATAATTTAATAACAATTATTTCACCATTATACAGGAAGTTAATCTACCCTCAACCAAGGAAAAGTACAAGGTAATGGTTATTTCACAATCTCTTCATTATCCGAGGTTGTTTATAAGTGATTATCTACTGAGATCTCTTTATCATCCACATCCATATTTATTGAAAATGTATTTAAAACCCTTTTTTACTATTTACTAGACAATGAGTTAAAGTCATTTATAAACTTATGTGTTTTAAGGATTCTTTCCTTCATTTTCCAAACAAGATAGTTTTTAACCTTTTCAACAATTTTAAGGTAAGAATGTCTTTTTAACTTATACGGTGGGTGTGGTTATTTTCCGCCATTATAAAATCGCTGAAGCTTCCCTTACAAGCTTATAAGAATATTTTTAAATTAAATGTTTTATTTTATAATTATGTAACTTTTAAATGATTTCAAAATTAATATTTTAAGAATTTGTGAAAGGTACTCTTTATCAAGATCATAATTTTAAATGTTTTAAAGATTTATCTTTATAAATCTTTTTAATTAATGTCCATGTTTTCAAAATGATTTTAAGGATTTATTTATATGTACATGAATGTTTTGAAATGATATTTCTTTTCAAAACTGTCAAAGTGGTATGGGACACTTTGATTCAAAAATCTCTTTTAAATTACTTCCTTTATAAATGTGTGACTTTTCAATGATTTCAAAAAAAGAGAGATATTTCTCTCAAAATAGTTTTGATTTCATCTATGTCAACATCCTTTGATAGATTTTAGGATTATTTGAAATTGATCTATTATGATACAAAACTTTCATATTGTATTGAATGTTTTGTGATATGTTTGACTGTGGATGTGTTTTTTTATACCATTCATGGTTTATGGAGAAAGGATTTACATTTAGTATGCTAGTTTTAATGAGAATGTTTAGGTTATGTTTAAACCTTTTCATATGGGAATGCATTGGACTTAGTAAGTGACGGGTGGAGCCCACTATAGCTCCTCGATGCATCGGTAGGTCTCATGAGACAAACTAGTGTCTTGGCACGAGGCCTTGACAAAATGTTATTTGTAGTCTTGGAACGAGGCCTTGGCTATGTGGTTATGATATTCTAGCATTATGCATTCCATCATTATGAAAGTGGTTATTGATCTTGCATGTGATTATTCGATTAGTAGAATATCCATGTGAATAATTAAATGGAATTATTTCATTTTATTTTTTCCATACTATGTTGAAGTTAAAGTTTAAAAGGCTTTTATTTTAGTCATACATTTCCTTAAATGTTTATTCTTATTTATGAAAGTTTCCACTATATTGTTATCCTTACTGGGCATTTGAGCTCACCCCTTTTCTATGTTTTATTTTTCCCAGGATGTGAAGAAGTAAATTATGAATGACCTACAGGGATAGTATGAGGGGATAAGAGTGTGGACTATGGAGACTATATTGTTGTAGTTTTTATTTAATAATGTAATGAAAACTTTATGAATGTATCTAGTTATTACAAGGCTACTAAAATAATCGGTCTTTCGAGACTTGATCTTTCTTATGATCATGCCAATGTTATGTAATAATGAACCAACTCTGGGTAACTAGGGTTGGGGCGTTACACATAACTAGAGGAGAATAAAAGTCATGAGTAACTTTGAAACTTAAGAAACATTAAGGAATATGATCAAAAGAAACATAAAATATCTAGAGTATAAATAAATTCATGATATTACATGTCAAAGGGATAGTATATTAAACTCGTAAAACAATATTGGTGAATTACAAGACATAAGTCTCAAAGAAGGAAAATTGAGACAAAAATACCATACCTCTTTTGTATTCTTTTGAATCATAATACAAAATAAATCATAACATAATAATTATACTTTAAATATCATGAAAATAATGGGATTTATGATATAACATATCAAAGGTGTAGTATATACACCAAAAAAATAAATGATTGGTGACTTTTTATATGTATCCTAGAAATAATAGATACTAGAAATCCATTACTATAAGTATCGGACACCTTAGTACTTGTTAAAACCTCATTTATAATTAATATGATTTTTTGATAAATATATTAATGAATAATAATTAAATATATAATAACAAATATTATTTAATTATGTCATTTTATTACCTGTTTATTAATAATTCCATGTTAAAGTCTCATTTTTGGTAACAACCGTTTTGTCCTTTGTATATGTTTTGATTTTTTTGGTCCTTTTAATTTGATCACAATTCCATCATATACATAATAATTATAATGAAATAATTATCATATTTATACATAAATTATACATTTAATACTAATCATGAAATATAGTTTTGAGAAATGATGTATGTTACAATCATAGAGATGTTAGATCGTACAAATGCATGAGTAACATTTCAATTTTTCAACAATCATTATGGAAAATAGGTAAGTAATATATTATATTTATAGAATGGTAATAATATAATAAATATGATATTATTTATTTAAATATAATTATAAATATAATCCATGTATTGTGGTGATGGAAATAGAGTCACATTGCTTTGTGAAGGCAATAGTCTAAATGTACATGAACGACGTTATCATCTTTTAGTGAGTGAAAAGTAAGAAAAAAATGATATAATATCTTTTAAGAATTATAAATATTTCATAAATATAATAATTATTTAATGTATATAATATATATTTATCAAATTTATCCTTATCATGTTCTATGTAAAGATTTATTGAAAACAAATCACATTGCTTTGAGAGGCGGTAGTCCTCCGTACACACGAGTGATGTTATCATATACCATATGGAATGAAAAGTAAAAAAAATAGAATATATGATATAAATACTAAAAGGGAATAATATTTTTTAAACATCATATATATACTTTATATAAAACATCATATCCAACTGTGAGAGGTGGTAATGGAAAAAAATATATCGGTTCGTGAGGCGGTAGTCAACCAAGCACACAAATGATGATTTCATAACCCATTTATTGGAATTAGAGATGGTTTTAGGTCAAACAATTGGAATAAAAAAATTTAATTACATGTAATACACTAATTTTATTATAAAATAATGGTTTAATAATAATTTAAAGAGCTTAAGGAAGAAATAAAATAAAAATTCTCATTGAAGATCATTGCCTCTTCTCTAGCTAACCTCCACAGGTTTACACCAAAAGACTTACTAGGTTGGATTTATACCCAAAGTAAGGATTATAGAATTAGAGGAGGGACTTTGTTAATATATATACTTAGTTATTGGTAGAACCAAAAGGGTTTGAAGGTGTGAATAGGATAAGGGAGGGGTGGCCTTTTATAAGTGTGGTGAGTGAAACAATTGTAATTTTTTGAAAAAAATGTGTACCCATGTTTTTCTCATGAATAAAGAATAGAAAATGGATTATTATTGGGACTTATACATTATAGGGTTGAAATATGAAAATATAATATATTTTATACAAGGTTTTAGGTCATTTTAACTTGCATATTTTTATTTTAACCCCCGGTAAACCCATTTTTAACTTAACCATGATCATTAATTTTTTCCATTTTCACTGTTATTTTTTTTGTAAAATAACTTGAACTAATTATAAAATATAAATTATTTTGATTCCAAATATGGAATCAATTTTTCTAAATTCAATTCATTGACATGAAAAAAATATATTTTAAAAGTAATCCCACAGACGTGATGGGAATGTAGGTTTTGAAAGTGAAAATGTTCAAAAGTTTACAAATATTTATATCCAATTTCAACCTAACATTTCTTAAAATGATCTGAATTGAATATATATATATATATATATATATATATTTGATAAAATATTTCTTTAAAACAGATTTAAAATATAATTTAACTTTATAATTATTTTAAATGAAATGATAATTTTTAAATAAAATTCAATATTTTTCACTATTCATCAAAAAATAATCATTTCAAAAATTATAAAAAATTAACCATGTTATAATTTTTATATTATGATTTTACAAGTGAATTTTATTTTTTAAAATTTAATTTTATAAAATTTTTGAATACTATATTTAAAACAAAACCCACAGATGTAATGAAAAAGATGGGTTTCAAGAAGTGTATTTTTTAAGCACAAGATGATTTTATATTAACTATATGTATAATAATAATAATATTATAAATATTAATTAAAATTTATTAGTATATAATATATATATTTAATTTAAAACATTATTTATTAGGGATTATATTAATTAATTAAAATAGATAAATATTATGCACTTTAAAATAGTTTTTATAAAAAACACCTTTTTAAACCCAAAAATAAACTTATACTAAAATCCATTATAAAGTTGATTGAAAAGAAAATAGGGGGATTTAATATTAATAAATAATAATTAATTTGATTTAAAACATAATTTAAAATTTAAATTAGTTAATTTATTGAAAATAAATAATTGTTTTATAGAAACTGATATTTTTCACTACTCATTGAAAAATTAATATTTTTAGAAAAATCACAAAATTTCACCATAAGATAATTTTGATATGGTAATTCTAAATATTAATTTCATTTTATAAAATAAATTTTATAAAATCATTATAAATTAATTATAATATTTCTTATAAAATAAATAAAATCATTTTTGAAGAAAACATATATTTGATGAATATAACTACTTTACAAAAATTGATTGATTATTTACTAAAAATTTAAAAATAAATTAATATTGAGTAGAAAATTTATATGAATATTTGATAAAGTAGTTAATACTATTCATACCCACGTATTTAATAGATAATTTATATCATTCATATTTAAAATAATATTATTTAATGGTTCACTGGAGCTCAGTATCACATGTCATGAACACTATAGAAGGAACTCATTGATGCATGTAATGAAAAATACAATAAGTTTTTTGTATAATAAAAGATATATAAATATTTAAATTAATTTTAAGGAATTAAAAAATTCTATAAATATCGGGATGTTACTTTATAATGCCCTTAAAATAAATTTTCCCTCAAAATTAGCCTCATTTATTAGAGGTTTAACATTTGAAAATTATTTTATACAAACCCACAACATACAAGTGAATAATAAAACCTCCCTTAAAAAGAAAAATTTTGAAAAATAAATGCTACCTAATGTAACTCATAAGTAGTTTTTATTGTAGGTGAACATAGGTTGGACCTTAAATTTGGACATGGAAGAATGGTATAAACAGTTATAGAGAGTTGTAGTGACCTTTAAACATAAGAAAGTGGGTGATCCAAAGAAGGTTAACAACCACAAAATGATAAACCAAAGAGGAGTGAAAAAGGTCATTGACATCATAAAAATTTATGATAATAAGGAAAAATTTTATTTCAATATCCTTTTCTTAAAGTTGAATAATTTTCATGAGAAGATTTTCTTAATTGATTTCATTCCATTTCATAAGAACAATCTTATCCTTTGGTTGTCCCTTGAACAATTTACACTTCCTTATCAAACCATTAACTAGTATACATCATCCTATTATTTAATACCTCTTTCCTTTCATATGTCATTCATAGTATCTTCATCATCAGTAATATACTGATTAATTATACCACCTTAATGATTCTCTTAATGATAATTCCCCTAGGATATTGATTTTCATAGTGACCATACCTTACACGATAAAAGTATTAATCTATTTATAATATGTTTGGTAGACCAATATTACTATCCATTGCTTTAACTGAAGTTTTCATTTTCCCTTGGAAATTGCTTACTTTGTGTCCTTATCCACACATAAATAATCTTCAGATTCCATTGAAAAATTCTTAGGAGTGATTCTTCCCATGTTTTTTACACATAAGAAACTGAATATACTTTCCTCTATGGTCTCCATTACCCTAAATCTCAATGAAATATATCCTTCTCTTCTTTGGTGAGACCGATATTTGGGTAAGGTGAATTATTTTAAACATATATCATGATAACTGATTGGGAATAATCACAATATCATTCACTCTAGTCATCATACCATTTTTTGTCTTGTAAATAAATTTTCCATCACATTCAATATCAATCTAATTACTTCTAGATCCCAATATCGACTAAAACCAAAATGTATAGTGTGAGAAATGTTAATCATAATGGGAATCTAAATAATCATGAAAATCAGTTAGAGAATATCTAAATCATGAAACATTATTTTTAATCTGTGACACATTATGTTTATATGAGTTAATTAATAATCATCATCTATTTAAATACTTCATGATGGTTCATAAAGACTTTGTGAATTAAAAAAGTATATTCTCCATGGAGTGTCAAACTAGGCATGAAGCAAGGCCTATTATCATGCACTTGGTGATGATTGAGTCTAGATTAATGCACTATTTTTGGAGTTATTACCCTTAGGTACCTCTATTCAAGATCCACACACACTTCTAGTATCCAGATAGGGATGTAGTTTCTTGTAAACCACTTGATCTATCCTTTAACAAAATTCTGGGACATTTTCCTATAATTTGACTCATCCTTAGACTTATCCTTAGATACATATCTATACATATAATTTGAAATATTCCATGGTATTTCACTAAATATTTCTCATTGTAGTTACCAATTTTAAACTAAACCTTTCCTCTAATACCAACTATTGTGAACCATGCTTCTCATACATGGATATTACATATTTTTATATGAATATTCATTACATTACATGAAAACACACCTGATGGATGAAATAATTTAGTGCCTTTGGAAAATTGAAACACAATCTTCTTAATTCATAAAATATCTTCAATATCTACCATAAAGATCATCACCTTTAGTACTCCTACTCAGAACCCCCTTTTCAAAGCCCGGGGAATGGAAACATAAGATAGGGATAGATTAGATGATTAGTAAGGGTAAAAAAGGGAGATAAATAATCATAACATGGGAATAATAACATGAGAACATGAGCATAATATTTGAAAACCATACCTTGTATATTAATGATCATGGTCTTGAGTCATGACATAAATATTGGAAATTCATAATACATGAATCATAAGGAAATAAAAAAACACTATCCATGAGAGAATAATATTAGCATAAGACATGTAATTGTGTCATATATATAAGACTAGAAAATAATTTACATACTCGTCAAGGATCACTTCCAAGGCTATCATAGTGGAATGGTTTCACTCCCCAAACCATCATAGTAGTCACAGTTCACTCCCAACACCATCATAGTTGACAAAGTCCCTTACTGAACTAGGTTTACTCCACATTCCAGTCATGTATATCTCAAGATATATAAATCTTTACCCAATTAATTGAAGTGAGATTTAGGTCCCACCCATCACATAATGTAAATAATATATATGTGTTTTACAAGATCATACAAAATTCATCATATCATAACACATGAAATAAATGGGTTTCCTAAAAATTTTATCATATCATAACCCATGTAAAATAGATAGGCTTCATAATCATTTAATCATTTTATAATAGCATAACCCATTAAAAAAATCATGTTTCATATGAAATTTATCATGGTATAACCCATGGAAAAGTGGTTTTTATGAAAATTATGTCATAATAATTGTAAACCATTTATAGAAAGGATATGAATGGTATACTTGGATCGTATACCCAATAAATCATAAGTAAGCTCAAAGGATTTCATCTTATATGAATAATGATTTTTTTTTAAAAAATCACTAGGAACATTACATGAGGAAAATAACCTTTATTTGAAAATATATTTTTCAAAATAATATTATAAAATATTTTGTAAATCCTTTTCATTAAAATTAAACTTTTAAAGCATATAAATAATATTTAAAAATAATCTAAAACATTTCTTAATGAAATTGGCCATTCTACATTTAAATTAATTTTTAATACATTTTGAAAATCCTTTTATTTTTAAATAACCTTGGGAACTTATAAAGGATTATTAAGAAATTATTTAAACAATTTCTTGAGGAAAATTAAATTTCCACATTGAAAATACTTCTTAAAACATTTTTAAAATACTATAATTTTAAAATAAACTTGAAAACTTATGAAGGAATTTTTAAAGAAGATAAAGGTCATGATGGTGAGAAATTATGTTCATGTTGTACTTGTTAAAATAAATATTCCTTTCACATTTTCAGTAAAATAAAAATGGATTTTTTTATAAAAGACATGATTATTTATTTTATTTTTTTTTAATTCTAAAATTTGTAAAAATATATTTATTAAATAATTTTAAAAATTTTAAAAACATTTTTGAAAACATTTTTAGAAAACACACTTTTGGAAGAAAAAGGGTTTTTGACCAAAAAGAATATTTTTCTAAAAATTATTCTTTTTGAACTCGACTACATAAAGAGTGGATAATGAAAGGAAAAAATTTGTTCTCATGAAATAACTAGATGAGAATAAAAATCCTAATATAATTGAGATATGAATCATAATATTTTATGATCAGAATGTTAGTCATAAACAATCGAGATAAATGATAAGATTGTAACATAAAATATTTATAAATTTTTTAACTTTGAAACATAATCCCCATGAATAAATCAAGTTATAAGAAACTTAAAATATCATGAGAATAAATAAATTCATGATATTAAATTTAAAAGGGTCTTTATATACATATCATAATAGAATATAGGTGTATAACATGACATAAGTCTCAAAGAAGAAAAATTGAGACAAATATCACTTACCGTTTTAGTAATCTTTTGAATCATAACACCTAATAAAAAACAACGTAAAATAGAACATTAAATTAAATTAAACTAATGAGATTCATGATATAATATATCAAATGGGAAATATATACACCACCCAAAAAAACAAGTGTGGAATTTTCTTATTTCTCCCAGAAATAAAAGAGACACTAGTAACCCCTTACAGCAAGTCTCAAATTCCTTCCCAATTTTTTAAAAAATCATGTATAATAAATATAATTTCTTATAAATATATAATAGAACTAAAATTATATATATTATACAGTATATAATTTATTTATTTACTTTTATTACATATTTATTAACAATTCCATGTTAAAGTATCGTTTCAGGTAATAACCGCTTTGTTTTTTGTATATATTATGATTTATTATTTTCATTCCTCTTAATTTGATCACAGTTCCACCATATAAATAATAATAATAAATAAATATTTATCATATTTATACATTAATTATACTTTTAATACAAATCATAAAATATTGTTTTGAGAAATGAAGTATGTTACAATCATGGAGATGGTAGGTCGTATGTATGCATGAGTAACGTTTCCATTTTCAACGATCATTATGGAAAGGAGGTAAGTAATATATTATATTTAAATAATTACCACAATATAATAAATACCATATTATTTCTTTAAATATAATTATAAATTTCATCTTTATGGCGTAGTGATTAAAATAGAGTCACATCGCATCATGAAGGTGGTAGTCCACATGGACATGAATGATGTTATCATCTTTTAGTAAGTGAAAAGGTAATAAATAAAATGATATATTATCTCTTCATAATGATAAATATTTCATTAATATAATGATTATTTAATTTATATAAAATATATTTATTAACTTCATCCTTATTATCTTTCATGTAAAGAGTCAGTGGAAACGAATGAAATAATTTTGTGAGATGATAGTCCACCGTACACATGAGCGACATTATCGTATCCCCTATAGAATGAAAATTAAAAATTTACCTATGATATAATAAATTAAGATTTATAATAATATTATAAATATTATATATATATACATTAGATCCATCATTATACCAATCATGAGAGGTGGAAATGAAAAAATTAATGACATCGGTATACGGGGTGGTAGTCTGTCGTACATACAAATGATGATTTCACAACCCATTTGATAGAAGTAGAGATTATTATAGGAAATTAAATTAACTTAAAATAATATTATTAAGTGTAATATACTTATTTTATTATTTCATAATGATTTAATAGTAATCAAAGTAGATGATGGAATAAATAAAATAAAAACTCTCATTGAAGAACATTACCTCTTTTTGGGGTAATCTCCTTAGGTTTGTACCAAAATCATTCCTAGGTTGTATTTATTACTAAAATAAGTCTTCAAGGATGAGAGGATAAAATTTTAGAATTTATTTTTTCAGTTATTGGTTGAAAAAAAAACGATTTAAGGTGTGAATAAGAGAGGAGAGAGAGTGGAGTTTTATAAGTGAGGTGAGTGAAACACTTGTAATTATTTGAAAAGAAAAATGTGTACCCGTGATTTTATCAGGAATAAAGTCACTAAAATAGATTATTATCTAGAATTATACATTATTGGGTAAAAATGGTTCCATATAATATATTTTAGATAGATTTTTATGTCATTTAAACCCTTATATTTTTAGTTTAACCCACAGTAAACCCATTTTTACCTTAACCGTGGTAATTAATTTTTACTTTTTTTACTTTTATTTTGAGTAAAATAATAAGTTGAAAATATTATAAAATATAAATTATTCTGATTCCAAATATGGAATATATTTTCCCAAATTATATTCACATAATTGTAAAAATATAATTTAAAATTAATCCCGCAGACGGGATAAGAAAGCGAGTTTTCAAAGAGTAAATGTCTAAACGTTTACAAAGTTTTTATATCCAAATGCATTATTAAATTGATTCCAATGTAATAAATTGGATTAATAAATATATAATTTCACTAATTTTTCTTTAAAACTAATTAAAAACATAATTCAAATTTATTAATAAGTTAAATGAAAAGGTAGTTTTCAATTAAAATTTAGTATTTTTCACTATTCATAAAAAAATTAATCATTTTTAGAAAATTGTAAAAAAAATTGATCCTAATATAATTTTGAATTTATTAATAAAATAACTAAGTTTATTGTTTCAAATAAATTTTATAAAACTATAAAAAAATAAATTTAAAACAAAACTCACATACGCGATGAAAAATAGGGTTTTCAAGAAGTGTATTTTTTTAAGCACAAGATGATTTTATATTAAATCGATGTATAATAGTAATAATAATTTCATGAATTTTAATTAATTTTTTTGTACATATAATATATAATTTTCACTTAAAAAATTTCTCATTATGAATTGTATAAATTAATTAAAATGGAAAAACATTATACACTTTAAAAGAGTTTTTAGAAAAAAAAAATTTAAACCGAAAAATAAACTTATACTAAAATATAATATACATTTTATTAAATACTATTTAATAGGATTAAATATTAATAAATAATAATTTATTTAATTTAAAAAATAATTTTTAATTTAAATTACATAATTTATTGAAATTAAATGATAGTTTTATAAAAATCGGTATTTTTCACTATTCACTAAAAAAACAACATTTTCTGAAAAATCCAAAAAATTCAACAGAAGTTAATTTCAATAGGATGATTCAAAAAGATAAATTCATTTTATCAAATAAATCTTCTAAAATCAATATAAATTAATTTTAATATTTTCTCATAAAATAAAATAAAAATCATTTTTTAAGAAAACCTATTTTGATGAATAAAATTACATTACCAAAAATTGATTGATTATTTACTATACATTTATAAGTAAATTTATATTAAATTATAACTTTATTTTTATATTTCATAAATTAGTTAAAAATATTCATACTCTCATATTTAATGTCTAGGTTATAATAGTCATATTTAAAATAATATTATTTCATTGTACATTGAAGCTCGTTGTCGTGTGTCATGCATGATATTGATGAAAATTGTTGTTGCATGTATCATGGGATAAAATAAGTGTTTCTTACAATAGAAGATATCTCAAAATTTAAATTAATGTTAAGGAGTAAATAAATTCAAAAAATCTTGGGATGTTACAACGGTCGTGGTTTGTTCCTAATTTTGTGATTTGTGCATTTCTCCCCCGTTTCTTCACACATTAATCAATGATAATTTTTTTGGCCAATGGTTCAACCAATACTCTATATTCAATGGTTTTATGAAAATTATTTGTCACAAAAATTAAATATAATGGGTATGGTTTCTGATCAAGGGTAAGATCTATATATGATGATGACGTCGGATGATCATAGGTGGATTTGGATCGGACTGGAGATTCCTGATTAATGGTTTGATGTACGGTGATGATAGTTGGGATTCAAGATGATCTAAGGCTAGATTTTAGGAAACTATAATGAAAAGTCTCATTCAACATCATATACATGATAATCATATTGGTTGGTGGTGTATCTAGTGGAGGAGATAGTGCGGGTAAAACATAAAAAACAACCTAGAATTTTTGAGAAAATTCCGACTACACGACATGTTGTCCAAAGAAAACATGATATGTAGTTCCCTTGCTACAGAAATATGGTTTATGAACAAAGAAATATATAGCACAATGTGTTGCATGTGTCACACACCATGTGACCTAGTGCTGGCAGATCAACATAAACTCTTTGGGTACACGAGCACCAAAACATCCAAACACATGGGCACAACCAGAGTATATAGGAATAGCTATATACTCAGGCAATACTAGGTACACAGATATGGCTAGGTACATGGGAACAAATAGTGTACATGGGCATGGGTAGAATAACATGGTAATGTATACAGGTAGGTTCAGGTTTATAGGCACAATGTGTGTACCCTATACACGCATCATGTACTTTTAGAGCCCTTATTTTATTTAGTGTAGACTATGTTAACTTGAGTGTGATTATTTGGTCAATTCCTATAAGGGTACAAGGTATAATTACACCCTAATAATTGGATTGTGATCAAAACTATGATTTTTTTCTTGGATAGACTTCGTGGTATCCCTCTGCGATGCTTGGGGTGGGATCCTCTACCATATATTCTTTCTTCTGTAGGGTTAATGGTATATGAGTGACCATCATGCATAGGGAATCAATACCCTATCTAGTTTATTAGTTTAGTAACTTTTGTGGAATTTACCAATGGTCCTCTGCGTGATCCCATATCTGGTTGTTGTAATCTTCAGAGTTCGAGTGAGTAATTATTGGGTGATACCCAACAAGCACGACCTCTCATGTGGGTTCCATCAGTGATAGAAAATATTGTGGAGTGAATTATATGGGATAGGCATTACCATGAAGCCTTGAGTATAATCCAATGGTTGGATATAGTTGAGGCTTCTTTGAGACTTGGAGTCTATTATGAGTATATCTTAGTTTTTTTGTTTATATTTATCATTATTTATTATATCTTGATTGATATAGATGTGTATTTATAATATGGATACTCTTGATGATTTATGTTTAGTGATTTTAGGTCATCCAATTGGATATTTTCCTACTCACCCCTGCATTGGATATACCTAATCATGCCATGTATTATGCATATGACATACATTTTGATGGAGTCCTGGGAGGACAGGGAGTAGGTAGAGGATAGTTTGGTCTAGATGGACTGAGGTTCATACAAGGTGTTTCATTTCATAGTAGTCTCCTCTGACTTAGTAGGTTGGACCCTTTTTTATTTTTCGGTAGGCTTGTTTTCGGCCCTTATACTTCCCACTAATTTTTTTGTTCTATGATTATGGGATCTAGATGTATGCATTACTTTGGTATTGGTTGTTCTTTACTTTAAAAATTAAATGGTATTAAATATGTGTATCTGTATACATGAACCTTAGGATAAGGCCTCCCATGTGTGTGATATACATACTCGACACTGGTCTCCAACCCCTGGCCTATTAGAGGTAGTCTTGGAGTGTGATTCTCAGATTACCAGTATCCAGATAGGAACTAATTTATTGGGTTATAACATAGTGGTATGGGAGTGTGTGTTCATATTAGTACCAGTGTTTGGAATTTTGTTTAGCTATGATGTTTTGTTTGGGATTTATCAAAATAACGTTAAAGTGTTTTGAGTTCATCTTTCAGGATAAGGAATCCAGTGTTGGTGTGGTGATTGAGGTATCCATTAACTATAACTCTGATAACATTCTTTTTTATTTGGTACATGTAGTAATTATATGTTGAAAAAAATTGGTACATGCATCATATTGGAATGAGTTTTGGTTTCCATGTCCTTCTTGAGTCATCTCCCAAGATATACTCTCTAAGCATGGTACATATTGATTTTTTTAAAGACGCCTCTAAGATAGCTTCCAAATAGGATTTCATAGGAGGATCACAAGGATGATCTTCTAAGTGATGAGTCTTTAATATAGGGTCATGTACCGAAGGTGGTACCTCTGGGTGGTTTTAATGTTTTTATACTACCCATTGAGAAATAGGTTTCTCTAGAAGTATTGGGTGAGGATATGCATAGAATAAAAAGACTCTATGAGTTTTAGAGGTAGTGAAATCCTAGGTTTTGGTGTGTTCCAGACCCCCAAGAAGATAAAGATTAGCTAGAGGCATTCACTCGAGTTTTCCACCATGTTAGGACAACCCCAAGCCAGATAGTGGTCATAGCGATGAGTCTTCTTTATAGATTCTACGGGTGATGGTTGAGTATGGTGAATTAGATGCATGATGTGATAGCTCTACCCTAGATATATTATGATTTTATTTTTAGAAAGGAGTTATATCCATCCAGGTTGTGATCTGTGAACATTTAGGATATTCTATATTTACAATAGGGAAAATGACCGTGGAAAAGTTGTCAATGAGGTTTGCTGACCACTCAATACACTCTCTGGATATTGTTCAAGATCCATTTTTCAGTGCACATACCTTCAAGAGGGACTGAAACTAAGATATTAGGTTTCTATTGATATCTATTTTCATTTCTAAATATGATGGCATGATAGATAAAGCTTTGGAAGTAATGATTTTTGACGAAGACTATGTCAATAGTGGGTTCTAGTAGTAGGAATGCAAGAGTTGAGGCCTTGGAAGCAGGTAGATGATGATAGTAATAGGGATATGAGTGTGTGATTCACTTCATGAGATAGTATTTGGATAGTTTATTAGCAGTTCAGGGATCTCAGGATAGGTTTATTCAGTCTAGAGATAGGCAGTTCTTCTCTTTTTATTGTCAGGGACACGTTATGTGGGTTTTTCGGACCCACCGCAAATATAATAGAGAGTTGTTTGATAGACCATATAGATGGAGTAAAAAATAGAATAAAGGTTTTACACAGTGTGAAATATGTTTAAAATAATTTTATAGAACACTATGAGGTGGTCTATATTTTGGCCTACCTACCTACCACCACCCACATGTGGTTTGCACTAGGCTTAGGGAGCTAGTGATTTGGGATGGAGACAAATGCAGGTAGTAGAGGCCTATGAACACAAGGATATAGGTATTATTATATGTATGATATATTTATTATCTACATTTTCTATAGTATAGATAGGTACATGAATGAGGAACTCTATTCTTACCACTTTTCTGGTTTGATACTTAGAGATCTCGGTTGATCCCTTTACTCAACCGTTGCACTTGGAGACTTTGAACGGAGGGGATACAATGATCACACACTACTACTGATAGAGTGACATGAATATTAGAGGAGAAATATTATTTTGGGAAATATTTATTGAAGTTATTAGTCCTTACAAAATCATCTTAGCTATGGACTGGCTATCTAGAGTTCATTCCCACAATGACGATTTTTGGAAAAGGATTAAGTGTGTCTGTGGTGATGGAATTATGTTTTCCTTCATGGGTGATAAAGAAACCCAAGATAAGCCATGTGGGTTCATACATAGGATGATATACCTAATTACCCATTATTTGGATACTTTTACCTTGGATCAGTAGATTCTATATGCATTCAGTTTCCTACATTGGTGGCTGTGTACGAGGATGTACTTCCTAAGGATGTGTTGATCTTACCTCCCCACCAATAGGTAAAATTATTCAAAAAAAATCACCCAGGGAAAACCTCAATATATGAAATATTATGTTAAATGAATTCCATAGATCTTTTTTCAATGAATGAGAAGTAATAGGACTTGCAGGAGAAGGGATTTATCAGACCCAATGTGTCACCCTGGGTAGCCCAACTTTAGTATGATAAGACGCCTGAAAAGAGATTGATGTTATTTTTGAATTATCGACACCTAAACCTAGTGAACCTAACAAATAATTTTCCACTATTGAGTATCAATGAACTCTTCAATCAGTTTAGAGGGGTGATATGGTTCTCAAAGATAAACCTTAAATTAGGCTATCACCAGCTCTAAGTACAAGACATTGATATACTGAATATGAAATTATAATGATTCCACACTCATTATGAGAACTTGATGATGCCTTTTGGCATGAATAAATACCTCATAGGGTTCCTAAGACTCATTAACCAGATCATACAACATTATTTAGACCATTTTGTGGTGGTATTGACATATGAAATCTTAGTGTACTCAACGTCTGTGGAGGAGCATGCGAAACACTTGAGGATGGTCTTGGATATAATATGAGAGTACTAACTATTTGGGAACCTCATGAAGCTTCACTTTTGGAATGTATAGGTCTAACTTATGGGACATATCATCTTAGATAATGTATTATTAGTGGATTAAGTGAAGTTTAAGGTGGTGCATGCTTGGGAACTGCCAAAGAGCACGATAGAGGTACATAGCTTCCTTGGGTTGATAGGAAACCACATGAGATCCATGACCAATTTCTCTAGGATATCAACTCATTTGACTACTTTGACCTGTAATAAGTAGCCTTACATATGGATGTAAAGTTTATATAAGTATTTCAAGGATTTGAGGTAGATTTTGATGAGTTCTCCCCTCTTGAGGTTTTATGAAGAGTGTGTCAAGTATGTAATGTTTTGTGTCACGACCCATCCCTCAAGGCCTATTCCGTGACTACCCCAAGAACACCTTCCATATGCCATGGGATGGTGACTATAACTATAAAGGCATATCCCTAAAATGTGAAGGCATTGCCTTTAAACCTGTAAAAACACACAGAGTAGAATGCAACAAGAAGCAACCAAAAAGTAAACTGCTGTAGTAAAATTGTGCTGAAAGTAAAGGGGCCAGAATACAAGCCCAACTGAAAGTACAAGTACAATTGAATAATACAAATAAAACTGAAAAGTACTTATAGATCCTAGATCTTCCACTGAGGATCCAACCTAAAGGTTATGTATAGCTCATGAACAGTAGTCCTTGCGTCACATCATGCCAAATGTTCCACCTCTAGGTATCATCCAGTCCTCAATCCCTCAGACTCAATCAATGTTGTTCATCATCTTCACAAGACACAAAAAGGTGTGGTCGTAGCCCATACATGGGTGAGTATAACGATACTCAGTAGGGACCCCGAGAACCCCATAGGTATCCTAGAATTCCACAAAGGAAAATCTATAAAGAAAAACCTCAAATCTACTTATGTATATTCCCATACATATACCTAAGTTATCATGGACATTCTCATCTCATATATGAGTAAATAATACCACAAAGGTAACACCACTAAGATAAAAATACCACATTGGTAACACCACTGAGATAGAAGTATCACACGTGTAACACCACGAAGACAACACCACAAAGGTAGTAGTACCACACATGTATCACCATGAAGATAGAATTACCACACAGATAACACCATGAAGATTTAATTACCACACAGGTAACACCATTAAGATAGAAGTAACACACATGTAACACCAAGAAGATGACACCACGAAGATAACACCATGATGGTGGAAAGACTCAGCTCACAATTAGGTATAACTTAAGTACAAAAGTACAAATGATTATTCGTTAGGCTAGATCATCTTATTATGTTAAGTAACACTGCTTATAACCCACACATGATTGATAGGTAACAAACCCCCACTGACCCACACAAGATCTGACCAATACAGGATCGATAGGTAACAAACCCCTACTGACCCACATAGGATCTGACTCACACAAGATAGGTACACGTTGAAACACAAAGGATCAATGAGCGATGACCCACACAGGATCAATATGCGTTAACCCACATAGTATCACTAAGCACTGACCTACACAAGATCTGATAGATGTTGACCCACACAGGATCGATGTTCTTTCTTCACGTTACAGCCTGCCACATGATTCCTTGCACCTGGTGCGCTTGAGTTCCATAGAATCCACCTCTCGAGATATCGGTCGTACCTTGAACACCACTAATCTCCAAAAAGTATTAACCCAATAGACCACCATGTCGTAATTTTTCCAACGTGACAGACAATTCATAAATCGAACACCATGTCTGTGAGTTATAAGCATTTTAGTTTCGGGGGCCTGATTGGATTCGGGTTCGATCCAACCTAGTCATACTCCAACTGACTCCAAAAATCAAGTGGAGTATACCAATAAGACCCTCTCACTCTAAGGGTCCCATCTCTATAGATGGTTCATCATACAGACATCCAGTTATCAAGATATGGCCCATTAAGTGTTTTTGGGTCTAGTGGGGCCCTGGTTCTGTTCAACCCAGTCAGACTCGATATGGGTCTGACCTAGCTGGGTAGGGCCGAGGTCCGGACCGACCTGGAAGGGGGTGGATTGGCCCATGAGGGGGGAATCCCAGCCTACAAGGGGGAAACCTGGCCTGTGGGGGGGGAGGCCCGACCCGTTGTGGGGCACGGTCCAGCCCGCTTGGTAGGTGGCCTGACTTTATGGCGGTAGCCCGCAGGGCAGGTGAGCCAACCAAGTGAGGTGCAACCTGTAGGAGGGTGGAAAGTGGTCCACCGAGATGGCATGGGGGGGGGGGGTTCCCCGGTATCCCAAATGGCATAGAGGCCATTCGGCTTTTGAAACAGCGGCACCACATGGGTGTTGCCCGGTCACTGCATAACCCGCCAGAGGAGCAGGTTCTACTCCTCTATCGCATCTTTGACCGTGGCCATCTGATCGCCGATGGCATGTTGGTCGCACATCATCCCCTTATGTGACCAGCCGATGTGTTTTCTACCTCCTCTGATTGTCGTGGCTGACGAGCTGCGGCCCCTTGCTAACTGGAAATGCGTGACGGTGCGCCGCACCACCTCCACGGTTGGCCAGTGGCGGCCGCTCCGATAAAGGCTATAGCTTTGTGCCGCGGCCTCCTCTTGTTGTGCGCATCGGCACGTCGCCTCCTTCATAGCTGGTTGGTGCCACCGCACCGATGGTCTTCCACGGAGGGTGCAAGGGTAGCAAAGTAATGGATGGTTCAGGCTAGGATTGTTAGGCCTGCTCCCTCCACATTAGATCATAATGATAAGGAAGGATTTAAGGGTTCAAGAAGAATCACTTATAATAAACATGAAAACAAACCCCTACCTCGTAAACTCGTTGGAGAACGTCCGTTCTTGAAGGCGGGTTGATGTTCTTAGTTCCCGCGATAGGTTCCCAATGATGTCGCTCGTACGTTGTCCTTTGGTTTGTTGTTTTGGTGTCGATCACCACCACTCACCAGAACCAGCTTCATCTTCCAATGGTTTGGTTTCACAGCACTCCTTCAACACTTCGTTTCTTGGAAAAGATGCGCTGATACCTCTCCCCAAGCTCCATAAAAATAGGATAGGGGGAGAGTGTCTAACGATGTTGGGAATTAATGGGGGCTCATTAATTAAGAAGATTCCCAATTCCCAAACAAAGTGGTTACTAGGATTTATGTATCAAGCCATTTAATGGCATGAAACATCGCTGGTCCCACCTCAGCTTGTTCGTTAGAGGATGAGATAGAAACAAAAATAAAATAATAAAAATATTTTATTTACTTTCTTTAAAAAGTCCCAAAACCTAACTTTTTTTGTGGACCTGCTACGATTGAAGTGAAGCCTCCCTTAAGAGAATCTCGGTGCTACAAATTCAATGGTGCCCTCAAATTTTTAATCTGAGCACTGGTTAAAATGTTAGAAAATGTCACTCATGCATTTACTGAACGTACCTAAAAAAAGTTCAGTAATTCATTTCAAGCACACCGGGCCTTGGAATCACATGCCATCAATTTTCATAGACTCTTAATAATTCCATATAATTTAACAAAATTACATGGAAAATATGGGTCTCTACATTCTCCCCAACTTAGGGACTTTCTTCCCTGAAATCCACATCATATATTAAGAAACAAATGGGGGTACTGAGCACGAATTTGAGTCTCCTGATCCCATGCACTCTCCTGGAGATTCTTGTGCTACCAATGAATGCGCACCAGAGGTATCGACCACTCATGAATGAATCACTCTTGTCAATCCTCAATATCTACTGGAACCTCCATAAACTTCACCCCATCATCAAAGTCTTGCTCTCCGTGGTCGATGATGTGAGATAGGTCATGCATGTATCTCCTATGATGGGATACATGGAAGACGTCGCACACCCTCTCCAACTACGGTGGAAGTGTAAAGTGGTATGCCACCTCGCCAATCCTCCGAAGTATCATAAATGGTCCGATAAACCTCGGTGATAACTTGCTGCCTTAGACAAATCTTTGTAGTCCCCGTCGAGGAGAGACTCGCAAGAATACATGGTCCCCATCCTGGAACTCCAAAGGTCTCCATTTCCTGTATGCATAAGACTTCTGCCTACTTTGTGAAGTCTTCATCCATTCCTGGATGATCTTCACCTTCTCAGTGGTAGCCCGTACTAACTTTAGACCCATTAGTGCTGACTCCACTAGCTTCGTCTAATATAGAGGTGATCTGCATGGTCATCCATATAGGGCATCGAATGGTGTCATATCGATGGTGGAGTGATAAATGTTGTTGTATGCGAACTCCACCAAGGTTAAATGATCCTCCAAAATACAGCCAAAATCTAGGATGTATGCATGTATCATGTCCTCCAGTGTCTGTATGGTCCGCTTTGTCTAACCATTCGTCAGAGGATGAAAGGTAGTGCTCAAACGTAGCTTAGTCCCAAATTCCTCCTTCAACCCCTCTACAACCGTGAAGTAAATCGTGTGTCATGGTCAAAGATGACCATCAACGGAACCCCATGGAGTCACAAAATCTCCTGTACATAGAGGCGTCCCAAGCCCTCTACTGATCTATACTCTCAGATAGGTAGGAATTGGGCTGACATGGTGACTCGGTCAACAATCAACCAGATGGAATTGTGTCCCTCAGACTTATGTGGAAGCCCTGTCAAAAATTACATGGATATTACATCGCACTTACACTATGGAACCACTAGTGTATGTGCTAAGCCCACTAGATCCTGATGCTCAGCCTTCACTTGCTGACAAGTGAGGCATCACAAAACAATCTCTACCACTGCCTTCTTCATCCTTGGCCACCAATGGTGACACCGAAGGTCCTGGTACATCTTCGCCACACCAGGATGTACCATAAGAGGGTACATTAGGAACTCCCTAAACACCTCCTCCTGTAGCACCACTAGTACCATGGTTTGTCCTATGAAGAGGATGACATGATCCCCACCTTCAAAAAATCCTTTAGGTTCCTGTCCTGAGGATATATGATCACGTCCAGCCTCACAGTCAATGTCCCCAAGTTGTGTCTCCCGAACTCTCTGAAGAAGTGGGGTAGTGATAGTCATAGACTAGAGGTAATATTCTCTATCTCTATCCATGAAGGATATCTTCATTTTGGCTAGAAACTTTGTCACCTCACTCAGAAACTATAGACCATAACTCATGATAAGGGCATCTGCTACCACATTCCCCTTCCTATGAGTATAGACTATCTCAAAGTCATAATCCTGGAGGAACTCTAACCATCCCCACTGTCTCAGGTTCAGGTCCATCTAAGAAAAGATATACCTGAGACTCTTGTGATCAGAGTAGACTATAAAACGTTCACCCATCAAGTAATTTCACCACATCTTCAAGGAGAAGACCATTGCTACTAACTCTAGGTAATGAGTAGCATTGTTCTTCTCATGTTGTCTCAACTATCGTGATCCGTAAGCGATCACTAATAGCTCCTATATTAGGACACACCCAATTCTAGTCCCCAATGTGTTACAGTAGACTACATACCCAACACCCTATTCCGGTAGCCTCAATATGTGGGTGCTCGTCAGTCTCTGCCTCAACTCTTGAAAACTCTTCTGGCATCTCTCTGTCCAAACGAAAGGTTGTCCCTTCTTCATCAAAACTGACAAGGGTTCCGCATCTCTATAAATGTCAGGCAAGAATCTCCGGTAGTATCCATCCAACCCTAGGAAACTCCGCACCTCAGTCACACTCCAACGTGGATCCCAAGAAATTACTGCCTCTATCTTCACTAGATCTACTGAAACTCTAGCCTTCGAGATAACGTGTCCCAGAAAGTGGACCTCTCATATCCAGAACTAGAACCTCGAGAGCTTACCATAAATATGGTGCCCTCAGATTGTATCTAGTACTACCTGCAGATGATAGGTATGCTCCTCCTCTGTCGCTGAGTATATCAAGATTTCATCGATGAAGACCACCACAAAGAGATTGAGGTATGGCTGAAAGATCCTGCTCATGAGTCCCATGATCAATTACGGGGCATTGGTCATGCCGAATGGAATAACCAAGAACTCATAGGGGATAAAAAATATCATCAATCCTCATTAGTGGATACTTTTTCTTCACGGTCATCTGGTTAAGGCACCAGTAGTCCACACAAAGTATCAAACTCTCATATGCCTTCTTGGAAAACAAAATCAGGGCTGCCCAAGGAGAAAAGTTGGGCCTTATGAACACCTTCCTCTGCAAGTCCTCCAACTATACCGATAACTCCTGAAGCTCCACGGGAGCCATCTGATATGCTGGTGTAGATATCGGTGCCGCATCGGGGAACATGTCGATGTAAAAGTCTACCTCTCTGCATGGAGGTAGTTCTGGAGAATCATCAAGAAAGACATCGGCATACTGGTCCACCACTATAGGATATGTTGGACTCTCAACATCTACTACTATGAGGGTTAGTCTAGGCAGCTGATGTGTGGTTGGTTGCACCCTCATCCGAGTAAGTCCATTTTGCGTTTCAAAGGTTCCCTTCTCACTGGTAAAGGAAAACCTGGTTCCATCCTCACTGACACACTGCACTTTTCACCTAATATAGTCAATCTGATCATGGACTGTGGGTAACCATTCCATACCCAATATGACATCGTAAGGCCTCAACGCCACTAATAGAAGATCCTAGCCAAATCTCTCCCCTCCTAGAGTAAGCTCACACTACCGGAACTAGTGTTTAATCGTCAAATATTCTCTCGTATGAGTATCTAGCTGTAAGGATAAAACCAACGGCTCCACCAGAATTTCTGAGATCTAGACGAGGGTTATGGAAATAAGAGAGTGAATAGAACCTATGTCTATAAGTACTACATCTAAGGTGGAGTAGACACAGATCATCTCTCTAATCATCTCTGAAGCCCCGTGGTTGCATGCCTCGGCTGCCTGGAGCTGAGCTCGTCCTTGTCCACCCGCCCCCTGTGGTTGGGATAGACCACCTAGAGGTGGTGGCGGTAGAACCTCGAATCACTGCCCACCGCTTGCTTCATGGCCATCTCCTCTTCCACGTCCTCCACCCTGCAGACCTCCTCGCTCGAACCTCATCGTGTATCTGGAGCATCAATGTCCACCATCTCCTTGCTGCTTCTTGAAAGAGACTAGATTCCAGGATCACCATCAGATCAACTGGTGTCCCCACTAAATGAAAAGCTCTGGCCACAGCCTCTAGCCAATCCTCAGCCGCCTGTAGGTCCGTCTCTCCTTGGAACCTCGGAGACCTGTGTCACTGGAACTCGTGAAACACGCTCAGTCAGCATGCACCCTCTACTAGTGGGGCTAGTGGCAAAAGTTGGCCAACAGGTAGTGGTGCTGCTGGTACACCACCCAAAGGTGCTAACACCATAAGAGGGCCCTGCACTGAGGACTCGTCGCTCAGTGGGCCGTCATTGCATACTCTCTCAGAAATCCTGGCTAGCTGTCTATGTGGTGACATCTTGAAAGAAAACGGGTGTGTCATAATCAATAAGATATACCTTGTGAGCTAACTCAAAGAGATCACACGAAAGAATTTTCAAAAACACACGCAATCAGTGTTTCTGTGCACTAATTCAGAAATACGAATTCAGGGTCTTGGTGTATGGATACGTCGGTTGCAACACCAACACTGGATTTACCAAACTTAAAACCACACTCATAACACTTAACACTATTGCCACATAGAAAATATCAGAGTCCTAGTTCTTCAGTAGAACTGACTCCTCTGATAACACTTTGTCATGACCCATCCCTCGGGGCCTGATGTGGCTTTTAAGACACATGTTTTGCCACATATTTTTAATTAATTTTTATCAATTTAATTACTTATTTTAACACTTTTTAATAAATAATGATACTTATGTAATTTTATCACTAAATTTATTAATTTATCAATTTTTATAATTAATAGTGTATTTTAAGTCTTAAAATAATTAATTTATTTGTTACTTTAATTTTATAGACTAATAATTTTTATTTAGATTGTTGTTTTTGTTCTGCATAGCTAATAACTTAACATTAATTAGCTAATTAATTATGTCTGCATTAGCATATGATTAATGTAATCTTAATTTAATATTGCGTGTATTAAAAATTAATTATCTTTTATCTTTTGATAATTCAGTAGTTACTAATTAATGTTTTGAAACAAATTAAATTTATTCATATTTTATAATTTTAAGTCTCTACTCAATTAAATTATTCTATAAGATGATAATTAACTGTCTATGTTAATTAATTTAGTTTGTTATAACATCAATAATTTAACATTGTTATTTAAATGTTTAATTTTACTTTAATCTTTAATAAGTTAGTTTCCTTTTAATTTTAGTTTTAATTTTGTAGCAATGTAAATTTTACTAATTGAAATTAATAATAATTTAACTTAAGTTTATTTGGTTTTATAAGTTTATTTAATTTTATGAGTACATGTATCTTCATTTGTTCTAATTATTATTTTTAGTTTTACTTAATTATTTTGTTCAGTTTTTTTATTTGAGTTTCAATTTTTTATTCTCTTTTTATTCTGCAGGTTCACGGTTTCACCTCTTTACGGTGCATCCGTCCACCGGTTTCATCACTGTCCCACCGTAACTCAACTCACGGTGCCACCACCAATGGATACTTTACTGTCTCACCGTGACATTCCTCATGCACTCACCGTGACACCCTTTACCCCACATCTCTCACGGTCTCACCATGATTCTCTTTCTCACACCGTGGAGACCTTCTGTCACCGCACCATCTTTAAAGTCTGAGCTGTGCACCACCTAGTTGAATCACTGGGCGAATTTGGTGATACGGGTTTTTTTCTTCTTTTTTTATTTTAATGGGTTAATGGTTGAAATATATAGGGAAATGGGGTTATTGAGCACCACATGAGGTGGCGCTCAAAGAAACAGGAGGCCGAGCGCCACTTCATTTGGCACTCGTCCATTTCGACGGAGGAAACCTTCAGCGCCACTTGAAGTGGCACTGAAGGAATAAAAAAAACCATGCAGTGCCACTTCAAGTGGCGCTGCCCCCTTACTCCCTGTATAGTCAGTGCCACTTGAAGTGGCGCCGAAAGATGCCCACTGCCTATAAATAGGCCCCTCTCCCAGCCCATTTCTCATCTTCCCCTCACTTCCCCTCCTCTCTCTCTCAAAGTTATCTCTCTAAAAATCTCTGCTCTGCACCTTGCCTCTCCGGTTGCTCTGCCTTGCCTCTCCGGTCGCTCTATCTGCGTAGCTACGTCTCCACAAATTTGAGGTAAATCTTTCTTTAAATTTATTTAATATTTTGATTTAATAATTTAGTTGTTTAATTTATAGAATTAGTTTATAATATTTGTATTATATAAATAGTATAGTTTTTTTTTAATATAATTAGGTAATGAAATGATTATAGTTATTTATTTAATTAAGTAATTATAATTAGGTAATTATAATTAGGTAATTATAATTAGGTAATTAATGAATTATAATTAGGTAACTAATTAATTCTAATTAGTTAATTAATTAATCATAATTAGGTTAATAGTTAATTCTAATTTGGTTAATAAATAATTATAATTACATTAATAATTAATTGTAATTAGGTAATTAATTAATTGGAATTAGGTAATTAATTAATTGTAATTAGGTAATTAATTAATCATAATTAGGTTATTAATTAATCATAATTAGGTTATTAAATAATCATAATTAGGTAATTAATTAATTATTATGAGGTTATTAATTAATTTTAATTAGGTAATTAATGAATTGTAATTATGCTATTAATTAATTGTAATTAGGTTATTAATTAATTGTAATTAGGTTATTAATTAATTCTTATTAGGTTATTAATTAATTCTTATTAGGTTATTAATTAATCATAATTAGGTTATTAAAGAATCATAATTAGGTAATCAATTAATCATAATTAGGTAATGAATTAATCATAATTAGGTTACTAAATAATCATAATTAGGTTATTAAATAATCATAATTAGGTAATTAATTAATCATAATTAGGTAATTAATGAATCATAATTAGGTAATTAATTAATCATAATTAGGTAATTAATGAATCATAATTAGGTAATTAATCAATCATAATTAGGTAATTAATGAATCATAATTAGCTAATTAATCAATCATAATTAGGTAAATAATCAATCATAATTAGCTAAATAATCAATCATAATTAGCTAATTAATTAATCATAATTAGCTAATTAATTAATTATAATTAGGTTATTAATTAATTATAATTAGGTTATTAATTAATTATAATTAGGTTATTAATTAATCATAATTAGGTTATTAATTAATCATAATTAGGTAATTAATTAATCATAATTAGGTAATTAATGAATCATAATTAGCTAATTAATTAATTATAATTAGGTTATTAATTAATAATTAATAATTTATTAATTAATTAGGTTATTAAATAATCATAATTAGGTAATTGATTAATCATAATTAGGTAATTAATGAATCATAATTAGGTAATTAATGAATCATAATTAGGTAATTAATGAATCATAGTTAGGTAATTAATGAATCATAATTAGGTAATTAATGAATCATAATTAGGTAATTAATTAATCATAATTAGGTAATTAATCAATCATAATTAGGTAATTAATCAATCATAATTATGTAATTAATCAATCATAATTAGGTAATTAATCAATCATAATTAGGTAAATAATCAATCATAATTAGGTAAATAATTAATTATAATTAGGTTATTAATTCATTATAATTAGGTTATTAATTAATTATAATTAGGTTATTAATTAATCATAATTAGGTAATTAATTAATCCTAATTAGTTAATTAATCAATCATAATTAGGTAATTAATTAATTATAATTATTTTATTAATTAATAATTAATAATTTATTAATTAATAAATATTATGTAATTAAATAATTTTAATTAGGTTATTAATTATTCATAATTAGGTTATTAATTAATCATAATTAGGTAATTAATTAATCATAATTACGTAATTAATCAATCATAATTAGGTAAATAATTAATCATAACTAGGTAATTATTCAATCATAATTAGGTAAATAATTAATCATAATTAGCTAATTAATTAATTATAATTAGTTTATTAATTAATAATTAATAATTTATTAATTAATAAATATTATGTAATTAAATAATTATAATCAGGTAATTAATTAATTATAATTAGGTAATTAATTAATTATAATTAGGTTATTAATTCATTATTATGAGGTTATTAATTAATTGTAATTAGGTTGTTAATTAATTGTAATTAGGTTGTTAATTAATTGTAATTAGGTTGTTAATTAATTGTAATTAGGTTATTAATTAATTGTAATTAGGTTCTTAACTAATTGTAATTAGGTTATTAATTAATTGTAATTAGGTTATTAATTAATTATTATTAGGTTATTAATTAATTATTATGAGGTTATTAGCAAAGTAGTTATATTAATTAGCGAAGTAGTTATATTAATTAGCGAAGTAGTTATATTAATTAGTAAAGTAGTTATATTAATTAGATAAGGAGTTACATTAATCAGCGTAGGAGTTACATTAATCAGCGAAGAAGTTATATTAATCAGCGAAGTAGTTATATTAATTAGCGAAGTAGTAGTAAATTGCTTCTGGAATATACCTTTGCATTACATTCTAGGTATGATAATGAATTTAGTTTCCAATCTACCTTGACCTCGGTTTGTAATTGAAGTTATGAACTTGAATTTAGTAGTTCAATATATTTTTTGCATATTAAGTGTTAGAGTTGTCATGAAATGATTGCTCTCTTGAGTAAAGTATCCCCGGGTAGAGGGGCATTGGGTCGGACCACCTACTTTCCTGGAGGTTTGCCTTGTCTAGGAAAGTGAATGGGGCTGGCTATCTGTCGCTCCGGGCTTACTCATGTGGAGATTTTCAATTTCATATAACTTTATGCTTTTACATGACGTGTTCGTGTACCTCATGCATATAATGCATGTGGATATGTATAAATATGTTTGACTTCTATTTTTGGGTAAGTAACACAAACTTGTGGGTTGTGTAAATAGTTACACATCAATATGGTTTGAACATATTGATTTGGTGGAGGGATTAGGATTCCAACCTAAATTACCAGAAGCATGCATACATAATACATAAAATGATTCTTTAATCAGATTTAATTAATAACAATGGTTTCTTTTAGATAAAAAAGATGGTCGCCGCCTATATTTATTGCAACGGTCAAATAATTGAGACAAAACAAGGATGTAGTTATAATATACATCCAGAAGCTGTTGTGATGCTTGGAGGATGTACTACTTTGGAAGCTGTGCAAATGAAAATTCATCGAAAGTTAAAACTGGCGATGAATCAAGTGATAGAGTCCATCACATTCAGAAATCTCCAATTTATAGATAGGTTTTGCCATGTGCCCTATCCGGTAAATGATGATGATGATTGGGAATATATACTTTCATTGGTTAAGTATATACCTGAGAATCAAATGATGGAGTTGTATGTCACTATAGCTACAATGGAGGTTCCATCAACATTGGAAGTTGACCCATCTCGAATTCATGAGACTATGTCATATGCTCCTTCACATTAAGAAGTTCCATCAGCATCGGTAGTTGTTCCATCATTTCCATCGGCCACAGTTTCAATGGATAGTCCTCCACATACTTTAGATGCATTGGTTGGTGAATTTGAGGATGATGACAATTTTGAAGAAGAAGATGAAGAGGAAGTTGAAGAAGAAGAAGAGCATGTGGAAGATCAGTCTATACCAACTCATGTGGTGTTCAACCGACCATTGAACCATCCTCCACTATTGGCTTCATGGTCGACTGAAGGCATGAATCGATTGCCAGAATTTGATTATTCAGTTATTACTCCCAGTTCAGAATTTCCAGGAATCATTGGTGGCACAAATCGAGTGTCAGGTAACGGTGTTCTGTATATTGGCAGAGAGTTTGAGAACAAAGAAGCAATGAAAAATGTGATAAAACAATATCACATTGAAAGACATTACTCATATGTTGTAGAAAAGTCAAAGAGATCTTACTATTTGATCCGTTGTGACAAATATGAATCGAACTGTCAAATGCATCTACGAGCTATTATTGATAACACTTTTCACAGCTGGCGCATTACTAGATTTACTCCACACACTTGTGTGAACCCAAGCTTGGAACAGGAACACTCTTCATTAGATGTTGAGTTTGTTTCAACTATTATTGTTGAAATGATTAGAGCATGTCAAGACGTCCCTGTGGTTCTGGTCATTGAGCGAGTCAAACAGCTTTTTGGGTACCAAATCTCTTACTGGAAGGCATGGGCAGCACGACAAAAGGCTATTGTGAAAGTGTATGGTGATTGGGATGACTCTTATCGAATTTTACCACAACTGTTGGAGCTTCTACGCCATAATAATCAAATAGTCTATCGGTTACATACTGTTGAATATGTTAACCAACATAACCAACTTGACCGCTCAATGGTTGTGTTTGATAGATTATTTTGGACATTTTTACCATGTGTGGCGGCTTTTAGACATTGCAAGCAGTTCATACAGATTGATGGCACATTTCTGTATGGAAAGTATACAGGAACTTTATTGATTGCTGCCACACAAGATGTAAATCGAGCCCCTTTGCCTATAGCATTTGCAATTGTGGAGAAAGAGAACTTCTCATCATGGAGCTGGTTTATGGCATGTCTCCGAGAGTTTGTTACGGATGCACAAGGGATTTGTCTTATTTCTGATCGCCACCATGCAATCAAGGAGGCGATACAGTCTGAGGGTCTTTCGTGGAGACCACCCTATGCCCATCATCGATACTGTATTCGACACATTGCCAGCAATTTGCGAAAGAAGTTCAAGAATGAGTCGATGAAAAAGGAAATCTTAAAAATTAGTATGAACATCCTTTTTCTGTTTAAAATGTTTTTGTCATAGTTATTTTCATAACTGTTCAGATGACTGCTTGTATGATAGCATATGAGCCTCAACAACAAAAGATGGAGGAGCGTCTTCAAGATATTCACAGAGTGAATCCGGAAGTGTATGATTACATGATGCAAATTCCAAAGAAGAAATGGTCATTGGCATATGATGATGGGAGGAGATATGGTCATATGACGACAAACATCGTAGAATGTATAAATGGATTTTTCAAGGGAGTTCGAAAACTACCTATCATAGGTAAATATGAATATTTGAATATATGTTACTCAGAAGAGTTACTATTATAATATAATATTTGTATAATGTCGTAAATCTAAATTTCAGGGTTGGTACAAGAGACCTTCTATCGTAGTGTAAAGTACTTTCTGGAATGAGGAAAGCAGGCTGAAGAGGGCTTGAACAGAGGGATGCGCTATGGACACCATTTCCAACGCGAGCTATATACAGTTCTTCAGGAGGCCGCAACTTACCGTGTAACTGTATTTAATCGTCCAGAGCAACGATTTGAGGTCGCTGAGCCCGGTGATGTTGTGGCATTTAGTAATGGTTGTGTGCGAGTTGTTTTATTGGAGAAGAATTACTGTGATTGTGGCAACTTTCAGGCATTGAGATATCCCTGCGGCCATGTGATTGTTGCATGTGCTTACGTACACGTATCTTGGGAGCAGTTCGTTGATCCGGCTTATCGACTAGAGAGCATCAACTCCTGCTACAGTACTCCGTGGATGCCAATCGGGGAATATCAGAATTTTCGGCTGCCTGATGGCGCACCCACGCTTCTACCGAACAACAATAGACTTCGACCTAAAGGGATACCAAAGTTGACTCGTATTCGGAATGAGATGGATTGGCCTACTGAACATCCAGCTGGACGGCGGTGCAGCATATGCCGCCAGGAAGGTCATACGAAGACACGTTGCCCTAGACACATAGGGCAATCATCTAATGGTTAAAATGAATCACGTACTCTATCAGTTACTGTAAAACTTTGTACATGTAATCATTTTTATCATTATCTTCATTTTTAATCATATTTGTCTTACTTGTATATAGGGTAACTTTTGGAAAATGTACCACGATTTCACGTGATATTTTTTGTCGAACGGTCAACATTACATGAGTAGATTTAAACAGACAACACCAACTCAAAAAAAGGAATGTACTTATATAAGAAAACAAAACCAGTTGAACTATTAAATGAAAATGTCATCAGTTTTTTATAATGAAAGATGAACTTACAATAACCACAAAAAAACGAGGAAACTCCGAACGTCTTCACCCCAACACCCCAACACGGGAGACAACAACTAACCCAATGTGTTTATGCGTCTTTCAATATTAAATGATAAATTTCATATCTTACATGATAAATGTCATATCTTACATGAAATTAATGTTTTTCTGTTTGCACATTCAGATGGAGCAACCACTTTTATCCGGCCAGGAGACGCACGTGTCGCACGATGTGTTGGCGCGACGACCTGTTAGAAATCTTCATGTTCGGAGAGCGCATCGTTTCCATCATGAGGCACCGCCGGTGGCTATTTGTCCATACCTTAGATGTGCAGGCTTTTACGGAGTCGCTATGTGTGACTTCAAGACCATCGATCATCATTTGATAGCTGCGTTGGTTGAGAAATGGCGGCCAGAGACACACACGTTTCATCTCCCAGAGGGGGAGATGACTATTACATTAGAGGACGTTGCCTACATGCTAGGGTTACCTATCCATGGAGATGCAGTTACGGGTGCTAGTACTGGCGATTGGGCTGCAGTCATACAGAGGCTGCTAGGCATTGATGTCATCAGCGCACGGGGTGTCCTCTAGGGTTCGCGTTTACGCATGAAGTGGCTTGATCAGCATTTCGACGTCATTCCAGATGATGCAGACGAGGAGACGCTTCTTCAGCACACACGTGCATACATTTTGCAGCTTCTCGGAGGCATGTTGTGCGTCGACTACTCCACCGCTTTGGTACACATGATGTACCTCCCATTACTTGAGGATCTGTATCAGACGGCTACATACAGTTGGGGGTCTGCTGTATTAGTACATCTGTACAGATCTCTCTGCACTAGTTGTCAGGCTGATTCACATCAGATTGCAGGTTGCATGGTGTTAGTACAGATGTGGGCCTGGGAGCGTTTTTCACGCATCGCTCCTCGAGTTGTCGCACCGCTTGCACCGGAGCTACTTCAGGATTGTCCTTGGGGACGATGGTATGTCTACGTCATTACTTTCGGTTATTTAATACTTTTATTATTGTTTTTTATAAACTTATCGTAGATTACTCTTTTTTCACCAGGTGGAGTCAGTCTCAGAAGTTTGCACATACTCCGAGACATAGTGTGCACAGCTTCAGACAGATATTCGATGCTATAGTGCCGGCTGATGTAAGTTAAACAATACTTTTTTGTAGGGAAATTTATTTTGTTATCACTATTTTAAGTTATTTCAATATAATCTCAGTAAAATTGTCATGCTACTATATGACTAATTTTTTGAGTTTACATTTCAGGTTTCATGGACTCCTTATACAGGTTATGTCTACGCATCACTTCCACTATACTGCACAGTTATGGCTGGAGATCGTGATGCAGTGGTGTCACTCATTCACTTCCACATCGTTGAGTGGCACCAGCCTAACCGGGTCATGCGTCAGTTCGGTTTTATACAGCTTATCCCATTGGCACCACGATAATCTACCGAGTTACATTCGATTGTGCTTATAGGTAGACAGACGGCAGACTGGCGGCGACATCATGCATCTTATATCCAGCTTTGGGACAGGCGTGCTCGATCCAGTATCTTTCCACATGGATATACCACATCACACTCTCATTTATCTGACCAGGGGGATTATGCACACTGGTATCGACGTCACACCATCATGCACCTTACACGTCAGGGGATTGACATTCAGCAATTGGTATGTTTACTAAGATTTATTAATTTTGTTTAACTCATTTATATTTATGATATTAATTTGATTGTTATTTCATTTGCAGGCAGACATCATTGGTCAGCTTGCACATTCCACACAGCCTCAGGAGCATGCATATATTTTGTGGGAGGTAGTTCATCGGGATGTGGTGGCTCTATTGGATCATCTCCGGTTGATACGTGACAGTTTTTTTGATGAGGAGCCACAGATATATCTTGATCCATATCTTCAGGCAGAAGCACCTGAGAATGACGATGTCCCTGCTATGCCTGCTGAGGAGGATGCACCGCCATCACCGCCGCCAGCTGGACGACAGAGACGAGCACATCCGGAGGGGCAGAGGCGACGACATCGACATCCGAGAGCAGCTCCTGCAGATGTCGTCGCACCACAGAGAGACGAACCGGCCCAGCCGACTAATGATTTTGCACAACAGGGAGACGCTTATATACCACATATAGCGTCTCCGCAGACTACTATGGACTTCGATCTGGGTGCAGTGATACAGCTTATGGCGGCCCCCTCTCCTCCCGATGAGGCCTTCTTCAGTACCCCATTTCTACCATTTATAGGAGCTTCAGAGCCATATGGCACCCCATATGATTTTGGGGCATCCTCCTCACATGGTTTTGGTCAGTCCTCTACACAGCACCATGAGGAGGCACCAGAAGCACCGGAAGAGGAGGAACCTGCAGAGAGGACACCAGAGCGACACGGACGTCGAACGCGGTGAGGACGTGAGATTCAGACGCCGCGTTGTGGTACCGGGGGGCATCGTCGTTGATGTTTTTGGATGCAATGTTGTATATATTAAAAAACTTATACACTATGATAAGTAATTGTTGTTTAAGTCAAATAACAAGAAAATCAAAAATATAATAAATACAAACTGATTTAAATAAACTATTAAATTATAAAGTACAAGTACAATTTAAACAAAATTTGTCACACCGACTAAACATCTGATAATTTCTTGAAAAATGAAAAGAAAAACATACAGATAGTAAACAAAAAATATTTTACATGATTACTTAAATATTTAAAAACATTAGATTTATAATTTTATAATAATAAATATATTTATAAATGTAAATTACTAATTTGTAATTAATTAATTAATAATTAACCATTAATAATTAATAATAATAATGACGAATAATAATTAATAATTATATTACTAACTAATTAATTATTGTATATTAAATAATAATATTTTATAGAATTTCAAAGTCACATACTTGAAACATTTTTAAGTTTCAAGTAGTTGGTTTTGAAAGAATATAAAATATTTTTTATCGACATTTTTTACGTAATTTTTTCATTTTCATCTATTTAGTATATGTTTTATCCATGTTTTAATTTTCATTCATATTGGTCATGTAGATTATATTTTATAGGCTTTCGAAGTCACATACTTGAAAAAAATTTAAGTTACAACTAGGTGGTGTTGAAAGCCTATAAAATATTTTCTATCGACATTTTTTATGTAATTTTTTTATTTTCATCTATTAAGTATATGTTTAATCCATGTTTTAAGTTTCATTCATATTGGTCATATAGATTATATTTTATAGGCGTTCAAAGTCACATAGTTGAAACATTTTTAGGTTTCAACTAGGTGGTTTTGAAAGCCTATAAAATATTTTTTATCAACATTTTTTACGTAATTTTTTTATTTTCATCTATTTAGTATATTTTTAATCCATGTTTTAAGTTTCATTTATATTGGTCATATAGATTATATTTTATAGGCGTTCAAAGTCACATACTTGAAACATTTTTAAGTTACAACTAGGTGGTTTTGAAAGCCTATAAAATATTTTCTATCGACATTTTTTATGTAATTTTTTTATTTTCATCTATTTAGTATATTTTTAATACATGTTTTAAGTTTCATTCATATTTGTTATATAGATTATATTTTATAGGCTTTCAAAGTCACATACTTGAAACATTTTTAAGTTTCAAGTATGTGGTACTGAAAGACTATATGTTTGACAATATTTGAAATTTTTTTTATAAATAATTTCTTATAGCTATGTAAACATAGAATATTAATTATAGATTTAAAATTATATGTATATGTACAAATATATAATTATAAATATATAAGTATAACTACAATTACAATATAATTCTAAATATAATTCTATATATATATATATATATATTTATATTTATATATGAATATTAAATATATTTATAAATAAATTTTAAATATATATGTAACAATATTTTCATATTTATATATTTATAAATATATTCATATTTATATAATTATAACTATTTATTTATAAAGATTAGTTTATAATTATATAATTACAAATATATTTTTAATTTAAAAAATATATATAAATAGATTTATATTTATAAATATTTATTTTTAATTATATATATACATAATTATATTTATACACACACATATATATAACTATTTATAATTATAATATTTATAATAATTATATGTAAATATATAAATAAAACACACAAATCGGGAAACAAAACCCTTATATTTTATATAATATAACTATATAAATATAAATAAACCACATATTTTTAATTTAATGCATATTTTTTATTTACAAAATTATATATAAATTTATATAAATAATTATATATAAGTTTTATTTCATTATTTTATTAAATAATTAAATAAGGTTTATAACTATATAAATATAATTTTATAATTATATAATTATAAATATATTTATATATATAATAATAATTAATTTAACATTTTTAAATACATATTTATAAGTTTTTTTTTTTTAATTTTTATTTATTTATTTTGAAATTATTTATTATAAAGGGATGAGGTGCAAAAAAAAACAAAACAAAAAAAACAATAAAAGGGAGGGGTGCAAAAAAAAACAATACCAGAAAAGAAAAAAAAAAGAAAAAAAAACCACAAAACAAAAAACAAGAAAAAAAACCCAAAATAAAAAAAAAAATAAAAACACCCGTTCTCCTAAAATACCCTGAATCACTGCTAGTGCCAAACTTTCCGAGCTCAGAGGATGAGGCATCGCCGGTGGAGCCGCTGATGGAGTCGCAACACCTGCTGGATGCGCACCACCACTGGAAGTGCACACTGCTATGGGTGGAGAAACCAAGCCGAGCAGGTCGCTGGTGAGGAAGGAACAGGAGCCGACCGCCGTGCTGCTGCTCGGAGGAGGTCGGGTTTACTGCTGCCGCGCTGCTGTATGTCTGAGGAGGAGGAAGTCTCCCCATCAGCTATCTGCTGCAGGTTTGTTTGAGTCGTGGGGAAACCAAGCCGAGCCGTCGCTGGGGGAGTTCGACGCCCGAGCATTGCCGCCGAAGTCCACTGGAGCCGCCTCGTCTGAGCGGAGCCGCCTCGTCTGAGCAGAACCGCCTTCAGGAATCGCGTTGAGGAGTAACAGTTCCTTTGGACAGCAAGCCAGTGGAGGAGTTGTACCCGTTGTTGCCGCTGCTGGAAGGAATAGAATCCTTGTGCCATCGGAGGGAGAAGGAAGGATCTGATGTCGGTTTGTGGAGTCGCGATGAGGAGCAGCAGCCGGTGCTGTGCAAGGAGGCTTCCTCTGGAAGCCATCGACCCTCCTCCCACCATGGCACGTTGGAGAAGAAGATAGGGGGAGGGGTGAAGTTGAAAAAATAAATAGATAAAATATAATAATATAAGTATAATAAAAGTTAAGTAAAAAGAGAAAAGGGAAAAAGGAAAAGGTAAAAGTAAAAGTAAACTTTTAAAAGTCAATTTAATATAATTAAATTTGTAAAAGTTATGAATTAAAACAAATAAAACTTTAACAAATAGATTAATTATAAATTAAAATATAAAACTAAATTAATAATAAATGATAATAATAAATTAATACACTATTGATAGTATAATTATGTTATTAATAATAGTTATAAATAAACTATAAAATATACTTATTAATTTAAAAATATTTAAAATATAAGTAATAAATTTAATTACTTAATTAAAATTAACTAATTAATAGATTAATCTGGCAACTTAGTTTCTTAAATGGTAATAATAAAATTATTAATACTTTTTAAATTATTAAATCTCTAATTACTTATTTACTAATGATTTAAAATTTTAATGAATTAGTCAAAAAATGATAAACTAAAAAATTAGTTTTTCGAATTTATATTTAGAATTTAATTAAATCAATAGTGTTTGATAAAAATGTTTTATAAATAATAAGTATCAATTAAGATATTTAATGTTTAACTTCAGTTAACTATAAATGAATAATATAACTCTTAATTTTAAAAATAATACTAACTATTTTTCGTTATTTGTGTTCTCATTTATTTATCTTTCTTTTCTAACTTTTAGGTTCATTCAATAGCTGAAACCTCGTCCAGGTTCATGCAACTAACTCAGCAGGAGTTAATTACAAGGGAAATTCCAGCACAATGTGCCTGTCACGAAAGAAACGCACGTGTGCAGTGTGCTCATGAAGGAAACTTGATGTCGGTTTAAGGAAAGCGGTGATGTGCGGCGGATGACAGCTAGGTATTTAAGCAGATCAAGCAGCAGAATTTAGGGAGGACTCTCATTCACTGGCGCTCATTCTGATTCCACGCCACACCGTCTTTGAGAGAGAAGACTCCCGAGAGCAGCACTGGAGATGAGCAAGGGACCTAGGAGCCCGAGAGCAGAGCAGTTTTTGGGGAGTACTTCTTCCCTTCATCCTTAAATTTTGTACTCTGTTTTGGATGTTTTTCATTTCTTAAATCAATATGATCAAAGGATGAATTTTCTAGCTTGAGAATTAAATCCTATTAGTTAATATTTTAGTCTTCTTCATCCACTCTACATTTTTCAGAATCATATTCAATCGGCGAGATTGGATAATGATTCTATGCTTTGTTGTTTCACACCTTAAATGATTTAAAATTCATAAATTCAAGAACTACTTGTGAGGTGATTCTTGAATACATTTATCAAAGCGTTAATGTTTTAAACTGTGGAAATTTACGGTGAGTTTATTTTCTACTTTTAACCCTTTCTAACTGTCAAACAGTTTGACTAATTTTGGAGTGGCGAACTCCTAAAGTCAATCTTGTGTGTGTTGAGTTTCCTGGTGAGAGAGACTTTTCATCATTATTTCTTGAGGTGTGATTCAATAAATTGTAGTGGAGAAGATATCCATTAAATCGATAGTTTGGAATTTTAGAGTATTACTTTTGATCTGCTTCTTCGACCTTGCTGCTTTATTTTAGTATTTTGTTCTTTTATGTTAGTTTTAGTATAGTTCTTCGTTCATCAATATATTTGTAATCAATTTAGTCTCTTGCTTAAAGGAAAGTACAAAATAATTGTAAAGTAAAAACAACTTAAAAAATGCACACTCGCTTCACTGCTGACAACAGTGGAGTTTAATAAAAATAAACCATTAGATAACTCATCTACCTTCCCTTGGGTTCGACCCTTCACTACTATACTAGTGTAGTTTAATAAATGTAATTTTGAGGGTCGTGACGACCTCTGGCCTCATCAAAATTTGGTACCGTTGTCGGGGAATGCACGCACTGGGAATCTAAGGTTTTAATAAAAAAACATAAAAACATTTAAAAAAAATCATATACTAAAAAAAACCGCTAAAAAAATCTGTGAACATTTGATGCTTGTGTTGTCTATTTAAGTCATGTTTGAATTCTTGTGTGTGTTTGATCTAAAACATTTAAAAAAATGGAATATCATCATAATTGGAATCAACCGGGACTTTACTGTGTGTGTTATGGTGATTATGGACACACTGCTTGGCAGTGTGTCTATAACCAGCCACAACAGATTGATTACACTGAAGAAAACGAACAATATGAGTTTAGTCCTGACACCTTAGCTAAAATTGACTTAATTGATTTTAAATTGGATAATGGGGTGGAACAAATTAATAATTGGTTAACTAAAACCCATAAAATTCAACTTAGAGATTCTCAAGAGTGAGTTCAAAGACTGAAAAGATTGGAAAATATGCTCTTGGAATTAAAACAAAGGGTTAAAGAATAAGAAGAATATGAAGAAAATGAAAAAGAAAATGTCTTTAAAAGATTTTAAAATCAAATGGAAGAAGAGAGTGACTGTGAGACTGGGCAACAACACTTTATTTCTAAAAAATATGAATCTGTTGAACCAAATCTAGAGATAACCAACTCATTAAACAAAGAACACATTGAAAATACAACAAAGAAATTTAATGCTGTTGACCTAGAAAATTTTGAAGTTGAATTCAAACAGATTGAAAAGGAATGCCCAATTCTCTTCATAATTCCTATATTAGAGAAAAATCATTGTTTTAGAATTTTTCAAAAGGAAGTCACTCGGGTTGAAGTCAAACTTGAAACTGAAAACTTTAATGTTAAAAACTCTTCACCCAATCTTTCTGAAATTCTGAACTTTGAGCCTAAACTTGATATTGGGTACACTTTGGAAGAGAACCTTAAGCTGGAAATCACAGAAACTCAAATATTTGAACCTAAACTAATAAACACTCTTCCAAGTTTTGAAAATCTAAACCCAATAATTGCTGAAATATTGTTGGATGATGAGAAAAAGGGAATGATATTTGAAGAAAGACTAACTGATGAGTTCTCATTTCCCTATTGTCTTAGTGATCACTTATCTGAAACATTGTGCAATGAAATGCAATTCATTGTTTGCCAAATTGAGGAGAATTGTCTTAATTTGAACATTATGGAAACTGAATTTATTGATACTGAATTGGACATTACTCCTCTTGATTTAAACTTTTTGCAACACTCAAATGACTTGGTTTTAGAAAGTGATCCTTTTGAACATGAACATAAAGTAGATATTGAAAACACACTTGATCTAGGCAGAACTGATTTGATAGAAGTAGTAGATGTTCAGTATGAGTTAACAGATGAGGATCTTTTGGAAGAGATTTATAACATTGTTAAACCCGAATCTTCTACTGGTCAAATAAATTCTCTTCCCTGTTTGCCACTTACTTCCTCAACTGTAAAGGGTGTTGAACCTTTTCATGATACTGATAGTAGTCAAGAGGGAGAATTAGACTTGAGTTTCATTGTACATGATTCAGTTCAACACTTAATTGAATTCCCTTTTGAACCTACTAACCAAAATCTACCCATGAGCACCCTTGAATTTGAATATAATTATGTTGATGTTGATAAGGATAGCTATGAGGTCAATGTCAGACCCTTTGAAGCACCTAGTTCTATGTTGTCCCTTCATGTGAATTCAAATCTTGAAAAATCTGAAACAAAATTGGAAGTTGACAAAACCCTGCTTACAACTGTTAAAAGGTGTTTCTTGGGGGTTTTTACTGGCTATGAGAGATTAGTTTCAGTTTTCATAAGTCCTGGTGCCCACATTTTTCATTGTTGTGTTAAAAATAATTGGTCCAAACACATGTGGTGGTTCCTATTAAGAAAACCACATCCACCTAGTGACTACGGTTAGTTCTAGGTGAGTCTGGATGAGGACTTTAAACCTAGCGCTTAATGGGAGTCAACCCATGTTATTTTTTTTGTGTTTACTTTTATTTTTGTTCTTGTTTTAATTTTAATAAAGTCATGTTGTGATGCCTTATGTATGCACTATCTTTGCTGGTTATTTTTCCTTGGTTTTCATGCTTTGTATTTTTAGGATGCTGATGTTGGTTTTCATGGAGGAGTGGAATTCCCATACTGGAGGGAAGTTGACAAATATATTCAGGGAAGTATTCAATTCATAATTGCTGCATTTCATTTTTTCTGCTTCTGTTTTTGTTAATAAAATTCTGCATACTAAATAATTCTGCTCTTGTTTTTGCAAAAAAAATCTTATTGTATTGGAAAAAATCTGCTACATGTGTACTGAAATTTCTGCTACATTTTTACTGTATAAAATTCTGTTGCATGTCTTGCTACTGAATTTCTTAAAATTCTTCACATGTTTAAAATCCTGCACGTATTGGAATGTAATTCTGCTGTATGACACTGTTTCAATAAAAAACTCTGCATGTACTTCACTACTGGAAATTGAATTACATTGTTATTAAAATCTTTTCCATGCTTGAAACTAAGTGTGGGGGAGTACATGATGCTGGTCTTTTAAATCTAATTAATGTTAGGGTGTTTAGCATACAACTTTCTGCTTTATTGAACATCCATTTGAATCATACTTTGTTAAAATTCTTTCATTCCCATCCATTGTGCACCCACACATTACATGATATATCTTGATTTGAATTGAAAACCTTTGTCACTGGACATAAATTTTAATGCACGTACTTGCTAATGAACTTGCTGTTAATTAAACTTTGTGGAAAACAATATTTTTGAACTTCATTGAGACCCTTTTTACATGTCATATATCTACTTAATTGAAAATCTGTTTTGAACTTTAATTGATTAATTGTTCTTCTTCACTTTAGAAGTCAACTTTGGGGACAAAGTTGGGTTTTAAGTGTGGGGGAGGGGGTCAATTCTTGACTATGCTTAACTGTGCTTTAATGAGCCCATCAATCCCCACTACAACTTCAAACTTTTTGTAAAAAAATGGTTAAATGTTTTCAAAATTCTTGCATAATTTTAGGCTTTGCACTTTTCTTAATCGGGTCTTACCTTAGGATAAGTTCCTTTTTGGTAGTTAATGGCTGATTTGAGTCAGAAATTAATGATAATGGATAATTGTTGAGTGGTCTTGCTTAGTGATTTGATGGAAATTCGGTTTGGGAACTACCTCTGGAACTGATATGGATTACATTCTTATGGAGTTATGGTCATAACCTTTGGAACTGGAAATTTGATTCAGATTCTAGGGGCCTCTTTCATCTTTTAATTATTAAAATTAATTGCTTTAATGAGACAATGTAAATAAATTTTACATAAATCTTTTGAAACTGGAGTAATTTGGGCATCTGGGATCCCATAATGAGTCTCTGAGACCCTAGATGCTGGGTACGTTTCTGTTTACTTTAAGCCCTCTGTTCACCTTGAATAAATTGCACAGTGCTCAGCATATGATACATGGCTTGGGAAAAAAATATAAAGTGTCTAGGGTCAAAAATGAGTTCATTAAGGTGAGGGGAATGATGAACACCAAATGAATAAGGGGTCAAATGATTTATATGGAAATCATTTAGGTTGTATCATTGAGGTGATTCACAAAAAAAATTATTATTTATTTTTGGAACCTAGGTGAAAAAGTCAAAGTGCAAAGTTTCATGGTTAAGGTCATAATTCTATTGATATTTTATCTCCTGTCATTCTTGGATGTAGAACTTGAGCTTGGATTAAAGTTAGTCACTAAGTAGTATTACATTTGAGGAATGACATCTTCATTGCTTGATGATTCGTAATTTTCAAGACTACCAGTGAGAATTTGTTCTAGGCAAGATTTATATGAGTAAATCATTTTCTAAAAGCCTGCTGTTTTGTTTTGTCTTCTGTTTTGAGTGTTGTACATGTTACAGTTTGATCTAAATAATAATATACACTTTACTGTTTTTCAAAGAAAATAAAACATGAGATTGTTTGAGGACAAACCATGTTTAAGTGTGGGGGAATTTGATGTGGACTTAAAAACACAAGTTTTGCCACATTATTTTAATTAATTTTTATTAATTTAATTAATTATTTTAATACTTTTTAATGAATAATGGTTCTTTTTTATTTTTAATATTAACTTTAATAATTAATCAATTTTTATAATTAATTGTGTATTATAAGTCATAAAATATTTAAATTATCTCTTACTTTAATTTTATAGTTTAAATTACTTTTTGTTTAGTTTGTTGTTTTTGTCTGCAATTTTAATAATTTAACATTAATTAACTAAATAAGTCTGCTTTTTCATACAATTAATGTAATATTAATTTAATATTGTATGTATTAAAAATTAATTATCATATGATAATTCATTAAATACTAATTTAATGTTTTAAACAAACTAAATATATTCAAGCTTTATAATTTTATGTCTTAACTTAATTCAATTGTCCAATAAAGTGAAAATTATTAGTCAATTTTAATTAATCTAGTTTGTTAAAGCATCATTAACTTAACTTTGTAATTTAAATGGTTAAATTTTATATTTACTTTTAATAATTTAATTTCTTTTTAATTTTTAATTTTTAATTTTTGTAGCAATTTAAATTTTATTAATTAAAGTTATTAATAATTTAACTTAAGTTTAATTGGTTTTATTAATTTGAGTAAGTTTATGTTGTGTTTAAGTTTTCATTTGTTTTAATTAATATTTAGTTGTTATTAATTATGTTGTTCATTTTTAACTTAAGTTTAAACATATTCTATTTACTATGTTTATTTTGCAGGTTCAATGTTTCATCCCGATCACGATCATGGTGTCTCCACGCACTGTTTCTCTCACTGTCTCCACGCACTGTTTCGGTCACTGTCTCCCACCGTTCCATTTTGCTATCTCACGGGTTCACCGCGTTCTGGATTCATTACTGTCACAATCCTTTATACGGTCTCACCGTTTCCTGATGTTACGGTTCCACCGTATCTTCATCCTTCTCTCACACCCTTTCCTTTTCTCGCACACCGGTTTCAACCAAACCGCAAGCAGCAGCGACACAACCTTTTCCTATTTCCCCCGATCTCACTGTGTACCGTTCCACCATTCTCATCCCCTGCAACCTTTCACTGTCCGCTGTCCGGGATGAAAACCACGTCTATCCTTAAACTTCAGAACATTGAAAAAAAACTCAATATAACTACCAAAATTTTAGCTGTTTGTGGTGTTGAAGATGAACTCGCCGCCGCTGAAGACAAACCACCGCTCAATGTTCTCACCATATGAAATCAGAAGAAACTTCAAACGCAGACTCAACCAGAAATTTAGGATTTCCAATTTTGAAGAACCAAATCCTACCCTAATCGCATTTCTTCATCAGACCTGGAAACAAATCCGAATTACTTCAATGGAAGAAGAGGAGTTTCACCTTCCGTGAATCTCCGGTTTGATCTTACCTTACTAAGGCCATTTCAAGGAGGTGGAGCTTCCTTGAGGAGCTCCACTGGAGGAGGTTGACACAGCTCGAGCTGTTTGCACCGCTATTGGAGGATAATTTGATGTCGCGGTAGGAGGAAGACTGAATAGAGAGTCCACTTTAGATCTCCGTCGATGATGAAGCTTGGATCTCGCCGGACAGAGGGAAGATTTCGCCGCCTGAGCTCTGTTGCTGAAGTCTGCATGAGCCGGTGAAGTGGAGATGGGAGCAGGAGCCACACTGTTTGGGGAAGAAGACCGAAAGATTAAAAAAAAGAATTTTAAGTTAACTTAATAAAATTAACGAATAAAAAAAGAATAAAAATAAGATAAATAAATAATAACAAAAACTTAGAGTACTTAATAAATAAATAACTAATAATAATAATCGATAAATAATTAGAATATAAAACTACTTAGATAAAATATATAAAAACCAAAATATTAATGCTAAACCTATTAATAAAACAAATATAAATAAATTTAATATTTTAATGAATATAGTAATTATAAATTAACTTGTTTATGAAAAATATAATTATAAAATATAACAACTTTTTCTAATTTTATAAATTGTAATAATTAATATTAAAAATACTAATATTATTAATTTAATGATTTAATACTTTACTTTTAACTTAATTTAATTGTTATTTAATCACCTTAATAATTAAATAAATTAATAAATAATAACATATTACTCAGAAGAGTAATTAATAATAATTAAAATAATAACTGATAATTATTTTTCCATTTAACTTTTTTTTAAATGTAAACTTTTAACGTTGAAATATTTATTTATTTTTCTGTTCTAACTGTGCAGGTTCATTCAAGAGACGGGTTTACGTCCATATTCATCTAACTAACTCACCAATAGTTAGTTACGAGGGAATTTCTAGCGCGACGCGTCTGTCGCGAAAAGAACGCACGTGTGCGGTGCACAACTGAGAGACTTTTTAAGTCGGTTGAATTGGTCAGTGACAAGAAGCAGATGACGGAGGACATAAAAGCAGAGTAGTAGAAGATTATTTGGGGGGGATTTTCAATTGAAAAAAAGGCTAGATTGGAGAGCGGAGAACCTGGAGCGACTCTTGGAGAACCAATCCTTGGAGACTTGAGGGCCTGAAGCAGCAGGAATTCATGCGCGCAGAGGGAGTTTTCTTCCTTTGTTCTCTTTTAATTCTCTTCCTCTGTAATTGAATGTTTTAAAAATACGTAAAGGAAGCAATTTTTGGTTAAATACTTACATTTCGGGGGGGAAATTGAGTCTACTGGTTATCGTTCTTTTCTTTTCTCACTATCCTATTAATGTGATTGGAATTGATTGACGAGATCAGTTCTGATTACATTAAATTGCAACGTACCACTTGTGCTTAATCTAAGATTTCCACATTTATACGGTGTGTTTAAATGTGGATTGATTTTCTTGAACATTTAAATGGAAATAAAAGGCTACAGGACATACGACGAGTTAGTTCTATATTCTTTTCAAACATGATTTTTTTAAGTTGGTAAATCTAATGGTGGCGAACTCTGAAATTGGTCAGCTTGAGTGATTATCTCCTGGCAAGGGAAATAAATCACTCCATTTCAGTGGTATTAGTTGTAATCAATGTTGTAAGAAAGTATACCTTCAAAACCAGTAGAGTTGATATACTCCCCGAATGTTTTTCTCCAGATTGTTTACTTTTTAGTGCACTATTTCTCTGTTACTTACTGTTTTGAGCCTTTTTCTTGCTTTGATACAGTATAGAACAAAAACAAAAAAATGTGTTGTTTCATTTGCGCCTTAATAAAAAAATTTAAAAAAAATAGAAAGATTAGAAATTCAACCTCATTGCTGACAACAGTGAGGACTTTAGTTAGTTTTTTTAGAGAATAGTGGCCAAAATAGTCTTCCCTGTGGGTTCGACCCTGCTTGCCACATTTACTATAGTTAGCAGGAATATAAATATTAAACTTTGACCGGCTTCAACGACGGTTTGAATAAGTGCATTGCACTGATGTACATGGATTTTTACATGTATTTTTATAACTTTCTAACTTAGTTTTAATTAATTAGTTTAACCAATTTTTATTTTTTTAGTTTATTTTTGTAGTTTTGTAGTAATTTAGATATTTTGATAATTTTTAGTTAATTTATATATTAATATTAGTAATTTAGTATTTCTATTAGTCATATTAATTTTATATATTATATTTAACACTATATTATTATTATTAGTTTCTCTAATTTTAGTTTAGTTTATTTTATTAATTTTTATTAGTATGTATATATTTTAATTCTCTATTTGTATTTTATTTCATTATTTTTATAGTATTAATAACATAGTATCTTTTTATTAGTTTATTATCTTTATATTTAATAGTATAATATCTAATTACAAGTGCATTAATTTTTAGTTCTATTATTATTATTATTATTACAATTATTATCTAACATTAAATAATTAGATAATTGTTTTCTTTTAATTTGAATTTGAAATTTAGTTTTAACTTTTATTTTACTTGTTTATTTATTTATTTTTGTTTTTTTTTATCTACCCCTTTGACCCGCTCCCCTTCCCTCTCATTATCCCACACGGCCCTCCCCATTTTTCTCCCCCTGGAACCGCCGCCCCCATCTGCGGGCCGCCTCCCTTCTCCTCCGGAAAACCAGCGCCCATCCCTTTTCATCCCCCTGAACCCGTAGCACCCGAACTCTCCTCCCCTTACTCACCCCACGTCGCCCCCTGGAGCCGCCACCCATCTCCCGCAGCCGGCCTCCCTCGCCAGCCGCGCGCCACCTCCCTCGCCGCCGGCCTCCCTCGCCGCTCTCCCTCACCCCGCCTTAGCCGTCGTAGCCATCTCCCCCTGGAGCCGCCACCCTCATCTCATCCCCACTATCCCGCCGGACACATCTCAACCCATCCTCCCTGCCTCCGGCCTTCACACACGAAGCACCCCGGCGCCCCTTCTCCACGCCGCTGGCCGGACTCCCCTGACGCTGAACTCCCGGCCGCACTCCTTCCCCTCCCCTTAGCCGCCGTAACCCTCTCCCTCTACCTTGAACCGAAAAGCCGCGACTCCCCTGCTTGGGTGCAGCGAGCCCCCTTTCTGAACCACACCTCGCCGCCACCTCGCCTGCCGCGCGCCACATCCCCTCTCACCCACGGCCGCGCCCCCACCTCGCTGCCGGCGCGCCCCCATCCCGGCGTGCCTCCCTCGCCGCCGGCCTCCCTCGCCACCCCGCCTACCCGCTCTCTTTTTTTATATTCACTTCTTCATTTTTCTTTCTTATTCTCTTCTTCGTATTCTTTTTTTTATTTCTCTCTTACTTTTAGGTACACCAAGCAGCCGGGAGCTCTCATCGACGTGCGCGGCGGTTCGTCTAAGCTTCCGAAGATTCACGACGCACGGCGAGAGCGAGCGCAGATCAAAACATATTTTTCAGCGACGCGGTGGTTTGATTCGGGTGCGGCGTCAGCGACTGCACCGAGCAGAGCGATGATTATTATTTTGCGATCGTTGACGGCGTCCTGCGGTGACAATTACGACAACTTGAGCACGGTGATATCTGTTTATTATTTTATGTGTCGTGTTGTCGTCGCGATGGCAGGCTAACTTGCTTTGTGTCGGAGTTGTGACGAATGTGATGGTGAATGCATGTCTTTAATTTATCTTCATGTTTGATTGCCTTTTAAATTAATTTTAATTGGATGTTTATTTAATTAATTATATCTGCGTTTAAATTAATTGTCATTTGGGCTCTGCACACGTGCTTTGGTGCTCGTTCGTGTGATACCTAATAAGTAATCATGAACGGGAGTTCATCAGAGAATTTATTTATTTGGAATTCGATCAAGCGCGCGATCGAATTTTGAATAAATAAATATATTAATTGAAAAATTAATATTTTGTGTGCGCTCTCCTTCAAACTTGCATGAGTGATACCTAATAAGTAATCTCATGTGAGCGAACCCAACGCAGGTAGATACTTCGACTTTGTGAGAAACGGGTCGTTGTATTTCACCAAGTGATTCAGTGCTTTAATGACGCACAAATTATTCGTCAGGACAGAGAACGAAATGACGGATAATTTGTGTAAACATTAAAATATTGTCTAACATCAGAGAACGAGACCAGATAGTATTTTGATTAAATTTGGAATCAGTGATAATTGAATAAATAAATATTCAAATGTGGGAATTAAATAATTGACATTGCATGCACTTGAACGGACGTCACGACTCTGACACTTCCATCTCTGCCAGTTTCTTTCATAGCTAAGTTCACTTAGATAGTTTTAGTTAATTTAATTAGTCATTTTTAAAATAGTCATTTAGTTTTAGAACTTAGTTGTTAATCACACAATTAAAGCTCATCCGCCTGAACATTCCTCTAAAAGGACATTTCTAGTGTCTACTCACATTCTCTCTGTGGTTCGACCCTGCTCGCCACTTCTACAGTAGTTAGTAGGTAAATAAATATTGCAAATTTGCACGCGTTGCGACGCGCGTGCCATGCACAGTGCTTAGCACAATGATACATGGCTTGAGAAAAAATAGATAAAGTGTATGGGGTAAAAAATGAGCTCATTAAGGTGAGGGAAATGGTGAACTCCAGATGAAGAAAGGATCAACTAGTTTATATGGGAATCATTTAGGTTGTATCATTGAGGCGATTCACAAAAAAATTATTTATTCTTTGAAACCTAGTGGATGAGTCAAAATAAAAGGTTCCTCTGGTTATGTTCTTAATTCCACATAAATTTTAAATTTTGTCACCCTCAGACCTTGGACTTGAGTCTGGATTGAAGTTAGTCACTAAGTAGTACCACATATGAGGCATGACATCTTCATTGTTCTGCATAGCTAATAACTTAACATTAATTAGCTAATTAATTAAGTCTGCATTAGCATATGATTAATGTAATCTTAATTTAATATTGCGTTTATTAAAAATTAATTATCTTATGTCTTTTGATAATTCAGTAGTTACTAATTAAAGTTTTGAAACAAATTAAATTTATTCATATTTTATAATTTTAAGTCTCTACTCAATTAAATTATTCTATAAGATGATAATTAATTGTATATGTTAATTAATTTAGTTTGTTATAGAATCAATAATTTATCATTGTTATTTAAATGTTTAATTTTACTTTAATCTTTAATAAGTTAGTTTCCTTTTAATTTTGTAGCAATGTAAATTTTACTAATTGAAGTTAATAATAATTTAACTTAAGTTTATTTGGTTTTATAAGTATATTTAATTTTATGAGTTCATGTATCTTCATTTGTTCTAATTATTATTTTTAGTTTTACTTAATTATTTTGTTAAGTTTTTTTATTTGAGTTTCAATTTTTTATTCTCTTCTTATTTTGCAGGTTCACGGTTTCACCTCTTTATGGTGCCTCTGTCCACGGGTTTCATCACTGTCCCACCGTAACTCAACTCACGGTGCCACCGCCAATTGATACTTTAGTGTCTCACCATGACATTCCTCACGGACTCACCCTGACACCCTTTACCCCACGCACCATCTCTCACGATCACCGTGATTCTCCTTCTCACACCGTGGAGACCTTCTGTCACCGCACCATCTTCAAAGTCCAAGCTGTGCACCACCTAGTTGAATTGATGCTAGTGCCAACCTTTCCGAGCTCGGTGGATGAGGCGTCACTGGTGGAGCTGCTGATGGAGTCGCAACACATGCTGGATGCACACTGCCACTGGAACTGCACACTGCTATGGGTGGAGAAACCAAGCCGAGCAGGTCACCGGCGAGGAAGGAACAGGAGTCGACTACCGTGCTGCTGCTCGGAGGAGGTCGGGTTTACTGCTGTCGCACTGCTGTATGTCTGAGGAGCAGGAAGTCGCCCCATCAGCTATCCGCTGCAGGTTTGTTTGAGCCGTGGAGAAACCAAGCCGAGCCGTCGCTGGAGGAGTTCGACGCCGGAGCATTGCTACTGAAGTCCACTTGATCCGCCTCGTCTGAGCAGAACCGCCTTCTGTAATCGCGTTGAGGAGTAGCAGTTCCTTTGGACAGCAAGCCAGTGGAGGATATATACCCGTTGTTGCTGCTGCTGGAAGGAACAGAATCCTTATGCCATTGGAGGGAGAAGGAAGGATCTACTGTCGGTTTGTGGAGTCGCGATGAGGAGCAGTAGCCGGTGCTGTGCGAGGAGGCTTCCTCTCGAAGCCGTCGACCCTCCTCCCCCCATGGCACATTGGAGAAGAAGATAGGGGGGAGGGGTGAAGTTGAAAAAATAAATAGATAAAATATAATAATAAAAGTATAATAAAAGTTAAGTAAAAAGAGAAAAGGAAAAAGGAAAATGTTAAAGTATAAGTAAACTTTTAAAAGTCAAGTTAATATAATTAAATTTTTAAAAGTTATGAATTAAAACAAATAAAACTTTAACAAATAGATTATTTATAAATTAAAATATAAAACTAAATTAATAATAAATGGTAATAATAAATTAATACACTATTGATAGTATAATTATGTTATTAATAATAGTTATAAATAAACTATAAAATATACTTATTAATTTAAAAATATTTAAAATCTAAGTAATAAATTAAATTACTTAATTAAAATTAACTAATTAATAGATTAATCTAGCAACTTAATTTCTTAAATGGTAATAATAAAATTATTAATACTTTTTAAATTATTAAATTTCTAATTACTTATTTACTTATGATTTTAAATTTTAATGAATTAGTCAAAAAATGATAAACTAAAAAATTAGTTTTTAGAATTTATATTTATAATTTAATTAACTCAATAGTGTTTGATAAAAATGTTTTATAAATAATAAATACCAATTAAGATATTTAATTTTTAACTTTAGTTAACTATTAATGAATAATATAACTCTTAACTTTAAAAATAATACTAACTATTTTTTGTTATTTGTGTTCTCGTTTATTTATCTTTCTTTTCTAACTTGCAGGTTCATTCAATAGATGAAACTATGTCCAGGTTCATGCAACTAACTCAGCGGGAGTTAGTTACAAGGGAAATTCTAGCGTGACGTGCCTGTCACGGAAGAAACGCACTTGTGCGGTGTGCTCGTGAAGGAAACTTGATGTCGGTTGAAGGGAGGCGGTGATGTGCAGCGGATGACAGCTAGGTATTTAAGCAGAGTAAGCAACAGAATTTAGGGAGGACTCTTATCCACTGGCGCTCATTCTGATTCCACGCCACACCATCTTTGAGAGCGAAGACTCCCGGGAGCAGCACTGGAGATGAGCAAGGGACCTAGGAGCCCGAGAGTAGAGCAGTTTCTGGGGAGTACTTCTTCCCTTCGTCCTTAAATTTTGTACTCTGTTTTTGGACGTTTTTCATTTCTTTAATCAAGATGATCAAAGGATGAATTGTCTAGCTTGAGAATTAAATCCTATTAGTCAATCTTTTAGTCTTCTTCATTCACTCTACATTTTTCAGAATCATATTCAATCGGCGAGATTGAATAATGATTCTATGTTTTGTTGTTTCACACCTTAAATGATTTAAAATTCATAAATTCAAGAACTATTGGCGAGGTGATTCTTGAATACATTTATCGAAGCATTAATGTCTTAAACTGTGGGAATTTACGGCGAGTTTATTTTCCACTGTTAACCTTTTCTAAATGTCAAACAGTTTGACTAATTTTGGAGTGGTGAACTCCTAATGTAAGTCTTCTGTGTGTTGAGTTTCCTGGCAAGGGAGACTTTTCATCTTTATTTCTTGAGGTGTGATTCAATAAATTGTAGTGGAGAAGATATCCATTAAACCAGTAGTTTGGAATTTTTGAGTATTACTTTTGATCTGCTCCTTCGACCTTGCTGCTTTATTTTAGTATTTTGTTCTTTTATGTTAGGTTTACTATAGTTCTTAGTTTATCAGTATATTTGTAATCAATTTAGTCTCTTGCTTAAAGGAAAGTACAAAAAAATTGTAAAGTGAAAACAACTTAAAAAATGCACACTCACTTCACTGCTGACAACAGTGGAGTTTAATAAAAATAAACCATTAGATAACTCATCTACCTTCCCTTGGGTTCGACCCTTCACTACTATACTTGTGTAGGTTAATAAATGTAATTTTGAGGGTCGTGATGACCTCCGGCCTCATCAGGGCCCATGTCGTGATTACCCCAAGCCCACCTTCCGTAGGCCAGGGGCGGGTGACTAGAACCTGAAAATCTTATCCCTAAAATGGGAAGGCATTACCTTTAAACCTATACAAACACACAGAGTAGAACGCAACAAGAAGCAACCAAAAAGTAAACTGTTGTAGTAATAGTGTGCTGAAAGTAAAAGGGATGGAATACAAGCCCAAATGAAAGTACAAGTACAACTGAATAGTAAAAATAAAACTGAAAAGTACAAACAGCTCTTGGAATGTCTAGCGGGGATCCTACCTGAAGGGTAGGTACAAATCATGAACTGTAGTCATTGCGTCATGTCACGCCAAATGGTCCACCTCCGGGTATCGTCCAATCCCAGCTCCCTCAGCCTCAATCAATGATGTCCGTCGTCTACACAAGACATAACAAAGTGCGAGAATAACCCGTGCAGGGGTGAGCATAACGATACTCAGTAGGGACCCCGAGACCCCCATAGGTCTCCTAGAATTCCACAAAGAAAAAGCCACAAAGAAAGACCTCAACTCTACTTAGGTATATTCCTATACACCTGCCTATGTTATCATGGACATACTCATTTCATATATGAAGAAAGAATACCACAAAGGTAACACCACAAAGGTAACACCACAAAGGTAGAAATACCACACAGGTAACACCACTAAGATAGCAGTACCACACATGTAAAACCACGAATAAAACACCACAAAGGTAGAAGTACCACATAGGTATGACCATGAAGATAGAAGTACCACACATGCAACACCATGAAGATAGAAGTACCACACATGAAACACCACGAAGATAAAAGTACCGCACAAGTAACACCACAAAGATAACACCATGAAGATAACACCACTATTGTGGAAAGAATCAGATAACAATCAGGTATAACTTAAGAACAAGAAGTACAGATGATTATCCATTAGGATAGATCATCTTATTTTGTTAAGTATCACTACTTCTGACCCACAAAGGATCAATAGGTAACTAACTCCCACTAACCCACACAGGATCTGACCCACACAAGCTCAGTACGCGCTGACCCACACAGGATCGTTGAGCACTAACCCACACAGGATCTGACCCACACCGAATTGGTATGCACTGACCCACACAGGATCGATGAACATTGACCCATATAGGATCTGATAGATACTGACACACACAAGATCAGTGTTATTTCTTCACGTTACAGCCGACCACAGGATTCCTCGCACCCGGTGCGCTCGAGTTTCGTAGAATTTTCCTCTCTAGATATCGGTCGTACCTAGACCACCACTAAGATCCACAAAGGATTTACCCAAAGGACCTCTATGATGTAAGCGTTCCAACGCGACAAATGATGAGTCAATCAGACACCCGGTCTGTGAGTTATAAGCATTTTAGTTCCAGGGGCCCAGTCAGATTCAGGTTCAATCCTACTAAGCCATTCAACAAATGTCTCTAAAACTAATGTAGAGTATAACAATTGGACCTTCTTGCTCCAAGGGTCCCAACATTGTAGACGATTCATCAAACGGGTGTCTGGTTCTCAAGATATGGCCCTTTAAGTGTTTTTGGGTCCTGTCCGACCCGATATGGGTCCGACCTGGCTGGGTTGGGTTGAGGTCTGGCCCGACCCGTAAGGGGGAAGCCCTGCCCATGAGGGGGTGGCCCGACCCGAGGGGGGGGGGGGAGGCGGCTGACCCGCAAGGGGGCGTCCTGGCCTATGGTGGTGCGCGACTCGGCCTGCTGGGCGGCGGTGTCACGACCCGTCCCCCAGGGCCCGTGTCGTGACTACCCCAAGCCCGTCTTCCATAGGACAGGGGCTGGAGACTAGCACCAAAGGCATATTCCCTAAAACTGGGAAGGCATTTCCTTTATAACTTGTAAACTCACGCAACCTAACACACGACAAGATACGAAAACGAGTAAACTAAATAGTAAAAAGAGTGTGTGAAGTAAGTAAAAGGGGCCAGAATACAAGCCCAACTGGAAAATACAAGCAAAATGGAAAGTACAAGTAAGCTGAACAGTTCTAGTGAACACCCGCCAAGGATACTACCTGAAGGATAGGTACAACTCTTGAATGATCTTCTATGCAGTACGCCTTGTCTAAGGTCCACCTTCATGCTACCTCTCGTCCTGGTACCCTTTTCCTCAGTCAGAGTTGTCCGTCTACTGCACCAAAAACAACAGACCCACATAGGATCCTAGTAAATCATATCCACATAGGATCCTAGAGTAGTCCCACGTGGATTCCTAGAGCCGATCCATGTGGAACTCTCAAACACATACCCACATAGGATCTCAAATCACATAACCACCTAGGATCCCAAAGCACCTACCAACATAGGATCCTTTCCCATGTTACACTCAGCTACAGGGTTCCCGCACTAAGCTCGCTTAATTCTGGGAGGGTGCACTCCTCAAGACACATGTCAAATAATTCAACTACCACAAAGTCCCACTAATAATTCTCCCAAAGGACTGCCATGTAAAAGGGGTTTCAATGCAACAGACGGTGCGTCAATCGGACGCCCGGTATGTAAGTTATTAGCCTTTTAGTCCCGAGGGCCCGGTTGGATTTGTGCTCGGTCCAACTGACCATACCCCAAAATTATTAAAAACTCAAGTGGGGTATACCAAAAGGTCCGTATCGATCCAAGGTTTCTGATTCCACAGACGGTTTATCAAACAGATGCTTATAGCTCAAGATATGAACGAAAGAACGAAAAAGGGTCGAAGTTGGTTTGGGTCCTGTCCTACCCGGCCTGGGCCGACCCAACCCAGTTCGGGTCGAGACAGCCTAACCTTGGTCCGGCCCTGGGTCTGACCCGGCATGCCGGTTCTGGCCCGACCCGTTGTCACGGCCCGCCGGGTCCGACTCGGCCCATTGGGCGGCCCGTGGGTCCGTTCGGCACGCGGCTGACTGGTCAGGCAGCTGTCCTCCTCCGCGCGGCGCTATCGCGCACCGTGCCATCACTGACAGCTGGTAGCGAGCCATCCACCCTCCACCGCCGCTATGGCCCCTGCACGCCGAGCGGCGCGGATGCACGCAATCACCTCCCCATCACGCGGTCAGCCACCGCCTCCCCATTACGCAGTCAACCGCGTGCCGACCACCGTTTCCACTCCGCCACGATCGATGGACAGCGGCCTTTCTTCGGTGGCGTAGTTGAACTGCCACCGTCATCCCGGTCGGCCAGAGTGCCGACCGCCATTCCCGATTCCCACCGGTGCCAGTCGCCAACACTGGTCGCCATCCTGCTCCGCGTGAAGAATACATCGAAACCATAACGGTTGCAGAGTGGTCCGACCATGATTGTTTGGCCCGCACCCTCCGCATTAGAGCGGTAGCAAGTGGATTATTTATTTTTGAATCATGAAGAAGGCCAAGAAAGGGGCAAGGGTTATACAAATAACAAACCCTACTTGATTTCTCGTTGGAAGATGTCGCGAGGAAGAAGGAGAAGTCGTTGGGGACATTAGCGTTCTTCGCTCCCGCAAGATGCTTCCGATCTGGGCTCAAGCATCGTCCTCATTCTTCGATTCTAGAGGTCGTTCTTCGTTGGAGAATGATATTCATTGGGAGGTGTTCTTCGTTGGAGAGAATGATCCTCCAAAATCTCTCCCCTACAACTCCTCTCCCTTTCCAATGAGTTCCCCCAACAATAAATTGAGGAGACAACATAAATTAAAATAGGTTAATACAATTAATTTACATTGGCACAATAATTAAATGGATTAATTAATTAATTGGAGAGTGGGCACAATTAATTATTTGAAGTTGGGAGGTTTTCCCCACATTAAGAGGGGTTCAGATTAATCCCACCACCATGAATTCAAAAAATTGTGGTTTCCTAGCTCGGGTGGTCTCCACCACCGAACATTCAAAGAGAGATTAAAAATAAAATAAAAAGTTGTTCTTTTTTTTATTTCCACAAAAAACATGAAAAATAACTTTCACCATCGAATAACTATGGTCTTGGTGAAGGTTTCCTTAAGAGAATACCAGCACTACGAGTTCAATAGTGTCCTCAGAATTCAATTCCGAGCATCGGTTTAAAAGTTTCAAAAACCCCCTCTCACGTTTACTGAACGTACCCGAAAAAAGTTCAGAATTACATTTCAGGTACTCCGGGCCTCGGAATCATGTGTCTTCAATTTTCGGGGACTCATAATATTCCCATATAATAAAAAAATTACATGAAAAAATACGGGTCTTTACATTCTCCCCACCTCAAGGATTTGTGTCCCTGTAAGCCACAACTCAAACTAAGGGAAAAAGTGGGGGTAATGAGCATGTATCTGAGCCTCCCGCTCCCATGTTATCTCAGGGAGGTTCCCGTTCTGCCAACTAATGCGCACCAGAGGTATCGCCCACCCACGAAGGACCCACTCCTATCGATCCTCAATCTCCATTAGAACCTCCGTAAACGTCACCCCATCATCGATGTCTAGCTCACCGTGGTAGATGACGTGAGGTGGGTCATGCACGTATCTCCTCAGCTGGGATACGTGGATAACATTATGCACCTGGTGCAACTGAGGGGGAAGTGCTAGGCGGTAAGCAATCTCGCCAACTCTGCTGAGGACCTAAAAGGGTCTGATGAACCTCAGAGATAACTTGCCACCCCGACCAAATCTTCGCAAACCTCGTTGAGATGAGACCTGTAGGAAGACATGGTCACCATCCTCGAACTCCATAGGTATCCATCTCCTATCGGTATAAGACTTCTACATGCTTGGTGCTGTCTTCATCTTCTCCTGGATGATCTACACCTTCTCCATGGTAGCCCGTACCATATATGGTCCCATGAGTGCTGACTCCCCAAGGTCAGTCCAGCACAAAGGCGATCTACAAGGTCCGCCATACACTGCCTCGAAATGTGCCATCCCAATGGTGGAGTGATAGCTATTGTTGTATGAAAAATCCACCAAGGTAAAGTGATCCTCCCTACTATGATCGAAGTCGAGGATGCAAGCATGCAGTATGTCCTCGAGGGTCTGTATGGCCCACTCAGTATGGCCATTTGTCTGAGGATGGAAGGCTATGCTTAAACGAATCTTCATCCCAAAAGCCTCCTGAAACCACTTCCATAGCTGGGAAGTGAAACATGCATCATGATCAGAGACAATCTTCAAGGGTACTCTATGTAGTCACATAATCTCCTGCACATAGAGGCGTCCCAAGCTCTCTACTGAACCCTGCTCTCTGATTGGTAGGAAGTGGGTCGACTTGGTGAGTCGGTCGACGATCACCCAGATAGAATCATGACCCCTGGATGTACGTGGAAGTCATGTCCCAAAGTCCAGGGATATCCCATCCCACTTCCACTCTAGGAACTCTAAAGGCTGAACTATGCCTACTTGTTCCTGATGCTCCGCCTTCACTTGCTGACAAGTGAGGCACCGAGAGACAAAATCTGCTACTAATTTATTCATTCCTAGACACTAGTGCTATCTTTGGAGATCCTGGTGCATATTTGCCACTCCTGGAAGTACCTCTAGAGGGGATGTGTGTAACTCCCTCAACATTTCCTCCCAAAGTGACACTGGTACCATGGTACGTCCTCTGAAGAGGATGACATGATCCCAACCTTTAGAAAATTCATCTGGTGCCTGCCTTGAGGATATCTGAACACATCATGACTCACAATCAGTGTCCCCACATTACGCCTTTCTGACTCACTAAAAAAGTGGGGGAGTTACTATAAGTGACTGAAGAAAAGACACTCCATATCATTCCACAAAGGATATCTGTAAAGCGGTCAGCTGATTTGTCGCCTCACCTAGAAGCTGTATACCAGATATCCGGATGAGTGCATATGCTACAACATTCCCCTTCCCAGGAGTATCAACTATCTTGAAGTCATAGTCCTAGAGGAACTCACGAAAATGTCATTGTATTAGGTTCAGGTCCTTCTGAGAGAAGATATACCTGAGAATCTTATGATCCGAGTAGACTGTAAAACGTTTTCCTATCATGTAATGTTGCCACATAATCAAGGAAAAGACCACTTCTGCTAACTCCAGGTCATGGGTATCATAGTTTTTCTCATGATTTCTCAGCTGTTGAGTACCATATGAGATAACTGCTCGCTCCTATATTAGGACACATCTGAGCCTGGTCCCTGATGCATCATAGTAGACTACGTACCCAACGTCTTCCTCTGGCAGCCTCAAGATGGGGGCAGTAGTCAGCTTCTTCCTCAGCTTCTAAAAAATCTACTAACATATCTCTGACAACATAAAGGGTTTCCCCTTCTTTGTCGACACTGATAAAGGTGCTTCAACTCTGGAGAAATCTGGCACAAACCTCCGGTAGTATCCGGCCAAACCCAAGAAACTCCATACCTCCGTCACAATTTTGGGTGGCTCCCAATAAATTATCGCCTCGATCTTCTCTGGATCCACCAAAACTCTAGCCTCTAATATGACGTGTCCTAGAAAGTGAACCTCTCGAATCTAGAACTGAAACTTCGAGAGCTTACCACAAAGTTGGTGCTCTCAGAGTGTGTCCAAAACTACATATAAATGATAGGGATGCTCCTCCTCAGTAGTTGAGTAGATCAGAATGTCATCAATAAAGACCACCACAAAGCGATCAAGATATGGCTGAAAGATTATGTGCATGAGTACCAAAAACACTACAGGAGTATTGGTCATGCTGAATGGCATAACCAAGAACTCATAGTGGCCATACCGACATCTGAAATTTGTCTTCTGCACATCATCATCTCGTACTCTGAGCTGGTGATAGCCTGACTTGAGGTCTATCTTCGAGAATCATCATGATCCCTTCATCTGATCAAATAGGTCTTCAATCCTCAGGAGTGGGTACTTATTCTTCACGGTAACCTGGTTCAGGCACTGATAGTCAACATAAAGTCTCAAGCTCCCATCAGCCTTCTTGGCAAACAATATTGGGGCTTCCCAAGGAGAAACACTGGGCCAAATGAACCCCTTACCCTGTAAGTCTTCCAGCTATACCCACAACTCACAAAGCTCTGTGGGAGCCATCTGATACACTGGCGTAGATATCAGTGCTATCCCGGGGTATAAATCAATATAAAATTCCACCTATCTGTAAGGAGGTAGACCTGGAACATCATCAGGAAAGACATCTACATACTGGTCCACCACTACAGGATAACTCGGACTCTCCACATCAACTGCTATGAGGGTAAGGCTAGCCAACTGAGGAGGGATCAGCTACACTGTCCTCTGGGTAAGTCCATCCTATGGTGCAAAGGCCCCCTTCTCTCCGGTGAAGGTAAACCAAGTCCCATCCATGAGGACACACCGCACTTTGCTCCTAATACAGTCTATCTAGGAATTGACTGTAGATAACCAGTCCATACCCAAGATGACGTCGTAAGGCCTCGACGCTGCTACTAGGAGGTCCCAACCAAATCTCTCTTATCCTAGAGTAAGCTCACACTACCATCACCAGTGTGTAATTATCGAATCCTCTCCCATAAAAGTCCTTAACTATAAGGATCAATCCAACGGCTCCGTTGGAATCTCTGAGCTCTGAACGAGGGCAGTGGTAATAAAATAATGACTAGAACCTGTGTTTATAATTACTGAAGATAATGTGGAGTAGACACAGATCATACCTTGTATCATATTTGGAGCGCCATGGTCGTAGGCCTCAACTGCCTGGAGCTGAGATCGCCCCTGTCCACCTGCTCCCTATGGTTGGGGTGGACCAACTAGTGGTGGTGGCAGTAACATCTCAAATCGTCACCCACCACCAGCAGCATAGACATATCTTCTTCCATGTCTGCCTGCTCCCTACGTACCTCCTCAGTCGAACCTCTGTCTCTACCTGGTAAGTCCTTCGACTGTCTGCTGATCATCCGTATGGCGGGTTGGACTGTCACGAGCCATGTGACCCTACCCTTCACATGTCTAACACTTCCTTCTACTCACATGTCTGGATCTATCTCTGGTGCCCCGCACAATCAACCCTGAATCCTATAGTCATCCACCTGTAGGTCTAGTACCCTTAGACCGCTGTGACATATGTCTGCTGCTAGCTGCATAAGACTCCGCTACATGATGCCTGATGGTGGGTCTTGCTGCTGGTGACTGCTCAGTAGAAAAAATTTCTACTAAGAGGGCTCTCTCTAACACCCCCGCCTGCATTGGGATGCTGAGAGAAATCATCGAATCCTTAATCTCCCACATGAGTCCCTGATCGAAGGTTCGGTCCCTGAAGAACAGGTCCCGCACCATATTAGTGGAGTAGCGTGAGAGGTCGGTGAACCTCGCTGAGTACTGAGCCCCTATCATGCTGCCTTGCTGTAGATGAAGAATCTCTTGTATGCGCACTGCACGAAAGGTTTCTAGAACAAACCCTACCCGAAACAGGCTTTCAAAGTCTGCCTAGAGAAGTGTCACCTCGTCATGAACCTAAAGCATCAAGCTCCACCATCTTCCAGCTACTGAATGTAGAATACTGGCGACAATGATCACCATTAGATCAGCTGGTGTCCCTACCATTCAGAAGACTCTCACCACGACCTCCATCCAATCCTCCGCTGCCTGTGGGTCCGTCTCACCCCTGAATCTGGGTGGCCTCTGGAACTAGAACTCGTGCAATGCACTCAAGTGGCGTGCACCCTCTGCTGTTGGGGCTAGTGTCATCGGTGGCCCAATGGGTAATGGTACCGCTGGTGCCTCCTCTGGTGCCTGTACTGATAAAGGGTTGTGCACTAAGGCCTCATCACTCGGTGGGCCATCATTTCATACTACACCCGGAACCCTAGCTAGTTATCTACGTGGAGGCATCCTGAAAAGAAACATATGTTCCACGGTCAATAAGTTATACCTGGTGTGCTGTCTCAAAGACTTCACAAAGAATACTTTTCAAAACATACACGCAATCAGTGTTTTCATTCACTGAGTCAGAAATCAGAAGTCAGGGTCCTGGTGTATGGATATGTCGGTCACCTCACCAACACTGGATTCCCTAAACTAATAACCACATTAATAACACTTAACACTATTACCGTTAAAAGATCATATTCCTATGTTCTATGGTTAAAATGACTCCTCTGATACCTATTTGTCACGACCCGTCCCCCGAGGCCTGTGTCGTGACTACCACAAGCCTGCCTTCCATAGGCCAGGGGATAAAGACTAGCACCGAAGGCATATTACCTAAAATTAGGAAGGCATTACCTTTATAACCTATAAACTCATGCAACCTAGCACACAACAAGATACAAACATGAGTAAACTAAATAGTAAAAAGAGTGTGTATCGTAAGTAAAATTGGCTAGAATACAAGCCCAACTGGAAACTACAAGAAAACTGGAAAGTACAAGTAAGCTGAAAACACCTCTGATGAACAACCACCAAGGATACTACCCGAAGGGTAGGTACAGCTCTCGAATGGTCATCTATGCGGTATGCCTAGTCTAAGGTCCACCTCTGTGCTACCTCCAGTCCTAGTACCCTCATCCTCAGTCAGCTCTGTCCATCGTCTGCACCAAACACAATAGGGTACATGAATAACCCGTGCAGGGGTGAGTAAAACGATACTCAATAGGGACCCCAAGACGCTAAAGGTCTCACAAAATCCACAAAGGATAAACCACAAAGCATGTAAATCAGTGACAACCATACTTAGGTATATGCCCATACATGTACCTAAGTTATCAAGTATACCCATCTCATTCATGAGGAAACTCAAGGCCCACATCCTTATCCAAAGTACAACTATTCCATGAAATAAAGAATACCACGAAGATAACACCACAAAGGTAAGAACCAAAAAGCTAACTCCACACAGAAGAATAACACAAAGGTATCACCACGAAGGTAAGTACCATGAGGGTAACACCACAAAGGTAAGTACCCCATAGGTAACATCACACAAAAGAATACCACAAAGGTATCACCATGAAGGTAAGTACCACAAAGGTACGCCACACAGAAGATTACCACAAAGGTTAAGACTCATCCCACACCCGGTATAACTTTAGTATGGTAGTAAAGATGATTAGATGTAACTACTGAATCATCTTACTCTGTTAAGAGGCAGACCCATGAATGATCCTCAATCATTAGACCCACGTAGGATCCTAGTATAGTAGACCCACATAGGATCCTAGTAAATTAGACCCACATAAGATCATAGAGTAGTCCCACGTGGATTCTTAGAGTGGATCCAAGTGGAACTCTTAGACACAGACCCACGTAGGATCTCAAAGCATAGACCCACAAAGGATCCTTTCTCATGTTACAACCAGCTACAGGGTTCCCACACTAAGATCGCTTGATTCTGGGAGGGTTATCCTCTCAAGACACATGTCGAATACTCCAACCACCACGAAGTCCCATGAAGAAGTATCCCAAAGGACCGTCACGCAAAAGGGGTATCAACACAATAAATGGTGCGTCAATCAGATGCCCGGTCTATAACTTATTAGCCTTTTAGTCCTGAGGGCCCAGTTGGATTCGTGCTCAGTTCAACCCAGACGTACCCCAACTTTATCCAAAACTCAAGTGGGGTATAACAAAAGGTCTGTCTCGATCCAAGGTTTCTGATGCCGCAGAAAGTTTTTCAAACGGACGCACGTAGCTCAATATATGACCGAAAGAACGAAAAGGGTCGAAGTCGGTCTGGGTCCGGTCTGACCCGGTCGGACCGACCCATCCTGGGTCGAACCGACCCGGTTTGGGTCGACCCGGACTAACCAGGGTCTAGTGATGGGTTTGACCTAGCCCACTGGGAGGCCCGCGATGGCGGCCTGTGAGTCCGCTCGGCACGCGGCTGGCCTGTCGTCCAACCATCCTCCTCTGCATGGCACGGTCGTGCACCACGCCATCACTAGTGGCCGGAAGCGAGCTGGCCAACCTCCACTACCGCCACAGCCCCTTCACACTGGGCAGCATGGATGTGCACTACCACCTCCCCATCACGCGGCTGGCCACACACCGACCGCCTCCTCCGCTCTCCCGCGGCCGACAGGCAACAACCCTTCTTCGGTAGTGTGGTTTTGCTGCCACCATCTTCACGACCGACCGGAGTTCCGACCACCGCTCTTGAGTCCCACCGTTTCCAGTGGCCAACACCGGCCACCTTTTTCCTCCGCGTGAAGAACACATCAAACCATAAAAGGTTGTGGAGTGGTCAGGCGATGTTTGTTTGTCCCGCACCTTCTGCATTAGAGCGGTAGCAAGCAACTTGTTTATTCTTGAATCACGAAGAACATAAAGAACATGGAAAGGGGTATTAAAATAAAAAACCCTAATTTATTTCTCATTAGAAGATGTGTAGGAAGAAGATGAAGTTATTTGGGACGTCAGCGTTCATCGCTCCCGCAAGATACTTCCGATTAGGGCTCAAGAGTTATCCTCGTTCTTCAATTCCGGAGGTCCTTCTTTGTTGGAGAATGATCTTCATTGGGAGGTGTTCTTTGTTGGATAGAATGGTCTTCCAAAATCTCTCCCATACAACTCCTCTCCCTTTCCAACGATTTCCCCTAACATTAAAGTGAGGAGCCAACATAAATTAAAATAGGTTTAAACAATTAATTTACATTGACACAATAATTAAATGGATAAATTAATTAATTAGAGAGTTGGAAAAATTAATTATTTGAATTTGGGAGGTTTTCCCCACATTAAGAGTTGTTCGGGTGGTCCCCACCACCATGAATTCAAAAAATGGGGGTTTCCTAGCTCGGGTGGTCCCCATCACCGAGCATTCAGAAATAGATTAAAAATAAAATAAAAATTTATTCTTTTATTTTATTTCTATTTCCACAAAAAACACGAAAACTAACTTTCACCCTCGACCAACGAAGGTCAAGGTGATGGTCTCCTTAGGAAAATACCAGCACAATGAGTTCAACAGTGTCCTCAGATTTCAATTTCATTCACTGGTTTAAAAGTTAGAAAAACCCACTCGCATGTTTACTGAACGTACCTAAAAAAAGTTCAGAATTTAATTTCGGGAAGTCTGGGCCTCAGAATCATGCGCTGTCAATTTTCACAGACGCGTAATATTTCCATATAATAAAAAAAATTACATGACAAAATACGGGTATTTACAGGCAGACAGCTAGGAAGGCGGCCTGGCCGTGTGAGGTGTGACCCGTAAGAGGGCGGCCTGTGGTCCACCATGCTGGTAGGGGGGTTCCCCTTGTATCCTGAACGGCCTAGAGGCCGTTTGTCTTTTGAAATAGAGGCACCACGTGGGCGCCTTATGGTCTCCGCAAAACCCTCTAGAGGCACTGGTTCTGCCTACACCACCGTGGCTTCGGTTGTGGCCCTCTGGTCGTCAGTGTCGCGTTTTTCGCACCGCCTACCTTCTCAACAGTATCGTGTTGTTCATGCCACCTCCGCTTATATGGACGACCAATGTGACGACCGCCTCATTTGATCGTCGCAGCTGACGATTTGTTTCCCCTTGCACACTAGCTGTGCGCAACGGTGCACCACACCTCCTCCATGGCCGTCCGGTGCCAGCCGCTCCGATGACTAACAAAACTCTATGTCGTGACCTCCTATTGCAGTGCACATCAGCGTGCCACCTCCTTTGTAGCCGGTCAGTGCTACTATGTAGATGGTCTTCCATGAAGGGCACAGGGTTAGCAAATTAGTGGAGGGTTCGGGCTGGGTTCGTTAGGCCTACGCCCTTCGCGTTATCTCATAATCACAAGGAAGGATTTAAGGTTTCAAGAATAATCACTTGTAATAAACAAGAAAACAAACCCCTACCTCATAAACCCATTGGAGAACATCCTATCTTGAAGGTGGGTCGGTGTTCTTCGTTCCCGCAACAGGTTCCCAATGTCGCCGATGGTATGTCGTCCTTTAGTTCGGGTTTCAGTGTCGATCGCCACCACTCTTAAGAACTGGCTCTGTCTTCCAAGGGTTTGGTGTTGAGGCACTCCTTCATCACTTCATTTCTTGGCGAAGATATTCCGACACCTCTCCCTAATATCCATTTAAATAATATATGGGGAGGGTGTCTAACGATGTTGGGAATTAATAGAGGATCATTAATTAAGAAGCTTCCCAATTCCCCAAAGAAGTTGTTACTAGGATTTATGGGTCAATCCATTTAATATCTTGAAACATCGCTGGTCCCACCTCTACTTTTCCATTGGAGGATAAGATAGAACAAAAATAAAATAATAAAATAATTTTATTTACTTTATTTAAAATGTCCCAAAACCTAACTTTGTCTTTGGAGCAATTGCGGTCTAAGTGAAGCCTCCCTTAAGCGAATCTTAGCACTGCGAATTCAATGGTGCCCTTAGATTTTTAATCCAAGCACCGGTATAAAATTTATAAAACACCGCTTGCGTGTTTACTGAACGTACCAAAAAAACAAGTTTAGAAATTCATTTCAAGCACACAGAGCCTCAAAATCACGCGCCGTCAATTTTTCAAACTCATAATAATTCCATATAATTAAAAAAAATTACATGGAAAATATGGGACTTTTCATTTTGTGATACCTCAGGGACCATTAGTCTTTTTTTATGATGTATAGAATGGTAATGTTTTCTTATGGGTCCTAGATATTGGGACCACATGAGACGAACTATACAACCCATGATATGGAGATAGCAGTAGTTGTCTTCACCCTAAAGATATGGTGACACTAACTTATGGGTGAGTGATTTATCATCTAGTATTACCACATGAGTCTCTATTATATCTTATCATAGAAGTATCTTAACTTGAAATAGAGGTTATGGAAATATTTCCTCTAGGATTATAACTTCAAGATATCCTATACTCATGGTAAGGGGAACGTAGTGGAAGATGATCTTATTATGATATATTAGTCACATTTATTGACCGATGAAATAGAGTATCTAGTCTCATTGTTGTTTCCCTTAGTCAACAATGATGATATAGAATATCTACGGTTGATGGTTGTTACCCCACCACTTCGACAACATTTTAGGGAGGTCCATAATGGAGATATCAACTATGAGACCTTCAACACAGAGATATCCAATAGAAATTACCCATATGTATTTCTTGAAGGAGTGGATAATGTCATTATTTTTATAGGATGGATGATCATACAGGTGATGTTGTCTAAGGAAGTCTGGGGGGGGGGGGTGGGGGGTTCATACTTCTCCCTTAGTGGTATATTTAGGTGTGGTGAAGATGTACTAGGACCATAAATATCTATTATTATGGTTAAGAAAGAAGAAGTGTATAAAAGAGTTTGTATCTTGATGTACCACATGTTAGTAGGTGAAGGATGAGCACCCTCTTCCAATGGGTTTAGATTAAACCATGAGGCTACATAGTGGAAGTGGGTTGTTATATGTATACATTTTTTGATGGGAATACCCTGAACATCTAGATTACATGATTCCATCGGGGTGAGTGTAGACATACTCACCATGTTTACCCACTTCCTGAACATATGAGAGAAGAGTTTAGTGGAGAGCATGAAATTATTTTATGTTCCAGAGATAGTCCATATTCATAGAGTTCCATGGATGATTTTTTTCAGACTATGATTATTTATTTACTTCATGGTTATGGAGATGAGTTTTGGACGACTTCGGTACTTAGTTTCATTTGATGACAAAATTTCAAACCCAAACTAACATCTAGACCGATCAGACCCTTTAAGTTATGGAAGACATACTGCCAGCTTGTATGTTGGAATTTGGCCATAGTTGGGAAGATCACTTACCCTTGGTGGGGTTTTCTTACAAAAAAAACTAACATTACATTATTTATATGACACTATTATAGGATTTTTAAGGGATACGCTACAGGTTTCCATTATGTTGGACTGATCCAGGTGAGTTAGTACTCATGGGACCAAAGTTTGTGTAAGTTTTGATAGAGATGGTGGAGATCATCAAGGAGAAGAAAAAGACTACACAGAGCCTTTAGAAGTCTTATATGGACCAATGATAGAGGTCTTTAGAATTTGAGTAGGGAGACCTTGTGTTCTTAAAGGTCTCACCTCAACATGGATTGAGGATATTTGGTTTGGGTAGAAAGTTCTCTTTGTGATTCATTATCCCTTTACAAATATTGTGTCGGGTTGGTGAGGTGTCATATCACTTGGCCCAATGTCTATAGTTAGACCAGGTATATGTAAATATTCTTGTATTTTAGCTAAGGTTGTATGTGCATGAACTATAATATGTTATCAACTAGGGCGAGCTAGAGATAAAGTACATATATACTTTTATAGAGTACCTGGGGGAGATCAAGGATCAAAAAGAGAATATCCTCTATCAGCAAGCAATTCCCATAGTTCATGTCTGGTGGTAGAAAAATAATCTTTAGGAGATCACATGGGAATGGGAGATCCAGGTGCGAGCTTAGTACCCACATTATTTTGAGTAGATTTTTCACTTTTTGGGAGGAAAATCTCTAAGGTGGTGAGAATATAACATCTCTATTTTTTCCATGTAAAAATTTGAAATATATTTAAAAATATTTTTCGATTCAGGCAATAAGATGGCATGAGATTCCAAGGCCTAATGAGCCTTGGTGTTAAGATTATATAAATATTAATTATTTTATATCATGCATGCATAGTTTTTCTGAAATTTTGGAATAATGTTCAAACTAAGTCTCATATTGGATGTCTGAGATTTCTGTAAGGAACCATGTTTTTTAATATTAGAAATTTGAACATATATTTGAATTTTTTTCTAGCAGATGCTTGTAAGGGGTAAAATGGTAATTTTGACATAACAGATGATCTCGAATGATTTTTATTACCACTTCATTTATCCTAGAAAAGTGTTTTTACACTAGGGTATGTGTTTTTTGGAATTATGTGCCATTCTAATTTTAGAAGAATAATTAATATCTGATATTTAATTAATTAAATATTAATTTATTTGTGCACATTCATTTGAACATATCTTTTAAATGAAGAATCAGATTGAGATTCCATCTCTTCCATTCAGCCCATAATAAAAAAAATTATTAGGCGAGGCATAAACTTAGGTCATATGGTGGGCGCTGACTGAACCCCTTTTTCTTTTTCTTTTATTTTCTTCTCTTCCTCATCTTTTTTTCCTTTCCTTCCTAGGATTATTAGGAAGGACCCAATGATATTCCTCCTTTGTGTAAACTAGATAGAATATGGATAGGGAGATAAATAGAAAGTGAAATAGGGGGAAGAGATATACCTCTATAGAGCTCTGGATGAGCTGGATCATCATGCGATAGCCATGGATTATAGAAACGGGTGAAGCATCAGCGGATTATAACCAAAAGGAGTTTGTTTTTAGGTTTTAAATTAAATACCCATATATTATCAATTTTCAAGTTTTAATGACTTATTATGAATTCTTAGGACCCTTTGTGGGTCAATCTATACCTTTTGAGGAGAAAATTGGGGGGTTTCATGTCGATTCTCATTCAGAAATCATGATAATATAACATGTATTTCAATAACACATGTTGTGTGTTCCTCATATTTGGGGAAGATAATATTTTGGAAGGAAATTCCATTTATAGGGTATAAAAAACATTTATTGGGAATCAACCATAGAGCTGAGTACATGGAAAAACAACCTGTGTTGGGGCACAAAGTCATATAGAGTACACAACCTAACCACATGTGGGATGTAAGCCATGTAGAGGTACACAACTAGGATATTTACAAGGCTAAGATAGGTTAAGTACACAGGTGGGTACCAGGTGTAGGGTACATTACATGTACAATATCAACACACCATTTACTTGGATTTTTACATGCCATGTATGGATGGAGTACACACCCAGGTGGGGATTTTGGAGTACATGCTATATGCTAGGTTATGCATGCCGTGTACTACCCATTGATACCTGTTTCTGATGCTTTCGCCGGGGCGCGCGCACATCCGTCCGCCACGCAGAGGAGGACGCGCAGCTCTGTTACCCCGCATTCCCGCTTTCCAAAGGCGGGCAACATCTGCTCCTTATTCAGGGACGTCTGCTCCTTGATCGAAACAAGATGATGGGATGTCGGTTCCTCCTTCTGGGGATTCCTCCTCAGAACTCGTCACCTAGTCCGGGTCTCCCTCATAGATTTCATACGTAGTTCGTGAAACTCTTCATAGTGCCATGTTTCCATGGACGCCGGCTAATTACACTGCTTCTGTCGGGACATTCCAAAGGGTCCAGTCAGGGCAACAACCTTCAGTCGGGGGAGTAGTCACGTTGAGGCAACAGTAGCGTGTCCGGATGCTGGGGGCCTGGCATGTATATCTGTTATCCCTGGTCACAGGGCTTCTCGAGGGCGTGGAAGCCCGAGGCATCCCACATCGAGTGCGGGGAATTATATGTCATAGACACATATCTGAGGTTTTCCTCAGCTTCCCGCGTTTAACACAGGGTACGCTGCGAGTTTAACGTCTGGCAGAGACAGATCAACCCAACCAGAGCATTAGCTAGGATAGATTGGATCGAGGAATTCTCCTTGAAGGGATGCCGATACCGGGGCCAGCCCATGGGCGGCTATGAAGAAGTGCATACCGGCATGGTCTCACCGAGACATGAGGTCCGGGCGAGAATCAGGATGGGTGATAGGTGGATGAATGGAGTGGAGGGGGAATGAAATGAGACCATCACAGGGGGGCGATAGTGAAGTTGGGCTTGAGCCTTGAAGAGGCTTCCTACGTATCCCCGTGGCAGGGAATCAAAGTCCGCGTAGTTCAGGAGGCGCTGGTGAACCAACGTGAAGGTGGACCTTGGTCTTATGGGTGTCGTCAACAAACCGACGTGAAAGTAGACCCATGGGTCCATTAGTGGTGGGATTGAACCTTGGGAAGGTTTCCTACGTACCATGCCTTGACATGGATCAAAGTCCCCGTAGTTCAAAGGGATGAGTCGCAACGGCTTGCCATTGGACCGGAATGCAGTTTAACGTCGTTCTGGACGGGGATGAGACCCGACGTGAATAAACGAAGGGTGGGCTTGAACCTCATAGAGGCTTCCTACGTACCATGCCTTGACATGGATCAAAGTCCTCGTAGTTCGGGTGGAGTGTGCAGTTTAACGTCATGCTGGACGGGAATGAGACCCGACATGGAAGAATGACGGGTGGTCTTGAACCTCATGGAGGCTTCCTACGTACCATGCCTTGACATGGATCAAAGACCTCGTAGTTCAAAAGGGTGAGGGGTCAAGTTCGGTGCTCACTCTAAGCCCACGTGAGTCATTCTCGGTGTGAGAAACAAGAGGTTGTAAGGACCTGATGATCACGTCGTGAAGGGTGCGTCCATGAGAAGCGAAAAGGGGCTTACGCGTTAGGCGGCCCATGGTGCTGGGACTTACTCTAGGACGGAGGCCCAAAGGGGGGTGCCTTGTTCCCTATCATGCCCTCCACTGACCTTGGTAGTGGGGAAGTACGGAGATGCAGAGGTGCAGTCATCCGTTGGGGAACTAGGGTCTCCCTTCTCCCATGAACATACACCACTCCAATAAGGAGGATATCACCCCTTGTGGATGGGTGATTCCATTCCTGTGGAGACGAGTGGTGTAAAGAATGTTCGAGCTGGGGGGACCCTTCGTGAGGGAGACGAGGTTGGGTCATAGTTTAACGTCATGTGTTGAGGATGTGGTGCTTGGCAGTTTAACGTCCTGCAGCTCGGACGAGGTGGGTTCACTCCGCACCCCTAGGACTTACATAACCGGTACCCTCTGTTCCTTGGGGGAGGGAAGGTACCAGTAAGGCCATGGTCATGGGGGATTGTGGAACGAACCATCAGGGGGTCCACGTTAGTGTGGCTATGCGAAGAAGCAATAGCCATTAGCGTGCCTATGCGAAGAAGCATTAGGCGAAGCAACGCTACAAGTGGTATTGTCCATGGGACTTTGAAATCACATCATGCAAACCTAGATGGTCGCACGGGAAGAGGAATCGCTAAGAAAAGGAGTGTGCTTCGCGAAGTGGAGTGCCTTGGCCTTGGCATGGGGCATGGGTGTGAGTGGAAGGTGCTTCGCGAAGTGGAACAGTGTTCGCGGAGCACTGCCTCACGAAGAAGGGGTGTCTCGCGAAGCAGGATCCTGTGAAACAGTGTGCTTCGTGATGTGAAGCGATCATTCCTTAGCATAGGGATCACTAGTATGGGTTGGGTGTTTCGCGAAGCATAAGTGCTCCGTGGCTGCCCGGGTTCCCTTGGGAATCCCCTTCCTTCGCGAATGCCCTTGAGCTTCGCGAAGGGCATCCCTATCAGAAGAGGGGATCAAAATGAGACAAAACAAATGCGTCTCGCGAAGTAGAAATACCTCACAGAGCTCATGATTCCCGGGGCAAAGGGTGCTTCATGATTCGGGAGAGGAGAAGCCGAAAGGTCGGATTGTCCGTCCTCGGGACTCAGGGGTAGTCCGGTATTTATAGGGAAGGGGCGCCGTGAAGCAGAACTCGCGCGCCGCCTCCAGTGCTTCGCGGCGCGCTCGCGAACGTCAAATGCGTTCGTGGAGCATCACCGCCTCGGGAGCTTCGCGGCAGCTCGCGAACGTCAAATGCGTTCGCAGAGCATCATCGCCTCTGGAGCTTCGCGAGGCCGCCATGGTCGGGGCACTTCGCGGCGGGGCTTCGCGTCGGTGCTTCGCGGCGGTGCTTCGCGAGGCAGCGTGCCAACCTTTTTAGTTCCGTTCTTTCGGGCCTTATTTTGGCGCCAACAAATTCCCCCCCTCAGACTTGGAGCCGCGGAGGGTGAAGGGTCGAAGTCTGAGGGAAAATCACCAAAATTGTCGGTGGTTCGCGATGCCTCTACGCGAAGGGGCCCTGTGGTGCTCACCGGGGCCATCGATCTGGGCGCGCCGCGATTCTCCACCCAGGTGAGGCGCGCCACGATGCTCCGGGGTCGCCGCCTATAAATAGGGGGGGGGGGGTCGACCTCTTTTGTCTTTACGTGCCTTCCTTGTCTTTTTGTGCTCTCGACTTCGCGAAGCTCCGCATACTCCACGACAGCCCTCCGCGAATCGAGCTTCACGGCGAACCGCGGATCCTCGGCGCCGCGTCCGTGCCAAGCGAATCCTCTGCTTGTCGTCCATGGCCAGACTTCGCAGCTTGGTCTCACGACCGATCTTTGCGATCCGGCTTCACAATTCAGCTTCGCGGTCGAGCTTCGCGGTTGAGCTTCGCGGTCCAGATGAAAAAATTCTTTTCTGAGGGCCAGAGTTAAAATGGCCCATCAAGAGGCTGTATTGGGGGTGCTTGCATATGCTGCTCGTCGGGATGAGATGGCCAACCGTCCAGGCCTGGGGGAGATGGTCCGAAGCCACTCGGACCATACTTCTTTGACATATCTCCTATCGGAGGATCAGAAGGATTATCCGCGGTGCAAGAAGCTTCCATTGTATGGCTTCGGACTGAGGGATGACGTCTTTATCCCTGAGGCGAGTATGGATGAACCAGCTTGCTGGTTCAGGAGCACACCGTGCCAGCACCAATGGTTCAGGGCGGCCGACGGTCATGCGCGGGAGGACTTCACGCCCGTCACCGTTGATTGTCTCTACAACCATGTGAATGATATTGATGGGAGTCCATTTCAACCGGAGACGTCCCCTCCTATCTACCGTACCATGCTGAAGGTGGCCTTGCAGGATTTGAAGAAGGGATGGTCCGATGAGTGGGACCTGCACCAGGGCGGCAACTTTACTGATGACTGGGCCTGGGCCTACTGCGTAGGCGCCTCATGCGAGGAGTTCGGCGCCGAGCTTAGGAGAGTGGGGTTGTATGAGGCGGCATGGGCCTCCCAATTCCACATTTACCAACCCAAGCAACTGATGCCGGAGCTGCTGAGCATATGGTCATCTAGGACCAACACTTTTCACCTGCATCACGGGGAGGTGGGCATCAGCCTGTGGGATGTCCACCAGATTTTTGGGGTTCCGATCTTGGGGGCCATGTATGACGAATTCCTCCCCATCATCAGCACGTGGGAGGATACAGAGCAAATGCCGCGACTGGCGTCAGCGCTGATGGCACTCGTCCCTGGAGAGGACAAGGAGGCAGTGAGGGATGTCCATTTTAAGAGATGGTTCAAATGCTTCCTGAATTTCCCAGAGAATCGAGAGTTCCCTCCGAGGCCTCGAACTTGTCCGAGGGCGGCCCAACGGGGCAAGGGGAACTCGTATTGGCGGGTCTTGGAGGACAACCAATGGAAGACTTGGGGTTTCAGTGTCAGCACTGAACAACAGCCGATAGTTAGGCTGGCGGCGTTCATCGCGGCTCTCATCTGTGGCTGGATCCTACCGGTGAGAGATACAAGCATGGGGGTGCGGCCCAACTCGTTTATCATGGCGTCGATGTTGGCCATGGGGCAACGGATCAATCTGGGGATCCCGATGCTCACCAAATTGTACATAATGCTGCGGCATGTTAGCGAGGGAAAGAAGCCGCCAAGGATATGCGGGCCCTTCCACCTCCTGTATGGGTGGATCATAGCGCACATCAGAGGGATTTACAAGTATCCAAACCCCATTTTGCCGCCGGGATCGAACTTCCGTCCCTCCATCCTGAACGCGGTCGGGAGCTTCCCGTTCAAACTGGCTGTTCCGATGGTATTGAATCGGGTGTGGAGGGAGGACGAGTTTAATTTCCACCCCTTCCCCTTGCCGAAGGGGATGCTTACTGATGATGGGCGGGGAACAGAAGAACATAGGGCTTACCTCCTGGCCTTTAGAGGTGGAGTTTTGGTGGCACGGATAGACCGTGAGCCGCTCTGCGAACCGTACACCCCACATCGGTTTGCGAGGCAGTTCCGGTGCCTCCAGCGGCTGACCCCACAGGTCTACTGGGAGGTGCGTCACGAGGAGCACCCGTGTGTGATGAGGTAGCTGTGGCTCATGTTCACACGGGAAGATGGGAAGATGCGGATTGCATTGCCTCCATCCACCGCCGCTTTCGGATTGGTGAAGGAGTACGCCCTCAGTTGGTAGGCTGCTTACCCAGGGGAGATGCTGAAGCAATCAACTATCCGGGTCGGTGACGGTGGGCCTCCTCTATCTCGAGGTTGGGGTTGGAGGGCAGCTAGGGCCACTCGCGGTAGCGGGGCTGCCATGGCGGCGAGACCCACACTGGCTGAGGGTATGGCAGCAACGGTGGACCCGGTGATTTCAGAAGGGCAGGGTCATCCAGAGGGGCGGCCACTGAGGGGATTTCGTAGGATATCCACACAGGCTCCAGGGAAGCGTCTGTGTCATATTGACATGGCAGAGGATGCCGTCTTCCCGGAAGCTTGGGACATTTGGGATGTCAACCGGCAATTCCTCAGCCCACCCGAGATATGGGCCCACCTGAATCGTCTCGGGATGGAATTACCGGGTATAGGCCCAGTTCGGGCTGGATTCATGGCATCTCCGGCTGAGGCAGAACAGTACCTGGACGATCTGGAGGATTATGTCCACTCCAGTGGTGTCCCTCTCCCAATGACAGACCGGGTGAGGGTACTGTTGAATCAGACGGTCCCCCCACAGTTATCGGCTGCCGATCTGAGGGAGCGCTTCCCCTTGCCGGAGGAATCAGAGGACTCCTCTTGGGAGGATGAGGTTGGAGGAGGGAGTCTGTTGGAGGAGGGCAAGGTCGGAGACCGAGGCTCAGAATCCGATGACTTCGCGGAGGCTCTCGAGGTAGCATTCCGAACTTCTCTCGCTGCGATCTGTTCTTGGGTCTCTATGGACCTCTCACCAATTTTTGAGCCATGTAGGAGGAACTTGTTCGCAGGCCTCATTCTCGCTCCTTGGCGGGTGATCATGCGGGACCTTCAGAACCCGCGCCTATGGCTGCGTCCAGTTCCACGTCTGGTGGGACCAGGGCACCCGAGGTGGCTCCTCCGGAATCTTCAGACCTTCCAACAGTATACGGAGGGCCTCATCTCGGGGTCCCATCAGCACCAGCTCAAGAGCAGCGCTAGGAGGTCGATCTTCGTAAGTCTCCTCTACCGGTCTCCTTGTTGTCACATGTAGGCCATGCCAACTAACGTTTATGTCCCTCTCTGTCGTACAGTTCTTTGACTGGCGTGGGCCGCTGCGGCAAGACCAGTCGGGATGTCTGGTGGCGCCCCTTCTAGGGGCATGCCAGTGATGGTGGCGATAGTCCTCCCATCTCCTTAGGCTGCGACGCACACCATCACTGGCGGGACCATCAGCAGGGCTGTACCCGAGGTTATTGAGGTGGACTCCGAGGAAGAGGATCAACCGGTCGGTCCCAGTCCTGTCACGCCTGCTTCGGCGCCGGGTGTCGTACCGGATTCAACACCAGATGTAGATCCTACCGAGGATTTCCTGCGGGTGTACCCCGCGTACGAGCCTGCCAATTGTGCAGACTGGGACGAAACGGCCTCCGACGAGGAAGACAACAGCATAGTCCGCCGCCGGTCGTGGAAGCTGATCGTGCGCTTTATCAAGGACACCCCCAAGCGCAATGGCTGGCCAAAATGGATAGACTTCGCTCGCGATTGCGCGAACTGTGTGCTGGGGGAGTGGATGCCCAACGTCCTCATGCACTCATCCGAGATCTTATGGATGAGAAGATCCGGGAGCATGATCGTGGGCTCAGCGTGGGCTGGCAGTGGAGGAAGGCGACCAACATTAAGAAGCTCTAGGAGGATGAAGGTGAGGTCCAACAGATGCAGACCCGGGCAGACGAGCTTTCAGCCTCTCTTGGTGCACAATCTGAGCTGGTCTCACGGTTGAAGGCCCAGCTGGCAGAGGCAGAAGAGTATATGAGGCAGACCTCTGAACAGATGGTTGCCATTCAAGCTAACGTAGAGAGGGCCAAAGCCAGAACTGACGAACTGCGCCCCGCCACTGTTGAAGAGGAGTGGGAGCTGATTCAGCGGCAGCAAGCCTTGGATGCCGCAAGTCAACGGGTGACGGAGCTGCAATGCTCTTTTGACGGGGTCAACCCGTCCATGGGGGGAGTCAACCCCCGAGTATTGTAACAAACCCAAAACCCTTTTATTGGTACTTTCGTGCTTCAATTTTTTTTCTTTGTTTTGAATGCCATAGCGCGCACGATTTCCACTGTTTGAATTGCCTTGTTACATCCCTTCAATGTTTGCGAGACGTTCGGTGACAATTCCCCAAGACAGTCCAGATTCCCGAAAGATGGGGGAGGCTTGATCGGAGGAGGAACTTCCAGGATAGCCGAATTACCGTTTCTTTCGCGTGCTCTTATGCACGAACGGGGCAATGCCAGGGGCGCTGAAATAGATCTAGACAAATGAAAATGGGAAGTGTGAATCACGATACCCAAAATCTGGAACACTTTGGGGATGGCGTGACAATAAAGGACAACCGTTAGCCGTGGCGGAGAAACGGTATCCTTACTGCGTTAGCCTGAAATAAGGACAACAAATGAGGGTCGACCGTTGACCATATTCGAAACACGGGGCCATGTCACAAATGTTGTTGATAAATCCTTCGGGACGTTGGCCCAGGATAGTTGGCGGACCATAGGTCAGACATCCATACTGTTAGGGGGTCCTTCCAGACATGACGCGTCTTCCGGAACGTTGGCCCGAGACGGTAGGTGAGCCGATGCGGCATGAGACCAGGCCGTTAGGGGGTTCCTTCAGACATGAAAGGGGAAGAGGGTCTGAATAAGGGGTACGCAAAGCGTGGAATATGGAGTGATGGTTTGTCCGAACAAAATCCAACGCTTAGGTAGTTACACCACCGTGGTGGGAGCACACCAGATGGGTGCATCGGTATGATCATGGATCATTCCTTCCTTGGGACAGGGCCTCTCTGACGAGGGAATCTGTCACTTCCCAGTGGGATCTTGGGGCATACTGAACTTGTTCAGGGTAGAACCACAGCTTAGTGTCATGCGTTGAGGACACAAAAACTCCTGTAGTTTAACGTCATATGATAGGACGTGGAGCAAAAGGAAAGATCCCAGGGAACGTGTGGCACAGTAGATATGAAACCAACGTGAATGAGGACTTGGAGTCCAAATCATACCACATACCCCCGGAGGAAACTCTTCAGGTCAAGGGACCAAGAGTGAGGATTGGGCTGGGCCCGAAGCAGAGTGGTCGGGCATTCCTACGTACCCCATGAGGATGGGAATCAAGCCATACGTAGTTCTGGAAGCGCAGTTTAACGTCATGTGGGATGATAAAAATCCCATCCGTGTTGGTACACATCCTGCCAAAACTACTAAGCCCACGTGAGTCGTGCTCGGTGTGGGAAACAAACAGTCGTGGTGGGAATTTCCCGACACAAAAAGGGGAAGGTTAGGGCAAAAGGATGCTCGGTGAATACCGGCCCAATGACACTAACAAGATCATTTAGCACACCCAGATGCGCGAAGAGAAAGAACCGAGTATGATGGAATTCCACTTGAACATGAGGAAGTTGAAATGTTTGAATCATAGCGCTCGCGATTCAGATCACTTATGATGGTGGCGTGACGATGGAGGATAACTGCTAACCATGTTCACAACACAGCATCCTGTCGCGTTAGCCTAGAATGGGACAAACAAATGAGGGTTGACCATTGACCATGTTCGAAACACGGGACCATGTCACAAATGTTGTCAAATATCCGTAGGTGCGTTGGCCCGAAACGATTGGAGGGCCCTTAGGTCCAACATTCATGGAGAGCCCTTAAGCCTAGTATCCATGTCGTCCAAGGGTCCTTTAGATGTGGAAGAGGATGATGATCCAAATAGCGAGCTCACGAGGCTTGGTCATGGGACTAGGGGAATGTCCCCATGAAAATCCCACACTTCGGGCTTTTTGTCAAAACACATCTGAATACGACAACGAGACGTATTAGAGAGAGGGAGCGGATTCCTTTCCCATGGGGAGATCTTAGTTTAGGGTCGTATAATTCGGACCATGGATGGGTAAGGGGAGCAGGGGATACATGGCAAGGTGGTTACAAAACCTGATGTGAATGAGGACCTAAGCCCTACCAACCATGCATTCTCTGGGGAAATGCTCGAGTCCAAGGACCGAACATGAAGGTTAGGCTAGGCCCGCGGGGAAGTTCCCGGGCGCTCCTACGTATCTCATAAGAATGAGAATCAAGCCATACGTAGTTCTGAAGGGTGGCACGGTAGGGTACCAGTGCCAGGGGAAAAGGGGAGTGCGGGCGTGGCCCTTGCACTAAAAGAAGTGGAATTTGATAAGTCTTGTTTGTTCTTTAAGGAGAATGGTTTTTTTTAAGCGATAGTACTAGAGTAGTAGGCCGTGATGTCGTCACAAGGATCAAGCCATGATAGGCATTGACAAATGGTATGGCACGTGACCAATGCCCAACGTGACGTCCTCTACAACGAGGTCATCACAATGCAGTGCCGTTTCTCATCGTGCGGCCAGGACGATAATGTCACAGTTTAGGGTCGTGCAGGACCAAGCATGAATTTTATCGTCATGCAGTGCAGACGTAGTAGAGGCGATGCTAGGCGGGGAATGTGCACAGTGTTATAAAACACAATTGACGGAGACACGATCCCACATAAAATCGTACGTCACTCCAAGAGGGAGACCTCAGGCTGAGGGGCCTATATAAAGGTAAGAGGTGAAACAGGGTGGGAGACTGGTTCCCCTAGTGGGCTGTACCCGATGACAGGGTGTCCGGGTGGTCCTACGTATCCCATGAAGATGGGAATCAAGCTATACGTAGTTCTAAAGGGTGCCTTTTAATGTCGTGCTAGACAAGGAATAAGAGGGTTAACTCTCAGAACGGGGGTGTGCATGGTGCAGCCTTTGTAGACCTGACGTGAATGAGGACATAATCCTGCACTACGCCACGCGGTCCCGTAGTCGGGGTCCTGAAGGCAGGACCAGAGAGGTGAATTTGCTGAACTCAAGCTGGGCCCAGAGACAAGGGGTCTGGGCATTCCTATGTATCCCATTAAGATGGGAATCACGCTGAACGTAGTTCCAGATGAGAATCTTAGTTTATGGTCTTAGAGCTCAGACCATGGACGGTAACAACTTCCCAAGTAAGCACAGATGTCAACCTGATCCCTAAGACCACGTGAGCTAAACTTGGTGTGGGAAACAAGGGGGGTATCCTCATCGCAATACTTGGGGGGAGTCAAACGAGAGTTGGTATAGAGCCCCGAAGGACACCTTCTACACGGCTTGTTTCCCCAACATGCAGACGTGCACGCAGGAAAAGTACCAAGAGTTTCAAAACTCTACTTGGACACGATGAAGTGATGAAGGCCGTGAATTGTGCACTCGACATTTTGGGCTTAATGGGTTGGCATGGCGAGAGAGGAAAACTGTTAACCATGGTGGAAACGCAGCTCCCATATCGCGCTAGCCTGAGGTGGGAACAACAAACGAGCATCGACCGCTGACCATATTCGCAACGCGGGATTTTATCGATTTGCTGTCCAAAACCCTCAGGGGCGTTGGCCCGTAACGGTAGGAGAGCCCTTGGGCGTAGTATCCAGGCCATTCTTGGGGGTCCCTCTGGGTATGAAGGATGATGAAAGCCCTGATGTAGGGATACACAAAGCCTGGAAGTCAGTGCAGACGTGTCCGAGCAAAGCTTAGCATTCCGGGTAATAAACCATAGTACTCTTAGGCACATCGATGGACTGCCGGAAAGGGATCGACGAAACAACTCAGTAGAGAGAGGCACATGGCGGTCATTACGAGACCGATGCGAATGAGGACATAATCCCACACCACACCATATATTCCTCTCATGAAGGAAGGATAGGCCAAGGGGCCAAGATGGGGTGAAGATTCCCGAGGGATGGGGCTGGACCTGAATCCTAGACATTCAGGTGGTCCTACGTATCCCGTTAGGATGGGAATCAAGCCACACGTAGTTCTCTAAAATTAGTTTAACGTCATACGGGACGAGGAGGGGAGCAATATACCCCTAAACAAGGGAGGTGTACGGTATGGCAAGAAGCCGACGTGAATGAGGACGTAGTCCTATGTTACACCATACGATCCTATAAGATAGGACCTGGGCCGTGGCTCGGAAAAGCCAAGGGGCCTGAGGCTGAGCCTCGGTCAAGAAGACTTGACTGGCTTGTAGTTTAACGTCTTGCAGTAAGGACGGGGGTGCAGGGGCCCAAGGAGGCCAAGGGGCCTGAGGCCGGGCCTCGTAAAGGGGGGGCGTACGACATGGTACATGATCCCAGCGTGAATGAGGACGTAGTCCTACACCACACCGCACACCCCAGGTAAGAGATTGGGCGGAGAGGCCCGAGAAGGCCAAGGGGCCTAAGATCAGGCATCAATCAGGAAGGCTTGACGGGTCTGCAGTTTAACGTCTTACATGAGGACGAGGGTCGGGGACCCAAGAAGTCCAAGGGGCCTGACGGGTCTGCAGTTTAACGTCTTTCATGAGGATGAGGGTCGGGGACCCAAGAAGGCCAAGGGGCCTGACGGGTCTGCAGTTTAACGTCTTGCATGAGGACGAGGGTCAGGGACCCAAGAATGCCAAGGGGCCTAAGGCTGGGCCTCGTAAGAGGAGGCGTACGACATGGTACATGATCCCGACGTGAATGAGGACGTAGTCCTACACCACACCGTACACCCCTACGGGGAATCGGGGTCATGGGCCCGACAACTAGCACCACCCGGGGGAAGTTTGTCACCTCGGGATGGGGCAGAATGAATCACTGCACTCGATGTCTGGGACATCTGGGGGTGGACCCGAAGATCCAGGACACTGTTTACCATGTTTGAAACACATCATTCCTATGGTGACCCGATATGGGAGCAACAAATGAGCGTCGACCGCTGACCAAATTCGCAACGCGGGACTTGTATCGGCTTGTTGCTTGAAAACCCTCAGGGGAATTGGCCCGTATCGGTAGGAGAGCCCTTGGGCGTAGTATCCAGGCCGTTCTTGGGGATCCCTCTGGGTATGAAAAAATGATGGAATCCCAGTCAAAGAGTGGGTGAAGAATAGCTGTATCCATCCATGAAAGAGGCAAACATCTCCAGGGGGGATGTGCATTCGGGTCGAGGCTTGCTCGATGTGAGTTGGGGCAAAAGTGTGCACCCTGTCATGTCTGATTGGAGGGGAAGATTTTGGCTTTTGGGCTGGGCCAACGGACAAAATTTCCGGGCGTTCCTACATATCTCATGAGGATGAGAATCAAGCCACACATAGTTCTTGAAGGCCATGCAGTTTAGCGTCGTGCGGTGAGGACGTGGGAGGATGGAAGAACGGGAGGGGGCACATGATGTGACCCTTACAATCCTTGTGCAAGCGGGGTTGTATGAGCGGGGTCAAGAAAGCCTACTCCCTGCTACACAAAGATCCTCCTAGGAAACTACCCCCAGGGGGGATAGTGGAAGAGAAAAGCTTTGGGATGGGCTCAAGACGAGGCATCCGAGCGTTCCTACGTATCCCATGAAGATGGGAATCAAGCCACATGTAGTTCTTGACGTGCAGTTTAATGTCATGCGGGACGAGGGGCATCTCATTCGGGGATGTGTACGGTGCGGAAAGTAATCCGACATGAATGAGGATGTAGTCCTACAACACACCGTATGATCCCGTAAGAGAGTAAGTCGGGGAAAAAAAACAAGGGGGCCTAGGGCCAGACCGCGGTCAGGGAGACCTGACCAGCTTGTTGTTTAACGTCTCGCGGTGAAGATGGGGGGCCAGGGGCCCAAGGAGGCCAAAGGGCCTGAGGCTGAGCCTCGGTCAGGAAGGCCTGACTGGCTTGCAGTTTAACATCTTGCAGTAAGGATGGGGGTGCAGTTTAAGGTCGTGCGGGACCATGTCGTAGTTTAGGGTCATGCAGGACCCTTTCGCAGTTTAGGGTCGTGTAGGACCATCTCGCAGTTTAAGGTCGTGCAGGACCCTTTCACAGTTTAGGGTCGTGCAGGACCATTTTTCCCTAGGCAAAGTATCTCTTGAGGAATTTGTCATTGGTGGGGGGGGGGTGGGTGGGTTATACGCTCTCAATCTGTGGTCACCAAGGAGTATGCTCCATTGGGATAAACCTTATGGATGATATAAGGCCCTTCCCATTTAGGTTCTAATTTGGGCGGTTTCCTACCGGGAATCATTGGCGCTCGAAGGGCCAGTACCAGGTCTCCCTGTAGAAAAGAGCGAAGACGAACCTTCTTGTCGAAGGCCCTCACTATCTTGTCCTGATGCCTTTCCAGATTGTGCAGGGCACGAAGCCGTTTCTCATCCAATGCTTCCAATTCAGCTAGACGGATCTCGGCTACCTCATCTGATGTCTGGTGATCATAAACTGCAGTGCGTAGTGACGGTATCTGGATCTCAATGGGTAAGACGGCCTCAGCTCCATACACCAGGGAATATGGGGTCACCTGGGTAGAGTTGCGAGTCGTCGTCCGGTAAGCCCAGAGGGCATTGGGGAGCTTTTCCGGCCAACTTTTCTTGTTCTGACCAACCATATTCTGCAGAATGTTAGAGAGGGTCTTATTGAATGCCTCAATCTGTCCATTCGCCTGTGCGTGGTAGCAGGAAGTATGATTCGACTGGATGTCGTACTTGGCATACAATTTCTTTAATTCAGCTGCTTGGAATTTGGTGCCATTATCGGTGAGGACGGCATGAGGTACCCCAAATCGGTGGATAATGTTGGAGCTCACAAAGTCAACGATGGAACGGGCCTTGACCTCTTTGAGAGGAACTGCCTCTGCCCACTTGGAGAAGAAATCTGTAGCAGTCAGGATGAACCTACACTGGCGGGCTGTTGCCAGTGGATACGGTCCCACTACATCAAGCCCCCATACCGCAAATGGCCAAGAGTACTTGGTGGGGTGGAGGGGCTCCGGCGGCCGATGCAGGAAGTTGGCGTGAACTAGGCACGCGTGGCATCTCTTGGCATACCCAATACAATCATGGATCATAGAGGGCCAAAAGTACCCTAACCTCCAGATTTGATGGGACAACTTTGGCCCAGCTTGATGGGCGCCACAGGAACCGGCGTGAACCTCTTGCATAACTTGAGGTATCTCTACTCCTTGGATGCAACAGAGGAGGACACCATCAAAACTCCTCTTATAAAGGGTCTGTTCAATACTGGGGCCGCTCTGGAGGGTAAATTGCAGCGCGCGGCGTCAGATTCACTCGCGCTTGGCCCAGTCGTCCTGGAGGCGACCATTTTGGAGATACTCGACAAAAGGTGACCTCCAGTCGGGACTTGTATCGATCACTGCATCTGAAGAACCCGGGACCCCTGACGTAGAGGGTCTGGCAGTGAGATGACTCACCCGCAGGCCATCATTGTCCTCTTGGGAGACGGGGGCAACGACTCTCTGGTGTGCCACATGTATGATCAAATCATCTTGCTCGGGTTCTGCGAGCGACGCGGCTAAACCAGCCAGGGCGTCTTCTTGGCTGTTCTGCGACTGTGGGACATGGGTAACCTCTGTTCGAGAAGAGAATTGGGCCATTAGGAGGAGGGTGTACTCCAGCAACGGTGTAAGCTCTGGCTTTCTGACGACGTAGTCGCCATTAACCTGTTTGATTACCAGCTCTGAATCTCCCTTCACATGTAGATGTGGAACATGGATCTCAAGGGCCAACTCGAGGCCGGTGATGAGAGCCTGGTACTCTTCCTCGTTGTTCGTACAACCTTCTGACAACAGGAATGAGTATGGAAGGACGACCTGCGCCGGGGTAATGGAGACAATACCCAGGCCCACTCTGTTGATCTTGGGATCGCTGAGCCTCCTACCGGCGGGGCTCCGGGAGGCGCCGTCGAAATGCATTTGCCAACACGGGACAACATGATCGACTGAGAGGATCGTCTCATCAGGAAAATCTAGGTCCAGGGATTGATCTGCGGAGGTTGGATGGGCAGCTAAAAAGTCTGCCAATGCCTGTCCCTTAATGGCCTTCTGAGGTACAAACCTGATATCAAACTGCTAGAGAATCACTGCCCACCGTGCTAGTCGGCCAGTCAGCATGGGGCGGTTCAGGATGTACTTCAGTGGGTCTACCCGGGAGACCAATTGCACCTCATGGTGCTGCAGGTAATGTCGCAACTTCTGCACTACGAATATGAGCACAAGGAAGCTCTTTTCGATGGGGGAGTATCTGACCTCCGTATCGAGAAGCATGCGGCTGAGATAGTAGAGACTGTTCTCAGTACCCTCATTATTCTTCTGGGCGAGCAGCGCACCAAGGGATCTCTCCAGGGCGGTCACATAAAGGACCAGTGGCTTTTCGGAGATGGGTGGCATCAAGACCGGAGGTTGGAGTAGATACTTCTCGATTTCCTCGAAGGCGGTCTGACACTCCTCATCCCATTCGTAGGTGGCGCCCTTCTTCATGAGCCGGGAAAAGGGCTTACACTTACCGGCCAGATTCGCGATGAATCGGCGTATATAGGCTAAGTGGCCTTGAAGGCCTCGAAGCTCCCGAATGTTGCTCGGGGGAGGCATTTGGCTGATGGCCTTGATCTTCTCCGGGTCGATCTCGATACCTCGGTATCTAACAACAAATCCCAGAAACTTCCCGGAGGTGACCCCGAAGGCACACTTCAACGGGTTCATCTTCAGGTGACGGGAACGGAGGAAACCGAACACTTTCTCAAGGTCTTTGAGATGGTCCTGGCGCTGACATGATTTTATCACGAGGTCATCCACGTAGCATTCCACCAACGTCCCGAGGATCAGTTTGAATATGCGATGCATGGCCCTCTGATAAGTGGCACCTGCATTTTTCAAACCGAATGGAATAACCTGGTAGAAAAAGGTACCTTGGGGAGGCCTGAAGGAGGTGGACTCCTCGTCTTAGGGGGCCATCCAGATTTGGTTGTACCCGGAGTATCCATCCATGAAAGAGAGGGCTTGGAACCCGGCCGTGGCATCAATCAATAACTCCGTCACTGAGAGTGGGAAGTCATCCTTTGGGAAGTGGCGATTAAGATCGCGGAAGTCGATGCATACTCTGATCTGCCCATTCTTCTTCCTGACTGGCACAATGTTGGCAATCCATTTGGGGTACTGGACCTCCTTAACGAAGTTGTCTTTGATTAGCTTATCAACTTCGGCCTCAACCATGGCACCATGAGAAGGGTGCATCTTCCTGGGAGGCTGCTTAAACCCACGATGTTTTTCCGGGAGGCCCAGATGGTGGACGACCACCTGGGGATCCAGCCCTGGCATCTCATCGTAACTCCAGGAAAACACATCACGGTGCTGTTTGAGGAAGTCTACGTACCGTTTCCGCTCCTCGAGGGACATGGCTGCACTGATCAATGTGGGTCTCATATCTGCCTCGCTGCCAAGGTTCACCTGTACCAGTTCATCAACCATGGTAGAGACGCCTTCTTCAAAGGTAGGGGGAGCATCCTCCAGGTCTTCCTCCCCACCCATGGGGGGACTTCCCGCGACGAAAGGTGCTTCTGGGCTATCAAAATCCACGGGGCAGCTGGTGCTGGCTCGGGCAGCAGCGGTCATCACATCGGGAGACTCACTTGCCATCGAGACCGCAGCAATGAAGGCAGTCGACCCTATCCCATCTGGCCTTCGGCCTAAGGGGCCCCGTTTGATGATATCAAAGCAGTGGTGGCGTGTCGGCCTGAGTCGGTGGATTCCAGCCCGACGGAAGAGACACGTATAGCGCACCGCCGTTGTCATCAGCTTGACGTCCCGGTACCGTATAGGGGTAGGAGATTCCAGGATCACCTGAGCCTGGTTGATGTAGGAGTACGAGGTGATTTTCCGCCGTCTCTTGGACACGGGAACATGCCTTCCTTGCGTACTCGAAACAACAAAACATTGACCCATGTCGGGGGTCGTGGCCTCTAATCGGTGGATCGGGAGGGTGTAGTCATCATCCATGCTTGCCCAGGGATCACTTGTGACCGGGGTGGGTTCATCCTCGCTTACTAGGATCTATTTATCCTTACTTTTATAATAACCTGCATCCAGGTAGCGGGCCTCACAAGAAGCGAAAGGGGACGCGTCTCCTTGGAGCACGCCTACTCGACCGTTGAGCGAGTACTTGAGGCACTGGTGATATGACGAAGGGACCGCCGCGTGCAGATGGAGCCATGGCCTACCCATCAATGCGTTGTAGGCGGTATCCTGAGAGACGACCATGAACTCGGTGCTGGCAATTAAGCCACCGAACTGAGTCTTCAGGCGGATCTTGCCGACTGGGGTTTGCTCGGTCCTGTCGTACCCCTGGATCCTGAGGTTAGAGGGAGTTAAATCACCTTTAGACAGACCCAGCTTTCGCAACGTCCGGGTCGGAATTAAATTGATTCCGGAACCCGTGTCAATGAGGCAGTGGCAGATTTCCACGCCATTGAAATGGCAAGTGATGTACAGCGGGTGAATGTGCCCCTGTATCGGAGGGTCCTCATCTTCACCAAAGAACGAGATAATGGCCTGACATTCGGCATTTTCAATCGCCCTAGTATGGAAGGCTTCTGCAGCTGCCACCTCCGTCTCAAACTGGAGGGGGCTCCTTAGGGCCTCGGTAAGTGCCTCGCGCATTTCGGATGATAGGCGAAGGGCCTCAAGGATGGAGAGCCTCGCTGGAATGATGGCCAGGTGCTTCAGGACATCATACTTTCGTGCCAAACGTGAACCTCTGCTTACAGGAGGTCGGTCGGCATTTGGAGGCATAGCGGGTCCTACCGGTTGAACTAGCGATTGGCTAGTACTGGGCACATCTTACTGCCTACTAGTAGAAGCCTGGAGAGTAGCCTCCGGACTAGGACTGGACAGAGGAGGCTGGCCTGTAGCCGGGCAAGACTGACTGTGATACGAATGAGGCATCTCTCCCTGATCTAGTACCACGAACGGTGGTGGAGGTAGAGCCGAGGGCGTTAGATGGGGTTGCGCGTGATGAGATCTGCGCTGAGCCTGCTGCCTGGTCTCAGTAGCGTGCATGGCTTGGCCAAAAGTGTCTGATGATGTATCTCGATGACCGGTGCGGTTGCGATTCCGCTGACGTTGACGTCGGCTGGGAACGTTGGGGAGGTCTGCCTGACGTTCCCCCTCGTCGGGGGTCATATAGGGTTTTACCAGCTCCACGATGATAACCGAAGCGTACCCCTGGCTGTCGCTCGAGGAGTCATCCACCGCTGGGCGGATTCTGGGAGGAATCCCCATTTCAGGGGGCATAAAATCACCGAGAGTGTGGGATGACGACGGCACCGGTGGTGCACATTGCTTCTTCTTGCGTCGCCGCTGCTTGCCCTTTTGGGAAGGGGCCGACTGTGAAGATGATGCGGAGGCACCGACTAATTCTTCTGAAGGTTCCGACTGCTTCAGGCACGCCCGGATGATACCTTGGGCACGGACGACGGTTTTTCGAGCCATCCAGTCGTCGTATTTCCGGGATCCGCGGTTGGGGACCTGCTGCCACTCGCCTTCGCTGTCGCTGCTGATCTCTGATCCTGCAAAGACACCCGCCACTTGCGCTGGTGACGGGCCCAACTTGACTATGTTGTTATTGACCTGTTCTTGAAGCCAGTCTTTGAACACATAGCATTTCTTGAGGGTGTGCCCCAGAAACTGATGATAAGGGCAGTAATTGGGGTGATCGGTGAGATTTGCCTCTGCCGGCCTTCTGCACTCGGGCAAGCGCACGATCCCTTGCTCTAGAGCACTTCAGAAATAGCCAGGGACCTTATTTTCGTTAAATGAATAAGTCTGGTGCCTTCTTTCCGGATATGGGGCCCTGGGGGCCTGCCAAGGAGGCGGTGCCTGATTGTCTCGCCTAGGTGGCGGTGGCGCATTGCGCGGGGGAACCTGTCGGTTCTGAGGCGGTCGCTGCTGGGCAGGAGCCTATGCTTGAGGTGGAGGACCTCTGCGGGGTTGCGGGGGTGGTGCCGCCGACAGTAACTCCAGCTGCCTGGGGGATTCTATTTGGGCCACCGCGGCGGGTTCAGCCCTGGCGTCCCTCCTGGCTGGGATCATAGGGGGCAACAAACGTGCCTGACTAGCCTGTTGCAGGGCTTCCTCAAGGCGCTGAGCCTTATCTGAGAAATTTCTGAACCCTCCAGGGTAGTTCTGGATGATCAGGGAGGGTACCAGCTCTATCTTGACGTTCCACACACACATCGTCAGTAATTGCTCCTGATTCAGTGGCATATCGAGGGAATACGTAAGTCCCTTCCACCGGGCGATGAAATCTGCGACTCGCTCATCAGGCCTCTGTTTGCACTTGATGAGGTTCGCGATGCTGGTCTTCCGCGTGGTGGAGCTGAACTGGTATAAGAACTACCGGCGAAGATCCTCCCAACCGGTCACCGATCCGATAGGGAGCTGGCTGTACCAGACGAATGCCGGACCTTCCAATGTCTGTACAAAACATCAGAGTTTGGCGGCTTCTTACTGGGCCGGGGTCCCCAGCATGGGGCCACACCTGGAAGAGAAATGAGCCAAGTGCTGGGGCGGGTCCCCTGTCCCGTTGAAGGGCAAGAAATTGGGGTTCCCAAAACCCGGAGGCGCGGGCATATCATCCACCCACGCGGGATAAGGCTTGCCATCCAGTGGGACCGCCACTTGCCGCGTCTCTAATGCTTCAAGGCGGGCTGTGAGTGCCGCAATAAGATCATCCGGGCGGGGGTCCCTATCTTGACGGGGATCCCTAACCACAAGTGCATTGCTAGGTTCTTCAACGTGGTAGACGGCTTCGGCCACTCGTGGGTCAACTGGCTGGACGACCTGCGGGGCGACTGGGGGAACCCGGACTGGATTCTTCAGATTGCCCCGCCGCTCGGGGGGATTCGGCGAGACGTATCGCGCCCTCTTGCCATACGTCCCGGCTTCCGCCCTGTCTGCAGCAGTAGCATGATCAGGTTTTCCCGGAGGCATCTCACCGGGGGAGAATTGTTCCTGCCCCTGCTGCCCCGGCCTGGGATCACCATAGTCGGGTCGCCGCTCTGCGGCACGCTCGGCCAAGAGTTCATCAACCAGCCTCTTCTGCTCAGCAAGCTGTTGGCGTAGCATGGCCTTCTCAGGATCCTCGTCCGTTTTCTGCACAGAGGCGGACGGGTCGGAGTGCTTGACAGTTCCGATGTGCTCCTTACCCTTGCTGGTGTTTCGACCGAGTACCAGCGACTCGGTGGGTATGGGGAGGCCTAGCAGGTTCCTCTGCTGACGGGTAACCCTCCCTGATGGGTCCAGCAGTAGAGGTACGCCCTCGGGGGGTAAGTCTCCATCAAGGAATTCAAGCTCGTCTTCCTTGTCCACAACGTCGGCCATGTGGACCGCGACTCCTCTCGAGGGCATGTCCTCGATGTCGCATAGCGAATCGGGCTGCCGTCAGATAGGGTCGAAGAGTAGAGCGACATAGTTTCCCCAACCACGGACTTGCACATGGGGGGTGGCTTCCCTGACGATCCTGCGGAGTGCTTTAAAACTCTGAACGCATTTTCGTTGAAGGGCGCTCTGGCGGCCTGGCGACTTAGGGTGCTGGGCCACAAGGAGTGCGGCCGCATCGATCAGGCGGCACTGCTCGCCGATTTCTTCGAAGTGCTCTCGACTTCTGGGGTACACCACCCATTCATAATGGAGGCGGAAGTGTGTCGCCCATAGGGTTTGACAAAAGAACCCCACTTCTTCAGGGGTAAGAGACTCCGGTACGCGAAAATTCAGCGCTGAAGTCGGCCAGAACTTTTCCGAGAAGTAATCCGCTGCGAGAATACTCCAAAAGATCCTGGGTTCGGACTCAGGGTCCGGCCCTGTGTTTCCCCACTCGTCAACCAGGGGCGGCTGAGGGACCGATAGCGGTACCGAGGCGGACCTCTGGGATAGAAAACTCGGCGGCGGAGAGTACGGCAAACGAGCTGACTGGCCGCCGAATTCCAGGCCATCCTCTAAAGAGCAAGGTGACCTGGCCACGATGTCACGGTACGATGGGCTTATAGCCACAGCTTCCGGCACAGGAGTCGCGGCTACCGGTGACTGGTCATGTCGTCGTTCTACCGTCGCTGGCCCCCAAAATAGCTCCCCATGATCTCTGGTAGAGGTAGAGGGTGCTTCTGGTGATGATGGCGATGATTGCGTGGTCGAGACCTGCAGAATTCCCAAGATTTCTTCCTCCTGGATGTACCTGTGGAGGGAGACGGGAATCTGGTGGACCTCATATTCCGGGAGAATGAGGCTAACGCGTCTGGTTCCTACCCCAGTCCTTGATACGGAGGAGCAGGGAGAAGGTTCCATCGCTGAATCGCATTCCGCTTCAGAGTCGGAGAAGCGGGCGGGTTTGATCTCCACCCGGGCTTTCCCAGGACTCTTCTTGTGGCGGCGACGACCTGCTCTCCTGCCCTGGGGTGGCTCTTCGGGACAGTGTTGATCCCTATCATGGAGTCTCAGGACGGCGCTGGCACCGTGGCAGAGAGGGACCCCACTCAAGATAGCCGATGTGCGAGGGGAACCGGGGAAAATGTCGAAAGGTACATGGGGAGGACCTCCGTGAAAATCACCCATGCAGGCGGGGCCTCTGTTGGAATTGGCAGGAGCAAGGGGAGGACCTCCATGGTCGCTGCGGGCGGAGCGAGGCTGACCTTCATTCCTCGAGTTGCTGGGGCGAGGAGGACCTTCGCCGGTTGCATAGAGGACACAGGGAGGGCCCCCACGTTGGGGAAGGACTGGATGGACAATGCCTTCAAATCGGCGGTTGGGGGCAGGAGGGTGGACTCCATACCCTGTATAGTGGGCGCGGGAAAGATTTCCGCGCTGAGCGTCGCTGCTGCGGGGCAGGTCTTCCTTCGGGATGGGGGTAGCACGAGGCATGCCTCCATGCCGAAATTTGGAGCGGGGAAGGCCTGCGCTCTGTGGAGTAGTGGTACGGGGAGGACCTCCGTACGGGGTGACATCACTGCGGGTTAGTTCGCGGCGATCACCACTTGGGCCTGCAACTCGGAGAGTCAACCCAGCCTGCCCGTGGGGAGGTTGGGGTCTCGGTCCTGGTTGGGTGAAGAAGTGCCCCTGCTTAGTGTATGCAGGGGCTTCACGATGCACGTCGGTGGTGGCTCGGGCCACTGTAGATGTCAAAGTTGACGCGCCTAGGCGAGCGTCCTCAGCTCGGGCCCGGTGCTGACGTCGGGTCAGGCGAGCTGGTGCAGGTGGTGCAGGGACGTAGTCTGCCTGCTCTTCCTACGGGGCCAGATGGCGGCACTGACGCGGCCGAGCGGGAGCTCTCGCCTGGAGCCCTTGGGTTGGGACCCTGAGCGGGCTGAGCCGGACGACGCCCACCTCATCAGCGTAAGGCGAGGAGTCGTCAAGGTGTTCCGGAGATAGGCTCCCGAAACGGTTGAACGTTGGGGTGGGGAGTAGGGGCTCCCTGCGCGGCCTGTTAGGGCAGCATTGACGGCGGGGCCTGGATGCCTCCAGGTCCAGGCGGGCCATATCCCTGGTTGGGATGACCCCTTCCTCCTCGTACCTACACACGAGGTTGTTGATCACCCTTCGCTGGATGACCTCTGATGGGGAAAGGGGACGTGGGTGCCCCGTATTCCGTGATGTGGTAGCCGTTGTGGCGGTAGCGGTGCCATGTGGGGTGGTTGTGGCAACGTTGTTGCCCCTGCCCCTGCGTAGGCTAGCGGGCGGTGATCGCGTCTTCGTAACAGCAACCTGGTTCTTGAGAAACGAAGGGATCAACTCATCAGCATTGAGAGGGAAAAGGATTGACAACCAGTGCCCCAACGTCCTTCCATTCTCCACGTCTATAAGAGGGATCCACGCCAACACGCTGCAGAATGGAGTACCTCACGTTCTACTGCCCCGACTTTCGGTGAGTTTCACGACAGGCCCGCTATTTGATTTGCGGGACCAGGTGCCTGATATCTGGATCTGGTGACACGTCAATCTACTGGTATCTCAAACTCTACTAATCTCCATATTGAGGAGAAGAATTTCACGTTGGGTTCACCATTTCTGTTTCTGACGCTTTCTCCGGGGCGCGCGCGCATCCATCCGCCACGCGGAGGAGGACGCGCGGCTCTGTTGCCCCGCATTCCCGCTTTCCAAAGGCGGGTGGCATCCGCTCCTTATTCAGGGACGTCTTCTCCTTGATCGAAACGGGATGATGGGATGTCGGTTCCTCCTTCTGGGTATTCCTCCTCAGAACTCGTCACCTAGTCCGGGTCTCCCTCATAGATTTCATACGTAGTTCGTGAAACTCTTCCCAGTGCCATGTTTCCATGGACGCCGGTTAATTACACTACTTCTGTCGGGACATTCCAAAGGGTCCGGTCAGGGAAGCAACCTTTAGTCGGGAGAGTAGTCACATTGAGGCATCAGTAGCATGTCTGGATGCTGGGGGCCTGGCATGTCTGTCTGTTATCCCTGGTCACAGGGCTTCTCGAGGGCGTGGAAGCCCGAGGCATCCCACATCGAGTGCGGGGAATTATATGTCATAGACACATATCTGAGGTTTTCCTCAGCTTCCCGCGTTTAACACAGGGTACGCCGCAAGTTTAACGTCTGGCGGAGATAGATCAACCCAACCAGAGAATTAGCTAGGATAGATCAGATCGAGGGATTCTCCTTGAAGGGATGTCGATACCAAGGCCAGCCCATGGGCGGCTATGAAGAAGTGCATACCGGCATGGTCTCACTGAGACATGAGGTCCGGGTGAGAATCAGGATGGGTGATAGGTGGATGAATGGATTAGAGGGGGAATGAAATGAGACCATCGCAGGGGGGCGATAGTGAAGTTGGGCTTGAGCCTTGAAGAGGCTTCCTACGTATCCCCGTGGCAGGGAATCAAAGTCCGCGTAGTTCAGGAGGCGCTGGCGAACCAACGTGAAGGTGGACCTCGGTCCGATGGGCGTCGTCAACAAACCGACATGAAAGTAGACCTGTGGGTCCATTAGTGGTGGGCTTGAACCTTGGGAAGGTTTCCTAAGTACCATGCCTTGACATGGATCAAAGTCCTCGTAGTTCAAAGGGATGAGTCGCAACGGCTTTCCATTGGACCGGAATGCAGTTTAACGTCATGCTGGACGGGGATGAGACCCGACGTGAATAAACGAAGGGTGGTATTGAACCTCATGGAGGCTTCCTACGTACCATGCCTTGACATGGATCAAAGTCCTCATAGTTCGGGTGGAGTGTGCAATTTAACGTCATGCTGGACGGGAATGAGACCCGACATGGAAGAATGACGGGTGGGCTTGAACCTCATGGAGGCTTCCTACGTACCATGCCTTGACATGGATCAAAGACCTCATAGTTCAAAAGGGTGAGGGGTCAAGGTCGGTGCTCACTCTAAGCCCACGTGAGTCATGCTCGGTGTGAGAAACAAGAGGTTGCAAGGACCTGACGATCACGTCGCGAAGGGTGAATCCATGAGAAGCGAAAAGGGGCTTACGCGTTAGGCGGCCCATGGTGCTGGGACTTACTCCAGGACGGAGGCCCAAAGGGGGGGTGCCTCGTTCCCTATCATTCCCCCCAATGACCTTGGTAGTGGGGAAGTACGGAGATGCAGAGGTGCAGTCATCGATTGAGGAACTAGGGTCGCCCTTCTCCCATGAACATACACCACTCCAATAAGGAGGATATCACCCCTTGTAGATGGGTGATTCCATTACCGTGGAGACGAGTGGTGTAAAGAATGTTCGAGCTGGGGGGACCCTTCGTGAGGGAGACGAAGTTGGGTCACAGTTTAACATCATGTGTTGAGGACGTGGTGCTTGGCAGTTTAACGTCCTGTAGCTCGGATGAGGTGGGTTCACTCCGCACCCCTAGGACTTACATAACCGGTACCCTCTAGTCCTTGGGGGAGGGAAGGTACCAGTAAGGCCATGGTCATGGGGGGTTGTGGAACGAACCATCAGGGGGTCCACGTTAGCATGGCTATGCGAAGAAGTAATAGCCGTTAGCGTGCCTATGCGAAGAAGCATTAGGCAAAGCAATGCTACAAGTGGTATTGTCCATGGGACTTTGAAATCACATCGTGCAAACCTGGATGGTCACACGGGAAGAGGAATCGCTAAGCAAAGGAGTGTGCTTCACAAAGTGGAGTGCCTTGGCCTTGGCATGGGGCATGGGTGTGAGTGGAAGGTGCTTCGCGAAGTGGAACAGTGTTCGCGGAGCACTGCCTCGCGAAGAAGGGGTGTCTCGCGAAGAAGGGTCCTGTGAAACAGTGTGCTTCGCGATGTGAAGCGATCCTGCCTTAGCATAGGGATCACTAGTATGGGTTGGGTGTTTCGCGAAGCATAAGTGCTCCGTGGCTACCCGAGTTCCCTTGGGAATCCCCTTCCTTCACGAATTCCCTTGAGCTTCGCGAAGGGCATCCCTCTCGGAAGAGGGGCTCAAAACGAGACAAAATCGAGGCGTCTTGCGAAGTAGAAATACCTCGCGGAGCTCATGATTCCCAGGGCAAAGGGTACTTCGCGATTCAGGAGAGGAGAAGCCGAAAGGTCGGATTTTCCATCCTCGGGACTCAGGGGGAGTCCGGTATTTATAGGGAAGGGGCGCCGCGAAGCAGAACTCGCGCGCCGCCTCCGGTGCTTCGCGGCGCGCTCGCGAACGTCAAATGCGTTCGCAGAGCATCACCGCCTCGGGAGCTTCGCGGAGGCTCGAGAACATCAAATGCGTTCGCGGAGCATCACCGCCTCCGGAGCTTCGTGAGGCCGCCATGGTCGGGGCACTTCGCGGCGGGGCTTCGCGTCGGTGCTTCGCGGCGGTGCTTCGCGAGGCAGCACGCCAGCCTTTTTCGTTCCGTTATTTCGGGCCGTATTTTGGCGCCAACAATACCCTTTTAGGGGTTTTTTGTATATTTATTCCTAGGAGTCCAAATTGGACCCTTGATTATTACATTTTGAGTATCTTTCCACATAAATCATGATGGTGAAACTTTTAAGCTGATTTGAGAGTTCTAGGTGAGTTTAAATCTTTTTTCCTAAACAGATAGGTTCTTCCACTAGTAATTGAATCTAGTTTTCTCCTGAGAGTGATACCCTTTAATATGAGATGATCCATGATCTATCTCTCTTTAATGAGTCATTCATAGATTTTACTTTGAGGATATATCCCTTGATAGAGGTTCCCTTCTATCCTAGTAGGTTGAGTGATTAGTTGTTTTCAAGGATCCCCTATAAAATGAAACTTCTTACGTTTCAACCTAGAGGATCCTATGTAGGATGCCTCTACTTTATGACCGTTACTAAGAGTTACATTTGGGATACCATTGCTTAAATAATAAACTAAGAAACCCCTTGTAATATCCCTTTACCTATATATGACTTCAAGGATCCCATGTGATATGCCTATGCTTATTATGCTTCTTTTGAGGGTTCCATATAGGATAACATTTCCTATATACCATTTTGAGGATCCTGTGTAAGATTCCCCTATTTTATTACCATTAAGGATCCCATATAAGGTCAATTATTTTTTCCATCACTACTAAGGATCCTGAGTAGGATTCCTTTACTTATGTATATACTTCAAGGACCCCAAGTAGGATACCTATATTATGTTTGATCTAAGGGACATAGTGGTTGTATCGATGTTTGATAAACCTTGATCTAGTATGTTAGGTTTGGGTAGAGATGGTAGTGGGTGTCATCTGAGAACCCATGGAAAATTTTTAAGCATGAGAGGATGTGACGGTAGTGGTGGGTTTAGGCATTAGACCACCCTCACTCTTTTATTTATATATTTAATTATTTAATGTCGATGCAATGATGATAGCCAAAGGTGATTCTTATTATATGTATGATGTGGAATACATGTTACAAATTATTATATTATTAGGATTCCTAGATGTAATTCTTGGGGTTTAGACTCTAAACCATTTTGTTTATATTTTTTGGATGCCTAGATGTACTTCCTATGGCCTGGCTTCCAAGCTCTTTCTTTTATATTATTGGGATGACAATACATACTTCCTAGAAAAAAGATTTTTATCCTATGTTTTTGATATTTTGGAATGAAATAATTTTGTTTGTGATGTTGGGAATGGAGTCCCTATAATCATGATATTCAAGAATGGAATCCCAATGATTTATATATATGGGAATGGTGTCCTTATTTATGATACTCTTGGATGATTATTCTCTCTCAAGTGATGGGGATGATCACAATATCCCTAATCGATTACTAGATCAGAGTGGTAGACATGGATCTCCTCACTATTTGTGTGACATATACCCAGGGATGGTTATGCTCTCTCGGGTGATGGGGATGATTATGCTCTCTTTGACTAGAGACTTTGAGGGGTGGACATGACATCTCACTGGTGATCTATCCTTATATATCTCCAAAGGGTTAAAACCATAGGGATTATCCGATTCTCAATTTCATTAATACCTATGAACCAAGACCAAGGGCTCAAAAAGTGGATTAGATTTTCATGGAGAAAATGGTATGACATCCATATCTATACCATATTTATAGGATTTTCCATTTACATATGACTCCCTTCATTATAGTGTTTGGATACGAGTATGAGTGAACCTAGGGCTAGGAAGTGTATACTCACATGGGGATGTAGCTTATTGAGATACATTTTTGGCACTAGATGAAGTAATTGTTGTTGATTGCGATTAAAAACCCAAATATTCATTTATTTATTTAAGGATTGAGTCGTACGGCATTAAGATCAATTCCATTTTCACAAGATGTTTAGGTGATCAAGATTATGTACCAAAGGATTGAATACTATTGGTTTATGCTATTTTTCACCATACTCATGTATATTCATATATATATATATATTTATGGGAATATATATATATATACACATATAAATATAAATATACATGATGAGACTTTTCCTAGTTGACCAGTATCACAGACCTAGGGATTGATTATGGTTTCACATTATTTGATTCATTTATTATTCTATTTGTGTCTCGGTTTGGATGAGCACATTAATCAAGCTTGAACTTATGATAATAGATTTCTAGGTTCATCATTCAGGTGTAATACTGAGATTATTTCTCATCTCTCTAGATGAACCTTGGTGTTCATGTATTCCATATGTATTATTTTAAGTTTGAGCATAGATTGTATGATCGATAAGGATGAGGTCTACAGTTTCATGATTGAGAGGGGCCACTCATATGGATTCTTATCATTGGGATAGTGTCATTAAAAATTGTCTAGAGACTGAGTATGTGATCTGGCTTGAAGTTAGCAGTGGACCATGTACTTTTTTTCCAATTTATTTTATATACTCCTTCATGTATGGTTGACCCGGTGGGTGACTAGTGTTGTATATATGACATTACTATTGGGGATTTTATATAATTTCATTTCTTATTACTGTGTGATTCTATTTTAGGTATTTATTGATTCTTCACTATTTATTTATTACTTGGATGATATCTAGTTATTTTTACTATTGTTACTATGATATGAGGGTGTAGTCTCCCCACTGTACCACCTTTATACCCTTACTGCAAGTTGACATACTATGGATTATAGGGAGTCACCCCTGAGGCCTTGTGGAAAACTACCTTGGTGCTCTAGTTTAAGGGAACCTATATCGAGACATTACAAATTGATATCAGAGGTGATTTTTTCCCATTGATTTACTATTTAGGATATAGTAGATAAGAGTGTTAAGAATGTGTCAGAACTTGTGATGGATATCAGACTGGTGTGTCAAGAACACTTGTTCTGATAATATTTACTAGTTTCTAGGGATATGGGATTACTATTTTGATCTATGATATTGTAGTTTTATATGATTTCTTCTTGGAGTGATATACATTTTTTTGTGGATGTTATGATTTATTATGGATTTTTGGCTCCTGTCTCATTAGAAAGAGGATAATGAATGATTCTTATTCTTGGATGACAACATAAAGAGGAGTCTCATGAATCATATTTGGAATATAGGATTCAAATTTTATAGGATTATTATTGTGTGATTTTACTGATGACAAATGATAATTTTTTAAAGTGTAAAAAAACCTAAATGGTGTTTTTCCATATATGTTTTTTGTTGGGATTAAATTCAATTGGACAAAATTTCACATATATATATATATATATATATATATATTTCATTATATTTCAAGGCTATACAGATCTACATTGAGATTTTTTGTGATGAGGATAATGAATTAATCATCAAGAACAAAAGGTGTAGTGACTCAAGAAGGTTGATATGGCACATGATTCCCATGTTTTTAACCATCATAGTGTGTTTTTATTAAGTTTAGTTATTTTAAGTGTTAGTAAAATTCTATATAGTTTTTTTATTTTCATATATTGGAGTGAAATTCTACTTAACCAACATTAATTTGTGGTTATCTATTTGAGTATATTTATATGATACCAATAGGTATCAAGAAATTCCTCATGAATTGGACCTAATGGGGTATTACTGTATATGGATTTATAGTGAGTATTAGTTTAATATCAATTCTATGTTATATTGTGACCCCAAAATTGTAGTTCCTTTTGAGGATTTTCTGATAGGAATAGTCTCTAGAGAGATGATCTTGTTAGTTTTGACGCTCGTAAGACTGTTTTATCTTTACCTTCATTGGATAGGTTTGACTTTTGGGATAGGCGGTCATACCTTATGACTTAATTGTGAGACTTGATCAATAGGGATGGGTGGGAGACTTGGAGGCCCTTAGTTGTAACTTTGACCCTTGTAGGTCAATGTTTTTTTAATAAGGTAAACTTATGAGTAGGGTTGGCATGGGTTTATGGAATAATTTTTAGGTAGTGTTACTGGATGTATTCTTGTTCTGATAATGATGCATGTTTTGTGCTTGGGTTTTGTAGTATATGAATTATGATGCCTTTGGATTTTGACGAAGCACCTAGGGTGCTTTAGAATCAAGAATGGTTTCAATGGGAAAGACAGTTTTGGTTCCTGTATATGCTAAATAGTAATTTTATATATTTATAATGTAGTCAAAGATCATGTAGATGCTTATGACTGGAATGAAACTGGGTGATAGGTGGTCATGGAATAAATTGTGGAATGGGTAAGGTTCCTAATTTTGAAGTGGAGTTCCAAGGGAGCCTCTGGGTTGTTTGGACTGACATGATGTGTATCAGGGTCAGTTTGGTTTTAATATGAGATGATTCAACGGAGTATGAGTTAGGTGATAAGGGTACATGCTAGTTTTGTATGGTACTATTTAATTATAAATCTATGAGTGGTCATTTGTGATATAAGGACTGGTGGTTTGAATGATTTTCTTTGGGCATGGTTTCCTAGGAGTTGTTATGAAATTAGAATTTCCCTATATGGTAGAGGATACATAAATAATAAACAAGGTACTCCAAGATGGTTGACCATGGTTGGACCTGGACATGAATTGTTGGGATATGTGGTGCTAGGTATTTGTTAATGTCATGTATAGCCTATTTTGATGTATGTGTGGCTCAGAGAGAGCTATACATTCCTTTTGATAGAATATTAACATGATCATAGTTAGAGACAATCATGCCCTATATCTTGAAATTGTCCTAAGTATGGTGATAGAGTATCATCTCTACATCTAGATTCTTTTAATCTTAAATATCTTTCCTTTTCTGATGGAGTAACATATTAAGGTTGAACTTGAGGAGTGATATATGGTAATCCATATGGTGGAGAGTACTAGATCGGCTACCCTTAAGTGCCTCTTATGTATAAGTTAATTTTTGATGTTATGATATTGTTCATTGGATAATTAAGATAACATGTTTTTTCATATGATCAGGATGAGATCATGGATACTTTTGGAACACCAAGTCTTCTTTTAGACGACAAGGCTTATAGTGGGGAGGTTATAAGGCCCGTGTTTTTTTGGACTAGAAATTTGAGCATTAATTATATTTTTTTACTCTCAGATTATTATAAGGGAAAAAATGGAAACTTTACCATATCACATGATCTTAGATGATTTTTATGATGACTCTATTGGACCCTTATTGTGATTTTTACCCTAGGATATGAGTTCGGTGGAATTACGATCTGTTTAATTTTTGTATAAAAATTAATATTTGATATTTATTTTATTAAATATTAATTAATTCACGATTTTTCATTCATAAATATATTTTAAAAAGAGTTTTAGATTGAGATTTTTTCTCCAAAGTTGAGTTCAAAACTATTAGTTTTTCATAGGTTGGGCATAAACTCAAGTCGAGCACCAGGGCCACGTTGGACCCCTTTTCCTTTTCCTTTTCTTTTATTTGTTTCTTTTTTTAATTTTCTTTTCCCTACATGAATTATCATTCATGAACCATGGGATTCCTTCGTCATGATATTGAGATAGAAGTGGGATATGGGGAGATAGAAAGAGAGAGGTGGAAGAGAGGCACCACTGCAGAGCTCAAGAGGAGATGGTTCGTCGTACGGTAGTCGTGGATCATGGAAATGGGTGGATATTTAGTGACTTCCACAAAAAGGTATTATGTTTTTATGTGTTACCATAATACACACATATTTAATATTTTTTAGGTTTTAATGTCTTATTAGGAAGTTTTAAGACCCTGTATGGGCTAATATCTAACTTTTGAGGTGAAAATGGGGATTTTTGGATGATTTAAGGGGTTTCTCATTTGAAAATCCTGATAAAAAAGAGTATAGTTCTAAAATACATGTCATGTGATATTTATATTTAAGGAACATGTTGTTTTATATGTAAAATCCGTGTATATGGTATACACACAGTGTACTAGGACATGGTTTTGTAGCCAAGAACTCAGCCAGACATCCCAAGTCAGGACACATTTCCACGTAGAGTACGTGGCCATATCTCTTATTGGCTACATGTAACGTAGAGGTACATGAATGGGATATATACATGGACAAGCCATGTGAAGTACATGGAAGGAACCCCGTGTAGGGTAAAACTGTGTAAATGATCAATACACAGTGTAATTAGGTTTTTTCATGCCAATTTTGGGTGGTGTACAAGCCCATGTGGGGATTTGGGAGTACACACTGTGTACTAGGGTATGCATGTTGTATAGTTCTCCTTACTACCCTTTAGATATTTTTTCATATCTTTATGATCATGTATATAAATTGGACCCTTGAGTAGTCCATTTTGAGTATCCTTCGACATATATTACGATGGTGAAACCCTTGAGGTGATTTGAGGACTCATATGTGGTGTATCTGATATTTTTCTAAACAGATAGGCTCCCCCTATAGTAATTTAATCCATTTGTCTCCTAAGAGTGAGACGCTTTGATTTGAGAAGAGCCATGATCTATCTCTCTTCAACTATGCTTTGGTATATTTTCATTTGAGTATTTATCCCTTGAGAGAGGTTCCCTTTTGTCCTAGGAGGCCAAGTGATTAGTTGTTTTTTAGGACCCCCTGTATGATTCCTCTTCTTATGTTTCATCTTATAGGACCCTGTGCAGGATGCCTATACCTTATTACTATTACAGAGGGTCCCCTAGGCGGAACCTTTTCTTAGATTATAACATAGGTAATCCCTTGTAGAATACCTTTACCTATATAATATTCCAAGGATCCCATATAGGATACATCTACTTATTCATATTCTTTTGAGGGTTCCGTGTAAGAATCCTTTTCCTATGTACGATTCTGATGATCCCTTGTAGGATTCCTCTATTTTATTACCATTGAGGATCTCATGTATGATGCCTCTTTTTACCTTCATTGCTGAGGATCCTGAGTATGATTCCTTTTCTTATTTATATATGTTGAGGATCTAATGTAATATTTGTCTCTTGTTTTTGATCTAAGAGACCCAGTGGGTGCCCTGATGTTTGACCAATCCTATGCTAGTACACCGAGTTAGGTTGAGATGGTAGCAAGTTTCTCTTTAGAACCCATTCCAAACTTGTATGCTTGATAAGGTATGACAATTTTAGTGTTTTTAGGTCTTTAAAAAACATCACTATTTTATTTATGAATTCACACATTTACTATTAATGCATCAATGATATCCATAAGTGCTTCTTGGTCTATGGATGATATGACAAATGTATTTTGGTTTATTATATTATTGGGATGCCTGAATGTACTTCCTAGGGTTCGACTTTTGAGCCCTTTCTTTTATATTATTAGGATTACCAGAAATACATCCTAGGGTTTGGATTCTGATCCAATTCTTTTATATTATTAAGATTCCTAGATATAATTACTATGGTTTGGTTTTTGAGACCATTCTTTTATATTATTAGAATTCAAATTTGTACTTCCTAGGACCTAGATTTTCAACATATGTTTATGATATTTGGGCATGATTTTCATCTGTTTGTGATGTTGGGAATGTAACCCATAAAATTGTTATATTTGGTATTTTTAACCCAATGATTGTGATATATGGTCATGGTATTCCAATTGATGATACTCATAGATGATTACGATCTCCCAAGTGATGATGATGATTACACTATCCATGATTGATTACTAGATCATGTTAGTGGATAAGGCACTCCTCACAATCGATGTGACATATACTCATGGATTATTATAATATCCTAGGTGATGTGGATGATTATTCTCTCAATAATTATAGACCTTGAGGGGTGGTCATAACAACACATTGATGATATCTCCTTATATATCACGTACTGGTTAGACCCTTAGGAATTATCTGTGTTGAAATGTTTTGATCACCTACAGACTGAGACCTAGGTATTCTATATTGGGTTGTATTTACATAGAGAGTTTGGCATGACTTGTAACTCTATACTAAAATTTTAATTCTTCCCATCGGTATATGACACCCTTCATTATTGTGATTGGAGGTGAGTATAAGTGAACCCAGGGATAGGACATGTATCCACCTATAATGACATAGCTTGCTCAAAGACATTTTCACCTTTTTATAAAGAAATTATTTTCAATTAGGATTATAGAACTAGAGACCATATTAATTATTCACTACTTGAGTGGTATGACATCTATATTAATGCTCTATTGACAAGATTTCCTGATGATTGGAATCATGGACCCAAAGATTGACTGCTATTTGTTTATGTTATCGTTAAAATTAATTACATATATTCATATATATATATATATATGAGAATATATATATAAATGTATAAATATATATATATAAATTCACTTTTCCTAGTTGACTGAGATCATAGAACCAAGGATTGACTGTGGTCTCATCATTGGGGTGGACTGCTGATATTATTTCTCACCCATGTACATGCACCTTGGTGTGCGTGAAGACCTTATGTGTTCTTTTTGGGATGAGAAAATATTTTATAATGGATATGTATAAGGTCCATGTTTTCATGATCAAGTGGGACCACTCACACAGATTCTTATGACCAGGATGTTGTAGTCTTATACTGTCTATAGACGGAGTATGCGGTCTATCTCATAGTTATTAGTGGATACTTGTACTTTTATTTTAGTTTATTTTATGTAATTATGCATGTATGGTTATCCCAGTCGGTGACCTATGTTGTATGCATCACATGGTTATTCAGGTTTTTATAACATTTCATTGATTAATATAGCATTGAACTATTTTAGTTATTTACTTCTTATACCATTTTTTATTTACTTCTTGGATGATATCTGGTTATTTCCACTATTATTAATTTGATATGAGTGTACAATCCCCCCACTGTACCACCTTTGGACCCTTACTGTTAGTCGACACCCTTAGTGTATGGGAAAGTGGCTTGAGGATTTATGGTGAACTGGATTGGTGCACCAGTTTAGTGGAACCCAGGTCAGGATGTTACAACTGTCATTAAATCCAGAATGCAGGTTTCACCCTAAGTACAACATAAACTTTATTGATGTTGGGAATTTTGATAAAATTATATCACATGTAAAAATAAAAAAAATAAATGAGTTAATTTATTTTGTTTTTTTGATGTAGAAACCAAATATCTTCTATAAATATGTGTTTATTAAAAATCCATAGGGTTAGCTACATAACCCTAGTGATCGAGAGAGATATTAATGGAGGGGAATTGGAAGACATACGGATTATGAATCAACGATCAGAGTACTAAAAGGAATACCACTGACAATGAACTTTGAGTATCTGACCAATGATGAACACATATTCATTATTTATTGGTGATTGATCCAAACCCAAGGTAGGGAAATTTTTTTTCATGGTTTATTTCCCATTTTTTCTCCACGATGAATGTGAATAAATTATTCTAAAAAAATTATTTTTAGACTGATCATGTCATTGTAGGAGTAAGTTTACTCACAAAGGTTTTATAGTATTATTAATTTCAATTATTTATTTATCTTAATTATTCATTCTAATGAAAATGAATCGAGGATAACCTGAACAATGACCATGGTTCATTCCTCATTTTTTTAATTTGGTCGTTTCCCCCCTGTTACTTCACATGTTCATCACCAATAATTTCTTTGTCCAGTGGTTTGATTAATACTTGATGTTAGATCATTTAATGAACCTTATTCGGTGCAATAGATTGATATTGTCAGTGCGGTTCATGATCGTGGGTAGGATTGAGGTATGAAGATAATGGAAGATGACCATAGGTGGATCATGATCAGAAAGGTAATTTCTGATTTGTGATTTGACAATCGAAAATGTATTAGTGAAATAGAAATTATGATTAGATTATAACAAAGTATGGATTCTATTCACCAGTTACTGTGATGATCGAACAACATTAGATTCATGATTATTGTCTTGGTTTTTAGTAGATCCAACAATGGAGGTGGTGTAGGAAAAATGTGTAGAACAACCTAGGATTTCATAGAAAATACCAACCACATGGCATGTAGTCCAAATAACACATTCTATTTAGTCCCCATTATATGGTTCTAGGCTTAAGGCATAAAGAAAAATATCACACACTATGTGAAACATGTCACATGTCATATGATACGGTGCTGGTGGCGCGGTGTGTACCTTGAGGGTACACGTGCGTGGCCATGAGTAGGCACCTAGGAAAGACCAGAGTAAATTGGAATAACCATGTACTTGAACATTACTCGGTACATAGAAATTACCAGGTATATTGGAATGGGAAGAGAATGAGGAACATGGGAATATACATGGGCAGGTTCAGGTTAAGTGATACATGTCATGTACCCTCTATACAATCAATTACCATCCTTTGAGGAAGTTTGGAGCCCTTTGATTCTTCATATTAGACCAGGTTAAGTTCAGTTTGATTCGATGGTCCATTCCTATGATAGTACAAAGAATAATTACATCATGAGAATATTATTGTAATCCCATATATGAGTTTTTTCTTGGATAAAGTTTGTGATATCCCTCTGTAAGGCCATGGGTGTGATATTCTATCGCATCTTCTTCCTTAGTAGGGTTTGTGGTATTGGCATGACTGACATATATAGAGGTCGATCCCCTATCTAGTCGATTAGTCTAGTAGGGTTTGTGGCATCACCAAGTGGTCATGGGTTTGATACCCTATCTGTATGTCAACATCTTCGGAGTTCCGAACAATACTTATTGGGAAAGACCTGATGAGAACAACCTATTAAATGTGCACCATCACTGATAGTATAAATGTTGGAGTGAGTTCTCCTGGATGATCTTTTATATGAAACGTTGAGTATAATCCTATGGCTATAAGTGGTTGGTACCTCTTTGTGACTTAGAGACTGTTATGATTATATCTGGGTTTTTATGATTATTCTTATAATTATATCTCATATATTGAAAGACATACCAATATATTGATGAGATGAATACTCTTAATTCCTTATTTTTAGTGATTTTGGGGTTTCCTATTGGATATTTTTATACTCAGCCATGTATGGGATATTCCCACACACATCACATATTTTACAGAAAATAGACCTTTCAACGTAGTCCAAGGAGTATCAGGAGTAGGAAAATCATAGTTTGGGATAGATAAAATAAGGTTCATACTAGGTGTTTCATTTGACAGTAGTCCCTCATACTTAGATAGTTTAATTTTTTTTCATTTTTTTGTAGGATTGTATTTGGGATTTATTATTTCTAGTAATTTTTGTACACTCTGATTGTGGGATCTAGATGTATTCATGCATTTGGTGTCAGTTTTGTTTTAATTTCAGAATTATATGTGCTTAAAGATGCATGATTGTGTATATGTTCTTTAGGATAAGGCCCCCTAGGTATCTAATATGACTACTCAATGATGGTTTACAAACCCTATCCTATTAGAGGTGGGCTTAGGGTGTCATGGTTGCATTATCTATGGGTTGGCAGGCCATAGTGGGTCAAGTCGTGGAAAATTAGGATAAAGTGGGAGATAATCCTTGATAATTTTTATGATTGAATCAGAGGAAAAAATAACTTGTGTAACAAAATAGGGATGATCAAGTTTATAGAGGGTTTGATATTCAAGGGATAGTGTGGAGTATCAAAAGTCAAATAAATGGGTCACAATTAAATCTTTGAAAATTTAATAGCAATATATGATTTCTAATAAACATGATTTTATTACCCAAAAAATAATAAGATAGTCTTCCACAAGACCTCAAACACACCTCCCTATCATTATAAATTAGTGTAAACATTTGGGGTTCAAATTACATAGGTGGGAGGTGTTTTTTCCCTTTAGAGAATAAGAACAAATGAAACAAGTGGTTTATTGAAATATCATCATGACCATTGGTGTTGATGGACATAAGACCAAAAACATGGAAACCCTCAATTAATGTGATTTTTCAATAAAATACATGGTTAAAAAATATATGAAAAAAATATTTTTGACAAAAATACAAGTCAAACCAATCTAAAACTCCAAAATAAGTCTAAGAAATACATTTAATTGTATAAAAACCAAAAATCATAAAAGGAGTGGTCCAAAAAAGGCCTGAAGTACCTAAAAGAGAATTTTCCACAAGTGGAGACCCCCTGAGTGAAATAGATTCGATACCATGACATTTTAGTTTGTATTTCCATTTAACTAAATACCATGTTGAATAACTTGTTTCATATTCTATAACAAACTAAAATAAATAATGAAATATCTGAATGATATAAAAAATTTCAATAAAATATTTACATTAATTCATTATGATAATGCAGTATGAAACATACTTAAGAAAATTATAATAGTGAAAAAACCAAAAGTAAATAAAAAGGTGATGAATATGACATCCTTATCCTCATGGTTTTCATTGAATATCATACCTATAATTATAACTATAGAACAAATGAAAAACATTTTAAATACAATAAACATTTTCAGAGTGACATAAATGAATAGTATAAATTATTCTATAGATTTATGTAAGGATATATATAGGAATATAATATGATCGTTATAAATATGGACACTGGATATATAGCTGTTTGACATATGGCTATTGGATTCTTGGCTATTGGATATATGGTCATTTTATATACTGGTTTTCAATACATATATTGACGTTTTGTAATAGTTTGTAAAAATTAAAATTAATACAATTCCCATGTGATACATAATTTTAGAATAAAGTAAAAATAATTGATTAAAATATTTAATTTTTGATCAGATACTGTTATTAGTATTTTCAAAATGAATGATTTTATGTTTCTATAAAATTTTAAAAAATATTCTAATACAAATGGATTTATAAAATTGAAGGGATATAAGATAAATTATTTGAATGGGATGTGATTAAAATTATTTAATGCTAAAAAGGATATTTTTATGAATGAATTTTTTTTCTTAGTGTTGTGTATTTTTATGTCTATGAATTAAATTGATCACTTTCCAAGAATTATTCTAATAAAATATAATTTTTCACTATATTAATAGATATATTATCACCCATTTAATGAGTAGTTAATATGAAATAATATTAAGAACATTTAATGTTAATAAAATTTAATTTTTCTATAAAAAATATATTTTATATATATTTATTTTTATTATTTAAAAGAAAAATTTATCATATTAATAAATTGAATTAGATTAAATTTCATTCAAAATTTTATTCTGCATGTAGAAATTTGGTAATAAGTTCAATTTCATTTTCGAGCACAAAAATAAGTTAACATGGTTAATAGTACAAGATATTAATAAACTGTAAAAATTGTAAAATATAGTTTATGTTTAAAATGGTGTATAAATCTCATAAAAAAATATAAAAGTGTGTAATGGAGTTAATTTATATAATATTTGGTTTCTTTCACTTTTGGTGATAGATTCAATTTAAAAATGACCATTCTAAACTATTAAGTAATGAGAAATTGTAAAAATTCCACTCATTCTCACCTATAAAAGGACCTCTCTACCACCACTAATGAATAACAAATACCCTTAGGTTCTATCTTGAATACTAGACTATTTCTTATTTACTAATGCCTTATTATATGTTAGGAGGATTCATGCCCCAATAAGGAGGCCTAAATCATTCATTCCTAAGGAACCTGTTTCGAGAAGGTGTGAATCATTAAAGTAGGTATATAGTTATTCAAAATATTTTTTAATTATATTCTCATATAAACTCATTATAAATCTTGATATCAACTTTAATGATATTCTATTAACACCATTTTGTTTTTTAAATATTATATTATTAATATATATTTCCAAACGGCTGGTCATTTCATTAGTATAACATGTTCTTGTTTATGTCAATTTAACCACCTATATGAATGATTCTATTCAAACATCATAATTTTTTATCATAAATAATAATAAACATATTAATAAATTTAATACAATTTTTTTAGGATCAATTTATGTTGTGAATATTGTTCTAGAAATCTGAAAAATGAATGATCATTATAAAGTAACTTATTATTATCAGTAAATTACCCCAAAACATACTCATCATGGATTAAATTATAAAAAACCGTACAAATAATTTCTATGAAATGAAAATAATACTGAAAAATCATTGTGAAATAATGATTTTTCTATTTTGACTGATCTAGGAATGATGAACTTGTTAGGAATAAATGATGATCGATATTTTTATTATGATACATGTACAAAATAATCAAACTTAATAACATACGGGGATGAAAATAAACAAAAACTAACTAATATATGGTTAAAAAATATTAGAATAGATGATTATAAAATATAATAAATATGAATATGGTTATGAAATAATTTATTAATATTGTTATATTTATTATATATGAGGTTAAATTTCCTTCATAGAAATTGGGAGTAAAAGTAATTGTTTCTCATCTCAATTTCTTATCATTGAGATATTCTCTATATTCACTACATTTTCTCTTTTTAGTGGTTTATTGAAAGAGTGCTGTTGTGGGTGCCCTCAAATGATTAGTGTGATTTTGGGGTACTTAGGTGCTGCAGAGTGGCTGACCAAGGTCATCTCTAAAAGGAGGAAGTGAATTAATACAAATTTTTAGAGGTGTTATAAAAATACAATAAAAGATAATAAAAACACTACTTGAAAGGATGGGGGTTGGTTATAGTTTATAAATCTAGAAGAAGTTTTCTGGAAGAAGATTGTATTTTTTTGTTTTTAGTTTTAAAATGAATTTCGATTAAAATGACACAACAAGAAAATGTTTTTTAGAAAATATTTAAAAGACGTAATCAATCTAACTCTACCACTTCAATAAATTATTTATCATTATAATTTAAATTAACATCCACTTAATTATGATCCCTTATCTTGTTAACCCCTGAACCCTACGAGAATTAACCTTACCACAAAGATGAAGTGAATTAAACACTAGGTTATCTTCGGAACATTTAATCGCATCTCCCTGATTTGATTGATGTTCTAAGGATAAATTCTGGTCAGTGGTAAATTAGGGAACATATCCATTCTAGAAATGAGGACTAATTGAGTTTATGGATTATGTTTTAACTCTACAAATTAATCCCATGTGGTTTTGAATTACCGATTAAGGTTGCGCTCTAACAGTTCACACAATTCCTGACCTCACATGTTTTGTGTTAACTATTCAATTGCTCGATTAGTTTCATTTAAATTAAAAAAATAAATTAATATATCATAATATGTGAATTAAAGTAGCTCATTTATTCAAAATAAATTAATTAATAAGGATAGAGGTCGATCGATTACTAAAAAGAACTACTCTTCCATGGGTGGTGTAGTCATCGTAGAAATGGTTTGCATGTGAAAAGGTTTAGAAAGGGTAGAACCCAATCACGTTTCTACTATTTATTCCACACAAATTAGGAATATTAAGAGAAGAATAAATTTTAACAAAAAAAAATAAAAGAGAAGAAATAACAGAAGAACAAAGAAGTTTATTATGAAAACACAAACATTACAACATGAGGAAGAAGAATAGGGCTTCGACGAAGGGATCCTTGCTTCAAGATCTACCCTTGTTGAAATGGTGGGAGAATTGGAGTGGATCCACTTATCATCTGCCCTCAACTTCCCAATGCATGTCCCAACCCCACCAAATGAGAAAAACACTAATTTATAGAGTGGTGGGGATGCTAGGTTCAAAGTGGTTTCAAGTGTGAATAGAGAATCTCTGCCAAATATTTTATGCCAACGTACACCACCCATTTTACCACCAAAACCCATGCATCAGTTGTCATTCCAGAATGATGATCCATGTGAAAATGAGTCTTGTAGCTCCTCTGAAAATTTATTCCTGGTCCAATCAAGGATGAAGAAGTTATGGTCCAAATACAGAACCCATATCCATTTTGTCGAGTCCAGCCCACCATTGACTTAATGGCCCATTTAATCCATCCAAATGCACTCTTTAGCTCTAGTTTCATGAATAAAAGTTGTAAAAAATTATGTTATGAACACTTTTACAAAATATTCTGTTAAAATAATTCATATTAAAATATTTAAGTGCGAAATACTACAATGCATTTTAAAAGGTTAAAACTAGAATTTTAATCAAAATTTCAAATGAATTATCTAATCCCAAATATTTCATAAATGAACATATTTAGCACAATGTGAGGAAATTATGTCATTTATTATCAATAAAAAATTCATCAAAATTGTGTTTTATCAACCCCCCCACACTTACCCTTTTGCACTCCTGGGAAAAACCTCATATCAAGTAAACATCAATATCAAATCAAAACCAATTTTAAAACACATATCATTGAGATCAAAAAATTACACACCAATAAACAAAAGATATCATGCCTCATAAAAAACCATTGTTTCAAGTTCTTCATTTATATCATTCAATATATTTCCAATTCATTTATCCTCCCATGGAAAAAACACTTACCTCACTTGAATTTTATCTTATCACACAAATGTCAATTTTTTTGCAATGTCTTTCTCATAAAAACTCATAAAAGGGTCACCATAGGCTTGATAAATTCTTACATAGACACCTGATGTGAGTGAAAGAAATATGTTTATCATGAGAATTTTTCAGGGTTGTTCTGTGGCTTTCGGTTGGTAGGATTTAGATGTGAAAAACTCTGAGGCTGAATGAGGAGGGCTTGACTCTTTTTGAAGCAAAATTGCATTAATCTAATTTTCACTTAAATATGGTCTCCTCATTAATCCCTATAGTATCAATTCATCTCCATCATCATGAAAAGTCATGGAAATTTTACACCATTCATCATTCAGCAACTAAAATGTCAATCTTCTCAAACATGATTCTCTTGAAAGCACCAGATAAGCACAAATTTCTACCTCAATTAGAATCTCTAGAAAAGGCACAACTTCACTTTTCATGAAAGCTCCAGAAAAGGAACATGGTTCAATATAATGATTTTCTTTAGTAGCAAACACATATCTTCAAAATTTAATTTTCCACCCAAAGTATCCTAGAATTTGGTATCACAACACAAGATAGCTTCTCCCACATTTAAGTTCAACTAGATTATGAAATTCCACTTCAAGAGTTGGTTGGATAGGGAAAATTGGCTTGTAATGTGGCTAACCTAACAGGCTGTTCATGGATACTAAGGGATACAAGGATTAAATGTTCAAGGTAGGACATTATAAAAAAGGATTTTTTGAAATATGGGATTTAATACCAAACAAATGCCTCAATCATTTAAACACAAGTACCTCAAACCCTCAAGTTTTGATTGGAATAAATAAAATTCTGGTTAAATCAAGCATTGTTTGGTTCTCTCAAGAAGTGAGGTGAATGTAAAAAATATGAAAATAATGGTTTAGAAGCCTCACAGGAAAGTGATTTCAAATATAAAGATAGCGATATGTGGCATGGGATTCAAAATTCAGTGTAATTTTCATGAAATTACTAAATATTTGAACTGGAAACAAAGTCATTTCAACATTAATTTAAGCTCGGTTTCAAGGGATAAATTGTTTCATTCATTTATATGGATTTAAAAATGGTAATGAGAATCATTTCAGCTCAAAAGTTTCAAAAACACACAGAAAATTAAAAAATAAACATACAAAATTTAAAAAACACACAATTTTTTTTGTTTTGTTTTTTTAATAGGAAAACAATTGAAATTACTAAACTAAAAGGTTACCTCCCCCACACTTAAAATATTGCATTGTCTAAAATGTGAACCCATGAGATGATATATGCACATGAAATTTATAATTTTAAATAGGACAAAGAATAAAAAAGTTAATGGGTTAGTAATAGCCTGATGTGATCAAGTGATGATGGGGTCATGTAGTGTGATAAAATCCACTGCATCAGTAGGAAGTCCCTCAATGTTTCTCTTTAAACGTTGCCCATTTACTGTGAAGCTTTTTCCTGTGTCCTCCTATGTGATCTCCACTACACCATAAGGAAAAACATTAGTCACAATATAAGTACCTAACCATCTGGAACACAACTTACCAGGCACCAACTTCAGTCGTGAACTGTAGAGAAGAACTTTCTCTCTAACATGAAACTCCCTTTGTTGTATCATTCTATCGTGAGCTACTTTTGATCTTTCCTTGTAGAGCCTTGAGTTCTCATATGAAGACAATCTAATCTCCTCAAGCTCTTGAATTTGCAGGTTCCTTAGGATTCCATCTCGGGCCAAATCCATGTTGCATTTCTTTATATCCCAATAAGCCCGATGCTCAACCTCCATGGGGAGATGAAATGCTTTCCCAAAAACAATCCAAAATGGGGACATACCAATGGGTGCCTTGTATGATGTCATATAAGCCCAAAATTCATCATCCAAGTGCTTTCTCCAATATTTCCTATTTGGTTACACAGTTTTATCAAAATTTTTTTTCAATTCCCTATTTGAAACCTCAGCCTGGACATTTGTTTGAGGGTGGTATAGTGTTGATGTTTTGTGTGTCACCCCATACTTCTGAAGAAGGGAAGAAAAATTTCGATTGCAGAAGTGTGTCCCTTGGTCACTGATGATGGCCTTCGGTACTCCAAACCTGCAAAAAATTAGTTCTTTGACAAATTCCACAACAACATGAGAATCATCAGTCCCGGTGGCATTAGACTCCAACCATTTACTAACATAATCAATAGCAACCAAAATATATAAAAATCCAAATGAACTGGGAAAAGGACCCATAAAATCAATGCCCCATACATCAAAAATCTCACAGAATAGTATGGGTTGTTGGGGAATCTCATGTCTCCTAGAAATGTTCCCAGTGTGTTGGAAATGAGAACATGACTTACAAAACACATGTGCATCATGTAATAAGCTATGCCAATATAATCTAGAGTCCAAAACTTTCCTAGATTTCCGTTGGTGTCTAATGTGTCCACCACAAAAAAGTGTATGACAAAAATTTAAAACAGACTCCAACTCATGATCGGGAACACACCTCCTAATAACTTGATCATTACACATGCGCCAGAGGTATGTATCATCCCAAACATAATACTGAGACTCAATTTTTAATTTTTGGACTTGATGTTTCTTTAAATTTGTAGGGATTTTAGAGGAAACAAGGTAGTTAACTAAATCTATATACCAAGGATGCGTACCTGAGATGGAATAAATATGCTCATCAGGGAAAGTTTCCCGAAGTGGTACCTGGTCCAAGGTGTCATCCTCTAGTTTGTGAGTAAGCCTACTCATGTGGTCTACCACCATGATTTATGATCCCTTTTTTTCCTTTATCTCAATATAAAATTCTTGAAGAAGGAGAATCCAGCGGATCAACCAGGGCTTTGCATCTGGATTCTTCAAGAGGTACCTCAGAGCTATATAGTCAGAAAAAACAACTAATTTAGAGCCCAATAAATATGAACGGAATTTATCTAAAGAAAGTATGACAGCAAGAAACTCATTTTCTGTGGTTGTGTAGTTTTATTGGGATGAATCTAGTGTCCTCGATGAATAAGAGATCACATGTGAACGTCCCTCCACCCTCTGAGGTAATACAACTCCAATCACGAAGTTGGAGGTGTCACACATAAGCTCAAAAGGAATCTCCCACCATGGAGGCTGTATGATAGGTGAAGTGGTCAGACACTTCTTTATCTCATCAATGGAAGTCCATACATCTCTGGAAGGAACCTGGGGTGTTGGAAAGTCCAAATGGAATCCTTAAGTAGGAAAATGTGCCAAAGGGATAAGTGAATGTAGTCTTATCCTGATCCTCTGGAGATATAGGAACCTGAAAATATCCAGAAAATCCATCCAAGAAACAATAGTGTGTCTTCCCAACTAGTCTCTCAAGCATTTTATCAATAAATGAGAGGGGAAATGGTATTTGTGAGTGGAATGATTTAGTTTCCTATAATCAATACACACATGCCAACTATTTTGTACCCTCATTGGAACTAACTCATCTTTCTCATTTTTTAACAATAGTAACACCACTTTTCTTAGGCACAACCTGAATAGGACTTACCCACTGAGAATCTGAAATGGGATAGATTATACCTACCTCGAGAAAATTTTCAACATCTTTTTTAACAACCTCCAGAAGGGTTGTATTGAGTCTCCTTTGTGGTTGCCTCACCGGTTTAGCCCCACCCTCCAAAATAATCCTATTCATGAAAATGGAGGGGAAAATGCCTGATATGTCAGCCAAGGTCCACCCGATTTCCCTGATGTTCTCCCTTAAAAGATTCAAAAGTTTTTCTTCATGTTCAAAAGGGAGATTGTTAGCAATGATAACAGGTAATTTTTCACCACTTAACAAGTATGAGTATTTGAGATTTGGTGGTAGTGGCTTGAGTTCCAGTGTGGGGGGGGGGGGTGTATGGATGGAGACATAGAAGGAACTGAAATATGTACACAAAGAGCATCAATATCAAAATAGAAATCATCACAATCAGAGAATAAAGCATCAAATCCATCATCACACTCAACATCCATGTCATAATTAGAGTTCACATGATCAAAATAAGAATATGATTCGATTTCAAAATCAAATCTTAGAGAGTCTTGTTCATTAAAAATGAGTGTGGAAGTTCTATTAGACATTAAATCAGAACCAATACTCATAATCTCAATAATAATAGGACAATAAAATTCCATGCGGTTTTTACTTGGTGGTTCAAAATGGGAGATAACAAATGCAGAATGATCCTCTGAGGGGTACTTCGTGGAATCCATAACATTAAATATCACAACTTTATCCCAAAATTCCATGGAAAGTGTACCCTTATTGATATTTATGATAGTTTTGGAAATTTTGAGTAAGGGTCTACCTAAGATAATGGGGGAATGAAAACTTACCAGATCATCCTCCATGTTAAGAACATAGAAATCTGCTAGAAAGATCATGTCTCTTACCCAGACAAGTACATCCTTAAGGACTCCCATTGGATATGCCATAGCTCTATTCACCAAATACACCACTACTCTCATCAGTTTTAGCTCACCAACCTGTAAAGAAGAGAATACCAAGTGAGGAATCACATTTATAGAATCTCCTAAATCACAAAGAGCATAAAAAAAGTGTAACTCCCCTATGGTTCATGAGATTGTGAATGTCTTGAGATCCATGCACTTTGTTGGTATTGCTAGAGTTGGTGTAATGAGTGCTGACACATTCCTTTCAAGATTTATCCTTTCATTTCCGTTGAGCCCTCTTCGATTGGTACAAAGTTCTTTTAAGAATTTCGTATACCTTGGAATTTGCTTAATGGCTTCAAGTAGAGGAATGTTGATCTCAACACGCTTGAATGTGTCCAAAACCTCATTTTTAATTTCTTCTTCAGCCATCTTCTTGGTTTGAACAACCCTATTTGGAAAAGGAAGGGGTTTATGAGGAACATCATTAATCTTTTTATTACCTTTATCTTTCTACTTGGATTTCTCATCAGCTAGTTTTGAATGGGGTTTCTCTGGAGTTGAGGTGAATCCTAGTGGAATGATAGGTGTAGATGTATCAGTTGATTGCTTCCCACTTCTCAATGTGATGGTGCTGAAATTCCCCTTGGGATTTGGAGTAGGTTGGGATGGTAGATTTATATAATTCTTACTTACTAGTTCATGGAGGGGAATGGAAATCTGGATCATTTAAGTCTTCAACTCCCTCAGCTCCGAACCTTGACTCTTCAGCTCATTCTGTTGATTAAGAACAATTTTCTTCAAAATATCATCAGTGTTAGAATCTACCTTGGATGGGGGATTCCCTTGTTTTTGTCTTGTTGATGTTTGGGTTTTAAATCTCCTTTGGGGTTGTTGGAAACCCTACTGGTAAGGTGGAGGCTGCTGGAAGTTTTGTTGAAAGGGTGTCCTTTGTTGTTGTCCAGAGTCATACCTCTTGTCCGATTGATCCTTCCACCATTGTTTGTATGTTGGTGCAAAGTAATCAAGCTTATTTTGGGAATATGGTTGTTTATGCTGATAAGGTCGCCCAAGAAACAATGCTGCACAATCTCCTTTTTCTTGTAGTTGGGGGAAACAATAAGTTGGGTGGCTTGTCTCAGTGAAAATTTCACAAGGCCTTGAAAGAGGGGGTTGGGATGTCTTTTGTGCCAAATAAATCTACCTCACCATAGTTGTCAATTATTCTAACCTGGTATCAATCAAATGACTCTCAAGAGAAGAAGGACTTACCTGATGTACTCCCCTAACATGTGGTGTACCTCGATCGCCAAATTGTTGGGAGTTTTGGGCCATTTTGTCAATAAACACACGTGAAGCTATTGGTGTCTTGTCCACCAATGCTCCTCCAGCCGTAGCATCCACCATGATTCTCTCCATAGGTGGGAGTCCTTCATAAAAGTATTGGATGAGGAGTTTCTCACTGATTTGGTGATGAGGGAAGCTTGTACACAACTTCTTGAATCACTCCCAATACTCATACATTGACTCCCCTTATGCTTTCTTAAACCTAGATATCTCTTTACGAATGGAAGTGGTGCTTGATGTTGGAAAAAATCTCTGCAAGAAAAGACATTTCAATTCATTCCATCAAGTTACATCTTCTGGTTTTAAATAATACATCCAGTCTTTTTCAGCTCCATCAAGTGAGAATGATAATGCTCTTAGTTTGATTTGATCTTCAGAAAAATTTCTTAGTTTTAATTTTGAGAAAACCACATTAAATTATTTAAGGTGTTTATTGGGATCCTCACCTAAGAGGCCATGAAATTTTGGAAGAAGATGAATTAATCCAGATTTCAATTCAATGACTGATTCAAGATTCGGGTATGCAATACAATTTGGTTGATAGTTAATATCCGGTGAATCCAATTCTCAAATAGTTATATTAAGTTAATTTCAATTATTTTCATCCATTGGTTTTTGTTTTATGTTGGAATTATAAGTGTTTCTAATTTCAATGTTCTTGGAGTGGAGGAATTCTCCAACTGTTTGAATGTTGAAACTTCCCGTAGACTGAGAATGTCTGATTCGAACTGTAAGGCTGCATTCAATCTCAATGTCAAGATCTAAGAGAACATTGGGATTAGTTCATGTCACAAATCAATGAAATATGAAAATAAAATAATGAAAACTAGACCATAATAAAAAGAAAAGAAGTTTGAGTTGGTCTGATAAAAATAAAAGAAGAGAGTAAGGTAAAAAAAACTTAATAAATGGGAAAGAAGAAAGAAAGAGGAGAATAAATGAATTAAATGAAAAAATAAAATAAACACCTATAATTGGTTGAATAAATTACTTTCCTCCCCGAAAACGATGCCAATTTGAAAGAGCACAGTTGTGGGTGCCCTCAAATGATTAGTGTGATTTTGGGGTACTTAGGTGCAGTAGAGTGGCTGACCAAGGTCGTCTCTCAAAGGAGGAAGTGAATTAAAACAACTTTTTAGAGGTATTATAAAAATACAATAAAATAGAATAAAAACACTAATTAAAAGGATGGGAGTTGGTTATAGTTTATAAATCTAGAAGAAGTTTTCTGGAAGAAGATTGTATTTTTTTTTTGTTTTTTTTTGTAAAATGAATTTCGATTAAAATGACACAACAAGAAAATGTTTTTTTAGAAAATATTTAAAAGACATAATCGATCTCACTATACCTCTTAAATCAATTATTTATTATTATCATTTAAATTTTCATCCACTTAATTATTATCCCTGAACATGTTAACCCACAAACCCTTCGAGAATTAATATTACCACAAAGATGAAGTGAATTAATCACTAGGTTATCTTCGGAACATGTAATCGCAACACCCTGCTTTGATTGATGATCTAAGGATAGCTTATGGTCAGTGGTAAATTAAGTCACATATCCATTCTATAAATGAGTACTAATTGATTTTAGGGATTATTTTTTAACTCTACAAATTAATCCCATGTGGTTTTTAATTACCGGTTAAGGGTGCACTCTGATAGTTCACACAATTCCCAACTTCGCGTGTTTTGTGTGAAATATTCAATTACTTGATTAGTTTCATTTAAATTAAAAACTTAATTAATATATCATAACATGTGAATTAAAGTAGCTCATTGATTCAAAATAAATCAATGAAGAAGGATAGTGGTCGATCAATTAATAAAAAGAACTATTCTTCCATGGGCGGTGTAGTCATCATAGAAACGTTTTACATGTGAAAAGGTTTTAAAAAGGGTAGAACCCAATCGTGTTTCTACTCTTGATTCCAGACCAATTAGAAAGATTAAGAGAAGAAGAAATTTTAACAAAACAGAAGAAAATAGAAGAAATAAAAGAAGAACAATGAATTTTATTATGAAAACACAAACATTACAACATGTGGAAGAAGAATAGGGCTTCGACGAAGGGATCCTTGCTTCAAGAGATACCCTTATTGAATTTCTTGGAGAATTTGAGTGGAACCTATTCTCCTCTGCCCTAAACTTCCTACTACACGTCCCAACCCCACTAAATGAGAAAAACACCAATTTATAGAGTGGTGGGGAGGCTAGGTTCAAAGTTGTTTCAAGTGTGAATGAGGAATCTCCGACAAATATTTTATGCCAATTTTCACCGCCCATTTGTCCACCAAAACACGGGAATCATCTGTCCTTCCATAAGTATTATTAGTGAAAAATGCGTCATGTAGGTCCTCTAAAAATGTGGGCCTAATACAAGCACTTATGAAGAAGTTATGTCCCAAATACAGAACCCATGCCCATTCTACTGAGTCAAGACCACCAATGACTTAATGGATCATTACTCCATCCAAATGAACTCTTTAGCTCTAGTGTCCTGAATAAAAGTTGTAGAAAATTAAGCTATGAAAACCTTTAAAAAATATTAATTTCAAATAATTCATATTAAAATATTTAAGTTCGAAATACTACAGTGCATTTTAAAAGGGTAAAACTGGAATTTTAATCAAATTTTAAAATGAATAATCTAATCACAAATATTTCATAAATGAACATATTTAGCACAATGTGAGGAAATTATGTCATTTATTATCTATAAAATATTCAAAAAAATATATTTTTTATCATTTATATACTTTCACATATATTTATTTAATCAAAATTGGCATTTCATACAATTTATTTAATAACCCATATATGTTTACAATTTTCAAGTGGGTCAAATTCAAATGATTCCAACGCTATAATGGTTTATTTCCAATATCTATTTGAATTCAACATTATTTAGGAATAAATTTCAATTAGGGAAAATTTTATGTTATTTATTGATAAAAGTCAATTTATATTCTTCTCTTATGGTTATTTGTGGGGTTTACATCTCCTCATACCATTTCACCTCCCTTTAGTTCAAAACTCAACTGAAAAGATTCTTGTAAGTGGATCCAACCTTATTTCTTATTTTCAGTCAAGAATCATTCTACTATATGTCCATATTATTTATATTGTCTTATGGATATCATTATATACACTTATATTATTTCATAAGTTCATTTTATTAACATTGACCATATTTAAAAAAGGTTGAATGGAATCAATTTTTAACATTTTTTAGGGGTCATTTTCTATTAAATTTCACTATAAAATGTGAAAGGAATATTTTTTAATGATCTCAAAATGAATTAATTTTCCCACCATCTTAATCAACTTTTTATATGAATTTTTCTCTGTATGTTTTCATATATTTTTAAAGTAATTTCTATTCTAATTATTATATAAATTATTATTTTTAAAATAGAAGTTATAAAAAATTTAAAGTTTTCTTATTATTATTTATCAAATCAATTTTCAATTATCTTAAAAAGTATTTTTTTCATCTATGTAAATATAATTTATTCCTTATTATGATTCATGGGGGATATTGCAACATCCCAGATAAATAAATAAATAATAAATTTTCATATTTATTAATATTTGTGAATTAAATATTAATTTTACATTAAAGGGATTCCATGTTCGATGGAATACCCGATACGCAACAACGAGTTTCTTTGAAATCTTATGTTGCACACTAAAAATATAATATTATTATTTTAAATGGTAGTTAACGCCTAGTAGTTGTATTAGAAGGAATGAATTGAACTAACTAAAATATGATAATATATGTTTTTAAATGTTTTTAAATTTATCCAATAAAAGTTATAGGCCTAATGTGAATGAATCTAATTTTAAGCATAAATAGTCTAATATTCTTTAAAGGTCGATTTACCCCTTTTTGATGGTGAAACCTCTTTAAATATAGTTTTGGTAACTTTTATATATTCTATTTGACCAAATAAAATTCTTCTATATAATCAGGACATCAAAATTTACTTCGTATAAAATATTGCTATTTTTCTGATAAAATTCATTTTTGATGAATAGTGAAAAATACTGTATTTTAATTCAAAACTTTCTTTTTAATATAATTTATTTATAAGGATATATTATTTTTTTAATTGGTTTTAGAGTGTAATTATATTATTATTTTTACCATTTATTCCAATTTTGGTCATTATAAGTAATTTTACTATGAAATTAGACATAAATAAGTGTCAATCTTTTGATAGTTATTTTTTTTAAAAACACGCTTTTGGTTTTGACTGCAGGAATTAATTTTAAATTAATTTCTTCCAATTCTATGTTTTGAATTTGGAAAATTGGATTCTATATTTGGAATCATTAGGTCCAAATTTTTTAAATATTTAAATTTTATTTTTAGACATTATGAATATATACTTCAGTAAATATTTTATTTACCATGGTTAAAGGGTAAATCTGGTAAATAAGAGTAAGGAAATAATATTATAATAATCTTAAATTACCCTAAAATGTATCATAATCCTCTTGGTTGATACATGTCTGACCATGGGCATCATTGGGACAAATTTGGGACCCCATGAAGCCACATGGGAGTGATAATGATACTTTATATTAATTAATTTAAAGTAAATACAAAAACGACTTAAAAATATATATTTTAGTAAATAAATTTTAACATAGGGTTATATAATTTATCTCTTTGACTATAAATATTAATTAGAAATATAAAAATATTTCATACATTATCGTATTTTTTTATAATTTTTAGACATCAAATAAATTAAATTATTTATGACACAATAATGATGTAGTGTTTACCTCATTAATAAATCATTTAAATAAATAAGATTATAAAGATTAAAATAATATCCAAAACCTGTCCAATTCTTATTGGATGATTTTATTTCAACAATGAGTCATCGTATATTCGATTTTAATTTGTTTTTGACCTTTAGAAATTGAAAATAATTATATAATAAAATAATATTTTCACACTTTCCTAAAGAGACCCTCCTTCCCCTTATAAAAATACCTAAATTATAACCCATTAATCACACTTCTCTAGCACCTTGGCTAGTCCAAACTCTGCCAAATTTAGCTCCTTAAATCCTTCTCTTCCTCCTAGAACCCTTACCTTAGGCAGAAGGCAGTTCAAGTAAATATTTTGGTTCAAAACAAAGGAAAATACCCAATTTAAAGGTGAGGCCTTATTTTAAGTCCTTTTGTATTATTTTACATCTCCAACCCCTAAACTCATTTTATTAATTTATTTTATAAAAAAAACTGTATAATCAATATACCAGGTTTCTGTTATGAGAAGTATTCTAACTAAAATTACACACACCTCCATCTAATGGGTAAAGAACATATTGTTTCTATGGATGACAGACTACTACCTCGTGAAAAGATGATTATTCAAATATCTCCTACTGCCTCTCATGGTGGCCATTATGATGGAACTGTATTTATATATGATATATATTATGTTTATGTTTTCTTTATACTTATGTATTTTACATTTATAACATACCTTTATGGTTTCCATTATGGGTAAACGCGATAATTTCATTTGAGGAAGTACGGACTACCACCCCCTTAAAGTGATATGACTCGTTCATGCCATACATGGGATGTATAAAGGATGGAGTTAATGAAATTATATATTATATTACACTGTAATTATAATATACCTATGTATCATTATGTTTTCATTCCATTAAATACGAAATAGAAATGAAAGTAGTGTTCATGCGTACGTATGACTTACCGTCTCCCTGAACGGTGAATTTTAATTCTTACCTATAAATGTTATGTAATATTATAAATAAATAAATATACTATATATATATATATGATATGTATGATATCTAAATCATGAATATCATTTTTGAGATAATGGACTCTTGACCACATGGACAACTTGTAATTATAAGGTGTTCATTTTTGACTCAAGTACCAAACATCGACAAAACAACCATTATTAACTTAAATGATTACATAATGTCTATAACATGGTATTAAGTGATATAAAAGGAATAATAAACTTGAAAAATCTTATTAAGAAATTAGAAATTAACTTTAGTTTATTATTCTGGAGATTAAATAATGAATGAGTCAATTTTGACATGAGGTAAGGGACTTCATCTCAGAATCCTTTAATTAAGGCATATTTTGTTTTATAAACGAGTTTCTTTTATATAGTGTATAAACACCTTGGAATTTTCATTTCATGCAAAGGGAATATTTTTATACAAGGATTTTTACTAAATTACAAAAAATAATGTTACTTTTTAACGTAAGCAGTGGCAACAACCTTTCCCCCTCCGCGAGTGTTATTTGATCTTTTCCATCCTTAACAAGCTGTAATGTTTTTAAAAGGAAAATAAATACCATTTACTCTTTTACATATTTTGGTATTGAAAATGGTAATGATAATGGATTTTTTATGTCAATATATTTAAATGATATACTGTGATTGAAATGTGGAAATGTTATCTTTCCTTTATGTTTGTTTTATGTGTTATTATTATATTACGGTTCTTGGGAATTGTTTACGCATACAGGTGGTTCCATGATAATCCTCGGGCAGGTGGGCCTGAGATAGATCTCCGATGCAATGGGTAACATGATAGTGGTAAACATGAATGTTTCTCTTAAGAGATTTATGGAATTTACTATGATGGGTATTCTAAAGGTAACTCCCTACATAGCTGTGATAGCTAAAATGTAAGTATGATATGGATGCCACAAGTTACCTTTATGATTTATGATTTCTATGTGTTATTCATAAATGTTATGATCTCATGAGGTATTTTAAAGAGATTATGTTATGTATATATTTATGAAATAATGTTTTCATTCTTTGTTTTATAACCCTGACTGAGATTTTTATGATCATCCCAAGTTTTGAAATGTTTTTCACAGGACTTAAAGATGAATAGGGTCAAGGATGGGATCAAGTAAAAATCATGCTGTCTAAAACAAGGAACTAGATATGACTCTTTTTTTCAGGAGTCTTTATTTTGTGAAAAAATGGAAACTGAGTAGAAGTGTCTACTTTGCAATTTTTGAGATGTAATGTAATAGTTATGACCCAATTCCTTAAAACTCTAAACCTGAAAAGATCCTCAATGTGAATTATTAATTTAATTAAATATTATGTAATGTTTAAGGCTGGGTCCTTATAATTGTTATCAGAGGTCGGTTTAGATAACTTTAGGAGTTATAATATTGTTAAATTAATGTCCCTAAATTAATTTATGGTAAGATTGAAGTGATATTGAATTTACAGATTAGGATGTGGCTTCATCTAAGATATTTATGTGTTCAGAATGATTTTACATAGAGGAAACATGGAATTTATGATGGGACAACATCAAGAGGAAGACAATCTTCCAAATCACCAACCCGAGATAGTCAAAATTAGAGCAAAACAATTTGTTGTAGTGATGGAACAGTTGACTCATGCTATAAATGGTGGTGGTATCTATGCATGAGATCATCCAGATCAACCACAGAGGAACATACCAGTAGTGTAGCATTTCATGAGGCAACATCCCCCATAATTCATAGTATCATCTAACCCTGTTCTAGAAGAAGGGTAGATTAAAGCACTGGAAAATATTTTTGATGTCATGGGGGTGCTCAGAATATCAAAATGTTAGTCTTGGTGTTTAACATTTTGAAGGTGAAGCTGATTAGTGGTGGTCGATGGTGAAAAATATCAGGGATAGTGAGGATATTGATGCACTTGATTGGGATGCATTCAAAGGTATTTTTCCTGAGAAATATTTTCATAAGGTGGTTCATCTTAGGATGAAAGTAAAATTATTGGAATTGAGGCAGGAGGATGACTCAATGGATGCTTATGAAGAAAAAATCACTTCACTAGCATGGTATGCTCTAAATTTCATATGATATCTTGATAGTAAAATCAACCATTTTTACTCAGGATTAAATCCAAAGTATTGAAGGGCTTTAGCTTCTCACGAGTACAAAATTTATGAAAAACTTGTTCGATGTGTAGAGAAGGTGGAAATGGAGTTTGCTGATGATCATGTGTTCTTTGAAAAACAACATAATTGGAGGTCGATGTGGCATAAAAAAGGGAAGAACTCTTCAAAAGAGTCTGATGGTAAGAAACTTAAGTTTACAGTTTTTGAAAATTGTGGTAAAAATCATGCTAGGGAATGTCTTTTGAATTTGGGTAAGTGCTACCGATGTGGTAAAATTGGACATAAGGCTCATAATTTCACTAAAAAAGATCAGGTTAATGGTAAGAAAAAATCTTATTTACAATCAGTAAAATGTTTTAAGTGCAATGAAATGGGTCATTATGAAAATGAGTGTCTAACGAAGAACTCAACTGATGGAAATCAGCCAGACTACAAGTAGAAAGGGGTGGTAAAATCCTTTGAAACTGCTTCAGTAGATGTCAGGCCATCAAATGATGTAGTATTAGGTACACTGTTTTTTTAGATTATGCCAATGTGTTTTTTGATTCAAGGTATACACATTCATTCATTTCTAATAAGTTTTCTAGTAAATTGGGAATTCCATATCAAGATATGAATCCTAAAATTATTATAAAAACACTAGGGGAAATTTTGAGACAAAAAGAAATTATAAGAATATTTCTGTCCTTGTGTGCGGGAAGAATCTACCTGTAAACCTTATTATTTTTCCTCTAGAAGAGTTTGATTTTATTTTGGGTATGTATTGGATTTTTGTTTATAATGATAATATTGACTGCAGAACTAAAGAGGTTTCTTTTCAGAAAGATTTTTATTTTGTGTACAATAATGAACCCTTGCTTCTGATAACATATTAGGAATCTGAGAAACTAGTAAAAGATGGAAATGAATGTTACCTTTCACATATTGTTTAAAATAAAGGAATTGCTCATATTAATTATGTTCTAGTGATAAATAAGTACCTTGATGTTTTTTCTAATGAATTGCCTGGTATTATACCTAATCGGGAAGTTTAATTTACTATTGACTTAGTTACTGATGCTAAGAAAATTTCAAAACCCCCTTATCGAATGGATCAAATTTAAATTTTAGAGTTAAAGAAGCAATTGCAAGAGTTATTAGATAAAGGTTTAGTTCAACCTAACAAATCAACATGGGGTGATCCTATCTTATTTGTTAAAAAGAAATATGGTTCAATGAGGATTTTCATTGATTATAAAGAAATGAATAACATCACTGTTAAGAAAAAGTATCCTTTGCCTCATATCGATGATTTTTTTGATCAGATCCAGGGAGCCTAGTATTTTTTGAAGATTGATTTGAGGTCACAGTACTGTCAATTGAAATTAACAGAAGAAAACATTCTGAAGACCGTGTTACATACTAGATATGGCCATTATGAATTTTTAGTTATTCCTTTTGGGTTAACCAATACACCTGCTGTATTCATGGATCTTATGAATAGAATTTTCCATGAGTTCTTGGATAAGTTTTTGGTCGTGTTCATTGATGATATTTTGGTTTATTCTAAAACTAAAGTGGTGTAGGAAAGTCATTTAAAGGTTTTCTTGCAAACCCTAAAAGAAAAGAAACTGTATGGGAAATTCAGTAAGTGTGAGTTTTGGTTACAAAAAATTTCTTTCATTGGCCACATTGTTTCAAAAAATGGAATAATTGTTGATCCTTTTAAAAAAAAGTTGTTGAAGAATGGCCAAGACCAAAAAATATAACTGAGATTCATAGTTTTCTTGGTTTGGTAGGTTATTAACAGAGGTTTATTGAAATGTTTTCAAGGTTATCTAGTCCAATGACTAAGTTAACTCAAAAATATGTTAAGTAAATTTGGATAAAAGAATGTGATGATTGTTTTTAGAAATTAAAAAGAAGATTGGTGAATGATCCAGTTTTGGCAGTGCCTTCCAGAAATGGTGAGTTTGTTATCTATAGTGACACTCCATTGAAAGGACTTGGTTGTATCCTTATACATAATGATAAGGTAATTGCTTATGCTTCATGTCAGTTGAAACCTCATGAGTTAAATTACCCTACACATGATTTAGAATTAGCCGCTATTTTTTTTGGGTTAAAAATTTGGAGGCATCATTTGTATGTAGTAAAATTTGAAATATATACTGATCAAAAAAGTTTTAAGTATATATTCAATCAAAATTAATTGAACATGAGATAGAGGAGATTGTTGGAATTAATCAAGGATTATGATTTCACAATCCATTACCATTTGGAAAAAGAAAATAAAGTAGATGATACTTTGAGTCAAAAAAAATTAATGCTTCATTAACCATGATACGTTTGGAACAAGATACTTTGGTTTTTGATTTTATGAAATTTGGAATAGATGTTGTTGGTGAAAGAAATTCATCTGTTTTGTTTCAGGTGTTAGTGAAATTATCTTTATCAGATATAATTAAGCAAGCGCAGAAGGAAGACAGTGAGTTGCAGAAAAAGGTAGAGTTGGTTCAGAAGGGTAAGTTTCATAATTTTAGCATTAATAATGATTGTGTTTTGAGGTTTGGAAAGAGATTATGTGTGCCTTGTGATTCACAGTTGAAGAATGAGTTGTCATGTGAAGCTCATAGTTCTCTATTTTCAGTTCATCATGGTAGTACTAAGATGTACAAAGATCTTCAAGAGTATTACTGGTTGGATGGAATGAAAAGAAATATTGCTGATTTTACTGTGAAGTGTTTGAATTGTCAGTAGGTTAAAGTAGAGAAGCAATTTCAAAAATGTATTTTTCAGTCTTTACCGGTGCCTGAGTGGAAATGGGAAAATATATCCCTGGACTTTGTTGTGGGATTACCAAATACATCTCGAGGTAATAATTCAATCTGAGTTATTGTTGATCGATTGACTAAATCTACTCATTTTATTCCTATTCAAGATACTTTGTCTCTAGATCAACTTTCTCGGTTGTATGTTAAAAAGATAGTCAGGTTTCATGGAGTACCCCTCTCCATTGTATCTGATCATGATCCCATGTTTACTTCTAAATTTTGGAAAGGACTTCAGAAGTTGTTGGGCATTGAATTAAATTTTAGTATAGATTTTCATCCGTAATCATATGGGAAGTCAGAACAAAGAATTCAGACCGTGGAGGATATGATACATTCTTGTTCACTGCATTAACAGGGAAGTTGGGACCAACATCTTTCTTTTGTTGAATTTTCATATAATAAAAGTTTTCATTCCAGTATACAGATGGCCCCATTTTAGGCATTATATGGGAAGCGGTGTCGAACTCCAGCTTTTTGGGATGAAGTAGGTGAAAGGAAGTTGATGAGACCAGAATTGGTAGAAGAGATGGCAAAAATAGTTCAGTTGATTCATAAGAACATGAGAACATCTCCGAACAGGCAGAAAAGTTATGCGGATAACCGGAGGAAGGATCTTTCATTTGAGGTATGTGATCATGTCTTTCTCAAATTTTCTCCATGGAAAAGTGTGATTCATTTTGGTAATAAGGGAAGGTTGAGTCCTAGGTTCATTGGACCTTATAAAATCCTGTAGAAATTTGGATCAGTTCTGTACAAAGTGGATTACCTTCAATTTTATCCCATGTACACAATGTTTTTTATGTTTCAATGTTTAAAAAGTATATGCCGGATCCATCTCATGTTTTGAGCTGAGAGGTAGTTCAGTTGGAAGAGAATCTCTCTTATAAGGAACAACCAGTCCATTTTCTTGACCATAGAGAGCAAATGTTGTAGAATAAGGTAATTCACCAGGTAAAGGTTTTGTGGAATAACTATATGGTTTAAGAGGAAACGTGAGAATCTAAAAATGCAATGCGGGCTAAATATCCCAATTTATTTGATAAGTGAATAAAATTGCATGGATGGAATTTCCAAAAGGTGGGAAGGATGTAATATCCCAGGTAAATAAATAAATAATACATTTTCATATTTATTAATATTTTTAAATTAAATATTAACTTCACTTTAAATGGTATGATATGTTTGATGGTGTATCCGATATGCAACAACAAGTTTCTTTGAAATCTTACGTTGCACACTAAAAATATAATATTATTATTTTAAATAGTAGTTAACGCCTAGCCGTCGTATTGGTGGGAATGAATAGAACCAACTAAAATATGATAATATATTTTTGTTAATTGTTTTTACATTTATCCAATAAATGTTAGATGCTTAAAATGTGAATGAATATAAATTTAAGCATATATACTATAATATTCTTTAAAAGGCCGGTTTAACTTTTTTTGATGGAGAACCCTATTTAAATCTAGTTTTGGAAACTTTTTTATATCCTATTTGACTAAATAAAATTCTTATTTAGAATCAAGACATCAAAATTTACTTTGGGTAAAATTTTGGTATTTTTCTAATAAAATTCATTTTTGATGAATAGTGAAAAATACTGTATTTTAATTCAAAACTTCCTTTTTAATCTAATTTATGTGTAAGATTATATTATATTTTTAATTGGTTTCTAAGTTTAATTATATTATTTTTTTTACCATTTAATCCAATGTTGGTCATTAGAAGTAATTTCACTTTGAAATTAGACATAAATAAGTGTCAATCTTTTGATAGTTATTATTTCTTAAAAACACACTTTTTGTTTTGATAGTGGGAATTAATTTTAAATTAATTTCTGGCACTTATGTGTTTTGACTTTGGAAAAATGGATTCCATATTTGGAATCATGAGGTAAAAATTGTGTAAATATGTATCTTTTATTTTTAGACATTTTGAATATTTACTTCTGTAAATATTTTCTTTACCATGGTTAAAGGTGGAATTTGGTAAATATGGGTAAAAAAATAATATTATAATAATCTTAAATTACACTAACATGTGTACTAATCCTATTGGTTGATACATGTACTACCATGGGCATCCTTGGGTCTAATTTGGGACCCCATGGAGCCACATGGGAGTGATAATGACATTTTATATTAATTAATTTAAAGTAAAGAAAAAAATGACTTAAACATATATCTTTTAGTAAATGAATTTTTACGTTGGGTTATATAAGTCATCTCTTTGAATATAAATATTCATTAGAAATCTAAAAACACTTCCTACATTATGGTATTTTTTTATATTTTTTAGACATCAAATAAATTAAATTATTTATGACACAATAATGATGGAGTGTTTACCTCATTATTAAACGATTTAAATAAATAAGATTATAAAGATTAAAATAATATCCAAAACCTGTCCAATTCTTATTGGATGTTTTTATTTCGACCATGAGTCATGTATCTTTGAATTTAATTAGTTTTGGACCTTTAGAAACCGAAAATACTTATATAATGAAATAATATTTTTACACATTCCTAAAGAGCCCCTCCTCCCCCATATAAAAAGCCATCACTTCTAACCCATAACTCACACTTCTCAGTCACCTTGTCTCATCAAAACTCAGACAAATAAATCTCCCTATACCCATATCTTCATCCTAGAAGCATTACCTTAGTCATAAAGCACTTCAAGAAAAATATTTTTTTCAAACTAATGGGAAATACCCAATTTAAAGGTAACATCTTCTCTTAAGTCCTTTGGTTTTATTTTACATATCAAACCCCCTAAACTATTTTTATTCCTTTATTTTATAAAAACACAAGTATCCAAAATATAATAGGTTGTTTTTATGATAAGTATTCAAACTACACTTACACACACCTCCATCTAATGGGTAAAGAACATACTGTTTCTGTGGACGATGAACTACTGCCTCACGAAACGATGGTTGTTCAAATATATCCCACCGCATATCATGGTGGAAGTTATGATGGAACTATATTTATATATGATATATATTATGTTTATTTTTTTCTTTATTCTTCTGTATTTTTCATTTATATCATATCTTTATGGTTTCCATTACGGGTAAACGCGATAATTTCATTTGAGGAAGTGTAGACTACCACCCCCTCAAAGTGATATGACTCATTCATGACATACATGGGACATATAAAGTTTGTAGTTAAATAAATTATATATGATATTACACTGTAATTATAATATACCTTTGTATAATTATGTTTTCATTCCATTAAATATAAAATAGTAATGAAAGTAGCGTTCATGTGTACGTACGACTTACCATCTCCATGAACGGTTCATTTAATTTCTCACCTCTAAATGTTATGTAATATTATAAATACATATATATACTGGATATATATGATATATATGATATCTAAATCATGAATATCGTTCTGGATATAATGTACTCTTGACCACATGGACAACTTGTAATTATAAGGTGTTCATTTTTTACTCAGGTACTAAAAATAAAAAAATGACCATTATTAACTTAAATGATTACATAATGTTTATAACATGATATTAAGTGATATAAAATGAATAATAAACTTGAAAAAGGTTCTTAATAAAGTATAAATTAACTTTAGTTTATTATTCATGATATTAAAGAACGAACGGGTCAAGTCGGACATGAGGTAAGGGACTACATCTCAATCTCCTTTCATTGAGGCATATTTTATTTTATACACGAATTTCTTTCATACAGTGTATAGACACCTTTGAATTTTAATTTCATTTAAAGGTAATATTTTTCTATAATTAGTTTTACTAAATGACAAAAAAGAATGTTACTTTTTAACTTAAGCGGTGACAATGACCTTTCCGCCACCGTGAGTATTATTTGATCTTTAACTTCCTTAACAAGGCGTAATGTTTTTAAAGAAAAATGAATACCATATAATCTCATAAGTATTTTTGTATTGAAAATGGTTTTGATAATGGATTTGTTATGTCAATATATTTAAATGATATATTATGATTGAAATGTGGAAGTGTTATCTTTACTTTATGTTTGTTATGTGTGTTTTGATTATGTTATGGTTCTTGGGCATTGTTTACGCATACAGGTGGTTCCGTGATAAACCTAGGGTAGGTGAGCCCGAGATAGCTCTCCAATGAATTGGGTAATGTGACGGAGGTAAAAGTGAATGTTTCTCCTAAGAGATTTAGGGAATATAATGTGATGGGTATTCCAAATGTAACTTCCTATGTAGCTGTGATAAATACAATGTAAGTATGATATAGATGCCATAAGTTACCTTTAAGATTTATGATTTCTATGTGTTATTTGTAAATATTATGATCTCGTGAGGTATGATAAAGAGATTATGTTATATATATATTGATGAACTAATGTTTTCTTTCTTTATTTTATAACCCTTACTGAGCTTTTTAGGCTCATCCCATGTTTTGAAATGTTTTTCACATGACTTAAAGATGAATAGGGTCAAGGATGGGATTAAAGAAAATTCATGATGTCTAAAACATGGAACTAGACATGACTCTTTTTTCAAGAGTTTTTATTTTTTGAAAAAAATGGAAACTGAGTAGAAGTGTATACTTTGTAATTTTTGATATGTAATGTAATAGTTATGGCATAATTCTCTAAAACTCTAAACCTGAAAAGATCCTCAATGTGAATTATTCATTTAATTCAAGATTATGTAATGTTTAAGGTTGGGTCCTTATACTTATAAAATTTAGAATATAGAATATGGTCATGAAGAGTGCCCAACATGATCCAAAATTCCACTCATGGTCCCCTTCAGATCCAAAATAGATCAGGATGTCATCCAAAAATACCATGAAAAAGGAATCATGATACTTGTGGAACAACCTGTTCATAAGTTCCATTAATACCACTGGAGAATTTGTCAACCCTAATGGTATTACTAAATACTCAAAATAGCCATATCTACTTTGGAATTCTGTTTTCAGGATGTCTTCCTCTATAACTCAAAATTGGTGATAACTAGAACAAAATTCAATTTTTTAGAAACACATTCCCCCTTAGTTGATCGCACAAGTCATTAATGTGGGGTAAGGTATACTTTTTGTTGATGGTCAACTAATCCATATTTCGATGATCAATGCATAAATAGAGAGATCTATTCTATCAACTTTATTTGAAAATAGAAATGGGTAGGCCCAAGGTTAGATGCTCAAGTGAATGATTCATTATGATTCCAATCCATCTAAATTCATATTTAATTCTCTCAACTTATTGGGGGCCATACTATACGAGGGAATAGATATCCAATTTGTTCCTGGATTCAAATATATAGATAAATCCAAATATTTCTCTAGAGGCAAACCTAAAAATTCATCAAAAAATACCTTTGGGAACTCATCCACCAGAGGTGGTAATCCACCCTTAGGTTTACCACCACCATCCTCCAGTACGAGCGATGATAACTGAAAAATTAGATTGACCAATTCCAGAAGTGGAGGTCTAACACAACGTGACTAAGGATCCCATTCCCCATGAAAAACCTAGGTACTACCATTAGGCTCCAAAAAAATCACTTTCCATTTATAGCAATCAATGTGTTCCTAAAAATGAACCATCTAATCCATATTGAGGATCACATCAAAGAGGTCTATCTCCAAAAAAATGAAATCCCATTCCAACTCGACCCCTGACATGGTGAATGTACAGGACAAACACATGAGATAAATGAAATTGATACAATAGTGTCAAAAAAAAAACAATAGTTAAGGAAGATGTGATAATAACATACCTCAGACTACCACAAGTCCCACATCCAATCCCACTAGTGCTTTGTCCACATTATGAATATGCTTCATATTAGCCTAATCTTGAGAATGACCACCAGCATTTGGATCTTCCCTAAACTGAATCTACCCAGAAGATGATCCAACCCATCCACCATGAACACTGAACCTAGAACCCGCTGACCTGGATGGTTCTAACAGGGTAATATTCCTCTAGAATCTACATATCCTACACAAATATGATAAGAATGTGTGGGCCTACAAAACTACTTCAAGTATACCATATGTCAATACTAATGGAATGATCTAGGTGGGGTTGGACATGTTAACCACACATGACCCAATATCCCCCTCCAGTGGAACACAACTAATCATGCATCTGAAACTACTTACGACAATAATCAGCAAGGATGGCTTGAGCTACCATAACCCTTATTTACTTACTCATCCCACTTCCTATTCTTTTCTGATGAACTGTCACTAACCATTTGAGACACTAATCAAGGGAATCCAGATATTACCTTCTGATCAATCTCATCCATACAATAATGATCAACTAACTCAGATTAAACAAAAAAACCTGAGAATAAAAAACTATCCACATCACTATCTCAAACCTCCGGCCTTTCATTTTCTCATTGGAAATGATCTCGGGTTCATACTGTACCAGCTCCACGAAGTGATTGGAATAATCCATCACTTTCCGTTCTCACTGGGTAAGATCCATGAACACCTGAGACCTGATGTAGTCCAAAACCTTGGGACATTACTTCTCATTGAAAATGATATTGGAATCATTACAACTTATCTGCTCGCTCTTCTTAGTTTGAACCAATCAGTCCCACCACCTTCAAACTAGGCCTTCTAATAGAAACTTAGCACGTTTCACTATGATAGCCTTAAGAGTTTTAAGAAACTAAAACATCCTCTATATCTTCTCAATCCACTCATATTATTCCTAAAGTTCCAAATTTCTCTGAATAGAAGGAGGACTGTTCTTGATGAACTCTTGAGCTTTGTCCTTTCCAGGACCTGGTTTAGCTTCTCTAACTAGGGCAGGACCAGGGTCTTCTCCTTATCCCAATGCTTGGATTGATCGAACCAGTGATTAAACTACTATCTTATCAATTTTTTATGGATAACTCTCTCCATCCTATTCCTACAACTACACTGGAAGTCTCTAGGGAGTCATTTTTGTTAAAAGAAAAATAACCACAAGGAAAAACATTAATACAACCATTAACACATATTTTAAAAAAAATTAACAACAATAATTTTTTTAAACATTTCAATAATTTTAAACATAAAAATGTCCATAATAATAACAAGACCAAAACAAAAAAACCACCCAACCCCCACTTAGTGTCCATATACATTCTGTAGCCTGTACATCTCACTTAGAGGATAAGTCATAAAAAATCCCAATATCCCATGGAGACTCAAGATCTTTCATGAGGTTCACTAGCTAGGAACCCTAATCGCAACCAGAACATCAATACCCAATAGTCAAAGATCTAGTCTATCCATAATCATCCCAAAATTACTTGACCTAAAAAGTACATAACCTTCTCTGATACCATTTTATCACAAAACAAGATAGAGTTACATCTAACCTGACACCTGACCCAGTTCATGGAATGGACCAAAGGGAGTTCTTAATCCCCTTGGACTAGAAAATAGTCCTTGGGTATCACACTATGCTTTTGGAATAGTTTCACCCATTTAAATAATCATAAAAAACTAATAGATATAAAAAAACAATGATAAATATCCAAATTCAAATAATTCCTAACAATTTTTAGATTCAATGTTTTATAATTTTAAATAAAAAATAAAATAGAATCAATAAAATAAAAACAAAAAACTATCCTAAGACCACCATATGACATGAGGGGTTAATTCATTGGTTATACAATATGATAAAGAGATTATGTGTTACATAAGCCTAAAACCACTAATGTTTTCTTTCTTTATTTTATAACCCTTACTGAGCTTTTTAGGCTTATGTAACACAAATCACTGAGTTTAACACAAATCACTGATTCTATTTTATACAATATGATAAAGAGATTATGTTATATATGAACTATATTTTATGATATAGTTATTTATTTGTTCTTAGATAGCTTATGTAACACAAATCACTGAGTTTAAATGAACCATAATATACTATTAAAATACTTTTATTTATTATCATAGTTATCACCCAAACATTTTTATACTTGGTTATGAATAAGACTAACTAAATTATATAAATTTATGTTTTACATATGTATAAAATTAATTCATTGGTTATAAATTAATTATAAATTAAAATAAAAATCATTTAAAAATAAAAGGGATGTTTTTCTAAAAAATGTTTTAATGGGTGTAATGTGTTTTTATCTAAATAAATTAAATTAATCACTATTGGTGAATTATTTTACTAAAATTTATATGTTATATATTCAATAAAATATTTTAAAATTTATCGAATGTTTTTTCTCGGAATTATATAGGAGTAAATATAGTTTTATACCTAAAAATGTATTTTTCTGAAAATTTTTTTCACATAGTGCACACATATTCTTTAAATGAAATTATGCTATATATAGAAATTACATTTTGAAAAATTGGTTCCATATTTGGAATCTAGAGGTTTAAATGTGGTAAATAGTTCCCCTTTTTTGTTAATATGAATAGTAAACATAGTAAAATTTGGTCACCCCATTAAGGGTAAAATGGGTAAATAGTGTTGAATTTTTTGGATAAGGCATGAAAGTTTATCTAAAATTTGTATTTACCCTATTTTAGGATCCTTTTTCATCCATTTACACCCCATTCTCAAATATGTGGTCTCTTTGTGCAATATTTCTTTAATTATGTCCTTTATATTAATTTAAGAAAATATCAAATAAAAAATGTCGTTCTCTTGACTTTAATATCTCTAAATGTTCTAAATAAGAATAAAAATAGGTTAAGTTTTGTTACAAATATTTATTTTAAATATACATAATTTTTTATTATATTAATTTATTTATAAATTTTAGTAATTGAATAATTACCTTAAATTCCCACACAATGATGACATGGTGATTATTCAATTAATAGAAAATAAAATAAATGATTGTAAAAATATTAAAATTAATAAAATATAACTGAATTATTTTGTTCCATGATTTTTTTAGATAAATATAGCATATTATTGATGGGTAAAATGATTATTTTCAAATTTCATCTTTGTCTAGGTGTCTTCAAATTCAAATTAATTGAATAGTTCCAAATTTGATGTTAATGATATTTTATAATAAATAATATTATATTAGAATATTTAAAATTTATAAAAATATTATTTTTTCTGATGCTTTTGTTGGTGTGTGCCGTGTCACTCTTCATTATAGATGCTCACTAGAGGATTACATTATACCCCACATTCCTGCTTTTCACAGGCAGGCGACATCCATCGCCTCTTTAGAGGTGCTTTCTCCATGATCAAAACAAGATGATAGGATGTCAGTTTCTCCTTCTGTGGATTCCTCATAAGAACTCATTTCCTAGTACGGGTCTCCCTTAAAGATTAAGATGTTCATTAATCTAGTTACTCATGCCATATCTTTTTGGACACTAGATAATTACACTGCTTCTACTAGGAAAATCCAGTGGGTCATGTCAGGGTAGTAACCATCAGTCAGGAGAGTAATCACATTGAGAAATCTATATAATGTCTTGAAGTAGAAATACCATAACACCTATATTGTTCCTCATCATAGGTATTCTCAAGCTCACATAAACTCAAGTCTTCCCACGTCAATTGCAGGGTATCTTATTCTAGAGGCACATCTCTAAGGTTTTCCTCATCTTCCCATGTTTAACACGGGACATGACATGATTTTAACATCTAGTGATGATGGATTAGATTGATTAAAACACCAATGAGAGTGGATCAGATGGGTACATCCCTAGGAGGGTGCACTGTGAAGGTTTAATCTATGGATTGATCAGAACGTCCAATGAGGACAGACTCGGGATGATGTGTCTCATCATGAAAAGGTTCCACACCGTGAAGGATGATCTAGACATCATGAAGGGAGGATCTGAGAGAAGATGGGTCCCATTGAGGGGGTCACCAAAGTTTACCATTGGCTAGGATTGATCCTAAGGGATGTTTTGTACATACCCTGTCTAGAAGAAAGAGATCAAAACCCATGTAGTTATAGAGGGTGGTTAGGGGATTACACATTGTTAGCTACCTGAAGAGGATAACATGATATCACTGGGATGTGGTGGCCCATGTAAGAATTAGGATGGATGATGGAGAATTGGGTGAAGTGGATGGAATGACTGATATGGAACCGATGTAAAAATTATGGTTTTCAGCTTGAACCTTAGGGATGATTCCTACATATCTCTGTGTCTAGGAATCAAAGTCCACATAGTACAAAACATAGGTATAGAATCAAGATGTACACAAAGGACAGTGACACAGAGAAATTCCTGGGCTTACACATGGTTTTTATCCCATAATAAGAGGGAAACTCTTAGTTGGAGGAGTATGGGGATGTTTAGGGATTATTCATGGTTAGTGTCCCGTGAATGGATCAAAACACCGTAGGGAGGTGGATCCAAGAGATGTGTCCCAAAAAAGGAAAATGCACCATTAGGAGGTCTGATCTAGGCACCAAAAAGGGAAGATCAAGGAAGGTGGACCCAAAAAAGGGGAATAACTCAGGTTTACTGTTGGTTGGGATTGAGCCTTATATAGGCATCCTACATACCGAAATGGAATCAACACCCACATAGTTCATAATGGGGGCATATGGTTTAACATCATTTGGGATGAAGGTGAACCAACGTGAAGTGTTCGGGATAGATGAATGATGGGTGATGGGCTTAAACCTCAAAGAGGATTCCTATGTACCCTGATTATAAGACAGTGATCATAGTCCATGTAGTTTGTTAGGAGGGGCTTGGGGATTATTTATGGTTAGAGGCCTCAAAGAGTATGTCATGTTTACTGCTTTCTTGGAGACCACGTGAGTCACGCTCGGTGTGAGAAACAAGACTTTGTAAAAAACCTGATGATCATGTCAGAAGAGGTGTGGCTAGGAGGAATGGTGCAGGGATTACATAGGGCTAGTGGACCAAGGAGGGTGTTCTATGTATTAGGAGGATATGGATTTGTGTCAATCGTACATGGGAAACCCTATCTTGGTGGGTGTTAGGGCTTACATGGAGACTTCCCAAGGAGAACATGGAGAAAAATCCCAAAGGGAAATAAAAGGTGGATTGAAAAGGAAAGAAGTGAAAGGCTCCAGATCCCATTCTCTCTTTGATTTAGTCGGGCATGCCATACATGAAGAAAATAATATTTTAATATCATGTGTTGGGGATAACGGTTCTTGTAAATTTAGCATCCTAAATCTCAGACGATGATGAATCACTCCTCATCCCTTGGACTTACATAACTTATACCAACCCACACTCGAGGGATGGAAGGCACAAGTAATTACAAACGAGAGTGAGGTGGAGTGTTCAATCGAGGGTTATATGTTAGTGTGTCTATGCAAGGAAGAAATACCCTTTAGTGTGCCTATATGAAGAAGTATAAAGTAGGGAAACAAAACATGAAACACCACTTGGGGAACCTTGAAATCACTTTGTACAAGCCTAGAGGGCTACATGGGAGAGGGGTTCAAGAAGTAAGAAGCCCTTCAAATAAATGCTTCGTGAAGCTCCTATGATTCATGAAGATAAGGGGATTCACAAAGAAAGGTTCTTCACGGAGCATGGAAAAAGGGGTCTCCATGAATGTAGGAACTTCATGAATCATGATTACCCAACCGAGGCATGGAGTTTACATGTCATTTGAGGGTGCTTTATGAAGGATGAATGCTCTGTGAAGTCATGAGTTTGTAAAATAGACTTCTACCTTTGTGATGGCCATAGGGATTTAAAAAGGGAATCCAAACTTAAAGAATAGAGAAATCAGAATAAAGGGAAAGTTGGTTCTAAATGCTCAGATACCTTAGGTGATACATTTTTTTTGCTGGTTCATGGAGAAAAGGGTGCTTCATGAAATGGGATTTCAAAAGGTGAAAGGTCAGGGTAGTGATGGTTATGGGGGGAGGTCATCTATTTATAGTCACTGAGTATCGATATGCTCCAAGGGATCACTGTAGAGAAAAAGAAACTTCGTGATTAGATGTGTCTCCATTGTAATTGTGGAGCCTTCAGTCATTACTCTATAGTTGTCGTGGTGCACATCGGACTCATGGAGGCATATGTCACTACTCCGCCAAGGATATGAAAGATTCCTTTCTACTGTATTTGTGTTGTTCATGGTGATGATATGTATTCATGCTAGATATTTGTGAGTCAGGCCCTTTGGTGATTTTTTTCTTTATGGCTCTATTTTGTGCATGGAGTTTGGTGCCAACAAATTCACTCCATTAGAATGGGTGTTGAGGGGAAAATGAGGGTCGGATTCTGTGGGTAGATTGCTGAAAATATTTTCCCAAGAAGTGGGATCCCGATGATGGAACACCTATATCATGGGGAGATTTCCATAAATCTCACAACAGCTGAGGTTTCCATGAATCTCATAGAGTCAAGGCCTATAAATTTAGCATGAGGCCCCTTCCTTTTTCTATTTCTGTCTTTGTAAAATTGTTCTTCTGCTCTTGAATCGCAAAGCTCCAGTACCCCCACAAATTCTATTTAAAAACCAGTTCCATGAATTAGTGCTATGCGAATGCTACTTAGTGGAACAATGCATCATGATCTTGTATTTCTCTGTGAAATGCACCGATTCATTCGAGTCTCTGTGATCATGTGATCAGCGAATTGCGCCACATGAACGTAGTCAGTGAACAAAGAATAAAAATTCCATAGTATCAAGATACATAGACAATCCAAGAAGTTTCTCGGGAGTGTCTTATGGATGTCGCTTAATGGGAAGATATGATGAACAATCTCAATCTCGGAGAATGTGTGTGGAGTAACTCTGATCACGAGTCTGTAGTAGAGATGTTGATGGAAGGGCAGAAGGAATACCCCCTATACAAGATATTTCCACTTTAAGGCTTAAGTTTGAGGGACAATGTATTCATCCCAAAACCCAGTAGGGATGAACAAGCTTACTGGTTCAGGGGAATGCCTTTCCAATATTAGGGGTTTAGGGATGTTAATTGCCATACCTGGAAGGATTATATGGCTTTGACTATAGAATGCCTCTAGAACCATGTCATAAATGTTGATGGAAATACTCTGAAACCAAATTTATCTCTAAAACAATACCACACCATTATCAAGGTAGGTTTAGGGAACCCAAATAATGGGTGGACCGATAACTAGGACCTGTGCCAGGGTGATAAATTCATATATGAATAGGCATGGTCCTACTGGGTCTTCACATATTGTGATGAATTCGGTGTAGATCTGATGGGGGTATTCCTGTATGAGGATGCATGGGATTCTCAATTCCACATATACCAATCAAAACACATGATGCCGGAGCTACTGAGTAGGTGGTCGTTGAGGACCAATACTTTCCATTTTCATCATGGGGAGGTCTAAATTAGCCTCTGGGACCACCACCATATTGAAGAGATTCCAATCCTAGGGGTGATATGTGATGAGTTCCTCCCCGTGGAGAACACATGGGAGGATCTAGAGCAGATTCTATGGCTAGAAAGGTCACTGATATATCTGGTTCCAGGTGAAGATAAATAGTTGATGAGGGATGTTCACTTCAAACAGCTATTCATACATTTCTTTAATTTCCCACTGAAGTATCCTCCTAAATGAGAGGAGGCACCCCTGAAACTTCCAATGAGGCCGCCAACATTTACAAGGGGGGACCGGAAAAGAAAGAAAGGTTCTTACTAGAGAAACTTGGAGGAAAGTCAGTGGTAGCTATGGGGGTATAATGTCGACACTGAACAAAAACCAGTGGTCAGGTTGACTGGGTTCGTATCTGCACTAATTTTAGGATAGATGCTGCCAGTTAGGGACGCGCAAATAGGTGTGCGACTGAGCACATTTATCATGGTGTCTATGTTGGCTATGGGGCATCACATCATCCTCATGATCCAAAAGTTGGAAAACTGTACAAGGTTATGTGGAACATTAGTGAGGGGAATAATCTATAATGGGTATGTCAACCCTTCCACTTTCTGTATGGATGGATAACAGATCACTTGAGGGTTTATGAATATCCTAACTGCATCGCCGCTTGGTTCAAACTTTCATCCAGCCATTATGAATGAACTGGGAAGCTTCCTAATCAAGCTGACATCATCGGCATCACTGAACCAAATTTTTAGGGTGGAAAAATTCAAATTACATCCATTCTCGCTGCAAATTAGAGTATTTAACAATGAAGGTTGGGGTACTGAAGAGCATAGGTCACATATTCGGGCCTTTTTAGGTAGAGTTCTAGCCATAATCTATTTTTAAATTTATTTAAATCCACTTTTTGGAAAAGTGGGAAACATAGAAAGAAACCCCAGAAATTCATTACCCCATCTACATGACATGCTTTAAAAAAACAATAATACAACTTTAAAATTTCAAAACCAAATTTTAGAAACCCACCAAAATCATCCTCGAACCACGAGCTACCCACCTCAATCCGTATCTCTGGAGACCTCGAACCACAACACAGTGCCATCATCATGTTGCTATCCTGACATTTCATCCGTCGCCGACAACACGTCTGCATCATCCTCACTGGCATAACTCCACCGAACGCATCACCAATGTCCACTGCCAGAATGTTGAAACCCATCACTTATCATCGTCGGGGATGAACACAATCTCACCATCGATGATTGAAACGGCATCACCGTCAACCTCCCGAAGCCGTGATCATACTCACATCCCAAAGAACATTGAAGACCTCCATGTAGCTCCACCTCTCGGAGAGAATAAGGGACTCCTGGATCCAAAGCAGAGAGAAAGTGGACTTAAGGAGGAAGAAAAAATGGAAGTAACTTCCGGGAACCATCGACGCCGAAGAAGGTCGACACCATCGCCGCCGATAAAAACAACATTGGAACTCCGTCCGATAAACCTTCATTGCAGCCTTCACACTGACTCTAACACCATAATCGAAAAACCAGCAGAAAAATCACCAGACCAAAACCCATCGCGAACCACTCCTGAAAAAGACATAACAAACTAGAAGGAGAAGCCTACGCCCTACCAACTGTTGCGCCTTAGACGATGAACCAACAACGGATGAAGACTCCACCACACCCAAACAACCAGAGCCACACCGAAGAAGCTGCCGCCACGAAACCACCATATGCCCAACACCCATTAAAATAGATCAACGCTGGGAGAAGACCGTCGAAAAATAACTGAGGAGAAACCCATCTCCACCATCGCGTGAGAAGACCACTTATCTACCCAAAGAACACAGGCGAGACATGCGGCTGCAACTCCAGACCGCAGCAGACCGGCACTCAACCACAGATTTCACGGTGCCGCCATGGAAGCCAAGACCACCGAAGATAGTGAGCCTTTGATGCCACAAAAGCCCGTTGTGGGATACCAACCACAACACCGCCAGAGAACCCGCAAACCCTCGAAACAATGGGCCCGAGCCTTCAACGATGTTGAAATTTGGAATCGAACCTCGACGTCGCCACAGCAGGAGCACGCCTCGTACTCGCTGAGAACCCAGGAGCAGAGCCATAGCCGTCCGAGAACTGGATGGTGGTGATGGGGAAAACCTATCTTCGTGGGGAGCCCCTTACGGTCGCATCTGAGGTGGAGTTCTAGAGACGCGGGTAGATCATAAACATATCTGTGATCCATATACCCCACATCTCTTTGTGAGGCAATTCTGATGCATGCAAAGGTTAACGCCGATAGTCTACTAATGAGTGCACCGTGAATATCGTCCATATGTAATGAAGAAAATGTGGATCATGTTAACATGGGAGGATGGAAATATGAAAAAAGATCTACCTCTACCTACTTCCGGTTACACACTATTTGAGGAGTATGAAAAGAGTTGGGATGCAACCCACACAGGAGAGATGCTAAAAAAATGGACTGCCCATGTTGATGATGAGGTGACTACTTGACCCTGCAGTCAGGGTTGAACAATAGTAAGAACACATCCTGGTGGTAGGACTAATGCACATCATGTTGGTGGAATAGTAATAATGTTATTAATTACGAGGCATGCACCGAGTGGAAGTGAAAGGAAACCAGCAACAATAGACCCAGCAGTCCCAAATGCACAAAATCAGGAGGAAGGGAGGCCATCAAGAGGGTTACGTAGGATACCTTCCCAAGCTCCTTGTAAGCGTCTGCACTATGTGGACATTCCTGAGGATGATGTCTATTAAAAGGCTTGGGAAACCTGAGATGTTAATCGGAAATGTCTTAGTCCTTACGAGATGTGGGACCATCTTAACAAATTTGGATCAGACCTTATGGACATATCCTATGCCAAGGACATATTTTTGGCCTCTTATATAGAGGGGGAGTGATACATGATGGAGCTAGAGGACTTTGTACATTATTGGGGCACCCTGCATCCAATGACAGATCGAGTGAAAATGATGCTCAACCGAATGTCTCCACCACAACTGCCTACTACTGAGCTGGAAGAGCACTTCCCTATGATGGATGGGTTTAATGAGTCTTGGGGAGAAGTTTCCTACAAAGGGATTCCCCTAGAGGAAGGTGAGGTAGGGCCTTAGAGATGGGAGAATTCACCAGAATTATTGAGGTAAGATCTAATCCATTCCTTTGTGCTATGATCTTACTTATATCATCCAGGTTTCTCAACTGAAATTTGTTCTATACAGGATATCCTCACACAAAATACACAATACTATAAAATCATCCATTAACATCTCTAGAAATGGACTTTATCAGTTCTATAAAATCACTAACTACATGAGAGAGGTTAAAATCCATTGACTTTTATCAATGATAAAAAATCACTAATAATGGGGTCCTTTATCACTGCTAATAACACGCTAATAAATAGGACCTTTATCAATGATTTCAGAAGTGGTGATAAAGGACCCATTTATCAGTGCTTTTTTTAGTGAAACTAAAGGAACAATTTATCGGTTCTTTAAAAAGTGCTGATATAGGTTATTTAATTAGCACTTATATATGTGTTGATAGAGGGCCATTCTGTAGTGTGCTGCAATAGGACACTATAGCACCAAAAACACATCAGATATCAACACAAAAAAGTCCCAATATAAAATTTAAATTAAATGAAATTTACACCATAAAAGAAAGAAAAAAACACTATTATATACATTTCAAACATTGGTTTATATAATTACATAAATACAAATTATTAAATACATTGAAAAACATCAATGTTCCTTTACCTTTTAATCCTAACCCAACTCATGCTATTTCCAAACAAATCACCCTTGCTCGAGCAAAGAACACACCTATATAAGAAATAAATTCTTATATTATTAATAATATAATGATAAAATTAACAAAATATGTTAATTTAACTAAAATTGATGTCATTTTTAAATAAAAAGATGCACTTTCAGTCATACCAATCACAATGTGCATCATATTGAGGTTAAACTGATTCCAACATTTCTCAAATGACTTATGTATCATTGTCCAAAAGTATCAAAACAATCTGAATGTGTTTTCTCAGTTTTTGAGTATGTGAGTAGTCTTTTTTACTAAAATGTCATTTTCAACTGGAAACATATACTTTTGACTCATTCAGATCACATCGGGTATGATTTTGACATGGAAAGGATTCCTACAAGTCAAAAATGACTTATGATTCAATTTACTAAATTATCAAGAAAATCCAAACATTTTTGATCAGTTTTCAATGAGTGACACTTTTTGAACTAAAAAGTCAATTTTAAATTGATAACAGACACTTTGAGTCATACCGGCCACATCATGTATCATATTCAGGTGTGGATGATTATTATGTGTCACAAATGACTTATGGAACATTTTAGTAATGTAACAATCAGAATGTGTTGTCTTTGTTTGGTTAAGTAAAGTTTCCCATTTTATTAAAATTGATGACAATTTTAAATAAAAAGACATATGTTGAGTTATACTAGTCACATCGTGCATTTGATTGAGGTTAAGTTGATTCCTACACAGCCAAAATGTCTTATGGATCGTTTTCCAAAAGTATCAAAACAATTTGAATTTTTTTCTTGATTTTGGGTAAGTCACTTGTCTTTTTTACTAAAATGTCATTTTAAAATTGGAAAATGCACTTTGAATCATACTGATCATATTGTGTATTAGATTGAGGTTCGGCTAATTCATACACATCAAAAATGGATTATGGATCATTTTCCTAAAGTATTTACACAATTTGAATGTTTTTTCTCAGTTTTGGGTAGGTCAGTTTCCCTTTTTTCCAAAACTAATGACAATTTTAAATAAAAACATGCCCTTGGAGTTATATTGATCACAATCTGTGTTGGATTCAGGTACAACTAATTCATGAATTTCTCAAATTAGTTTTGGATCATTGTACTAAAGTATCAAAACAATATGAATGTGTTTTTTTTTTCAGTTTTGTGAGGGTCATTTTATTCTATTACAAAAATTGACGTCAATTTTATATAAAGATGCACTAAGAGTTATACCGGTCACACCGTACATGCATTTCATTGTGGTGGGACTGATTTTTAAACATTAAAAATCACATATGGATTGGTTTCCTAAATTATCAAAACAATCTGAATGTATTTTATCAGTTTTGAGTATGTAACTTGTCTTTTTTACTAAAATGTCATTTTAAACTTGAAACGCACACTTTGAATCATAAGGATCACATAATGTATTGGATTGATGTGATACCAATTCCTTTACATAAAAAATGATTTATGAACTAATTCCCTAAATTATCAAGAAAATCCAAGCACGTTTTCTAAGGTTTTAGTGAGTGAAAATTTTTAAAGTCAAATGTCAATTTTAAACTCATAACAGACACATTGAGTCAGTTATCTTTTTTACTAAAATTAATGTCTATTTCAAATAGAAAGAAGTTTGGAGCCATACCAGTCACATCATGTGTTTTATTGAGGTGCATATGATTACTACATGTCCCAATGTATCAAAATAATACTAACTGTCAATGTTACCATGATTTCCATTGAATTTATTCATAGAACTGTCAACACTGCATGAGAAGATCTGAACAAACCACATCAACTAAAAAAAGAATCCACATGTATATGAAAATAATAATTTTTAGAGTAATACTAAATAAAAATAAACTAAACATAAATATGAAACAATACATTAATTTTATGGATAATGATTTTACTATATAAACATCAAGATTGCTTATGTGATTGAGAAGAGGTATCATTATTGCTCTTCCTACAATGGTAGTGGAGAGAATGTGGGAAAAAGTGATAAATTAAACATTGTAGGGGTGAAAAGGTTTTGAGTGAGAAAAAGAATGAATGTTAGACTGAGAACCCCAACTCAAAAAAAAAAGAATCCATGTGTATAAGAAAATAGTTATCATGTGAGTAATACAAAGAGGATATGAATTAAACATAAATATGAAATAATAAATTAAATTCATAGATAATGATTTTACTGTGAAAACATCAATATTACCTTTGTGATTGAGAAGAGGAAACATCATTTCTCTTCTTATAAAATTAGTATAGGGAACTTTAACGAAAGTGATAAATACAACACTACATGGGTGAAAAGGATTTCAAGGAGAAGAATCATTAAAGGTGGACAATGCACCCCAATCTGAACAAAAGAATCCACCTATATAAGAAATGATTTATCATGTGAGTAATAGTAAAAGGAAATAAATTAAACATAAATATGAAATTATAAATTAATTCTATGTAAAATTATTTTACTGTAAAAAACATCAAGATTAACTCTATGATTGAGAAGAGACAGCGTCACTGCTCTTCCTACAAAGGCATCCCACATTGACATAAATATTCTAAAATAAACAAACTCTACAAGGAATAATGTAAATAAAATCAGTGTTTTATTATATAATTTTTAAGTAAAATAGAGAATGTATATCATTAAATTACCTTTACATCCTTCCAAATGGTTTTGCTGGTCTAGATATAATCTAATAAAAAAACTAAGGAATTTTTTGCACTTCATTACAGTTTAGAAGACTGTATGGATGTCAGGAAACCATGAGAAAATTAATGATATTGATGTCTATTTTGATCCATTGGTCAATAGATCCAAAACAAGGATTGGTTGTGCATCACTCACAAAGTTAATAAAAAATCTAAGGATTCTCTGTACACTTCACTATTGTTGGTTAACTACCGCTCAATAGAAAATCTAACATGAACGTCCTACCTTGTGTCCCCGTGATTCTCTCATCCCACACATGATCCCAAATATATCTATGTTCAAGAATATCATTAGTTTGTTTCTATTTATGTGTGGGATGAGATCATCAAGGGGACGTTGTGCAGTAAGTTTAGGTCATATGTTATGTTAACCAGTAGTCAACCAACAGTAGTGAAGTGCACAAAGAATCCTTTGTTCTGTTATTAGCCTTGTGAGTCACGAACAACCAATCCCTATTTAGTATCCATTGATCAATGGATCCAAATAGACATCAATATTCTTCCAACTCTTCCAGAATAATTTGTATTCAATAACAACATTGTAAAAACAATCAAATAATTTTAAGTGTTGTCTGCATACTCTCTTTCAAACATGATGAACTCTCTAATTCCATCTTCATGTTCATTTTTCAAATGATTAGAAAGAATCCAATTTTGGTTCATATCCATTATATTGGGTTCATAAAATATTAATTCAATACAACATAAAAATAAATACACATAAGATATTCATGATCAAAAGTGAATGTTATAGTAAATTTTAATAAGAAAAACTCAACATTTTATTATTCCAAAGAATTTTATTATGTTGAAAAAAATGGTTAATTGAATTTTAAAAAAGAATTACTCTACATGAAATCTTTCTTAAACCCCATAATCAAATGAAAAATAAAATATAGGCAATTGAGGAGTAATAAATATGATAGACAAGAATAATAAAATCTCATTCAATAAACTAATAAATATAAAAATGTATTTGAACAAGTGATGTAGTAACCTAAGGAATTATTACATTTAAAATTAATGGTATATAAATATTTGAAAACATATCAAGAATGTTTGGATGTAAAAAAATAACACCAATCCATCACAAGGAAATTCAAGGTACTCAAACTGGATGTAAAATTAGCATTTACTAATGGATTACATGAATATGATTTACATTAAACAAACAGATATTTTTCACATTCTTTAATATGAGAATTATATTTTTAAATTGACAAAGGTGATGGATGATTTGAAATAAGAACTAAGAGTTTAGTAGTGAATCGGATCTTGCTGGGTTGGTTCTCACTGCCCTTACTTCTCATTTTTTGGGTTACTCTTAATACCCCTCTTCTCTTTATTCTTCTCATCGATTTGTCTCCTCGCTTTCACGGTCGGTCTGATCCGATAAAGGAGTTATGACTTTTCCCTAACTACATCACCTCGATCTTACCTCGTGATCATCCAATCCTCTCCAAGTCGGTTCTGGAGAGTTTGATTCTTTAGGTTTTGTGATTAGAGGCTCAGTGGCTGTGGTTCTTCAAGGCGTCTTCATCATTTCTTTCCGTGGTTCTAGTCCCCGATCTCCCCTTCATCTTTCTTGGTTTTTTCTTTCATTTGGGTTTTATCCTCCGTTATTCTTCTTCATCTGCCTCAACCTTCTCTGACCTAGAGTTCCATTACTCCTCTCCAGGTTGGAATTGGAGAGATGGATACACATGGGTTTTTGTCCATGTAGTTCGGCAACCATGGATTTTTCGTTCAGTGATTCATTTTCATCAGGTTTTCCGATACAGGTTTCTTCTATCATAGTGGTTCTTTAGGGGCTTATTGGAATTTTGTGATCCTATGTTATTTTTGTTTATCTTGCGATGTATTTGATGATCCTAGGATTTAATGTTGCTTTTTGGGTGATTTTTATGTTTCAGGGTCAGTGTTGGTCGAAGAAGAGGCACTTCTGATAGCAGTTTTGGAGGTGCTACTCGTCCTATGGTGTTCAGTGGGATGTTTTTTCGAAGATGGCATTGGTTCTTTAGCGATGCTGTTGTTGGAATCCGGTGGCCTTATTCATCGGTCTGGTAGTTAAATGGTGAAGATGACCAGTGTGAGGATGGTTCAACTTTCAACAGGCGACGACACTGTCGATGTTTGGAGTGTACGACAACAACGTGACGTGAAGGATGATGATTTTTTTGGCAGAGAAGACAATGATGTTGATCGTGGGATTTGTATCGGGTGACAGTTACTTTTCCATTTGATTTGAAATTTTGAATTTGGTGTTATTGCGGGGTTGATGGTTTGTACTTGTATTTTGAAATGGTTTGAAGCTTGTAATTTGAATTTTGAAATCAGCCGGTGAATGTTTTTTTGTAAGGTTCCCACTTTTCCTTAAAGTGGATCTTTTGAAAAATAAAAAAATGTTTTTGATGGAGAAAAAACAAGAGGAGGACAATGAACAATGTTTAAATGTTGGTGATTAGTGAATTGATATTTTTCTTAGTTTATAGGTGAATCATGGAATTCATGGGAGATTTATTTCCCAATCCATTTAAGTGTGGGAGGTGTTTTATAGGAGACTAATGTAATTTTTGGAATTTATTTGATATTTATAACTTTGGGGGATCAATTTGTGAAATGTAAACAAAATAAAACAACTGACTAAAATCCATGAGACTCCATGTGTCACCATTGAGTCTAGAAAAAATATACTATCCATGAGGAATCAAGAGTTGAATCAAAATTGAAAACTGAGAAAATCAGAAGGCCTACCTCGCTAGTATAATATCATCAGACCACAAATAACGACATCATTGAATAAGAAATCAAAAACAAGGCCAAAAATACACAAATAAAATTGGAAGGACTACCTTACTAGGTTGAAGAAAATCTAACAACCTATTCAGAAACCCTAACTACGAACAATGGATGTTGGATGAGATGTTTGAGCAATAGGAGGCATTCCAGTGGTATGATTTGAGCTTTGATTCACTGAGGAGGAGCGCCGAAAGTTGGTTGCTTACTTGGAAAGATTCTAATATCATGATGGGTCACTAATGGTTAGGGTTTTTTAATTAGACTGGGACACTTTTATCAACGATTATAAAAAAGTGCAGATAAAGAGTCATTTTATCAGCGCTTATTACTTAAGCACTGATAAAGGTAGGTCTTTATATGTGCTAATAAAGAACTGATAAAATCAATCTTTATCAGTTCTAAACTTATAGTTCTGATAAATGTTTATTTTATCAATGCTTTTAGTAGCGCTGATAAAGAGATACCTCTATCAGCGTTAAAAAAAGTGCTAATAAAGACTAACTTTATTAATGCTTATTCCTTAAGCGCTGTTAAAGGATTTATAATTCTAATAATAAAAAAGAAATTGTAAATATTTATATATACTTAATAAATCTATATAAATATAAATATAGTAAATATTTTTATTATAATTTTATAATTATTTATATATAATTATAGAAATATTTTTAAAAAATAATATCTGTATCAATATATATATTTATATAATTAAATATATATATATATATATATATATATAATAAATCTATATAAATATAAATACAGTAAATATATTCATTATTTAAGTAAATTTATTATAAATTTAATAATTATTTATTTAAAATTTTATAAATAATTTTTTTAAAAATATTTATTTATTTATAATTATAAATATATAGTTGTATAAATATAGTAAATATAAATTTATAAATATATTTATTTATAGACATTTTTTTACAAATACTGTTTTGACATTATTAATGAATATCTAATTTTACATGCATGTATATATGTTAAAAATGTGTGAAATTTAATAAATTAAGAATATGTACACTTTAACAATATTAAAAAAATGGATAATTTTTATGTGTGTGAATTATATATAAAAATGCAATAATTACGCATATATGAAATCAATATAACATAGATTTGATCTTTGTTAAATTGAAAAATCAAATGACATTCAATTAAATGTTGATTACTATGAAATTAGACAGTATTATTAATTCATATTAATTTTTAATTATAAAATCCATTATTCAATAAATATATGAATATTTAATGTAAAGCGCATAAATATTTTGTAATATATAAATCATATTCATTTACATATATATATATATATAATTTAATAACATTAATTATCATAATTATCTAATTAATAAAATGTTTAATATTTAATAATGTATAATCAATTTATTCAATTTTATTAATAATTATTAAATTAAAAAAAATTAATCTTTTTTTTTATTAAAATCAATTTTTATTTTTAATTTATTTAAATATTTCATTTTATTTATTCAGAACTTTATTAGCACTAAAAATAGCAATGATAAAAGGTTAAATTTATCAGCACCTTCCATAGCACTCATAAATATACCATTTATCGACATTTTTCTTCTTATGGTGATAAATGCCAACACTATTAAAGGCCGGTTTTGTAGTAGTTAACCCCTATTGCATGGAAATGGATGAGGCTCTCTAGCCCGTACCGAGGATGATGATGAGGACAGGGTCCAACGAAGTTGTGGTAACCAAGGTGGCCATTCCAGAATCTTTGGAGTCCCTAACCATATATATGGGGCCACATCCTGGGATTCCAACTGTAATAACCCAAGAACATGATCAAATATTCAAACTTTTTAAGTTCTCTCTCTGCAAACTAATAAATATTTGTCCATCGGGCCTAGCCAACTGACATTGTCTTTGTCGGAACAGTTCTTCAAGTGGCAGGCGTGCTGCTAGTGAGGATGGTCAGAGGTCCCGGTGCTCCTTTCCTAAGTGTAATGCCGATCAATATGGAACTGAACCCTCGAGATGACTAGGACATGATAATACCCGTTGTGTGTGGAAAAACTATCAGGGTGGAAACCGAAATCATCAAGGTGAAATCCAGTGATGAAGATCTACCGCATGACATTGAGCCCAACCCATCTAATGAAATGCTAGAGGAGGATCCCGCTGCTGAACATCTGAAGGCATTCCCAAAATATGAACCTATTGAACCAGAGGTGTTGGATGAGCCCAATTATGATGTGGAGGATAGTTGGTCTATTCATCGTCGGTCATGAAAACTAATCAAGCACTTTATCGATTATGTGCCATAGGTAGAATGGATAAGCCAAATAGGGAAACTTCATTCCTGGTTGTATGACCTATTCGTCAGAGGGGTGGATGTATGAGGTCTACACATGATAATCTATGATTACCTTACTGAGAAAGTTTGGGAGAGCGATAGTGATTTCAGTGTGTCTTAGAAACGAAAGAAGTCTGTCAACATTCCAAAGCATCAGGAGGCTAAAAAGTGGATCCAACACCTATAAACACAAATTAATGAGCGCTCTTCTTTAATAAACACCCAATCAGAACTCATATCATGATTACAAGTCCAGATAGAAGTATCCAAAGAGATGATGAAGAGAACATCTCATGAAGTCTTTGATATTCAAGCTGAGAAAGATAGAATATGAATCATAGCATATGGACTTCTCCCCATAGCCAATGAAACAGGAAGGGAGCTCAGGCGGCAACAGAAACTCCTAGGTGCCACACACCAAATGGTGGAATAACTGAAGTGTTCCATTGAAGAGGCCAATCCACTTGGGTTGTGTTTTCATAACATACAAAAATTTCTCTTGATTTCTTACTTATTTAGACTGTGTTCATGGAAATATTTTTTACCTTAAGCAATGCATCTCAATCAAATTTGTAAAACAACTAATAATCAATCCCTAAGCTCACGTGGGTCATACCCAATGTGAGAAAGAAGGGATAACCACTGAATCATTCTTGAATATGAGAGCGTCGACCAATCATTAAATAATCGAGGTCTGACCGACCACCCAGAGCTTTCAGACTATGAGAGAGAGGGGATACGAATAGAGAATATGATTCTCAGAAGAGCCAAATCGCCTTTCTCGACACATTTTAGTACACAAGTAGGTTAATTACAGGGGCATTTGAATCAATCCAAACAAAGGGTAATGAAATGTTTGAATCATGATACCAAAAATTTGGAACATAGTGGTGGTGGCATGACAATGGATGATAAATGCTCTTTGAATTTGAAACACAACATCCATATCATGCTAGCTTGAAATGGGGAAAACAAACGAGGGCCAACAATTGACCGTATTCGAAAAAAGGGGCCAAACTCAAAGTGTCATATGATGTATTCTAGAACGTTAGCCTAGGATGGTAGGAGAGCCTTTAGGCCGAGCATCCATACTGTTAGGGGGTTCCCTCAGAAATCAAAGAGGACGAGGTTCCAAATAAAGGGAACACAAAGCATGGAAATGGAGTGATGGGTTGTTCGAAAGGATTCCAACACTCTTGAAATCATGCCTCTGTGAAAAAAGATCGTTGGGTGAGTGTATCAGTCTAAAGCAAGGTCAAACCTACTCCCATATAGGATCTCTCTGGAAAGGACCTAGAATGCCTCATAGGTGAAGAGGATGGGTATATAGTTTAAAGTCATACGATGCAGATGATGCATGGAATAATTTAACGTCATATGACCAGGATGTTCCATATATTTTAAGGTCATACCGTATGGACCCTAGTTAATAGTAAAAATTCATGTTATAAAGACTATAATATCTATTCCCATAGTGTTCACATAGCAAATAAGAGATGAAACCAACATGAATGATCCATGGGAGGCTTCAACACCATACAGATATCAAGGAATAGACAGAAAGAAGGCATACGTAGTGCGGTAAGGGAAAACACCCCTCACAAACAAAGGCCAAGGAGATCTACTGCTGAACTTCACACCACATATTCCTATGAAGCTCTTAGTTTAGGTTTATAGAGTTTAGACCGTAATTGGGGAAAAGGGTCAAAAGGGTTAATGAACCTGGGGATGGACCTAAAGATTAAATTTCTGAGTGTCATTATGTATCCCATAAAGAGAGGAATCAAGCTGAACATAGTTCTTGAAACGCAACATAGTGGATGACAAGTACCAATGGTGATTCCTTCTCAACCGATAACACCTCTATGAAGTTCCATTTTTCATCATGTGTCTAGGATGATGGTGACACAGTTTAAGGTCATATAAAAGGATTGATTGACTCATTTTAACATCATTTGGTAAGGGCACAACTGTTTAATGTCATGAGGGACAAGGGAACGTAGTTTAAATGTTATATTTCTTGGACAAAATGAGTCTTAGTTTAAGGTTATAAAATTTAGACCAAGAGGTCGCACAACTCTTTTATGTGGGTATATGTAACACCCCAATATTTCACAGTAAGTTATTTTCTTTAAAGTAATTCAATAGCTTGCACTAGACACAACACCAAGTTCGAGCGCATGACGACTTACCAAACTAGCTTTCAAATAGCTATTATGAATAGTATAAACTGAATTTTAAATTTTATATACTCCATATAATATTAACATACATATAATGTGTTTCTTAGACATAATATAAGAACAAATTAATTTTTTAGATAAAAGAAGTATTTTAAAAAAAATGCAATTTTCCCGCCTTTTAATGGAAAACCCTTTTTAAATCCAATATTTGAAAATTTCATATATTAAATTTGACAAAATAAAATTCTTATTTAGGAGAGGGACATAAAAATTTATTTTTGATAAATTTTTAGTGCTTTTCTGATAACTTTCATATTTTGATGAATAGTGAAAAAAATACAAAATTATAATTGAAAACAACTTTTTTAAAGAAAATAATTTATAGTGTTAAATTATACATTTGAATGGTTTTGAAGTATAATTAGATTATATTTTTATTATTTAATCAAATTTTGGTCATTTGAATTAATTTTACATTTAAATTGGACATAAACACATATCAATATTTTGACAGTTTTTAATTCTAAAAAACACGATTTCTGGTTTTGACAATGGGAATATTTTTTAAATTAATTAATACAAATTACATGTTTTAAATTTTGTAAAATAGACATCATTTTTGAATTTGGAATATCAAAATTAGCTTTGGGTGAGTTTTTGGCATTTTTCTAAAAACTTTCAATTTTTGATGAATAGTGAAAAACACTACGTTATTGTTTAAAGCTGAATTTTTACTTTAATAATTATTTTTAATTTAAATTCGTTTTAAGGTAAAAATAGATAAATAATACCTCTAATATTCTAATGTAATTCATTGAAGTCATTTTATAATAATATTAGATATACAAAATTTTATTGAACGTTTTACTGTCTTTTACCCACCTTCTCGGCACATTTGCAAATTTGCATAAAACGTAATTTTACCGCTTCTCTGAATTAAATTTAAAAACTCCAAGTGACATGTTTAACATTATTAAGTAATATTTGGTTCAATAGGATAAAAATAATTTCTTGTGAATAGTAACTTTTGAATTTTATTTACCACAACTAAAACTAAATAGGGTAATTAAAGGTAAAAATGATATTATAATTACCCTAACACATGTCCTAATTCTATTGGATAAGTTTATTTAGACCAAGATAAACCTTAGTAAAAATATAATTGTTTTTGATCCACTTTTATTAGATTCATAAATTTATTACATTTTATTTAAAGAAGAGTTAAAAGTGTTAAATTCAATGTTTAATTACTAACACATTTTTAATATAGGGTTACACATACAATAAATTTGGTTATAAATATTAATTAGAAACATAAAAAGATTTAATACATCATGATATTTTATTTTTAATTTTTATACATTAAATATATAAATTTATTTTTGACACAATGATGATGTAGTAATTACCTTATTAATGAAAGACTGAAATAATTGATGTTATAAATATTAAAATAAATGTAAATTGAGACTTTTTATGAATTACACAAATTTTATAGGTTAATATTATATTTTGGGTTGAATAAATGTATTTATTTTGAATAAATAACATTGTTATGACTTTCACAAAAACCAAATACTAAATAGTGTCAAGATTGACATAAATGGGGTTTTAAAACAAATACTATTTTATTAAATTATATAATAGTCCTTAAATTATAAGGTTCTTCAAAAAGACTTATATAATGATAGATATGTCATTAATGAACCACTTGAGCTTAAATTGTCATTTTATTGTAAGTTTATTAACCATGTAGTATAAAAATATAAGAAGACATGTGAAATGTTAAACTATTTAACTAAGAGTTAAATCTAAAAGATATGATTAATGTGATGAACTAAACTTGTATAAAACATATTGTTTGAGAGATTTTCGACCCATAAACACCTTATACTAGAAATAAATCTATTTTGAGCTATTATAAATATAAAATGAATTTATATTAAAATAATATTTCAATCTTTTCCAAAAGTAACACTCACCTCTCTTATAAAAGGGTACTTCCCCTTCTCTTAATTTCACACATCCAAAGCCTTTTGGATCGGTCAAAACCTGATCAAATATCCTCCCAACTAACCTAAATCCAACATATAGGACTTACCTTGATCAGAAAGCCAACCAAAAGACCCATTTTGTTCAAATCAAAAGGAAGAACTCGAAGAAGAGGTAATTACTTCATCGTCTCTTTCAAAGTCCCTTTCTCATTCCACTTCCTCTTTCTTTGTTGTTTCCCTACTAAAATAATAAATCCAGTAAATTATACATAGTGAGATGTTATTGTAAATATGGTACAAACATATTCATTATTCTACCCATTCTATGAATAACAAAGTCACCATACATGTGTATGTACGACATACCATCTCCACTTCGTGGTATAGTTTGTTATTCAACACTTCAATATTTGTATGGGTATAATAATGAGCATAACAGATGTAAATAATAAATATAACATTTTAATGATTCTTTATATATAATATACTATCCAATCATATACGATTTCACTACTAATTGAATGATATTTTCACTCGTGCGTATGTACGACTTACCGTCTCCACGACATGATGAGATTTCATTCCCCGTCATAACCATTCAAGAATAATTTTCATTTGATGATTAAAAACAATTTTTAATAACTTAATTTCATTATGGATATGAATAAGATTAATCTTATCCACAACAAACATGACATAGGTAACAAAACATATAAAGGAAAACGAATCAGTGAACACCCAAAACAATGATACTACTAAAATATAATTAACAAAGAAATATTAGAAGATCATATATGATATCATATTTACATATGTGGTTATTTTATAATTTAATAACAATTATTTCACCATTATAAAATAGGTTAACCTACCCTCAATGAATAAAATGTACAAGGTAAGGGGTTTTCATCTCACTTTTATTCCCGTGAGATTCATGCTATATTTATAACTATTTCCTTTTATGAGGTGTATGAACTGCCCACGATTGTATTATTTGTGTAATATAATATAATTTTTGGTTATTTAAATCTTCATTGTATTATGATTCTTTTACGGGTTGTATGTTTCGTAAGTTACCAAATCAGTAAGGGAATTTCTAATTTCAATTTCTACTCATTGGGTTTTATGCATACTTCATTGATTATTTTACTCCAAGATTATGTGTGGAATCACTATTTACTTGTTTATCTAGTAATTTAGACTCATATTTGTTTGGATATAATTTTGATACACATAATCAATCCATTTATAAATTCTCAAGCCATTGATATGAGCTTGATAAGGGTAATCTTAACTCAATTTTCATTCATTGAGTTAAACATCCAAGTCATTGGTTCTGTTTTTACAAGAATATCTGTGAATGTCCTCAAATTTATTTACACAGAATATCAAATCATATATAGTTTATTTATATTTCTCACACATAATTATTTCATTGATTTATCCTTAATCTAAGGATACAGTCTTTATAAGGAATTTCACCTCAACTTACATTCCATTGAGACTTCTTTGTTGTCGTGCACCAATTCACTTGTATATGGTGTTTATACTGTACTTTGACATAGTATATCATTAATCAATTTATTATCATGATATTATAAATTTTTGATTAACTCAATTATTTTTATTAAATCATCTCTCATTTGGTTAGGAACTCTAACTAAAATATCATTTTAAATGTTTTAAAGATTTATTCATCTAATTTTTTCTCATTAATGTACATGTTTTAAAAATGGTTTTAAGGATTTGTTTATATGAAAAAGAATGTTTTAAAATTAAAATTACTTTTAAATATTTGAATGTGGTATGTGATAATTTGATTCAAAAATCTCTTTTAAATGGCTTCTTGATAAATAGTGAAACTTTTAAATGTTTCCAAGGAAAAGGGGATATTTTTCTCAAATAGTTTTACTGATTATTTTTATCAATGTAAATATCCTTCATTATTTTTGATTGAGATTGATTTATTATAATACAATCTTGCATATTTTATTTAATGAGTTATGTTTAATTGTGGATGTGCTATTTTTATACCATTCATAATTTGTGGACATTTCGTATGATAGTTTTAATATGAATGTTTAGATTATGTTTCACCCTTTTCATATGAGGAATGAATTGAACTTAGTAAGTGATGGGCGGGGCCCTCTATAGCCTCTCTATGCATCTTTATGTCTCATGAGAACAACTAGTGTCTTAGAAAAAGGCCTTGGAAAAATCATTATTTGTATTCTTGATATGAGGCCTTGACTATGTGGTTATGATGTCCGAAATTATGCATTCCATCATTATGAAATTAGATATTGATATTACATGTAATTATTAAACTAGTATAATATCCATGTGAATAATTAAATGGAATTATTTGATTTATCTTTTCCATATAATTCTGAATTTTAAGTTTAAAAGCCCTGTGTTTTATTTTTATACATTTCCTTAAATTTTTATGCTTATTTTTGATAGTTTCTACTATATTGTTATCCTTAATTAGCATTTTATCTCACCCCTTTCTTATGTTTTATTTTTCCCAGGATGCAAAGAAGTATATTATCATTGAGCTGTAGTAATAGGCTAAGGGGTATGAGTGTGTTAAAAGGAGACACAATGTTTTAATTTTTCCATTTTATAATGTAATATAAAACTTATGTATGTATCTAGTACTTTCAAGGCTACTAAACTGATCGGTATTTCGGGAATTGATCCCTTGTGATTATGCCAATGTTATGTAATAAAGCACCAACTCTAGGTAACAAGGGTTAGGGAATTAAAATTGGTATCAGAGGAAGTTTAGTAAAAACCTAGGAAACTATATTTAGAAAAACTCTGATTAGGGAACATTACCCTATGATATACTTTGAGGATTAATATATAATCACTTCCTATAATTTTGTTAATGTAGATATTTAGTGAATTTTCCATGAAATAAATTCCTATTTTGATACGTACAAGTGGAGGCAGATCTGGTACAAATGTATCTAGGGGTAAAACCTGAAAACACCACTTTGATCTAGACTCAAACAAGAACTGGTGCATGACAATGGGCCTTGCTGCACTCTTGGTTACAACACTCCTGAGGGATATGCTTAGGATAATTCAAATTTTCTTTAAAAACAGATTTAATGGATTTTAATATAAGATGATAATAAATAATCTTAGTTAATCCTAAGGTTTTTTAGAATGAAAACAAGGTGTCATGATATTCTCTAAATGATTGTATGACTATTGTTACTCACACTATACTTTCTTGTTTTAGTCAATGATTGGACTCCAATGAATTCATAGTAACATTGAACATGATGTACAAGGTGGACATGATGGTGGAAATGAGAAAATAAATGGAATGTTGATAGGTGAAAAAGATATCATGTTTATGAGGAAGCAGATTTCCAAAAATATGATAAAATATATATACATTACCAAACTCCCAAACTCAAAAAAGAAGAGAAAGGTGGAGAATGATAAGAGCTCTGGTAGTGGAGACCGTGGGGAAAAGAAACCTCAATTTCAATCATGCAGGAAATGTGGAAGGAGACACATAGGAAAGTATCTCAATGAAACAAAGAAATGATTTAACTGTGGGAAATATGGACATAAAGTAAAGTATTTATGAGGAAAAATGAAGAGTACTATGGAAAAAAACAAAAATGATCCTAAGAATCCATTTACAGTTATTTGTTGTAAATATATAGGACCTAGGCATTACCTGAGTTAATTCCCTATTCTATAGGATAACCACTAGGTCATTGAAGAACCTATATGGAAATACATGGATGGAGAAATGTTTAAAAGTAATAATGCTCTTTGTTGATCGGATTACTTTGGAAAACTTTTCTCTTGTATGTGTAACCCTACAGTTTGTTATGTGAAAATTATATTTGAGGAAGAATTATCTTTTATTTTGTGGATATAGTTATAAAAAACCATTTGAGTTTATATGATCCTTGAATTTTAGGCAATTATAGGTTTTTAATTTTTGGGATGAAAATGTGAGTTTCCGAAAAAGGACAACACGCAGACCGTGTGACAACCCGTCGCGTCGGATAATGTTGTGGGAATCGAACATAAAAAGACCCAAATCTTGACATATATGTAAATTAAATTACTTTTTCTGAATACTTAATACTTGAAAAAAACTGACGCCCAAAGACCGAATTAGTTTAGTGTCTTTGGAAACTCAGAACGTAATCTTCTAATCATGGTGAAAGATCTTCAACATCTCCCATAAAGATCTTCCCCTTTTGGTTTTCTTACCTAAAACCTTTCTTTATATCTTGGGGAAAATAAAACCTAAAAAGGGTGAGCTGAAATGCTCAGTAATGGTAGACATAGAGAACATAAAACAATCTATAAACATTTGAATTCAAAAACTTGAACATAAAATCTAAACATCAAAATTTTGAGCAAAGACATAAATCTTGGAAGTACGTAAGGCATATATCATAAAGGAACATCGATCATGATAAAATAGCATGGGAATAAAACATATAATTGTAGAAAACCATTAAGAACATGATATTATTTCCATAGTATCCAAGGCATTGCGGCCAAGACCATATTAGTGAAAAAAGTCCCTTTCTGAATCAAGTTCACTCCTGATTCCAGTCCTGTATCACTGAACCAGATTAACTTACCGTTCCAGCCATGTATATCTCATGAGATCTAAATCTTTACCCAATGCATTAGAGGGAGATATAGGTCCCACCCATCTCATAATGAAATCATTCTTATGTGTGCCACAACATAATTATTCATCATTCATCATAACCCAAAGAATAAAATGGGTTTCATAAACATCATCACATCATAACATAATCCATATAAAACAAATGGATATCATTTCATCATAAGAAAAGTGAAACCTTGTAAATCATAGAGACATTATACTTGAAACATACACATATTAAATAATGTCATCTTAGATGGAAAATGGTTTTGATAAAATACTTGAAATGAATTCTTGAGGAAAATATCCTTTTTTCTTAAAAATCAGTTTCTTTTCACAAAATGTCATGAAATTTTAAAAGAAAAGGATTTTATTGAAAATAGTCATGAAATATTTTAGAGTAAGCTTCATGAAAATAAGGCGTTATAAAACCGTGAAAATCCGTTCATGCCGTATAAGTAAAAAAAATATTCTCCTCATACTTTTAATGGAAAAGTCAAAAAGTACCACGTATGGTAAACAAAAGAAAGATTCCTTCCATATCACAAAGTAAAAGTCAAAGAGGGGTAAAAATGACTTTAAACCTAGATGGAAGAATATTAAACACTTTAGGAATGAAATTTTTTATGGACATGGATGAAAAATATAACCCCATTAAATACTTACGTATAAGCAATCTCGAATAAAAATGAGATTGAAAAATTATCCCTTACCTTATGTCCAATTTCTTCTGTATGTGTCCGATACTTCTATATAGTGGGTTTAAATATATTATTAACTTGTAACAGAACCATAATAATATTTATGATATCATATATGATTCACTTACGACTTTATATTATCTGTTCATTTGTCAATTCCATGTTAAAGCAGCGTTTTGGGTAAAATCGTTTCATTTATCGTCCGTGTTAGGACTTGTAATTATTAATATGATTACTTAGATCAGGATTAATTAATTACATAATATAAAACTTGATTTATATATAATATATATTCAGAATATACCTATATATAATAGATCGATAAATGGAATGAAATACATCGTTCATGGAGACGGTAGGCCGTACGTATGCATGAACACTATTTTTCATTTCCTTATTGAATTGAATGGAATTAAGTAGATGAAATCCATATATATATACATAAATCCAGTATTTTTATTTCATATATTTCATGATTACTTATTATATATACTTTATAATCATTCTTGAATTGTTAACATGGAAAATGAATCTCATCGCATCGTGGAGACGGTAATCCGTTCGTACGCACGGGCGATGATATCGTTCACATATTTATTGAATGGAATTGGAGTGTATGATATAATATCTTAGAATCTGTATGATGTTATAATAATCATGTAAAGTTATTATTTACACCATTATACCCATCCAAGTAAGGTGGTGGTGGAAAAACTGATTACACCACGCCGTGGAGACGGTATTTCGTACGTACGCATGCGCAGTGATTTCGTTTTCCGTAGGATGGATAAAAGGTGAAAATAGGGTTGTTTAATATTTATAATAAAATATAAATATATATTTAATACTTATGTTATTACTTTATAATGAAACAACTAAAGAAGAGGAATTAGAAGAAGAAAGAAACTTGAAAGTGTCTGTAGAAGAGATTACCTCTTCCTCGACGCACCTCCTTTAAACTTCTTCTTAGGGCACTAGAGTTGGTATTTTGAGAAGACCAAAACCTCTATGATGTAACTAGAGAGGTTGAAAAGAGGAATTGGTAGGGGTTTACCTAGATTCAAGGCTCAAAAGGGTGTGAATAGAATAGGGAAGGGGTGCCCTTTTTATAAGGGAGGAGAGGGGAACCTTTGAAAAATCTTAAAATATTATTTTATAATAAAGTCATATTCGGTTTATAATAGCTCCAAATTGATTTATTTTGAATATAAAGTGGGGATGGGTCTAAATAATCTCAACAAATAGGTTTTATACAAGTTTAGGTTACTATTTTAACCTTATAATTTAGATTTAACTCTAAGTTAAATAATTTAAATTTTACCATGTCTTCTTGTTTTCTTACACTACATGGTTAATAAACTTACTATAACAAGCCAAAAGAACCCCAAGTGGTTCATTATTAATATATATAACCTTATATAAGTAATTTTGACGAACCTTATATTTTTAGGAAAATAAAAATAATTAATAATATAATATTTCTTTTAAAAACTATTTTATGTCAATTTTGACACTATTTGGTAATTGATTTTTTTGAAAATCATAACAGCATGATTAGTTCGAAAGAAGTTAATTAAATCAATACTAACATGTCATATTAACCTATAAAATTAGTGGAATTCATCAAAAGTCTCAAATTACATTTATTTGGATATTTATAATATCAATTATTTTAATATTTCATTATTTATGTAATTACTGCATCACCATTGTGTCACAAATAAATTAAATTATATAATGTCTAAAAATTAAAAATAAAATACCATTAGGTAGGAAATATTTTTAGATTTATAATTAATATTTATAGTCTAATTTATCTTATTTATAACCCTATATTAAATATTTTTTAGTTATTAAATTTTGATTTTAACTATTTTAACTCTTCTTTAAATAAAATAATAATAAATGTCCTAATCTAATCCAAGTGGACCTAAAGGGAAGTATTTTATTCGTAATGTTTTTTTGGGTCGAATTACACTTATTAAATATAATTAGGACATATGTTATGGTAATAATAATAATATCATTTTTACCCTTAATTACCCTATTTACTTTTAACCGTGGTAAATAAAAGTAAAAAGGTACTATTCACCAAAAATTATTTTTATCTTATTGAACCACATTTTACTCCTTTATATTAACTGTGTCTCTCAGATTTTCGAAATTCCACTCACAGAAGTGGTAATATTAAGTTTTATGTAAGTTTTCAAAAAGCTCCTAGGAGGTAGGTAAAAGATGGTGAAAAGTTCAATAAATGTTTTATATATCGAAAATTATTATAAAATGACTCCAATGAATTGAATTGAACTTTTATAGGTATTGTGTATCAATTTATACCTAAAATAAATTTAAATAAAATAAATAAATATTTTAAAAAAAGTCAGTTTTTAAATAGTAACCCAGTGTTTTCATTATTCATCAAAAATTGAAAGTTTTCAGAAAAATACAAAAAATTCACCCTAGGATAATTTTGATATTACAAATCCAAAAATAAAGTCCATTTTGAAAAATAAAAATTCAAAAGTGGGTATTACTATTCATAATGGCTAGTTTATATAATATTTTAATTACATATCGTTGTTTAGTGAAACTCGGTATTGTGTACAACACACGCTATCGTGGAAGGTCGCGATTGCGTGTAAAGCAAGCCAAATCCGGGTTACGTGTAGTGCAAGATTCATTTGTTGTTTTGTATAATAGAATCCAACCATATTTCATTTATACATTGAATATATATATATATATATATATATACACACTCAATGTTGCGTAGAATAACTTCTATCAAACGAACTTGAAATTTTGCGTAACACGAGCCAAGAATAGTGTTGCGTATACGGTGTTGCGTATAGAACAAGATAATTTTGGTGTCGCGTACAACACAAGACATCAATGAAATTAAAAAGAATAATTCTCATAAAATCTCGGGTTGTTACCGAACACACAACCAAAGTGCGACTGGGATTTATCGCCTACCACTAGACTACATGAAGTCCCTGGTCAGTGTGACTAATTATTTTGAGTTAAATTATTTTATTGATCAATAATAAGTTGATTTGAGATCTTATCTTTTATCAAATGGATATACATAGTATAATAAAATGATTTGGTGATTAAGTAATAAATGTTATTTTGGAAGACGTTCGCTATGTTGGGAACACTATATGGCTAAAGAAAATAGAATACTATGGGATTTCATTTGAGGAGTAATGGTGGGTTTCTATTTTAGAAGAATCAATGTTTTTATAGAGATTCAGGTTATTAATGGAAATGATTAACCAATCATAGATAATATGTGATTTGTTTAATTACACTTACGTATGAGAATTTAAGAGTAGTTGATCTTATTTGGAGATAAATGTTAAGATTTAATATGAAAGACTATGTGGTTAAATTTTTCTAAGTTTTGGGTTTCAATCTTAGTTTGGATTATATTGAAGGATTTTAAGGACAATTGTTTATTGAATGGTCTTTATTGAACTTTGGGTATTGTTTGTTTAATTTTGGAAATTAAGATTAGTATTTTTTCTATAAAGGATTATCAATTTTGGAGATCATGTGATCTTTTACTAACCATTTTGGTTTTGGTTAATCTCTAAATAAAGGGATATATATAGTTCATTCTTTGTGGATTATGTGATTCTGTAGAAGTTGATTCTAGCGATTCAAGTGTGAAAAATTGATCATGAATTCTCTTCGTTTGGAGAAAAGATGAGTTATTGGTAGAAATTTATTAAAGGATGAAACTCTACTTGGAAAGTAAGTATATCTCTTTATATTCTTAGTCAATCTCATAAATAAATTCCTCAACTTTATGAAATGAAACTTAAAATAATAAACGTTCTCCGTTTACTTTTCCTACTGGGAAACTAATGACTGTTTAACCCATCACAAGTTTGTGGTTTTCTTGTTGTTAACTTTCTCCTGATCATATTTTTTTATCACTCTCCATCAGAAATTTACACTTTGTTTATCTTCCATATCCTTGTTTTCTTATTTGGAATCCTTTTATGGGCTATCTCAGGTGACCTTTGTACTTCTCTTTCTTTCATTTAAAGTGATAGTTTTATTGAATCTTTTCCCGATGTGGGACTTTCAATGAAGTTCCCAAGCTCAATTTTAAAATTGTGAGGACACAATTTCCAAAAGGGGAGTAGAATATAACACCCCCAGATTTCATAGTAAGTTATTTTCTTTAAAGTGATTCAATAGCTTGCGCTACACACAACACCGAGTTCGAGCACACCATGAATTACCAAACTAGCTATTCAAAAAGAAGTTATGAATAGTATTAACTACATTTTGTATTTTATATACTCCATATAATTTTATAATCCATATAGGGTGTTTCTTAGACATAATATATGAACAAATTCATTTTTTCAGATAAAAAAATATTTTTCAAAAAATACAATTTTACCACCTTTTAATGGAGAATCATTTTTAAATACAATATTTGACACTTTTATATGTTAAATTTGACAAAATAAAATTCTTTTTTATAATCATGACATAAATATTCAGTTTGGATAATTTTTTTGTGCTTTTCTGATAACTTTCATACTATGATGAATAGTAAAAAATACTAAATATTAATTGAAAATAGTTTTTTTAATCAAAATAATTTATAGTGTTAAATTATACATTTGAATGGTTTTTAATTATATTTCGATAATATTTTTATTATTTAATCCAATGTTGGTCATTGGATGTAATTTTACATTTAAATTGGGCAGAAACAAATATCAATCTTTTGATAGTTTTTACTTCTCAAAAACCCACTTTCTGGTTTTGATAATGGGAATATTTTTTAAATTAATTAATAAAAATTCTATGTTTTGGATTTGGTAAAATAGAAATAATTTTTGAATTTGGAATATCAAAATTATCTTTGGGTTTATTTTTGGTATTTTTATAAAAACTTTCATTTTTTGATTAATAGTGAAAAACATTGTGTGATTGTTTAAACCCGATTTTTTTAAATAATTATTTTTAATTAAAAGTTATTTTAAAGTAAACATAGATAAATAATACCTATAATAGTCTAATGTAATTCATTGAAATAATTTTATAATAAAATTAGATATATATAATTTTATTGATTTTTTTTCTGTCTTTTACCCACCTTCTAGGCGCATTTGCAAATTTGCATAAAATATAATTTTACCACTTCTGTGAATTGAACTTCAAAAATATGAGAGGCATAGTTGACATTAGTAAGTAAAATTTGATTCAATAGGATAAAAATAATTTTTGGTGAATAGTAACATTTGAATTTTATTTACCACGGTTAAAATTAAATAGGGTAATTAAAAGTAAAAATGATATTATAATTACCCTAAAACATGTCCTAATTCTATTGGATAAGTTTATTTCAACCAAAATCAACCTTAGGACAAAAATATGATCATTTTTGATCCACTCGGATTAGATTAAGGCATTTATTATTTTTTTATTTAAAGAAGAGTTAAAAGTATTAAATTCAATGTTTAATAACTATTTTTTTTTTAATTTATGGTTACAAATAAGATAAATTTGACTATAAATATTCATTAGAAAGATAATAATATTTAATACATCATGGTATTTTATTTATAATTTTTCAAAATTATATAAATAAATTTATTTATGACACGATGATGATGTAGTAATTACCTTATTAACAAAAGAATGAAATAATTGATGTTATAAATATTAAAATAAATATAAATTGAGACTTTTGATGCATTAATATAATTTTCCTGGTTAATATTACATTTTAGGGTTGATTCAATGTATTTTTTTAAAGAAATAATATTTTTATGACTTAAAAAAAACCAAATACTAAATAGTGTCAAAATTGACATTAATGAGTTTTTAAAAAATACTATTTTATTAAGTTATATAATAGTCCTAAAAATATAAGGTTCAGGAAAAGGAATTATATAATTATATATATATTTCATTAATGAACCACTTTAGGTTCTATTGGAATTTTATACTAATTTTATTAACCATGTAATATAAAAATACAAGAAGACATGTTAAATGTTAAACTATTTAAGTAAGAGTTAAATCTAAAAGATAATGTTAATATAGTGACCTAAACTTTTCTAAAACCTCTCGGTTGAGAGTTTTTCAAACCATAACCACCTTATCCTAGAAATAAATCCATTTTGAGCTATTATAATTGAAAAATTATTTTATAATAAAATAATATTTCAAGCTTTTCCTAAAGTGACGCTCACCTCTCTTATAAAAGGGTACTTCCCCTTATCTTAATTTTACAACTCCAAAGACTTTTGGCTCAGCCAGACCAATCTTAAATATCATACCAACTACCCTCAATTAAACCTATATTCCTTAATTTTATCATAAATCCAACCTAGGGTTCCCTTTTGTTCAAATCAAAAGGAAGAACCCGAAGAATAGGTAATTACTTCATCACCTCTTTCAAAGTCCTTTTCTTCTTCCACTTCCTATTTATTTGTTTTTTACACAATAAAATAATAACTATAGTAAATTATACATAATGAGATGTTATTATAACTATGGTACTACCATATTCATTATTCTATCCATCCTATGAATGACAAAGTCACCATACGTGTGTATGTACGGCTTACCATCTCCACGTCGTGGTATAGTTTGTTATTCAACATTTCAATATTTGGATGGGTATAATAATGAGTATAACTGATTTAAATAATAAATATAACATGTTCATTATTCTGTATATATATTATAAAATCTAATTTCATACTATTTCACCACTAATAGAATGATATTGTCACTCATGCGTACGCATGTCTTACTGTCTCCAAGACGTGATGAGATTTCATTACCCATCGTAACCATTCAAGAGTAGTTTTCATTTTATGATTAAAAATAATGTTTAAGAACTTAATATCATTATTTATATGAATCAAATACATCCTATCCATAACAAACATGACTTACGTTACAAAATATATAAAGGAAAACAAATCAGTTAACACAAAAAACAATGATACTACTGAAATATCATTAACAAAGAAGTATTATAAGATCATAAATGATATCATATTTATGTATTTGGTTCTTTTATAATTTAATAACAATTATTTCACCATTATACAGGAGTTTAATCTACCCTCGACCAAGGAAAATTACAAGGTAAGGTGTTTTCATCTCACTTTTATTCCCATGAGATTCATGTTATATTTGACGCTATTTCCTTTTGTGTGGTGTATGCACTGCCCAATGATTGTATTAATTGTGTAATAAACATTAATTTATGGGTATTTACATCTTCATTTTATGATCCTTCTTTCATGGGGTGTATTTTTTATAAGTTACCAAATCAGTAAGGTAATTTATAATTTCAATTTCCACTCATTGGGTTTTACGCATACTTCATAGATTATTTTACTCCAAGATTTTGTGTGGAATCACTATTTAATTATTTATGTTGTAATTTCCACTCCCCTTTGTGTGGATATACTTTTGATACACATAATCACTTCATTTATAAATTCTCAATTCATTGATATGAACTTGATAAGGGTAATCTTAACTCAATTTCTATTTATTGAGTTAAACATCCAAGTCATTGGTTCTGATTTTACAAGAATATGTGTGAATTTACTCTAATTGACTTACACTAAATATCCAATCACATTGACTGTATTTATATTTTTCACACATAATTATGTCGTTGACTTATCCTTAATCTAAGGATACAGTCTTTATAAGGGATTTCATCTCTATTTGCATTCTATAGAGACTTCTTTGTTGTTGTGTGCCAATTCCCTTTTATATGGTGTATATAATGTACTTTTACATGGTATATCATGTTTCCATCTATTCTAATGATATAATAATTTTTTTATTACCTCAATTATTTGTATTCAAGTGTCTCTAATTTGGTAAGGAACAGTAACTAAAATATCATTTTATATGTTTTAAAGATTTATTCATCTAAATATTTCTCATTAATGTCCATGTTTTAAAAATGGATTTAAGGATTTATTTATATGGAAATGAAGTTTTAAAATTAATATTCCTTTTAAAATTTTCAAATTGGCATGATAAACTTTTATTCAAAAATCTATATTAAACAGTTTCTTGATAAATAGTGATACTTTTAAATGTTTCTAAGAAAAAGGGTATATTTCTCTCAAATAGCTTTACTGATTATTTTAATCTATGACAATATCCTTTATTATTCTTGATTAAGGTTGATTTATTATAATACAATCTTCAATATAGTATTGAATTAGTTATGTTTGACTGTGGATGTGTTATTTTTATACCATTCATGGTTTGTGGACATTTCGTATGCTAGTTTTAATACGAATGTTTAGATTATGTTTCACCCTTTTCATATGAGGAATAAATTGGACTTAGTAAGTGACGGGAGGGGCCTGCTATAGCCCCTCGATGCGTCAGTAGGTCTCATGAGAAAAAATAGTGTCTTGGTACAAGGCCTTAAAAAAATAATTATTTTTAGTTTTGGCACGCTGGCTTGAGTATGTGGTTATGATGTCTGGTATTATGCATTCCAACATTATGAAATTAGATAATGATATTACATGGGATTATTTTACTAGTATAATATCCATGTGAATAAGTAAATGTCATTATTTGATTTATCTTTGCCATATTATTTTCAAGTCTATGTTTAAAAGGCTTGTGTTTTAGTCTTATACATTGCCTTAAATGTTTATGCTTATTTATGATAGTTTCTTATATATTGTTATCCTTACTGAGAATTTGATATCACCCCTTTCTTATGTTTTATTTTTCCTAGGATTCAAAGAATTATATTATGATTGACCTGCAGGAATAGGCTATGGGATATGAGTGTGTTAAAAAGAGACACAATGTTATAGTTTTTCCATTTTATAATGTAATGTAATACTTATGTATGTATCTAGTACTCCCTAGGATACTAAACTAATCGGTAATTTAGCACTTGATCCCCTGTGATCATGCCAATGTTATGTAATAATGCATCGACTCTGGGTATCTAGGGTCGGAGCGATATAGTATTACCCTTGAAAATCTCATAAGCCCACATGATCCATGCTTGATATGGTAAATAACGAGATATATCAGGCTTTCCCTATCTCATTAGAGTGAATGATATAGGAATGAAACCACCAGGTGGGAGAATTCAACCACACCATCATTCTTAATTGATACACACAAATGCGTGGATAGACAACACCATGGGAGTTGGAACCCCACAAGAACATGAAAAGGGTAGAAAAATGTGAATCAAAGTGCATAATATTTGGGGTGCAATGGGGGGTGGCATAATAATGGAGAATAATAAATGATCGTATTCTAAACACAATATCCATATTGTGTATCCTGAAATGGGAAAAAATAACTGAGGGTCGATCGCTGACCATATTTGAAATGTAGATGGAACCAGTCCCAGGGTGTCATTTGAGATCCTCCAGGACATTGTCCTATAATGGTATGTGATACTTAAGGGCAAGCATCCATACCATTCAGGGATTGTTTCAAAAATGAAAGATGATGAAGACCCAAATAAAGGGACATATGAAGCATGGAAGCGAAGATGTGAAAATGCCCCTGTGGAAACCAACAGTCTGGGCCCTACTGTGTCGCACATTCAAGCATGACGACGTGAAACATATGTTTGAAGAATCAGAACCCCCGTTTAGGAACACGATTCTGAGGGGAAATATGATTAGTTTAAAGTCCATGTCACTTAGACCTAAAGGTCTCAGTTTCACATATTAGAGTGTGGACCATAAGTTCCCAGTTTAATGTTATGCGAGTGGGACATACCCATGCAGTTAATTGTCATGTGGTTAGGATGATGGAATTGTGTAGTTTAATGTCATGAGGCTGGGACATGGGATAAATGTGGGGTATGGTAAGAAAACCCAACCTGAATAAGTATGAAAGAATTCTACGTTACACCCCACACGCTCTCAATTGGAAACCCATTCCGAGAAAGGTCCAAAAAAGGAGAATGGGTGACTTTGTGGATAGGCCTGGGGGAAAGGTGTCCGAACGTCACTACTTATCATGTGAGGGCATGAATCAATCCATAGATAGTTCTTGGAAGTAGGTGTGGAAAGTGGTCAATGACAAAGGGGGTGATCTCCTCCAAAACAAGGACAGTCGAGGTTGGTACATAGTTTAACATATTGAAAACTTGGACACTAAAGATATTATTTTATGTTCAAGGAGTTAAGACCATGAGAAATAGTTTCACCAGGTAGAAAAATGAAACACAGTGTCAGAAATTAAACCAACTCAAATGAGGACCGAAGAAGTCCCCAACGTATCACACCTTGGGGGGGGAACATAGTTTAAGGTCGTAAGGATTAGACCATAAGAATGAGTGTTCCAAAGTAAAAGTATATAATGTGATTACATAAAGTAACCTGATGTGAGTGAGGACCAAAAAATACCACACCGTATCACAAATTCATGAGAGAACATGTGAATAGTTTAAAGTCATGATTCCCAGACTTTGGGATCTTAACTCTTAGTTTACCATCATAGAGTTTAGACTAGAAGGTGTGAAACTCTTCCATGTCAGTATAATCCTTATCAAGGACCCATAAGACCATGAGATCAAGGATTGATGTGGGAAAAAATATATAAAAGACCATTTCTACACATAGAATAAAACTATAGCGGAATAAAGGCATGGAGTCAAAGGAAACCCCATGACACTGGTCTTCCCACTCAATGTGTAATGGTACAAAGAGGGATGGAACCGAGAGTATTGAAGTTCCCTCTAAACATACGGATGTGAGAAGGAATGTGAATTATAAGACCAATATTTGGGATGCAATGAAAGTGGCATAATGATGGAGAATAACTGTTGACCATATTCCAAACACAATATCTATATCGTGTAGCCTGAGATGGGAACAAACAACTAAGGGTTAGCTATTGACCATATTCAAAATGTGGGTGGAACCTGTCTCAAGGTGTCATTTGATATCCTATAGGATGTTGGCCCAGAATGGTAGGCGAGCCTTAAGGCTGAGAATCCATACCATTTGGGGGTCCTTTCGGAAATTAAATAATATGAAGACCCAAAAAAAGGGAATGAAAAGCATGGTGGTGGAATAAAAGAATTTTCATACATAACCCAACACTCTATGTATCATACCATAGGGAATCTGACCATGTTAATGAGGAAAACTATATAGAGGAATCCGATTAGGGGTAGGTGACTCGCGAGGATGAGTGGAGGAAAGAAGAAAAATAGGTGGATAAACCTAAGGCTGGACTAAAAGAAAATGTATGATAATTCCTACATATCCTATGAAGGAATGAATCAATATTGAACTAGTTATAAAAATTCCAAGTAGTTTAAAGTCATGCAGTGAGGAAGTATGTTGTGATGTAGTTATTTTCAAAACACTGTGAAATTGGGGGAAAATAATGTCCCAAAGGGGATGCACATGACATTAGAAAAAAAAACCAACATGAATGAGGATAAAAGAATTACACACCACTCTACATACTCACAAGAGAGGAATCAGGGAAAAAGGAGTCAATACTGGATAACATGTAGTTTAACATCATCGAGGACAAAGGGGGAACTTTCCTTTTTTAGGTCATGGAGAAGGGACCATAAATGAAATGCAGTTTAATGTCTTGCAGGTAGGACACAACAATTTATATTTATGTTGGACCGATGCGATCTTATTTTAAGGTCACATAATTCAGACCATGAGGTGAGGCCAAAGGGCTTGGAAAAGATGAGATATTTGGGGCTGGACCTAATAACAAAACATTCGGGAATTCCTATGTATTCTATGAGGGAAATAATCAACCCATACGTAGTTCATGAAATTCTGTACAATTTAACATCATGTGGTAAGGACATATGCTGAGAGTGGGTGAGTGATCTCAAAAGGGAGTTATAATGATGTTTTTGAAAACCTGATGTGAACGAGGAAAAAAGAATTCCACACCACACCATGTGCATTCCTGGAGAGAACATGGGAAAAAATTACAAAAAAAAGGATGGAAATATTTTTGGTACATGGAGATGGACCTAAAGAAAAAATGTACAATTGTTCCTATATATCCCGTGAGGGTAGAAATCAAGACACACAGTGTTTTGGAAATGTCATGTAGTTTAACATCATGCAGTAAAGATGTGGGAGATTCCTAAATAGAGGAATGTGTATGGCATGGAAAAAAATAGCCTAATGTGGATGAGTAAAAAAGAAATCCACAGACAACACCATTCGAAAATCTTGGAGAGAACTCAGGCCAAAGGGCTGAGAGCAAGAATAGATGAACCCAAATATAGGCCTAAAGATAAAATGTCTTGGTGTTCCTATGTATCCTAAGAGGGAAGGAATCATTCCATACATAGTTCTCTAGATTCTGTTCATTTTAATGTCATGTGGTATGGATGTGGGAGATATTATTTTAAGGTCATAGAGCTCATACCAAGAGGTACTGTATTTATAGTTAAAAGTTTATCTTTGTGCATGCCGAATATGGGAGATCACTCATGCGATGTACCACATGAGGAACTTAGCATTGGTGGGAGGATTACCTCACTTCCATCCATGGTGTCCAAAGAGTGTGCACCATTGGGATATAACTTATGAATAAAGTAGGGTCCCTCCCATTCGGGCTCCAACCTTGGTGGATTCATACTGGGTATCATCGATATCCTTGGGGCCAATACCATGTCACCTTGGAGAAAAGAGTGAAGATGAAATTTATCATTGAAAGCTTTGGATATCTTTTTATAGTGTCTCTCTAGGTTGAGAAAGGCCGGGATCCAATTCTAATTGAGTTCCTCCAGTTCATCCAAACGGAATTTAGCGATCTTTTCTAACATCTTCTGATCATATACAGCTACACGGAGTGACGAAAACTGGATCTTGATTGGCATGTTTTTCTCTGTTCTATACACCATGGAATATGGGGTCACCTCAGTGGAATTGAGAATCGTCTTCTGGTAAGACCAGAGAGCATTAGAGAGATTTTGTGACCAACTCCACTTATTCTAAACATCCATTTAATGAAATTTTTTGGATAGGGTCTTGTTGAATGTATTTATATTCCCATTTTCTTGTGCATGATTGCTGGAAGTGTGGTTAGACCAGATAATATACTTGGCGTATCGTTTCTTTATCTCAACTACTCAGAAATTGGTGTCGTTATTAGTGATAATGGTGTGAGGGAATCCAAATTTTTGGATGATATTGGTGCTCAAAAAATTAATGATAGAACATGCCTTGACTTCCTTAAGCAATATCACTTCTTCCCACTTGGAAAAGAAATCTGTAGAAATTAGGATAAACCTACATTGGCAGGATTTTAATAGTGAACATGGTCCCATGACATGGAGTCTCTAGACCACAAAGGGATAGGTATATATGGTAGTATAGAGGGTCTCCATCATATGATGAAGAAATTTGGCATGGATCTGGTGTGCATGACACCTCTTGAAAAACTCGATGCAGTCAAGGACCATGGTGGACAAGAAGTAGCCTAGCATTCAGATCTAATGAGAGAGTTTTGACTTGGATTGATGATATCCGTAGGAACTATCATGGACTTTCTTCATAACCAGGGGAATCTCATCTAGTTGAATGTAATGGAGAAGAAACCCATTGAATCCACATTTGTAAATGATATTCTCAAGGCTATTACCATTCTGGAGGGTGAACAGTACTACACACCGACAGATTGGCTCATCTTTGGATCTATCAGTCAGGAGATGACCATGTTGGAGGTACTCAAAAAAAAAATTCGTCTAATCAAGGGTATATTCTTCTATATAAGGGGCATTTAGAGGTCCTGATGCAGAGGAATCGATAGTAACATGGATTACCTACTGGTTATCATCAGCGTCTAAACTGACGGGAGTGATGACCCTTCGACACTCCATGTGGACAATCAGATCATCTTGGTCGACCTCTATGAGAGAAGAAGCAAGGATAGAGAAGGAATCAGATTGACCATTTTGTGACTGAGGAACATGGGTGACCTATGGTAGAGAAGGGAACTGGGTCATCAACTGGTGTGTGCGCCCTAAGAGGGGCACAAGTTTTGGCTTCCAAATGGTGTAGTCACTATTGATAAGCTTGATGTCCAGATCAGAGTCCCCTTTTATATGTGGGTGGGGAATATCAATCTCGAGGGCCAGCTTGAGACTAGTGATGAGGGAATGATACTCTCTCTCATTTTTGGTGGGGACTTCTAACAACCAGAAAGATAAGGTCAAGATAGCCTGTGTAGGTGTGATAAAGATGATACCTTGGACTACCCTATTGAGTTTTGGGTCATTGAGTCTCCTACCAATCAGGATATGTGAGGCACTATCAAAGTTCATTATCCAACATGGAATGGCTTGATCCACTGATATAATGGCCTCATCTAGAAAATTGATGATCCATAGATTACTCTGCGGGGGATGGATGGGTGGTGAGAAAATTTTTCAGCACCTGACCCTTGACAGCTTTCCTCAGGATGAACCTGATGTCGAACTACTGAAGGATCACTTACCACCAAGATAGACGGGCTATAAACATAGGGTATTCAGAATATACTTCTGTGGATCCACATGAGAAACTACCTGTAACTTGTTATGCTGTAGATAATGCCACAACTTCTGCACTGCAAAGACCAGTGTGAGGTAACTCTTCTCAATAGAAGAATATTTGGTCTCTGTGTCAAGGATCATGTGTCTGAGATAGTATAAACTATTCTACATCCCTTTGTTTTTCTTCTGGGTGATAAGGGAACCGAGGGACCATTACAAGGTGGTCACATAAAGTACTAGAGGCTTTACATAAATGGGTGGCATCAGAACTAGAGGCTGAAGCAGATACTGCTTAATATCTTTAAAATAGGTATTTAATTCTCTATCCAATTGGTTGAAATCAACATTATTCATGAATCATGAAAAGTGATTACACATTGTAGACATATTTGTAATGAATCAGCGTATATATTCTAAGTTCCCTTGGAAGCCTTGGATCTCTCACAGGTTGCTCGGATGGGGAATCTGAATGATTTCCCTCATCTTCTCTGGATCGATCTCGATGCCTCTATATTTGATGAAAAATCCAAGAAACTTTCCTGAGGTAACTCTGAAGTCACACTTCAAGTGGTTCATCTACATATGGGGGGAGCAGAGGAAGCACAACACTTTCTCAAGATCTCCTAGATAGTCCTGACGATAGCATGACTTGACCACCAAAATCATCCATGCAGAATTCCACTAGGGTCCTAATGATTGAATTTAATATGTGGTGCATAACTCGCTGATAATTTTCTTCTACATAAATGTGACTGAAAGAAATTACCTTGTAAAAAAATTACCTTGTGGTGAAATGAAATCACTGGAATCTTTGTCCTCAGGGGCCATTTGGATCTGATTTTATATAGAATACTCATCCATGAAGGCGAGATCCTAGAATACATCAGTTTAATTGATCAACAACTCTATCAAGGGAAGGCTAAAATAATCATTCAGACAGTGGCATTTGAGATACCATATGTCAATACAGACACTAATATGTCCATTCTTTTTTCTTGAATGGAATGATGTTGGAAAACTCCTTGGTATATTTGAATTCTTTGAAGAAGTTTTCTTTGATGAGCTTATCAACATCGGCCTTGACCATGGTGCCAGGAGAAGGTTGTATCTTACTGATAGGTTGTTTGCACCTGTGATGACTTAATGGGAGAACGAGAAAGTGGATGGTGACTTGAGGATATAGTGTTGACACCTCTCAATAACTCTAAGAAAATATATACTAATGTTTCTTTAGTAAATCTACATACTGATTTTGTTCATCGACAGGAACGACTACACTAATCAGTGTTGGTCTCGGGTCCTTCTTATTACTAAGATTCACTTTCACCAACTCATTGAAAGTGGTGGAGACACCTTCCTCCAATGTAGGATGGGAATCCCCCCAAGTCCTCTTAACCATCCACATTGAGAGGATCATCGGTATGGGGTAGCTATTTTGGATCAACTGACCCTAAAGGAATATTGGTGCTGACCTGAGTGGTTGTAAAATCTTCATTAGGTGATTCCTATACTACTGGAACCATAGTGACAAATGCTATCGATCTGATTCAATTTTTCCTTCGACCCAAGGGGACACACTTGATAATATCAAATCAGTAGTGGAAAATCGGCTTGAGTCAATTAAAATGTACCTAGAGAAATAAGAAAGTATGGAATATTGTCATTTCCATAGGGTGAACATCCTGATACCTTAGGGGTATGGGGTTCTGGTATTACTTGTGCCTGATTTTTGTAGGATTATGAAGTGATATTTTTTAATTCCTTATGTCTAGTGATGTGTTTCCCACTCCTTCAAGAGATGAAAAAGAAATGTAGCATGTCTAGGGTCCTGGACTCCAACTGGTGAATTGGGAGGATGTAGGCGTCTTCCAAGTCTATCCACGGATCGGTCACAGCAGGAGTTGTCTCATCCTAATTATCTTGAATATAATTCTCCTTTATTTTTTAATAGTAATCATCTAAGTAGTGGGATTCAAAATAAGTAAAGGGATACACATCACCTTAGAGTACACCCACTTGACCATTAAGGGAGTAATTGTGGAATTGGTGATACAAAGAGGGGAATGATGATTTTAGATGGAGCCAGGGTCTACGAGATGACCATGAAATCAGTGATGGAAATTAGGCCACCAAATTGGGAATTTTGGTAGTTCTTTCTAGCTGGTGTTTGCTATGTCCTATCATAACCATGAATCTTCATGTCAGAGGGATTTAGATTTGCTTCAGATAGTCACATCTTGTAGAGTGTCTGGGTTGGGATGAGATTTATCAAAAAACCTATGTTAACAAGACAACAAAAAACCTCCATGCCATTAAATTGGATGTTGATATATAATTGGTAGATGTGGCCCTGAATGGGAGAACCTTCTTCCTCCCCAGAGAATTAGATGATGAACTAACATTCTGTATGCTCAACTTCCTTAGCATGGAAAGCATATACATCCACCACCTCTATTTGAAACCATAGGAGGACTCTCAAATCCTCTCTAAGGTATTTAGTCATTTCTCTAGAAATGTGGAGAGCCTTGATAATTGGAAAATTTGTTGGAATTATAGCAAGGTTCTTAATCACATTATACTTTTGTGTTAGGTGCACGTTCCTACTGATAAGAGGTTTCTATAGGACTAAAGGTATAACAGGTAATGCTGGTCGAACTGGTAGATTCTGGATGGTGATAGGGACATCCCACTTCATACTAGTTGAACCATGAAAAATGACAATTGTCTAATGATCAGTTGACTGAGGTCTATCCATAGCTTAATGTGGCTGATCATAGTGTAATTGTGGTGGCTCTGCTTGATTGAGCAGTACAAATAGTTGTGGGGGTGAATCTGATGAGATAGGATGAAAGGACTATGCATTATGAGCTATATGATTATCCCACTGTCTGGTCTCAGTGGTGCACATAACGTAGTTAAAATCACAATCTGGTGTATTCTGATAATTGATATATCCACACTTCTTTCGACACTGTCATCAACTAGGGACATTATGAGGATCCATCCAGTATCCCACATCGTTGGGAATGATGTAAGGGTCCACCATCTCAACAGTATCCCCTGAGAAACATTACTGATCATCACCTGAAGAGTTCCCCATTAATAGGAGAATTATGGGGGTAATTCCCATCTCTGGGGGCATAAAGTCATTGAGCGTGCGAGGAATATTTGGCACTAGTGGGGGACTTTTCTTTCCCATGCATTGTTGGAGATTTCTATTCTAGGAGGTCGAAGACTAATAAATTGAAATAAGATCATCTTTAAGAGGGGGTGTGGTATCTTTAGATGGATTTTTATGGTTTTGGTGGGAAGATATGATACCATGAGGTCAAGCGACTGCCTTGCAATCCATATAGTCGTCTTACTTCTGAGACCCATAATTAGAGGCCTGATTTCATTCACCCTCACCATCAATGTATTCCTTTTCAAAAAAACAAGCCACTTATGATGGTTCTAGACCTAGACTAATAATGTTGTTGTTGACATGGTCCTTGAGATAGTCCATGAACATGTAACACTGCTTTAGTGTATGTATAAGGAATCGGTGATTGGGGAAATAGTTGGGGAGATCAATAAGATCAATCTCATTTGGATTTTTGAATGTTGGTAGACTCAAGATTCTTTATTCTAGAGCACTATGAAAATAACTGGGGACCTGAGCCTCTTCAAAGGAGTAGGTTCGGTTTCTCCTATCCAAGAATGGGACTCTAGGAGACTGGTCCTATTGTGGTGCTGGAGCCTGAATAGAAGGTTGAAAATGATTGTCTCGCATAGGCGAGGATGGTTGATGGGGTGGCGCCAAATGATTTTGAGGTGGGTGATGATGGGTCTGAGGCTGATTTCCTCATCTAGGATATGTATGTGGCTCTAATGGTAACAATTATAGTGGACCGGGGCCTCTAACTGTGAAAATAAAATAGTCTCATCCTTGAAGGATATCCTTGTAGGCATGGTGGGAGTCAACGAACATGCCTGCTTGGATTGCTGCAAGGATTCCTCTAGGTTCAAGGCCTTATTAGAGAAGTCACATAATCCACCAGGGAAATTATGAGTGATGAGGGAGGAGAATAATTCAGTTTTCAAGTTCCCCACGCACATATTTAGCAATTTATATTGAGTCAGTGGCATGTTGAGTGAGTACATGAGGCCCTTATACTATGAGAGTAAGTCTATAACTCACTCATATGACCTTTTATTTCACTTTAATAAGTTAGAAATATTGGTCTTCTGAGTGGTGGAACAAAACTGGTTCAAGAATTTCATGCAGAGATCCTCCCACCCAGCTACCGAATCGAAGGGTAATTGGCTATACCAAATGAACGTGGTCACTTACAGTGTCTATATGAAACACCAAATATTAGTAGGTTCCTATTGTACTAGATTACCAATAATGAGCCCACACCTAGATATGAAGGGGTCCATATGCTATAATGGGTAGCCCATCCTATTGAAGGGGAACATGTAGGATTTCCAAAATCTGGGGGCACCGACATGCCACATACCCATGCCAGATATGGCCTACCATCAAGAAGAATCGCAACCTTTCATGTCTCAAGAGCCTCTAAGTGGGTAATTAGAGTATCAATCAGATCAAACAGAGTGGGATTCTTGTATTGGTGAGGATAATTTATGGACAATGAATTTACGGGATCTTTAACATGATAAGCAAGCCTAATGACTCGTAGAGGGGCTAGTGGAACAACTCAATGAACTATTGGAGGATTGACCTATAGAGTAACTGGAGGAATAAACAGAAGAGCGAACTAAGGATGCTTCTCGCATAGCTCAGGCAGATTCCGCGATGCATACCACAATCTCCTTCCATATGCTCTGGCATATACCCTGTAGGGATGAACAAGGTTGTCAGGTTCAATGGGAGGCAACTTGTCAGGGAGAATCTGTGGCTTCCCCTACTTCTCCAGTGTAGGGTGGATGGGGTTATATAGTATATCGTCATATTCTAGATGATTTTCTATAGCACACTCATCAAAGAGACCATCAATGGTCATTTTCTATTCTGTGAGCTATTGGAATAATGCTTCCTTCTCGGTATCATCTTAATTCTTCATCCCTAATCTAAATGGGTCAGAAGGATTGATAGTTCTAGGGTAATTGTTCCCTTGTTGGGGTCCTGATTGAGAGCAATGACTCATTAGGCACAATGAGACTAAGAAGAAATGTTTGCTGAAAAGTGACAATTCCTGGGGGATTCAACAGAGCTGGTACTACCCTATGGGATAGGTTATCCACAATGAGTCCCATCTCAGTTTCCTTCTCTTGGAGCTCATCCATATTAACCGTGACTATACCTGGGGGAAAATCCTCGATATCAACAAGAAGATCTATCTTTTTTAGGATTGGGCTAATGTGGAGAGATAAATACCTCCCCTAACAACAGATCTAAACATGTGGGGATGCCTTAACAGTAATCTTGTATACCATAGTGAATCTATGAATGCATCATTGCTGGAGGGTCTAGTTATAACCAGAAAATGAAGGGTACTGAGTGATGGGAAAGAAAACTAGGTCAACCATGAGACACTATGAGATGATGTCATCACAATGCTCATGTCTCTTCAGATAAACTAGTTTCAGTTCCAAAGGAAAAAATGCATCACCCATATTTTACTGTGGAAACATGTGAGTTCATCCTAAGAAAGGGACTATATAGAAATGATGTCTGAAGTTTCAATAGGCTAGAACATCTCAAGAAACTAGTCTACTATGATAATGTCCCAAAAACTTCTTCGCTTGAAAGTAAGATCTGGCTCTCAGTTTCTCCAATCCTCAACCAGTGGTTGCTGAGGGACCAACGACGGACATGATATGAACCTTTTCAGTGGTGGAATAGCTGGTGGATAGAATGACGCATGAGATTCCAAACCTTTATAGATTGTATTGTCCCTTAGAGATGGTACTGACTACATTACCACATCCTAGTATGATCAGATATCAACCACTCTTTACGATATAAGGGTGGCAGTTTCTGGTGGTGTTCCAGGATGGTTTTCATCACTTTACAAGCTCTAAAACAACTCCCCATGACCTCGTATCAAGGTTGAGAGTGAGTCTGGCGATGGTAGAGAAGAAATCATAGCAAAAACCCTGAAGGGATCCAAATCTGCCTCCTCAAGCATATAAATATAGATGGATTTAAGGATATGGTGCTTCTTGATTTTTGGGAGGATGATGCAGACACACTGGTTTCCTTCCCCAGACCCTAATACAAAGGATTGAGGTGAAGGCTCTATCGTTGACTTTCATTCCACTTTATAATTTGAAAAGAGGATTCAGTTGACCATGATCGGGTGCTTCATAGGCTTGTTCCTTTGATGACGACAGTTCTCCCTTTTGCCCTGGGGTGGTTCTTGAGGATAAGGGATATATTCTTCATGGGGAGGAACTCTGTATAGGTTGGAACTAGAGTGGGGAGGACCTTCACTTGAGCCGGTGGAAACATAAGAAGGATATTCACATCTGCTGTTGTTGGATTGGGGAGGACCATCGCTTTTGTGATTTGGGGTGTGAGGAGAACCCAGACATATGTCAAATGAGACGTGGGGAGGACCTTTTCTTTCGTGATCTAGGATGCGAGGAGAACCCAGACATATGTTGAACGGGACATGGGGGCGACCTCTATGTCAGCTGACAGATGCGTAGGGATGACATCTGCTGGAGCTGATGAGAACATGGAGAGGACCTCCATGTCGACGGTCTATGGTAGTATGAGGAAGGTGCCTGTGCTAACAGAGCTGAACAGATAGAGGACCTCTACATTGACCATCTAATAAGTGAGGAGGGCCTCCACTTGGATGGCTGTTGAAGTAGGAAGGGCCTCCATTGGAGCTAGTGATGATGCAAGGAGGGACTTCGCATTGATAGTATGAAATATGGGTGAAATTTACATACCTATTATCATGCACATGGGGAGGACCTTCATGCTCGAAGGCATTTTCCTGGATACTTGTACACAAATGCACTCACAAAAAAACCACAAATCTGAAAGGTGAAAACTAAGAAATCAGAAACCAGACTACAACAACATGTAAAGCACTGAGTGGTGTAACTGGGCTAGTATACAATCCCAACAAAAGAACTGAAAACTGCAAGGTACAAAGGGAGAACTGACGACCATCTGCGGAAGATCCCACCTAGTCACTTGATTAGTGAAGATACTGGAAGATTAAGTATTATGTCTTGTCTGACTGGTCTTATTGGACCCCTCCTAGTCTTAGGCCACCAAGTACACCGTCGTAACGTTCATCGGTCCCATCTTTCTAAGCGCCCCTAGAGAAACGTTGAACATCTGCACTAGACACAACATGTGTGAGTGAAACTTGTGTAGGGGTGAGTAACTCAGTACTTAGTAGGGGACCACAAGACCCTCGATGGTCTCTTAAAAATACACAAAGGAAAAATAACACAAAAAAACATGAAGTGAACCACAAAGATTATGTATAGTCATCTCTACTCAGGTATATGCCATTTCATTTACCTAGATCATCCAGATATACTTGTATCAGTCATAAAGAAACATAAGAACCCAACCTGAAGCCATTTATTATATTTCGAAAGAAGGCTCAAAGCATAATTTAAGGATCAGGAGTAAACTCTCTATGAATTGGCTATCCCTGGTGGCACCCGTCTGAGAGATGTACTCCATCAGGTACAACTCAATCATTCCTAATGGAACTTCCGAAAGCACGTGCTCCATCGAGAACTTTATGCTAGAAATTACTATAGTGATCAACACTAGAGGTCTCACAGTCACAATTTTACGCTCGAGGAAAGACCAAGGGAAACCAAGTGAAGAGGACTAGTCCTCGATACTGTGTTCAGTTGGGGGGGGGGGGCACTACTCTAGTCCAACCCACGATACCCCAATTGCCCCAATAAGAACTGGCTTGCACCTCAGTCTATTGAGGGAGTACTAACTTCTACCCTAGGTATTGATTACATCAAGTGGAGGGGCCCGCTCTTCGTAATTGTGTCCAACAGTTGATGGAGTTCCAAATCCATTAAATAACCTGCTCCCCATTGCTACTCAAAGATGGGGGAGTACTAATCCATATGTGAGGAACCACACCATACCTAGTAGGGGAGTACATCTCTGTTAGTTTGTTCACTATGGGGGATCCGTGCCCTAGTACGTCAGGGGAGTACCAACCCCAGGATAGAGGACCCACACCCTGGCATGGAAGGGGTGCACTAACTCTGTTGTAGCAATGCATAAGGAGGACCTACAGCTTGGGTTGACATGGGAGTACCTACTCCTAACATAGAGGACCTGCACCCTACCTGGTAGGGGAGTACTTGACTCTATGTGAGTTAAGTATGGAGGACCTGTGCCCTAGTCTAATAGGGGAGTACCGAATCCAACGATATTAAAACCATCTCAGAGGAAAACGAAGCCTCACTCATGATGTGGGGAGTCTCGTATCTACCAGAGTAGAGTAAGGAATACCCATGCCTTGAGTCATCAAGGAAGTAGCCACCGGTAATCCCACTACAAGAAACACCCTAGTTCTACTCCTTAGGTTATCAGTCATACCTCAACTACCATGTAGTTCCACAAAGAAGTAACTTGATGATCCATCATGTCATAAGGGTTCTAACACAACAAACGACGCATCAACCATATACCTAGTCGGAAAGTTATAAGCATTCTAGTGCTGAGGGCCTGGTTGGATTCAAGTACGATCCAACCCAGTCAAACTCCAACATTCTTTAAAATTCACGTAGAGTATCTAAAAAGGTCTGCCTTGTATTAAGGGTTCTGGCACCACAGACAGTTCATCAAATAGATGTCCAGTTTAGGAGATATGCTAGTTTAAGCGAACTGGGTCGTAAGTGGGTTCAGGTCCTATCCATTATGGTCAGACTGACCCGAACCAAACCAAAGGGGCTGGGCTCAGCTTAGTTCAGTTGGTCCTAGTTTGGAATGTTGGGCCAAGGGTTTGGCCCGGCCCACCCGACTTGGTGTGGCCAGCCGGGCTGCGGAATCGCTCGGCCCGCTGGCCGAGCACGGGGGACTGCTCCCCTCCTGAATAGTTTAAGTTGTTCGGGTCTTCAATGCCGCAGTGCCATATATCATGGCCGGTCCGCGTGGACCGGACCACTACATACCCGTAGACACGGGTCTGACCTCCACCGTGGCTTGATGCTATAACCTTCCACTACAGCGCGCTGGACCGCTTCAATGCGGCCTGTGTTGGATGACCACCCCTTGTCCGCCATGGAGCCTTCGAGTACCACCATTCCTTTGTGGCCGGTGGGTGCCGGTCACCACTTCCATTAGTTGCCAATCCCACCGTGTTCTGCCATCACACCACCGCTTCTTCCAGTCTCCCATGTAGAACACAACCATAACGGGTTCGGCGGAGGGTCTGGGCCTTGTACGTTCAGCCTATGCCCTCCGTGTTAGCATTATAACCTGGGAAGGATTATTAGATTATAAAAACTCCCATAATGAAACCCCTCATTATCCTCCTACGTAATAGAGTGAAACGCAGGTCAACCTGTTGGACGGTTGAACCGTGTTCTTCATAATATTCAAGAATGGGGAAAAAGGGGAGGAATAAAAAATATAACCCTCTTACAAATATCTCACAACAACCTCCAGAAAATTCAAGAAAGAGTAAAATAATCAAGAAATTACTTGCATTTATCAACAACCCCTACCTCAAGAACCATTGGAGGTGTCATAGTTTTGGAAGGAGAATCCACCCATTGATGAGGCTGCCAGAATTTGTCTCTCCCAGTTTAATCCCTCTAACAACATCCAATCTTTCATTCCTCATTGGTGGAAGATGTTATGTCACTTCTCCATAGGTTCCTTGCTTGGTGAAACCCTGTCAAAACCCAAAACAAGCTCCATTTTAATATATGGGGGAAAGATTAAATAACACACTAAGGAATTAATTGTAAGGGTTGGTGTCCTGAGAACCGACTGTTTTGTACTTTGATTACATGAATGTTCACTTATTATATATTGTTCATTGTTCTGCATGACTATAATATAATAATGTCCTGGAATATTTGTTGCATTGATAAGCTCATGGAAGATCCTTGCTATGATGAGAACCTTGAAATTCTATAAAAATATTCTTAAATAATGTTCTATGGTTGGATGACATACTATGAAAGGACACATAGTATACATATCGTCATGTGCGAGTACTCGTAAGAAGATGAGACTCTCTCTCATGGAGTTCGCACTTGGTAATCTCCAAGATGGGAGATTATGGGAACAGACCCACCAGTATCAATTCTGCATGTCTTGGTGTCATCAAACATTGCTATCTATGAGCGTGTGTAATGGTCCTTAGACTAAAAGATTATCATTAACTCATTTCATGACTCGCGCACTTAGATTTACTGACGAAAACCGTCACACAGACAGTTGGCGGGAAGTAGGGTATGTTGGGTGCGTCATGAGTGACATGTTGTTAATGGATAAGTCGAGGAAGGATTTTTTCCTTTCTATTTATGGAAGTTGATATCTTAGCCCTTTGATTGAAATAGAACTGTCGCATTAAATTCCATGGCCATAGTGTAAACGGTGAGTTTATTTCAGGAAGTCAAAGAATGACGGATCAAGCATATAGGTTTATAACACTGCCATGAAACCTACTTGATGAGATATTGAGAAAAAAGGATTAATTTACACAGTAATAATTCGTATGAGGTGATACATCAATGTGGCATCAACTTCTTTCTCTCGGGTACCTTGACCCATTGCTAGACAAACATTAGGCAAACCCACCTAATGCCAACGAGAAAGAGGCCAAGAGGGTCACACACAAAGTGTATTCAAGTATCTCAAGTAGAATAAAGATTATTATCGTACATGGTTTAATAATTATTCAAGGAATCCTAAATCGTTTTAATGATGGAGGAAGGAGGAAATGAAAAACAAGATATACACGCCGTGTATTAAAGATTACACGCCCTGTAGTTTTTCATGGAAAACAAGTACACATCGTGTATTAATTATTACACACTGTGTAGTTTTCTTTATGGAAAGGAAATGAATAAATAAAAACAAGATATACACACTGTGTACATTGAATGTACACGTCGTGTAGTTTTCAATGAAAAACAAGTACACACCGTGTATTTATTAATACACGTCGTTTAGTTTTTCCAGACGGGATTTTGAGGATATAATATTATTTTAAATGATATTTATTATAATCAGCAAGGGCGCATGTCAAGGAATTAATTGTTCAACATGGGGGTTTTAAATAAGAGTCAATGAAATAAATAAAACTCATAACTTATTTATTTATTTTCCTAACTCTACAACCTCAAACCTGATTATAAATATCCTCACAACCCCAACTCTTTTCCAACACACAAGAGAATCGTTGTGCACACCAACTCTGAAGAATTATTTCAAGACCGAAAGAAACTCTTTCTCCAAGAATTCTCTCAAGATCGAGATATATCCTCCTCCATAGGATCAAGACGATCTAAGGCAGACAACGCAAGTAAAGGTTTCTCCAAGCTAGAAACCAGAGACTCATTTGGCGACGTCCCGAGATACGAGGTACACGTGTGGATCACCTCTAGAGGAAGTCTTCACATTGATTCTGCGACGCAACGATGAATCACATCAGAACGTGATCAAGAACATCAATGAAGAAAGAACACCCAAAATGTATTTATTTTAAATCGATTAAATTAATTATGATCAACCTGTAAAAATCCTAATTTGTGGTTTCGGGACTTTCCTTTTCTTTGTCCATTTCTGTTATTCGATCCCTGGAGACTAGCATTTATCATTGTATTGATCTCGTATTGGTCATTGTTAATGACAAAAATACAAGTGGGCACATCCACCCATGCGCATTCACTGTGCTCAGAACCTTTAAATGGTATCAGAGGGAGGTTAAAGCGTTGATTATAGTTATTTAATTTTCATTGATAATTTATGAATTTATATTTGATTCAATTTGAAATAAATCATTCTATAAATCTGAATAAATGAGATCTGTTATTCCTCCTTCCTTTCTCGATTAATATCATAGAAACAGACTTTTAATTTTAATTTTAATTAAAATAAAAATGAGGATCTCATTCGGAGGAGTCGCACTTTCTGTCTTTACAACACGAGAATACACGACATGTAATGAAAACTACATGCCGTGTACTTAGGTTCAATGAATCGATACTGGTCCGCCAAACCACTCTGTGTGAATTGATTACACCTAAGTATTTAACACCCCGTGTTGACCAGAATTAAATGGCGCGTGGGAACCAGAATACATGGCATGTATGTTGGAGTAACATGACATGTAGTCCGATCCGACCCAAGTGAAACCGTGTACAAAGGAGAAGCTGCGTACCACGTACACGAGATTTCCAGGCCGGTTACTATGTAACAAGGAATTACTCGCCGTGTATGATTTATCTACAAGCTATGTACTCCAAAATTTACAAAGTATAGAGAAAACGCTAAATCCCCCAGCATGTACTTTGGATAAAAGGTGAAAAGAAATACATGCTGTGTAAATATAAACTACCCACCGTGTACTTTCCAGAAATTTCACTAGGTTTCCTCCAAAAGTACAAAGACCTGTACAAGGAATATGTATGAGAAGAATCTCAAGGAAATTCAGAAAGGAATTTAAGTTAAATAATTTATTAATTATAAGATCATAATTAATTTAAGTCAAGCGCGACTTGTCTTGAATAAATAGAACGATTAAAAGAATTTGAATTCTAAATATGCATAAATGTTGTTGCATGCTATGGATGATCATGAGCTGGACCAAAGAGCCTTTGTATGTGTGTATGGTTTCAATAAATTTATTTAAATTTGTTGTCCTGCGAGCCTTATTCCAATAAAATGTAGGGCCTACATGCCCATGGTTTCTTTAATGTAAACCCATGTAATAGAGGATCTCCCAAGCTAGAGGAGACGGTTCAAAACCCAAAGCTGAGGTGAAACCAACCCAAGAAGATACAAAGATGGACAGGTGGGAGCTAAAAAACACGAACCATCGGTTCAAGGTGTTTTTCCCTAGGTCAGGGTTAGCTTATCAAACCACTAGATATGATAACCAATATAAGCTCATGATTATACCATCTTATTTTATTTCTGTCTGAATGCATGGTTTATTTATTATGTATGTGTCATCGCAATCACATAATTAATGAAATAAACAAGCATGCAAATATAGAATAAAATAAAAACCGGAATATGAGTAAACATTATTGGAACATGGTTAATCACTTAAGCAAGCATCACTTAATATTAACAATCATGTGATAATGCGAAACTAGGCATAAAGATTAAAATCCCTCAATACCATATTAAGTCAGACCAAGCCTTCCATTAATTGATTAAGGGGAAGACTCAATAAAACTATGTGTTTGACCAACCCTTGTTGGGACACTTAATTTTATAAAGGAAGCCCTTATGAAAGGTTTCAGGTAGACTTAACCATATTACATCAAGAGGATTATCCCTTTCTAGACTTGGTGTAATATTGGAGGCAAGATTTGAGAAAATCCATGTTAGGATTTCAGGATTGGGGAGTCCACTCAACAGATCAAGGAACTATAAGCTCACAGTTGGCAAAGACCTACCTACCTAAATACCTTCAAATAGATTGACCAACCCTTGTTGGGGTTATGCGAAGGGGAATATGGATCCTTTCCACTAGAATTATAAAGAAACTGGACATTCTGAGTTCAATAGTGAGGGCCATTGAGACTTGTTAAAATAGTGGGGGACTGAATAATTTTTTTTATTTCTCATAAATTGTAATCAAGAAAGTACTGATAAATCTGCTCTTTTAATTTATAGAATCGAAATAAAAAAATCGTCAACCACATTTTCTCTGTGATCAATTCTGGATAAAGACAATATCCTCATCGACAGTAACTTTTAGGAATTTTTTAGGCACCTTCAGGTTATCCTACGCCATGAACGAAAGTTTTACGTGCTGGAGTCCTCCCATCCTGATCCGCCTGCCCAAGGGGTGAGTGATGAAGATATCCTGGTCTATGATCAACATTTGAGCGATGCACTCGACATTCAATGTTTGATGCTGTCATTGATGTCTAGTGAGCTCATGAAGTCTCATGAAGACATGGATGCCTACAACATGCTCGAGAACCTCTGTGGTCTATACTAGGAGAGAGCAAGACAGGAAAGGTTTGAGATCTCCAAGGCTCTATTCCAGAGCAAGCTTGGATAGGGTACCCCAACTGGGCCTCATGTAGTCATGCTCATTGGCTACATTGAGAGCTTGGAGGTTCTAGGGTTTAAACTCCCTAAAGAACTGGGTACCGATCTCATTCTCGCATCACACCCCCAGAGCTTCTCAAACTTTGTTGTGAACTTCAACATGAAAAACATTGAGAAGTCTCTGTCTAATATTCTTATAATTATTCGTCAAGTGGACAATTACATGAAGCATGAAAAGCCTTCTATCCTCATAGTGAATAAAAGGAAAGGGAATGCAAAGAGTTTTAAGCCCAAACCTTCTTCAAGGACTTCCAAGAAAAGGAAGATCAAAGGGGAGGCAAGGGAATAGGATGCTGTTTATTTTGCATGTGGAAAGAAGGGCCACTAGAAGAAAAACTGCACCCAGTCAAGGAAGCAAGGGGAAGCTTCAGGTGCGTTTGTTATCAAATGCAATCTATCTATTTCTACTAATTGGGTATTAGATACTGCTTGTGGTTCTCAAATCTATATCCAAATATAGGATCCAAGTAGATTCAGAAAGATTGATCGAAGGGAGGTAAATCTACAAGCAGCCAACAGATCCAGACTTACTGCTGTAGCTGTCGGGGACTACCACTTCACATTGCCAACTAGAATGATCTTGGTGTTAAAGGGTTGTTATTATGTGCCTTCTATTACTGAAAACATTATTTCAGTATCCAGATTAGATACTGATGGATTCATGTTCAAGTTTGGAAATGAATGTTGCTACTTTTATAAAGATAGCATTTGTTTTGGTAGGGTACATTTATATAACGGCCTTTATGTGTTAGACTACAAAAACCAAGTAATGGAAATCGATGACAAAGTCAATTCACATGACTCATACCACACCCAATGGGTGCGACATCAGTGATTTAGTTCAATGTGGGGATACAAATAGGACTGAGGATGGAGGAGTGGCATCTACTACTCCAAAAAGAAGAGGAAAGAAGGATTATTCTAATTTACCTCGTCCATTGTGCACCAGAGCCTCCTTTAAGCGCGAACATGGGGTGACCCTGGCCTTCAAAAAAGGTAGCCTATCCACACAAGATGGACTTGGGCGAATCACTTTGGATGATGTGAGGCGGAAATATAATGAATATTTCATGAGGCGTTTCAACCCGGCTTCTGAATGGGGAACGAACACCGCATAAGAATCCTGTGTTGGTTTTGATGATAGGTATGGAGACTTTAGATTTTAGTTTTTGTTGGTTGATCTGGGTGTTTGGTTGTTTGGTCTATTTTGGATGTGTTTTGCGGGCTTGTTTGTGTCTTTGGGTTTCTCACTTTTCCTAAAAAGTGTTTGGAAAATAATAAAAAAAGTATTTCGCCATACCACACCCAACTTTGGCATCATCGTCTAGGTCATGTCAATGAGAAACTTTTGACAAAATTACATCAAGATGGGTATTTAGATTCTTTCTAACTAACACCACTTGGTGTATGTCATGCATGTCTATAAGGAAAAATGACCAAAGCCCCATTTAGTGGGAAAGGTGAAAGGGCTAAAGAGCTTCTAGAATTAGTCCACACAGATGTGTGCGGACCATTTCCAGTTGAATCAAGGGGTGGGTTCTCATACTTCATAACTTTTTCTGATGATTTTAGTAGATATGGATATATTTACTTAATGAGGTATAAGTCAGATTTTTTTGATCGGTTCAAAGAATACAAGAATGAAGTTGAGAACCAGCTTGGTAAGAAGATTAATAAACTCCAATCAGATAGAGGAGGATAATATCTTAATCAAGACTTCATTGATTTCTTACGGGAGTTTGGGATTCTATCTCAAATCACACCTCCTTATACACCTCAGTGGAATGGTGTAAGTGAAAGGAGGAACCGCACCCTATTGGACATGGTAAGATCACTGATGAATCATGTGAGTATTCCATTATCTTTTTGAGGATATGAATTACAAACCACAACAGAAATACTAAACCAAGTACCAAATAAATCGATAAATGGTATTCCATACGAGTTATGGAGTGGACGCAAAGCCATGTTATCGAATTTACATGTGTGGGGTAGCGAAGCATTTGTTAATGCCTCTTCAGGTAACAAACTTGCACCCTGAGGCACAAAGTGTATCTTTATAGGATATCCCAAGGAAATAAGGGGATATTACCTATAAAACCCCTCAGAAAGAAAGGTTACAGTGGAAAGACATGCCATATTCCTTGAGAGGGAGCACATCTCCAAAAGATATAGTGGGAGCGAGATAGACTTCGATGAAGTCGAGGCTCAAGATACACAAGAGTTGGTAGAAGAACAGATTCCACAAAGCCCCGTGGAAGAACAATCTGTTCCAGAGACAAAATAACTGAGTAGGAGCATGAGAGAGGCGAGAGAACCTAAACAATATGGTTTTCTTATCACCAAGGATGATGACTCATTATTGGTTGACAATGATGATCCTCTTACCTACAAGGAAGCAATTGAAGGCACAGACGTTGCCAAGTGGCAAGAAGCCATGAATTCTGAAATGGATTCCATGTACCAAAACCAAGTCTGGATTTTGGTAGATCCTCCAATTGATGTAATGCCTATTGGTAATAAATGGATATTCAAGAAGAAATTCGACATGGAGGGGCAAGTCAGCACCTATAAGGCATGACTGGTTGCAAAATGTTTTAGACAGTGTCAAGGAATTGACTATGATGAAACCTTTTCACCGGTTACAATACTAAAATCCATCAGAATCCTATTGACCATTACTTCTTACCATGACTTTGAAATTTGGAAAATGGATTTCAAAACATCATTACTTAACGGGAACCTCTAGGAAGATTTCTACATGACACAACCTGAAGGGTTTGTGACTCCAAATGATGCCAAAAAGGTATACAAGTTGTAGAAATCCATTTGTGGATTAAAGAAAGCATCAAAGTCATGGATCATTCGTTTTGATGAAGCTATAATGGAATTTGGCTTTGTTAAGAATGAATGTGAGCCTTGTGTATACAAGAGGTTTAGTAGAAGTGCAGTTGTTTTCCAAATAGTATATGTTGATGACATATTACTAATTGGAAACGAGGTACCTATATTACAGTAAGTTAAGGCATAGTTGCATAAATGATTCTCCATGAAAGACTTGGGAGAGGCAGAATATATTCTTGCGATCAAGATCCATCGTGATAAATCCAAGAGAATGTTGGGCCTGAGTCAAATTACATACATTGAGAAGATACTGAAGAGATTCAGTATGGAAAAGTCCAAGAGGGGATTGTTGCCAGTGTCACATGGCATTCATCTTTCCAAGAAAATGTGTCCTTAGACACTTGAGGAAAGAAAGAGAATGTAAAGGATCCCTTACACATCAGCAATTGGGTCAGTCATGTATGATATGCTATGTATGAGGCTAGATGTTGCTTACACATTAAGTGCAGTAGGCATATATCAAGCTGATCCAGGAGAGCTCCATTGGATGGCAGTCAAGACTATCCTTAAGTATCTAAGGTGTACTAAGGATATGTTCCTGGTTTATGGAGGAGATGATGAACTAGTCATCAAAGGACATATAGATGCTAGTTTCCAGACTGATCAAGATGACATGAAGTCGTAGACTGGATACATCTTCTATTTGAATGGAGGTGCAGTGAGCTGGAAGAGCTCAAAGAAAAGTGTGGTGGCAGATTCTACAGTGGAGTCTGAGTATATCACAGCTTCTGAGGCAGCTAAAGAAGCAGTATGGATGAGAAGCTTCATCCAAGAGCTGGATGTAGTACTAAGTAGTAAAGATCCTATCACACTCTATTGTGATAATACTGCAGCGGTGGTACTTGCAAAAGAGACAAGGTCACATCAGCGGACAAAGCACATACTTTGGAATTATCATCTCTTGAGGGATTTTTCTCAGAGAGGTGAAGTTTCAGTGAGAAGTATTTCCACGGAAGACAACATCGCAGACCCCTTGACTAAAGCCTTGACTTAGCAGAAACATGATCATCATGTGAGGTCTAGCAGACTAAAAGTCATAGGAAGTTGGCTCTAGTCCAAGTGGGAGTTTGTAAGGGTTGGTGTCCTGTGAACAAATTGTTTTTTACTTTGATTACTTGAATGTTCACTTATAATATATTGTTCATTTTTCTGTATGACTATAATATAATAATGTCCTGGAATATTTGTTGCATTGATAAGGTCATGGAAGATCCCCGCTATGATGAGAACCTTCAAATGATATAACAATATTCTTAAATAAAGTCCTACAGTTGGATGAAATACTATGATAGGACACATAGTATACAGACCGTCATGTGTGAGTACTCGTAAGAAGACGAGACTCTCTCTTATGGTGTTCACACTTGGTAATCTCCAAGATGGGAGATTATGAGAACAGACCCGCCAGTAGCAATTCCGCATGTCTTGGTGTCATAGGACATTGCTATCTACAAGCGTGTGTAATGGTCCTTAGACTGAAAGATTTTCATTAAATCATGTCATGACTCACACACTTAGATTTACTGACGAAAACTGTCACGCAGACAGTTGGCGGGAAGTGGGGTACGTTGGGTGCGTCATGAGTGACATTTTATTAATGGATAAGTTGAGGAAGGATTTGACCCTTCCATTTATGGAAGTTGATATCTCGGACCTTTTATTGAAATAGAACTATTGCATTAAATTCCATGGCCATGGTGTAAATGATGAGTTTATTTCAGGAAGTCAAAGAACGACGGATCAAGCATATAGGTTTATGACAATGCCATGAAACCTGCCTGATGAGATATCAAGACAAAGGTATTAAATTACATAGTAAGAATTCGTATGAGGTGATACGTCAATGTGGCATCAACTTCTTTCTCTTGGGTGCCTTGACCCATTGTTGGACAGTAATCTTGGACTTTAGGCTAGCCCTCCTAATGCCAACGATAAAGAGGACTAGAGGGTCACACACTAAGTGTATTCAAGTATCTCAAGTAGAATAAACATTATTCCCGTACATGGTTTAATAATTATTCAAGGAAGCCTAAATCGTTTTAATGATGGATGAAGAAGGAAATGAAAAACAATATATACATGCCGTGTAAAAAGATTACATGCCCTGTAGTTTTTCTGGGAAAACAAGTACACGCCATGTATTAATAATTACATGCTGTGTTGTTTTCTTTATGGAAGGGAAATAAATAAATGAAAACAAGATATACATGTCGTGTACATTGAATGTACACGCCGTGTAGTTTTCAATGAAAAAAAAGTACACACTGTGTATTTATTAATACACGCCGTGTAGTTTTTCCAGTCAGGATTTTGAGGATATAATATTGTTTTAAATGATATTTATTATAATTAGTGTGGGCGCATGTCAAGGAATTAATTATTCAACATGGGGTTTTTAAATAAGAGTAAATGAAATAAATAAAACGCGTAATGTGTTTATTTATTGTTATAACTCTACAACCTCAAACCTAATTATAAATATCCTCACAACCCCAACTCTTTTCCAACACACAAGAGAGTCATTGTGCACAACAACTCTGAAGAATTATTTCAAGATCGAAAGAACCTCTTCCTCCAAGAATGCTCTCAGTACAGAGAGAGATCCTCCTCCATCGGATCAAGACGATCTAAGGCGGACAACACAAGTAAAGGTTTCTCCACGCTAGCACCTAGAGACTCCTTTGACGACATCCCAAGATACGAGGTACACGTGTGGATCACCGATAGAGGAAGTATACACTTGGATTTTGTGACAAAATGACAAATCACATCGAAACGTGATCAAGAACATCAGCGAAGAAAGAACACCCAAAAGGTATTTCTTTTAAATTGATTAAATTAATTATAATCAACCTGTAACGATCCTACATTGTGGTTCTGGGACTTTCCTTTTCTTTGTCCATTTCTGTGACTTGATCCATGGAGACTGGTGTTTATCGTCATATTTATCCCGGATTGATCATTGTTAATGGAAAAATCCAAGTGGGCACATCCAACCATGCACTTCCGTTGTGACCGTAACCTTCATTAATTAGGTTCATTAACGAATGAACCTGTTAATTCTGAATGGTTCGATTACAAAATAGGAGAGTCAAGACCTTAAATGGCATGATAACTCACGGTCCCACCACCACCACTCAACAGGTTGTAAGAAAAATAAAATAACAAATCTGTTATTTTATTATTTATTTAAAAGTCATAAAAACTTACATTTTCTCCCGACCTACTACGGTCAAAGTAAAGCCTCCATTAAGTGAATCTTATCACTACGGATTTAATGGTTCCCTTGAATTTTTAATCCGAGCACTGGTTCAAAAGATCTAAAATGCCTCCCGTGAATTTACTGAACGTCCCTTAAATAAAGTTCAAAAAAATTATTAATAGTCACCCTTGACCTGTACCAGTCAAGGTTAGGCTTCTCCTAATGCGAACACGACCTCACAAGATCAAGCACTACTAGAGATCCATGCTAACAATGCTACAGACCAAAATGACCATTGATCAACTGACCCAAATTTTGGTGAGGTTCATGCCAGGACCACCATTTTCTTTGCAGGACTCAGCACCTGATGTTTGAATCTGGAAACATGCTCATATGCTAATGTATCAAACAATACCAATACCCATGTTTGTAGGAGAAGATATTCACATCTAGTTCACCATTTCTGTTTTTGAAGGTTTCACCAGGGTGCGCCACGTTTCACATCATGATCGATTCTCATTGATGGTTTGTAGTGTACCCCGCATTCTTCTTTCAAAAGGAGGGTAGAAAACATCACCTATTCAGCAGTGTTTTCTCCTTAATATAAATAGGATGATTTGATTTTGTTTCCTCCATCCATGGATTCCTCCTAGGAACTCTTTTCCTAGTCCAGGTCTCCCTTAAAGATTATGATGTTGTTTGTCAATCTAGTTCTTAATGCCATCTCTTTGTGGAAACTGGTTAATTATGCTGATTATTCTAGGAAATTCCAAAGGGTGAAGTCAGGGTAGAAACCTTAAGTTAGGAGAGTAATGGTATTGAGGCATCTGTGACATGTCTTGATTCTAAAACATTGGAACACCTATATTCTTCCTTGTTAGAGGTATTATCAAGGGTGTAGAAACACGAGGATTCCCATGTCGATTGTGAGGTATCTTATGCGAGAGGCACACGTCCAAGGTTTTCCTCGACTTCCCATGTTGAACATGGGGTATTCCATGAGTTTAACAGATAGTGGAGATGGATCAAACTGATCAGAACATCATTGACATTGGATCAGATGGGCACTTCCCTAGGAGGGAGCACATAGAAGGTTTACCAGATGTATGGATTAGAAATCCCAATGAGGACGGACCCAGGATGGTGTGTCTCATGAAGATAAGGTTTCACACTATGAAGGATAATCTAGAAACTATGAATAGAGGATCAGAGAGAAGATGGATCCCATGGAGGGGGACACTAAGGTTTACCATTGGATGGGATTGAACCTCAGAGAGGTTTGCTAGGAACCCTGTCTAGAATAAAGGGATCAAAACCCCCATAGTTATAGAGGGTGGTTTAGGGCTTACACCTAGTTAGCTGACTAAAGAGGATGGCATGATCTCATCAAGATGCGGTGTCCCAAGTAAGAATCATGATGTATTATGTATAGTTGGGTGAAGTGGATAGAATGAATGAGATAAAACTGTTGTGAAAATAATTTTTTTGGGCTTGATCCTCAGGGAGGATTACTATATATCCCAGTGGCTGGGAATCAGAGTCCATGTACTTTAGAACAGAGGCATAGAGTCGGGATGTGCACCAAAGAAAATGACCTAGAGACATTATTGGGCTTAAGAATAGTTATAATCCCATCACAAGAGGGACACTCTATGTTGGACAAGTATGGGGATATTCGTGGATTATGCATGTTTAGTGTCCCATGGATGGATCAAGACACCCGAGGGAGGTGGATTCGAGATATGTGTCCTAGAAAGGGAAAATGTCACATTGAGAGGGATGATCTGTAGACCATATAGGTAAGATTAGTGAAGGTGTACCCAAAAAAAGGACAAGCACCAAGGTTTATTTTTGGATGAGATTGAGAATCAGAGAGGCATCCTACATACCCAAAAGGGAGAAAAACCCATGTATCTCGAAATGAGGGAATTCTATTTATCATTATGTGAGACAAATGTGAACTAACATGAAGTGTTCGGGATAGATGAATGATTGGTGATAGTCTTGAACCTCAGGGAGGATTTTTATGCACATTTCATAGAAGATAGGGATCAAAGTCCATGTAGTTCATCCGGATGGGCATGGGGATTACACATGGTTAATGGTCCAAAGCATATTTCATGGTCAATTCTTTCTCTAATCCCACATGAGCCATGATTTTTGTGATAAACAAGTGGGAGTGGTGGATCGAACGATCACATCATAATAGGTGTAGCCACAAGGAATGTTGTTGGGATTATTCATGGATTGGGGACCAAGGAGGGTGTCCAATGTATGAAGAGGATATGGCTCCTTATCAATTGTATAGGGGACACCCTATCAAGGTGGGTTTCAGGGATTTCATGGAGACTACCAAAGGCACACATGAAGATGAATCCCAGAGGGAATGATAAAGTGGATTGAAAATATGGGAAATAAAAGGCTACTAGTCCTATCCTATCTCAAATACAATGAGGCCAAACACACATGTAGAAATCATAATTTAACATCATTTGTTGGTGATGAGGGTGATTTTTAGTTTAAAGTGCAACAACTTGGATGATGAGGACTCACTCCTCATCCCTTGGAATTACATAACTTATGCCAACCCACAATTGAGGTAGGGAAGGTAGAAGCAATTTTGGATGGGAGTGAGGAGGAAGAGTGGTCAATTGAGGGGTCTATGTTAGCGTGGCTATGCGAAGAATAAATATCCATTATAATTCCTATGTGAATAAGAATAAGGTAGGGAAACACAAAATGAAACACCACTTGGGGAGCCTTGAAATCACTTAGTACAAGTTTAGAGGGCTACACAAGAGAAGGGTTCATGATGTAGGAAGCCTTGAAAATAAATGATTCACGATTCTCTGGTGATTCATGAAGAGAATGGGCTTAGTGAAGAAATGTGTTTCACGAAGCATGAAAAAAGGGGTATCCATAAATGGAGGAGCTACACGAAGCATGATGACCCAGACGAGGCATAGATTTTACATGTTCTTGGAGGGTGCTTTGTGAAGGATGAATGATCTGTGAAGTCCCGTGTGACAAAAAGGGACTCCTACCTTCACGATGTCTATAGGGATTCAGGAAGGGAATAACCACTTGATGAATAGTGAAATCAAAACAAAGCGAAAGCATGTTCATAATTCTTAGATACCTTGGGTGATGCATTTTCCATGATGTTTTGTGGAGAAAATGGTGATTTAAAAAATTGGAGATCATAAGGAGAAAGGTCTGGGTAATGATGGTTATATGGGGTGGGGGTGAGCCATCTATTTATAGTCACTGAGTATCACTATGATCCGTGGAAATTCCATAGAAAAAAAGACACTCTGAGATCAGAGGCAGCTCTATTGTAATTGTCGAGCTTTCCATAATTACTCTACGACTGTCACAGTGCACGTCAAACTTGCGAAGGTTTCAGTCACTACACTATGGTGGTCATGAAGGATCCCCTTATACAGTCTTCATGCCTTTTATGGTGATGATGGGGATTCATGCGATAGCTTCACAAATAAGTCCCTTTTGTGATTTTTTTGTCATTTTTGATCCATTTTGTGTATGGAGTTCGACGCCAGCAATTATATTTATGAAATTGAATAAAATATGGTTTAAAATAAAAATCATCATCAATTTATGAGTCAAATGTTTCATTTATTATATCATTATTAACCATTTAATATTGAAATAATTATTACCACAGTTATAGTCCAAAAAGGTTAATTAAGGGGTTAATGAAAACGTTAGGGTTTAAAATGATGCCAAAACCTTTATAAAAATCTTTTTCTAATTTTATTTCAACCCTAGACTATTTTATATCTAATTAATTTCAATTTGGATGTATTTAAATGTATAATTCCTTTATTATATTTTAATAATTGAAGAAATTCAAATTGCGTCATCTCCCTTCCTTATAAAAATACACCCCTCTTTTATCTTGTTTACATCACTTTGATCCTTATAGGTTATCCAACCCATGAAAAAAATACCTTCCTAACTTACCTATACACATTATATGGATTTTTTTCTTCCAAAAAGACCAAACCAAGGATCCTTGGGAGGGTATCTAAAGGAGTTCTTTCAAAGAAGAAGTACTCTTCTTAACTTATCACTTTATTTTTTTTACTTCTCCTTTTTCAAGATATAAATATATGGTATTTATCATAAAATAAAACATTAATTATCTTAGATATATTTATATTTTATTGTTATTATAAAAACACCATTATACACCACCTTTCTTATCAAATGGGATGTGAAAGTATCACTTGTGTGTATGTAAAACATACCGTCTCCACGTAGCAATATAATTTATTTTACATCACATTATTTAATTAATGGGTAATATTAAAGGTTTAATTATTATATATAATATTTATAACATAATTATTCTTCTATATGGATTATATTATATCTATCTTCTTACCTTCCAATCTATTGTAAAATGATAATTTCACTCATGCGTACGTTTGGACTACCACCTCCACAAAGCGATGGGATTAGATTTCATTTTCGATTTACATGGATGATAATAAGGATGGATATGATGTACGTATATATTATTTACATGATATATTAATGATTCAAGGACGTTATATTATTATTTATCTTTCATTTATTTTATCTTTTGAAAAGTAAAAACAAAGTTCTTGCGTACATATGGTTTATCTTCTCCAAGAATAGTGTAATTTATTTATCAATCTATAATTTTTTGGATGAATCTAAATATTTATATTTATATATTGAATACATATTATATTTATACCATGATTAAAATTTTGGAGATAATGGAACCATGATCAATGTATAAGGACCAAAAATACTGAAACAAAACATACATGAAAAACGAAGCAGTTATGACCCATAACATGGATTTTGATAAAGAATTATAATAAATGGGTGATAAAAGGTTATAATTAAATTACATATGGTATGATATATTTTATTATGGTTATGTAATATATTTATAATAATTCTATATTCATTATACATGAGGTTAAAACTTGTATAAAGGAATTCAGACTTGAGGTTAGAGTTTTATGTTAACAATGTCATTGTTTATTAGGATTGTTTATGTTGAAGTTTCCGATGGTAAAATATTATGATATAACTCTCATTAAACTCATTAATTTTATTCTCCTATGGTTATTTCCTAATATTAAATGTTTAAATTTCATTTTCTTCTCTTTAATAACTTAATATTTTGAAATAATTATTTTTTAGACAACCGACTTTATTTCTCTCTTTGATCAAAAATTATTTTTATTCCATATAATTGTTTTCTATAAATTTTTTCCTGAATGTTTTAATATTATCCTATAATTTTTTATAGTTAATTTTACCCAAGATTTAATTTTTAAAGAATGGTTTAAAAGTAATATTCTTATCATTTTCTAAACGATGCACTTTTTTATTTTTAACAAAAGTGTGAAATGAATGTTTTCCGTAACTTATATGCAATGAATAAAATTTAACACAATAATCAATTCATAATGATTTTAAGCATACATTTCATGTTTTTAAGTTTATTTTCAAATAAATTTTTTTTATTAATATTTGGTAGTTTTTTTTGTTTTTAAACAAGTGATTTCAAAGAGAAAAGTGTATTTTACTCGGGAAATGTTCCAAGTAATGTTCTAAAGGAATGTTTCTTATAAGATGATATAATTTTAAGTAACTTATGTTTTAATTGGAATATGATTCAATAATATCATTCTTGTTCTTTATATGGATTGTTTTTTATTACAATGGAAATATGATTATGGAACCCATTTCTATTACCATGAGTTATGCTATGATGAAATGATGAAATGTTTACGAAACCCATTTCCTTCCATGGGTTATGCTATGATGAAATGTTATCTCATTAGATAAAAATGATTGTAATGTGCAGTGAACCCAGTTCAGTATGGATATTTTTCCACTATGATAGTCTTAGGGGTGAACCTTAACTTCTACAATAGTTTGAGGATAGAACCAAATCCACTATGATAGTCATGAAAATTAGCCTATACTACTAAGGTCATGATTTTATATTCTTATGTGTATGCCAAAAATTTATTTCTTTTTCTAATGTTTTTCTCCCATGGATAATGTTATTTTATTCCTTTATTATTCATGTCATATGATCTTATAAGATACATGCCATGACTAAATATTATGATATATGTTATATAAGGTATGTTTTTCTAAAATTTTATTCTCATGTTCTCATACCCCTATGATCATGTTATGTTGATATATACCTTATTTACCATTACTAAGAATCTAATATCAATATTTTTATTCTTCATTTCCATAGGTTATGAAGAATGGTTTTAAGTATGATATGTATTGGAAGGGTTCTAGTTAGAAAGAACTTAGTGGTAGATGATGTGGGTCACCTAAGCACTAATTGTTTATACATGTTTCCAAAGATATGAGACCAATAAAATTATATCATGGGTTGTTATATTATATAATGAATATTAATCTAATAAAAAGTAATATCTATATATGAAAATTATTTGTTTCTATAGTTGGTATCAGTGTAAGGTTTATCAACCTTTGTAAACAAGGATTAGAAAAATTTAGTGAGAGATCTAGGGATAATTCAAGTTATTGGATAACATCCAAAACATTTGGTAAAGTTAATGGATAAACTGGGTTCATCCTAATGTGAAATTGATTAAAAAAAAGTTTTCTTGATTTAAACATACAATGAATATTTTTTCATGATCATGCATTTTTCCACTATGATTATTGTTTCTCCCACTATAATTTTTGGTTTTAGTAAATGTATGGAACCTAAATAAAATCATGTTAATGCTAAATGAAGTGGAAAATGTAATTAATGTATTCCTTATAAAAAATATATGGTAACTAGAATGAAAAATATCATGGCTATTCTTATGAAAAATTCTAATTATATGAATCATGCCGATATTTCAAAAAATAAAATAAGGGAATGACATTCTGTTGGGTCCTTCATGAGGAACACCTTCATTATTTTATTGGGTAATCAGATACATTAATTGCTGATAAATGGACTAATAACACTAAAAAGGTATTTTCCATTCTTCAGTGTTTGAATCAGGAAAAATTTATTTCATCTACTTATCATTAGGAATTTTTATAAGATCAATAATGGAATATTATCAAGAACACATGGGGATGAGAATAAATTGACTCTATAAAGTTGGTTGAGTCCAAGAGATTATTTTTCAATAAGTACTTTTCTCATATTCTTCCTAAAAAATCCATAAATAATTTTGTGAGATAAAGTAGAAGGATTACGAATCTATTAGTACCTATGAGAAAAAATTTACTATATTTGTGAGATATGCTTAGGGTATTATCATCCAACTTGGAATTATGGTTGATAAATTATTCAATATCTTAAAACAAAGTCTATGAAGGGTATTTACCTTAAATTAATATAGTTTAAATGAAGAAATAATTATATGTGATATAAAGGTTGAAATAGATATCATAGTTACCAATCAATCTCATGGTTTTGACAAGAAAAGAAAGATGGAATTTAAAGGTAATTACAATAACCATTGAGATAAGTATATGATATTTTCCTTATGCTTAAAGTTTGGAAGTAAACATGGTGGGATTTGTATCAAGGGTAATGGTAAACATTATAAGTATCAAAATGAAGGTCTTCAGGCTATCAAATTCCAATGTGATGGGAAGAATTTAGCTAATTATTGAATAAAATCACAATAGAATGCTCCACCCACACTCTAGTGTTTCAAGTGAAAGGTGTCTAGGCATTGTTATAACCATTGCTAAAACTCAATGATTATTGATGACGATCAACATCAGGAACATCTTAATCCCATCTAAAAATATAAATCTCATGAGATTACTATTTTTGATGTGGATAATGATAATGAAGTGGTAAAAGGTACACTAACTATCCACTCTAGATTTTATAATGTCTTATTGGATTCTAGATTTACCCACTCTTTTATATTTGAAGAATTTGTTAAGGGTATAATAGTACCACTTTTATGATTAGATGTGTAATTATTTGTGAAAACCAATAATGGTATAATGATAACATCGAATGTCTATGATTATACTATTATTTTAGTTTGTGGAAATGTGCATCCTGAAAATCACATTATTCTACCTCTATTTGAAATCTATGTTATTTTGGTCATAGATTGAATTTATTTACATTAGACCGACATAAATATCTGAGTAAGGGAAGAAATATTTTATATTCCAAATAGGCATATCATTTTCTATTTGTATAATGATAAATATAAACTTCCAATGGAAATTACATCCACTGTTTTGGTCATGATTCCTATTGAAAATAGAAGTTTGTATCAGATGGTTTGAGAGAAACTGAAAATCGATGATATTCTAATTATACAAGAGTTTATTTATTTATTTGAAGAATAGTTTCATATTTTCCATCAAATCATGAAGTTGAGTTCTCAATAATTTTAATACCTGGTGCTACACAAATTTCAAATGATCAAAATAGAATCACTCCAATTGAATTATAGGAATTTAAGAAGCAACTCCAAGAGAATATTGATAAGGGATTTATTTAAAAAAGCACATCACCTTATGGTGAACCTATTCTTGTTATTAAGAATAATTATGGATAAATTTTACTCTTCATCAATTATCATGAACGTAAAAAAATCACGATCTAGAAAAAATATCCCCTGCCTCATATTTATGACTTGTTTGATCAACTGAATTTTCCAAGATTGATATTTTTTTACATATCATCATTTGAGAGTCAATAAAGATGATATAACCAAAACAAAATTCTTTATATGGTATTAACACTATGAATATATAGTGATTTCATTTTATCTTACTAATTCCCCTTCCATATTCATATATTTAATGAATATAGTTTTTGATATTACCTTGATTAGTTTGTGGTAATTTCTTTAGATGATATTATTATATATATAAACAGAAAGGAAGATCATAAAGATAAATTGAGGATTATAGTAAATACCATAATGAATTATAATATATATGAAAAATTTATAAAGAGTTAATATCAGCTACAAAGGTTTCATTTTTTTTGGTTATATAATCTATAGATTGGGTGTATCAGTGGATCCATCCAAAATAGAAGTTATTGAATATTGACCTAGACCAACCACTACGATTGAGATACCTAGTTTTCTTGTTTTGGATGGATATTATTGATTATTTTAAGAGAATTTCTCATGACTATCTAATCCAATCCCCAAGTTAACTTGGAATGGAGAGAAGTTCCATTATACAAATGAATGTGAGGATAATTTCAAGGAACCCAAGAGAAGGTTAGTTAGTGCACCTATGCTTACATTAAATTATATTAGATATGGTTTTATAATCTATAGTGATGCATCAAAGAAGGTAATGGGATGAATTATCATGTATAATTATATGATTTTAGCTATGCCTCATGAAAATTGAAGGTTCATGAGTAAAATTTCCCAACTCATGATTTGGAATTAGCTGCAGTAATTATCTAATTAAAGATATGATTGCATTATCTTCATGGATAAATATATGATATATATATATATATAGATAAAAAATGTGTAAATAATATATCCACCAAAAAATATCCAAATATGTGTCAGATAATATTTTTGTAGTTCATTCAAGATTGTGACTATTCAATACATTACCACCCTGTGAAAGAGAACTAGTTGGTATACATTATGAGTCGAAAGGATCATGCTAGCTAACCTATGATGAGAATCAGAAAAATATATATAACATTTCTAGATAATTAAAGGATGGATCTAGAAAACTTGAATTAAGGGGATAAATATTATCTTTATTTAATGAGTTTTCAACCATATATACATGTGAGGAATAATGAGGTGTAGAAGGAAGATGTAGATCTACAAAAGAATGTTAGAAATGTTCCTAAGTTCAACCATGATTATAATGTAATCATAAGGTTCAAGAACTGTGTATGTGTTCCTTAAAAAACTTATTTAAGGAAGGATCTATTTTATGAGTCTCATATTTCATTATTCCTTATTTATTATAGATGTATGAAGACATATAAGGCTCGAAAAGAGTATCTCTGGCGGGATTGAATAAAAAGATGCATTCTAGGGTATGTATCTTGGTGAATACTATGTCAAAAGGTTGAGGTTGAGTGATAGAAGTATAAGGGGATGTTATGGATGTTACCCATACCTAAATATAAATGGGAAAAATAACTACATATTTTATCATTTGACTCCCCAAAAAATCTAAATTCTACAATTCTATTTGAGTTATAGTTTATCACCTTTTAAAGACATCATAATTCATTGCTATCAGAGAATATTTCTCTCTGGACCAACTTTCCATAATTTACACTAAGAAGGTGGTAAGTTTGTATGGAGTACCATAATATATAGAATCTGATTGGGATTTGAGGTTTATCTTGATGTTCTGTCAAAGTCTTTGCAATGTCCCCTATTATTCAAGTTGAAAATTTTGATAAGGAAACTGAATTTTCAATTTCTTGAAGGGTTGAATCCTGACCGGATTAATAAAATACAAATTTAAAGGCTGGTATGATTCTAGATAATTTTTATATACATGGTTTTAGTCTCCAAATGGGTCCTAGGGTTTTGAGTGTGTCCCAATGGTTTGTGTCCCAAAGTTAATATTTTTGGATGGTTCAACTTAGGGCACATGATTGATGAATATTTAGTATAAACCATGTGGCTCAAATGTGTAGTTGATTTTTAATAGGAATATAGTTTGAGAAACCATGTGGAAGGATAGTGTAGAAAGTGAAAGGGGTCTACAATTTATTACATACATGTCACATGATTGGCATATAGTTAGTTAAATCATGAACTGTAACCATGTGAGAGGGAGGGGTAAAGGAAGTTCCAACCATATGATTAGTGAATGGTATGAAAACCGTGTAGCCAAAAGGTGTGACTCATTAAAAGGGAAAAATTACCATTTTCACCTATGAACCTTAAAGGTATAAAACCCTTTTTCTTACCCTTTTCATCTTGAAGCTCCCTCAAGTGTACTACTCTCCTCTATTCATCCATGGGAGTTCTCCCTTTTTCGTAGTCAAAATCAGATGTCGTTAGGTGAATTGTAATTTTAAAGGTAATACTTTAACATCAATATCCTCTATTGTGTTTTTCTTCATCTTCCCCTAAATTTTGTTTTATTTTTAGAGATTTAGTTTCTAATTCCATCAGAGGATATTGGAATCAGATACTAGTATTAGTGGTTTCACTCCTCCTAGGTAGAGGGTTAACCAAGAGGTCATCTTCACTTCTCCATATGATATTTCATTAAGGTATGTCCCCATGGTGAAATTATAAATATTTAATGTTTAAATTTAATTAATTTTACAAGTGTATTAATGCCATTGGATAGGTATTTAGCTGAGAATGGGTTTATTCTACCCTTTATACCTTCTTTATGCGATTCCGTGATTTTTCATTGAGCGATGAGTATCAAATGTGATATTGCATGTTATACCATTTTGGATTTTATCTTCATATTTAATTATTTAATATTGCAATTGATTTTTTTGGAATGTGTTGACCTACCATATAATATTCAAAAGTGTGTGTGCTGATGAAACTTATCATGGAAATCATTGATCTTGGAAGACCCATAGAGAGCCTAGATAGAGCTTCCAGAAGTAGTGTATAAATGGTTCAAAGATTCCGAGAGGTAGGTTGTTAGTTTTACCTACCAATGGTATTTATATGTGTTTACGGTAATATGTTAATGTTTGGGAATAACCCTAAGGGAGACCCCTATTTATATTTATTTCAATGGAGTTTTTAATTAGTTTAATTATTAAAGTAAATGGTTGAACTATAGGGGTCACTAATTACCCATGTTCACTAGCTTCATAATTCTAATTATGACTATCACTCAGACTGAGGGTACCCTATGGGAAGTCTCCTATTATGATATGACCTAGAGGTTCCCATATAAGATTATTTATTTTTATTACTCCTTGTGAGAATCCTAAGAGGTATTTATTTATGTTTTGAGTAAGATGTTCCAAAGTAGGATTCCTCTATAGTGTTTTGAATTAGGGGACCAAGTGGTTGCCCTGAAAGTTGAGTGACCTTAAGCTAGTAAATCATGGGTATGGGTAGATATGGTAGAATGTGTCATCTTATAACCCAAAACAAACATGTAATATCGATATTTAGGGATAGTAGATGTGGGTTTAGGTGTTTGGCCACCCTAAATCTTTCATTATTCATTCTCCCAGCTACTGTTTTTGTAGCTTTGATTTCCAGAGGCGCTTACTTGTATTTTGGATGGAGAGATTGATGTGATGTGATACATGATTGGGATTTTAGAGGCACTTATTGGGACATGGAAAATGGTAATTTTTTTATTATTACATTGTTGGGATGCTCAGACTTACTTCTTAGAGACAAGATAAAGAGACTTTGTGGATCAAATATTGGATATGATGCTCCACATCATTTATTGACATTAATGGACATGAATTTATGTAGAATATATTTTCAAGAGGATTCAACTCCCTCGATATCTTGATATTTAGAATAATATCAAGCATTATTATGATATCCTTGAGTAATTCCATGCATTCTCCATAGGATCAGGTGGATGAAACATTATAATACTCACTAGATTTGTCTTTGAGTGGGTTGTTGAGTCGTTTATTGAATGTATCGTGAGTTTTTACCTCAGTTCTGAATATACCTTGGATAGAGTCATAGAAAATGATGATTCATACTCCCTTGTTCTAGGATTTTGGACATGGAATTCCACATAATTATTGGGTTATTGTACATCACATTTATACCCATAGATTGTGTTTTCAGGAATGGAACTCTCTGTACCCAGTTGAATGCTATGGAAATTTTCTATTATTAGGATTATGATACCCTTATGAGATTATTCATGGAAAACTTGGTTTCTTACCTTAGATCTTGGCTAGTACTATGTATCGATATATATGTTTATATATATATATATATTAAATATATATACATACATACTTATATAGTAAATATATATACATACATACTTATATATATATACTTGATGTCATGTGTTTAGAGGAATTTATAGCATTGAATGAGGCAGGTATCGTTAATTAGGATCACAAACTCAAGGATAAACTATGATTTATTTTATTTTTCATTTTCAATTCTTTCTTAGCTATACTGATAACTTTGATTAAAAATTCACTTTTTATGGAATTCATTTTATGACCTTGTTTTAGTTTATTTACAGAAGTTACTTATTATTAATATTGTTATCCTACTGTGCAATATATACATACACTGCATTTATGACCTATGTACTATAATATGACGGTTTTTTCATATTTAGTGTTGTCATCACACACTGTTCAGGCCACAATTTCACAAGGGTTCCCATGGAGATGTTCAATTGGTTACATGCATAAGAGTAGGCTGAGGCCCAAGACTAATCAAGAAATATGGCTCAGACATGTATGTGGAGATTAGGTATGTGGTTTGGATTAGACTATACAGTATGTCCCTGGAAATTTATTTTGGTTTCTATTATGTACTCCTTTATATGTGATCAGCCCAGTGGGAGATCCTTGTCATATGTATGAAATGATCATTCAAGATTTCACAGTATTTCATTTATGATTACAAACTACTTCTATTTTAGTTTATTTATTGTTTATTCACTCTTTTTATTAGTAATATGGATGATACCTAGTTATTTATGTTTTTTTTACTATAATATGAGGGTATATTCTATACATAGATGCACCTTAGGCCCTCACAGCTAGTCAAACTCCTCTAGAATATGGACAAATGAACTTAAGGTCATGTAGTGAACTAGATCGAGGAACCAATTTAGTGGATTATAGGTTGGGATGTTACAATGTGGTATCATAGGTTTTTATTTTATAGTTTTTTATTATTTGGGATATGCTGGATAAGAGTATTATAAATGTGTCAAAACTTGTTATGGATATAAGACTGGTGCATCGAGAACATTTCTTCTAATAATAAATAATTGTTTGTATGGATATGGGATTACTATTCTCAATATGCGATGTTATAGTTGACTGTGATTTTAGATTTTTTTGACACACATGTTAATGTGTATTTTATTATTTATCATGGATTTATGGATTCAGACCATTGGCAAGAGTCCAGTGACTAATTTTGACTCTTGTCCTGTAAAGGAAAGAGGTGCCTCATACATGATATTCGACATGTAGGGTACAATTTTAATGGCCTAATAGAATGTTATTTATTAGTGATGATAGAGGTTAATTGATTAATGTTTAAAAAAAAACCTAAATGGTGTTTTCCCATATTGGTTCTTTGTGAAATTATACTTAATTTGTCATACTTATATGTATATATATTTCTGATGGAAGGTTATGTGGATCTATAGTGAAACAGTTTATTGTGAGGTAGATTAATTAGTCCTCATGCACGTAATATTTAGTACCCTAACAGGAGGATAGGTAATATAGTTCCAAGTGATGGACTACTTTTCGGTTGTTGTCACTTAGGTTCAGTTATTTAAAGTTTTAGTAACAACATATACGATGTTTTCCTACATAACATGGAATGAAATTCTACTTAACCAAAATGCGTTCTTATATTATGAAATAGACCATTGAAGAAATGTAGTGTATATACTATTGACCCATATTTGTCAACATCAGTAGTTAATACCTTTAGTTAAGGTGATATAGTCAGGTCATTATGTATGATGTTGATAGATACCTAAATTATTATAGTGAACTAGAACCTTGGGGGGTATTAACATATACATATTCCTAGTGATTATTAGTTCATAATTATTTTCTCTGTTTACATTGTGACCCTCAAATGATTATTACCTTATAAGGATGCTTGGAGTGGATCTGGGCCCTAATAGGCTAATTCTTGGAAGGTGATTCTAGTAGGGTTCATTCCAAAAAAATTAAAATATGTCAATGGGTTTATAATTAAAAATTATATCATGATTTCCTCTATAACATATAATTGAAAACATTTATAATTGTAACCATGTTGATAGGTTTTGAACCTTATAGGTCTATGTTATACTTACCTCCCACAGTGATAGATGAAAGATGTGTTATGTGACTTGTGTTGATAAGAGAGTGAGGATGAAACCCCATGAGATATGACCTCGGTGAGAGGTTTGACTTATAGTATATGTGGTTGGACATATTTACCCTATTATTAGACTTGTTCAGTGGGGCTAGGTGGGAGAAGGAGAGGCCCTTAGTTGTGACTGGACACTAGTAGTTTAACATTCAGTTTGATTGTGGGTAACCTATGAGTGGGGTTGGCTTGGGTTTATAGATCGATTGTGAGGTGGTGATATTAGTGTATGCTTTTGATGAGGCTATTTTATGGTATTTTCTCATGTTTCATGATACAGTCTTTTGATTCCTTCATATTTTGAGAAGGTTATTAGAGTTCATAGGTATTGAGACTAGATTTGACAGGATGAAATGTCCAGGTACATGGCCTTGTTGACCAGTGCTTCTACTATTGCTAATGTATATAGGGAATATGTAGATTCTCATGACTGTAAATGACACTTTGTGATGGTCGGTAAAAGGATAAATCATGGCATAGTTAAGGTGCCAAAATTTGGAGAGGAGTTCTAAGGGATCATTTGGTTTAATAATACTGAAATTCCATATAGCAGGATCATCTTGTACATGTTGATAGGTGACCCACAAGAGCGTGAGTTGGGTCATCATCCAGGTGGCATGCAACTTTACACCAACTATTCTACGCAAGAAAGTAATAGTATGTGTTGGTTACAGGTGGTACCATTTATGTCATAAATCAGTGAGTGGTAAATTTGTGAGCCAAGGAATGATTTTTGAAATTAATGTTGAAACCATTGTTTACTTAGAGTTATGACAAAGTAAAAAAATATCCCTCTATGGTAGAGGTGAAATTGAGAATAAATCTAGTGCCCTCAGCCAGTTGACCCATGTTTGGACCTGGACACCCATGGTCCGGAAACATGGTTTCAAGAGTTAGTTAAAGGAAATTATCGCCTGAGATGATGTGATCATGGATTTGAGAGGGATAGATACACACCTATCAATGGAATATTAGTTTACTACTTGTTTAGATATGATCATGCCCCATATCGTAACATCATCGAGAGTGAGCTGAGAGAGTGTCTTCTATCTATAGATATACCTAAATATCCTTTTATGGTTTGATTAAAGGAACTCTTTTGGATTTCTTCTTGAGGACCAGAGTAAGGCAATCCATATGATGGGGAGTGAACCATTTTCTATTTTAGAGTGGTAACACTCTTTATGAACTAATTTTCAACAAACACCATGAACCAATTCTCAGAATGAAGGAATGGAAGATAAGTTATGTTTTTGATGAAACTCAGGTATGAGCATGTTCTCAAAATTTCTAGTCGATATGTCAATAGGTGTATGGTCCATAAGCTTCACTGATACAAAATTAATTTTGTTTGTGCAATGAAAAGGATACTCCTAAAGTGGTATTGGGATGTCAATAAAGGATGAGACAATTCATTGTTTGGATTTTGGATGTTGTTGGACTAATGGAACAATATACGGTAGGTTTTATTAGTGAATTCTAGGTATATGTTTAAATATAGAATTGTGTGGAGTTCGATCATAAGAATTAGACCGAAGATGGATTGTGATGATCAAAGGGTTTGGATCATGTATGTGTTGGTTCCTGAACTAAAACACAACAATGGTTTTAGGAAGGGGATAGTTTGGATAGGAGACACCACCCAGATTTGGGTATGGTATTTTGTGAGAATTCATGGAATAATCTCAGTATGCTATGGGATAATGGTTTTTGGAATCTGGTTGGGGTGACACATCAGATGTTGAAGTTGATTGTTTTCAAAAGTAGTCAAACAGAGAAGGTTTGACTTGAGTTTTATATAATGGTTTAATGAAATCCATGATGAACCAAATTTAGAATACCTTTTGGGTAAAAATGGGGAAATTTAAAGGTCGACCATTACCTTTCAAGGAAAATAAAGTTAAACCAGTTTGTACTTGGTTAATCCAGGTGCAACTATTTAAATCATATTGAGGGCCATGGGTAGTGTGAACATGCTTGATCAGGTGTTATGAGTTGAGAACCATTCCAAGAGAATCTTTAGGATTCTAGGAGAATGTAATGGTATGAAATTATATTTCAGAAAGTTTCATGGTTCACAATTGACCATTTAAAGTAAGAACCTATGGTGGGGAGCACCACAGGTTGGTTGATGAATGATATGACAATGTGATTGAGTTTTAGGTTAGATAGGATCCAGAAGGTACCATCTTGATGTTTCATTTTCAATTATGGTTATTTTCTCATGTTCTTGGAGCTTTCTTTCACTATTATTAAGGGTTCTCTTGGAGGTGCACTGGGAATTTGGAAAATTAACATCACCATTTTAATGGAAATTCCCATCAAGGGTAGGTCAGGTGATGTTTTCATTGTTTCCCCAATACTTCTTGGGGTTTTAATGTTACTAGGTGTAGTTTTTGTAACATCATGAGTTTTTTGGGATGAAAATTTTCACAAGGAAATTGAATTGTCAATTACTAGATGGTTCATATATTTATTAGAGACTTGGAATAAGAATTTAATGTTTTGGATGCTTCTAAATAATGTTTTGAGACATGGTTTGAGTCTTAGAAAGAATCTTAGATGTTTTAGGTGAGTCTTCAGGGTTCCAGGCCTAGAGTTAAAGTCATTGGAAGGTTTATATTTTGGAACATATTTGTAACATGTTCAGTGTAATCTATGTATCTCAACAGTGTATCCCAATTTGTATATGCACACTATTTGAGAAACTATGCAGCAGGCTAGGGGAGACCGTGTGAGTGGTATGAAATTTATTGGAGAAATTTATCATTTTAGTCACTTAGTTTGTTAAATTTTATGCTGCAACTATGTGAGATAGGGGAGGGGGGAGGTTAAGAGATTTCCAACTGTATGGTTGGTATGGGGTGTATAAAACCATATAACTCATTAAAAGGGAAAAAATTACACTTTTATCCATACATCCCTAAAAGGGTTTAAACCACTTTTCTTCCCCTGTTCACCTAGTAGTTCCCTTTTGAAATATACTCTCCTCATACATTCTTCTATGGTAGTTATCTCTTGTTATTGGTCGGAATTAGAAGTCGTTATGTGTATTGGAAGCTTAGAGGAAAGCCTTTAATTTTATTAGCCTCTATTGTGTTTTTATTCATATTCCTCTATCTTTGATTCCACCGATTAGAGATTTTGGTCCTAATTTCATGAGAACATGGTGGAATCAAATATCAATGTTGGGGATTTCTCTCTACCTAGGAAGATTGAGCCCCTAGAGGCTATCTTTACTTCTCCACATGTCGTTTCATTAAGGTATGTCATGACAATGAATTTCTAAATATATACAGTTTAAATTAAATTAACCTAATAATTTTATTGACACCATGGGTAAGGAATTTTCCTTGAAACGATGTCGATGGTACCATATATAACTCATTCATGTTATTTCCTGGTTCTCCTTTGAGTGATGGGAATATGGAGAGATACCAATGGTTATGATTTTTTAGGTTTTATCTATATATTTAATTGTATAACGTTCTAATTGATATTTATGAGATATGTTGACCTACCATATGTTATCTAGGGGTGTGGGTATTGATTCAGGTTAGCTAAAAAATCATTGATCATGGACAACCAAACAATATCTTTGTTAGAGCTATAAGAAACTGTGTATAAATGGTTCAAAGCTTCAAATAGGTAGGTGGTATGTCTTAATCAACTTATTGTATTTATGTATGTTTATGGTAGTATGTTCATTCTTGGGATTCCCTTAAGGATGACTAACATTATTTAGATTTATTCAAATGGACCATTTAATTAGTTTAGTTTGGAAATTAACCCTTTTATTCTTTATTCATACTTTGACTTTGGACTATCACTAAGACGGATCATCCTCTGTGGGATGCCTCTACTTATGATTTGACCAAGAGGATACCATGTAGGTTTCCTCCTTTTTCTTACTCATTTTAAGGATCCAAAGAAGGATTTGTTTACTTACATGATGACTTATAAGACGTAGAGTACAATTCCTCTTTGATGTTTTAACTTAGGGGACCCAGTGGGTGTCCCAACAGTTGACCGTACCTGATCTAGTACATCATGGGGTTGGATAGAGATAGTCACAAGTGTCACATTAGAACCCATAATGAACATATAGAAATGATATATAGTTATATAAGTTATGGATTTAGTCATTAAACCACCCTCACTCTTTAATTTATGTATTCATTTTGATATTATTGATGAAAATATGATTTCTAGAGGTGATTACTAGTATTTTGGATGATAAGACTGATCTGATTTGATAATTGATTGGGATTCCAAGATGCACTTTGAAGGGAACAAATAATGAGATTTTTTTTGATTTTTATATTATTGGTATTCTCAAATATACTTATTTGGGGACATATTAAGATCTTTACAAGATTAATTGTTGGGAATTATGACCCTCACCATTTATTTAGATTAGTTTAAATGACATTCCATAAATGATATTCCTAGGAGAGCGTACATCCCTCAAGTTCTTGATATCCAAATTACTCTCGAGGATGATTATGGTCTCCTTGAGCAATGCCTAAAATGATCCCTATAACCAAGTGGAAGCACTATTACTATACTCACCATATTTTTCCATGAGTATGAAGTTGATCTATTTATTGAACGAATCATGAGTTTTGGCCTTGGTTTTGGAGATACATTGGCTAGGGTTGTAGGACATGATTATTCACACCCTTTGGTCCATTATGTTTGACACAATGATTCACATAATTATTTGGTTATTGGAAATGATGTTTCACACACAATTATTGGGTTATTGTGCATGGTTCTTTGTATCCCTAGTTGAATGTTGTGGCTATTTTCCATTATTAAGTTTATGAGACCCTTATGAGGTTATGCATGAATTCCTTGGTTTCAAACCTCTGCTCCTGTATATCACTATGTATCTATACATATGTATATATATGTGTATACATATATAATATAATAATATATATATATATATATATATACTTACACACACACACACACACACCTAATGACATTTGTCTAGAGACATTTCTGGCATTGGCCAAAGAAGGTATCATCGATTGGGATCCTAGAACCAAGGATCGATTATGATTTATTTTATTTATCACTTGCAGTTGTGTCTCAACTGGACTGAGCACATTTAATGGCCATTTACTTTCGATGGAATTCCTTGTATAACCTTTTTAGTTTATTTTCAATAGTTACTTATTATTAATTTTTTTATCATGATTAGTAGTTCACATATACATACACTACATTTACTGGTTATATACAGGACCATGTTGGTGGCGCCCTACTGAGTTTTTTACTCACATCATGCTTGGTCTACCATTTCACTATGGTACCCAAGAAGACACTCACTTGGTTGTAGGAATATGATTGGGATGAAGCCTAATACTTATTGATCAGGATGAATCACAAATGTATGTAGAGATCAGGTATTTGGTTTATCTCAAAATATGTAGTAGAGATCTATAATTTTATTTTATTGTCTATTATGCACTCCTATATATGTTAGTTTCCCAGTGGCTGATCAGTTTTGTATGTATGACATGGCCATTTGGGATTATACTGAATTTCATTTATGAATACAACATTCATCTATTTCAGTTTGTTTATTGCTTACACAACTTTTTATTACTACTATATATAATGTATAGTTATTTCCACTATTTTTTCTTTAATATGAGGGTATATTATCTGCATAGGCACACCATAAACCCTCAATTCTAGTCTATAGCCTCTAGTATGACATCCCGCCTTTTTATTATATAACTTTTCATTACATTTTACATACAGAGGACCTTTAAAGTCTAGTGTCCTGGAAATTAGGGACATAAAACATGAAAACAACATAAAAAATTCTTCTAATACATTTTTAAGGCTTCATAATATGTTCAAAATATGTACAATTACTGCATCTCATATCCTGGAGACATACATCAAGGTAAAGGGTGAGCAGAAGGCCCAGTAAGGGTAAACAAGGAATCAGTTTACTTGTGATATCAATAAGAACTTGAATAAAAACACAAAGACATGATCAATGGATGCATAGGAATATAATAATGAAAAGAACTTCAAACATACATGAATATGTGGGTTCAACATTTCATTTATAAATTCATGAACATATCACCAAGGTCCATCCCTAAGGTGTCATAAAAATTACCATGGTTATTCACAAAGGTATCGTGAAACTTGTCATCTCTAGAGATTAATTCTTTACCCAATGCATTGGAGCGCTATCAGGGCGTACCTATAATATTTCTTTACATTCATGTGATCCACATAGATCATAATCAAAAATTTCATAAATAACTCATAGAGAATAAAAGAAATTGGTTTCATTTCAAAATCATGGCGTTTTAAAGGGTACTTAAAAATGAGATTGTTATGTCATTTATAACCCATGGAAATGGAGGGAGGGTTACATGTATGTAAATTACAGAATGAAATATATCATATTTATATATTTATGAACACCCATAGAAACGAAATAAGTCTAGGTATTCACATAAATAAAACAAACAAATTTCTGGAGGGAAAGAGATAGAAATATTGAGGTGAAATTTCTGCAGCATAACGACTATATAACATAGTTTTAGAAAATAATAAAAAGAGAGGGTACAAGGGTAACCAAATAATAAATAACTCATATTACAATATAAATACACAATAAAATGGAAATAATAATATGGTATCTATATTTGAACAACATACCCGAAGAAAAGGAAACTTGAAATGAAAGAGAAGATGCAGTTTCTTTTACGAGAAATTCGGCAGCCTAACAACGTCACTTAAAAATTCAGAAAAAAAATTGATGAGAGGGGAAAGGGAATCTAAATAATTAGACTTGAAATGGACAGTAATGATAACATATAATAACATACCCTCAACATAAAGAGATGGAAACTATAAGAAATAACATAAAGGATTTCATGACTTAAAAGAGGAGGGTTAAAGGATCCCTTACCTTGAAGAGTAACTCCGAAATCTCCAAGGTCAGGACCTTGGGAAGCCTGAGGGAACCTTGGGAGGACTATTTGGGAGGTAAGGAGACCAGAAATATTTTGATAAGGATTTTGGAATAAAAAATATGAGGGAATGTCTTGGTATTTATAGGGGAAGTGAGGGAATAAATTATTAATTTCCAAGGGACACCTCATCGGTGGTATTTGCAAAACCATGGGCTTGCCCATGGTATTTGCCCATGGTTTTGGCCACATGGGACACATCATAGAATATATCACTATTCATAAGTCTACCAGAAATCTTACATCATTATTACATCATTATTACATCATTAATGATGTCATTATACACCCGAAACTCAAAACTGCATTTTTACTATTCACCGATAATTCAACTATTTCAGAAAAATCCCAAAAATTCACCCTAACCTAATATTGATGCTCTGAATTCAAAAATTAATTCCATTTTATGAAAATAATTTTCTAAATATATTTAATTTAATTTTTAAATAAAATCATTATTTATTCCAAAAATACAACTTTAAAACTATAACTCATTTTGTAACACCTTAAAAAAGTAACCAAGGTCCCATAAAATTATCATATACCCATAAGACAATAAAGAAACAATTTATGATTAAATTTTATGAAAATAAAATTCCATTTTAAATTATTAAATTAACTATAAAATTGTAAATAAAATATTTATGGCATACAAAAATACCAAAACTTAAACTATGATCATTTTTTCACTTTTAAAATGTCTAAAATGAATTTATACATTCATGGGTGAAGTTAATATTTTTTGGTCAATTTACTATTCATCACTACTCATTACTATTCATATGGGTATATTAATATTCCTACTTTACTATTCACTAAAAACTAAGTTGATCTTATTAGAATCTAAATTTCTCACTGATCACAACTATAGAGGACCATTATTTTAAAATCATTTTACATTATTAATTATTTAAAGAATAAAAAAATATTTTAAAATACCCCCTTTTTTTTAAATTCATCAATAATAAACATCCTATATTTATCTGGATATTTGAAATTCACAAACTTTTCCATAAGAATAAATAAAAATTTATATAAAAGGAGTACACAAAGCACCTAAGGTCTCGTTACATAGCCCCTTATAACACCAGCATAAGACCTAATTGTAAGGTATGATATGGTGATAGAATCTTGGGGTGGCTCGGAAAAAATTGCCCAAGTGGTGATTTCTATCAGCTTGAACTTCTCCCTTAGGTGATTCCATTCAAGCTTCAAACGTTGATGTTCGGCTTGGGCTTGGTCCAGAGAAAAGCCCAGGGATGCTACCTCCTTCCCAAGCTATGACAGATGGGCTTCATCGAGTCTACTATATGAGGCCATTCAATCTTCTTTCTGTATTAATTAACATATATAACAATATTTATAAAAACACAATGTTAAGATTATAGTTTCCAATGGTCATATTGACCGACGGTCATATTGACCAATGGTCATATAATAGTCAAAACCCAATGGTCTCATTTTAATTATACCCACTTAATTAATTAAAGGATATAGTTTTATTGAGTATAAAATAAAATAAAATAACACACAAAATTAGGAAACCAATATAATAAAAAAGTTTGGGTCGTTACATCTAGTGTATGGAGAGGCGTGGTTGAGGCTGTTTGGTGAACCAACTCAAGAACCCATTTAGTGGATTCTGGTTTAGGATGTTACAATATTCAATAGGCTCCAGATATATAGTTGAGTTTTATTATAACTTAACATCCACATATAGATGGTTAGTCTAATAAAACCTCTCACACCCTCGAGGATATGCTGGGATTTTGTTCTATGGATTTCAAAGGTGGTTGGTATTTACACCTTCCTGTTGTCACGTTTTCTTACTAAAATATCTTTCTCTTGAGAATTAATATGGATCATTATGAATCCCTCTAGAGAAATATGTTTATAAATCCAATGTATTTGGAATATGTTAGAGAAATAAATCTATTTGGACTTGATCTATTTGAGGAAATGATAGATAATGTTAGAGACAATCAACAACAAATCAAGGTAGCTTAGATTCAACATAAAAGTTATGTTGATAATCATTAGGAAAATATAGAGTTCATAGTTTGTGAAAAAGTTTTTCTATGAATTTATATATGGAAGAATATTATGACATTCAGAAATAATAGAAAGCTAAGAACTAGGCATATTGGTCCCTTTTAGATTTTTATTGAGATAATATGGTTGTATATAGATTGATACTTTCACCAAACCTCAATCAAGTTCATGACGTATTCTATGTATCTATCTTGAGGAATTACTCTCCTAATCATTCACATTTACAAAAATAAATCTTAATACCAATAGAGAATGATATTTTATATCAAGAATAATTAGTAGATATCTTTGATCATGGAGATAAATGGTACAGAACAAGAATACTCACCTTGTTAAAGTTCTCTGGAGAAATTGGAAATTCAAATAAGCTTCTTGGGAACCCAAGAATGTAATGAAACATAGAAATTCTCATTTTTTGTATCAGAGTGAAAAATTTTAAAAGGTGAAATTCATTTTAAGGGGGGTAGAATGTAATAACCTAATATTTTATGATACATTTCTCTAACTTTTTTTATTCTATAGATTTCGATACATGCAGCACCGTGTTTAAACGAACCATGATATACTATTAAAATATTATTATTTAATGTGATATTTATCACCAATCCATTGGATTTCTTTGTACTAATAGGACTAACTAAATTATGAAAAATATAAGATTTACATATGTATAAAATTAATTTCTTTGATATAAATTCATAATAAATTAAAATAAAAATCATTTGAAAATAAATGAGATATTTTTATAAAAACCCATTATCATTCGCACAATGTGTTTTTATAATAATAAATAAATTAATCATTATTAGTGAATCATTTAAATAAAATTTAAATATTATATATTTTTTAAAATGGTTTAATATTCATCTACTATTTTTTCTAGTCATGGAATAGGAATAAATATAGTTTCAAGCTTAAAAATGTATTTGCATGAAAAACAATATTTGTCGGATTTTGTGAAATTATTTTTAAAATTAATTTCATCTACTTATAGAAATTAAATTTTAAAAAATGGATTCCTTATTTGTAATTATGTGTTTAAAATTTTATATTTTTCCCTTTTTATTTTTGGTCAATATGAATAGAAACCATAGTACAAATTCGGTCACCCTAGTAAGGGTAAAACAAGTAAAATAAGGTTAAAAATTTGGAATAAGGTTTTGAAATTTATCAAATAATTTCCTTTATCCAATTATATTATCTTATTTCATCCATTTAAATCCAAGTCTCTAATATATGGTCACTTGGGGGAATATTATTTTGATTATGTCCTTTACTTTAATTTAAAGAAAGAATAAATATAAAATGTCACTCTCTTTTCTTTAATATCTTTTTACAAAAGTATAAAAGAGGATAAGTTTGAATCTAATTGTTTATTTGAAATATAAATAAATTATTTTATCTAATAACTTATTTATATTTATATTATTTTAAAAATTACCTTAAATGTATATGCAAGGCCAATATAATATTTATTCAATTAATAGAAAACTAAAATATGTGATATTAAAAAGATTAAAAGTAATAAATTTTAAATGAATTACCATGTTTCATGAAATTTTTTCATTAAATATAACATATCAGGGATGCATAAATGATTATATTTTAATTCAATATTTGTCTTGGTGTATTAATTAAATAAATAGTTCAAAAAATTGTCATTAATGATATTTTATAATTAATAATATTTTATTAAATTATTCAAAATGTATAAAAATATTATATTCAGTCATTTGAATGAAATATGACTCACTTTTAAATTTATGGTAATATTCTTAACCCTTTGATATAGAAATATTTGTTAATGCGGTTACGATAAAAAATGGTTAATGATGGGGTTAATAAAAATATAAGGTTTCAAAGGACACAAAACCTATCAAAATTTAATTTTAGGATTTTTTTTATATAATATTTTTTATTTTAATTCAAATTATTTTAGGATAATTTTTTATTGATAATTAATTTATTATATTTTAATGATTTATAAAATTCTATGTGTTTCCTCACCCTCACTTATAAAAAGACACACCTCCTTTCTCTTATTTTAATCACATCGATATTTATAAACCGAGAAAACACTAGAAAAATACCTTATTATATTCCATAGAAACATTATATAGGTTATGAGTTTCCCAAAATACCAAACCAAGGATCCTTAAGAGGGGATCTAAAGGAGCGCTTTCAAAGAAAATGTAATCTCCATAACAGATCACATTATTATTTTTACTTATTCTTTTAACTCACCTAAATCATTAATATTTATCATAAAATAATAAATATAGTATCATAAATATAATTAAATTTTATTAAGATTATGAAAACACTATTATCCCCCCTCTTTCCCATCAAATGATAAGTGAATGTTTCGCTTTTGCAAATGTACAACTCACCATCTCCAAATATCAATACAATTCATTTTTCATCACCATATTTTATTGATGGGTATTATGATGAGTATAAATTTTATATATGATATTTCTAAAATAATTATCATTCTTGTAATATTATACCATATAAACTTTCTTCCCTCATAATCTGTTGCAAAACAATAACCTCTCTCATGCGTATGTGTGGACTACCACCTTTACGAAGCGATGTGGTTCATTTTTTATTTATTGTTTACATGGATGGTAATAATGACATATTTCATGTATATATATGATGTATATGATATAATAATTATTATTTATAGTTTAATAAATTATTACCTTTATTTATTTCTATATGATGAAAAGCGAAAACAATTTTAATGCATTTGTACGACCTCCCATTTCCATGTCCGGTTTAATTAAGTTTTATATATTTAATTTTATGAATTACTCTATATATATATAATATATATATGAAATTTATATCATTATTAACATTATGTAGATTAAATAACTATGATCTAAGTACAAGGAACAAAACTATCAAACCTAATCATACATGAAAAATGGAGCAGTTTTCTCCAAGAATAATGATTTTAATAAATAATTGTTAATAAAAGGGAAATAAAATGTTATAATTAAATCATATATAGTATCATATATATGATTATGGTTTTTTAATAGATTTATAATAAATATATTTTTATTTTACATGATGTTCAAATACATACAAAGTAATTCAAACCCGTGGTAAGGGTTTTATGTTAACAAAATAATTATTTATCAAGATTGTTTATAATTAAATTTACGATGATGAAATATTATTTTAAACCTCTCAAAAAATCATTAATTTTATTAGAATCTACTTTTTTCTTGACATTTTATGTTTCTATTTCATTTTCCTCTCATTAATAACTCAAGAGATAGAAAAAATTATTTTAATGAAAACTGAACTTATTTCTATCTTCGATTAAAAATCCATTTTCTTCTATAACCATGTTTTCTTAAAGTATTTTCAAGAATGTTTTAATATAATTTTTTTAAAGTAAAATTTTACCATGATTTAATTTTTTTAAAATTGTTTAAATAGACTCTTCTTTGTTATTTTTTTGAATAAGGTACTTTTTTATTTTTTTACGAAAATGTGGAAGAAATGTTTTCTTTTAACTCATACGAAAGGAATAGAATTTACCTATTCCATGAAAAATAAATGATTTGATGTTTAATTTAAAATTATCCTAGGTTATTTTAAAATAAAATTTTTCCGTAATATTTGGAAATTTTTTAGATTTTAAATATGCGATTTTAAAGAGAAAAGGTTATTTTCATGAAGAAATATTCCAATTGATCTTTTAAAGGAAATTTTCATCTAAGATAACATCATTCAATGTTACTTAATTTTTACTGGGTATATGATCCAATGGTACCATCCTTATTATTTTTATAGATAGTTTATGATTATGATGGCAAGATGATTATGAAACCTGATTCTTTTCCCACATGTTATTTTATGAAGAAATGGTGAACTATTTATGAAAACAATTTCTTTATGTGGGTTTTTATATGATAAAATATTTATAAAACTTGTTTCATTTTCATGGGTTATGATATGATGAATGTTTTATGATCCCATGTCACACATATTTATGATTTTCATCATGTGATGGGTGGTCCCATAATTATTTATCCCTATAATTAATGGACTAATGATGTATATCTCATGAGTTAAATAGGGAAGGAATAGGGAGCAAACCTAGTTTATTAAGGTGATATGTACACTATTATAGTCTTGGTAGTGAACCTTGACTAATAATATAGTTTTTGGAGTAATCCCAATCCACTATTATAATCTTGGAAATGAGCCTTGACTACTAAGGAAATGACTTTCTATGCTTATGTGTATGCCAAAAACTTATGTCTTATTCCAATAATATGCTCTCACAGATCCTGTTATTTTATTCCCTTATGATTCATATATTATTAACTATGAATATTTATTCCATGATTCAATATTATTATATATTATATACATGGTATGGTTTTTTTCAAATGTTATTCATGTGTTACCATACCCTTATTTTCATGTTATGTTGATATCTACCTTATTTACCATTACAATGAATCTAAGATCACCCATTCATATGATTATTTTCAAGAGGTTATAAAAAAGGTATTAAGTATGATATGTTTAATAAGGGTTCTCATTATGAAGTTCTTAGTGGAAGATGATGTAGTTAACTTATGTACTAGTATTCTATCCATGTTTCCCAAGATACTATAACTATACAATTATAGAATGGACCATTCTGTTATGTAATGAATATTCATTTTATACGATGTAATATATAAGTATAAAAATTCTAGATAACTATAAAACTTATGATGAACCAAAATTTATGTAGGATGAAACTAAAATATCATAGGTTGAAATTAATGTGTAATACTTTTAGATATATCAGTATTAATTATCCTTATCATAGGATTTATTATATTGATTATTGTTTCTAGATACCCATGATATGATTTTTGGTTTTATTCAATAGATTCAGCAATATAAAACCAAGTAAGAAATTATTTCCTCGAATAATATAATGATTTACCATATTAACAAAAAAAGTGATGGATTCTAGAGTAAAAAATTTCATGGTGATGCTCAACCAACTTTCTCATGATTCAAAAAATAACAAACAATATACTGAAATCCAAAAAACAAAAAGGAAGTAACAAATATCTATTTAGTACTTTATAAATTAATTCCCACCCTCATTTAGTGGGTATTAAAATATAAAATCTACTAATTAGAAGATCAATAAAATATAAAAGTGGTTTTTTATTATCTAGTGATTAAATCATGAAACTGTTGTTTTAGTTGTATATCATTTAAATGTGGAAGATGAAGAATTTTTTCCCTTATTAAGAATATAAAGGAAGGGGAAGAAATTGACTCCATGTAATGGGTGGAATTTAAGAAGTTAGTTTTCAATAAATACTTCCCTAAACCCAATATCACTAAAATAGAAAGAGAAATCATAGAGAAAAAGAAATAGGAGGGTGGATACATTAGATCCTATAAATATAACTTCACAAGAATCATAAAATTATATTATGGTTTTATCATTTAACCTAAATAAAAAATTGACCATTTAGTTAGAGGATTGAACAATGTATTTGAAAATAATTGGATAAAAGACTTTGGTAGCTATAAAGAAATTTTTTGGTGTGATCTCAAGGTGGAAATGGAAATTGGAGACTCCCATTATTCTTAGGGGTTTGGGGATAAGAAGAGGAAATGGAGTTTCAAGGAAACTCAAATGATAAGACCAATGGAGGGAAACATATTTTTCTTCCAACATATTAATTATATAGAATAAATCATGTATGTAATTTCATAAAAGAAATTTGAAAAATTTTCAAGTGTTGGACTGAATGCCATTAAGAACATGAATGTCTAAGGGATATAAGTAATAAAACTAATGATCATCCTAATGCACCACCCACACACTAATTCTTAAATAGTAGGAAGTATTTTTATTACATCAAAAAGTGAACTAAAATAACTTTTAATGACTATAATCAATGATGGTAACCTCTAAATATGTGGGAGAAATGGAAAGTCAATGTTATCACAACCACTGAACCAAGCCATAAAATTTACATGGTGAAAGGTATACTCATCATCGAATCTAGAACTGAAAATATATTATTTTATTCTATATCTACCCACTTCTTTATAATTGGGAGTTTTTTTAAGATCATCAAATCACCAACCCAATTACAAGATAATTAGTTATCAGTGAAATCTCTTGATGATGTAGTGATTACACACCATATATATTACTTAGATCCAATGGATTTTTGTGAGAATGTGCTTCCTAAAAATATTATTATTCTCACCATAGTGAATTTTTTGTTTTTGTTTCATGTATTTTCTATATCTATATGGATACCATATTATTTTTTTGAGATAAGGAAGTAAAAGTTTCTTTCTCATATCAAAATATGATTAACGACAAATGCAAGGACAACTATGAACTCCCTATGTATATTAATTTTATTATATGGGTCTCAATACCCAATAATGATTATTATTTATATAAAATGGTTGGGGATAAACTCAATGTTCAATAAAATCTTATTATTAACAAATGAATTTATTTTTTCTTGAAGAGTTTATGGGTCTTACTCCCATATCATAAGGTTGATTTTTTTTGTAGAACTCATACCTAGTTCTATTCCTATATCAAAGACCCTTTATAGATTGATTTTTTTGAGTTGGAGGGATTGAAAGTTAACTCTACGATAACCTATATAAGGGTTTTGTATGAACATTTACTTCCCAATGGGTTTCATCAATCATTTTTATTAAAAATAAAGATATATCAATGCATCTTTTTGTTGATTATCATGAATTTAACAATATAACAAACAATAATAAGTATCCTATAACCCATATTGATAGATTTTTTATAATATAAATGTGTATAAATACTTCTAAAAGATTTACCATTGGTATGGGTATCATTAACTGAGGGTGAAAAGTGAGTACGTTCCCAAAAATCCTTTCATATAAGATACATACACTATTAATTCATAATAATTCGATTCATATATACAAATTACAACACTATTTTTATATAAATAATGAATATAGCATTTATAGATTACCTTAATAAATTTTTGGTAGTTCTTATAGATGATATTATAATAAATTTTAAGAACAAATAAAAGAATTAAGATCATTTTTTATTGGGCTGATGACCTTGAGAAAGGAGATACTATATAACAAAATAATCAAGTTTGATTTATGGATATATAAAGTATCATTTTTGTGTAATATAATCACAAGTGAGGGTATATTTTTAGATACATTGAATAAAGAGGTGATTTAGGAATAACCCAAACCAACCACTATAATAGATATCTATAGTTTTCTTTGATTGGAAGGATATTATTGATGGTTTCTAAGAAATTTATCTTGACTATAAAATCTATTAACAATATAAACTCAGAAGGGAGAAAACTTATTTTGGATAGATGAATGTGAATAAAATATCATGGATCTTAAGAGATATTTGGTCATTATACCTGTACTCACACTACCCTATAAGGGATAAGGGTTTCTAAAATAAAGTGATACATTAATTAAGGAATTGGGATGCTTTATCATTGAAAATGACATTGTGGTAGCTTATGAAACATTAAAATTAAATATTCATGAGAAAAAATTCCCAAAATATGATTTGGGGCTAGTAGTGGTAATATTTTAATTAAATATATGGAGGAATTATCTATATGGTAAAAATATAGAAATATATACTGGTCACATGAGATTAAATATCATATCTTATAGAAGGTGTTTAACTTGGGGAAAAGGATGACATTGACTACTAAATACATTATAACCTTAGGAAGGTAAAGAAGGTGGATGATTCTATAAGAAGGAAGAATCATGCTACCTTATCAATGATGAGGATTTAAAGTAACCTAGTACACATGTATTTGAAAAGGATGTAAATTTAAATCCTTAAGGAAGTGTAGAAATCCAATATTTCCTAATTTACCACCCAAACATCTATATATGTGATGATTAATGAGGTATAAAATTAGGATATATAGCTATAAAATATGGTAAGTAATATTAAAAAGAACAACCTTGAAAATGATAGAATTATAAGATTCAAGAAATGATTTTTTTTGTTTAATATTATAATTTAAGAAGGAGTTTTTGGATGATGCACATATCTCATCATTATCTATCCATATTGGAATAAAAATTGTGTATAGAGGTCTTAGTAACAATTTTTTATTGGGAAAAATGAAGAGGGATATCAAAAAGTATATATTTCAATCCTAGTTTACTAATAATTTATGATTTAGTATAATAATACTAATGGGAAAATGTAACCATTGACCATACCTCTATGTAAATGGCATAACACCACCATGGATTCTGTTATAAGTCTTCACAAGAACACTAAATTCCATAATTCCATTTGCGTTGTACATGATCACCTTATGGAATTAGTGTATTTCATTTCTAACAGAGAATATTTATCAATCAATTAAGCTTATATGATATACAAAAAGGTGGTGGTGAGTATTTATAGACTACCACTCTTGAGTGAATCCATGAGACCTAGGTTCGAAACCAGGCATAGGCATAATTCTGGGTACGATAGTCAGTACAGTAGCAGGCACTGTGCGGTTACTATAGCAGGCACTATGTGGTTACTGTAGTAGTCACTATAGCAGTTACTGTAGCAGGTATTGTTCGGTACTGTAGTAGCCAGAACTATTCACCTTGGGCCACCAGTTTGGGCTTAGAGTCCTTAAGGACTTTGGGCCACCCATTCCTATAGGTCAGTAAGGTTTTCGAGCCACCTTTAAGGCTTTCGGGCCACCTCAAGGCCTTCGGGCCACCTTAAGGCCTTCGGGCCAGATGATCAGTGCAGTTTCCCCGGACAGACTCTATAGAAAAATGAGCAGCCTTAGAGGAGGATTCAGAGCAAGTACACTCACCAAAGAAGAACCAAATGGATTTGTTAGAATGAGAGGGTATGACTATGCCATCGGGACCAGCATGTTCTTGTATGAGAATCCTAGCCAGACGGTCATACGAAGGGGGAGAGCTACTGTCACGATACAGATGCTGGGGAGGGTCAGTTCCTTGTAGATAGTTTGTTTGAATTCCCTAATACCTTTGGGTCATGTAATCTCCTTAGACAATATTCCATGTAATCTTTGAGCCTATGGGCCTTGTAAGGGTTCCCCCTCATCCCTTGAAGGGGGGGTTATCAAAAATCAATAAAAAATGAAGGCCTTTGGGCCATTCGGGGTGATATGAAAGAACCATTCAAATAATGGAAGTTATGTTTAGATCATATTCAATGGATTTTAAATGAGTTTGTGATAAACATATTACCATGGTAGAGTTCTCAAATAACAGCTACTTTCACTTTATAATTAAAATGGATCCCTATAAGGCTCTATAAGATAAGAGGTGTATAACTCCAATATGTTAGGATGATTTATACAACATAAGAATATAGGATGATATCTTTCTCAAGAAATACTAGAGATGATTCAAACCATTCAAAAACATATTATAACCAAAAAATTCAATAAAATAGATACAGAAATAATCATTGGTGACATTTGTTGGTTGAATTCAAAGATAATTTATTTCCTTGAATATCACCAAGGATGTGGTTTGTGAGATTTAGAAATTAGGGAATAATGATATCATGACACATTTTCCCTTTAACAATTCTTTATAGTGTGGGGATAATATCTTATTATCTTCCACATCCATTAAATATCTTCCAATTTTATGATGTGTTATACGTATCAGTTCTGAGGAAGTACATACCTGACCCATTATATGTACTAAATCTAGATTTAGTAAAAATAGAATATGATATATCTAACTAGAAATAACTGATATAAATCATGTATCATAGATAAAATGTACTAAGAAATAATACCAATCACCTTGTTAATGTTCTACATGGGAATAATATGTTATAGGAAGTTACATGGGAATTATAAAATTTTATGAGTCATAAGTACCCTCATTTGTTTTCATCCATAAAAAATTTCAAGTACAAAATTCCATTATGGTGGGTATAGTATAACACCCTAAGGTTTTATTATGTATTTACATTTAAAAAATATTCTATTTAATAGCCTATTTTTTATATAATAATGAACTTATATAACCAAAATATATTTTATTGGGATAAAATATTAAAATTCATGATAACCATTAATACATTATGATAATGTAATATGAAACATCATTATAAAAACTATAAGAGGAATAAAATTACAATTAAATAAAAATAATAAGAACATAAAACAATTATTATAATTGTTTAAATTGAGTACCATGCCTCCAATTATAACAATGGAAATAAGGAAAAACATTTTAAATATAATATATATTTTGAGAATGAATTAAATGAATATGATGGATGATCCTAGAGATGTAAGGCTATATATAAGACTTCAATATTGTTTTTATATACATGGTCATTGGATATTTTCTCATTCTATATATGGTCATCGTATACAGTGTTATCCAATAGGTATATTTATGTTTTGTAATTTCTTGCAAGAAAATAATATTAATATAATTCAAAAATAATAAATAATTCCCAAAAGAAATAAAATTATTTAACTAAAATATTTTATTCTTTACATATTATTATTATTATTATAATGAATAATTATTTATGAGTTTATAAAATTTAATGAAATATTATAATACTAATAATGGGATGTGATTAAAATTATTTAATACTAGAAAATGATATTTTTATCAAAGAATTATTTTTTTCTAAAGGCTATAAATTTTTATCTTAGTAAATTATATTTATCAATATTAAAGTATGATTCTAATAAAAGATAATTTTTAATGTATGAAAATTATGTTGACACTCATTTAATTACTAATAAATACGAAATAATATTAAGAACACTTTAATTTTTAAAAAATTTATTTTTCTAAAAAATGTTTTTGTATATATTTTATGTTTTCTTTTAATTGTTAAATTTACCATAATTAGAAACAAAATTAGATTAAATTAATTTATATTTTTTAATAAACATGTTGAAATTAGGTAACAAGATCGATTTCATTTTTATGCATAAAAATAAGTTATCGATGTGAATAATGTATGACATCGGTAAGATATAAGAACTATAGAATAAAATATATTTTTCAAATTATGTATTAAACTTATAAAAATTTTAAAAAGTGGATAATATAAGTAATATTGATAATTATTATTTTTTCACTCATGGGTCCACGTTCCACTAAAATATGACCATCCTTAACAATTAAGTAAGGATAAATTGAAAAAATGAAACTCAAACCCACTAGTAAAAGAACTACTCCCCCAACACTTACACATCACTCATAAAATAAATTATCTCTAGAATAAATAACCATTCTTTACTATCTAAAATAATTATATGTTTTTAACTTATAGTTTGAAGAAGTAGGCCTAAAACCTTCATTCAGAAGGAACCCATTTCGAGGAACAAATTTATAAAAGTAAGTATCTATATTTTCACTATATTTCTAAATTAAAATATCATATAAAATATTTATAAATCTCATTATACTATAAAAATATTGTTTATTAGAATAATTACAATTTTTTTTAAAATTAAATTACTGTTATATATCTGTAACTTTCTACTGAGCACATTAGTATAACATGTTCTTGTTTCGGTCGGTTCAAGCACATACATAAGCCATGATGTATTAAAATAATCATTTACATAAAAAATAATCAAAAATAAAAAAAAATATAATACATGATATTAAAAAGTAAATTATGTTTTAAATATAGTTCAATAATGGTGACACAAAAATTAAGTGTTATTAGAAAGATACTTGTTTTTATTGGTAAATTAGGTGTAAAGATAATGGTTTCTCATGTTAATTACTGCAAAGACCCAAAGCTTGATGTACATGGACATTTCATTACTTTTGTGGAATAATTAATACATGACAAAAACAGACGCCCAAAGACCGTATTAGTTTAGTGTCTTTGGAAACTCGGAACGTAATCTTCTAATCATGGTGAAATATCTTCAACATCTCCCATAAAGATCTTCCCCTTTTGGGTTTCTTACCTAAAACCTTTCTTTATATCCTGGGGAAAAGAAAACACAAAAAGGGTGATCTCAAATTCTCAGTAAGGGTAGACATAGAGAACATAAAACAATCCATAAACATTTGAATGCAAAAACTTGAACATAAAATCTAAACATCAAAATCTTGAGCAAAGACATAAATCTTGGTAGTACATAAGGAATATATCATAAAGGAACATCAATCATGATAAAATAGCATGGGAATAAAACATGTAATTGGGGAAAACCATTAAGCACATTATAAGATTTCCATAGTAGCCAGGGCATTGCTGCCAAGACCATCTTAGTGGAAAAAGTCCCTTTCTGAATCGAGTTCACTCCTCGTTCTAGTCCTGTATCACTGAACCAGATTAACTTACTGTTCCAGCCACATCTATCTCATAAGATATAAATCTTTACCCAATGCATTGGAGGGATATATAGGTCCCACCCATCCCATAATGATACAATTATTATGTGTGCCACAAGATCATAAATCAGACATCATAGCATAACTCATGTAATAAAAATGGGATTCTTAAACATCATTCCATCATAACCTAATCCATATAAGAAAAAAAACATCATAAAAATAATTCCATCATAACATAATCCATATAAAAAAATGGATATCATTTCATCATAAGAAAATTAAAACAATGTAAATCATAGAGACATTATACTTGAAACATACACATATGAAATAATTTCATCTTAGATGGAAAATGGTTTTTATAAAACAATTGAAATGAATTATTGAGGAAAATATCCTTTCTTCTTCAAAATCATTTTCATTTCACAAAATTCCATTCAATTTTAAAAGAAAAGGATTTTTTTGAAAATAGTCATGAAATATTGTAGAGTAAGATTCATGAAAATAAGGCGTTATAAAACCGTAAAAATCCGTTCATGCTGTATAAGTTAAAAAAACATTCTCCTCGTACTTTTAAAGGAAAAGTCAAAAAGTACCTCGTATGGTAAACAAAATAAACATTCCTTCCATATGATGTGGTAAAAGTAAAAAAAGGGTAAAAATGTCTTTAAACATAAATGGAAGAAAAGTAATCATTTTATGAAAACATTTTGAGAACATATGGACATGGATAATAAACATAACCCCAGTAAATACTTACGAATAAACAATCTCAGATAAGAATGAGATTGGAATAATTATCCCTTAAACATATTATTAACTTGTAAAAGAACCATAATAATATTTAGGAGATCATATATGATTCACTTACAACTTTATATTATCTGTTTATTTGTCAATTCCATGTTAAAGCAGCGTTTTGGGTAAAATCGTTTCATTTATCGTCCGTGTTTTGACTTGTAATTATTAATATGATTACTTAGATCATGATTACTTAATTCTAGAATATAAAACATGATTTATATATAATATATATTTAGAATATAAATATATATAATAGATCAATAAATGAAAAAAATACAACGTTCATGGAGACGGTAGGCCGTACGTACGCATAAACACTGTTTTTCGTTTCCTTATTGAATTGAATGGAATTAAGTAGATGTTATAAATATATATATACATAAATAAATTATTATTATGTAATATATTTCATGACTACTTATTATATATACTTTATAATCATTCTTGAATTGTTAACATGGAAAATGAATCTCATCACGTCGTGGAGACGGTAATCCGTACGTACGCACGAGCGATGATATCGTTCCCATATTTATTGAATGGAATTGGAGTGGATGATATAATATATTAGAATCAGTATGATGTTATAATAATCATATATAGTTATTATTTACACCATTATACCCATCCAATTAAGGTGGTGGTGGAAAAACTGATTACACCATGTCGTGGAGACGATATTCCGTACGTACGCTCGCGCGGTGATTTCGTTTTCCGTAGGATGGATAGAAGTTGAAAATAGGGTTGTTTAATATTTATAATAAAATATAAATATATAAGTAATACTGATGTTATTACTTTATAATAAAACAACTAAAGAATAGGAAGTATAGGAAGAAAGAAACATGAAAGTGTCGGTAGAAGAGATTGCCTCTTCCTCGACGCACCACCTTTAAACTTCTTCTTAGGGCACTAGAGTTGGTATTTTGAGAAGACCAGAACCTCTATGATGTAACTAGATAGGTTTATAAGAGTAATTGTTAGGTTTTGGATGATCTTCAAGTCTCAAAAGGGTGTGAATAGAAGAGGAAAGGGGTGCCCTTTTTATAAGGGAGGAGAGGGGCACCTTTGGAAAAACTTAAAATATTATTTTATAATAAAGTCATATTCAGTTTATAATAGCTCAAAATGGATTTATTTTGAAGATAAAGTAGATATGGGTCGAAATAATTTCAACTAATAGGTTCTATACAAGTTTAGGTTACTATTTTAACCTTATCATTTAGATTTAACTCTAAGTTAAATAATTTAACTTTTACCGTGTCTTCTTGTTTTCTTACACTACATGGTTGATAAACTTACTATAACAAGATAAAAGAACCCCAAGTGGTTAGTTATTAATATATATAACCTTATATAAGTCATTTTGCAGAACCTTATATTTTTAGGAATATAATGACAATTAATAATATAATATTTGTTTTAAAAACTATTTTATGTCAATTTTGACACTATTTGGTAATTTATTTTTGTGATAATCATAACAGCAAGATTAGTTCAAAAAAAGTTGATTAAATCAATAATAACATGTCATATTAACCTATAAAATTAGTGTAATTCATAAAAAGTCTTAAATTACATTTATTTGGGTATTTATAATATAACTTATTTTAATATTTCATTATTTAGGTAATTACTGCACCATCATTGTGTCATAAATAAATTAAATTATTTAATGTATAAAAATTATAAATAAAATACCATTAGGTAGGAAATATTTTTATATTTATAATGAATATTTATAGTCGAATTTAGTTTATGTATAACCCAATATTAAAAATGTTTTAGTTATTAAACTTTGATTTTAACTATTTTAACTCTTCTTTAAATAAAATACTAATAAATGTCCTAATCTAATCCAAGTGGACCTAAAGGGAAATATTTTATTACTAAGGTTGTTTTTGGTTGAATTACACTTATACAATAGAATTATGAAATGTGCTAGGGTAATAATAATATCATTTGTACCCTTAATTACCCTATTTACTTTTAATCGTGGTAAATAAAAGTAAAAAAGTTACTATTCACCAAAAATTATTTTTATCTTATTGAACCGCATTTTACTCCTTGATATTAACCATGTCTCTCGGATTTTTTAAATTCCACTCATAGAAGCGATAAAATTAAGTTTTATGTAAATTTTCAAATTCTCTTAGGAGGTGCGTAAAAGACGGTGAAAAGTTCAATAAATTTTTTATATATCGAAAATTATTATAAAATGGATCCAATGAATTACATTGAACTTATATAGGTATTATTTAACTAAAATAAATTTAAATAAAATAAATAATTATTTAAATAAAAAGTCGGTTTTTAAATAGTAACCCAGTGCTTTCACTATTCATCAAAAATTGAAAGTTTTCAAAAAATACCAAAAATTCACACAAGGCTAATTTCAATATTCCGAATTAAAAAATGAAGTCCATTTTGAAAAATAAAATTTCAAAAAGTGGGTATTACTATTCATAACAGCTAGTTTATATAATATTTTAATAACATATCGTTGTTTAGTGAAACTCGGTATTCTGTACAACACACGCTATCATGGAAGGTCGCGATTGCGTGTAAAGCAAGCCAAGTCAGGGTTGCGTGTAGTGATAGATTCCTTTTTTGTTGTGTATAATATAATCCAACCGTATTTTATTTATACATTGTGTAACACCCCAGGTAAATAAGTAATATGACATTTTCATATTTATCCATATTTGTGAATAAAATATTAATATGACTTTAAAGGGGACGCTATGCTCGATGGCGTACCCAACACGCAACAACGAGTTTCTTGGGAATCTTACGTTGCACTCTAATAATAAAATAATATTATTTTAAATGGTAGTTAACATGTAGCCGTTGTAATGGCGGGAATGGATAGAAATAACTAAAATATGATTATATATGTTCTTAAATATTTTTACATTTATACAATAAAAGATAAAGGCTTAAAATACGGAAAGAATTCAATTTTAGGCGTATATGCCCTAGTTTTCACTAAAGGTTCACTTATCACCTTTCGATGGAGAACCGTCATTAAATATAGTTTTGTTCACTCTTAAACATTCTTTTGGACCAAATAAAACTCTTATTAAGAATCGGGACATCAAAATTTACTTTGTGTAAATTTTTGGTATCTTTCCGACAAAGTTCATTTTTTTAATGAATAGTGTAAAATGTTGTATTTTAATTCAAAACCACTTTTTAATCTAATTTATTTATATGATTAGATTATATTTTGAATTGGTTTCAAAGTGAAATTAGAAAATATTTTTACCATTAAATCCAATAGTGGTCGTTGGAATCAATTTCACTTTGAAATCAGACTTAAACTAGTGTCAATCTTTTGATACTTATTGTTTCATAAAAGACGCTATTTGTCATGACAGCGGGAATTAATTATTAAATTAATTAATGTGACTTATATGTTTTGAATTTTGTAAAACGGACTTCATTTTTGAATTCAGAATATCAAATATAGCTTAGGGTGAATTTTTGGGATTTTTCTGAAAAACTTCAATTTTTGATGAATAGTGAAACCACTAAGTGGTACTTATAAAAACTGATTTTCCGTTTAAATGAAATTTTGCCATCATTGTGTTTTGATTTTCAAAAATCCGACATACATGGTTGTCATTAAGAAGTAAAATGTGGTTCAATGAGATTAAAATAATTTTTTGGTGAATAGTAACTTATTAAGTTTTTAATCGCGATTAGAGGTAATTAGTGTAGTTTAAGGTAAAAATGATATTATAAGAATGTGAAAACACCATGAAACTTGTCCTAAACCTATTGGTTGTATCATGGCCGACCAAGACAAGCCATGGGTCAACTTGGGGACCCCATGGATCCACTTTGGTTGGGAAATGACATAAATAACATTTTATTTAATGTAAAAGTAAAATTGACACAAACATGATATGTTTTACTAAAAAATTTTTTAAGTGGGGTTATACAAGTCATCTTTTTTATTATAAATATTCATTGGAAAGATAAAAAGATTTCCTACATCATAGTATTTTGTTTATAATTTTTAGACATTAAATAAAGTAAATTATTTATGAAATAATAATGATGCAGTGATGACATCATTATTTGACGATTTAAATAAAATGGAAAGATAATGTAAAATCTATGAACTACACATGTCCAAAACTTATTGTATGAGAGGATTTCGAATCCTTATAACCTTATCCACGAATTATATCAATGTGGGACCTTTTGAAACCGAAACACATTTTCAAATAAAGTAATATTTCTTTACTTTCCAAAAGTACCCCTCCTCTCCTCTTATAAAAGGCCCCCACCTCTACCTCATTTAACACACTCCTCAAGCCTTTGGCTCAGCCAAACCCTGCCCATTTACTCTCGCCACATCCCTCTCCTCACCCTAGAGGATTCCCTTTGGGAAGAATCCTTTCAAAGGAATCCTTTAGGCTCAAATCAAAAGGAGTTACACTTTTAAAGGTAATTCATTCTCTCATGTTCATTTGTTTTATTTTGCTTCTCCAACCCCCTAAACTCTTTTTATTTACTTCTTTGGTAACAAAACCAGTATCTTAAATATACTAGGATGTTTTTATAAGATTTATTCGAGATACACTCTCACAAAACTACATCAAATGGTTAAAGAACATACGGTTTCCGTGGATGGTGAAATTCTGCCTCCCGAAACGATGATTGTTCAATACTCATTTAACACCTTCAAAGGTGGCCATTATGATGTCACTATTTTTATATATGATATATAATATGTTTATGTTTTATTTATGCTTCTGTATTTTTCATTTTTGTCTTACCTTTATGGCTTCCATTATGGGTATACGCGATATCTTCATTTAAGGAAGTGCGGACTACCGCCCCCTCAAAGTGATTTGATTCGTTAAATACCATATGTGGGATGTATAAAGGATGGAAATATGATATTATATATGATATTATACTGGAATTATAATATACCTTTATATCATTATTATTCCATTCTATAAAATACGAAATAGAAATGAAAGTAGCGTTCATGCGTACGTACGGCTTACCGTCTCCATGAACGGTGCATTTCATTTCTTACCTCTAAATGATTATGTAATGTTATAAATGCATTAATGTACTGGATATATATGACATATATGATATCTACATAATTAATAAAATTCTGGATATAATAAACATTTGGCCATACGAACAACATGTAATTGTAAGAAGTCCACTTTCGACTTAAGAACCAAATATCGGCAAAACAAATATTATTAACTTAAATGATTACATAATGTTTATGACATGGTAATAAGTGGTATAAAAGTAATAATGAACTTGAAAAATGTTCTTAAGGAATTAGAAATTAACTCAAGTTTATTATTCAGGAGATTAAAGAACGATCGAGTCAAGTCGGACCCGAGGTAAGGGATCCTACAACTCTCTTTCCTTTTAAGTACACTCTTTTATGTCATTTATTTTAAGCTCATCTTTCTTATGATTGGGATTTTATTTTATATTACATTTACTGTAATTTTTATGTTCATGATATGAGAGACCCTTTTCTCTCTCATCAATCCATTTTGGAAGTTTTGAGTGGCGCCGTTAGGCTGCCGAACTTTCGTAAGAGATCTAACCTCTCTCTTTCTTTTTAAGTACTCTCCTTTATGTCACTTCTTTTAAACTCCTCCTTGCAATGTTGGGGGATTTTATTTTATATTCCACTTTCTGTAAATTCTATTGTAATATGATGGGATACTCTATTTGATCTCATCAATCCATATTCGGAAGTTTTATGTGGCGCCGTTAGGCTGCCGAGTTTTCGTAAGGGATTTTTCATCTCACTTTTATTCCCGTGAGATTTATGCTACATTCGCCACAAATTCCATTGAGTGGTGTATGTACTGCCCATTATACTACTCTTTGTGTAATATACTTTCGTTTATGAGTATTTACATCAATGACCTATTGTCTTTCTTTCATGGGGTGTATGTTTTGAAAGATACCCAAGTCGGTAAGGGAACCTTTCACCCTCCTCTTTTTTAAAAGACTTCTTTTATTGGGTCTTTTAATTTACATATTTTTATGTTGGGATATGTTCTAATACATCCTTATTGATGTAAATTTTATGTCCAAGTGATGAGATACACTTTTTATCTCTCATCAACTCATTTTGATGTGATGCCGTTAGGCTGTCAAGGGAACTTTTTAACCCAATTTTGATTTCTTTGGGTTCAACTTGTAGTCATTGAATATGTCATCCATTGAATATGTGTGATTGACCTTTTATTTTTTTACACTTAATATCCACTTATATTGGGTGTATATATATTTGTCACACATATTTTTGAGATTTATTTGTCCTTAATTTAAGGATACCTTCTTTATAAGGGATTTCATCACATTTGACATTTCTATTGAGGGTTCATTGTTGTTATGCACCAATTCACTCTTATATGGTGTATATACTGTCCTTTGGAGTATTATATCATGAATCCTTTTATTCTCATGATATTATAAAGTTCTGACTAAATGTTATTCCTCGATTATTGTATTCAAGTGTCTCTAATTTTGGTAAAACCCCTTTAACCAAAATATCGTTTTAAATGTTTTAATTATTTCTTCTTATTAATATCCATGTTTTCAAAATTGTTTTAAGGATTTATTTATATGGATATTAATGGTTTAAAATGTTAAAAGCTTCAAGGTGGTATGGGACACTTTGATTCAAAAATATCTTTATTAAATGTTTTAAATGGTTTTGGAAATGGTTTCTTTTTGAATGGATTCATTATTTCAATATCCTAAAATGTTATATTGTGATTGAAATGTGGAAATGTTATGTTTCCTTTATTCATGTTTATGTGATACGATTATGTTATGGTTCTTGGGCATTGTTATGAAGAACGGGTGGTTCCATGATAAACTAAGGGCGGGTGAGCCCGATATAGCTCTCCAATGCATTGGGTAACGCGAAGGAGTGAAACGTTAAGGTTTCTCCGAAGAGATTTAGGGAATATACTGTGTTGGGTATTCCAAACGTAACCAAGAGGGTTACTCCCTACGTAAGAATGTTATGAATGCCTCAAGGTACCTTTATGTCTTATGTTTTCTATGATTTATTCATGGTTTGATGAGGTATGTTAAAGTGCCTATGTGTTATGGGTAAAGTATGATTTCATTCTCATGTATATATGAACTCATCTTTCCTTTCCATATTTTTTGTAACCCTTACTGAGATTTTTATGCTCATCCCAAGTTTTTGAAATGTTTTTCACAGGTCAAGGGAAAGGTACATGATGTGATGATAGTGTCAAGGACGTGTCAAGAAAGAATCCGTGTTATATTTTAAATATGTTTCCGTTGGTGGGAAGAATGAATACTGTCTTTTATGTAACCACTTTGTTTAAATGTGGAATGTAATGCAAGTTTCATGATCTAATTCTCTAAAACTCTAAACCTGAAAAGATCCTCAATGTGTAATCTTGTAATAACTCAAGATTAAGTAAGGTTTAAGGCATGGGGCCTTATAGTTGGTATCAAAGGTCGGTTTAGATAACTTTAGAGGTTAGGGTATTCTTTAAGCATAATTGACAATTACCATAATGGTTAGGATTTCAGAAAGAGTCTTAGTTTTAGATAAAGTGAATGAGTAAGTATATCTTATTGTCTATCTTACTCCTTAGTACATGATGGTTTTTTTGATATACTCACACTGACCTTTTTGGTTTTAGTAAATGGCTGTATCTAGCAGGCACCAAAGTAACAGTGGATGTGAAGGAAACTGTGACAGTTTTTTGAGCAAGCAACTGAATGATATGGGAGCTGCAATGAGAACTCTTTTGATTATCCTCAACCAACTATCTGGAGTCATGATTGACCACCTAAACCTTGGAGATTTCTCTAAGGCATCATATATGCAAGAAAAAAATCCCTACGGAAGTACAGGTAATAATCATAAAGGTAAGTGTGTTCAAAAACCTATGTGTCAAAGATGTGGAAAGAAACACCTAGGAAAATGTTTCAAAGGGACAGAAATATGCTATAGATGTGGAAATGAAGGTCATAAAGCAAGAACCTGCCATGGAAAAAGGAAGCATCCAGTTGACTCGAGGAAAGGGAAAGAAGTTCTTTCTGAGGGATTAATTGAATGTTTTAAATGTGGTGTGCATGGTCATTATGCAAACACATGTCCTATGAAGAAGTTTCGTGAATGGGGTCACCAAGAGCGTACCAATATTCGTTTACCAATACCTAATGCCATTCCGATTGATGATGAAGAAACTGACAATGACCAATCAAAGGTATGTACTATTTCATGACTATTGTTTTCTTATTTTGGAATCTTAGGATATGATTCATGATTTTGTTTGTAGGAAAGAGGTATTTCGGAATAAGTTGGAAAGGAATGGATAATGGATCATGAAGAATGTTGAATGAGTAAGATGTCAACATATAAGGGCTTCAAGAGTTAGGGTGAAATTCTTAAGAGTATTAAGTCTCTTTTTATGATGGGGTTACATTAGAAGACTTTTTATATTATGTGTAACCCTGATGTTTAATATAGGAAAATTTTATTCAAGTAATAGTTATCTTTTCTTTTGTGGATATAGTTATAAAGAACCATTTGGGTTTATATGATCCTTACTTTTGAGGTAATTATGGGTTACCATATGTTATGATTGAAGTGAAAGGCATGAGATAAAATTGAGGTTAAATTATGTTATGGTTATTTTTGATGATTTTATCCCTTTTTGGGTAATGATTTGAGAATTATATAGTTTTGGAAAAAGGACAACATGCAGACCGTGTGACAACCCGTCGCGTCGGACAATTCTGCGGGAATCGAACCCACAACCAAAGTGCGACTGGTATTTATCGCCTACCACTGGACTACGTGAAGTCCCTGGTTAGTTTGACTGATTCTTTTTAGTTATATGATTTTATGAATTAAGAGTAAGTTTATTTTGGAGGATATGTGATTAGGATAATTACTTTTCAATGTGAGACTTTAGGAGCAACTGATGTTGTTTGGAGATAAATGTTACGATTTAACTTGGAAGACTATGTGACTAAATCCTTCAAATATTTGGGTTTCAATCTTATATTGGTTTACTTTAAAGAATTTTATGGACAAATTGTTTATCGGATGGTCCTCGTTGAACTTTGGGTTTTGTTGGAAAAATTTTGGAGATTAAGAACAGATTTTCTTTTTATAATGGGTTATCCTTTTCTGGATTATCTGATCTTGTACTAACATTTTTGGTTTTGGTTTGGTTAAAGCCTAAATACATGGGATGTATATAGTTCTCTTTTGGGGATTAGGTGATTCTCTAGAAGTTGATTATAGTACTCTTAATGCGAAAAAGTCTCCCTAAATACTCGTCTTTTGGAAAAAAATATGAGTTTGACTAAGGAATCTAGTAAAAGTTGAAAGTCAACATGATAAGTGATTATGCTTCCTTATGAATAAATTCCTCAATAAAAAGTAACTTAATACAAAAATGTTGTCTATTAACTTTTCCTACTGGGGAACCCAACACCGTTTAACCCATCACAAGTTTGTGATTTTCTTATTGTTAACTTTCTCCTAAACATGTTTTCTATCACTCTCCATCAGAACATGACCCAATGTTTTCTCCTCCATGTCCATATTTTCATACTTGGAATCCTAGTATGGGTTAACTCGGGTGACCACTGTGCTTATCTTTCTTTATTTTAAAGTGATTGTTTTACCGACTCTTGTTCCGATGTGGGACGTTCAAGGATGTTTCCAAGCGCAATTTTAAAATTGCGAGGACGCAATTCCCAAAAGGGGGGAAGGATGTAACACCCCAGGTAAATAAGTAATATGACATTTTCATATTTATCCATATTTGTGAATAAAATATTAATATGACTTTAAAGGGGACGCTATGCTCGATGGCGTACCCAACACGCAACAACGAGTTTCTTGGGAATCTTACATTGCACTCTAATAATAAAATAATATTATTTTAAATGGTAGTTAACATGTAGCCGTTGTAATGGCGGGAATGGATAGAAATAACTAAAATATGATTATATATGTTCTTAAATATTTTTACATTTATACAATAAAAGATAAGGGCTTAAAATACAGAAAGAATTCAATTTTAGGCGTATATGCCCTAGTTTTCACTAAAGGTTCACTTATCACCTTTTGATGGAGAACCGTCATTAAATATAGTTTTGTTCACTCTTAAACATTATTTTGGACCAAATAAAACTCTTATTAAGAATCGGGACATCAAAATTTACTTTGTGTAAATTTTTGGTATCTTTCCGATAAAGTTCATTTTTTTAATGAATAGTGTAAAATGTTGTATTTTAATTCAAAACCACTTTTTAATATAATTTATTTATATGATTAGATTATATTTTGAATTGGTTTTAAAGTGAAATTAGAAAATATTTTTACCATTAAATCCAATAGTGGTCGTTGGAATCAATTTCACTTTGAAATCAGACTTAAACTAGTGTCAATCTTTTGATACTTATTGTTTCATAAAACACGCTATTTGTCATGACAGCGGGAATTAATTATTAAATTAATTAATGTGACTTATATGTTTTGAATTTTTTAAAACAGACTTCATTTTTGAATTCATAATATCAAATATAGCTTAGGGTGAATTTTTGGGATTTTTCTGAAAAACTTCAATTTTTGATGAATAGTGAAACCACTAAGTGGTACTTATAAAAACTGATTTTCCGTTTAAATGAAATTTTGCCATCATTGTGTTTTGATTTTCAAAAATCCGACATACATGGTTGTCATTAAGAAGTAAAATGTGGTTCAATGAGATTAAAATAATTTTTTGGTGAATAGTAACTTATTAAGTTTTTAATCGCGATTAGAGGTAATTAGTGTAGTTTAAGGTAAAAATGATATTATAAGAATGTGAAAAAACCATGAAACTTGTCCTAAACCTATTGGTTGTATCATGGCCGACCAAGACAAGCCATGAGTCAACTTGGGGACCCCATGGATCCACTTTGGTTGGGAAATGACATAAATAACATTTTATTTAATGTAAAAGTAAAATTGACACAAACATGATATGTTTTACTAAAACAATTTTTAAGTGGGGTTATACAAGTCATATTTTTTATTATAAATATTAATTGGAAAGATAAAAAGATTTCCTACATCATAGTATTTTTTTTATAATTTTTAGACATTAAATAAATTAAATTATTTATGACATAATAATGATGCAGCGATGACATCATTATTTGACGATTTAAATAAAATGGAAAGATAATGTAAACTCTATGAACTAAACATGTCCAAAACTTATTTGATGAGAGGATTTATAAGCCTTATCACCTTATCCACGAATTATATCAATGTGGGACCTTTTGAAACCGAAACACATTTTCAAATAAAGTAATATTTCTTTACTTTCCAAAAGTACCCCTCCTCTCCTCTTATAAAAGGCCCCCACCTCTACCTCATTTAACACACTCCTCAAGCCTTTGGCTCGGCCAACCCCTGCCCATTTAATCTCTCCACATCCCTCTCCTCACCCTAGAGGATTCCCTTTGGGCATAATCCTTTCAAAGGAATCCTTTAGGCTCAAATCAAAAGGAGTTACACTTTTAAAGGTAATTCATTCTCTCATGTTCATTTGTTTTATTTTGCTTCTCCAACCCCCTAAACTCTTTTTATTTACTTCTTTGGTAACAAAACCAGTATCTTAAATATACTAGGATGTTTTTATAAGATTTATTCGAGATACACTCTCACACAACTACATCAAATGGTTAAAGAACATACGGTTTCCGTGGATGGTGAAATTCTGCCTCCCGAAACGATGATTGTTCAATACTCATTTAACACCTTCAAAGGTGGCCATTATGATGTCACTATTTTTATATATGATATATAATATGTTTATGTTTTATTTATGCTTCTGTATTTTTCATTTTTGTCTTACCTTTATGGCTTCCATTATGGGTATACGCGATATCTTCATTTAAGGAAGTGCGGACTACCGCCCCCTCAAAGTGATTTGATTCGTTAAATACCATATGTGGGATGTATAAAGGATGGAAATATGATATTATATATGATATTATACTGGAATTATAATATACCTTTATATAATTATTATTCCATTCTATAAAATACGAAATAGAAATGAAAGTAGCGTTCATGCGTACGTACGGCTTACCGTCTCCATGAACGGTGCATTTCATTTCTTACCTCTAAATGATTATGTAATGTTATAAATGCATGAATGTACTGGATATATATGACATATAAGATATCTACATAATGAATACAATTCTGGATATAATAAACATTTGGCCACACGAACAACATGTAATTGTAAGAAGTCCACTTTCGACTTAAGAACCAAATATCGGCAAAACAAATATTATTAACTTAAATGATTAAATAATGTTTATGACATGGTAATAAGTGGTATAAAAGTAATAATGAACTTGAAAAATGTTCTTAAGGAATTATAAATTAACTCAAGTTTATTATTCATGACATTAAAGAACGATCGAGTCAAGTCGGACCCGAGGTAAGGGATCCTACAACTCTCTTTCCTTTTAAGTACACTCTTTTATGTCATTTATTTTAAGCTCATATTTCTTATGATTGGGATGTTATTTTATATTAAATTTACTGTAATTTTTATGTTCATGAGATGAGAGACCCTTTTCTCTCTCATCAATCCATTTTGGAAGTTTTGAGTGGCGCCGTTAGGCTGCCGAACTTTCGTAAGAGATCTAACCTCTCTCCTTCTTTTTAAGTACTCTCCTTTATGTCACTTCTTTTAAACTCCTCCTTGCAATGTTGGGGGATTTTCTTTTATATTCAACTTTCTGTAAATTATATTGTAATATGATGGGATACTCTATTTGATCTCATCAATCCATATTCGGAAGTTTTATGTGGCGCCGTTAGGCTGCCGAGTTTTCGTAAGGGATTTTTCATCTCACTTTTATTCCCGTGAGATTTATGCTAAATTCGCTACAAATTCCATTGAGTGGTGTATGTACTGCCCATTATTCTACTATTTGTGTAATATACTTTCGTTTATGATTATTTACATCAATGACCTATTGTCTTTCTTTCATGGGGTGTATGTTTTGAAAGATACCCAAGTCGGTAAGGGAACCTTTCACCCTCCTCTTTTTTAAAAGACTTCTTTTTTTGGGTCTTTTAATTTACATATTTTTATGTTGGGATATGTTCTCATACATCATTATTGATGTAAATTGTATGTCCAAGTGATGAGATACACTTTTTATCTCTCATCAACTCATTTTGATGTGATGCCGTTAGGCTGTCAAGGGAACTTTTTAACCCAATTTCGATTTCTTTGGGTTCAACTTGTAGTCATTGAATATGTCATCCATTGAATATGTGTGATTGAAATTTTATTGTTTTACACTTAATATCCACTTATATTGGGTGTATATATATTTGTCACACATATTTTTGAGATTTATTTGTCCTTAATTTAAGGATACCTTCTTTATAAGGGATTTCATCACATTTGACATTTCTATTGAGGGTTCATTGTTGTTATGCACCAATTCACTCTTATATGGTGTATATATTGTCCTTTGGAGTATTATATCATGAATCCTTTTATTCTCATGATATTATAAAGTTCTGACTAAATGTTATTCCTCGATTATTGTATTCAAGTGTCTTTAATTTTGGTAAAACCCCTTTAACCAAAATATCGTTTTAAATGTTTTAATTATTTGTTCTTATTAATATCCATGTTTTCAAAATTGTTTTAAGGATTTATTTATATGGATATTAATGGTTTAAAATTTTAAAAGCTTCAAGGTGGTATGGGACACTTTTATTCAAAAATCTCTTTATTAAATGTTTTAAATGGTTTTGGAAATGGTTTCTTTTTGAATGGATTCATTATTTCAATATCCTAAAATGTTATATTGTGATTGAAATGTGGAAATGTTGTGTTTCCTTTATTCATGTTTATGTGATACGATTATGTTATGGTTCTTGGGCATTGTTATGAAGAACGGGTGGTTCCGTGATAAACTAAGGGCGGGTGAGCCCGATATAGCTCTCCAATGCATTGGGTAACGCGAAGGAGTGAAACGTTAAGGTTTCTCCGAAGAGATTTAGGGAATATACTGTGTTGGGTATTCCAAACGTAACCAAGAGGGTTACTCCCTACGTAAGAATGTTATGAATGCCTCAAGTTACCTTTATGTCTTATGTTTTCTATGATTTATTCATGGTTTGATGAGGTATGTTAAAGTGCCTATGTGTTATGGGTAAAGTATGATTTCATTCTCATGTATATATGAACTCATGTTTCCTTTCCATATTTTTTGTAACCCTTACTGAGATTTTTATGCTCATCCCAAGTTTTTGAAATGTTTTTCACAGGTCAAGGGAAAGGTACATGATGTGATGATAGTGTCAAGGATGTGTCAAGAAAGAATCCGTGTTATATTTTAAATATGTTTCCGTTGGTGGGAAGAATGAATACTGTCTTTTATGTAACCACTTTGTTTAAATGTGGAATGTAATGCAAGTTTCATGATCTAATTCTCTAAAACTCTAAACCTGAAAAGATCCTCAATGTGTAATCTTGTAATAACTCAAGATTAAGTAAGGTTTAAGGCATGGGGCCTTATACATTGAATATATATATATATATACACTCAATGTTGCATAGAATAACTTCTATCAAACAAACTTGAAACTTTGTGTAACACGAGCCAACAATAGTGTTGCATATATGGTGTTATGTATAGAACAAGCTAATTTTGGTGTCGCGTACAACACAAGACATCAATGAAATTAAAAATAATAATTCTCAAAAAATATCTGGTTGTTACAATTACAATTCATTGAGATATTCTCAATATTCACGACTTATTTTATTTTGTAAAATGTATATACTAGCAAATTAATTAATTTTTTCATAAATTTCATGTAATTAAATTGATTTATAAGTAAATATAAGATTCTATAAATCAAGTGGGTTTGATTTATGATTTACCAAATCTATAAGAGTTTATTTGAAATATCTACATGAAATTGATATTTCTTATAAAAAGAGTTTTGTTAAAAATATATATTTATAATTTTTGTCTAAAAAATATTATTTTCTTCAAGTTTAGTAATTTATATGGGCTACATGTACTCTTGTAATTTAACCTCTCCTTCGTTCACAATTCATCCAAATTGATTCTCCTAGGTGGAGCCGAACATATCCTTTCTTTTGTACTGAAAACATTTCACCCCCATATTCATATTATTTATATTATCTTATGTATATAGTTATATATACTTATCTTATTTATTAAGTTAATTTTATATTGACTTGGATTAGCTTTTAAAAATTTATAATTGGATTCCATTATAATTATTTTACATAGGAAATTTTCAATTGACTTTCATTATAAAAAGGATAAGTATTATTTTAAAATTCTTTCAAAATGAATGAATTTTCCCAATGTCTTCATCAATTTCATTTATAAATATTCCGTTCTAAGACTTCATGTATTTTAAAAGTGACATATTTAAATTTGTTTTAATTTTTTTTCATTTAAATAAAAATTTATAAAAAAATTAATTGTTACTTATTATTATATATCAAATTATTTTTAGAACTCTTAATGAGTACTTTTACAACTATGTCAATATTATTTAATGTTTCTTAATATTTATTGGGGATATGAACTAATGATATGATCCTCCTAATTTTTATGGTTTTCTTATAGACATGTATTGTGAATTATTATGGAATCATATTCTTTTAGATGAGATAATTATGCAACAGTGGACTTACGAATGTTTTCATGTTTGTGTAGAAGATATATTTATGTTTTATCATTATGTTATGGGTGGGTATTTTATTTACCTCTAATTAATTGGTTAATTTTTTATATCTCATGAGATAAGAATTCATCATGGGTGGTTATCCAAGTCAAAAAAAATTAGGTTGTGGGTGCTTAGCGTTCACTCTATTATGGGTAGCTTATTAGCCTATTTTATTATGATATGAATGCCTTGGTGGTTAAACATGGAATATGTTATTATTTATATGATTATGTTTGTAATATATTCTTATGTTATGAAATGTACCAATGTTATGTTCTCATGGTTCATTATTATTGACTCATGTTTCCACACTTCTATAAACCATGTCTTTTGTTATGCTAAAAACCTTATGTCATTAATCATAATTTATGAAATATGTTTTATTGGGTATTATTATATTATGTTATGTCATTCAAATTGATTATTTTCTTATAGAAATATGATCCTATTATGATCACTTATTATCTTAAATTGTTATCTCTTATGTTTAACCTTATTTGGAATCTGATCTCATGCTTTTCTTATGTTTCTATTCCCCATGAAATTAAAAGGATTATTATGTGTGAAATATATATAAGGTTGTTTTATGTAAAGAATATATGTGCAAATTGATTAATAATTATTGTAAAATAAGATGTATCTTGTCTCAAAAGACACTAAATATATTGGTTATATTGTGTGTTTTATTGTATGATGTAATGAATATTCATGTAAGATGATACAATATATATGTGTGATGTGTTAAAGGTTATCCAAACAAACAAACCCCTTGTAAATTTGGTCTATATGATCATAAGAATCTATAAATAATACTTCTACCAATATCTATCTCCAAGATGGTATAACTATTATACCACCCAGACCCATTAGGATATGAATGATCCATCACTAAAGAGGTACCTGAAATGTATAAAACAAAGTTTCATGTCAACCACGTTGTCCATTCAGGGTGTGGAATGTAAAAAATTAGTAGGAAAACACCAATGGGAAATAACAAACTATTAAAATCTATAACTATGTATTAAAATTTCATCCCATTTATATAAATATAAAAACAATTCATTTCCAAATATAAAATAAATCAATTTATTGATAACAAATAAACGACTAACATAAAAATAAATGGTTATATTAAGTAAAACAAAATACCAAGTGGGTCCATACCTTGGCTCACCTACATTGGGGAAAGTCTGGTGTCAATGTTAGTATGGATGTAGGGAAATATTGTAGCTCATGCCCTTTAAGAAGGGGGTAAGGAAATATTTCATCTCATCTAACCAAGATGCACTTATAGAGTCAAGTCCTAAACCCATTCCATTGGATGGGGAGGTCATATAAAAAGGCAATGCCTTAGTACATATTATGGACTCGTGGAAATGATATACTCAATCTAGAATTAAAAACCCTACTTATGAAATAAAACTATACTTAAATGGCCAATAGACCTACTTAAATATTTCTAATAACAAGAATAAATATAAAATACCATTTCTAGTATGTTTACATACATATCAAGGAATAATCATTCTCCAAAAATAAATAAAACATAACAAACATATTTCCAATCATCGTGAAAGTTATACATTCTTCTCAATTATATACAAGACATCATATCAAGATGGCATAAAAGCATGCACATTACAATAATATCATAACATAAATTCTCAAAAAGTATACTAGTTATGAGTAAAGAATAAAAAAATGTATTATTTATAGTAGAAATATACCAAAAATTAAAAAAAAACTAAATTTAACCAACAAATTTCATTTTTATTATTTAACCACCAAATGTGGAATTAGGTAGAACAAGAAATACTTAAGGTGTGAACTTGGGTTGATCAAGTAAGGAATTTTTTATAAAATATAACATAATTCAATCCAACTATATATAGATACAATAATGTGTAAAACATGGTATCAATGTTGAGATAAAACATTAGTTTAAAACCTATATTCTTTCTATAAGAGGTTTTCTATATTTAAAGTTCTTTTTAGGAATGTTAACAATTTTCCAAAGAAATATTAAATAAAAAATAAAATTTATATACCTTATACTGAGTTATTTAATGTAAATCATACTTTAAGGAAATATAATAGTGAAATAGTTGTAAAACATACACATTACCATTATTTAAGAAAATAATTCACACATTGGTATTTATATCAATGTTGATTTATTTATGTTGGAAAATGATTCAAGTTTCTAAAAGTGTAATGTAGTTTCTCAAATCCAACTCACTAGTTGAAGAATTAAATATTTTTTCTACTATATATTTTTTTACATAATAGGTAGTGATTAATTTATTAAATTATTAATAAATATTATGTTTTATTTAAGTGAAAATATGGTTTAGGAACTCAATGATTCATATAAGTTGGTTACAATCACCCAAATATCTTGACCAACCATTAACTATACACTAAAACAAGTCTTAACTGAGTTATGTTTGTATTGGAGGATTATAACTTATTTTGGAGTTAATGAAATGGAGTTACCATTATATACAAGATTAAACTATTTCATTTTAAATTTCAGGGTCATAACCTATTTTCAATTGTGAACCTATGAAGGCATAGAAAATAAAAAACTAATTATATCATATTACTCATAGGGAATTATTAAATATTTTATAATAGGGAATCCTTTGGAAGAAATTAGGCAAATGAAAGAAAAATCATTGAAGGGCCCTAAATGCATGAAACTATGGAAATAAGATAACTAAGAATGATTAAAAATGTTTATCAGAGAATTATATTATATAAATTAATGTGTGAAAAGAATTTTAACTTAATTTAGACCTTAACAAAGATCATTTATTTACAAACAAATGATAGATCTAAACAATTGTTTGAAGACTAGTTTACCATATCTCATAGATTTATAATAAAAATCTTCCAAGTGACCCAATAAAATATATTGTGAAAGAATAAATTTATAATTTCAAAATATTTCTTATGTATTATTATTATATTTTGAAACTAATGGGAGAAATTTTTCTAATATATTCAGTAAATTTTCAAGGTGATTTGATACTTACCTACCTTAATTATCATTGGGGTTTTACAATTACAAAAATCTTCCAAAAATACTAGAGAAACTATGAAAGGATAAATTAAGTCATGTATATACAATAACATAAAGAATAAAATTAAATAAAAAAATAACATAATTATAGAATAATAAACCTTGAAGAAAACCTATGATAAATAGTCTTAAAATCAATTAAAAATCATAACAACATAAATCTCAAAGTAAAATGACCTAACCATCATTAAATTTTTACCCAAAAATACAAAACTCATATGTCCCATCATATCCTAATCATTTTCTAAACAAATAGTGATAAATGAAAATGAAACAACCCATAAGGGTTCCCTTTAATTGAAAGAATTAAGAACCCTTCAATTAAAGGTGATTTTACTATATCGTAGTGAAATTATGATAAAAAACCCAACCAAAAAATTAAATAATAAGGAAGTAGGGAGGAGAAGGAAGGGTGGGATAAGAGGAAAGGTGTTACCTTAAATCAGTGGTGTATATAAAATTGAGTCAACCTTAAACCAAGAAGAATAAAGAGAGAAATTCTAGGGCTTAGATGATATAAGGGAACATATCTTTGTGGGAGAGGAGAAAGTGGGAATATAAGGACACTAAAAATGGGGGAAAATAAGATAGGATGTAAATTTGAAAATAAAACTTTTAATGAAAAATATGACATGTGGCTACCAGGTTCTCATTTATGGGTCTGTGGATACTCAGTTTCACCACTAGGGCATTATAGCAGCTTCCAGGCTCACCAAGATCTCGATGAGAATTCATCTGGTACCTTGTGTCATTTGTAAAAAAATTATATAGATTTAACCTTCTATCCATATTTCTCAAAACACTATCTCACATACCAAACCTTATATAGTATATAAAATTATATTAATTTTCATCCAACACCTCAAATTATTCACTAGAATCCTAAAACAAAGGGAAACCCCTCATCCAATGCCCAAAATTCAATGTATCTTGTATTCTCATGAACCATTTTTTTAATCACCTTTAATTAGATCCATAAGTACAAATACATAATAATTTCCCCACCATAAAAACTTTTATCCCAAAAAATATGAAATAAAAATTTATCGAAATATCCTTTATCAATGATATTTAGGTTAAATCCAATTCCAAGAGACACTATTTATCTTAAAATCTAGTTTCCAGTTACTAGAATTTATCGAAAATCATTAACTTGATTCCAATGCATGGTCTTTAAACTAACCCAAAAAAATAAAATATCATAAGATTCAAAGACCATTGAGGAACATTAACTACTAACACATGAGTGAAAATATCATATGAAATCATATCTCCATTTCATGATTTTTTTAAATCAACACATGATCAAATTCATAAAATAAATTCCAACTATAAGAAAAAGGTTACACTCTATGAATTTATCTAAATTTATTACAAAATATCAAAAGTAAATACATAGCACTACATGCCACAAATATAAACCTCTAATTGAATACTAAAATATTTCTAATAATTAAAATATGAGTAATAAATTTACTCCCATTATAATAAGTTCCCAAATATAATAAATATACATATTTTTCCTATGACTAACCTTCTCATAGTGTTAATTTATTAAAAAATCATATTTTATCGAAATAAATTTACAAAAAACATTTCCCATTTTTAAAATCAACCACATATCCCTTTTCCAAAACACTAATATTTTATAAAACTCTTCATACTTATACAAAATGTTACAAGAACAATTACTCAATGGAAAGTTATTGAAAACAACCATTTCAAAACTCTTGAACCTTTAAAAAATATTTTCTAAATAATAAATATTAAAAATGCTACCTCAAATAATTTTTCAAAAAGATCAATTATAGAATACATAATATATTCCAAAAATAAATTTTTATTTATAACCATAGATTTTAAATTAATTTTCTATAATTTGAAAAAATATTCGTATGAAACTAATCTTTAGTTATAAATTTATTTCATATAACATGGGATTATAGTATTATAAATAACATACTCATCAAAAAAATATTATTCAGTTACAAAACATGTTTTGAAACATACCATAGGTAGTATTGTTTAGAAAATAAATAATATTCCTATGGTATAAAATAAACTCAAATACCAATAAAAAATAATTCTATCTCAAACAGTTCCATATACACTATAACAATGAAAAAATAGATAGCTTGATCAGATTTAAAATTCATGTAAGAGGTACAAAGCATACTAAATTTTTTTGATCATGTTAATTTTCTACAATACATTACTAATAAAAGAGGCACATAATTAATTTTTAACACATGAAGGTATGTTAATGAATTTAATTAATTAGATAATTTTTAACATGGTATAAGGGAAAAATCAATTTACTTCAATAGTGATTATTTAATTAATTATTTCAGTTCACATATGATAATGATAATTGATGCACATAGAATTCAGATATCCTAATGTGCCACTAGATTGTATAATGAATTAAGTAATATAAAAAGTGTCTCATTGTTGATCCCTATAAACTCTATCTCAATTATAAGAATTTTTTTGGAGACCCTTATAATATCATCACACCTTCACCTACAGTTTATAGAGTAAACACCTTGAAATCCCATGGTAACTCAATATTCCACTTTTTCTATGTTAGATAGATATTTAAATGTTGTACCCCATGATTTTTGACATACTATCTTCAATATGAACTATGAAATCACAAATATTGGATATCCTTAAAACATTTCTACAATATATTTTTTTAAATACCGTGACCCGATTACCCTAACAACGCTTGGCCAGGCCACCAAAAGACCTCATACAAATATCCTAGTCAACATAGGATAGAATAAATTTTAGGGGTTAAAATAAAAAGTGTGATTTGGATTTCCCTATAGAGAAAATTAATAAATTACTTAATTTGCTTGCCTAAATTTTTCATTCACTACTGGGGTTGATGAATTAAGGCTTACTAGAATGTAACCCTCAATTGAGGTAGTTTTTTTAAGAAGACACACAATAAAAATAGATAAAATAACTATATGTGATAAAAACAAATAAAACTTATAAAACCCCATAATAATTCCAAAAAATTCATTTAATAGATAAAAAAATTTATAAAATGAATAATCCAAACAAGGAAATAATTACATAAATGAAAAGGTTCCACATGTGATGACCCTTTAAAAGAAATTGCAGACAACCCTCTTATATACATCCTACATGCTAGTTAAACTTCCAAATAATGATACTCATAATATATATATTACCAATAGGTTATAGATCTTATTACACTATGGACCCATTATACTACAAATTATCCATTGCTAAAGATTTACCAAAAATATAGTTAATGAATCTACTCTACCACCAAGGAGTCTATGTAAGGTAGAAGAATATATAAACTCAGTAGGTCATCACTAGTAGTCCTTAACCCAATAGTAAAACTCTGTGTATTCATGAACATTTACACTCATTTACATAAATATAATAAAATAGTTTTACATATAAACAATACAAATTACATTGCAAAGATAGTAATTCGATGACTAAGAAATAAATAACAAACTATATTATTTATCTCCCTATACCAGGAGGGTCAATATAGTTCTCACATAACTTATAAATGTACCAATATTAATTTCATGATAGAGGTAGGTCAATATTTATTCCAATATGATCACACGATGATTCAGTATTCAATTACTCCATTATACCATTGTGTCAAATTGTTTTTTGTTTTTCGATTTCCAGATATAATTATCAGTTTCACTTCTCATTTTATTAAAAAACACAATATTAAAAAAAATTAAAGAAAAATTTCACTTTTTTGATGTTTTCAACAAAAGTGGAGGTGATTTTTGGATTCGATGATGAAGGTGAAGAAAAATTGGCTAAATTTCATGGAATCCTAAGAAAACATGTGCATTAATGTCCAAATTTCTAATATTATATTGAACCAATAAGATTATAATTTGTTTTACACATCCTTGAATGCGTGTGACACATTTTTTAGAAGAAATATTGGCCCATTACCCAATGTTCCAAATAATGTGATCTATTCACAAAACTAAAACCACTCTAAGTGAAGATTATATATGTATTCTGATTATATCAACCACTCTAGAACATAATTTGATACCCAATTTTGTAGAGTGACATTAATTTTAATTTTAAAAACTCTATTGTTTTAGATATAAGTTTGTTTACTTTCCCAAAATCACGTTTTAATTGGAATTATTAAATCTGTTGGAAAAAATCACAACCTACCATTGCCTATAAATTTGTACATCATGTGACTGGTTGACAAGATAAAATAGGGGTAATGAGTATATCATTTTGAGATAGTGAGGGTTCTTCTAATTACCATCATGTTTTAGAATTTTCCTATCCTCACGAAGAGATCAAAAATAAATAAGGAGTTCCATTTGAGCCCATCTCCTATCAGTGGTGAGAAAATGGTGGGAGATTATTGGGAAGGAGACACATAATAGTAAAGGCTGTTAATAAATTTAATGTGACCAATAGATTGGTGTATTTGAGTTGTTAAAAAAATTATTTTTTGTATCTTTATTTCGTTTCAATTTGAGAACTATATTTTTATACTTTAATAGATTTGAACTCATTTTTCATGACCAAATAGACTATGATTTTTGAGTGAGGGAATTATATTGTTCTGATTGAAAAACACAAGAAAAAGTTTATTTCTCATTAACCTAATATATTAGTGTGTATTAGAGTCCTCTTAAATTCCAAAAAATACTAAACCATATTGATATGATAGTTAAATAAAAGTTTGAATATAAGTGAATCATATCAATAAAAAAATAGGATAATTAAGATCTTAGTTAAATATAAAAATGGAAAAAAACTATATTAATTGAATTTAAGAGAGAAATAAAATTTTCATGATGTGTAAAAACCTTTTAATGATTAATTTTGTATAACCATATTGAACATTATTTTTGATTTCAAATATCACACAATTGTTTTTAGTCATTTTGTTTCTTTATTTTACAATGATTTTTTTTCAACATACCCTCTTTTTTATTTACTTATTTTTAAATTATTTAAAATTCACATATTTAACCTTCAATTATCCTTGAGAGACAACATGTGGTCTTAAATATACTATAAATCATCTCTAAAAATGTAACAAACTAACCCCTATAACATGGGGAAGATAAATGTTTTACTACATTGGAAAAAATTGGAAGGGATCACATCTTGAAGGATCAAATAGTTTAATAGTCATTGGTGACTAGATACATATATGATTATCACATTATATCTAAAACCATGAAATAAAACAAAAATATTATTATCCTAACTTTTTTATTTCTTCTATTAAATCACAAAAATCACTGATAGATCAGTTCTTGGTATCTTTGGGAAAGGAAAATATAATAAAGGGTAAGTTTTGGTGCTCTGTAAGGTAAAAAATACAAAATAAGCTATCATAAAATAAATAGATAATAAATACTATAGAATAGATAAATAATAATAAAATATTTCATACAACTAATACCATTAAAAGGTCACTAAATCCATGTATGACACTTAAACATAAATAATCACATGGATAAAAATAACTAGATTTATAAAGATAAAACGCATAATGTTGTACATTATTATATAATAGTCCAAGAATTTTTACATGACATCCAATATAAATAGGTAAGGAATACACTAAATACCCAAACTAGTTTGTCTCATGCAACCTAAAAATGCATCGAGGGGATATAACAAGCCACAATTATCAATTACTAAATCCAATGCATTAATCCTATGAAGGGATTTATTAAAAATAATTATATAATCAAATTAATAAAAAGTCTTGAAAATATATAATAAAAACGTTAATATTTTTTAAAATAAATAAATATAATATGATCATAAGCTATATAGAGTAATATGGTGGATTTTTTAATAGATTATATCCCAAGTAAAGCATATTATTCATCAAATGATGATTACATAGATTAAAATAAATTAAAAAGATAATTGGAAGATATCATGAGGAAAATACCCCTGTCATTTTGAAATAAATTATATTTAAAAAAATATTTAAAATATTAATAAAAACATTTTATTTTAATATAATAATGGAAACTTTTAAAGGAAGCCTCAATGTAAATATTTTTCATGATGGTGAAAAAGTTCTTATGCAGTGTATGTTAAAACAAATATTTCATTCAGATATTCAGTAATAAGTGCCTCATTTAGAAAATTAATAAAATATTTCTTTTAATTTTTTTGATGAAAGTAAAACATTCCCAAGAATTTATTTAACCAATAATTATATAATATTAAAAATATAATTGTAATAGTTATTAAATTTATTATCAATATGGAAGAAAAATATTCCAAGACGAATAAAAAAACAATGTCAGTTCTCATTATAAAACATATTTTGGCATTTTTAAGTAAAAATGAAGGAAAAATGGAAATAATATAGGAAAAACCCAGAAATAACTAGATATGAAGAAAATATATTGGGTTTAATATATAAAATATTATATAATTTCTATAGTTGAAATTTAAACATAAACAATCTCGAATAAGGATGAGTTTATTAAATAAACCCTTACCTCACCCTTCTAGTTAGTTGAATGTGATTTAACCTCCTATAAAATAAAATTAAATATATTATAATTCTATACCATAACCATATAAATATATATAATATCATATATTATCCACTTATAACATCTTACCACCCATTCATTAAATATCTTTCATTTTTATCATTATTTTGGGTTTCAACTATTTCATTTTTCATGTATGTTTTAGTTCACTAGTTTTTATTATTGCATCTTGAAAATGGTTAAATAATATAAAAAATATTAATAATGATATAAATATAAAATATAATCATTAGATATATATTTTTAATCATTCTTTAAATTCAGGCATGAAAAATGAATCACATCGCTTCATGGAGGTGGTAGTCCACACATACGTATGAGAGAGGTTACCATTTTTTAATGGGTAGAAAGGTAATGAATTATATGATATATTAAATTTAATAAATCATAATTATTTCATATTTTTCATATATATTCATTAGTTATATATTAATGACTATCCATTTGAGATGGTGATGGAAAACAAATTAAATCAGTTCGTCGGGAGGTTGTCCGCCATATAGATGAGTGATGGTTTTTATCCATTTTATGGAAAAATAAATGGATAAATATTATTTTATCAAAATAATAAAATATATTTTATATTTAAGATACCATTTTAATTATATTTAAATGCTTAGTTCCTAATTTATGATGGTAAAAGAAGAACAAAATGAAAGTGATCAGTTATGATAATTACCTCTTCTATGAAAGAGATCCTTTAGATCTCCTCTTGAGGACCATAGGGTTAGTATTTTGGTAATGAAAAACTCAATAACATGGATAAAATTTTCATTGATATTTTTTTGAGTTCTTTACCAAGTTAAATGGCTCAATATGTTTGAATAAGTTAGGGGAGGAGGATACATTTTCAAAGTAGGGGAGATGACACACTTGTAATTTCTCAAAATATTAAAATAGCCTTAAGTCAATTTCTTGGAAAAATTGTTCAAAATGTATCATATTTTAATTTCATAAGGGTATGGGAGAAATAAACAAAACAAATATGATTTAGAGAAGTTATTAGGTTATTTTAACCCTGATCTTTTTATATGAAGCCCTTCCAGTAAACCCTTTTTAATCTTAACAGTGATAACCATTTTTTTGGAGTTTTTACAATTCATAATGAAAAAAATAAAAGTGACCTCATTTATAAATTTATAAATTATGATTCTAAATATTTAATTTTTTTATTAAATTCCATTCCTTTAATTGGAAAAATGTAATTTAAAAATAAACCCCCAAAATGCGAAGAATAACAGTTTTTTCATGAACATATATTTTTAAGCTTAAAAATATAATATATTAACTATATTAATAGTAATAATAATTTTATGAATTTAAATACATATATTTATAAATATAACATGTATTTATTTATTTATTTATTTTAAATCATTCATTATTTGAGATTATTTTAATTAATTCAAATTGAAATACATTATGAACTTAAATTTTTTTATAAAAGATATCCCTTTTTTACCTTAAAATGAACATGTATTTATTTATATAAAATTGATAATAAATAAATAAATAATTATACGTATTATAAAAATTATTATAAATAAAAGGAGGATGAGTTAAAACCTACATTTTCAATTATTTGTAAAACCTTATTTCTGAGAGAAATTTTCAAAAAATCGTTATAGGATTATTTTGATATGGTTAGTTCAAAATATATATTCAGACTATTAAATTTGTTTTTTTATTCTAGAAAATATTATAATTTTTTTTATAGTTTTATGAAAATAAAATTCTTACATAATATAATTGAATCTCAGATTTTAGTTTATAACCAACCTCAAAAATTTCATCGTCAAAATTTGTATAGATATTATTTTATAAACTAGTGAGGGTAGTTCTTATTCATAACATCCTCAGGTTCCCATATTTCTTCTTCTATTTGGGTATTTATTGACAGTTCTATTACTATTCAATTCATCTAATTTTGAAACATCTTTTGTCTAGTGTCAAGAATCAGGATATGCTATTCATAGTAAGATATATCATGTTTCAATTATATTTCTTTATAGGAGAGAACATGAATTGAGTTTGGTGTATACTTTCAAAAAAATGAGATATGAATCACATAGGTTACTTTAGAAAGGATCAATGGAATATCCAAATAGTAGGTCACAACACCAATTCTTTCTAGAATTTTTAAAGGTCTCATGTACTTGGGGGTTTATTTAATTTTCTTATCGAACATTATAACACCCTTCCATAGAGATACCTTCAAGAAAATGTGATCTCCCAATAAAAATTCCAAATCATTCTTTTTTATTATTTTTATTTTTATTGATCAGTGTTACTTTAATATTATTTTAGATAATGTTTACCTACACTGTTGTATCCTTAATATTTTATAGTCCTATAATATTTATTTCACTGACTTCTTTACAATAAGATCAATTATATCATATCTTTTTTTATAGTGCTTCATATAAAACCATTTTAATACTTGGATATAATCTATTGTTATATGGAAACTCCACGAAAGGTAAATATTGATCCAACATTCCTTGTAAGTAATGTGAGCATGACCAAAACATGTCTTCAAATATTTAAATAGACCTTTCAGACTGTCTATTGGTTTGAGGATGATAGGTTGTGCTCAAATGTAGCTCGAAATGAAGAGATTTAGGAACTCTTGTCCAAACTTCTGATGTCAATAATAGATCATGATTAGATGAAATCAAAATAGGTTCACCATGAATTATTACATATTTATTAATACACAGTCATTTAAGGTTTTGAAAAGTCAAATATTCTCATATAGAAATTAAATGTACATATTAGTTATGGAGATCAATAATAACCAATATGGAATAATTATTTATAGAAGTATTTGGAATTCCAATTAAAAAGGATATTGTGATATCAACCCATTTCTACGTAGAAATATTTAAAGGTTTTAAAAATCCCTTAGGTTATTGTCTTAGAGCCTTCAACTGTTGAAAAACTAGTCATCTTGATACATAATCATTAATTTTTCAACTTTATATTATCCCATAAAAAATGTTCCTTCAAATCCATATACATCATAATGATACCAGGGTGTATATAGAAATTTGATCTATTTAAATCATATACTAATTAAATTTTTATAATAGGTATAGATGTAAAACATACATTTTTTTACAAATTTTTGAATACCATCTTCATAGATGAAGTCTACCAATTTTCTGTTATTCATGACTTTAATTATATTTTTAAAATTAACACCACTTTGATGATAAATTTATATATTCTATAATAAGTATGGTTACAAATAACCTGTAAAAGGTGTGAGGTTTCCTCTTCCCTAATAATATTTATATCCCTCTTTACTAAATCCTTGATCATAGGATCCATGTCAATTCTCATTTTGTTCAGACTCAATGGTCTTTTTTTTTCAATGAATACACTACCTTATTTTCCTTCCATAGTTGGTTATTTGTTTAGATATACTAATCCTTTAGTATCTTTATCCATCATATTTTCCTCATGTTGAAATATTTCTGTGAAAATATGGATTTCAGACTCTTATGATATCTGTATATCACACATCATTCTCTGTATAGATAATGACTCCATATATACACATAAAATATTAAAAGTGAGAACTTAATATCAAGAGTTGGATAGTTCTATTCATGAGTATTTAACTGACATTATACATAGGAAATAACTATATCATTTTGAATAAGGATACAATAAAGTCATTTCATTGATGCATCACTACATATCACAAATTTATACCTTTATGATGGTAAATAAAATATTGGGAATTTAATAATGTCATTTTATATTATTTCAAACATTATTTACATTATTATGACCATATGAACTTAACCCATTTACATGTAAACATTATTAATGTTTTAGATAATTGAGAAATTGTTTGAAAAAATCATCGATAATAACTTGCTAAACCAAGGAAACTATGTAACTTAGTTATGTTTACTAGTGTAGGCTATTATTTTACCACCTTTGTATCCATAGAATCAATTGATATTTCATATTTGAAGGAATTATTTACAAGAAAATAAATTTATGAAGTTGGAATTCAAATTTTCAAAACTTTCCATATAACTCCCTTTCTTTAAGAGTATTATTAATGATTCAAAAATTAATCTTATTTTAATAATAAATTTTAGAGTATATCATGATATCATTAAAAAATATCACAATGAAATTATTGAGATAATCCTTTAATAGTCTATTCTTCAGTTCCATAAAAACAAAGGTTGAATTAGTCAATCCATACATGAATTACTATGAATTCATAATATCTATATCTTGTATGAAGTGAAGTATTTTGAACAACCTCCTTCTTAACTCATATAATATGGTACCCATAATATATATTAATCATTTTGAAATATTGAGATCCTGGAAGTTAATGAATTACATCATCAATGTTGGGTAGGAGATACTTGTTATTTATAGTAGTGGAATTGATTTACCAATAATTGATGTAAAACTACATAGAACCATCTTTCTTTGTAAAAAAAATAATAGGGGATCCCCTTGGTGAAACACTAGGGTGTATAAATCCCTTATCATACAACTCCTATAGTTTTTACTTAAGATCCACTAAATCTATTATAGCCATCATGTGGAGAGTCTTATATATTGGTTTTGAATCAGGGATGTAATAACCTAGGTAATGATATAATAAATTATTATCATGTTTATTAAAATTCATCTACTATATATTTATATTAATTATAAAAATATAAAGTAACTTTTAAATCAAAAAGGGAAAAGTTTCATTAAAATCTTTTCTTAATATAATTTATATAAAAGTTTAATAACTAAATTATAAAATTGTAATATTAAAAAATTAATTTCATTTTCAAATTTATCATGTCAAAATTATCTTAGGTTGATGTTTTGAGAATTTTATGAAAAGAATTATTTTTCAATGAATAATGGAAAATATTTTTTTTATCTAAAATTATTTTTTATTTTCAATTATTTTAAAAGTAAAATAATATTTAGTTTTATTTTTGTTATTATAATAGAAACTTTTGATTAATAAATATCTAATTATTGTATTTCAAATGAATTTTATAATTTAATTTTGTATACAAATATTTTTCTTCTTAAGTAGGAATTTTTTGGGAAACCTATTTTTCATCATGTTTTATGGGTTTAATTTTAAATTAAAACATTAAATTTTCTAAATTAAATCCTGAAAAATTAATTTAATATTTATAATCAGTAGGATAAAATTTAGTAAATATAAACCCTTTACTTTTAGTTATTATGAATAGTAATCATTGTAATTTTTGTTATTACGGAAAATGTAAAATGTATTAATTAAGCATTAAAATATTGTGATATAGGATAAATATTAACCCTAACACTTGCCCTAATTTTATTAGATGAGTATATTTCATTTATAATATTCCAATGTTCGAATATATGACCTTTTTTAGACACTTTCCATGATTTTTAACTTTTTAATATTTCATATAAACAAAAGTTAACAATGTCATTCTATTTATTTTGTTAACATTAAAATTTTGATAGAGGGATTAAAACATGGAATGTTCAATTATAAAAAGTAATTTTAAAGATAAATTAATTTTTATAATTGAAATTTATGTATAATTTTTAATGATTAATTAATTTGCTAAAATATTTCGGAAACCTCGATACATTATTTATTCAATTAATAGTTAAATAAAATAAAGTATCTTAAAAATATTAAAATTAATATAATTTTAATTAACTATTATTTTACGTGATATTCTAAGACAAATATAACATTTTTGGTTAGTTTTGATTGGTTACAATTGAATTCCTTTTCTATATTTATGTTATTAAAGTCAAAGTGAATGAATTGTTTTTAAAATTAACATTAATACTATTTTATAATAAATACTATTTTATTAAATGGTTAAAAATTACTGAAAATCCTATTTTTATCCAATTTATTAGAAAATGGTTTTAAATATCAACCATTGTCCATTTATATGAAAATTTGCATTTTATAATAACTCTTTTGACCCCTAAAGAGTAAAAAAACATTGATATCACCACAATTGTTAGAAGGGTTCAGGGATAGTTAAAAAAATATAAGATAAAAACATAGTACAAATATATCCAAATTTTTTATATGAGATTAATTAAACTAATACTTATATTAGCTTATAATATTATCAATGTTGAGCAATTTTAATCAGAAAATTAATTTATATTAGTTTAGTAATTTAATAAATTCCAAGATTACCCCTCCCCTCTCTTATCAACGAGACATATTCTTCTATTTTAATCATAATTAAAAGAAATTATTCATACAAGACCTTCCAAAAATATTTCCTTAAATAGATCCCCACATTTTAGGGGCCTTTTTTATCATAAAACTAATATAGTAATAAGTTTTGTGTAAAACATAAGAGGTTATATGATAAAGAGGTATTGTTCTTAACTAAGCATTTTCATTTCATTTCTTCTTATACCTCCATAAAACTTTCAAAAAATATGATAAATTAATAACACTGGTATCTCATATATACTTATGTTTTTTATTTTAATGTAATAACCTATATAAATCTCATATCCTATCAAATGGGAAAAACCATCATTCATGTCTATGAAGAACTATCTCTTCACAAACCAATGTAATTTATTTTCCATCACTGCCTCCCAAATATGGTTATAATTATTGATTTATTGTATTTATAATATATTCATGACATATTTTTTATTCTGGATAATTAATATATCATCCATTTTCTTAACATTTCATTCACTGAAAAATGATAACGCCATTCATGCATATATATTGACTACCACCACAAAAAATTGATATGACCTCTTTTTAATCACCACATCCCATGGATTATTTATATGTAATTGTATTTAAAGAAATAATATAGTATTAATTATCTTAATATCATTATATAAAGGTAAAATAATAATTATCATATTTCCATAATGATTGTTCAAAAATGGAAATGTTACACAGGCGTACGTATGAACTACCCTCTCCATGATTGTAGCATAGTTTATTTTTCATAACCATATTTTATAGATGGTTTTAAAAATATAATTGATGTAAAAAATTAAAATTATGTCATGATTATTATTCTATAGATGATAAAATAATGACTTCTTTGATTATTGTCAAACCACCTATGTTATTTTGGATATATGAGTTGAATATCATCAAAACGTCCAATGGAAAATACATGAACTTATTTGGTTTTATTGTATCCTATCAGATTTAAAATAAATTTAAGAATCATTACCATTTATAATATATCTATTTAATAATGATCATATGATTCGTATAAATATAGGGGTTTGAAAATACAATTGAGACAAGAAAAAAAGTGTTGTCCCCAACCAATATGATCATACCCTATGAAGCCCATTTATCAAAGAATATGATGGAGATAAAATAATTTTTGTTTCCCATTTACCAAACCCAAGATGATATCCAATAACTTGAGCATGAGAGAAACATTTATGGGAAAATTTCAAGCTTATTAAGATCACGAACCAAGCCATCTTCATGAGACCACCCCAAAAAAGTCTCAGAGTCATGAAACTTATGCTTAAGGAATTTTTTAGTGTGTTAAAGGGATGTGTATTAAGATCTTAGAAATATGATTATATACATTATTTTTATAGAATAATGAATATATTTTCATCCTATTATTTTTTACTTTATAAATGATTTCATATTTTTCATAAAAAAACAAAAAATTATATTTTTGGGTAATATTATATTAAATTTCAAAACTTATTTTGATGAAATAATGGTTTTTGAAATAGATAATATTTTTATAAATTTTTATTAAATATTTTTTATCAAATATAAATGACCATATAATTTTTATCAGGTCAATTTTACTTTTTATAAGGGTTTGAAAAATATTATTACCAAAAAAACCAGCATTTATCAATATATGTTGATTATTATTTTAAAAGTGAAAATACATATATTTAAAAAATTATTTTGATAAAATAAATATTATTTTTTTAATCAAAATGTAAAAATTATCAAATGGTGAATTTTCCATAATTTTCTCATCCAGTCAAATTTTCGGAGAAAAATGAAATATCATATAAAAACATGGTGTGTATTATGAAATCATAATGACCCAAAAGTGGTATGACACATACTATAAATATTATCCACAACCAAATATATGTTTTTCATTAAAAATAATGTGATTTTATGATTATTTGAGTGATTTCATAAAGCATGTATGAATCCACCAAAAGCATTAATATGTTTCAAGGTTTTAACATCATTTCTTTAAGAGTATGAACCACTTACACATAAGCAAGGTTATTATTTTTTTAATTTCTGAACATTTTCTTATAAAATAATTAAATCCACTCCCACTTCACCAAAAAAAACGATGGGAATGTTTATGGTTTTGATTATTTTATTATATAGACTCCAAAACCTATGTTTGAGAAATGATAAAGAATTACCAATTTATTTCCTATATAAACCCATACATGATTAAATTTATCATCACTAAAAATCCATGGAGAACATACTTACTCATCACTCCTCTCTATATCATCCTCCCATGGTTCCCCCAAGCTCTCAATAATCCCATTTTAGGCATTTGGAGTCACACACTCAAGTAAGGGATCCTCTCATTCACCTCTTTATTTTAGTTTTTTTATTCCTTATATTTCCTAATTCTTAATTTTGGAATATGTATTTTCATGTCCCCATTACATCCCATTTTATGTAAAAATTATTACATACCCCCTTTTTCTCTCATAAAACCATTCTATGAGTTTTTAAGTGATGAATTATGCTTCCGAATTCTCACGATGATTTTCCATCGCACAACTGTTATGTAGTGAATACTGTACACATTTCCTATCAAGGGGTTTCACCTTTATGAACTTAAAAACTATTTAATTTAGAATTACATGTAAGAATTACACACTCCATGATCTTGGAATAAAATATGATGATAAATAAATCCATGTTCTATAATCTACATGGCACACAATAGTATGAAAATGAAATGAATGTGACGAGTACACATAGAATTATATAGCACTCCAATGGATTAGGTGATGTTTGGTCTCAAAATAAGTCATGTTGGGATAGATAGTGAACCTAATTCCTTTATAGGATTTTTTCATAATTATTTCTTAGTAGTTATCCTTGAAAAATGTTTACAATGGAGTGTATTAATTTTTTTCCACATTTCCCTTGATGCCTTTATGACTATCTTGCTATATGACACCTCATTATTCATGAATATTATTCTCACCCCTTTTTATTCACCATTGATATGTCTATTTTCTAAAATTTATTATTCTCTTCATCTTATGCCATGTTTATTCCCTTATTTGGCTTTATCTCCCACCACTTTCTTATATATGTACCTTGGATATCGCATGGAGTTTTAAGTGAGAGCATGTTAAGGAAGTTTCCAATAAAGATGATGTTTTTTTCTATTTGAAATTACAATTTAATGTGCCTAATTACTAAATAAACTAGACTTATCAATCATTCATGTTTCATTATATGTAATATTATGCAATAAATAATGAATTATTATGTAATAAAGAGCTGGTTTTTTATATTATTCATACTCACCAAATTAACAGTTAGGGTAAAATGAAGATGTTCAAATATTTTAAAATTATATCACTGTTTATTTAAAATTTTTGTTACGTGTAATGATATATATCATAGAAATTAATTTTATTTTAAAAATATTTATACAATCTCACAATGTATAATTATATCACCTTAAATAATATTTTTTACTTGTAATTTGATCTTGATCTTAATAATAAAGGGTTTGAAATTTGAAAATTCTTTTAAGGAAAACCCACATTATAAAAGTATTGATAAAAGGGAAAGGTAAATACCAAGGTCATATAATATAACACATAACTGGGTTTCAGAATTGGAGAACAATAATAGTGAGTGAATATATGCACATGGTGGAAAAAAATAACTCTCAAAAACTAATTGAGGATGAAATAGAACTTGGTCAGGATAATTTTACCCATTAGAGATCCATAAATTTGTGATGTATGAAAATAAAATTCATTAATATGATTTGAAGTTAATTTTATAACATTTTTATTTTAATATCATTTTACTAATGTTGAGGAATTTCATGAGAATATAGGATTAATTTATTTTATTCCATTTAATAAGAACAATCTAATCCTTCAGTTGTGATTCAATAAGTTTACTCTTCATCTATTACTACATGAAATTAAGTTGAATTTTTATTATAGAATTAATAGAAGATCGTGATATCCATAATTGAATCATAATTAATTCCACATATCTATAATTATTATCAAAACCAAAATGGTTGGCATAGGTTTTACAATATGCAGAAATAATCATATATTTGAATAATAAATTATTCTTTAAAACTTTATCCAAAGATAAAATCACACTACTCCATAATTGGCCAACCTTATAACTCCTCCAAGATCCAAATTTATAGTGGTCACTAAATTTCTTTAAAAATCAAATTAGCATTAATCCACAAAATATCATAAAGTATCTATAAATTTTTCACATACCAGATATGTAAATTCCTTAGTAATATATTCTTCGAAAATATTGTAATTAGAAGTATTACCATAAAAAATTAGGGTAATCATGCCTAATTCCTCATTCGAAAAATAAAACCATGTATTATTGAATATATTCCTTAAATAAAAGAATGTTATAAACTACATCAATGATAAAGTAAAAACCCTTTTCAATAAATTAGTAATAACTTTTAAGGTCAACAATACAATCCAACTCCCTATATCCTTATATGTTATCCCATTATCCCAAATAAGTTCCATTATCTCAAGATCAGGAATATATTAATTATTATCTACCCTTAATATCTCCTTCCATTTGTATTTCATTTGTATTATCATCATCATGAACAAAAAAACCATGACATGTGATAACACTATAATCTACATCTTGAGATTTCCCCATCAAACATAAATTTTAATAGTGCATATAATTTCAACATTTATAACATTCATTCTTTGATGATTAATTATGGAAACCATTATTCTCATAATTTTTTTTAACTTCAAATTTAATTTTTCCTTGGAAATTACATGTTTTGTTACATTATTCTCCACACAAAAACATCTTATCATCCATTTCAGGAAATACCTTGAGTGTTTCTTTCCACATTATCAATATATAAGAAATTTAATGTCCTTTCCTATATGGTATCCAACACCTAATCTCTCAATGGAGTCTATATTTATCTACATAGTTGTGTCTGAGGGTTAGTTAAGGTGGATGTTTTTAATCTTATATCCTGGTAATATATTAGATATCATCAAAATATCCATTACTTCGGTCATCATCCCATTAGATTTCTCATTAAAACATTATCTATCAAATTGTGTGTTAACACATTTCTCTCTAGATCCTATCATTAACTAATAATAACATGCATAGTCTGAATAGTACTAATCATATTATGATACCAAATAATAATGAAGAATCATTAATAGTTTTTCTAAATCATGAAGTCATATTTTCAATAAATGATAGAACAAGTTTATCCCCCATCATTCATGGTAATAATTTATTGAAATCATTAATTATGTCTCATATGTAGTTTGTAAATATTAAAATAATATCCCCCAGGAATGTAAAACTAGGTGTGAAATAAGGCCCATTATTATGTAGATGGTCTTAAGTGATTCAATGAAAAATGAATAATTTTAGAGTTATTATAACTAGGTCCAACTATTCTAGACCCACCTTGACTTATAGTATCCAGAAAATGATGTAATTTCTTCAACCCCACTCACTATATCCATTACCAAAATTCCATGAAATTTTCTTGTACTTCGACTTATCCTTATAATTATCTCTAAGGTTCTCACTAATGTTTAACCATCATAGTTTCCAATGGTTGACTGATCCTTTCCTATGATACCAAATATATAAATCCATAATTTTCATATATATATATATTACATCTTAATATATGTATATTATTTTCATTAAAAAATGAATAGGGATCATAAAGGTTCAATGTATTTGGAAACATGGATACATAAAAAATTAGTTCATAAGTTAACCACATAATATTACAATATGTTCATCATAACTACTAACCTTTATTGAAATATCATACATAGAACCCTTCTTCATAATATAGGGATTAGAAACATGGAAAGGGTGACATCTGTTGTTGAGTAATTGTGAAAAAGAGAGATATCAACCTTACATGAGTATAAGGGTATCAGAACATGAGAATAATATTTGAAAAAAATACCCTACATATCATATATCATAATCTCGATACATAGAATAAATATTTTCATTTTAGAATACATGAATCATAAAGAACTCAAAGAACATGAGATATATTAACATAAAATTAGAAAAACAATATATATTTATGGAATATAAATAATCATAGAAAAAATTGAATCTGGGATAACCACCGATAAAAACATAACATGTTAGTAATGGGATAACCAACTATGTACCTTCTTCTAACTTGGGATACACCCTCATGTAAAATATTTTGGTTTTGTGATAACCTATAATTTACACTCTTTTTAGGATTTGGATAGCCTATAATGTACCCTTTACGCTCATAGAAAATTTATTATTAATGATTGAATTTGAGGGAGATATCGGTCCCACTCATTAGATGATTAAAAAACACATATGTTTTATATAATAAAATAAAATATCAAACATTTAAAAACCAATTAAATGAAATGGGGTTCTTAAAAATTTCATCATATTTTAACTGTTGTAAATGATATGGGATTAATAATAATTCCATCTATTTATAATGAAATACCCACTAGAAAACTGATGGGATTCATAAAAATATCATCATCATTAATACAATCCATATAGCGAATAAAAAAGGATGGTATATTTGGATAATATGCTATTAATTATTAAACAACATCAATAGATGTCATCATAGATGTAAAATGATTTGGAAATATCACTAGGATAATTTATTGAGTAAAATATTATTTCCATTTTAGTTTCATTTATTTAATATATATAATTTTATCAAATGATAAAAAATATTTCTTTAAATTAACATTAGAATATTTTAAATTGTTCTTTAAACACTTTAGTTGTCATGTTTTAGGAAAATATCATTTATTCCATTCATGTTTACAAAAATATTCCTTTCATATTTTTGGTGAAATTAAAAATATCCTTTCATGGAAAATTAATAGTATATTCCATTAAAATATATTTTTTAAAGTAAAAAATTGGTCAAAATTAATTTAAATAATCTTTTTTATAATAGTAAAAAATATATTTAATTATTTTTTAGAAGACATGGATATGGATAGAGACTCTATTTTTGATCCCTGAGAGGAATAAAGATGTGTTTCCATAAAAATATTATTTTGGAATATCATGTACATAAATAGAAGGAAATGAATGGAAAACATTTATTTTTATTAAATACCCATATTATAATATAATTTATTATATTTTAGAGATACATAACATAATGTTTCATCATTGTAAACTTAATCATAAACAATGAGATTTTAACATACCACAGTAGTATATATTGAATCATATTCCTAATCAAATAAACTATATTAGATAGATATTATATATTTTAATTTATGGATATTAATAATAAAATAAATTTATGTTTGTTTATACAAAACAAAAAAAATGAAACAACTGATGAATATTTCATGTGTCCTATAGAAACCGAAGTGAGTCAATAATCCCCTACTTCTTTGGAAACTTTTGTATATTACGACACACTAAAGAATGACATCAAATGACACATTAAATATTATTAAAAAAGTAGAGTCATGATATATCATGTCAACTAGGAAATATATACACCACAAAAAATGAGGGGTGAATATGGCATTAGTCTCCCTGAAATAAAAGTGAGACTAAAATCCCTTTCCTCAAGTATCAGTTTTCTTAATACTTATTTGAACATCATGTATAATAAATATTATTTTATTTGACCTATTTTACAGTACAATAATAATTTTTATACCATACAATATATTATTTTTTTATGGCCTTGTATTTCATTGTTATTAACTATTCCTTGATAAAATCACCTTTTGGTTTATAACTTCTTCATTTTTCATGTATGTTTTGTTTGTTATTTTTGGTCCTTTTACATTGATCAGTGTTCCGTAAACTCCAAAACATTAAAAATGATATAAATATCATATATATTAATTATATATGAATATATACTAATCAATAATAGTTAGGGAGAGATAATTAATTAAACCTTTTGTGGAGATGGTATGTCTTACTTACTCATTAACGTTGATTCCATTTTCTTGGGGTACTTAAATAAAAAATCTTAAATATTAATTTACATATAAAGAATAATCTTTATACCATATATATAATATATATTAATTTAATCTTTATTATTACCTTGATGTAAAAATATAATGACAAATGTATCACATCACTTCATGGAGGCGGTAGTCCACACGTACACACGAGCAACATTATCATTTTCCTAAGGAATGATAGGTAAGAATATAGATGTGATATTATAATTAAATAAATATAATTAGGTCAATAATATCATATAAATATGTTAAATGCATCATTATATCCATATATAAGATTTTGTGATGAAAAAAATTACATGAGTTCATGAGGTGGTAGTCTACCGTACACACAATTGACACTTTCATTTAACTTTTTATGGAATATGATAAATATATGTGTCATTAAATAAAATAAATAAAAACAAAATATATGTGGGATAATGGTATTATTATATTATAAAATTTGAATAACATTTTAAGTAGTTGTAAGAATAAATAAAACTACAATTGTCGATTATGAATGAAACATAAACTTCGAACAACCTCCTTAGGACTACACCAGAAGAATCCATATAAGGGTTTAATAATAAATATAATTCATTTAAGACATGTGTGGTGAATTAATTGATGGATTTTAAAGGTATTTAATTATCTGAAATGCTTTGGAAGTGTGTAGAGGAGAGGATATAGGGTTCCCTTTTATATGCGGGGGAGAGGACACAATTGGATGTTTTGGGAAAAAAATGGAATTCCCACACCTTAAAAATTAAAAAATGATCCAAAATTTATCATTTTAATATAATATATGGGATATAATTATATATTCCATGAAAATATGAATATGAATTTTTTTTGTCATTTTAACCCAATTTTTTAGTTTAACCACCTGGAAAACTCATCTTTACCTTAATTGTGGTAATCAATTTTTACTATTTTTACTATTTATTATGAAAAAAAACTAAGTTGATATTATTATATAGTCTTAATTATTATTAGTAAAAATAAAGAATCCATTTTTTTCAAATTAAATTAACATAATAGGTAAAAATTAATTTAAAATGAAAATCATAGATGTGATAAAAAAATGGGTTTTCAAAACATTCATTCAAAAGTAAAAAATGTTTTTATATAAAAATTAAACATAAAGTTTATTATAATGAAATAAAGTATGTTAATAATAAATTTATTTAAATAATATACCTTTTTACTATTTTCTAAATTTATGTAACATTGTAAAATTTTTAAAAGAAATAGTTGTTTTTAATAAGAAACGGTATTGTTCAATATTCATCAGAAATTAACTTTTTAAGAAAATTATCAATAATTTAATATAAGAATATTTTGAAATTATTAATTCTAAGATGAAGTTATTTTTTGTTAAATAAATCTTATATAATTTTCAAAAATTTATTTTATTAATACTTCATAATTGAACAACTTTGTCTAAATATACAATTTGAATGCATAAAACTAGATATATTATTATCCCAAAAATAGAAAAAATATTAGACAACCGATAAAATATTTTTTTGAATATATATTGTATAAATGTCATAAAAATAATTCACCAATATTAGAAAATTTAATTTATTAAGTTAAAAACACATTTTGTGTCTAAAACAGTTTTTCTAGGAAAAAAATCCATTACTTTCATATGATTTTTATATCGATTGAAAATAAATTGACATTTAATGAATTTATTTTATGCATTTGTAAACCATATAATTTTTATAATTTATTTAGTCTTATTTATACACACAAATTTAATAGATATCTTAAAATGGTTATGATTACATAATTTTATAGTATATAGTGTTTCGTTTAAACTCGGTGTTATGTGTAATGAAATATATCAAATAAATGAAATATATTCTAAAAAAACAATTTCATAAAATTATAGGGTTTTACACATTAGTTTCATCTATGTTTTCTTCATCAAGTTTGGAGTTTAATACATGATGTATGATCATGATCTATGTATGGTTTTTTCTTTATTCTATATTATGAATGGTGGTTATTTTAATATATGGACAATATTGGTTAATGGTTTATTATCTCTTTCTTTGGTTGAATAAGAGTTATTTATTTATAAGTAACCCCTAAGTGGTATCACAAAAATTTAATTCTTAAATTAATTCTTGAAATAATGTTTAAATGAATAATATTGGATTTCACATTTGATATTTAATGCTATGATAATGTTTTAGAAAAAAAATATATGATATAATTTGGGAAAAAAATGTAGTGATTGGATTAGGTCGGTGTCCTCTGGGAGTCCGTCCCAGCCTTTCACACATCTCTGCCCGATTACTTCTATTTGAATAGGGTTTCTTTGGATATACGGTGTTGGTCGACATATGTGCTCCAGGTTCTACGGCTTGAGTGATGCCACCTATTATCTGGCATGTTTTGGGTGATTTGTCGCAACCCCGATGAGCGACTTGGATGGCGGCGACGTGATATTTTCTACAGTGACTCAGAGATATGGATATGGAGATGTTTTCTGATTCCATTATTTATAGTAGTTATTGTTCGTGATGTGTTGATGATGGATTTGCGGTGTTCATGAGTCTGGTTGGTGATTTCTAGTCGATTTTGGTTCGTGATGCATTCGGTCTGTTGGTATACGATCGATTGAAGGTTCCTCGCTTCTGGTTTTGGTATTTTGTTGATGATTCTTGGTCATATCATGGATGTCTGATGTTGGGGCTCCATCACGATGGCGGGATGATCTGTGTCTCTAAGGATGATGCTGCTGGTGAGGGGTATTCCAGTGGGTATCTTCAGGATGGTGATGTTGGGGAGGCGAAGACCCGTGATAGGTGTGTGGGTTGTGATTCTCCGGATCTCAAATGGGATTGATGTTTTTGAATTTTGTAATTTGAATTTGAACTTTGTGGCGGTCACGACTTGTGTAAGGTTTCCCACTTCCCTTAAAGTGGCTTTTTGAAAATGAAAAAAATGATTTGCTGGTAAAAAGGTTATGATATAGACATTGATTTATATCATATAATACTGTTGATGGAACCATAATAGTCATTAATGTAAATTTAAACTATTTATGATATATAAAACAATGCATTGTAGTATTTATGATAGATAAGGTGTTATAAAATTTGATTTATAACACTTGAATTATTTATTTTACCTTTTTAAATTCCCTTTTTAATATACGATATAGGTTTCGAACTGAATAATATATTACAATATAAATTATATCATCAAATACGATATAATAATTTTTTAGACTTTGCCATTTTTTTTTTCAATTTTGATAATTTAAAACTGTGTATAATTTTGAGATATTTATGTAATTTATATATTTTTTTATTAATTTTTTAAATAACAAATTTCTATAATTAATTATGAAATGTTTTTCAAGAAATTAATTGAAATATCATTAATATTAATTATAAATGTAAAGTACATTATATTTATATAGAAAAAACTCAATTATTCATATAAATTATTATATAGAAATTATCAGTTAATTTACAGTGTATATAAATTAATATATAATGAAAAAAATGATTTTCCATTGAATTTTAAATTTTGAATAATTATTAATTTATTATATTTAAATGAAAGATCATTTATTGAGAAATTATCTGATCCATTTCAAAAGAAATATTGATAATTTATATGATCAAGGTTCAAGTAATATTAATTTTGTGTTATTTCAATTATGTAAATTGTTTACATTATATATGAATTGTTTATCTAGAATATATAATGTTTATATTTCAATACAAAATTAAATATTTAATAAATGTTATATAGATTAACAATATTAAGGAAATCATACTATAAATTAATATAATGTGTTTATATTTATATAATTATTAATTTCCATATTGCATGAATAAATTATAATATGTTTATAATTTTTAATTAATAAATTTTTCATAAATATTTATCCCATAAAAATTATGAAATGTTCATTTTTTATTTTAATTCTATTAATTATTCAAAGATATATATTCTTTATATTATGAATATTGTTTTATAAGAAACTTTAAATGTGTTTCAATTATATATATATATTTCTATACATTCATTGATGGAGTTATATTCTAGGTGTTATAATTGACTTAATTTTATATTACCCTGATTTTGTCTTGTTCATGGGTAATGAGATTCAATTTAAAGGTTAATTAATTTTAAAAAAATTTAGGGGATAGGATTATGATTTAGTTAAAGTCACTATTGAGAGATAAACCATGGGTAATAATGATTTAGGTTGGAATGATCATTAGTCTAGGAGATTAGTCTTTAGAAAAGTGGGTTTCGACTAGATATCACACTATGATTACTGTTATAGGAATTGTTGATTTTATATTATTTAATACTTTACATTTATGTACTCTATTTAAATTTTTAGGTGATTCATTGGGATTATTGATAATATAGTTTGGATTTAATTTTGGTAAGTGACATATGTTATAAGTTGAGTGAAGAGTTTGATATCAATATTATTTAATCATATTGATTTGGTTGGAGGAAAAGGTATTCATAACTAAATCATCGATATAATGATTACATATAGAGGGAGAACATGAGGTGATATAGAGAGATAATAAAACCCATTAAAAAATACATAGTATTAGATTATATCAAATAAAAAATCATTTTAACCCCTTGATTATTCAATTAGATGGTTCATGCTAAATTTAGGTTCACATGTATTATCTTTTGTATGAAATGGTAGAAATGGTTGACCCTAAAATTTATATAAACTAATAGATCTACATTATTTGAGTATAAATTTTTTAGAAACCCTAAATTTATTGATATCAATGGAATAGATATTATATCATCCATATGATGGATTCTTTTAAGGATTTGTTTTCTCATATAATCAATAGTGATATATCAAATGATTTAAATTATTTACTAACTAAATGGATATGTATGTAGATTAAAACTAAAGTGGAATAATTTTTTTTAAAAAAAATTTATATCATGTCCCACTAATGGAAATTATATAATTAAAAGGGGGAATCGTTATAGTAGGATCACACATGATGTTTCAAGGTATAGTTGTGTCACTTTGAGGGGGATAAATTAGTGATACCTCACATTTACAATTTACTCTCTTTAAAATGAACTGTTATGACCTGATAAGAGCATGATCCACTCAATATTTTTTTGTCAAAAAACATTATATGTAGGAAGATGAATCCAAAGAAAAGAACACATGTTTTTACATGGTTCATCCTCAATATGATATCATCGTCCTTATTTAAAATTATCTTTTATCCTCTATCATAAATTTATCACTAGCAAAAAAAATGAATAAAAGTAAAACATATCTATTGAAATTCCTTTCATAAAGTCTCCCAAAATTTCAAAATCAAAAGTGAATAATGTGGTGGTTAATCTCTAAAATATACATTTTTATATCCAGATGGGATCTATAGACTAGAATCCCAAAAGATCACCTATACCCTAAATATATCTTTTAAACTTTTTATAATTAATTGATAACATAACTTTCTGGTTAAATAATAGGTAATTCAATGAAATATTATGAATACATCTTCAACTCCCACCATTTTATAGTTAAGTCATAGCCATCTATGTTCATCTATAGCTATCTACATCTAGATCTTCTTTTGAACATTTATTATTTGGTTTTCTCATTTTATCATGCTAAATATATGATAATAACATAGGTCATGACTATATCCCTATTTTTACTCCTCCTTCCTTAATGCACAGTTTCTTTTTCTTGAATATCACCACCCCCAATTCTTCAACAAAACATATATTATCTTCCTTATAAAAATATACAATCATATTTATTTTTAAAAACTTCTCTTATGAAGAACAAAATTCCACATACATTTATATTACATCTTATTAGAAAAATATTCATTACATTACATAACAATGTAGAACAAAATCATTTTTTTCTAGTGCCTTTTAAAACATGTGCACATAAACAACTGGTTAAAAGGTGATCTACATTATCTATCACTATGTTCTTCATATCTATCACCCTTCTTTCACAACTTGGGTAAATTAAAAAAAGTAAATGGTGAGATAGATGCTCATTAATACTAAACATGGTATATATGTAAGAATTTTATAAATATAAGGGTTTGAGAACAGAATCATAACATATGGAAACCATACCCTACATATAAAAGGATAAAATCATGACTCATGGTATAAATATTGGTATTTTACAATACATGAATCATAATTAAATCAAAGAACATGATCCATGGGATCATAAATTTTTAATAAGAAAAATATTTTCGAAATACACATAAGCATAGAACATTCTATTTCAAGGCTACCCACAAAGACATTCATAACAAGTTAGTCTTGGGATAAACACCTGTGTACCATCTTCAGGATTGGGAAGACCAACCGTGTATTCTATTTTAGGTTGGGGATAACCTCATGTGTACCCTTTCATCTCATATAATATTAATCATTACCTAATGAACTAGAGGGAGATATAAGTCCCACTAGTCACATAATGAAAATAATACATATGTGTGCCACATGATCATAATCTTTTATCATATCATAACCCTTGAAATTAAATGGGATTCATAAACTTTTCATCCTGACATAGCCTATGCATAAAAAAAATTCATAATCATTTCTTAATTTCATCAAAGAATAACTCATGGAAAAAATAAATGGGATTTATAAGAATTTTCTTATGGTATAAACAATGAAAGTGAATTGGGTATCATAAATATATTAGTATCATAAAGATAAACCATTCATAGAACAAATAAAAATGGTATCCAAATATCATATCCCTAGTAAAGTATTAATAACCCCAAATAATTTCATCTTAGATGGAAAATAATTTTCAAACAATACATGGGATATTTCTTGAGAAAAGGTTTATCTCTTTGAAAATAAAATTTTCCCGCATAAAACATTATTAAAATCCATTTATTTTAAAATAAACTTGAATACATATAAGGTAATATTTAAAAAAAATTAAAACATTTTTTTGAGGAAGATATCATTTCCTCTTTGAAAAAATAGTTTTAAAACATAAAACACTATCAAAATCCATTTCAATATGAAATAATTTATCTAAAATATAAAAATTCCCCAAGTATCATGTAAATAATTTTATTTGAAATAAATATTAAATACATGTATAGAAATCATGAAATTATTGAGTGGTTATGATAAATGAAAATACTTTCAAGTTGCGTATGTTAATTTTTTTCAAATTTTAAGTAAATTCCAAATGGGTATTATTTTAGAAAACATCATGAATATACAATTAAATTTTTTTTATATAATTTAATAACTGGGTAAACATATATCTTAAAAATTTTATAAGAATAATAAAGCATTTTTGAATCCATTTTTATAAATCATGGCTTTGGAAGAAAACTGATTTCCATTCAAATAGAGAAGTGATGTCTGATTTTAATAAAAACAATTATTAATAATTTTAAGTATGAAATGAATTAAAAATTTAACCAGTAAATGAATATATCATTAATAACCCTAGTTGAAGAGAATTCATTATAATTACTACGAATTAGATCATGATATTTTGATATTAGAGACTTAATCCTAAATAATCCAAATAAATTATGAGATTGTAACATAAAATAGTTTCCTTTTGGTAACATTGAATCATAATTCACTTGAAGTAACAATGAAAAATGGAACCTAAAATATCATGACTATAATAAAATTTATCATATTACATGTCAAATGGGTTGTATATAAACCTCAATAAGGAATATTGGTGCATAACATATCATACTTTTCAAAGAAGGAAAATTGAGACAAAAGTCTGATACTAATTTGTATTTTTTTAACATAAACCAAATAAAAGAGATATAAAAAAAACTAATATGTAAATAACCATAATATTTAGGTGAAAAATCATAAAATAAATTACTTTTTATTATACAAATTGCATAGAATAAAGATATGTTGAATATATCATGTGTCTCACAAAAGTAAAAATTGAGACATAAATTCCATATTCTTTGAGTAGTTTCAAAATCATAATACCCATGAAATAATAACATAAATGGATACATTAAGTATCACTAAATGATATATATTTATGATATATCATGTCCTTGTGTAGTATAGACACCACAAAAATAAATGAGTGGTGAATATTGGATGAGTCTCTCAAAAAATAAAATTGAGACTATAAATATTGATACCTTAATTCTTGACTTCCATCATACTCATTCAAACCTGATATATAATAAATATAAGTTTATTAAAAATATATTTAAGAATTATAAATATATATATCATACCATATAATATATTATTACAACCTTTTATTACTGATTTATTAACAATTCAATGATAAATTTATGTTTTGGGTAATGACCTCTTTGTTTTACATATATGTTTTGACTTGTTATTTTTTATCCTATTAATTAGATAATTTTTTAATCATATCAAGAATACAGTACAGGATAAAATTTACATATATATTAATTTAATATTTATTTATAATAACCCATAATTTTTAGTTGTTGTAAATGAAATACACTATTCATTGAGATAGTAAGTCGTGCGTATGCTTGAATATTGTGTCCATTTTCTTATTGTATTGAATGAATAGAAAGTAAATAACATATTTATATATTTATATAATCATTACATTATAAATTTATTTCATACATATCATATATTTTTATTAAACCCATTCTTAATACATTCCATATAAACTGTGAACAAATCACATCGCCTCACAAGGTCATAGTCCACCGTACAAAAGAATGAAGTTTTTTGTACTCTCATAATATATAAATCCTGAAGGTATGCATGATATAATAATTTTAAAATTTTAATAACATAATAATTAACATATATATCATATATAAACTACAAATCTATCATTATTATCCAAAACATCAAAGGTGGTAATATAAAAACGAACAACATTGGTTCACGAGGCAGTCGACTGTCATACACATGAACGATGATTTCATAACCCATTTGAGGGAAGGGGGTGTTATTTTAGGTCATAACCTTAAAAAATATAAATATAATTAAATTTAATATATAATTTTACTACATAATCATTCTGTAATTATAATTTAATGGGTGGAGGATGAAATAAAACGAGAATTATCATTGATAAAAGTAACATCTAATTTGGGTATACTCATTAAGATTACACTAAATCCTTTGTTTGATGGATTTATATCTAGTATAAGTATTATAGGATGAATGGATAGAAGTTATGATGTTATTTTGTTCGATATTTTTCGTTTCGTATGGCTTTATTGGTGTTAAGCGATGGGTAGTGTGAGTTCCCTTTTATAGTTCTAGAGGGGTGCTATTCTTGTAAATACTCAAAAGTATTCAATATTGGGAGGTAATTCATACCTAAAACTGATAAAACTAATGCAATTAAACGTTTTGGGGATGATATTTTCAATAAAAACCTCCAACACACACTAAAACACTTGGTTTAAACAGTTTACACCATGACATCTAAGTATCCCAATTTTTACCATTTTGTTTCTTTCACTATGAAAACTAGTTTTCAAACAATGGTACTTTATACTATAATAATAAATTATAGTGAAAATTATTATATTATTTTTACCAAATTATTCTAAATATTATATATACTATATAAAATTTTAATCATATGTGTGTTGGAAATCAGTTTTAACATAAGTGCATGTAATGTGGAAAAACAACACTTTAACCATAACAACGCTCACTGAGTTTTTTACTATTTAATGGTCAATATATACATTATAATAGAAAATTTTATCCATTAATGGACCATAGTTTATATTTATTAATATTTAAAAATCAATTATCATAATAAAATATTTTTAGTAATTTAAAATAATTTAATAAAATATCATTTATTATAATATAACATTAATGTCAATTTTAAAATTACTCATTTAATTTCAATTTTAAAAATATCAATATAATGATTTAAATCAAATATATTTTTTTAAATATTTTTATCATTACATGTTCATATACACAAAATAATTCATTCAATTTACTTCACTTTTAATAATTTTATATTCGTATGTTTTATTTAGTTAGTAATTAAATAATTATGGTGTCAACGTTTCTTAAGACTTTAATGTAAATATTTCATCCCATATAATTTAAAATAAATTAACATTATTAAAAAAAATAATTTATATTAAAATGGATATATATATATATATAACCAAACATATTTTGTTTTTTCCTTATCCTAAGGATTTTTCTATTTTAAAAGTAAGAAAAGTATCTTTTTTCTTTTACATTACTTAACTTATTATAAGGGTCATATTCAAAGGAATATTGAAATAAATTTCCTTTTTAGGAGATTTTTTGTAAAATGTATAAATAAACTCATTAAATTAAATTTAAATAATATTTTATGTCATTCTCACTCATATAATTTTAGTTTAACCCTCGATAAATCCATTTTTCCCTAAATCAGAGTTATTTAATTTTTACTGCATTTGCTATTAATTTTGGTTAAAAATTATGTTAAACTTAATATAAATTATAAACTATTATGATTAAAAATATAGAATCTATTTTTAAAAAATTACTTCAGAAAAGTGAAAAAATTAATTTAAAATTAATCCCATAGATGTGATGAGAAAGCATGTTTTAAAGAAGAAATATTCAAAAGATTACAAAGTTTTAATATCTAAATTAAATATGATATTGATTTAAATGACCTAAATTATATTAATTGAAATAAAAGTTTCTATTTTCACTTTAAAACCAATTCAAAATATAATTTAACATTGTAAATATTTAAAGTTAAATGGCTATTTTGAATTAAAATTTTATATTTTTTACTATTAATCAAAAATTGAAACATTTCATAAAAATACCAAAAATTCACCCCAAAATAATTTTGGTATTTTTATTAATAAATGTGTTTATTTTTTCAAAAAAATCTTTATAATGTTCTAAAAATTAGTTATGAATTACATGTGAAAACCATGACTAATCCGTCTTTCGGAAAAATATTTTTCTTTGTAGAAAAAAAATTGCTTTTCATTTAAATGTTTTTTATATTATTTATAATAAATATAATAAAATTAATATGTGTAAATTATATATTATTCATAATTTATTTACAAATATTCACACCATACTTTCTAAGGAACCGATGATATATTAAATAAGAATGTTTTAATAGTATGACATGTTTCATTTAAATTTAGTATTCCGTGTACCAGGAGCTATGATCATTGTTGTGTGTAAAAATATATATAAAAATATCAAGTTAATTTGAAAAAATATAGAAAAAAATTAGGGTTTCACATTATATCCCCTTAAAATTTATTTGTATGTCAAAATTCATCCCATTCATTAATGATTTAATACTCAAAAATTCATTTCATAGATACTCACATCATAAAAAGGGTAAAAAAATCCTATTGAATATAAGAAATGTATATGTGAATTTCACATGGAATAGCACATAATATGTTTCAAAATAGGGGAAAATAGGTGGGAATTATTTATTTGAATATGGTAGTAAAGTAAAAATAATTATAGAGAGTGATAGTGATCACTGACCATGAGAAAGTCAGTGATCTAGAGAATGTTAACAACTACACAACCATAAACAAAATGTTCTTAAAAAAGGTCCTTGATATCATAAAAAGGATGATAAAGGTACAAAATTTTATTCCATGATCATTTTACCAATGTTGAATAATTTCTATGAGATGATAAACTTACTTTAATTCATTCCATTTCATAAGAATAATTTCACCCTTGGGTTATTACTTGATAAATTTTCATACCATCACTAAATCAAATCAATTAATGTTAATTTGTTATTTTTAAAGCACTAACAGATCATAATATCCATAAATGTAATGATATTTCATTCTATATGTCTTTAGTTTTCATCAAAACAAAATCGTTATCACAAGTTATGAACAAATCATCATATGGTGAAATAATACATTAATCTCCAAACCCTCACCTAAAGTTTAAATTAAACCATTTCATAAATGGTTAGACTAATGAACCTTCCAAATATTGAAATGAAAAACCCTGTAAATAAGGTAAAAAATTTCAATAATGAACTTATCATTAATCCTCAAAAACATATGAGCTAGTTCTTAATTGATGTCTAACAAACATCTGAATACCTTCATCATGTATTATTTAAACTAGAAATAAATGTAGCACCTCATTAAAAATATTTATGTTTTCCAATTTCACAAATAAAAGAATACATTATTCACTATATTTCATAGATCCAATAATGTTTTAAACCCCATATATGATAACATAAATCACTTTTTCAAAAAAATCCTTTATCATTTTGGAGTTCATTAATAATATCTGATTTACATTATCCAAATCAATCATTTATTTATCTGAGATTCATTATCTAAACATTTGGAACATATTAATGGTTATATTTCCCTTAAACATGTATTTTCCATGAATATCACCTTTCCATTAAATATCTTATCCAGGTCATTATAATCATTCAACATATTCTTTCAAATCCATAATTAATAACTTATGTTGGACAATACTTAAATATATCTCAATTCATAATTCCTAAATCCAAATACATTAATACTGTAATCATTTACCTTCAATTATTATAATGTAATACACCCTTCCTTGGTATAGAAGATAATTCTAGAGTCAGGTAATTGTGTTGGGTAATTACCATGTTCTGCAAAGATATGTCCTTTATATCCTCGACAATTTTCCACTCTATGACCTTAATTATAACACATATAACATCATCCCCTCCATTTGGGATATTCCATCAGGTTTTTATTCCCACCATCTTGACATGTAGGAATCTGAACCGTCTTTCTTATATGTTCATTACCACATGACCTTTCATAAAATTCAACCTTACAATTATTTGATGTGTTAGGAATATCATTGAATTTTACATTATTATTCATATTTCAGGATAGTTTATTAGGCATAATCGTCATATATTTCTCTCTGGACATAATTCAAAATATATGATCATAGTCACTGAATTTGCCTTCTAATTCAAGTTTAACATGATTCCATCTAGTCCCATCCATTTACTAAATCTAAAAAGAGTAGTTTATAAAACTATAATTGTAATTGGGAACCACATAATCATTAAAAGTAACTTATAAGATTCAAAAATCATGAAACCATATTTAATTTATGACACTATAAGTTTATCATAGGTTATTCATAATCATTATCTATTTAAATACTTCACAATGGTTCATAATGAGTTTTTAAATTTCCACATCTTATCACCTTACAGTTTCAAACATGGTGCACATAAAGGTACTTTTTCATGCACTAGTTCCTGATAGCGTCTAGATCCATAATGTCTTTCATGGTTGTTACCAGTACCACATCCGTGATAGAGCCACATCCACTTATAGTATCCATGAAATGATATAGTTTCATTTAAACAACCTTCTCTATCATTTACCAAAATTAGAAGACATTTTTCCAATACCTTGATACATACTTAGACATATCCAGAGAGGCATCCATATAAATATCATTATAAATATCCCTGGTGATCTAAATAATATTTTCTCATACTAGTTTCCAAAGGATAATGACACCTTTCTCTAATAGAAAATGTGAAGGCCCAAATTACACATATATTAATATTACACCTTTTTATAAAAATATTCATTACATAACATAATGATCCATTCTAGAATAATTTAGGTACATAGTCATTGGAAGCATGGAGACATAAAAGACCAGTTCATAGGTGAACTACATCATATTTCACTAAGTTATTCAAATATAGAACCCTTATTTGAAACATTATACATAATACATATCTTTATAACCTGAGGTAAGGAAACATAAGAAAGGGTGAGCTCAGATGCACAATAAGGATAAATAAGTGAGATATGTAAGTGTCATATGAACATATGGTCATGTGAACATGATAATAATATATAAAAACCTTAACCTTCACTTCAATGTTCAAAATTAGAAGTCATCAAATAAATAAATAATTTTTATAAGACATGAATTGTAAAAAAAATAAAAGAACACGATCTATGAGATCATAAAATAGGTAGCATAAATATATTTCTTGCATACACATAATAATAGAACATCCTATGTCAAGGCTACCCACCAAGACATTCATAACATGTTAGTCTTTTTCTAACCTCATGTGTACTAGCTTTGGGCTTGGGATGACCTTTCATCTACCCTCCTTTAGCCTTGGGATAACCTTTCATGTACCCTTTAATCTCATATAACACAAACAATTACCCATTATATTAGAGGTATATATAGGTCCCACCCATCACAAAATGAAAATCCTACATATGTGTTCCACAAGATAATAAAAAATCATCATATTAAAACTTGTTAAATAAAATTTGTTTTATAAAATTGTCATCACAACATAACCAGTAGAAAATAAATATGTTTAATAATCATTTTCTTTTTTCAGCAAACCATAACTTCTGGAAAAGGATGGGGGTTTCATAATAATTTTATCATGGTATAACCCATGGAAGAAAAAAATGTTTTACAAATATATTATAAAAAACATAAAAATTTAAGATAATATATGAGAATATTATCTTTCAATTATATCCCTAGTAAAGAAAAATTAAACTAAAATAATTTCATCTTATGTGGAAAATATTTTTGAATTTCTAAGTGTTATAATTTATTAGGAAAATATATTTTCCTTGAAAATAATTTTTTCTAATAGAAAAAATTATGAAAATCCCATTATTTGAAAAAAACTTCAAAATATTATAATGTAATCTTTTAAAAATCATTTAAATCAATTATTGAGGAAAATATCTATTATTCTTTGTAAAAAACTTTTTAAAACATAAAAAACATTAAATATCCATCTCAATTTGAAATCATTTGTTTAAAATATAAAAATATCCCAAGTATTAAGGAAAAAACTTTTCATTTAAAATACATTTAAGAACATGTAATGGAAGATTGAAATAATTGACCAATCATGAAAGAGAAAAATACGGTACATGCCATTCATGTTAAAAACATATAATTTTTTCACATTTTCTGTAAAAATCAATGGGGGATTTTTTTTGAAAATAACATGAACATTCATTTAAAAAAATTATTAAATAATTAATAATGGGTAAAATTTTCACTTGAAATCAAAGGATAAAAATAAAACACTTCTGAAAACAGTTTTAGAAAATATGGTTTTGAAAGAAAATATATTTCTCACCCATGAGAGCAGTAGTGTTGGATTTTCATAAAAATATTTTATTCATAATATTATGTTAAAAATAGTGATAAAATGTTATTATTACTCAAATTTATATTGAATAACCATAGGGTAAACAATTTCATGAGAATTATTGAGAGGTAGGATCATGGGATTTCAACATTTATGAATTAATCATAAATAATATGGATAAATTTTGAGATTATAACAAAAAATATTTACTACCTTGATAACATTGAATCATAATCCCAATAAAGTAATAAAATAAATTGAACGTAAAATATCATGAGTATAAATAAATTTTTTATATTACATGTGAAATGGTATTTATATACACCTCATGAAAGAATATATGTTCATAACATAACATCAATATCAAAAAAAAAATTGAGACAAACATTCAATACTAATTTTTTAAACTTTTATTCTTAAACCACATAAAAGATATATCCAAAATAGATATGTAAATAAACATAACTTGAAGGATAATAATTATAAAATAAATTCATTTTAATTATATAGATGACATGAAAGAAGGATGTGGTGAATATAGAATGTGTCTCACAAAAGTAAAAAGTTAGACGAAAATCCCTTCTTGAGAAACTTTTGAATCATAATCACCATGAAATAATAACATCAATGGAAACTTTAATTATCACTATATGAGTTATATTAATTATGTATATTTTCATAGGTAAATATATACACCATAAAAAAAAGAAATGAGTGATTAATATTCAATAAGTCTTTCAGAAATAAAAGTGATACTAAAAATCCCCGAACCATAAATATTGGATTCAATAATACTTGTCCAAACCTTAGGTTTTCTAAATATTTGTTTTATACATATAATAAATAATCGTACTTATATATATTTATATATTATACTGTATTAGATTTTCTTATGACCATTTATTACCCATTCATTAACAATTCATTGTTAAAGTTACTTTTTGAGTAATAACTGCTTTGTTTTCCATATATGTTTTCACTCTTTATTTTTGGTACTCTTACAAAGATCATGGTTTCATCACATCGATAATATAAATCATGATATAATTATAATATATATTCATTATATATTTCTTTATAGTAATCCACAATATTAGTGGTAGGTAATGAAATACACAGTTCATGAAGAGAGTAGGACGTACGTATGCATGAATGATATTTCCATTTTCATATAATATTTATATATATATACATTATGAATCAAGAATCTGTTTCATGTCATATATGTAATTTTTTTATTAAATTCGTCTTTATTATATTCCATGTAAAGCATGAATGAATCACATCGCTTCTTGATGTTATAGTCCATTGTACACACGAACAATATTATCATATTCACTCAAATTGGAATGCATTGAAAGAAATAGGGTTTTTTAATGAGGTAAATATATATCAGTTTTCTCTTTATATGCTTTTTTATGGCTTTATCTATGTAACCCTAGTAATCACGGGTGTTTTGGAGGTGTTTGGGGCTTGTTTGGATCCCAAAACCAAGTATTTGTGTGAAAAGAGGAGGCTACATGGTTATGAGAAACCGTGTAGGTCAGGCCTCTTGTCCATGAGAGAGTCTGAACAAGTTTTAGGTTTTTAACAGATGGGTTTTTCATGGAAACCGCATGGTCTGTCAGACCATGCAGAGTAACCTTGAGATGTTCCCTTAGAGTTATTGAGATGTGCACTGTTACTATACGGTTTGGGAAACCGTGCAGATAAACCATACTATTCTGCTGGATGGAGTTTTTTTATAAAAAATATTTTCAAGTTAAGTTATCATTTAAAACCATTTTGGGTTTTAACTCCTCACTCACTTCACCTTTTCCATTGGGAAATCCCTTGAGTTGCATAAGCTAGGGATTGAGCCCGATTGTCCGTCCAACCTCTGTTTTGATCATTGATCGTCTCATCAGATCTACATCAATAAAAACTACATTCCTTTTTGACGATTCTTGTTTCATCAGAACAATGATTTCACTATTTGATTTTAGGCTCATATTCCCTAATATTCTATTCTTTGTCTGTTCTTGAGATCTCTCCTAAACCTAGATGAATTAGTACTTGATAATGGATGATATCTCTACTACCGAGCTGAGGTAGGTGGTCTATACTTCCTTTCAACTTTTTGGTTTCTTTTTGGTCATTCAAACTTTTCTTCACCCATCATACATTTCAGCATAGCCTTATTTTTTGAGTGAGTTTCTTTTAATTCTTATAGTCGTATATAGTGAGGATGCTTGTAGGTTCCATTTAGGTGTGTTGGCTCCTATTGCTAGATTCAAGTTCACACATGGGGTGTGCCTTAAGGAAACACCTATTTATGTATATTTAAACCACCAAGGGGTGTGTTATTGTGCCTTCCAAGTCAAAGGAAGCCCTTTGATGCCTTTATAGTCTTTAATAACATTCTTAGAATATGTACTAACTCCTTTCCATATTATGTCTTATGATACCTTGCATTTTTTGATAGTTTTTCTTAAATGATCTGGTTTATATGGGAGGGTATTACTACATGAATTGAATAATGGAATGTTAAATGGTTTATATGGAAGGGTAGGCCCATATGCTTTGTAAATGATAAATGGTTAGCATGAGTGGGTATACTCATAGCTTGTGCATGTTTATGTGAGTGGGTAAACTGACATGGAATGAAATGTTTAAATTTAATGTTATGAATGAATGGTTTTATAGATACCATGGAATGATCTCCATGGATCCAGAACATGGTAGTGGATGCCTTGGGTTAAACCTGCCCTTTGGGTCTTGATTCCATGGTATGACTTGGGCCTTTCTACCCTGTGGATCTGGCTTGCTTGGACTCATGTATGACATGTTAGTACACATTCTCCTAGGAAACCAACTAGTTCCTATACCAAGTTTCCACTGGGAGGCCCATGGGACTCCATGTAGATTCCTTGGATGAGATACTTGGATTTATCCCTTCATGGTATAGATTATTTGCTTGGATTCCCTAGTGCATGATACCTTGGATCCAGCCCTTAATAGTATAGATTAATTACATTGATTCCCCGGTGCATGATACCTTGGATCCAGATCTTGTGGTCTACACTTCACTGTATTTCATGGCTTTGGGATTCTTTAATTATTTATACATCATGGCCGTGGTTCACATAACATGGATAGATGTACGACATGTCCATGTTGCTTATTTACTTTTTTATAGTTTCATTATTAGGATATGACTCTATTGCAGGTATCCTCAAGGGGATGTTTGGTTTTACATATGGAAGTGGACTTATTCCATGGGCATACACACTTAATTTATTTATTTTTTTACACTTACTTTTACTTTTTTATTGCATTTAAAACTATATAGACCCTGGGTGGTTACCTACTAATATGTTTATCTAACACACATTTTGGGCCCCCTCGAGGAGCCAAACAGATTATATGGTTCCAGGTGATGATAGGGGAAAGTACCCTCGTACATGTTGTTGATTGTGGTATTGGAGAAGGGGAGTATAGGACCAAGATGAGGCTTGTGATGCCACTGGGTTACCTTTTCTGTATTTTTTTTCTTTTTGGGACATCTGTATTGTATTGCATTTCCATGTATTATTTTGGATTCTTTCGAGATAAATGTATCATCTACATCATTTTATATATAAGACTTTCCTGGTTATTGATATGAGTTCTTGTCTTGTCTACTTTATTTTGAATACTATATTTTGGATTCCATTATTTATTATGTTTAAATTCCACTGTGATACTCTATTAAAGATGGAATTGTTTCCCTAATGACTATCCTAGGCCCTCACATCTATTCGGAATAATCTGGCATTTGGGGAGATGTGCTTGAGGACATGTGTCCAACTGGGTCCAGAGCACTGTTTGGGGTGGAATCAGGGTCTGGGATGTTAAAAAGTGCTATCAGAGGTTCTTTTTTGGTTATTCTTACTATTTAGTGACAATAGAAAGGGATAGTAAGGAAATGAAATTTGGTAATAAGTTGTTCCTAGGAGTAGTTACTCTGCGTACAGGGAAAATTCAAATTGCCTTGAATAGATTTATATTTTTGTGGATTTTGATGGTTAAAATTGTTTTATTTCACCATTGGGTGATACACTTGGTTTATGTTGTTACTATTGATGTAGTTGTGGGTTCGATTTCTATTTCAACCCAATGAGATGCTTGTATGACATCTCATGAATCATATAATTAATTTATAGAATTTACATGTCATAAATTATTTTATGAAATATAGGATTAATTACTTATTACATGTTATTGTGATAGCTTATGTGATAGACGTACCTACTGTTGTGATAGTTTTTGTGCAGTGGATATACGAGTGACGTCATATTTCAATTCATCTTAAGTATCGGACCTTATGGATTCGAAAATGATGCACCAATGGAATGAAAGTGATATAATGAATTTGATATGTATGGATTATATGGGAATTAAATTTTTGTTCGTGAGGTGTTATGGGCCCTCAGGGATTTGAACTTGGTGGACCATCGATTAAATATTTTGAATAAATAGGTGTATAATGAAATAAATGAAATGGAAAATAAAGACTTGATCTAGACCCAACTTTTAAGTGGGAAATAGGCATTGTTTCAAGTTGTTCAATGAATTTTATTTTTACATCACTGACTTTAGGAGTAGGCTATGGGTTTGACTTGGTTTCTAGGAGGGTTTCGATCTGTACTACGCTTTTGAACTCTACACATTGATGTTGTTCTTTTCTGAGGCGCACATTTGGAATTTTAGGGACATTTCACCAAGACGAACTCTAGTGGTACACCATGAGGGAGGGGATGACCATACATCAGAGACTGTGGCCCATAGGCTATTGTTTGATCTTCTATTAGTTCCAGATGAGGCACCATGGGTTGTTATGGAAACAGGTAATGAGGCACAGTTCTAAGAAGGCTTCTCTCAATTCATGCAGACCTTCTAGGGAGCACCACAACCTTCTGTGTCTATTGATGAGCTGACACAGGTGTTCTAGCAGAAACATCCTATAATGTTTTTAGTGGGGTGGCGGTCCATAGGCTGCTGAGCTATGTATTGAGACCATGTTAGCATTTTTTGATCAATTGGATAATCATCTTTCATGGAGGTTCAAGATTATGAATTATATGCTATGTGGAGCAGGAAATCACTCATGCGAGTTTTTTAAGTAAGAGGACAGGATATGAGATATGGGTTGGGATGATTACTAGACCCACTTATATGACTAATTTTACCCCATGAATCCGCCTGTGGAGAGGGCTTGTGAGTTCACTCATATAGAGTAGGGTGCGATGAAATTTATGGAATACTCGACACGCTTTACTGAACTGCAGCATCTTGCGCTGATGTATCTCACTAATGAGCTATCTAGGGTGATACTATTTGAGTATGGTCTTAGAAATGATATCAATTCTCAAGTGAACGTTTTCATATTGTATTCTATCACTTAGATTATGAATCAGGTGATGATCACAGAGTGGAACCTATGGGAAGCTGGGGGTATAGAACAGGAGAGTGATGGTTCTTGACCTTGTGGATCTATGTATTTAGGTAGGAAGAATCATTTTTTGGTTTCCTGTTACATGATTTCTAATTAGGTTTTGGTTTTAGGAATCTTAGTGTATTCCATCAGTGTGGTTTTCAAGGCCACATGAATAATTAGTGTGTCCATGACCCAGTCGAGGGCTGATCTTGTGGTAGGATGGGTTACATGAAAATATTTTAAAGGACCTTTCCTCTAGCTGTGAGTGGTAGGGGTTAGCTTTGACATCAGGTTCATGAGTAGGTTATTTATATCTTCATCAGTCAGGGTGCTGGAGTAGTATAGTCTGGTCAGGGAAAGGCAGATATGGTCTTGGTTATGGTAGGCAGACACTAGGTTCTCATAAACAACAAGGTGGATCTTCTCAAGGTACTTAGGTAGTTTTATAGGGATGCAGTACGTGAAAGAATTATGTTATGAAATAGACCCAACAGAAGTAGGATCTCAAACTGTCTCCGGTGAGAAGTACGATTTTATTATATTCTATTATTGCATCTGCTCTTTTCGATATAAGTGCATCACATTGTTTCTTGTATGCATGGGTGGTTAAAATCCTTGGGCTTGTGGTTTTTCTTTTTTAGAGAGTTATGATGCTGGATACACTATTGGGGGTTAGAACGTGGGATGTACACTTGTGTATGGAGTGTCCCCTTGAATTTGGAGGGTGTCACTTCATTTGGGATCTTTATGTCCTCAAGATGACAAGGTTTTACAACATTATTGGGATGGAATGTTTGGAAGTGTATTAGGTGTATGTTGACTAATATCACTATAGGGTGACCTTTACATCACCAGAAGGTGAAGTGTTTAATCAAAAGGGTGAATGGGATGTCCAGGAGAGCCAAGATGGTACTGAGCATCTTGTGATGGGTTGGATGATAGACCAGATCACTAGTCTATTTCTGGATGATCAGGGAGTGGTTTAGGTGGACTTCCCTCCAGTGGTTGAGTGCTTCAAGGATGTCTTTCCTAATTTATTTTCTGGTTTACCTCACAAAATATAGGTTTAAATCTCTATCAATATAGTACTTAGAGATGCAACAATATCCATTCCTCCTTACAGGATGTCTATAACGGAGTTGCAGGAGCTCAAGAGGTAGCTAGAGGATTTGGAGTCGAAGTAGTTTATTTGACCCAGTACTTCTCTGGGGTGTTCACTGATCCTTTTTGTGAAAAATGATAATGGTACCCTTAGTCTATGTGTGGGATATCAGAAATTGAACCAAATTAAAGTTATAAATGGATACCCATTTCCACAGATAGATGATCTATTTGGTCATATTTGAGGATCCTAGGTGTTCTTGAAAATCAATTTGAGGTTAGGATATCACCAGGTGCTTGTTCGACTTTCAGACACACCTCATACAAACTTTCATAGATGCTATAGTCTATATGAGCATCTCATTATGTCATTCAGTCTCACGAAAACAACCATGGTTTTTATGGTTCTTATGAACTAAGTGTTCCATCCTTAATTGAATTCTTTTGTAGTGGTTTTCATGGATGATATCTTTGTTTGTTCTCACAATCGACAGGACCATGTCAACCATCTTGATTTAATTTTTAATACACTGAGAGAGAAACAATTATATGATAACTTTAAAAAGTGACACTTTTTTGATGGATTATAATCACTTCCTAGGTCACATCATCTTAGAGATAGGAGTAGTAATGGACTTAGAGAAGGTGAGAGAAATAGTTTCCTCAGAACAACCCAAGAACATTTTTGACATATAGAGCTTCTTGGGGCTAGTAGGTTAATAAAAAATTTTATATAGGACTTTTCATGCTTAGTAGTGTCATTGAAGGGATAGAATAAGAAGGGAGTGAATTTCATTGGGTCAGATTCTTATGAGATATCCCTTCAGGAGTTGAAAGGAAGGTTAAAATCAACACTAGTTCTGATACTTTTAGAGAAGGGAAAGAGTTACATGGTTTGTTGTGAATATTTAGGTATTGGGCTGGGGGAAGTGCTGATGTAGGACGATCAAGTCTTAACTTATGGGTCTCAGAAACTGAGGCCTCACAAGAAAAATTACCCAATGCAAGATCTTCAGTTAGCTGCAGTTGTATACGCATTATGCTGTTAGAGACACTATTTACTAGAAAAATGTTTTGTGGTATACATGGAACAAAAAGTATCATGTATATCTTTATGCTGCGTGATCTTAATCATAGGAAGTGATTGTTGGTGGATAAAATATAGTCTTATGACTTTGATCTTGCCTATACACTTGGTAAAGGTAATGGATTGGATTATGCCCAGAGCAGGAGGACTCAGATATAGGAAGTGAAATAGGCCAGTAGAGAGTGGAAGCTAAGGGCATTGTTTTCTGAGATACAATTGGAGGTCCATGGAGGAAATGGAAAAACATATATTTTATCCTTAGTTGTGACCTCTACCATGATGGAAAAAGTTAGGATGATCCATCTATCAGATTCAGAGGGCCTTGTTCTATGGGAGAGTGTGGCAAGTGATGACCCTCCTCCCAGTTGTAAGGTATGCGAGGGTGAAATCTTCCATACCCATTTATATTTTTGGGTTCTAGTGGATATATGTGAGGAGTTGGGGTGGGAGTTTCATTATTCATATTGGATAGTGCATCCCAACTTCACCAAGACGTATCATGACTTTTATAGTCAGTAATGGTGGATGAGTATGAAGAGATAGGTAACTGGTTTTGTTACTAGGTGTTCCACCTGCTAGCAGGTGAAGGAAGAACATTAGTGACTAGATATTCTTTTACAACATTTACCTATTTCTATGTCTTTTAGACTCATGTAATATTCTTTTTTCTATTTTCAATAAATTTTTCATTGGTCTTTGACTCCCGCACTACCTTCTAAAAAAACCTATTCTAGAGTTGAAAAGGGATGAAGTTGCAATGGATTTAGTGACTGGTTTCTCGAGCCCTCCTCAAGGTAATGATTTTTTGTGGGTTTTTGTTGATAGGATTATAAAGGTCACTAATTTCTTACTGATCAAGGAGACATTAAGTGTTGATGATCTTGTAAGGTTGTATATTCAAGAGGTGGTTCGACTACATGGTGTCACACGCATTATCATTTCATATAGGGATGGAAACTTTGCAACTCGTTTCTGGAATATTTTTCAAAGGGAACTTGCTACATAGGTTCTTATGAGAAAAACATACTACTCGTAGACCGATGGCTAGTTAGAGCATATGATATAGGTACAATAGGACATGTTGCGAGCATGTGTCTTAAATTTTAGGTGCTCTTAGGAGAGGCACATTCCCCTGGTTGAGTTATCCTACAACAACTATTATCAGGTAACAATATAGATGGAAACTTATGAGGCTTTATATGGTAGGCCATACCATTCTCCCCTGTGCTAGTTAGAGGCAGGTGAGGTAGCTCTACTCAGACCATGTATCATGAAGGAGACTTATGAGAAGGTCCAGCTAATCCAGAATTGGATGGATACTGCACAGTCTCGTCAGAAATATTAAGCCGATTACTATAGACGACCTTTAGTGTTTGAGGACAGGGATCAAGTTTACTTGTGTGTTCCATAGAGTTTAGTACATAGGTGGATCTGGATATAGGGTAATCTTTCATCAAGATACGTTGGGCCATTCTAGATTCTAGAGATAGTAGTGTTCGTTTCCTAGCAGTTTCAGTTATGTCAGGCGTACCCATCCATGCATAGCATCTTCAATGTATCTGAACTAAGCCATTATCACTTATACCAGTCTCATGTTTTTATCCCAAGGAGGTTGAGCTTAAGGTTGATGCATCCTTTGAGTATAATTTGATACGCATAGTTGACAGGAGCACAAAGGTTCTCCGAGGCCAGTCAGTTCCTCTAATATTGGTTCTATAAAAGAATGTCCATTTAAAGGATGAGACTTTGGAGTGAGAGGCCGATGTATGTGCTCAGTGGCCATAGTTTTTCTCAGATGATTCATGACCACCCGTCCGAGATAAATTCATGGATGAATTCTTATAAGGGGGGAAAATTGTAAGAACCCAGGTTTTTGTACATGGTACATATCCTTTAATATTTAATTTAAAATATTTTTTATGTCCTTAGATATGTACCCCTAGTAATAATAGTTGTTTTTGAGGTTTAAGGGGCTTGTTTGGTGCCTGAAACCATATTTTTGGGTGAAAAGGGGAGGACGATCATAGTTAGGAGAAACCATCCGGGCCAGGATATCACGAACTGGATCTGATCTCCACTAATACTAGCACCAAATATGGTCCATGATAAGTCCCAAAAGGATTTACCTATCCCCATGGGCTAGAAAAAGTTCTCAAGTATCAATAAATTAGTTTTGAGAATAATTTACCCAAGTATGAAATCATAAAGCCTTAAAAACAATCAATAATAAGAATATGAAATTTCAATGCCAAACAAGACTTTGAAAAAATATAGAACTTAATATATGGTTTTAAAAAATTACCAGAGGTCAAAATAATAATAAAAAAAACATAAATTCATCCACAATGACTCCACCTGACAAGGGTTCCTCACCCCCGAGCCGTCTCCACAACACTGAATTGTAGGAGGGGTCTAACATCCCGAACCACCTTCACTAGAGGATTTTCATTTCCCTGAGTCAAACATAACCTTGTATACTTACACCCAAGGGGTTTAAGTAGGGTGTGATCCTAATCAAAATAGTATACCACCCAAATATTCCAAATTTTATGTAATACAAGGTAAAAAAGCAAGCAATTTTAAAATGTAAAGAAAAGCGGTGTTAAATTCCAAGAAATGCAACTTTCAATAGAAAACACTTTTGAAAATAAAACATTCAGAATGTTAAGAAATTTAAATAAGAAAATTTATCTAATGTAATGAATATAAAAACACACCCTATGATAAGGGTAAATACCACAAATCCAATGAGATTTAAAACTGGGAACACCCTTAGGCATTAGATAGTCTCGAGCCCTATGTACCTCGTACCTCAATGCAAAGTATCCTTGTCACAATATTTTCTCGTGCATGGTACACTAGTGGGGAACATACCCATGATCTATTTTTCCCAAAAAATCTTCTATATAGTTTAGTTAGAGTTGTCATTATCCATTTTCTCAGTGAAATAGAGAAAAAACCCATCCGGATCACTAGCTGTACTATTACATATCCGCCCACCCAGGTACCTGAGTTTCCCCTTTCTGCTCAAACAATTTCAGCATACTACATACATATATTTGCTTATGAAAACACTAATAATATTCAAAATCAAGAAATAAATTATCTATACATATTTATACCACTTAAAACACACAACAAAACATTTTGATTTTTAATAAAACAACTTCTCAAAATATCACATTGTTTTATACCCAAAACTATTTGAAATACCTAATTTTCACACTATGTGCAAACTTTAAAGTCCCAAAAATAGAAATTTTAGCCCAATACCATTAAATTAATCTAATAAATAAGCTTTTGGGCATCCCCGAATGAACCATGAAGTGATATCTATATAAAACCTCCATTTTCACACAAACATGGCACTTAAAAATTCATGTGTTTCACAAACACCATTAAAACAAGTTTTCACAACAACTACAAAAGGATATAAAAATTAAATAAATTATTTTCGTCCCTAATACACTTCAATAGAATAAACTATATAATTATAGGGTATCCCCAAATGAACCAACAAGAGATTTCTATGGAAAACCTCCAATTTGACATAAAAGTGGCACTTAAAATTATTTTGCCTTACAAACACCAATAAAACAAATTTTTCAGCAAAAATAATATGTTATAACCATGAAAATAATATAAACACATCAATATAAGTCAAAAGAATTTCATAAATAAGATAATCACCTACCAAAATTGTTAAAACGTTGAATACCTTGTGCAAAAATTCAATCGCACCACCGCCGCACCTCATAGGACTTAGATCAAGACTAAAATCAAAATAAAAGGCCAATAAATCTGAGATCAAACCCTAGGTTCGAATCCCCACTTGTTGTAAATTATAAAAATCAAGAATAATGTGAAGAAAACTTAATAAAAAAATGGAAAACCCCTAAGCAAATGGGAGGAAGAATGAAGGAGACCCACTCACTTGATGGATCTTGAAGAAATCTCCCCAAATAGACTAGTATATGAATTTCAAAACATCCAAAAATTAAAGTGTGGTTATAATATGTCTGAGAAGGTCATGTAGGAACTAAAATGGGGGAATAGAGTGAAAAATTAAGGAGTTATGAAGGAATCAAATTACCTTTTTAAATATGGACGAATTGTGAAATATTAAGATGTTTCGACCTAATCTGGGAAGCAAATGAGAAACAAATAGAGGATAAGAGAATGGGGGCATGTCTAGGTTCTATGGGCTCAGGTGAGAGGTGGAATCACTGAAAAATCATTAAAATTAAATAGGATATTAAATAAAATTTTAAAAAAAAACTGGAAATGGCATTCCGGGATGGCCCAATTCTTTAAATAAAAACCCAAATCCTCCATGATTATGGATTTTTAAATTGTACAAATTGATACGGTAGTTTTAATAGGTTAGAGGCGGCCAATTAAGAATTGGAATGGATGAAAAATGTTGAAAAATGAAAGAGTTATAAAATTAACAAAATTACTTTTTAAATATGGAAATGAGTTCACGGTTTGGCCAGATCATGAAAACTCACCCATTCCTCCAAAAAAGTATAGGAAACCCCCAAAACAAAGAAAGAATGTAAATTAACTGAAAAATAACTTTAAAATAGGTCATTAATGTGAAAATTCTCCACACCATTAAATACTTTCCACCCCAGAATGTCAACCTAAAGCTTGATTGGAAAACAAGAACGGGTACTCTTCCTCAACCCATAACTTTCATTACCATGTCTCATGTGTATCGCTACCATGCTGCTAAAAAACCCGGACCATTGGAATAGACTTCCCTCGAAGCACCTTCTCTTGGGAGTCCACTATTTGCACTGACCACTCAAAAACTGACATGTCAGGCTCTATCTCTATTTCTTCCCAAATCAGCACATGGGACTGATCTGGGTAGTATTTTTTCAACTAGGAGACATGGAAGATGTCATGGATGGATGTCAAATGGGAAGGTAAAGCCAACATGTATACCACCTTTCCAATTTGATCGGTGATCTCAAAGATTCCAACATACTGTGACGTCATCTTCCCTTGCTTTCCCAATCCACGATAAACCAGATGAGGGGCTACATTAGAGAATACCCTGTCACCCACAGAAAACTCCAAGTATCAACACCTCCAGTCAACATAAGATTTATAGAGACTTTGTGTTATTAATAAACTCTTTTTGATCAATTTCCCCTTCTCAAAAGTCTCCTACACCAGACTCAACCCTATCAGTTAGGTCTCACCTACCTCATCCCAACACAGGGGGACCAATAGGGACAACCATAGAGCGCCTCAAAAGGAGACATTCAAATCGAGGATTGGTAAATTTTATTATAAGAAAACTCAACCAATAATAAATGTCTATCCAAGGAACCTCCAATGTTTAAGACACATGTATGGATCATATCCTCCAAAATATAATTCAACCTTTATGTCTGACCATCCATTTGAGGGTGGTATGCCATTATCATCTTAATCTGAGATCCCAAGGCCTTCTAAAGGCCTTCCCAGAACCAAGAAGTGAAATGGGGGTCTCTATCTGAGACAACTACTGATGGAATGACATGGAGTCTCACACCTTCTAGAGATACAAATGGCCCAACTCATCCACATTAGATGTATCTCTGATTGGAATGAAGTGGGCTGATTTGGTCAGATGATCAATCACCACCCAAATGGAATTCTTACCCCAAGGTTTATGAGGAAATATAGCAATGAAGTCCATGGAAACCTCATACCACTTCTAGGTAATAATGGGTAATGGCTAGAGTAAACCAAAGGGCCTCTCATGTTCTGTGTTCACCTACTGGAATGTATAGCATCTCAACACAAAGTCCACTATGTCGCGTCACATACCTGGCCACCAGAACTGTCATCTAACATCAGAATACATCTTGGTGGCACTCCGATGGACAACCCTCTAATACTGATGTATATCCTCCATCACCACCTTCCACAGAGATAATAGCACCACTGAACGGTTATTGAAGCACAATATGCCCTCAGGAGACAACGAACAATTTGAGGAAATCTCCCCACCATGAAGAAATTGCCTCAACCACTGACAAAGCTCATCGCTAGAATGTTCTCACTAAATCAAATCCAAGAGACAAGGAGTCAACTGAATGCTCTCTAAGAACACACCTCTATTTTTCTCTTTCATCTCCACATGCATCTGAGCAAGGATTCCCATCAAAGTTCACACATCACAAGACTTCCTCAAATATTTCACTAGAAATCTTCTGCTCTGGGTGTCGGCCACCACATTACCATTTCCTAGGGTATAGACACTGTCATAGTGGAACCCTTAGAAGTACTCGATCCAGTGATGCTTCCTCAAGTTGAGGTTCTTCTGTGAGAAGATAGGGAAAGCATTTGTGATCCGAGTAGACCAAAAATTTCTCCCCATAAAGGTATTGATGCCAAGTATTCAAAGAATGCATCACTACTACCAACACTAATTTGTGGGTCGGGTAATTCTTTTCGTGTGGTTGGAGTTGGCGAGATCAATACACCACCAGATGATCCTTCTGCATAAGCATGCAGCCAAGAACCATACCTGAAGCATCACATTAGACCATATACCCCTTCCTAGCCTCAGGATAAACCAGCATGGGGGGAGGTAGTCAATCGAAGCTTCCTCTCCTCAAAGGATTCCTGAAATTCTAGGCCCCATAGAAACTTCACCCATTTCCGGGTGAGTGTGGTCATCTGTGAAGCAAGCCGAGAGAAATCCTAAATGAATCTTTTATAATAACCACCCAGGACCTGGAAACTCATGATCATGAACACATTCTTCGGTTTCTCCCATGTAATGATCGCAGCGATCTTCCCAGGTTCCACTAAGAACCCCTTCTCTGAGATCACATGCCCCATGAATCTAACTTCCCTAATAAAAAAAGTTCACTTTGACAACTTTTCATAGAGGCAGTGATCCCGCAATGTTCATAGAATGATCCTCAAGTGATGTTTGTGTTCTTCATCAGGGGAAGATCATACAATAATATCATCCACGAACACCACAACGAAGGAATTGAGATACTTATGGAACACCCTATTCATGAGTTCTATAAAGACCATTGTATCATTGGTCAATCCGAAGGGCATGACCAAGTACTTGAAGTGGCCATAACTGCTCGAAAAGGCTATCTTTGGAATATATTCCTCTTTCACCCTGAGTTGATGGTATCCAGAACACAAGTTTATTTTTGAGAACCACTTTTCCCCCCTTCAACAAATTGAAAAAATCAACTATTCTAGGAAAAGGGTATTTGTTCTTAATTTTTACCTTATTCATCTTCTTGTAGTTATTACACAACCAGAGGTATTCGTTAGCCTTTTTCATGAAAAACTCAAGAGCGGCCAAATGAGAGATGCTCGGGAAAATGAATAATTTTTTATTTTATGTCCTCTAGCCTTGTCTTTAATTCCCTCAGCTTGATAGGGGCCATGCTATATGAGGGAAGAGAAATATATTGTGTTCCCAGATCCAGTTCAATAAAGAACTCCACATCCCGATTCATGGGAAAACATGAAAAATCTTCTAGGAATACCTCTAGAAACTACTACATGAGGTAGTGAACCTTCAGGGGAAATAACATTGTCCTCTAGTGTGTACAACGATAACTGTAGGATAATAATTCCTAGATTTGGGAGTGGAGGTCTTGTGTGACCCAACCGAGGATACCATTCTCCATGAAAAACCTAACGAATCCCATCAGGTGCTGTGAAACTCACTCGACACCTGTAGCAATCGTTGTGTATCTGTAAGTGTACTAGAAACTCCATTAAAAGTATCACATCAAAGATATCCATATTTAATACCAATAGGTTCCCCTCCATCTCAACCCCTGACACGAAAAGTGAACATGATGGGAATCTGAGGCCCTGCTCCCTCTTCTTTCCCAGTGGCATCACCAAATCCATCACAAAAGACAAAAAATTGGTTGGTAAATTTAGTGTGTCCACAAAATGGGATGAAATGAATGAAATAGAGTCACCAGTATCAAAAATAGCATAATCTATAGAAGATGAGATCAAAACAGTTCCTCGAACTCTCGACGGTCCTGCCTATGATCCTGCTGGTTCTTGATCCATGACAAAGAGATGTATGGTCTCTGCCTAAGGATGAACGTTATTCCATGGTTGTTACCTAAATTGGATCTTCCCAGAAGATGAACTATCCCTACCTCTGAGGCCACCAAATCAAGATCCCCCAGTCCTCAATGGCTTAGATTATGCTGGCACTCCTCTTGAAGCCACTGACCCTGCCCCAGTCCTAAGTGGACTTGCCACCCTGCAAAAGTATTGAAAATACCTCATACCTCCACACTGGTAACAAGGCTTTGGAGGAAGTGGGCATGCTGGTCATATATTCCCCGACTTCCAACACTAGTGGCACATAACCGATCTCACATCAGAAGCCACAAAATAAAACAGCCTAGAGGAGTGGCTTGTACTACCACCTTCTTTCTTCACCTGTTCCTCCCAATTCCTTTTCTTCTCTAAAGAGCTACCACTTCCCACTACTGATACTGATCCATAGAAACCATTTCTGCCTTTACAATCAATCTTCACCATGTACGCCCAGTCAACAACCTCAGCATAGGTCCTCATCTAAAATATTAATACATGGGAGTATATCTCTGGTCGCAATCCTTCCTCAAACCTCTTGGCCTTCACTTACTCATTGGAGATGATTTCAAGAGAATACCAAACCAATTCAAAGAAATTGTCGATGTAATCTATCACAGATAGATTCCCCTGAACAATATCCATGAACTATCGGGACCTGACACTTGCCAAGACCTCAGGGTAGTACTGCTCAATGAAGAAAACCTTGAAATCTCCCCAGCGCATATGCTCATTCTTCTCAATCTGAAGTACCGATTCCTACCACATGAAGCTGGGAACCTTCAACAAAAAGGAGTCACATTTCACCCTGATATCTTAGGGTTTATCTTGGAACTCGAACATGCACTCGATCTTCTTGATCCATTCCTCTGCTTTTTGGGGTTCTATGATGCCTTAGAATGTGGGAGGATTATTTTTTAAGAACTCCTAGCAATTTTCCTTTATAGGACTAGTCTTATCCTCTCTAGAAGGAGATGAAATAAGATTTGTTCCTTGTCCTAAAGCCTGGATATCCCAGACCATGGCCTCAACTAGCCTTTGATCATTTGTTGTGGGAGAACTCTCTCCGGCTTCCTCCCGTGGGCGCATGAGAGATTTCCGGGGAGGCATGTCGTTACAAAATGAAATATTCACAAAAACAATATTCAATACCAAAATTTTGAAATTTTTAATCAAATACTTAAAATATAAATAATCTAAACACATTACAGTAATAAAAGAAACAACTACTCCACCCCCACCCGATGTCCATGTGTGGTCTGCATCCCACACGTCTCACCTGGATGTGAAATCAATCAAACAATTCCTACATCCCCTGGTGACTCAAGGTTTTCCACGAGGGGTGAGATCCAGTCACCCTACTCATGACCAAAACCCCAAGTGCCAACATTCCTAGCTCTTGTCTATCCCTACTCATCCCAAAATAGCAATATACCCCAAAACATTAACCTCCTATGATACCATTTTGTCACGAACCATATATGGTCTCCAATAATACTAGCACAAAATCTAACCCCTGAAAAGGATAGAAGAGAGTTCCCTATCCCCACGGGTGGGAACAAGTTCCCCAGTATCAATTAATTATGTTTGGTAACTATTTACCCAAGTATGAAGGCAAAAATCTTTAAAAATAATCAATAGTAAGAATCAGAAATTTCAATGCCATGAAGGAATAATACAAGTCTAGAATAGAATAAATGGTTCTAAAAAAATTAAAATAGGTACAAATAATATTAAAAATAGCATAAATTCAGCCATAATGACTCCACATGACAAGGGGTCGTCACCCCTGAGTTGTCTCTACAACACCGTACCGTAGGAGGGGTCTAACAACCCAAACCGCCTTCACCAAAGGATTTGCCTTTCCCTGAGTAAAACATAACAAAGTCTACATACAACCAAGGGTTTTAAGTAGGGTGTGATCATAATACTAATAATATACCACCCAAATATTCCAAATTGTATGAAATGCAAGGTGAAAAATCCAGTAGTTTTAATATGTAATGAAATGCGGTGATAATTTCCAATAAATGTTACTTTCAATTGAAAATAGTTTTCAAACTAAAACATTCATAATGTTAACACATTTAAATAATAAAAGTTATATAATATAATTAAAAACCAAACACACCCTAAGACAATGGTAAATACCACAAATCCAATGAGCTTGAATACTGGGAACACCACTAGGCAATAGATAGTCTTAGGCCCTATGTACCTCTTACCTCGGTGTAAAGTATCCATGTCACAATCCATTACCATGCACAAGACACTATTATGGAACATACCCATAATCTATTGGTCCCCAAACATCATCCATATATTTTATTTAGAGTTGTCGTTATCCAGTTTCTCAGTGAAACAGAGACAAAACCCATCTCGATCACTAGCGGTACTATTACATATCCGCCCACCTAGGTAATCAGGTTTCCCCTTTGTGCTCAAAATATTTCAGAATAATACATACATATCTTTTCATATAAAAACAACACTAATGTTCACAAACAAACAATACATTATATATACACACTTTATACCACTTAAAACACATAAAAAACATTTTGATTTTCAATAAAACAACTCAAATCTCAGATTGTTTTGCACCCAAAATTCCTTGAAATCACCCATTTTCACACCATGTGAATACTTAAAAGTCAACAAAATATAAATGTATTCCCAATATCATTCAATGAAAATAAAAAAAAATCAGTTTTTGGGCATCCCTATAGGAATCATGAAGTGGTATCTTTATAAAACATCCATTTTCACACTAACATGGCAATAAAAAATTCACGTGTTTCACAAAAACCATTTAAAAGAGTTTTCACATCAACTAACAAAGAATATAAAAATTATAATTTTTTTTCATCCCTAATTCAATTCAATAAAATCAACTAAGTAATTATAGGGTAGCCCCAAATGAACCAACAAGAGATTTGTATGAAAAAACCCCAATTTCACATAAAAGTGGAACATAAAATTCATTGCATTAAAAACACCAATAAAACTAATTTTTGAAGAAATAATAAAATTATATAAACATGAAAATAATATAAAACCCACAAGATAAGTCATAATGATTTCATACAAAATGGAATCACCTACCAGAATTGTTAAAGCATTGAATCCTTTGTGCGAAAATTCAATCGAACCACCACCACACCTCAAATGGTTTAGATCAAGCCTAAATGAAAAAGAAAAGGCCAAAAAATCCTAGATAAAACCATATTTTATAATACCTAATTTCTTTTAATTATAAAAATGAAGAATAATTTCATGAAACCCTAAGAAAAAGAGAAAAAATCATAAACAAATGGGAGGAAGAATGAATGAGACCCTCTCACTTGAGTTATCTTGAAGAAATCTCCCCAAATACACTAGTAGAAGAATTTGAAAATAGCCAAAAATGAATTTTAGGAACTAATATATCTGAGAAGGTCATGTATGAACTGAAATTTGGGAGATGGAGTGAAAAATTAATGAGTTATGAAGGAAACAAATTACCTTTTTAAATCTAGATGAATTGTGAAAGCTTAAGATGTTTCGACCTAATCCACGAAGAAAATGAGCTCCAAAGAGGGGGATAAGAGAATAGGGAGAACAACTAGGTTTAGTGGTCTTGGTTGATGGTTAGAATACTAGAAAAATCATTAAATTTGATTAATATATTAAATAAACAATTTTTTTAAAAAACTGGAAATGAGCTTCCGGGCTGGCCCAATTCCTTAAATAAAAACCCAAATCCTCCATGATTATGGATTCATAAAGGGAACAAATTTATATGGAGGTGTTAATAGGTCAGGGGATGCCATGTAGGAATTGTAATGGATGAAAAATGTTGAAAATTAAGGATTTATAAAAGAAACTAAATTAGTTTTTAAATCTGGAAATGAGCTCACGGTTTGGCCAAAATCATGAAAACTCACCTATTCCTCCAAAAATGCATGGGAAACCCCCAAAAAAACCAAGAATGAAAATTAAATGAAAAATAACTTTAAAATAAGTCATGAATGTGATATATGATACATGAATGTGCGATATTCTATGAAATTTTAAGGTTTTTAATAGATGGTTTTTGAACGGTTACAACATAGTTAGTCAGACCATGTGGCATAACTGTGCGATGTGACCTTAGAGGTAGTGAGATGTTCATGGTTTCCACACACTTTGGGAAACTATACAGATAACCATGTGATCCTACTAAAATGTATTTTTAAAAATATTTTTTAATTTAAGTTTTCCTTTAAATCCATTTTCTGTTTTCTCTCCCCACGCACATCCCATCCTCCATTGGGAGTTCCCTTGAGGTGCCTAAGCTAGAGATTAAGCCCAGTTGTCCATCCGAACACTATTTCAGTCACCGACCATCTCATCAGATCAACATCGGTAAGGACTATATTCCTTTTAAGCCATTATTTTTTCTTTGAAACAGAAATTTCACTATTCGATTTTAGGCTCATATGCCCTAATATCCCATTCTTCATTCGTTCTTCATATCTCCCCTAAACTAGGAAGAATACGGACTTAATAAAAGATGATATGTCTACTATCAAGTCTAGGTAGGTGGTTTATACTTTATTTTTTCCTTTTTGCGAATTCATCCTTTTCGCCACCCATCATACTTTATGATGTGGCCTTGTTTCTTGAGTGAATTTTTTTTAGTATTTGAAGTTGGACCTAGTGAGGATTCCTGTAGGTTCTTTTTAAGTGCGTTGTCACCCATTTCTTTATTCAATGTCACCCATGGAGCATCTATTAAGGAAACTCTTTATTTATTCCTGTTTGAACCACCCAAGGGGTGTATACTTGTTATTTTCTAGTTATAGGAATCTCGTTGATGACTTTATGGTCTTGAATAGATTTATTAGAAGATATACTCCCTCCCTTCCTTATTATGCCTTGTGAATCCCCATCTATTTTGATAGTTTGGATTTAATGAAACTATTTATATGGGTGGGTATACCTATAAAAATTGAATAATGTCTTGTTAATTGGTTTATATGGGAGGGATGACCCATATGATTTGTAAATGATAAATGGTTTGAATGAGTGGGTATACTCATGGATTTTTCATGTTTATGTGAGTGGGTATACTCCCATGGAATGAAAATTTTAAATTGAATGTTTTGAAAGTATGGTTTGATAGATGCCATGGAATCCTCTCCATGGATTTGGAACAAAATAGGGGATGCCTTGGGTTGAATCTTCCCCTTGGGTATTGATACAATGGGATTCATTGATCCTTGCTACCCTGTGGATCCGGTGTAACGACCCAAAGTTTCATTAATGTAAATCCCACATGATCTAATTAAATGTCAACTTATTCGGTTTTATGTTAAGAATTGTGATCGTTGCTTTTATAGCTGTTGAACAGTGATCTCATAATTAGTATAAATATAGGGATTTCACAAATCCAATTTACTCAGACAAAAGAAGCGATGGCCTCATCCAGTAGAATTTCTCCATACAAAGCCCATTTGTCAAAGCTTGGAAAAGAGGTGTTGTCTTTGGGCTTCTCTCTTGACCAAGCCTAAGTTGAGCTTCATCATTTCAAGCTCGAACGAGACCGTCTATGGTAAAAGTGGAAGTTGATAGAGATTACCACTCGAGCGATGTTATCTGAGTCACCCCAAGAGTATGTCACCATCGCACACCATACCCTTAGGTCTTATGCGGCTGTTTTAAGGGGTTATGTAACAAATTGCTAGTACTATGTTCATTTACATTATTTTTATATAATAATGAATATTCTTTCTTGTCATTATTGATATATTGTAAATAGTTTTTAAAGTACAAATAACGTTTTTATTTATTATTTAATTAAGAATTATATTTTTTAAAATTAAGGTATTTTGGAATTAAATAATATTTTAATAAAATATTATTATTATTATTAAATTAGTTTTTATTAAATATAAATGATCTTATAATTTTATGAATGCAATTGTAATTTTTATTAAGGTTTGAAAGCCATTTTTGTCAAAACTCGTGAATTTTCAAAAAATATTATTTTTTATTTTAAAAGTAAAAATTAACATATTTAGAAAATTATTTTGACAAAATAAATTTTATTTATGGAATCAGTATGTCGAAATTATCCAAAGGTGAATTTTTCATAATTTTCTGAGACAGTAAAATTTTTGGGTAAAAATTAAATACCGTTTAAATATATAATGTGTTTTATGACATCATAATGACCCAATAGTGATGTAATAAAATACTATTTGATTTATGTTAGGAAAATATATGTTTTAACATTAAAATAATGTGATTTTGGGTTTTTTACTTACTTTTAAAAGCATTAATGGACCCCTCAAGACTTATTAAACATCTTGTCTTTTTAAATTATTTTCCATGGGAGTGTGACTCACCTCCAAATAAGCAACCCCATTATTTTAAGAATTTTTGAATATGACCTTATAAAATATTTTTTTCCTCTTCCCTTTTCCAAAAACCATGAGCTGATTTGTGGTTTGGATTAGTTTAATGTAAGGGGTCCCAAACTTAAATAATAAAGAATTCACTCACCTTTCTTATATAAACCCACCCAAGCTCCCACTTCCTCCTCACTCAATGCCTTTGGAGTTCGTCCAAACTCTGCCCTAATCTCTCTAGAATCCTCCCAAGGTGCCCCAAGTTCCCAATAAGCCTCTCTTAATCCTCTCTCAAGCCTTGGAAGCACACTTCCAAGTAAGGGTTTTTCTTCCTTTCACTTTTTTGTCAAATTTTCATAATATTGTTATGCCATTTTAATTTCAATTATAAATGATGGGGTATGGTTTCACACCTCCCACATACTGCCCTCTTATTTTTTTAATTATAGGAGACCCATTTCTCTCTCATTAAATGCCTCCCATGTCCACCCATTACTATGCTGAAATTCTAAAAGAAACTTCTCTCTCTTCATTTACATTCAAGCAATACTTTTGTATCATGAATCTAAATTCCAATAAAATTGTTTGGACATGTATCTATATGACCCCCTTACTATCCATTTCATGTAAATATGATGAGACACCACTTTCTCTCTCATCAACCATTTTTATCAATTCTTATGTCATGTCGTTACACTACTGAAATTGCACCGATTTTCTAAGCCAATGCCTTTGTGTAGTGAATACCATACCCATTTCTCCATCAAGGGTATTCACCTTTATGCACATTTACTTGTTGATTATAAAGTTTCATGTATGAATTCCACATTTCTTTATCATGGAATAAATTATTATGTTTAATGAATCCCTGTTTTATGATCCATGTGGCACACTTTTGCATGAAATGAAATGTTTCAGAAGGGTACACCCTTATAGCGCTCCAATGAGTTGGGTAAAGTATAGTATCATGATATGTCAGGTGCAATGAGTGTTGAATCAAGATAATTCAAGTGCAATGAGGGTGTACCCGTGCTTCATGTGCAATGAGGGTTTACTCATGCTTTATGTGTAATGGGCCTTGGCTCATGCTAATTCCATGTTAAGTGTCGTTGCCACATTTCCCTGTTATGATTATCATGCTTTATCATTCCTTTATGTCCATGTTTCTCTTGCAATCTATTGATATGCCTATTGTCTAACATGTATTTTATTCCTCATGTATTCTGTGTTTATTCTCTTACTGGGCTTTATAGCTCACCCTTTTCTTATGCATGTCCTTAGGTTATCCCATGCAATGCTAAGTATGAGGGAATGTAGTGGTCATGTAAAAGAAGTTTTCAATAAAGATGTGGTATTTCATGTTTTAAGTTGTTATATAATGATCCTAATCCCCAAAGACACTAGACCTCTTAATCTTCCATGTTGTATCAAGTTAACAGTTTATGTAATAAATCATGTTTAAGTTTGTAATAAAAGTAGGGTTGTCATAGTTGGTATCAGAGGATAGGTTTAGTTATTTTAGTGATTAAGATTAGAAAATCCCAGTAAAGCCTTAGAGAAAAGACTAAGTATAATAAAAACATCCCTAAGTTTTGGTAAGTGCTGATTTTGTTGTTTATCATGAAAATACATCCCTGTTGGGATACGAGCATGTAGAGGTGGCTCTAGCACAAATGTATCCTAGGGGTAAAACCCGAAAACACCGCTTTGAGCTAGACTTGAATGGGAACTGATGCACGGCAACGGACCTTGCTGCACTCTTGGTTATGACACTCTTGGGGGATATGTTTTGATAAATTCACAAGCTTATTATGAACCCATATTACGGGAATTTAAAAAAATTCCCCTAAGAATATATGTTAGAAAGTAGATCATGAAAAGCCCAGATTGAATCCTACAGACTCATGAGTTAAAGAAATAAAATCATATTTATAAGTCATCAACTTTTTTCTTTGGATTACCCTTTATGTGTTACCCCTAACTTCCCTTTTATTCTAGCCAATGGATGGTAATAGGAGGACTCAGGATAACAACTGATGTGAAGATCAGTGTGATGACTGTACTAATGAGATGCTCAATCCAATGGGAGCGAGAATCACAAACTTTGTCATGATTCTCCCTCAGCTAACTCAAGATTTGAATAGAAACATGAGTCAAGAGGAACTTCCAAACCCCTATAAGAAAGAACAAGTTGCTATCGAGAGCTTCATGAGACAAAGTTTTCCTACTTTTAGTGGATCATCTGATCCCACGATCTCCGAACAATGGATCAACTTCATTAAATAGATCTTCTCCATGTTCTGAACAAGAGAAGGTTCTCTTGGAGGCTTATCTTATAGAGGGTGAAGCTGATCAATAGAGGACGTTGATCAAAAATACGAAGCCTGAGGAGGAGATCGAGGCATTGGAATGGAAGGATTTCCGGAAGATGTTTTTCGATAAATATTTTCTGTGCACCCTCCGGATTAAGATGGAAAGGGAATTCCTTTACCTCAATAAAAAAACGAAGAATCTATTGGAACGTATGAGAAAAAATTCACAAGGCTTGCACGATACGCTTCCGGCTTTGTCGTTACCCCCCGAATTCAAAGTTGACCACTTCTTTAGTGGGCTGAATCTTAGCCTACGGAAAGCAATAGCGATCCAGACTTCGAAAGCTATGACAAAATTGTCCGATGTTCCCTCAAGATCGAAATGGAGATTGGGGAATCATATTGGAATCATGGGGACACGAAGCGTAAGGTGGACTTCAATGCTGGGGTTCCGATGGATAAATCCAACTGTGCTAAGAAGATCTAGCACCCCACTTGCCAAAAGTGCGGAAAGAAGCACCCTGGAAATTGCCTTAAGGGGATGAGGAAATGCTTTAGGTGTGGAAGAGAAGGGCACCTAGCTGTTAATTGTCGGCAAGAAAGACCCGCGGCTGCAACAGAGGAGAGGAATGCTCCGTTCGAACCTCAACGCATTGTTCATTGCTACAACTACAAAGAACCGGGGCATTTTGCAAATCAGTGCCCTAATCCAAGGGTTTTCGGAGGCAACCAACAACCTCTAAGGAAACAAGGAAGAGATTCTTTGCCAAAGTGAACCCCGACAACGAAGTGGTGACATGTATGCTAGTTATTCATTCATGAATATAGAACGTACTTTTTGATTCAGATTCTACACATTCTTTTATATCTCAAATGTTTAGTAGAACAATCCCAGCACCACCACAATTCATGGATGTGAAGATGTCAGTGAGTACTGCAAATGGGGAAATCATTGTATCCAATGAATATAAGACCTCCCCTATTATAATCTATGGATTTAATTTCCTGGTGAACCTTATCATACTCCCTCTGGTGGAATTTGATGCAATTCTTGGCATGGATTGGCTTTACTTATATAGAGCCAACATAAATTGTCGGGAAAGGGAAATCACACTCCATATGGAGAATCAACCCCCGATTATTTACAAGTGTAAAGAGGAAGATGAATATCCTTTAGATCCATCATCTCAAGCATGGATACTACTACCCTATTAGAATGTGCATCTGGCTCAGATGATTGAGTCCAAGGAAAAAACCATCCTTGATGAAATGCCTATTGTGATGGAATTCGCTGAAGTGTTTCCCGAGAAACTGTCTGGTCTTCCTCCTAGAAGAGATGTTGAATTCTCAATTGAACTTATACCAGGGGATATACCAATATCCAAGACTCCATATAGAATGGCTATCATGGAGATTGAAGAGCTGAAGAAAAAACAACAGGAGAATCTGGATAAAGGGTTTATATACCCAAGTGCTTCACCATGGGGTGCATCAGTCCTCTTCGTCAAGAAGAAGGATGGGTCAATGCGCCTTTGCATCGATTAGCGTGAGCTCAAAAAAATCACGATAAAGAACAAGTATCCTCTCCCACGAATTGATGAATTGTTCGATCAGATGCGTGGAGCACAATACTTCTCCAAGTTGGACTTGTGGTCGGGATATTATTAAGTAGGGGTGAAGAAGAAAGATATCCCCAAGACTATTTTTCGCACAAGATACTGGCACTATGAATTCATAGTAATGCCTTTAGAACTCACTAATGATCAAGAAATATTCATGTACTTGATGAATAGAGTCTTTAGATATTACCTTGAGAAATTTGTGGTAGTCTTTATAGATGATATTGTAATATAATCCAAAACCAAGGAGGATCATGAGGAGCATTTAAGAATTGTACTAGAGACATTGTGCAAGGAGAAGCTCTATGAAAAGTACAATATCTGTGAGTTCTGGTTGAAGGAAGTCTCATTCTTGGTCCATATAATCACAAGCAATGAGATATATGTGGATCCCTCCAAAATAGATGAAATTGAGGGATGGCCGAGGCCAACATCGGTAATGGATATCCGTAGCTTCTTAGGGTTAGCTGGATATTATTGACGATTTGTGAGAAATTTCTCACGATTTTCCAACCCTCTTACTAAGCTAACTCTAAAGGGAGTAAAGTTTGATTGGAGTGATGAATGCGAATAAATATTTAAGGAGTTGAAAAGGAGGCTTATCACTGCGCCCGTGATCACTTTACCCACAAGTGGGGAACCTTTTGTGATATTCCGTGATGCTTCGAAGAAGGGCTTAGGCTATGTGATAATGTAGAATGATAAAGTGATATCTTATGCTGCAAGATAGTTGAAAATCCAGGAGTGAAACTATCCAATTCATGATCTGGAGTTGGTGGCAGTGATATTTGCCTTGAAAGTCTGGCGACATTATCTCTATGGGGAGAAATGTGAGATATATACCGACCACAAGGGTCTTAAATTTATATTCACATAGAAAGAGCTTAATATGCGCCAGAGAATATGGATAGAGATCATTAAGGATTATGACTGTTCAATACATTACCACCCTATGAATGAAAACAAGGTGGCAGATTCCCTAAGTAGAAAGGACCCATCGATTCTATCAATGATGAGAATTGAGAAGGATCCAATCTTCTTAGACTTGATGAAGATGGACATGGGAATCATAAATAGGATAACATAATCAATCCTTTCACAAATGATTGCTCAACCATCTCTTTTGGAAAGGTTAAAGGATGCTCAAAATGATGACGTGAGAATTCAAGAAAAATTTTAATCTATCGAAAAAGGGAAATCCTCAGAGTTTAATGTTAATGAAGAAGGAATTGTGAGATTTGGGAAAATACTATGTGTTCCATCAAGTCCAGAGCTAAAGAAGGAACTTTTGGATGATGCACATAGTTCAAATTTTTCTATTCACCCAGGGAGCACAAAGATGTATCGAGATCTCTGAGAAAATTTTTGGTGGGATAATATGAACAAAGAGATCGATGTATATACAGCAAAGTGTCTGGTGTGCCAGCAAGTGATGGAAGAAAGGTAGAATTATAAGGGGATGATGAAACCATTTCCCATACCGGAATGGAAATGGGAGGACATCACCATGGACTTTGTCACTAGAATTTCAAGGACATCCAAAGTCAACAATGCAATCTGGGTTATGGTGGATCTTCTTACAAAGACTACACACTTCATTTCTATTCGGGAAGATTCCTCATTGGATCAACTAGTACGAATATATATCAGGGAAGTGGTAAGGCTGCATGGAGTGCCATTATCTATTTTGTCTGACTGAGATCCAAGATTCACCTCTAAGTTTTGGAAGAGTCTTCAAAATGTTATGGATACTGAACTGAACATCAGTATGACCTATCATCCTCAAACTGATGGCCAATCCGAGTAGACTATCCAAACACTTGAGGACATTTTGAGAGCATGCTCAATGGACTTTAAAGGAGGATGGGATCAACATCTTCCTCTGGTTGAGTTATTTTATAATAACAGTTTCCACTAGAGCATCCAAATGGCACCTTATGAAGCCCTGTATGGGAAAAGGTGCAGAACACTGACATGTTGGGATGAGGTCGGTGAACGTAAGCTTCTTGGACAAGAAATTGTTGAAGAAATGGTGGGGAAGGTGAAAACCATTCAACAACATATCAAGGCATCACAGAGTTGACAGAAGAGTTATGCAGATAACTGTCGATGAGACCTTGAGTTTAAAGTTAGAGACATGGTTTTTCTACGCATATCTCCATGGAAGAAGGTCATGAGGTTTGGAAAGAAAGGGAAGTTAATCCCAAGGTACATCGTCCCCTTCGAGATTCTTGATTGTTTCGGGGCTGTGGCCTATCGACTAGCACTTCCACCTACCATGGCCAAAGTACATGATGTCTTTCATGTATCCCACTTAAGGAAGTACATACCGAACCCTTCACATATACTCTCTTCTGAGGTGGTAAAGTTTCAGGATGATCTTTCTTATGAGGAGAAACTAGTGAAGATCTTAGATCATAGAGAAAAAGTTCTACAAAATAAGACAATTCCCCTTGTCAAGGTGTTGTGGCGAAACCACAAGTATGAAGAAGTGACTTGGGAATCGGAGGAAATGATGAAGCTGAGTTACCCACATCTGTTTTAGTGTGGGAAAAGGAAATTTCGAGGGTGAAATTTCTTAAGGGGGGAATATTGTAACGACCCAAAGTTTCATTAATGGAAATACCACTTGATCTAATTAAATGTCAACTTCTTTGGTTTTATGTTACAAATTGTGACTGTTGCTTTTATATCCGTTGAACAGTGATCTCATGATTAGTATAAATATAGGGCTTTAACAAATCCAATTTACTCAGACAAAAGAAGTGATGGCCTCATCCAGAAGAATTTCTCCATATGAAGCCCATTTGTCAGAGCTCAGAAAAGAGGTGTCATCTTTGGTCTTCACGCTTGACCAATCCTAATCTGAGCTTCATCTTGTCAAGATCAAACTTGACCGTCTACTATAAAAGTGGAAGTTGATAGAGATTACCACCCGAGCGATGTTATTCGAGCCACCCGAAGAGTCTGTCACCATCGCAAACCTTACCCTTAGGTCGTGTGTGGCTGTTTTAAGGGGTTATGTAACAAATCTCTAATACTATGTTCATGTACATTATTTTTATATAATAATGAATATGCTTTCTTGTCATTATTGATACATTGTAAATAGTTTTTAAAGTACAAATATCATTTTTAGTTATTATTTAATTAAGAATTATATTTTATTAAATTAAGGTATTTTTGAAATAAATAACATTTTAATAAAATATTATTATTATTATTAAATTAATTTTTATTAAATATAAATGATCTTATAATTTTATGAATGCAATTGTAATTTTTATAAGGTTTGAAAGCCATTTTTTTCAAAACCCGTGAATTTTCGATAAATGTCGGTTTTTATTTTAAAAGTGAAAATTAACAAATTTATAAAATTATTTATATAAAATAAATGTTATTTCTGTAATCAGGACATCGAAATTATCCAACAGTGAATTTTTTATAATTTTCTGAGACAGTCAAATTTTTGGGTAAAAATTAAATACTGTTTAAATATATAATGTGTTTTATGACATCATAATGACCCAATAGTGATGTAATAAAATAATATATACTTTATATTTGGCCAATATATGTTTTACCATTAAACTAATGTAATTTTGGGTTTTTTAACTTACTTTTCAAATCATTAATGGACCCCTCAAGACTTTTTAAACATCTTGTCTTTTTAAATTATTTTCCATGGGAGTGTGACTCAACTCCACATTAGCAACCCCATTATTTAAAGAAGTTAGATCTTTTTCCATATGAAATATTGTTTTCATCTTCCCTTTGCTTAAAACCATGGGCAAAACCAATTAGCTGATTTGTGGTTTGGATTAGTTTAATGTAAGGGGTCCCAAACCTAAATAATAAATAATTCACTCAGCTTTCCTATATAAACCCACCTAAGTTCCCACTTCCTCCTCACTCAAAGCCTTTGGAGTTCGTACAACCTCTACCCTACTCTCTCTATAATCCACCAAATGTTCCCCAAGCTCCCAATAAGCCTCTCTCAAGCCTCTCTCAAGCCCTGGAAGCACACTTCCAAGTAAAGGTTTTTTCTTCCTTTCACTTTTTTTGTCCAATTTTCTTAATATTGTTATGCCATTTTAATTTCAATTATAAATGATGGGGTATGGTTTTTCACCTCCCCCATACTGCCCTCTTATTTTTTTAATGATGTTATACCCCTTACTCTCTCATTAAATTCCTCCCATGTACACCCATTACTATACCAAAATTCCGAAAGAAACTTCTCCCTCTTCATTTACATTCAAGCAATACTTTTGTATCATGAATCTAAATTCCATTAAATTTTTTGGACATGTATATATATGACCCCCTTACTGTCCATTTCATGTCAATATGATGAGACACCCCTTTCCCTCTCATCAACCATTTTTATGAATTCTTATGTCACGTCGTTACGCAGCCGAAATTGCACCGATTTTCTAAGCCAATGCCTTTGTGTAGTGAATACCATGCCCATTTCTCCATCAAGGGTATTCACCTTTATGCACATTAACTTATTGATTATAAAGTTTCATGTATTAATTACACATTCCTTTATCATGGAATAAGTGATTATGTTTAATGAATCCATGTTTTATGATCCATGTGGAACACTTATCCATGAAATGAAATGTTTAAGAAGGGTGCACCCTTATAGAGCTCCAATGCATTGGGTACAATATAGTATCATGATACGTCATGTGAAATGAGTGTTGACTCATGATAATTAAACTGTAATGAGGGTTTAATCGGGCTTCATGTGCAATGAGTATTTACTCATACATCATGTGCAATGGGCCTTGGCTCATGCTAATTCCATGTTAAGTGGTGTTGCCACATTTCTGTGTTATGATTATCATGCTTTATCATGCCTTTATGTCCATCTTTCTCTTGTGATCTATTGGTATGCCTATTGTATAACATGTATTGTACTCCTTATGTATTCCAAGTTTATTCCCTTAATGGGCTTTATAGCTCACCCTTTTCTTATGCATGTCCTCAGGTTATCCCATGCAATGCTAAGTACGAGGGAATGTAGTGGTTATGTAAATGAAGTTTTCAATAAAGATGTTGTATTTCATGTTTTAAGTTGTTATGTAATGATCCTAAGCCCCAAATACACTATACCTCTCGATCCTCCATGTTGTGTCAAGTGAATATTCTATATAATAAATCATGTTTAAGTTTGTAATAAAAGTAGGGTTGTCATATCTGGCTTGTTTGGACTCGCATAGGACATGTCAGTACACATTCTCACAGGACTCCAACTAGTTCCTAGACCGAGTTTCCACTAGGATTCCCATGTTACTCAATGTGGAATACTTGGTTGATCTCCTTTGATCTGTCTATTCTTGGTAGAGATTAATTACATGGATGACCTTGTTCAGGATACATTGGATCTGGCCCAGGTGGTATACACTTCACTATACACCGTGGCCATGGATTTCCTAACTTATGTATATGGCATGGTTGTGGGTTAATTAACTTGGATGGATGTACGATGTGGTTGTGTGTATTGTTTACTTTGTTTATAGCACCCTGTTCGGAGCTAACTCTATTGAAGGAATACTTTAGGGGAAGTTTGGTTTAAATATGGTAGTGGACTTATTCCATGAGCATACACAATTACTTTTTATCTTCGTTTACACTTCCTAGCACTTGTTTATTGCTGTTAGAACTGTATAGACACTATGTTATTACCTTTTTTGATATTTATCTAAAACCCTATTTGTCCCCCCTTGGGGACCCAAATAGATTATATAGTTGAAGGTGATGATATGGGAAAGTTCCCTAGTACCGTTTGTTGATTGTGGCTTTAGAGTAGGGGATAATAGGACCAAGCTGAGGCTTCCAATACTACTAGGATACCTTTTTGGTATTTTGTTATTTTTGGGACATCTATATTGTATTTTACTGAAATACATGGTTTTGGATTATTTCTAGATACATGTATCATCTGCATCATTTTATATATAAGGCTTTGCTAGTTATTGATATGTGTTCCTATCTTGTCTACTTTTAGTGTAATACTATTTATTTCGCTTCCAATATTTATTATGTTTGAATTATATTGTGATAGTCTGGTAATTATTTCATATTCTCCATACTGACTCACCTAGGACCTTGATGCAATTTTTCATACTCTAGTGTTTGGGAAGATGTGCTTGAGGCCATGTGGCTAATCGGGTTTAGAGCACCGTTTGGGGTGGTATCAGGGTCCAAGACGTCACAAGCATGATGAGTTTTTTGATATAATTATTAAATAATCATAATAACATCATATATATAATATATAATATATAATTCATTCATTATAACCAACCATGAAGGGGTTTTATGGTAAAAATGACATTAGTTCCTAAGGCGGTAGTCTGCCGCACACACAAACAATTATTTCATTACCCATTTGATATAAGTGTGTGTGGATGTAGGTCATGCCCATAGAATAAAACATCTCATAATATATAAGATACATAGGTTATTATATAATAATTTTATAATAATAATTTAATGGGGGTGTCAGAAAAAATAAAAATAAAACCCTCATAGATGAATGTTACCACTTCTTCATGTATGCTCCTTTAGTTTGAACTGGAGCCTTGCTTGGTTGCATTCTGTCCAAAATGAGGATTCTAGGATGAGGTTATGGAATTTGGGAAGTTATTTGGTCTGATATTGGTCAATTAACATGTCCTGAGAGGTGTGAATAAGTGGGGAGAGTGAGTTCTCTTATATAGATTAAGAGGAGTGGAGTTCTTGTAAATACAAAAATATATTAACAATTCAGAGGTCAATCAAACCTCATGTTGATCCAAAGAAGATAATTAATTGAGTGTAGGGATTATGTGGTATATTAAAACATCCACCATATAAGGAAACATATTTTTTTTAAATTTCATTACATAACTTCTATGTATCCATATTTTTACCTTTTTTGTTTTTTCACTAAAACAATTATTTTTCTATCCTTAGTAATTTGTCCTTTAAGACACAATTATAGTGACACTTGACAGATAATTTGAACCCAATTATGATAAATATTATATTTAATTTATAAAATTTAATGCATATGTTATTTGAAAATTATATTTAACATAAGTGCATGTAGCGTCCAAGAACACAACTTTAACCTTAACCACGCTAACTGAGTTTTTACAATTTAATGAACAATATATTAATAATAGATTTTTTTTTAGTAATGGACCATAGTATAAATCTATTAATATTTATAAATAAATATGAAAAAGAAATTATTTTTATTATTTTTATGTCATTTCATAAAATGTCGCTAATTTTAAATAACATTAATGTCAATAATGAAATTATTCATTTAATATCAACTTTAAAAATATCTTTAAAATGATGAAATTTTTATATACTATTTTAACACATTTTTATCTTGATATATTCATAAAAAAAACTAAATATAATAAACCATTTATTTTTTTAATTCAATTCAAATATATATTCTTAGTATCATTTATTTTATTTTTGTTTTACCTAAATAATTATTGGGTTGGCATTTCATGACCATTTAATGTTATTATTTCAAATCAAAGAAATTAAAATAAATTATCATGAAAAAAAAGAAAATTTTATTTATAAAAACATATATATATATATATATATCTAAACATAAGTTTTTATGTCCATATGCCAATGATTTATAGATATTAAAAATATAAAAATAATCTTTGTATATATTTATTTATTTAAATTATTATATGGGTTATATTTAATAGAAGGTAGCAATAAGTTGACATATTTAAGATCTTTTTTTGGTCAAAGTTGATGTAAACTAATTAACTAAAATTTATATAAAATTTATGGTCATTTTCAATCTTATCATTTATGTATAACTCCTGGTAAATCAATTTTTACCTTACCCATAGTAATTTAATTTTTACTTCATTCACAATTAATTTTTGTCACGATTATGTTGACCATATTCAAAATTAGAAATTGTTATTATTAAAAATATTTAATCTATATTTTCTATTTTTATTTATAGAAGTAGAAAATTTTAATATAAAATTAATCCTATACACATTATGATAAAGTGGGGTTTTAATGTGAAAAAGTTCATAACTTTACATGTTTTTTATATCTAAATTCAATATGAAAATTATTACAATGACTTAAATTTGATTAATTTGTATAAAATTAATCTAATTAAACTAAAAAAAATTCAAATATAATTTAAAATTAAAACAATTTATAATAAAATCATGTTTTTAATTAATATTTATTATTTTTTAGTATTCTTCTAAAAAAATACATTTCATGAAAATACCAATATTTCAACCCAAAAAATCGATATTCAAATATAAAAAATGAAGTTTATTTTTTCAAATAAAATTTCTAAATGTGGTAAAATTTTGATTTAATTTATTTGTGAAAAGAATAACTAATCTTCCTTTGAGAAAAAATATTATTTTTTCAAAAAATATTTCTTTTTAATTTATATTATTCTTATTTTATTTATAATCAATAGATAAAAAATGTGCCTACGTAAAATATATTTTTTCATAATTTATATAATCTTTTTCATACCCCACATTCTAATGACTAGGTGATATATTAAATAATAAATTATTAATTTTATTACATGATTCATTAAAACTCATTGTTGTATGTACTGTAAGCATTGATTGGTGTTACAAGTCCTATTAATTTAAAAAACTTTTATTTTTAAACTAATTTTTTAATATTATTTCCCAAATATAAAATATAAAAGCACCTCAAATCACTGATGTGAAATCTTACCCATTTGAAATATTGGACACTTCTAGTTTTACATACTCATAAGAATTTATATTTTATATCATGATCAATACTCTCCATTTAAATATCAGAAGGAATTAAAATATTTATACCTTCAAATTCTCTGCAAATTTATATCCTTCTAAAATATTATTTCATGTGGGAAAGACATCATGTTTCACCATTCCATGGGACAACTTCTTATGTCATGGAAAACTCTCAAACAATAAATCTATTTAAACATGTTACTCAATATCATGTATCTATATTCATAATGAAACTAATATACTATTATTCTGGAATTAGTGAATAATATTATGAGAATCATTTCTTTTTCCTTCCACAAGATTAAATTTGATGTTGACTACTCTCATAATTACTAGGCACTATGGCATAACACAACGACTTCTATAGGAAAAACTACATTTATAATGACCATTACCATGGACAACTTTCTAGATTATTATTCAACATTATATTTCTAATATCCACCAATTCTGATCCACCATGGTAATCAAAATTACTTTAACATGCCTCATTATTTTATTGAAATAAATTTGATATCCAAAAAAATGTTTTTCTCGGTCAATATTTAATTTGTTTATCCATTTTATCATCTCTAGGATTCCATGTTATTCATTCCTTTTGCAATTTTTTTCTAATGCCTTCAACTATTGCATACAAAATAATTGAGGTGGTATTCCCCATTTCATATAGGTAAATTACTAGTGTGAGGCATTGATCTCTTTGTGTAGGTGAAATCCCATTATCCATTTTATGAAAACCATATTCATGGTTTCCCAACTCTATATCATGGATAAATTAATATTACAAAACTCATTTCATGTGGATCTACTTTGAACTATAGCATCATAGTTTTATTCCCTCTTAATAATTTGACTCAGATGCCCCTTATTTATTATTTAATGTGTGACGTAAAGTGGGGTCTAATTACTATGGTACCTCCCTCTTATGTGGACATTGTTCATATATTGTTATCATTTCCCCATACTATATTTCTAATACCTAATTCTAACATTGAATAATATTTTTGTAATGTCCTCATCCTGGGATCCATTAAACTGTTGCCCTAATCCTGGTCTCGAGATAACCTAAAACACACCTCCCCATACACTATAGGGTTCCGACTAGCAGTGAGGTTCTAAAAGGTCACATGGGGAGACAATACCCTCTTTACCAAAGTAAACAATAGAATAAAACAAATAAAATAAAGGAAAAATAAATAATAACCAATGAATATTAATAAACAAACATCTCTTGAATCTGGGTACAAAACATAGCCAATAGTAAACAAGTCCTGACATGCTAAACAATTCCACATGAACAAAACCCAAAATAAATACAAACAACAGAATCCACACAATGATCCTGACTCCATTTCTAGGACCTCCTCTGTTTACATCCCCTTATCAACACAACTCCCAAGAATAGGGCCTTTTCCCTTACCCTTACATGTAAGTATAAAGTCTTCTTAGGTTCCTAATGGCGGCTTGAGTACGGTGTGAGTACAACTCAGTAGGCCACCAGTAATGATCTCAACAAAATATCCAGTCTATAAAAATAGTTCATGCAAGTGATAATATATGAAAAGTAAATAAAGCACTGTTTGGGTTATATTAGTTAACCAGGTTCAGTTAAGTCATTCATAGTATTATTCCCAATTTCATTACTTACTCCATCTTCAATACATAATTCATTTTCATAATGTTTTAATGGTTTTGTCATTTTAATCAATCATTATTCGTAAGGGTAGTTAAATCATGTTTCATATCTCACAAGGTGTAGCAGTTCATCAAATATAAAACATGCTCACCTTGAATAATCGATCCAAGTGGTCTCATTTAATGAAACCATTAGGGGAATAGAACTCTGTCCCCTTACCTAATCCATGCATTTTGGGGTGGACTTTTGATCCTCAGTGTAACTCGACCAGTGGGCATAGCACCTCATGTCAATACCCCACATTACAAAGACATGTGCACATGATAATATAAATTCAATAATCACACACATATCACATCACAACAAACCAAAACCAATACCAATAGCAATATCACAATCCATGACAACCCCAGTGGGAATTAATATTTTTACATAAACTATTAACACATTTAATATTATTATCACATATTCATTTTTATTAATTCCCATTTCCTGTGCTTAAATCAATAAGAATAATATCTAGATCCCCAAAACTAATCCATTTGGAATATAAAACCATTACTATATTTTAATTCAATTAACACATTCTTCATTTCCCATGTTTATTCCACTTATGTATTTCAAGTAGAAGACACGATCTATTTGAAAAATTCCCATTAATCACATTTAACCCATTTACATGCTAAGACAAACTATCCCATTGACATTAGCCACATATATACACAATTATCCATTTTACCTTCTTTAATCATTACATTAGAAAATTTACATGTTCAACTTGGGATCTACCAATTTAAAAGTCCATTTTCACACCAAATATTTTTATTAACCATGTTCGGGAGGGTCGGAGGACCCCATAGGTGTCCCTAAATCTGTCATTTTATCTTATATGAGTCCCATGTGAATCAATATGGGTTAAAATCCTCATTTAGGTATTAATTTTACCATATTTCACTTAAATTATTCAAAGCGCAACCAGAGGTACCCAATAACTGAACCAGAAATTTGGAAATCAAAACAATGGCTATGGGATATAACTTATTGACCACCTACTTTGAATAAATTGATGAACTCACCCTTATTAAATTCCCTAGATACTGATCCAAACCCCCTTTTAAGTGTTAAAATATATTAAACTATAAAAATATGGTTTAATGGATTCAAAAGATGATTTCCCAAGATAAAACCCCTAATTCAAAAAAGAGAATAATGGAGAGGTTTAGACTTCATAGGAGCTTTAATCGCCAAACTACGGTGCTCCAAATGGCATAGAGATGAAGGTGAATCACCCTTAATAAGTTTTGATCAGTAGGGTTCATCAATAGGGAATTAAGGGAGGAAATGGGGAAGGAAAACTAGTGGTAACATAAAATACTATAGTGGATGTTTTTAAAAGTTTTCAACTTTACAGGGCCACATGGTTTACCCACATGGTTTTCCGAACCATGCACAAGACAATATCAAAGGAGATATGGGACACAAAACTATATGGGGATTAATACATGGTTGGACTAAACATGCATCAACCATCTGATATGACACTCTCCAAGGTTTCATGGTTTGCCTAGGTAGGCCACACAATTTTCTTAACCGTGCGCAAATAGTGTGTCTTGTACAGATTTGCCCAATTATCCTTCCATTCATGCCTCAAATATATGGAAGACCACTAGGCTTCCACATCTACTTCAGAAGATTTTAATTAACCAAATCAAGAGATTGAACCAAATATTTAAACAAGGATATACCCCATGAAATCTGGGATCTTGCAACCTCCCTACATTATAATGACTCATCCTTGAGGCACTCTTTCCGAGAATCATTGATCCTATAAGGTTAAAATATTGGTCCACTGATCACATATTTCTAACTTTGTTTCCCAAGTTTCTTCTTGAACACTTCCATGTTGAAATATGACTTGAACAAAGGGAATAGTCTTTCCTATCAAGACTTTCTCACTACGATCCACGATACAAACCAGGTGGTCCTCAAAGGATGCATCAGCCTCAAGCTCTACATCCACCACATTAATCACATGATATGGGTAAGTTTGATACATTCAAATATTTGAAACATGAAAAAATAGAAGCATTCCACTATACTATTGCGTAAGGTCCAATAGGTAAGCCACCAGTATGATCCTATCCACAATATAAAAGGCCCCCACATACCTGGTCTCCAACTTGCCATATTTCTAAATCTGATGGTGAACCAACCATGAATACACCTGAATACACACACTATTACCCACCATAAACTCAAGAGGTATATGATACCAATCTTCACATGACTTCTATATACTATGAGTCTTTTTCATATGTTTCTGAATCAATCGAACCTTTTAAGATGTCTCCTGCAGGAGACTCGGTCGCAACAACTCAAGCTCCCCGTCTTGTAACCAATACACTGGAGATTTACATAGTATCCCATAGAGATCCTCAAAATGTTCCATATAAATTATAGCATAACAACTATTTTTATAGGAAAGCTCAACAAGAGATAAGTGTTTCTCCCATGAACCATTGAAATCTTGGACACAAGCTCACCTGTCCTTCTACGGGTGATAAGCCTTACCCAAAAACACATAAGTACTGAGATATTTCTATAATCCATATTATAAGTGTGGTGTAAAACAAGGATTTTTATCCAAAACTACATTTCTCAGCACACCATGCAACCACACAATCTCTTGAACATATAAATCACCCAACTAATCAATAGTGAAAGTCTCATTAATTGGAAAGAAATGGGACACCTTATTCAACCAATCCACAACTACCCAAACTAAATCCTTCTTTAGAGGAATCATCAGAAGACCCACTAGAAAGTCTACCATTACATTATCCCACTTCCACTCTATAATGGTTAATGGTTGTATAAAACTAGCTAGGTATTGATGCCTGCACATCACCTGTTGGCATCACGTCACCAAACCTGCAACCTATTTCTTCATTCCTAGACACCAATACTGCCTACAAAGATCACAATAAATCTTAGTAAAACAAAGATGAACTTCCCACTTCAATGTGTGTAACTCATGAATTAACTATTCACGCATACATACCAGAACAACTACATGGTCACAAACACAAACAATCCCATCGGCATCAACCTCCCAACTAGAATGTGAGTCCCCACTTTTAAGACTTTACATCATAGATAAACACAATAAATCATCAGACTAACTCTAATTGACATGAATCAAAAGAAAAAACTCACCTCTTATGAACACAAGGGTTATTTATCCCTTCCTATCTTGTACCTCCAAATGCATTTCATCAAACAACTCCATCATCTTCCACCCAGAGATTGATTTTTAAACCGACTAATTTCGAGTCTTCCGACATAGGGAATCCAAAACACTATTCCCTTTTTCTAGAGTGTAAACTAACTCAATTTCAAAATACTACAAGTATTCAACCCATATTCACTTCTAAAAATTCAAATCACTATGATATAAAATGTAATTAAGAGTTTTATGGTCGATATACACCGTAAACCACTCTTCCAAAATTTAATGCCTCCAACAATTTAAGGCTTACACCACCGCAACCAACTAGAGTTAATGAGTAGGGTAATTTAATTCACGATGCATCAACTGTATTGAACCATATGCTAAAACCCAATCATCCTTCATTAATACCTCCCCAATTCCTAAACTAGATGCATTATAGAACAAGGTGTACCTCTTACCTAGTTCTGGTAAGATTGGGATTAATTCATTCATAAACCACTTCTTCAACTCTTTTAAATCATTTTCTCTTGCCCTAGACCACTAAAACTAAACTCCATTCTTGGTTAAGACAAATATTGTCACTTAGAAATGGGATAAATATTGAATGAACCTTTAGTAATAACCATCCAATCCAAAAAAACTATGAACATCAGAGACATTCTTGGGCTTCTCCCAAGACACAATAGCCTTCACTTTCTCCTGATCCATTGAAACACCTTCCTTAGATAATGTGACCTAATAAATGCACATTATCAATCCAAATATGGAATTTTTAAAATTGAAATAATATTATGATCTATTAATGTACTTATCATGATTTCAAGATGTTTGGTATGATCATCATGAGTTCTTGAGTACACCAATATGCCATAAATGAATAAAACCACAAACTGATCTAGATATGGGAGAAATATTATGTTCATTAAATATATGAACACAACCGGTGCATTGTTCAACCCAAATGACATCCACAAAAACTTATACAATCCATACCTTCTCCTGAAGGTAGTCTGTGGTATATCAGAAGATGTCACTAAAAGATGGTGATATCCCGATCTCAAATCGATCATATAAAACACACAATCACCTCTCAGCTGGTCAAAGAGATTGTCTATTTGAGGAAGAGGGTATTATTTCTTAAAGTTTATTTGATTAAACTTCCTATAATCAACCCACATCTACAACAATCCATCAGCATTCTTGGAAAAGATAGCTAGAGATCCCCAAGATGATGTACTATGATGAAAAAACCTTTTCTCTCCAACTCCTCTAATTGAGTGTTATGTCCTAGTTTTTTGTTGGAGCCATTCTATATAGTGGAATGGAAACTGGTTCCACCCATGAAGAAACTCAATCCTAAACTCCACATCCCTCTTGGGTGGTAGCCTCACAAAATCCTTAGGAAACACATCCTGAAACTGATCCACCACATTAGGAAATACATGCTGCTCAACTCCTCCATACTTTAGCACAAGGCAATCCATTTGGCCTTTAAGTTCACCCAAGTATTAAAAAACTTGCCCCAAATGGATTTCTCAAACATCCCACCAAACAGGAATGGCATAAGTGTCTCCATCAATATATGTGAACATTACCCAATGGCAGTAATAATCAAAATGGTCTAGGTAGAACTCCAAAAAATCCATACCGAGTTTCAGATCAAAACCTGACATCTGAAGAATGAAAAGGTACCATAAAAACTGGTACCCACCAACTTTGAGGTCATTACATCTCCTAACACCCTCATCTCTCACACCCAATGGAGTATCATTCAACATAACCCCACACACATTCCACCAGTAGGCCCATAAAAACAAAAAACCAAGTAGATATAAAAGAGTGTGTGGAACCTATGTCTAATAAAGAACTAGAATGCATAAAAGATGCAACAATTGTATCTCAACTATAGACACACCAGCCTCGCCACCTCCAGGTGAATATTGAACTATGTGTAGATGACCTTCCCCTATACCGTAGGACCCAGTCTGAGTGCCTAGCACCGAAATGCATTTCTAGTATAGATTGTCTCTCCATGGAGTTCCACATCCGCCTCCCCTATCGATTTGACACATGGAACTACAACTACCTTCCTAATACTGGGTAACTGACCCCCTTCCTACACTCGACATGTGCCACTGACCTCCATCCATTCCCTTCTATCGAGGATTCATACAGAACCACTATATATGCCCTATTATTTAACATGACCGGTACTCAAATGGTGGTTGGGGACACTAACCACACATGTTCCCCAACCTTCCACACTAGTAACAAAACACCTGATCTCCACCCTGAGAGGCCAACCCTATATTATGACTACACTGTGCACTTACACTCTAGTGGAAACTCCCAAAATTATTCTTCTAGCCTTTAGAATCCACACCACTCATCCACCCAGTTAGTACCAAAAGTCCACTACCTGAATCGCAATTCAGGTTCCCATCTGAGATAAGGGCCTAATCCACTGCCTATGTAAACCTTTTCAAATATAAAATATTCACCTTGGACCTAATCTAATTCCTAATCCCATATTTGAAACATTTTTCCATAACATCAACATCTCCTTCCAATATGGGAAAAAGGAGTCTCAAATCGGTGAAGTGAATAGAATAATCTATCATTGGAATAGACCCTTGGGTCAAACTAATAACATTCATATACTTCCCCTATCTCAAGGTATGTGGATATAAATTCTCTAGAAACTCTTCTTAAAAGTATTTCCATAACATTACTTCATCCTTTTTAGTCCTTTTACATGATTTCACACTAACACTTTTCCACACCACACAACATACAGTCCACCAACTTGAATAGCTTCTCAGAAGAAGTCTCCATATGGTCAAGAATCGTCTATAAGGACTCTATCCATAACTATGATTTCTTTTTCCCACCCTCTTCGGTAATGTTCGGAGGTTTTGTAACTAAAACAAACTTTTCATCTAAAAAATGCTCAGTATAATACTTCCAAGGTATTGTTCCATCATGTTTATGAAGTGATCAAGGTTTTCATGAAAATAATCTTCTATATTATCCTATAACACTATATTCTCTAGCTCCACTACTGGAGGAGTGTTTTTTGAAAAAATTTCTTGACACCCTATCATTATATGTCTTCATGGTGTAATTTCTCTATAATTTCAAATATGGGTTTTAGAATGCATAACATAAATCTTCTACAATTCATATAAAATAAGGTTCTCTCCTGGTCATAACAAATCCATTGTATACACTATCCCAAGAGTCTTATTCATATCCAAACATTACCCTAGACTATACCCACTTAAGGATATGGATAAAATAAGAAAACCAACATAAATGGTTAAAAATATAATATTATACACCATTTCAATCTATTTCTATACTTACCATAAAAATAGTCCCCCCTGGGCCCATTTAACATTTCAAAAGTTACCATAACTACCATTTTGTCCCACATATGGAATCCTTTAAGCATAATTACTTAACCATTATTAACATTTTATTTCCCTTTTTACCCATTTTTATCATTTCATTAGACATCATTTTCATCAATTTCAAGAAAATCAAATGAATTATACCATTCCCCCCCACACAACCTAGGTGTGTGGCTACCATGATCCTTGTGAGTTATATAATTAGGTTCCTAGTATGATGAATGAATGAACAATCTCATTCCATTCTGTCTATGAGAAAAATATCATAAGACTATCACATTAGACAACAAGTTTATCACCCAATGATGAAATATCATAAAATGTAACAACACACATCAATAACAAAGATTACCACAATGGGTTTCATGGGGTTTTATCCCATACATGGGTTAGATACTCCCATGAACAAACTCATTACCAAAGTCCAAAGCCTTCCTAAAATCTTATCTGTAATCCCTAAATAGTAAGTAAAAGAAAATACCTACTCTAATACCACTTTGTAACCTCCCCAGCCCGAGATCCACGAAACTGGTTCCCCAAGCTGAGTCACCACACAACCTCAAGCATACCTCCCTATATGCTAGTGGTTCTCAACTAGCAGAGATAGTCTAAAAGGTCACATGGGGAGACCATACCCTCTTTTAGAGTGTACTCTATAGCCAAAAATTAATAAAAAATAAGAAACAATATATAATATCCAATGAACATGCACAATCAAAAATCTTCACAAGGATGGTACAAAACATAACACATAGTAAATATGTCAAGACATGTTAAATAGTGCCAATTAGACAAAATCCAAACTAAAGAAAAACAACAAAGTCCATAAAAGTGTCATGAATCCAAGTCTTAATCATCATCTATGTATGTCCCAATAACAAATCAACTCCCTTGAACAAGGACTTTTCCCTTATCCTGACCTGCAAGTATGAAGTATTCTTAGGTACCCAATGACATCCTGAGTAGGGTGTCAGTAAAGATAAGTAGTCCACCACCAAGGGAATCTACAAAATATCCAGTCTAGATAAATAGTTCATGAAAGATATAATATATGAAAAGTAAATAGAAGGCAGTTTGGTTAAAAATAGCTAACCATGTTTACATAATTAATTCCTAGTATTATTCCGAATTTCATTACTTATACCGTATTTAATAATTAATTGACATTTATCACGTGTTCAATGGATTATTCTTTGATTTTTCATTTCCCATGATTTGTCTAATTATTCATTTTAGGTACAAGAAACAATTCATTTGAAACATTTACATTAATCCCATTTAACCCATTTACATTTCAAGAAGAATAATCTCATATCCATTATCTCCATCTACAAATAACTATCCATTTTACCTTTTTTAACCATCACATTAAATTTTTCTAATTTTTGACATGGGTTATACCTATTTACATGTCCATTTCACCCATAATGTTTCCATTATCCATGATTGTGAGTGTCAGTGCACCCCATGGGTGACTCTAAATTGGTCGAGTCATCCAATATAAGTCCAACATGGATTGGGAGGGGTTCAAATATTCTTTTAAGTATTAATTTTACCAATTATCACTAAAACTATTCAATGTGCAACAAGATGTACCCCATAATTCAACCAAACATACACACATCAATATAATGACTATGAGATATAACTCGTAGAACACCAGCCTCAAATCCATTGTGGAAAATGCACTTAATCATTTCCTTAAATCCCGATACAAATCCCCTATAAATATTTAACCTATATTACACAAAAATACAGACGTTTTTAGGTCTTTAGAAGAATATTTCTCTAGATACAAACCCAAATCTAGAAAAAACAATAAAATAGAGGATTAGACTTACCAGAATCTTCAATCTATAATTGAAAGTGCTCCAAACATCCTAGATATAAAAGAGAATCACCCTTGGGAAGTCTTAGTCACTTGGGTTCATCAATGGGGATGAAATGGAGGAAATTTTGAAGGAAAAAAAGTGGTAAATTAAAATCCCATAGTGTCGATTTTGTAAATTTTTCAACGTTACTCGACCACATGATTTACCCGCACAATTTTCCAAACCATGCACAAATTGTGCACAAGATGTTGTCCAAAGGGAGTTGGGTCAAAAAATTACCTAGAGAGTTCTACATGGTTTAACTAACTATGAAACAACTATGTGATGTGACACATTCCAAGGTTTTATGATTTTTATGGATATGCTACATCGTTTTTTTAACCGTGTGCCTTGTACAAATTCACCCAGTTTTCCTTCCTTTTTTGCCATAAACTTCTAGAACACCCCATACATCATCATACTCAAGAGAATATTTTAATTAACTATAACAAGATATTTAAAACAAAATTTATACAAGTACATACCCCAATGAAATCCAAGATCTTATAATTTTATCGTAAATCCTCTTCTTCCCCCGAGGCTGAAAATGGTTGAGCCTCGATGCAACCTCATCGTGGTAGATCGATGCTCCTATATCTATATTTAGGATAAGATATATTTTAAAAAAATTAATTTTTTAATTATATATTCCATTTAACTAATTAATTCCAAATTAATTTCAAAAATTATAAATATTTATTTTCTATGTTGATCAAATTCACAATCACCACGTTTATGTGATTCTTCTTGAATATGAACATCCATGTTCTCTAATAAAGTAATTAATCATAGATTCCAATTATTAATTTCATTTTATCACTCATGATTAATGGGGAATTACAACGACACCTATATGATTCTATTTTTTCTTTGTTCCTTTTTTATATATTAACAACCAATACAACACCCATCATAAAAATTAATTTTCATACTTAAATCCCCCTTTGGATTTTTTTCTTCAATAATACTTAAATTTTTAATTTAAATATTCTTATCACCCTAATTGACAATAAATTAAAAATTTATAATTTATGAGAAGATATTATTATCTAATATTTATGTTTTTTTCATACCCTATCAAAAACAACTTCTTCTCCCTCTGTTTTTAATTTTAGAAGCATGAATTATCTGATAAAAGGACAGGAACACATATTTCATAGTAATGATCCTTTAATAATTCAAGTAAAATTCATCATGGGATAAATTGGTTTATAAAAAATGAGTGAATCACCATAAAAAAAAATAAATATCTTTATTCATCATGTGAGGAAACTTCAATATAACACGTATTAGTAGATTTTATAAGGATTCATAAAAAACCATTTTATTTAAAACTCATCATCAACAACTGCATCAAAAGTTTTTAGTGTATATTTAATTATCTCTCTTGATTTCATGAATCACAAACCTGGATATCGATTAGTTCCAAACATATCAATTTTTACTATATAAAATTAACTTCAACATCATTTTCAAATAAATACTAAATCATTTCTATATTACAATGATTTACTTTTTTCATTTTTTGTTTATCCTTTTTGACAAGAGATACTCCAAAGAAAATTTCCTTGTTTATTTTATTTCTATTGATGATTTTTTAAAATAAAGAATATATTGTTACTATCTTGGAGGTGTGGTTATGAAATATTTAGTATAGTTACATTTTGTTTCACATCTACAAAAGGATTATTCTTTCTTATCAATTTTTTTATGTTTATAGATATATTTATTTTTCTAAAACATACATCCTCCACATTAGGCTATTTCAATTATTTATATATGTAATTATTATTTTTCTAATGATACTACTCCATCATTTATGTCAATCCCATGTGATTGTAAATTTGAACAAGAACTCATAGGATTTTTGTATCTACTTTCCAAAACACTAATTATTGGATTTGAATCTTCTTATTTCATTATATTAATTGGTTTTAAATGGAAATATACATTTCATAAATATTTAATCTTACATTTAATATTTTATTATCATAGATTACATCCCCTTCTCAGCTAAACTCTTACTTTCCTTTATATAAGAGAAATATATTAACAATTTTATGCTACCCATACACATCGATTTTTAGCTTCATAATCTACACAAAAATATGAAATAAATACAATGTCACTAGAAACAACAATAAACATTTGTACCATTTTTAGAGGAATGTCCATATCATCATCATTAAATGATTCACCCAAAACATTTACATCTATTTTGATCAACTATTCTCATCATCTTCATGGTGTTTTCTTATTTAAAACCCATTTTTGTTATTTACCAAATTTATTACATTTGTAGCACTATTTGTTTTGTAATATTATGACCCCATGATATTTTCTTTAATATACACCTTGATATTTTTAACAACTTCAATGAGGAATTTATCATTCCAATACCATTATCTTCCATATTTCTCATGGATATTGAATATTTTATTCAGAATTGTTTTCTCAATATGGGCTTCCAATCCATATATCAAGACATACACATTTTGGTTTTATTATTTCCCACTATCACTACTTGATATTTCATTATGCCTTTAAGATAGATCTATGAAGGTATTGTAATTAGGATAGGTACTTAAATTTTAACAATCTCTCAATGATGATTATTAATCATTTTCCCTCCATATCATATTTCTTTCTGTAAATATTGAATTATTATTATTTTTTCCATTATCACCATTTTTGTTTTATTTTTAGATATTATTTTAGATAATTATTCATCTATATAAATATTTTTACAAAGTAATGTTAATTGTAAAATTATTAATTTCTCAAAAATTATTGAATTTAAAATAGAGTATTCCTTTTTATTTACCTATTACATTTTTTATATTATTATAAATAACAAACATGATTCTATCAAGTTATCATTAACTTATTTTCTCATCTTCTGAAATGTGAGAGGTTTATTTTTATCATCATACAAGATGAGAAATTTCATGGATTTAAATTCCACCTCATTATTCAACTTTTCTGTGAACCCTATATTATTATTCCTCTCAAAGAAAAAAAATTATGTAGCGATGTTAATATAGATATTAGTAATATATATGATCTAGTGAAAAAAATTAGCACCAAATTACTTAGGGGACATCCCCATTATTTTATCCATAATAGTATTATTATCCAAGGTCTCTCAAAAACTTATAATGGTAATTATGATTTCATTTTCATTAGTAAAATAATCAAAAATAGTTTTTTATTAAACATCCTCACATCATAAAACATGATGATATAAATATGTAGGTTTTCTCTATTTACTTTTACATTCTCCTCATATAAACATTCTATCTTATCCAAAATATAATTATTAGATTTTATTCCAAATAATTGTTTGTAGACTTTATTAAAATGGGACATAAGTATAAAATTATTGTTTAATCTATTAACCGCAACACTCCTTTTATCAAATAATTACATGGGTCCATTATTATCCTAGGTGGAAACCACATAGTGGATAAATCTATAACCTTGAGTAAAATAGAGAAAATGTAAAGTATTATCAGATTATTAAATCTAATATTATTCAATCCATAGAATAAAAGAACACTTATAATTTTTATTAAATTAAACCTATCTATATTTATGATCATTTATTTATGAATGTTTTATAAAAAATATGGTTATATATAATACCACTTGAAGTTCCTAGTAACTATTGTGTCACTGATAGGGGGAAGGGGACAATCAGTGAAGCATAAAATTTATGATTTATTCTCCTTTAAATCAAAATTTTAGCTAGTTAGTTTCTCAATGAATTAATTTCTACTATCTCAATATTTATTTTTTGTAGGAAGAATAAATCATAGAAAATCACATGATGATTTATAACATTTTTCCTCAATGTGAGATCCTACTTCATATTTTGATTATTTCTTCACCCCATCAAATATTTTACACTAGGAAATATAAATAATATTGTTACAGGGTATCTCTCAAAACCCATAGTAAAAAGATAATTGGAATTTTTTTATCAAAAATAAAAAATATAAATTGATTTATCCCTGAACACCCTAGTCATATCCCAATGAAATAATTAAGTTGGAATTAAGAATATTGAGCTATCTCCTAAAATGATCCTACATTCTCTAAACTATTTATTTATATTGTCTACTATAAATTTACATAGTGTTCTTTTAATGAACTCTTTTGAGTGGGTATTACATTACCTATATCTACTATTATAGTTATATATTGGATGTGTTATTCTTTAATTAAATTTTTTTATATATTCTTATAAATATGAATCTTTTAACTTGAAAACTTTTCAACCTAATATTATCATAAGATCATCCTATATGATTGATTTGATAATTATCAATATCTTTTCTTGATGTACAGGCTTATCTACCTAAATGTCATAAAATTCTTCTTATTTTTGGACACACATATGTTATATTATTTTGAAATATTGTTAAAAATATATTTTTACACACATATATTCATATATTAATTCATTTAATTTTCATAAAATTTCAAAAAAATTATTTCACAAATTAGAAATATTCAAAGAGCTCAAATAATAGAATCATAATCATCTCCATTAAAATTGTTATATATTTACTATTCAAATTTATCATAAATATTTCCATTTATATCCTAAAAAATATGATAAATTTAAATCATGACGAGATACATGATATTTTATCCTTCAAATGTCCCACATAGTTTTCATCCCTTTCAAATATTCATCCACATGTTCACAAAATCATATAGCACTGTAACATTGAAAATATTCTCAAAAAAATACTCTTAATCTTTATATCCTTATATGACTGGATCTTTAATATTAAGAATCTATAACCACAATGAAACTAAAAAAAATTAATGTTTTAATCAATGATGAACACCTTGATTGTTTTTCAATTTGGACTTTTGAATGACTCCTTCGGATGTTTATAATTATCAGAATTACTAGGTACTAAATAATTGTGTAGTGTATTCTCCTAGGAAATAAACCTTAGAAATTACTTAAACCATGGTTACTTTCTTTTTTCCTCTTCATTTTCATACTTATAATACTGACCAGTCAAGAACCCCTGTGGTAATCAATTTTATTGTAGTGGGAATCCCAATTTTTAAATATGAATTTAGATATCCACCATGACGACCACCATAATACTATCACATCATTATTTTTGTTTTAGAATATATTGGTATCCAAGTAGTTAATTCTGTTTAATGTTCATTCAAAATTGACTGAGGATGGATTTCACCACACCTAATTTGGGCTTCCTAGTTTCATTGAGAGAGACTCACAATATTAAATTAAATTATCTATTCCAGGGTGTAAAACCTCTAGAAAATTTTCAACCACAATAGACATGTATTATCTACTCTATGGTTTTTCTTAATTAATATTCCATAATATATCCCTAGATCGTTTATGTTTAACATTTCCCATATAGGTTTATTACTATATCATACATCAACTTGGTTGTTTGTTTCTTTGTCACTCAAGGTGAAATGTATGGAGGAATTCAATTCACATTATACCACATAATTCCACAACCACTGTACCTCATCTCTAATATCAAACTATATTGGTTATCTTCTAACTCATTTCATTTATAACACATTATTTCTCTCTAATCCTATTCCACCACCAAGTATAGTTGTGGTAGAGACTATCTTCTACCTTATAGTGGTAGATCCTAGATTATGGATGTAATATTTTTTACTCATTTCATTTCACATCATAAATTTACCCTTTATAAAAATTATTTAAAACTCATTCATTTTATTTTATATAGTTTCATTTTATCAAAAAGAAACTTTTCATTCATCAAAACAAAGATAAGATCAATAATCCTCAAATTTAAGTGATACTACAAGAATTTGAATATAAATTTTATCAAAGAATATTATTCACCTTCATTTTTTATTTACAATAATAATATTTCGGTCATAATCTATGTTTTATTCCTTCAATCCTAGAAAATTTTGTAATGAATTTATAACCTATTTAAATATTGAAAAAAATATAGCTTTAAAATTTCAAATCAATTTGGTAACATCATAATTTAAAAAATTCCACATTAAATTAATTTAAAACATGATACTCATTTTGTAAAATAAATTTTTATATATTAAATGGTATGAGAATAATAAAATATGACCTTAATATCATCTTATATAAGAATAAGTCTAAAAGATATAAAATCATATACCAATACTGAAACTGTGGAATATTTCTTAATAATTATGGAAATTTCTAGATATTTGAGTAAACAAATTATACGAAGTTTAGTAGTAAATCCTTTCAAAAAGTGGATATAGGTTCTTATGGTAAGAATTAAATGAATTATCTTAATATATGTAACCAAATTTTTTTTACATTAATTAATTTAGTAATGAAAGATAAAATAATATATGTATTAATGAGCATAGATAACAAGTAAAGGAACTTTAATGAATTGGTTAGTCATAAATAATATTATCTTTCAATGTATTTTTTAATAATTAGATTTATAAAATTAAATATTTTCTAATATATTAAATACAAATTGTTATTTCATTGACATGGAGTATAATAAATCTCTATTAATACTTGATCTAGATATAGAAATTATGCTAAAATCATTATCATATAGGTTCTTATAGTTTATTTTAGAAAATATCATGAATGAGTTCAACAATACATTAATAAATATTTCTAGTATGTAGAGGAACGATATGCAGGATATTGAAGGTTTAAAATCAAGTTTTCTCTTTATTGTGTGAATTTTAAAATGTTTAAACTAAATGTTGAAAATTTCAATTGGAATACCTAATGGAATTTCTTTCAATAACAAGACCATGTAGTTAAAACATAAGGGAAATGTGAAAATTAAGGGGTATTGCTCTATTGTGGAAGGAATGATGATTGAAGAATTAATTCCACTAAATAATTTAAAGGGTGAAAAAAAGTTTCATAGATTTAACATAATGTATTAATTTTCCATAAATTAATTCATAATTTTGTATGGGTTTGTGATAGAAAATTCAAAATAAAAAAATAAACCTGAATAATAGTTTAGGATTTACAAATAATTTATTGTGAATAATATAAATTTTCATTCATTTAATGATAAATGAGTTTCTATATCAAGGGATTCGGTGAAATATATTACTTCAAATCATCGATATATAATAATGATTTTTTATTTTAATCTCATTTATCTAATGTAAAGGGATATATATTTTTATAAAAAAATACTTTTTATAAGTAATATGTGGTATTTATTTAATACAAATGGTTTATGATTCAAGAAATTCTATAAAATGTTTAAAAATAATATATATATATATATAGGTTTTTTTATGATAAAATTATTTTAGAATATATATTTATTAAAATTTGAGGAAAAGGTTCATAACACCAACCAGTAGATTATACTAAATATTTTTATATTTTTTATGATAATTTTATAAAATACTATAATAAAATAAATTATTTGGGTGTTAGTAGTTAATTTAGTAATTATTCTCACTGTATAAAATAGGAATTCTTTTCAATCATATAAGAGTTTATGTATCCTATCATAATATTTTGGGAAAAATATTATTTCAATGTGTCTAGTAAAAGTATGTTTGGACTTAGAAACGTTAAATATCTAAAAAAATAGATTATACTGGTAAACTAAATAGTTCATGTCACTTTTTATAACAAAAAACTCTAGCGAATGTCGGTACAGAATGATAATAATGTAAAGGGTCATAATTTATTAAAAACTGATATCAAAAGAATTTTTATATGGAATAGTTTGAAGATAATGGTTATCATGAACATAAAGAAATTTGAATATTTATTGACAAAAGTTTGACTATTGTTTAAAGTGTAAAATATTAGAAATAAGACGCATAATATTAAAAGTATTGAAAAACATTTCTTTATTGATGTTAATAATTAAAAGAGACTAGTGGGTTGTCTTTTCATATAGTTATATAGATATGGGAAAAGTGTTACATAATGATATATTGAGTTTAACAAAACTCTAAATGTGTAGTAAAATGGAATCTCTGGTAGTCTATGTTGTACAATATAACTAGATAGATTATTATGTACGGTTTTATTTATATTCAATGGAGTTTAAGGATATGAACTATTATAATTTATTCAAAAGAAATTTTTCACATTATTTATAAGGACACAGCCTTAAACATTACATAATCTTGAATTAAATGAAAAATTCACATTGAGGATCTTTTCAGGTTTAGATTTTTATAGAATTAGGAATAACAATTAAATTACATCTCAAATATTTCAAATTAGACACTTCTACTCAGTTTACACTTTTTTCACAAAATAAAAACTCTTGAAAAAAAGAGTCATGTCTAGTTCCATGTTTTAGACAGCAAGACTTTTCCTTGATCCCATCCTTGACCCTATTCCACTTTATATCATGTGAAAAACATTTCGAAAACTTAGGATGAGCATAAAAATCTCAGTAAGGGTCACACAAAGAAGGAAAACTATTATTTTTTCAAAACAACAAGTAAACCATGAATACTTAATCATAAGTAATACTTTTCACCTATAAGAAGTAGTAAATACTCTTCATTGAATAAAAAGTCATTGATTACCCTTTTGTACCCAAAAGATTTTCATAAAACCCATATAAAGAGCACATAACATATAAAGGTAACTTGGGACATAAACATTCCTAAGTGGAATAACCATACGGTCGACTTCCACACACATCACTAAATGGAATATCCATACGACCGACTTCCAAACCCAATGCATTGGAGGTTATAACGTAACCACCCATCCTGGTTTATCACGGCACCACCCATCATTTGGGTTATCACGTAACCACCCATAAAATGTCCAAGTACCATCATTAGACACAAAATATTAAAAATATAAACATTTCACCAATAACATTTCATTTTCAATCATAATAAATAATTTCCAGATATTGAAATAATAAATCCATGTTCAAAAACCATTTAAAAAAAGATTTTTGAATCAAAGTATCACATACCAATTTAAATATTTTAAAGGAATTATCATTTTAAAACATTTATATCTATATAAATTAATCCTTAAAACCATTATGAAAACATGGACATTAATGAGAAATTTTTAGAAGAATAAATCTTTAAAACATTTAAAAAGATATCTTAGTTAAAGAGTTTTTAACAAAATGAGAGATGATTGAATACAAATAATTAAGGAATAACATTTAATAAAAACTTTATAATATCATTAGAATAAATGTATTCATGATATAATATTCCAAAGGATATTATATACACCATATAAGAGTGAATTGGTGCATAATAAGAATGAAATCTCAATGGAATGTAAATTGAGACGAAATCCCTTATAAAGAAGGCATCATTTGATTAAGGATAAATAAATTACATAATTACATGTGAAAAATATAAATACACCCAATATAAATGGATATTAAGTGTAAAAAAATAATAGGTAATTCACACATATTCATAGGATGACATATTCAAGAAGTTCAAGTTTAACCCAAAGAATTGAAATTGGGTTAAGAAGTTCCCTTGCAAAAAATTGACAGCCTAACGGTGTCACATTAAAATTCAGAAAATGAGTTGATGAGATAAAAAAATGGTATTCCATCACTTTAAAATAAAATTTACATCAATAAGGATATATAATAACATATCCCAACATAATAAGATGGAAAATAAAATACATAACTAAAATAAGTCTTTTAAAAAAAGGAAGGTGAAAGGTTCCCTTACCGATTTGGTAACTTACAAAACATATGACACATGAAATAAGGATCACAAAATGAATATGTAAATACTCATAAATTAAATTATATTAAACAAATAGTACAATCATGGATAGTAAATACACCACACAAAAGGAAATAGTGGAAAATATAGCATCAATCTCACGAGAATAAAAAGTGAGATGAAACCCTTTACCACGTTGTAACCAACTGAGCCGTATGAACAAAAGTTAATAAAAACCAAATGAATCATATAATACCATGAATATAAATATAATCATGATAATATATATATAATGTAAGTACACAATACACCACATGAAATGAATAAGTGGCGAACAATAGAAATCTCACTGTATTAAAAGTTAGATAAGAAATCTCCTTACCTCGTGCATGAATTGACTCATATGTTCCATATTCTTCCTAAATAATAAACTTAAGTTAATTTAAACTTAATTAAGAAAAGTTTTAAAGTTTATTATTCATTTTATATCACTTATTATCTTGATATAAAAATTAGTAAACTATTTGAGTTCATATTGGATATTTTATCGATGTTCGGAACTTGTGTCAAAAATGAACTTATTATAATTACAATTTGTCCTTGTGGTAAAAATTCCATTATCTCAGGAATAATATACATCATATATATCATACATATACAGTTTATATTTATTTATAATATTCCATATCATTTGGAGTTAAGAAATGAAACGCACCGTTCATGGAGACGGTAAGTCGTACGTACGCATGAACGCTACTTTCATTTCTATATTATATTTAAAGGAATGAAAACATAATGATACATTGGTATATTATAATTACAGTATAATATCATATGATATTTATGTTACATAATTTCATTAACTCCATCCTATATACATTCCATGTATGTCATGAACGAATCATATCACCTTGAGGGGGGTGGTAGTCCGCACTTCCTCAAATGAAATTATCGCATTTACCCATAATGGAAACCATAAAGGTATGCTATAAATGAATAATATAGAATCATAAAAAAACATATACATAATATAAATAAAATATAAATATATATCCATATTAATGTCCACCATGATAGGTGGTAGAAGATAATCGAACAATCATCGTTTCGTGAGGCGTTAGTTTTCCATCCACAAAAAAAGTATGTTCTTCACCCATTAAATGGAGGTGTGTGTAAGTTTAGTTCGAATAATTCCCATAAAAACATTATAGTATATTTAGGATAATTATTTTTTTATAAAATAAAGAAATAAAAAGATTTTAGGGGGTTGGAGAAGTGAAATAAAACAAAATAAAACAAAAGAATTTAAGAGAAACTGTTACCTTTAATTTGGGTAACTTCCTTTGGTTTGAACCAAAAGGACTTCTTGAAGTGACCTATGCTAAAGTTAAGGATTCTAGGAGGAATAGTGGGATCTTGAGAGATTAATTTTTCATGGTTTGGATAGTCCAAGGGGCTCGAGAGGTGTGTGGAATGGGTTATAAGTGGTGTTCTTTTATAAGGGGGAGGAGGGACTCTTTAGGAAAGTGTGAAAATATTATTTTATTATATAGTGATATTCAGTTTCTAAAGGTCCAAAACGAATTAAAGTCTAATATAATATGACTCGTGGTCGAAATAAAATCATAAAATAAGAATTGGACATGTTTTTGATATTATTTTAATATTAATAATCATATTTATTTAAATCATTTCTTAAGGAGGTATATACTTCATTATTATTGTGTCAAATATAATTTAATTTATTTGATGTCTAAAAATCATAATAAAAATACCATGATGTATTAAGTTGTTTTATATTTCCAAATAATATTTTTAGTCGAAAATACGACTTATATAACCCCATTTAAAAATTTATTTATGAAAAGATATTTGTTTATGTCATTTTTGTCTTTACATTAAGTTAATTAAAATAAAGTGTCATTATCATTCATAAGTGGATCCATGGGTTCCTAAAATCGACCCAAGGATGCCCATGGTCGGAAATTACTCATCCAATAAGGGTAGGACAAGTGTTAAGTTAATTTTGTATTATTAAAAAAATTCTTTTTACCTTGAATTACACTATTTACCTTTAATCGTAGTAAATAAAAGTCAAAAGTTACGATTCAACAAAAATTGTTTTCATCTTATTGAACCACATTTTACTTACTAATAACAACCATGTATGTTGGATTATTAAAATTTAATTCACAAAAGTGGTAAAATTTCATTTAAATGAAATAGTCAGTTTTTTAACTACTACTAAGTGGTTGTATTATTTCATCAAAAATTGAAGCTTTTCAGAAAAATAAAAAAAATTCAGCCTAAGGTATATTTGATATTCCGAATTAAAAAATGATGTCTATTTTACCAAATTAAAAACATAGTAGTTTAATTAATCTAAAATTAATTCTGGTTGTCAAAACAAATACTCTGTTTTAAAGAAACAATAACTATCAAAAGATTGACACCTGTTTATATCTAATTTCAAAGGGAAATTAATTCCAATGACCAACATTGGATTAAATGGTAAAAATATAATTTAGTTACACATTAAACCCAATTTAAAAAAAAAATATAACCATATTAATAAATTATATTAAAAGGCACTTTTGAATTAAAATACAGTCTTTTTCACTATTCATTAAAAAATGAATTTAATCTAAAAAATACCAAAAATTTACCCAAAGTAAATTTTTATGATCTGAATCTAAAGAAGAATTTTATTTTTTCAAGTAGAACATATAAAAGTGACCAAAAATAGATTTAAATAGGGTTCTCTATAAAAATTAAATAAATTGACCTTTTAAAGAATATTAGAGTATTTATACATAAAATTAGATTCATTCACATTTTAAGCCTCTAACTTTTATTAGATAAACGTAAAAACATTTAACAAACATATATATCATATTTTAGTTAGTTCTATCCATTTTCTCCAATACAAAAACTATGCGTTAACTACATTTTAAAATAATAATATTATTTTATTAGTGTGCATCATAAGATTTCAAAGAAACTCATTGTTTTGTATCGGGTACGCCATCAAACATAGCATCCCCTTTAAATTTAAATTAATATTTAATCCAAAAATATTAGTAAATATGAAAATCTCATGTTTATTATTTACCTATGATGTTACATCAATCCCCCTTCTATAAATTGCGTCCTCGCAATTTTAAAATTGGCTTCAAAAACATCTTTTAAAGTCCCACATCGAAAAAAGAGTCAATAAAACTATCACTTTAAAAGAAAGAAAAAGAAATAAAAAAGTTACCTGATATAACCCATACTAAGATTCCATGTAGGGAAAACATGGATATGGAAGAAAAAAAACATACCATAAAGTTCTAATGGAGAGTGGTAGAAAACATTATTAGGAGAAAGTTAACCACCATAAAATCACAAAATTGTGATGTGTTGAATGGTCTTTGATTACCCAGTAGGAAAGGTAAAATAGAAACTTTTTTTTGTTTTATGTTCCTTTTCATAATTTTGAGGATTTTATTTACTACATAGAATAACAAAATAAGGAAATATACTTACCTTCAAGTAGAGTATCATCATTTAATAAGTTTTTACCAAAAACTAATCTTTTCTCCAAACAAAGAGCATTTAAAAAGACTTGGTCACATCAAAAGCGCAAGAATCATCTTCTAGAGAATCACATAATCCAAAAAATAAGAACTAAATATTTCCCTTATCTTTAGACATCAACTAAAACCAAAATGGTTCGTATGAGATCATATAATCCCCCAAAAGGATAATCCTTTATCAAAAGAAATACTACTATAAATCTCCAAAATTCAATAAAAAGTACCCAAAGTTCAATAAAGACCATTCAATACACAATTGCCCCTAAAATTATTTAAAATAATCCAAACTAAGATTGAAACCCAAAACTTATAAGGATTTAATCACATAGTCTTTCATAGTAAATCTTAACATTTAACTCCAAAAACATATACTACTCTTAAAGTATCATACTAAAGCATAATTTTCCAAATCACATATTCTCTATGATAGGTTAATTATTTCCAAAAATAAACCAAATAGCTATGTGTTCACAAATAAAAAATTTATTCTTCCAAAATTAAATTTCAACCATTACTCCACAAATGTAATCCTATAGTATTTTATTTTTCTTAAGCATATAGTGTTCCCAAAAGAGAGAACATCTTCTAAAATCACTTTTATCACTTAATCAGCAAACCATTTTCTTATACTAAGGATATACATTTGATAAAACATAAGATCCCAAATCAAATTATTCTTAATCAATAAAATCATTTAACTAAAAATAATAAGTCATAATAACTAGGGACTTCACATAGGCCAGTGGTAGGAAATGCGCCTTTGTTGCCCTTCGATTGTGGGTTTGATTCCTGTAGCCTTGCCAGACACGATTGGTTTTCACCCATCATATGTTTTGTCCTTTTTATAAGACTCAAAAATAACCCTAACATGTTTTAACCTCAATAGTTTCCTTATACCTCTCATTTTCATCCCAATTCATTATGATATCAACCTCTTAATTCTTGAAGTCTTATATATATTGTCATTTTTTTATTTCACCACCATATGTAAAAATAAAATGATCCCTAAAATAAAGAACATCATACCTTGATCATGGTGTCCACTTGGTTTAATCGTCCTCTTGTTCATGTAGGTATAAGGTCCATGCATTTAAATAATGATTTAGAAATCCTTTAAAATCATTTGCTTCCTTCATCCAAATACACCTTGTACAACATGGGTCATATGGGTGTTCACAGAAAAACAGTTTTGGAAAATAATCATATATGACATATAATTTTAAAACATCTGATAAAACTTGTTTTTTATAAAATAGATGGACCAAATTTGAGTTGAAACTTTCAATTATTGGTCCCTTTAAAATACCATAAGTTTGTACTGAGAGACTATATTGTAAAAGAAAATATAAATAGGTTGCACAAGGTTCTTCTTATTCAGAACTTTTTCAAAATCATAATTTTCTTCAAAATATTGTGATAAGGTAAAATATTTGAAAATTACTTGATAATATTTTCATTTCTTGAAAATATGTGAATATTGTGAAAATAGGATTTGTTTAAATACCACCCATGATACACGATGATAATGAGGTATAGTGGAGGTGTTTGATATTTCAATAAAATTCTAGAAAGTGAGTTGTATGCTAGAAAACGTTTTACAATCATTTAAACCTGACTTTTCAATAATTATTGCAAGAAAGTCATCAAGAAGAGAAAGGAATGTCATTCGAGATCCTCCACCTTCCATTTTTAACTGACTTTACTTGATCTGAAAAAGTTATAAAACAAGGATTTAACTAAAATAATAGTCATAGGGACTAACCATGTGTCTAACGAAAAATCTTAATCCCTAAAGTTGTCTAAACTAACCTCTGATACCAACTATAAGGACTCGGCCTTAAACATTACATAATATTGAATTAAATTAATAATTCACATTGAGGATCTTTTCAGGTTTATATTTTTAGAGAATTAAGCTTAAAAATTACTTTACAACTCAAAATTTCAAAGTAGACACTTCTACTCAGTTTCGATTTGTTCACAAAATAAAAACCCTTGAAAAAAAGAATCATGTCTAGTTCCATGTTATATACAACAAGACTTTTCCATGATCCCATCCTTGACCCTATTACACTTTATGTCCTGTGAAAAAATTTCAAAAACTTGGGATTAGCATAAAAAGATCAGTAAGGGTTACTTAAAAAATGAAAACTATTAGTTTTTCAAAAGAACAAGTAAACCATGAATACTTTATCGTAAGTAAAACTTTTCACCTTTAAGAATTAGTAAATAATCTTCACCGAATAAAAGATCATTGCTTGCCCTTTTATAACCAAAATATTACCATAAAACCCATATAAATAACACATAACATATAAATGTAACTTGGTACATAAACATTCTTAAGTGGAATAACCATACAGTGGACTTCCCCACACATCACTAAATGGAATATCCATATGACCAACTTACATACCCAATGCATTAGAGGTTATAACGTAACCACCCATCCTGGTTTATCACGGCGCCACCAATCATTTGGTTTATCACGTAACCACCCGTAAAATGTCCAAGTACCATCATTACACATAAAATATTTCAAATATGAACATTTGACTAATAACATACATTTTTCAATCATAAGAAATAATTTCAAGACATTGAATTAATCAATCCATTTTCAAAAACCATTTAAAAAGAGATTTTTGAATCAATGTTTCCCATACCACTTTGAATATTTTAAAGGAATTATCATTTTAAAACATCAATGTCTATATAAATAAATCGTTAAAACCATTTTGAAAACATGGAAATTAATGATAAATATTTAGAAGAATAAATCTTTAAAAAACTTAAAATATTATTTTAGTTAAAGAGTTTTTAACAAAATGAGAGATGATTGAATTCAAATAATAGAGGAATAACATTTAATCAGAACTTTATAATATCATGAGAATAAATGTACTCATGATATAATATGCCAAAGGACAATATATACACCATATAAGAGTGAATTAGTGCATACCAACAATGAAGACTCAATGGAATGTAAATTGAGACATAATCCCATATAAAGAAAGTATCCTTTGATTAAGGATAAATCAATTACATAATTATGTGTGAAAAGTAAAAATACACCCAATATAAGTGGATATTAATTGTAAAACAATCATAGGTCATTCACACATATTAATAGGACAACATATTCAAGAAGTACATGTTTTACCCAAATAATTGAAATTGGGTTAAGAAGTTCCCTTGCAAAAATTTGACAGCCTAACAACGTCACTTTAAAATTCAGAAAATAATTTGATGAGATATAAAAGGTTATCTCATCTCCCAGGCATAGAATTTACATCAATAAGGCTATATAAGAACATATCCAAAGATAATAAGATGTAAATTAAAAGAAATAACAAAAAGAAGTCTTAAAAAGAGGAGGGTGAAAGGTTCCCTTACCAATTTGTTAACTTACAAAACATACGCCACATGGAAAAAGGATCATACAATGAGGATTTAAATACTCATAAATGAAATTATATTACACAAAGAGTAGAATCATTGGATTTACATACACAACACAAAATGAAATATCGGAAAATATAGCATGAATATCATGGGAATAAAAAGTGAGATGAAACCTTTTACCACATTGTAATCAACTGCGTCGTATGACCAAAAGTTAATAACCACCAAATGAATCATATAATACCATGAATATAATGAGAATAATGATAATATATATATAATTTCATTACACAATACACTATATGCAATTAATAAGTGGCAAACAATGAAAATCTCACGGAATTAAAAGTGAGATAAGAAATCTCCTTACCTTGTGTCCGACTTGACTAGTATGTTCTGTGTTCTTATGGAATAATAAACTTAAGTTAATATCTAATTAATTAAAAATAATTATAGTTTATTATTAATTTTATATCAATTATTATCTTGCTATAAAAATTAGTTAATTATTTGGGTTTATATTGGATATTTTATAGATGTTCAGAACTTGAGTAAAAAATGAACTTGTTATAATTACAATTTGTCCATGATGTCAAAAGTACATTATCTCCAGATTTATATAAATCATCTATATCATATATATATAGTGTATATGTATTTATAATATTTCATATCATTTGGGGTTAAGAAATGTAATGCACCATTCATGGAGACGATAAGTCGTACGTATGCATGAACGCTACATTCATTTGTATTTTATATTTAAGGGAATAAAAAAATAATGACACATAGGTATATTATAATTAAATTATAAAATCATATGATATTTATGTTACATAATTTCATTAACTCAATCCTTTATACGTTCTATGTTTGTCATGAACGAATCATATCACCTTGAGGGGGCGGTAGTCCGCACTTTCTCAAATGAAATTATCATGTTAACCTATAATGGAAATGTAACAACCCGAGATTTTATAAGATACATTTTTTTTAATTTCATTCATATATTCTGTTGTACGATACACCAAGATTATCCTGCGCTACACGCAACACCGTATTAGCTTGCAGTATACGCAACACTATTCTTGGCTCGTGTTACACACAATTTCAAGTTCGTTTGATAGAAGTTATTCTACGCAACATTGAGTGTATATATATATATATTCAATGTATAAATAAAATATGGTTGGATTCTGTTATACACAACAACAATGGAGTCTTTCACTACACGCAACCCTAACTTGGCTTGCATTACACGCAATCACGACCTTCTTCGATAGCGTGTGTTGTACGCAATATTGGGTTTCACTAAACAATGATATATGGTTATAATATTATTATGAACTAGCTATTATGAATAGTATTAACTAAATATTGAATTTTATAACATTACTATTCATCTTACATATTTTCTAGAACATGGTATGAGAATAAAATAATTTTTTCGGGTAAAATAAGTATTTTTCAAAAAATGCAGTTTTGCCGCCTTTTGATGGCGCACCCACATTAAATCTAGTTTTTGAAATGTTTATAAGTTAAATTTGAAAAAATAATATTCTTCTTTGGAATCAGGATATAAAAATTTACTTTGGATAAAATTTTCATATTATTCTGATAACTTTTATATTTTAATGAATAGTAAAAACACGCTATATTTTAATTAAAAACAGCTTTTTTCATCGTAATAATTTATATGGTTAAATTATAATATTGAATGGTTTTAAAGTATGAATAGAATATAGTTTTACCATTTAATATAATTTATGTCATTATCATTGATTTTACATTGAATTCATAGGTTAAATCAATTCAATCTTTGACAATGTTTTAACTTTTAAAACCTATTCGCTTAACAATGGGATTAATTTTAAATTAATTACTGCAACTTCGGTGTTTTGAATTTTGAAAAATGGATTCCATATTTGTAATCAGTGGGTCCGAATTATGTTAATAGGTTACTTTTATTTTTTTTATATTATGAATAGTAACTACGGTAATTTTTATTTACTGCGGTTAAAGGTAAATAGGGTAATTCAAGCTTAAAAGAATATTATAATAATTCAAAATTACCTTGAAACTTGTCCTAACCTTATTGGATGAGTAGTGGCCGACCATGGGCATCCTTGGGCCGATTATGGGACCCCAATGAGCCACTTGGTAGTGAAAATGACAATTTGGATTAATTAATTTAATGTAAAGACAAAATTGACTTTAACAAATATATTTTAGTAATTAATTTTTATAAGAAGTTATATAAGTTATATTTTCAACTATAAATATTCTTTATAAAGATAAAGATATTACCTACATCATGGTATTTTTTTTATAATTTTTAGACATCAAATGAATTAAATTATTTATGACACAATAATGATGTAGTTTTTACCTATTTAATAAATGATTTAAATAAATAAGATTATAATGATTAAAATATCATCCAAAACCTGTACAATTCCAATTGTATGATTTTATTTCAAATATGAGTCATCTTATCTTCTACATTAATGTGTTTTTAGACCTCCTGAAACCGAATATAAGTTTATAATAAAATAATGTTTTCACACTTTCCTAAAGAGCCCCTCCTCTCCCTTATAAAACGAGACCACTTCTATGCAATTTCTCACACCTCTCAGGCCTTTTGGCTCATCCAAAATCTGCCCAACTAATCTACCTACATCCCTCTCCTCCCCCTTGAAGACTTAAATTAGGAATAAGAATCTCCAAGAAGTCCTTTTGGTTTAAACCAAAGGAAGTTACCGAAATTAAAGGTAACAGTTTCTCTTAAGTTGTTTTCTTTTATTATACTTCTCCAACCCCTAAAATCTTTTTAATCCTTTATTTTGTAACAAAAAAAATATCCTAAATATACTAGGATTTTGTTATGAGAATTATTTGAACTATAATTACACACACCTTCATCTAATGGATGAAGAACATAATGTTTCTGTGATGGCAAACTAACGCCTCACGAAACGATGATTGTTCGATTTTCTCCTACCGCCTCTCATGGTGGCCATTATTATGGAACTGCATTTATATATAATATATATTATATTTATTATTTCCTTATTCTTCTTTACTTCCCAATTATATCAATCCTTTATGATTTCCATAGTCGGTAAATACAATAATCTCATTTGAGGAAGTGCGGACTACCACCCCCTCAAAGTGATGTGATTCGTTAATACCTTATGTGGGATGTATAAAAGATGTGGTTAATGATATTATATATGATATTATACTGGAATTATAATATATCTATGCATCATTATGTTTAAATTCCATTAAAATAAGAAATAGAAATGAAAGTAGCATTTATGCGTACGTACGACTTACTGTCTCCATGAACGGTGCATTTCATTTCTTACCTCCATGTGTTATGTACTATTATAAATGCTTGTATATGATGGATATATAATGAATGTATATGATATATAAATCATGATTTAAATTTTGGAGGTAAGTAAATCATGATATAAGTAATAATAACATCAAGAACAACAAGTCCAAACACGTACGATAAATAAGATGATTTTACCCAAAATGCTACTTTAACATTAATTTACAAAAGAATGGGTAATATAAAGTCATAAGTGAACCATATATGATATCATAACAATGAATATGATTCTGTAATAAGTCAATGACATTATTTAAATCATTATACAGGAGTTTTGGATACATATGAAGCATATCAGACGTACGGTAAGGGATAACTTTTCCAATCTCGTTCTTATCCGAGATTGTTTATTCGTAAGTAATTACTGGGGTTATTGTTATCATCCAAGTCCTTGTTTTCTAAAAGTTTTTTTATGTATGTTTAATGTTATTTTTACCCATTTTGTCTTTTACTACATGATATGTAAGGAATCTTTCTTTCTTTTTTACGTTACGAGGTACTTTTTGACTTTTCCGACAAAAGTACGAGCAGAATGTTTTTTTAACTTATACGATAAGAAAGGATTTTTACGGTTTTATAAAGCCTTATTTTCATGAAGCTTCCTCCAAAATATTTCATGACTATTTTCAAAAAAATATCTTTCTTTTAAAATTGCATAACGTTTTGTGAAAAGAAATTGATTTTAAAGAAGAAAGGATATTTTCCTCAAGAATTCATTTCAAGTGTTTTAATTTAACTATACTTATGTTGATATATACATTTGTTTTATATGGATTATGTGATGATGGGATGATGTTTATGAAACCCATTTTATTCTTTGGGTTATGATGAATGTTTCAAGTTTATTTTGTGGCACAAGTAAGAATGATTTCATTATGAGATGGGTGGGGCCTATATCGCCCTCCAATTCATTGGGTAAAGATTTATATCTCATGATATAGACATGTCGGGAACGGTAAGTTAATCCAGTTCAGTGTTACAGGACTGAAACGAGGAGTGAACTCGATTCAGAAAGGGACTTTGTCCACTAATATGGTCCTGGCAGCAATGCCTTGGCTACTATGGAAATCATAATGTTTTTCCACAATTACAAGTTTTATTCCCATGCTATTTTATCATTCTTAATGTTTCTTTATGATCTATACCTTACGTACTTCCATGTTTTATGTCATTGCTCAAGCTTTTGATGTTTAAACATTATGTTCATGTTTTTAAGTTCAAATGTATATGGTATGTTTTATTTTATCCATGCTTACCCTTACTGAGCATTTGAGCTCACCCTTTTTATGTTTTATTTTCCCCAGGATAAAAAGAAAGGATTTAGGTAAGAAAAAAAAGGGGAAGATCTTTATGGGAGATATTGAATATCTTTCACCACGATTAGAAGATTACGTTCCAAGTTTCCAAAGACACTAAACTGTTACGGTCCTTGTGTGTCTATTTTTGTTATGTATTAAGTATTCCGCAAAAGTAATTTAATGTCCATGTACATCAAGCTTCGGGCCTCTACAGTTGGTATCAGAGGAAAGGTTTAGTCAACCTTTGGAAACTAGGATGCGAAAACGTTAGTGAGATCCCTAGAGATATTTCTAATGTATGTCTAGGGATGTCCCTAAGGATAAGTATACGTATAGGATATAGTCCTAGAACTATGGTAACCATATTAGAATTTAACCTAAGATGTTAGATATTGAGGGTACTCCCCCTTTACTATGTTGTTTTCCCTATCATGATTTTTGTCTCTCATAGAATTCTTTTTATGTTTTAGTCAATGGAGGGAACCGGAAGGAATTCGGTTAACATTGAATCCAATGGACAAATTGGTGACTATGAGCGACAAAATTGTGTAATGCCTAGAGAGAAAGATATTGTGATTATGATGAATCAGTCATCATGATATATGATTAACAAGGTGAAATTTAGTGGTATTCCTAAGTCATCAAATAAGAGGAAGATGGAATTTTATGCATGTTCGCATGGTGAGGAGCATAGATAAGGGAAGATTGAGATTTCTAAAGAAGGGAAGAAGAACCTTGAGGAATACCTCAAATGGAGGGGAAGATGTTATCTATGTGGAGAAAAGGGTCATAGAGTGACAGACTATTATGGAGTTCAATGTCTTATTTGTGGAGAACATGGGCATTACCCAACTCAATGCCCTGACCTAAAAAGTATCTTCTAAAATCAAGGAAGGACTTATTCCAGTACAATCATTGAAGAGGATGGATTGAAGTGTTTATGTATTGGTATTCAAGAATAATTTTGTTGAGGTAATTTTATGGTGTATTAGAATATTTTTGTATTAGTCTATTGTGGTTTTCAATAATTTTATGGTACCGGTAACCATGAAAAGTGATTCGAATATTTTGGAAAGCAGATGATATGCGCATAATGAAGGGATAAGGATAAAATGAAATGTTTGACAATATTCATGAGATAATGATTGATATAAGGACTAAGTGATATCACGGTTTGAGTATATATAATTTTGAGGATTTTAGTATGTGGAAAGAGTTAACTTTTGACAACACTCATGTTTTCACTAAGATTCAATGGGTATTCATTTTTGAAGAGAATACATGATTAAGGTATTCACCTGACTGGAATGTGACCAACAAGATATATGAGGGATAAATGATGGTATTCACGTGCTTGTTATATGACCCTTTTTTTTAGTAATCGAGTTTGGAAAGAAGTATTTTGGATAAGCCTAAATATTGGAATGGATAGTATTGTTTAAGGCTAGAATTTTTTGTTATAATAGTATTGTTTTCGAAAAAGGATAACATGCATGACGGGTGACAACCCGTCGCATCGGACAAGGTTGCGGGAATCGAACCCACAAATGAACTGAGACTGGACTTTATCTCATACCATGGCCTACAAGAAGTCCCTAGTTAGTGGAAAGTAGTTTTATTTTATTAAGCGGTATGATAAATAAAGTATAAGTCCATTTTTGGAACCATATATGATTAATCTCACCATAAGATGGACTTATAACTTTTGCTAAACTTTTGTTTGAAATAGATGGAATGAACCATCATTCTATCACATGATCAGCTAATGCTTCACGAATAACAAACTCAACTTCATTTCTTTAAGAGATGAAGTGGAAATTGTTCAATTCACAAACAATAGTGAGATTGTACAAAAATCATGTAAGTATTTATTTTAATTAATCAACTTTAGGGAAATGATATTGAAAACCAAAAATGTTTTCCTAGTTCTCTTATATCCGATGAATAAGATGGTACCTTAGATCATCACAAATTTATGGCTTTGTGATTGTTGGCTTTTTTATAGCCATGTTCTCTACCACCCTCCATCAGAACTTGATGGTTATATTTTTCTTCCATATCCATATTTTAACCTATGTTCTACTATATGGAAACCCACTGATGAGTTACTTTGGGTAATCGTTACATTTCATACTTTAGTTTTTAAAATTAAGTTTTAGTATTCCTTTTTACGATGTGGGTTTCTATGAATAGTAATCGATTTATAACCCTGACGAATTTCGAGGGAGAAATTCATTTTAAGGGGGGTAGAATGTAACAACCCGAGATTTTATAAGATACATTCTTTTTAATTTTATTCATATCTTCTGTTGTACGATACACCAAGATTATGTTTCGCTACACGCAACACCGTATTAGTTTTTAGTATACGCAACACTATTCTTGGCTCGTGTTACACACAATTTCAAGTTCGTTTGATAGAAGTTATTATACGCAACATTGAGTGTATATATATATATTAAATGTATAAGTAAAATATGGTTGGATTCCGTTATACGCAACAATAATGGAGTCTTGCACTACACGCAACCCTAACTTGGCTTGCATTACATGCAATCATGACCTTCTTCAATAGCGTGTGTTGTACGCAATATCAGGTTTCACTAAACAATGATATATGGTTATAATATTATTATGAACTAGAAGTTATGAATAGTATTAACTAAAATTCGAATTTTATAACATTATTATTCATCTTACATATTTTCTAGAACATGGTATGAGAAGAAAATAATTTTTTCGGGTAAAATAAGTATTTTTCAAAAAATACAGTTGTGCTGCCTTTTGATGGCGCACCCACATAAAATCTAGTTTTTGACATGTTTATAAGATAAATTTTAAAAAATAATATTCTTCTTTGGAATCAGGATATAAAAATTTACTTTGGATAAAATTTTCATATTATTCTGATAACTTTCATATTTTAATGAATAGTAAAAACACGCTATATTTTAATTAAAAACAACTTTTTTCATCGTAATTATTTATAAGGTAAAATTATAATATTGAATGGTTTTAAAGTATAAATATAATATATTTTTACCATTTAATATAATGTATATCATTATCATTGATTTTACATTTAATTCATAGGTTAAATCAATTCAATCTTTGGCAATGTTTTAACTTTTAAAACCTAATTGCTTAACAACGGGATTAATTTTAAATTAATTACTGAAACTTCGGTGTTTTGAATTTTGAAAAATGGATTCAATATTTAAAATCAGTGGGTCCAAATTATGTTAATAGGTTACTTTTTTTTATATTATAAATAGTAACTACGGTAATTTTTATTTACTGCGGTTAAAGGTAAATAGGGTAATTCAAGTTTAAAAGAATATTATAATAATTCCAAATTACCTTGAAACTTGTCCTAACTTTATTGGATGAGTATTGGCCGACCATGGGAATCCTTGGGCCGATTTTGGGATCCCAATGAGTCACTTGGTAGTGAAAATGACAATTTGGATTAATTAATTTAATGTAAAGACAAAATTGACTTTAACAAAAATCTTTTAGTAATTAATTTTTTATAAGGGGTTATATAAGTTATATTTTTGAATATAAATATTATTTGGAAAGATACAAAGCTTCCCTACATCATGTTATTTTTTTCATAATTTTTAGATATCAAATGAATTAATTTATTTATGAAACAATAATGATGTAGTGTTTACCTCATTAATAAATGATTTAAATAAATAAGATTATAATGATTAAAATATCATCGAAAACCTGTCCAATTCCAATTGGATGATTTTATTTCGAATATGAGTCATCTTATCTTAGACATTAATGTGTTTTGGACCTCTTGAAACCGAATATAAGTTTATAATAAAATAATTTTTTCACACTTTCCTAAAGAACCCTTCCTCTCCCTTTTAAAAGAAGACCACTTCTATGAAATTCCTCACACATATTAAGCCTTTTGGATCATCAAAACTCTGCCCAAATAATCTCCCTACATCTCTATACTCCCCCTTGAAGCCTTACATTAGGCATAAGAATCTCCAAGAAGTCCTTTTGGTTCAAACCAAAGGAAGTTACCAAAATTAAACTTAGCAGTTTCTCTTAAGTTGTTTTCTTTTATTCTACTTCTCCAACCCCTAAACTCTTTTTAATCCTTTATTTTGTAACAACAACAATATCATAAATATACTAGGATGTTGTTATGATAAGTATTTAAACTAAACTTACACACACCTCCATCTAATGGATGAAGAACATAATGTTTCTGTGATGACAAACTAACGCCTCACGAAATGATGATTGTTCGATTTTCTCCTACTGCCTCTCATGGTGGCCATTATTATGGAAATGTATTTATATATAATATATATTATGTTTATGATTTCCTTATACTTCTTTACTTCCCAATTATATCAAGCCTTTACGGTTTCCATAGTCGGTAAATACGATAATCTCATTTGAGGAAGTGCGGACAACCGCCCCCTCAAAGTGATGTGATTCGTTAATACCTTATGTGGGATGTATAAAGGATGTGGTTAATGATATTATATATGATATTATACTGTAATTATAATATAACTGTGTATTATTATGTTTTAATTCCATTAAAATAAGAAATAGAAATGAAAGTAGCGTTCATGCGTACGTACGGCTTACCGTCTCCAGGAACGGTGCGTTTCATTTCTTACCTCCATATGTTATGTACTATTATAAATGCGTGTATATTCTGGATATATAATGAATTTATATGATATATAAATCATTATTTACATTTTGGAAGTAAGTAAATCATGATATAAGTAATAATAACATCAATAACAACAAGTCCAAACACGTACGATAAATAAGATGATTTTACCCAAAACGCTACTTTAACTATAATTTACAAAAGAATGGGTAATATAAAGTCATAAGTGAACCATATATGATATCATAACAATGAATATGATTCTTTAATAAGTCAATGACATTATTTAAATCATTATACAGGAGTTTCGGATACATATGAAGCATATCGGACGTACGGTAAGGGATAACTTTTCCAATCTCGTTCTTATCTGAGATTGTTTATTCGTAAGTAATTACTGGGGTTATTTTTATCATCCAAGTCCATGTTTTCTAAAAGTTGTTTTATGTATGTTTAATTTCCTTTTTACCCATTTTGTATTTTACTACATTTTATGTAAGGAATCGTTATTTATTTTTACGTTACGATGTACTTTTTGAATTTTCCAACAAAAGTACGAGCAGAATGTTTTTTTAACTTATATGGCATGAAATGATTTTTACGGTTTTATAAAGCCTTATTTTCATGAAGATTCCTCCAAAAGATTTCATGACTATTTTCAAAAAAATCTCTTTCTTTTAAAATTGAATGACGTTTTGAGAAAAGAAATTGATTTTGAAGAAGAAAGGATATTTTCCTCAAGAATTCATTTCAAGTGTTTTATCAAAACCATTTTTCCATCTAAGATGACATTATTTTATATGTGTATCTTTCAAGTATAATGTCCCTATGACTTACATGGTTTCACTTTTCTTATGTTGATATATCCATTTTTTTCTATGGATTATGTGATGATGGGATGATGTTTATGAAACCCATTTTATTCTTTGGGTTATGGTGAATGTTTCAAGTTTATTTTGTGGAACAAGTAAGAATGATTTCATTATGAGATGGGTGGGACCTATATCTCCCTCAAATGCATTGGGTAAAGATTTATATCTCATGAGATAGACATGGCTGGAGTGGTAAGTTAATCCGATTCAGTGTTATAGGACTGAAACGAGGAGTGAACTCGATTCAGAAAGGGACTTTGTCCACTAAGATGGTCCTGGCAGCAATGACTTGGATACTATGGAAATCATAATGTTTTTCCACAATTACAAGTTTTATTCCTATTCTATTTTATCATTCTTAATGTTTATTTATGATCTATGCCTTACTTACTTCCATGTTTTATGTCATTTCTCAAGCTTTTGATGTTTAAATATTATGTTCGTGTTTTTAAGTAAAATTGTATATGGTATGTTTTATTTTATCCATGCTTACCCTTACTAAGCATTTGAGCTCACCCTTTTTATGTTTTCTTTTCCCCAGGATATAAATAAAGGTTTTAGGTAAGAAAAAAAAGGGGAAGAAATTTATGGGAGATGTTGAAGATCTTTCACCATGATTAGAAGATTACGTTCCAAGTTTCCAAAGACACTAAACTATTACGGTCCTTGGGTGTCTATTTTTGTTATGTATTAAGTATTCCGAAAAAGTAATGTAATGTCCATGTACGTCAAGCTTCGGGCCTCTACATGAAACCATAAAGGTATGATATAAATGAATAATAAAGAAGCATAAACAAAACATAAACATAATATAAGTCAAATATAAATATAGTTCCATCTTAATGGCCACCATTATAGGCAGTTGGAGATAATCGAACAATCATTGTTTCACGAGGCGTTAGTTTGCCATCCAGAGAAACCATATGTTATTCAGCCATTAGATGGAGGTGTGTGTAAGTGTAGTTCAAATCCTTCTCATGAAAAAATACTAGTATATTTAGGATACTGTTGTTGTTATAAAATAAAGTAATAAAAAGATTTTATGGTGTTGGAGAAGTAAAATAAAACAAAATAAAACAAATGAATTTAAGCGAAATTGTTACCTTTAATTTGGGTAACTTTCATTTGGTTTGAACCAAAAATACTTCTTGAAGTGCATTATTCCTAAGGTAAGGATTATAAGAGGAAGAGGGGAATCTTGAGAGCTTATTTGGGTAGGTTTTGGACGAGCCAAGGGCCTTGAGAGGTGTGTATAATGGGTTTGAAGTGGTCTTATTTTATAAGGTGGAGGAGGGGATCTTTAGGAAAGTGTGAAAATATTATATTATTATATAGTGATATTCAGTTTCTAAAGGTTCAAAACTAATTAAAGTCGAAGATAATATGACTCATGGTCGAAATAAAATCATCCAATAAGAATTGGATAGGTTTTGGATATTATTTTAATATTAATAATCATATTTATTTAAATCATATATTAATGAGGGTGATACTGCATCATTATTGTGTCATATATAATTTAATTTATTTGATGTCTAAAAATTATAATAAAAATACCATGATTCATTAAATCTTTATATATTTCAAAAAAACATTTATAGTCGAAAATATGACTTATATAACTGCATGTTAAAATTGATTCGCTAAAAGATATTTGTTTATGTCATTTTCACCTTTACTTTAAGTTAATTATAATAAAGTGTCATTATCATTCCTAAGTGGCTCCATGGGGTCCCAAAATAGACCCATGGATGCCCATGGTCGGCCATTACTCATCCAATAAGGTTCAGACAAGTGTTAAGGTAATTTTGTATTATTAGAATATTCTTTTTACCTTGAATTACCCTTTTTACCTTTAACAGTGGTAAATAAAAGTCAAAAGTTACTATTCAAAAAAAATTATTTTCATCTTATTGATCCACCTTTTAATTACTAATAACAACCATGTATGTCGGATTTTTGAAATTCATTTCACAGAAGTGGTAAAATTTCATTTAAATGAAAAAGTCAGTTCTTTTAACTACAACTAAGTGGTGTTACTATTCATCAAAAATAGAATCTTTTCAGAAAAATAACAAAAATTCATACTAAGATATATTTGATATTCTGAATTTAAAAATTATGTCTACTTTACCAAATTCAAAACATATAATTTTTATTAATTCAAAATTAATTCACATAGTCAAAACAAATAGTGTGTTTAAAAAAAAATAACTATCAAAAGATTGACACTTGTTTGTATCCAATTTCAATGTGAAATTAATTCCAATGACCCAAATTGGATTAAATAGTAAAAATATAATTTAATTACACTTTAAAACCAATTAAAAAGATAATCTACCCATATAAATTAATTATATTAAATGATAATTTTGAATTAAAATATAGTATTTCTCACTATTCATTAAAAAATGAGTTTTATCAAAAAAATACCAAAAATTTACCCAAAGTAAATTTTGATGATACAAAGCTAAAAAGGAATTTTAATTTGTAAAATATAACATAATAAAGTGACCAAAACTAGATTTAAAGAGAGTTCTCCATAAAAAGGTGGTAAATTGACCTTTTAAAGAATATTAGAGTATTTATACTTAAAATTAGATTCATTCAAATTTTAAGCCTCTAAATTTTATTGGATAAATGTAAAAACATTTAAAAAACATAAGTAATCATATTTTAGTTAGGTATATCCATTCCCATGAATACAAAAACTATGTGTTAACTACCATTTAAAATAATAATATCATTTTATTATTGTGCATCGTAAGATTTCAAAGAAACTCGTTGTTGCGTATCGGGTAAGACATCAAACATAGCACCCCATTTAAAGTAAAATTAATATTTAATCCAAAAATATTATTAAATATGAAAATGTCATGTTGTTTATTTACCTGGGATGTTACATTATTATTCTTTAAAGTTTTCCATATAGACTCGGGATAGTAATTATAATTAAGCACTCAAGGTGTAGATTTTTTTTACCTATACCTAATGGAAATCATTTTGTATTATACATTATTACTAAAATTTAAGTTTATAATGTGTAGAATTTAATATAGATATATGAAATATTCTTATGATAATAAAAATGGGTTTCATGTTCTGGATGATTAGAAATGAATACCATATGGATTGAATACATTATGACTTTGGCATGTCAGTGGTGTATGCTTCTTATTGAATCATTAAAATGGAGTTTAGAAAAAATAATTCAAATGAAAACCTATGTACTATCATACCTTTCATATTCCATCCATAATAATAAACTAATTAGTGGGTTCTAGGGTATATGAAAAATATTTGTTTAACTGATGTCTAACCAAGGTAGGATTTGTTCTCATATATGAAAAAAATAAAATGTAGGCCTTCATTTGACATAGGCTAAAAGAGTGTATGGTCCTATAAAGATAAGTGACATGTGTTGTCCTTATCTATTAGGTGAAGGGAGTGTTATATGATCATCAATTATGGTTAATAATATGTGATGCTCTAATTTGTATGGTTAGTCAATGATTAGTTAATAAAGAATGCATTACTTGATTTAAAGGATTTAAAAATTGGTATCCCAAGGTTACTTGATGTATTATATAAATATATTATATTATTACTCATAATTTTTTATAAGAAATAAAATGGAAATTCATATAATGACACCTATGTTTTATGTATATCATAGAAAAGTCATTTTTAGATTGAGTTTTGTTGATGATTTATAATAGGCCACACTTTTCATACATTATATGGAAAAAATAATAAATAATTGTTTATAATTATACTAATCCCCATTGTGTAAAACAATATGTAATATAAAACATAAATATTTAAAAAAAAATCTTATTAGAGTTTATCTATATGGCGTTCTAAATAGATATTCACGTAGAATATGATGCGATACATAGTGAAATTAATGATAGCTTTAAAATTAGTTTACAGACATATCCAAAAATAATTTTATATATTATTTCAATGTTATGTATATAATGTGATATAATTTGAATTATCACAATGTTTGTGAGTATTTTGTGAAGATCGGTGATTGTTGGTGAAATTCAAATAAGACATATATACATTTGGTATTTTTTTGATATATCATAAGGGACAATATGTATATGTGATAGGGTATGACATATGTAAAACTAAGGAATATTATAGGCCTTGGTAAGAGATAAAATTAATTATGATATAAATACATGACACCACTACCTTTAAAGTTTCATAAGGTATTACGTGTTCATATCAAATTATGGTGTTCTATATTGTTGATATGGTAAAATTTATAGTGGATGTAAAACAATAAATAATAACATCAAGATTTTCTTCCACATAACATATCATCAATCATTTATTATTAATAAGATAAAATATAGAGGGGAATAAATAGATAATTATAGAATTAAATTATATGGTAATAAACTAAAAAAAATGTTATTTACAATACAATTTAATTCATGAAGGCTTATGGAATACCCTCTAAGACAATATGAGGAGATGTTAAACATGAGAATAGTGCATGAAATTCTAATTGGTTCTCTATATAAGATGTTATCTTATGTTTCTTCCTTAATATCTATGGTACTAGAATATAATGGTTGAAAGGAGTATCATAATAAAAAATTTGTGGATTCATCAAGCTATTGATACCCATTCTTAAAAGGTTATCTATATAATGTGGTATAATACAATAGGATTGGTCATCATTGGTGTTTTATATGCTACTAATTTTATATAATGCATGGTTTCGATTTCATAAAACAATAATATCTTGTTTTATCAATTCATATCTCATTCCTGAACAAAATATGTTTCATTATATCCAAATAAAATAGTTGTATGCATCATTTTACCATTTATAGAATACCACTATTTAGAAATGTAATTCATTATTCATCTTGGTAACTTATTTATTGTTAAAAAATAAATTTAATATATTACATATATTTCATATCCTAATTCCAAAAAAAAATCCAATTCTTTAACCTTAGTCTCTAAAATTGAGAAATTTTACTTTTAATTAAAAAATTCACAATACATTTAAAATTAATAATTTGAAGACTAAAAATTTATAATTTACTTGTGATCATATGTTATTTACTTATAGGATATTAAATATTAATTATATATTTTAATTAAATGATTTATAATACATTTTTTCTTTTCTATGAAAGGATTATAATCATGTTTTTGATGGAAAATTCAAATACACTCCCTCGTCTGTAATAGTCCAACATGGGATATCATTGTGAGATGACATTCCAATGGAAGGTGGTTGGTGGGGATTTATTTTCCAATGATTCTTTTAGATGTGTGTTGGTTGATAAGTTGAGAAGTTAATCTCATCACACATTTTGACTGGATTCATTCCTACTATTAGAAACTTATATAAATTCAATGTGTTTTCATAAATCCATCCCAAGTATGATTTTATGATCGATTACCCATGTTCCAACAAGTGACCATTAACATTCATTAATGTGAATATATATATATATATCAGAGTATCTCTATGTTTTTTTGTTATTTTTTAGTAATGATTAATTTTTAGGACTATGGTTTGAAACCATATAGTTTTCCATTTCAAATTTTACACAAACTAGGTAGGAATTATGTTTTATAGTGTTTGGATCAGGACTATGGAAAAGAATTCCAACATATCCTTATCAAATCAATTAAAACCCACATAGTTTTTTCCACTTAACTTGGAAAATCATTTTATATAATGTCACATGAAAATTACCAATCCATGTAGTTTAACATCATACAGTAAGTATTACGTTACAAAGGTTCATAGAAATGGTTTATGTGGGACTAACACATGAGAAACCCATTTTGGTTAATCTTATATGTTGATAAATAGAGAGAAAGGGGTATGTTTGGGGATTTGACTTTACAGGAGGCCCATGTTATCTTCATCATTACATTAAATGAAGGTATAAAATTCATTACACTTGGTAGATAAGGAATAATCCTAGGATTGTCACCAAATCCATACCTAGCACATCACCACATCCATATCTAGTTCATCAGTTGAGGCATCACTAGCTCTTTAGTAGATAAGGATGATTATTATTTTCCTAATCAACATAAAGATGTCATATTCTCATCACATAGGGGTCTCATTCTCATCACAACAATCACACCCTCGGTATTTGGATTTTCCACCATACATCAGTTTGCAACTCCCATGCATGAGCTCATTGCCAAGCCTTGACTCTTCCTATTATTTTGTCTACCTTTCCCCAAAATAGTAAGACAAAAGAAGAAGAAATAAATGAAAACTTCTCTGATACCAATTTGTGACATCCCTACCCGGGTGCCACTAAATGGTGACCCAGGTCTATTGGCCACATTCCCTCATGCCTTCCTCCCCATATGCTAGAGGGTGTCAACTAGCAACAAGGCTCTGGGAAGTCAGTCTTGGAGAGACTATACACTCTTTTATCAGAATACAAACACCAACATATGAAAAATAAAATAACCAAGTGAAGAATCATATGAATGATCATAATAATACCAAGTCATATAATATTCAAACAAGAATATACAATACTCGAATGGAAGGTAAAACATGATATGACAATGCAAGTGTCAAGTGTCTACAATTGAACTATAATTAAAGACACAATGACTCCCAAGCGGGTCTCGAACAAAACCTAGTTCCCTCTCCCATGCTCCAATCCCAAATAGAAACCTATACTAGGGCCTTTCCCTTATCCTGTCTTACAACAATAAAGTCTACACTGGTGCTGATTAGGCGGCCCGAATTGGGTGTGAGTACAACCTAGCAGGCCACCACTAACGGTGTCTAAAACTAGTCCAGTAAAAAGATTGTGTATGAATTTTATGAAACAATAAAGACAATGAATAATTAAACTGTTATCACATTGTCATTTAATCATCTATCATCAATTTATTTTCACCTTCAATTCAAGTTTCCCATTTGAATCATAATTTATAATTATCATTCATTTAGTGTATGTCTTCCTGCCTAGCACCCCATAATCTCATTTGAATCATCATTCATTATTATTATTCATTTGGTGTAGGTCATCATGCTTAACACCCTATAAACTCATTGAATGTAGGTTGTAATGCCTATCACCCCTTTTCTCATTTGGTGTAGGTCGACATGCCAACCACCCCATAATATCAAGCTTGGATAACTATTGGGGAGGAACTCCATGTCCAAGTCCCAACTTCTAATTCGTCCAGAACACCATGTCTATCACCACAATGATCTTATCCATTAAATCATTCATTAATTCACAAGAACTAGACACATTATTCCATTACCCATCCAATGATTAGTTAAACATTTCAAAGTCCATTAGTTAACTCAACAATTAACTAAGTACATAAACCATTAATTAATTAACCAATTAATTAATCAATCAATACAATTCTCATTCCATAATTAATTCTTCACAATTAATTACCCATATCAAATATCAACTTGTCATAATTAATTTTCTCAATAAATTATCAATGATAAACATCATGTAACATAATTAAATCTCACAATTAATTATATTTGGTCAACATCATGGCACATAATTAATTATCTTACATAGCCAAACATCATTTCATAATTAATTACCACAAATTAATTATATTATCGCAATCAATTTAATATCTCAAAGAAAATATATCAATCCATAATCAATATCTAAAACAAATATCAGTTTGGGAAACCCCCCTTCTTTTGTTCCGCGATTCAACTATCAATTAATCACCAAGTTAAATCACAAGTTAATTCTACATTCCTAAGTACTCCAATTTAGGAATTCAATTATCAAGGGAAGATCGAAAATCATAAACTCAATTTAACATATCATAAATCATGACTATGGGAGTTAAATTTATACCACCTACCTTGGTTTATTGATGGAATTTATCCCAAAAGAAATCCTCAAAATCCGAGTGGCACAACTTCGTCAATCAAGATCTTAATCTAAATCCCTAAACCAAAATTAAGATCAGTGACATCAAGATCTTTCAAATCTAGATCTTGATACAGAATCCAAGATCTAGATCTCAACTCATTAGTTCAGATAATTGAAATAGTAGAGATATTTCATGTAAAGATCAAGGAAAGATATAGGAAATAACAGGAGAAGCAACGGAATGAAATCCACTTCCGTGAAGAGAGAGGATCTTAAATCTGGGATTTTGAACTCGAAGAATGGTGTTTGGATCGCCTTGGAATCCCTCCATAAGGATTTTAGATCACATAAAAAATTTCAAGCCTGGGAATTGGTCGAACATGAGAGGTTTTGGGGGATCAAGGGTTTTTAAATCCTAAATTCCAATTAAACTACTCTGCATGCATGGTTTCACCTGGGAGGCCACACGGTTAGGCCAAACTGTGGGACAACCATGTGTTCTTACACTACCCAGACAGATCAATGGCATGTGGTTAGAAAAACCATGTTCCAAATGTGCTGACCTCCACTTCCCAAATGGTTATCTTGCGCATGGTTTATCCAAACCATGTACAAATTGTGCACAACCCCATGTATTTCCACGTTCCTTAAAAACATTACCCAAAAACACCCCAGGTCATACCCCAACCCAAAGGTACTTAATAACAACAAAAAGTACCTGAAAACACACTTGGTATTTCTCTATAAAAGGCCAGAATCTTATAAATTTCATCTTGGATAAATAAAAAACTACATAAAATAATTAAATTTATATCTCAAATGAAGAAAAAAAGGAAAAAAATTATTTAAAAAAATAAAAAGATTAAAAAATTTGGAGTTAAATAATGAAAATAGATCCTTAATCTAGACTTTACTCCCTTAATTGAGTTTAATAAATAAACACTACAAGATCTATTTTTTTTGTAAACACAAGCAAATAACAAGAATAAAAAAAATAAAATCAAACCGCGTTGGATTCTCAGTTAGAAAAGGTTTTCTAAAGAGAAAATAATTCCCAAGATGATGAAACAATGAAAGATGAAGAATAATCAAGCCCACATATCCTGAGAATCAAATAAAATTGACACTAGTGGCCATTGATGATAATCATGTTTTCTTTGGTGTCATCTTGAGTTGAGAATATAGTGTCACAGATACAAAAAAATTAGGGTTTCATGAGCTCTTATTTTGTAAAAGATTTTTAGCATCAATTTTTGCAAAAAATTACCCCATTAAGTCTCAATTAAAACTTGTTTAGTGTAATTTTTTAAAATCTGATTCCAGAAATTCATTTACAGTGTTGTTTTTTAACTCAATGTGGAAAATTATTTTGTATAGAATTTTTTTTGTTTCTTTTTTGAAAACACCAATGACAAAAAGTGATATACAAAACTTGTCACATCACTTTATTTTAAAAGCAATGCGAAAAAGTATCTATAGATATATTCTGTATCAGTTTATAAAAATATATTCTATATCCCTGACATTGAATCCTTTTTTTCTACTAGTGACTTAGTGTGTGACCCTCTAGGTTGCATTCTTAGTGGAATTAGGAGAAGTATCCTAATTCCCAAGGTTAGTATCTAATAACATGTCAAGACACCCATTTAAGAAGAATCTAGTGCTAAAAAGACATGTTACCTTATACCAATTCTTACTCTGTAATATAATCTCTTTATATTGATATCTCTAATCAATAAGGTTACATTCCAGTTCCATCAGCCTATATGCCTGATTTCTCTTTCTTTGAATTTTAGAAAATTGAACATGTCTATAGAACACCATGAGAATGGATTTTATTAGGCTATATAATTTCCATCAATGTAATTGTGATTTCAACATCCATTAATAAACATAATGGACAAATCCTTTCATGAATTATTTGTTAATGCAATATTATTTTTGACACACCCAACATATCCTACTTCACCACGAACATATTTCATTAATACATCTAAGAAAGTGGCTCATAATACTCATTAATAATATTTAAAAAGTATAAGTACCAATATAAATATTCATAACAGGAACAACCAATGAAACATATAAATTTGGATTTCCTACTACAGGTATCATTCTCATAATATCCTACTAGATATTACCAATGGTATACATCAAGAGAAGATGCATCAAAGTCCTTGGAGTATCCACTTGTAATATCCTGTATCATTTTTCTCAATCAAAATATATCATATATGTATAGAAAATTTATTCAAGAATAGTATCGTAGCACTCTCAAGTTATCATCATAGCGGGGAACTACTATGAACTGTTAGTGAGACAAATAAACATAGGATATTAACACATACTATGTTATATATAAGAAAATCCTGATTTGATAAGTAGTTTATTAATATTCATAACCATGAATAAAAGTTATCATAAAGTACGTAGAATTTGGTTCTATGGAAACAAATCCAATAGAATACCACTTTCACTAGACCCAACTGCAAAACAACCTTCGGTCTGCTAGTTCTAACATGATACTTATGCTTCTATTAAGATAAAACTTTAGTCAAGGGGTCCTTTAAGTTCTATTTTTAGGGTACTCTTATTACTAAAAATTCTCCCATATGATGAAAGTCCCTCATTAGGTGATACCTCTGGAGTATGTATTTTTTCCATTGGTGTGACCTTGGCTCTTTTGCAAGAGCCACCACCATAGTATTATCACAATACAATGTGATAGGGTTTTACTGCTAGGTACCACATCAAGCTCATGGAAATGTTTTTGAATCCAATTGGAATCCTTGGCTACATCAGAAGATGATATATACTCAGAACCCACTATGTAACAGGGAAAAATATATACTTTTAAATCTTATAGCTCAAAGCTCCTCATTTGAGATAGAAATCCAGAATATGACTTCAGATCATAATGATCTATCTTAAAACCAGCATCAGTATAACCTATGATGACCAGCTCATTGTATCCTCCATACACGAGGAACATATCCTTAGTTCTTATCAAGTACAAGAAGACAACCTTAACAAACGTCCAATGCTATTCTCTTGTATCTTCTTGATATCTTCCTACCATGTTCAGTGCATAGGCAACATCAAGTCTAGTACATAACATGGAATAGATGAATGATCCTATCACTAAATCACATGGGATCTTTCTCATTCTCTCATTCTCTTACTGTGTATGAGGACAACTTTTCATAGAATGATGTAAACCATGTGAAATTGGAACCAATACCCTTTTAAATTGTTCCATAATAAATATATTTAGTATTTAGTCAATGTATGTACTTTGAATTAGTCCAAAAAACTTCTTGGATCTATCATGAATGATCTTGATCCCTAAAATATAGGCTACTTCACTTATGTCTGTCATGGATAATCACTTTTTAACCATTACTTAACATATTGTAATACTAGTATTCCATTTACAATCATTAATATGTCTTCAACATATAATATTAGGATAATTAATGCATTCCCACTAAACTTGTTGTAAACACACGATTCACACTCATTCTTAAGGGAACCAAATTCATTTATGTCTTTAAAAAAATAAAATTTCCATAAACTGGATGCTTTCTTCTATCTATAAATGGTTCTCTACAACTTGAAAATATTCTTGGAATTACATGGAGTCACAAATCCTTTTGTATGTGTTATATATATATCTTCATTAAGGTTCCCATTAAGGAATGTTGTTTTGAAATCCATCTTCTAAATATCATAGTCTTGGTAAGAAGATATAGCAAGTTTAACTCTAATGGATGTAAACATGGAAAATGGTGACAAGGTTTAATAATAATCAATTCATTGATGTTGTTTAAACCATTTAGAAACTAGCATTTCTTTATAGGTATTTACTTTAACTTCCATGTCCGATTTACTATTGAAAACCAATTTTCATCGAACATGATTTACATCAACTAGCACATCGACAAAAACTCAAAAATGGATTTGATACCTGAAATACATTACAAAATCCATGGCTTCTTATCATATTTCATCTTCTGAGATTTATACTATCTCCTTTTAGGATATAGGATCTTCATTTTCAACTAATAATGATTCACCATCCTTGGTGACTAGAAAAATAAATCTCTCATGTCTTCTTACCTCTCTTATTCTCTTACACATTACTTGTGTTTCAGGAACTACTTCTTCCATAGGAAGCTATGGAATATGTTCCTGTTACAGCTCTTATATATCTTGAGCATCAAATTCATCAAAGTCAATCTTTCTCCCACTATCCTTTTTGAGGATTTTCTCCCTCTCAAGAATGATCTCTTTTCTTTTGATATTCACTTTCTTGTCTAAGGGGTTACATAGGTAGTATCCCCTTGTTTAAAGCGGTTACCCTATAAAGATACATTTCATGCCCTGAGGTACTATTTTGTCTCCTTACAAGGCCTTAAAAATTTCCACACTACCCCATACACATGTATACAAAAAAACTGGTTTCTTTAAACTCTATAGCTCAAATGGAATTCCATTATCTGATTTAGTTGGAACTCATTTTAATGTGTATGCTACAATTTTTAATTTATATCCCCAAAATGATATGGATGATTTTCACAAATCATCACTCGCCTTACCATGTATAAAAAGGTACAGTTCCTACTTTCACTAACATGCTTCCATTGTGGTGTATAAGGTGGAGTGAGTTGATATAGAATCCTAGACTCCCGTAAAAAGTTTATGAACACTTAACATATTCACTACCTCAATCAGATAAAATAATATTTATCTTATTACCATGTTGAATCTCTACATAATTCTTAAATTCCATGAATTTCTCAAAGGAATCAGACTTATACCTCATTATGTAGACATATCCATGTCTACTCAATTCATCAGTAAATGTTATGATGTAAGAATATCCACCTCTAGATTCAAATTAAAATGGTCCACACACATCAGTGTGTACCAATCCTATAATCTTTATGGATCTTTCACCCTATCAAAAAAATGGTGGTTTGTCCATTTTCCTAGTAAAAAATCATGACCTCATTCAAGTGGTTTTATCATAGAAGAGTCTAAATATCCATCTTGATTGATCTTTGTCAAACACCACTTGTTTAAATGATTAAGATGGTGATTCCAAGGTTGGTTATTATGTGATTCATGTAAATGTGATTCGTTATCAATTTACAACACTTATTATCTGTAATTTAATACACGAAGGCCGTTATTTAAATGCACCTTACCAAAACATATGTTGTCCTTATAAAAGAAACCCCTTTTACTTCCAAATTTTAAGATATACACATATATATCTATAAATGACACTGAAATCATGTTTTGGTTACTATATGTACACAATAGAAATATTTAAAAACCAAAATCATCCATTTTGAAATGAGAGGTGGTAGTCACCAATAGCTAGGGAAGCTAGCCTCTCTTATATAGCATCTCTTAGATCCACCTTTACTATAGAAATATTTCGAAATATACTTTATTCCTGCATTTGTATATTGATGTGAGAAAGAAAATTATATCCAATACCCAATGTGTATATATGGAATGATTTCACATGATAATGAATGCATATTTAGCTTCTCATTGCTTCTCGGTGTAGTTCCCCTTCTAGTGGCCTGACTTGCCACATGCAAAACATACTTCTTCCTTTTACATTCCCTAACTTTAGATCTTTCCCTTTATAGAAGAATAGTGCTCAGGATATTTAGACTATTTATAGGTCTTGGGACCTTTTTCATTTTTATTCCTTTTCTTATTCACCATAAGAACCATGGGTTTATCACGCTCCATATATTTATCTACTTGGAGAATCAGGATCAAATTTTTAGAAAGACTCTTCTCATTATTGCTCATATTGTAATTAAAAATAATTATGGAGAATTTATTAGGAATATATTAATGTATGAGATATTTATGAAACTCATAAAATAATTTAATACCTATAACTCCCATATATTCAATGTAGCCAGTAAACTTGAAAACATGATTCCCAACTAGTGTAGACTCTCCATGCTTAGTTGTGAACAAAGCATTTAAGATACCACACATCTCTTATCTCACCTTCTCTTGATATAGATCCTAAAGGTGAGACCTCCTGCTATATGCTTCCATGTCTTTATGTTGCTTAAAAATATCCTTATACATTGATGATAACATGAAGCACTGAACATCTATAGCATTATTCAAATGTTTCTCATAGAGAGATAGCTCTTCCTAACTTTCCACATTACCAGGTGGAAATAGAAAAGGTCCTTCAAGCACATACAATTTCATTTCATGGAAAAGGATGACATGTAGACACCTTTTCCATTATTTGAAATTTTCACTGGTGAGATGGTTATCCTTCTCATGTATAGATAATAATGATATGTTTGATGTCATTTTATTTCTATTTATAAAAAATAATATAATCTTTGTATTAGTACTTTACCTGATAAAATAAAAACAAATAAAAAAATATTATATTTATTATTCTCCAACTATATTATCTAAACACAATATCCCTCACTATTAGCTTTGGAATATCCTATTTTTGGATATTATAGTTGAAATGATGGATATTCCCCTTCTCATTACACCAACATGGGTTTTTCAACCAACTTTAATGGTTTTAGGTGTGCATTCCAAATTCCAACTATATTAACTCATAGTTCCTTAATCTGTTGAGTGGACTCCCCACTCCTAAAATCATAAATATAGATTTAAAAAACCCTTCATTATTAGATATAATAAGTCCTTATTGGGTTGTCAAACCTTGATGTGAACCAAGTTAAGTCAACCCAAAACATAATGCTAGAATTCCCTAATAATGGAATGCACCCCAATAAGGGTTGGTCAAGAACTTTGAACTATAGTTCTATTTTAACTAAAGTAGTGGAAGGCTATTCTTAATTAATATTTTAGTGGGATATTTTATCTTTTTATGTGTAAATTTACAATTATTATCTTTATCAAATGACCATTAATATTAATTGGATTTACTTAAGTGATTAATAATTTCTTAGATCATATTTACACATAATAGAATTTATTTTAGTTCTACCATTCTTCCTTGTTAATTTCATTAAATTATGTGATCATGAAAATACAGCCCTAATGAAATGACCATTAAACTGATAGAAATAATATAATAAAGTTGTATGATCATGAGCTTAAACTAATGGGTTTATATATATCCATTGATCAAATAACCATTAACCTATGGGAAAAACGCATTGAACCAATTAGGATTCAGATTACAGCTTTTCGCTTGTCCACCTATGCATCTCATTAGATTGGTTTCACCTCATCTTCAAACTTGAACCACCTCTGCTATCTTGGAAGCTCCATCATTTACATATTCATTTTAACTCACATGAAAGAGAGGGTATAAAGTGTTTACATAAAATAAACCACGGGGACACATGCCCTACATATCAATAAGAGATAAGGTGTGTAGAACAAAAATTTAATTTAATAATAAATTAAATGAAACCAATCACATACAATGGTTAGGTATGGATCATGATCAACCACATGTATCCAAGAATTATTCATTTAATAAAACTAGTATTCAATTGTTAATAATTATTTTTTAAGATAAATCTCACTCGAACCAATTAATTATTACCTTTAATTAATCATTTATTTTATAATAATTCTCATCTAAATTTCCTTGAGATTATCATCCATTATAATTTTAATCAAATTAAATGAATTAATTTTAAATTAATAATTTACATAAATGTACCTTAGAGGAAACATAGTGAAAACCTGTATGATTTCTCCCAACATGTTTTATACTCTTATGATATTTTACTCCTATGGCATATAGAATACATGAATTATCACTTACATTCACAACATGAACTTCATGGAATATTACATGATTTACATGATTATTCGGTCACATGTTATGCTTTAATATATGTAGAGTAACAACTAGTAATACGACTCCTAGATGATCTGTGGATGTGAATATTATGCCAATATTAATTAATCATTTATATATATATTAAAACCTATAACATGGAGTGTCCAATCCTTATGACCACATGAATGTACATGTCTCATGTTTTACATCATATAACAAATAAAATTTAAATCTGCATAACATGGTATAAGTATATGACGTGTATATCCGATCATCATGGCATGTACATATCTCACTATATATCTGAGAAATATTCCTAGGGACTCAAAATGTAATATGTTCCTTATAAAATTTTGATTAAATGGTGTTTTCAATTGGCAAAAAACCATGTGAACTCTGAGTAACATGGTTACTTTTTAGGCAGGCTATGTATGGAATACACAACCCATTTGCGACTTAAAGGGATTACACGCTATGTATGTGGGCTACACGATATGTACTATGACTGAACATGTTCCCTTAAAGGATGGTAAACACATAATGAATTAAGTGTGTAATTAAAGAAATAATCAATTCGTAATCTTGAATTGATTTCTGAATCAATTCTATGCATTGTGCATGAAAACACATCTTGTAACTCTTGTTTCATGGGGTGTAGTCTGGTGTTGTTCAACTAGAAACCTTGGAACCTCTGGATGATGTCCTCTATTTTAATTTAATCATTAAATTAATCATTTCTATAAAATCTATGATAAAAAATGAGGAATAAGTAGATTTACCAACTCATATTAACATAAGAGTTAAACATGAATTGAAAAGCTAAAATAAAATGAAAAAATCACCAATGATCTTTAAATAATCATAAATTATAATGTGGCCACTCTGATACCACATATAGGTTCTAGGAATAATGGAAGCATGCGATGGGAGGTTCCCAACTTGGATTTCTTCCATTATCGATGATCAATATGATATCTATACGATGATGAATGTTGTGATCCATGGATTTGAGCCAAATAAATATAAAATGAATAATTGAACCAGAACTAAGAGAAGATCATCAAATATTATGTATATTTAATTTAATTTAATATTTAATTACATTTGTTGGAATTATTTTTTAATTTATTAATCTGATGACAGATATTCGGTACACTATCGTTGTGTTGTAGAAACCATGTGTAGATTTCCTCTAGTAGTCATACACACATGTTTCATGAATCTCCAGACTTCACTAAAGGAATATTTGGATTTTATTGTGGAAGATACTTACGTTTTCATCATTTTTCTTTGAATAGTTCAAGAAACACTTCCAAATAATTCTCCTTGATCTAGTGGGGGAGGATTTCCCTCAATTCGTGGGAGTGTTCATGGAGAAGGGAGTTCACTATGTCTGATAGGATTCTCCAAATCTATTGTGCACAACCAAGACAAATTAATTGGCTATCATTGGAAAAATAACATAATTGGGAATTTAATTTATATGGTTAACATCAAATAATTTCACAATATCCCATGTTTAGTTATTTAATCCTATTGAAACCCCATATCAAATAACATTATTATTATTAATATTTATCAAAACATGCTCAACTTGAGAATTATAATTCCATATTATTTTATCAAATAATATTAATATTATTATTTCTCACTGGACCACTCTACTCAATATGGAATTCCTACACAATATTTAGCAGGCCTTGAATAATGACTATTTATTTATTACAAAAATATATATTCATTTTTCATTAATAAATAAATAAATATAATATTCATTAAATATAAAATAAATAATTTCTAAATATTCATCTTATATTATATTCTCTTGAATAACTAGTGGAGTGATATATGAGATCAAGCGTACATGAATAAATATTAAACCACATAAGGGAATAATATTTATTAAATTTGTTAAATAATAAATAATAATATATTATTTAACTGAGATTCTGGATATAAATAATGTGTGACCCTCTAGGCCTCTTTCCTAGTGTCATTACGTGAAGCAGCATACATTCCAAGGTTGGTATCTAGAAACAAACCAAGGAAACCATAGAAAAATAAGTTAATTACATAATGACATGTTACATCATACATACGCTTACTATGTAATATAATATCTTTATCTTGATATCTCTAATCAAGTGGGTTTCATGCTAGTACTTTCATCCTATGTGCTCGATATCTCTTTCTTTGACTTTGCAAAAATTGAACTTTCCTATAGAACACCATGACCATGAATTTATTTAGGCTATATCATTTCCATAAAAGGTCATGATATATCAACTTTTTTAATAAACAGTTGGGAAAAATCCTTCCTCACATTATTTAGTAATGAAATATTACTCCTGACACACCCAACATATCCTACTTCACTGACAATATATGTCATTAGGTTTTTTGTCAATACATGTATGTGTGTGACTCATAATACTCATTAATAGTAATATTAATGTATAAGGACCAATAATCATGGAAACAGATAGGAACATCCAATTATTTAGAGGAATGTGGATTTTTTACAAGTTGGTCTCATTCTCATAATATCGTAAAGGATATTACCAAGGAAATACACCATTAGAGGGTTCCTCAAAGTCATACGAGTCTCCATCCATGATAGACTATATCATTTGTGTCCCTCAAATGATATCATGTGACTACAGAACATTTATTCAAGTATAGTGTTGTAGCACTTTCAGGTTTTCATCATAGCAGGGAACTTCTATGAAATTTTAGTGCATCAAATACTCTTAGTACATTTTCACATAATATGTCATGTAGAAGAATAATCATGATGTGATAAGTAGTTTATTAATATTCAAAACCATGAGTAATTTTTTTTATAAAGTATGTAGATGTTTGATCAATGGAAACAACTATAACAATATTATTGTAAGAACCACTTCTTCTACCAATGTTTTGGAAATTTTGTCTTCTACAAGGATTCTTACATAGTGTTTTAATCTCAAATTATCAGTTTGTTTGTCCATTAATAAGGGATTACCAATAGAGGAGGCAAAGTCCCATTGAATTTGAAAGTTCCAGTGAAACCAATTCATCTTGATTATGTAGATTCATACCTATGTATATGTATATATTATGTTGGAAGGATCAAAATTCATGTCCCATTTCTAAATTCCTTGGTATATAGGTTTTAGAGATATTGAACCCATACTCTATTCCCTTCATTTTCAATCATCCATAGGGAATACCACATGATAGTATCCATTCCCCATAATTGTCATTCTAAACTCATCAAATCCCAAAAAATATTTAATTCTTTGGGTGTGGTAATGGAAATTGAAAATAAATTCACCCATTATATTTGTGAGATGCAAAATGATAGAGTTCTTAAAAAGGTTAATGCATTCATACACCTCTTCTTAATTTACTAAAACATGGAAAACTCTTCCCTTCCTAACCAATCTTCTAGGAGGATTTATTTCAATTTTTTGAGAAATAGATTCTAGAAGAATCTTTAAAAACCAATACAATTTTCTTATTTGGACTAGAAACATCATCAAATGTACATTCCACCACATTTTCCTTATTGGTTTCAAGGTATAAAATCTCTTTTTTCCCTATATTATCACCCTGTATCCTTTATAGACTTGATTCATTTGGATTTTTAATTAGATTAATCATCCCAAAACCTTCATGAAAACTCAATATAGGGTTTAAACCCTTTTTTATATTTTCCAATATCTTTCAAATATTTAAATATTATAGCTGAAATGATGAAGAGAATTAATGTTCATACTATACATGTTATCAAAATGATTCCTTTCAAAAAATTTATAGAAATTCAAAATATTTTTCTTTAGAAAAAGGAAATAAGATTCATTTTAAATCATTTTTTAAAGCCAATGATTTTTAAATATAACATTATAAATAATTATAGAACATTCAAACATAACTTAGAATATATTTGGAAGAACATCGTTATGGATTAAAAGAAGAAGTTCTTGACTGAAGAGAGAAATAAAGTTTGGTTTCCTTATTTTTTTAAACATGAGTACATAAAGAGAGGAAAAGGAAAGGAAAATATGATATTCAAATAAATAAAAAGAGGATAAAAAATTCATGAGTTCCATGAAAGGTAGATCCTATGATCTCATCAGTGGAATCATATCATAACCAATCTTGTCAAACAATGAGATTATAATATTAAATTGTTACCAATTTGGTACGTTTTGAATATTAAGACACATTAAATTAAAAAAAATTGATAGATATTTATTTTCCATATGTATCATGATAATGATAATAATAGACATTCATGGGTAGTTAATTCACCAAACAATACAAACAAGTGGTGTATAGAAAATGCATCCAACGGAAATAAAAGTGAGATGAAAATCCCTTACCTGCTCTGGAAACTTTTGAGTCAAAATCCCCATAATTGAATAAATTTAAATTCATCCTTAAATATCATGTGAATAAATAAATTTATGATATAAAATATCAGTTTGGATGTATATACATCACATAAATAAATATCGGTGAATAACCTAACATATCTCCCATGGAAGATAATTTGAGACAAAATTCCCTTACCTTGTGTCTCAAATATTGGATCCTAATGTTTATAATGAAAACAAGAGGGGTGAATTGTTGTTTAAAATTAGAAAAACCTATATACCAAAACTAATTATTAATTTTTTTTTGAATTATATATCATTTGATAATTAGTGTACTTATAATAGACAAAAAGTTCATCCGAAAAATCATAGTTTAGTAATGTTTCTTAAAATAAACTTTCTATATCAATACAAAATGAAAATATAATAACTTATAGAAACAATTAAAATAAATTATTAAAGTATAAATAATAATTAATTTATAAAATATATATAAAGGATTTGATACTCTTTAACCTAATGGGTAATGGAAGTCACATGCTCTGACTTTGTGTATCCCTTGTTTTAAAGAAATGTAGTGTCTGTCTATCTTCAGATAGAACTCCCTTGATCATAAAGATCAGATTTAACTCTCTATTACAATCCATGGAAGCCCTAAATATTCTTAATTAGAATCATCATTATTCCTATCCCTAGATTGTATTGATCAAAACCCAAATCAAATATAGCGTATAGAAATTCCAAAATATTCTCAATAATTTATAATACTCACTCAGAATAATTAAAATGAAAACTGTCTAAAAATTATTAACCCTATATAAAAGATATTACATTAAAGAAAAATTCATATGAGTTGTGTCACAAAATCATCAACTCCTAGATCTATGAATGCACCTTTATTTATTGGAACACATCCAATAGTCAGCTTCCATGATTCTCAGAGTTGGTTACAATGGACTCTGATGAGATCCAGCATAACAGATCAACATATACATCACTATCTTATGTCATTTTGATAGTACAATTACAATGGTATAAATTTATTTCATCCAATATAAATGATTCAGACTATATGATTATAAACATTATTATTCTGATGGAATAAAAACAAGGTCATCCCAAAGGACTAAGCTCTGTCAAACTGGTAAACTAAACATAGTCACATGAATAGAATAAAATTAGTTATACAGAATAAATATAAATTTTCATTATGATGGAAATGATTTTTTTATATCAATGGACTTAACATTTTCATTCAGATGGACTGTGATTTTTTAGTCTGATGGAGTATAATTTTTTACTCCAATAGACCATAATGTAGTCAGTCTGATGGACTAAACATCAGTGTAAAAAGTTTTTATTAATTAGTTTTTTAAATATTTTTCATCTAGAATATTAAATGGTTTTCTAAAAAACCATAATGAAAAACTTATTTTTTAATCCAAGGTAGAATTCCAAGGGAATTTTTTTTGGCATTTAGTGGATGGAAAATTCTTTGAACTGAGTTTTAGAATGTGATTTTGAGAGTTGAAACTATTTAATGGATTGTTTTTAGACTTGTATAAAATAATTAGGGGTTCCCCAAGTGATTCATTGAGTTTTAGGAGTGTAGGGATCCAACAACTCAAAAATTGGATGGACTGGTCAGGGTTCCCGATTTTCTTGAATCCATGTTTCACCCCAGTGAAAATTGTGTGGCTATAGAAGGTGAGCATAAGTGGATCATAGGGGCTTTAAATGGTTTCACAAACCATATGCCTAGATCGCACACTGTGTTTCAATTGGGAAGTGTGTATGAATTATTTTAGGATGATTAGAACACATTTTTGGGAAATTATGTGGGGAAATTATGCAACATGGGGTTCATAAGAAAAAAGAGTTGTACAGTTGTAGCACAGTTTGGCCAACCCTATGGCCAAACTGTGTGCCCATTATTGAGGTTAAAATTACCATTTTACATTAATGAGTTTTAAATATTTTTTCTTTCTTCTTTCCTTCTTCTCCAGTCACGTGTAACTCTTCCTTGGTGTCGTGGGTTCTTCCACCACTCCAACCTAGGCTTCTAGTTCTCTCCTCCATCCAAATTCCAAATGAAGTGTCATCAGTCTCTATGAAAATGAATAAATAATCTCTTGATTACTATTTATTTTTTTCTATTTTCACATTCACCTGTGTAGCACTATTGTTTTTTGATCTCATTCCCCTTATTTTTAGGTTGGATGTCTATTTCATCGATTTCTTCCAAACCAGACCGAATCAAGACATTTTCTTAGATGAATAGACCATCCTATGCATCAGGTACGTTGTCTATGGATATTTGAACATGTTTCCACTATTTTATAAATATTTTCATTGTTCCACACACAAACATTTATTTTTAATCATCATAAAAATGTTTTATTCATTTTAAATTGGTATACACACCTTGAGGCACACCTGTTGTTTTTTTTGTAAATTTTTATGTAAACCTCGATCATGGAAACACCTTGGGTTTTCCAGCTTAAATGTTCCTTTACAATTCTTCCATCATTATTCCATAACTCATTATAAGCGTTTTTCATGGACTATAAATGGAATTTCTCCACTGAAGAATTTCCCCAGTTGATAATATCACCTCCTAAGTTCTATGATAAACCATGGAATTATTTTCCATGTTTGGGTAGTTTTTGGAAATTCTCCATTTTAGTTAATTGAGTTATATATTATTAATATGACCATTTATTGAGATAAATTAATATATTTTTATAAAAAAATTATGTTTTATAATAAAACCCATCAGAATAGGTGTGTTGTATTCTAAACTAAAATGTAATGATTAGTTATTTTCAAAATTATTTCCTTATTCCATAATATTTTTCATATGCATGTGTTTTTATTGTTAGATATGGGGAGTTTTAAATATGTTTCCTCTAATGAAATTATAGAATGAATTGAATAACGAGTATAAAATTTCATGTATATAATTATATCAAATGCCAAACACCTTCAAAGTGGGTTGGCCATCCTAGATTAGATCTTTTCCATGCTTATATAAAAAATATTGTCTAATTAAATAGAATGATCTAACTTAAATGGTATTGAAATGGGTGGTTTGACCATTCCACATTCTATATTTTAAATAAGATTCATTTATCTAAAATGTGTTAAATGGAATTCCTTGTAAATGGTAGTTTTTTATATGGATTAAATGGTTTAATTGAAATGAGTATAACAGGAGGGAAGTAAACACTAATTATTTATTGTTTTATTAAATTTAATATGAATTGAAATTCTTATGGTTATAATTGGTCTTGATAAATATAAAACATGAGAGTTAAATCCTTATGGATATTATTACGATTAATATGATTACACCTTGATATAAGATGTGGAATTATAGTAAGGGTTATATTGAGCATGGAATTACCATGATCCCTTATATTGGTAGTTATGCATGACATATCAAACCATTGAAACTATTTAGATGGTGGCCATGATTCACCACATCCGTTGTGTTGAGTATTGAAATGATGGATCACTCATTGTTTCGAGTGTTGGTATGATAGAACCCTCAACATCATGAGTGACAACCATGGAATCCTCCATTGATTATGAGAAGTAGGGAATGTACCCACTGTTTAAGTTTATAGGATCATTTAGAGAGATATAAATTTCTATGTTACACCCCGGTCTAGCCAACGCCTAGGTTTCCAGGAATATGGCCACTCACGTCTGCACATAATTTCTCTATGTAGGTTGATGTAATATATAACTATATTATATATATAAATATAATATTTATATTTATGTAGTAACTGATCATAAACTCTCTCCAAACAAGATCCGTTGCAGGTAGATCTTCCAGGTTCCCTTTAGGAACCTGAGCTGGCTGGTAGTTATTTATTCTTCAACGCTAATTATTATTTTTACATAAAAACTTATTTACTTTATATTCGTGATTTGTAATTAACTATATAAACTATTGGTGATTTACTCATTAGATTTTATCTCACACCCTTTTTAGGATGCCATTTCACTGGGGTACCTGATAAGATCTCATGTTTACATGACCATGGATTATTGCCTGTGCTGTTTTACTTTTACCTAGAAGTTAAAAGAATATGAAAAAGATGTAGGTCAAGATGATCAAGGAGTTCAGTCTTGGGGAATTAATTTATTTTCTTTATCCATGTATTTAAATTTTCTAAGTTGTATGTTTTATAATACTATTTCAAAAATGTAACATCATTTGGACATGGATTCATTGTTTTATATCAGCGTTGACCTTTTATATTCAGTTTACTTTATTCTATTATTACTATATAATACATTTATTACCACTTCAATTATTTTATTTTATATATTTCTTGATATAAAACTATGATACTCTAATCGTGATGGTATTTTCTCCTTGATATCACCTCCTTACACCCTCGTTGTGAGTTAGTAGCCTCTGGCATATGGGGAAGCGCTCTTAAGGCCATGTCGCATGTAACGACCCAAAATTTTATCAATGGAATTGTTTCCATTCCTATCAATATGTCATATTTTATAAAACACATAAATAGAAAATATATCCCAATAAAAATATCATTCTTATAAATGAATAATGAAATAATAAATATTTTAAAAAATTAGGAACCTATCCAAATTAAATAGTAACCTAACCCTTGGAATTGTAACTTGACCATTATGAATAATAATTCGGACAATAGAATAGTTACACAATATCTAAAAGTATAAATAAAATATATGTATCTTTTAATTGATAATATGATATAATTATATCATAGTAAAAGTAAATAAATATTTTAAAATTTATTAATTAATTACTGGTATTTTTATAAAATATATTTTTTTACATTCATTTTTATAATTAATATATTTATTTAAAGGAAAGATTATTTTAATAAAATAGATGAATAAATTAATATTTTCATTTCTTGTGATTATAATATAATTTTATGGGATTTTAATTATTTTTTCAAAGTGTTATAAAAAAGTTAAATGTTTAAAATCAATATTTTCCAAGTAAATGATAATTTTAATTTAAAAAATAAATTTATCATATTTAGAAAATTATTTTCATAAAATGGATTTAATTATTTAATTCTACATGTCTAAAATATTTTAGGGTTAATTGTTTTTTATATTTTTCTAATATAGTGGAATTTTTGTGAATAGTGGAATAGAGTAGTTTATGATATTTTGAAAATACATGAATTATTGAGTCATAGAATATATATATATATATATATATATATATATATATATATATATGATGTAAGACAATAATATCAAACAATACTTCCCCTTTTATTGTATTTAGTATTAATAATACATTATATTTATGGTCTTGATCCAAATTAATAAACTTGTGAATAAAATAATCAAAAACACTCCACTCCACCCACTATAAATACAATCACTTCTCCCCACACCCCATATGCCTTTAATATTGTAAAATTTAGAACCAATCCTCTTCTCAAGACCCTTACCCACATCTAGTATCCTTTGGTCTCAATAAAAGGCCAAATCCAATTTCCCTAAGGATGTTTTCAAGGAGAAGAAGTTCATGAGGTAATATCCTCTTCCGTTATTTTTAAATTTTTTTCAAATTAATTTCTTTTATTATTCTCTTCTAACCACCTCTCATACAAGTTGAACAATAACAAAATTATCTTATATATACTATATTTTCTATTCTAATGAAAGTGTCCACCATCAAACCTCTTCACATATCCCTTTTATTTTAAAAATGAAAATTCCATCTGTGAGGTATTGATTTATCACTTTCAAGGATAAGAAGTTTTCATTTTATATTACCAACTTGAGGGCTAGTAATAAAACAATTACAATGGGTTAAAAAGGTTTTAAAACTTATTTTATGACCTTTTTTTGTGTTATGAAACAAAAAATATAAAATACACTAAATAAGAAAACAAAACTAGTTTCTTGTTATAAAAAACATCCAAAATTAATGTAAATGATTTTGATTAACATTTTATCTAATGAATTGTACTATATTTTAAATAAGTAGTATATAAGGAAAATTAACATTATTTAAGTTCATTGAAGACATATAATATAAATTTGGGATAATTACCCCCATTTTAAAATATCTTTCATATATGTATACTAGTGAATCGAATAAAGAAACCAAGAAACGAACACTCAAAGAATGATGTAATTGAAATCTATAACTCCGAATAATGGCCATAAAATAACATAATAAATTAATAATAAATCAAATTAATGTATAATAAGTTCATTATTTATTAATTATTTAGTATTAATTAATTATATAGGATATGAATTTGAATAAATCATTCATACATAATGTAATTGGATTCTCGAACACAATTTCCTTTCATTGGGTAATTCCTCTTTCCTAGGAAATTTCATTGTGGATATGAATTTTATACTCCCAAACTATAATTTAATTATTCTTACCTTTTATTTCCTTTGATATAAATGTTTCTAATTTTGTTTTATGAAAAATAAAATGATTATCTAAAATAACTCTAATTTATATAAATACATATTTTACTTCTCTTGAGATTGATTTTTCTTCACTCAAGATTTATGTTTCATATACTAGTATGCTATTCCATTTTTAGAACCCCTAAATTTTTTCATGAATTTATTATTAATGAATATAAACCCATTCTTTTCCATGGGTTATTTTTTTCTAACATTGATTTATGTTCTATGTTCCATGCATTACTATATAAATTTTATGATGTGACAGGTGCACCAAGAATTATATAGTGCTTTAATAAATTGGGTAATGTGATGTACCTAATGATATAATTTGAAATATTCATGGACATGATGTTATCTTTGTTAATGATTATGATGATGGTAGTATTTTTCACGTATGTTATCTGTGAACATGATGTTATCTTTGTTCACAACTATGGGTTTTATTTGACCACTAAGACATGATATTTCATTTTTATGAATTACCATATTCCATGGGATTACCAAATTATTCCTCTCCAAATTATTGTGATGATTCCATGGATATATTTTGATAATGATTATTATACTCACCCATGTTATATTGATTCATATTCTTATCTATCCTCATATTGGGAATTTAGCTCACCAATTTATTTGGTGTATATTCTCAAGTGACTACATATACTAAGGTGTGCATGAGGTCCATGAAGAAGATAGATAATAAATAGTAAAATAATGTTTATGTTTTATTATGTAAATTCTATGTTTGATCCAAATTTTCCAATGAAATTAAAAATTTGGATCCAAGTTCTGTAACACTATTATATTGTTTATCTTTAGAATGATGTATTAGTAGGGTAAGAAAAATTTGGGTCGCTATAGTTGGTATAATAGAATTATTTAATTAATTTGGGATTTTTTATTTGAGAACATTTGTGAAATCCATTAGTGTGAGACTAAGTAAATATAAGAACCCAAGTAGTTTTGTTCATGAAAAATTTTAAACATAGGGATAAAATTTTATTCTTGTAGAGTTATTTTCAAAATGGGATAAATTATTTATTCATGATTTCCTGAATAATGATTTTTTCAAAGATTTTCTATTTTAGAATATGATTGGAACTAGGATAAACCATACCAAAAAACCGTGTGAGGGATAATTCACTGATTTCCCGAATGAAATCCACAATACCTTAGAAGGTAACATTTGAAATTTCATTCTGATACTTACCGAGCTATCTCAGGCTATGAAAAATAACCTGAATAATGTGTAAGATCCACATTCCCCTAGTAGGGATCCACTAACTATTGATTATTTTATAGGGAAATGACTACTGATGATGAATGAATCATCTAATCCACTAGTTTTGGATCAATGTATCAAATCAATAGAGAATTTTTTTCTATTGTTCACTATTACAAGATAGAGAATCCAACTTTGGTTATTTATCACTTAAATGGAGAGTCCGACCAATGGTTGGTAATGATTAATAACCTTAATATGAAGGCAGAAATTGAAGACATAGAGTGGGAAGATGTTAAGAAAATATTTATTAACATGTATTCCACTTTAACTCTTTAGAAAATATGTAGAGAGAATTAACAGAGATGAAGAAAAAGTAATGTGATTCTATCATGGATTATGATGAAGATTTCATAAGGACTTCAAGGTATGACTAATTTTTTTTATCATCAATGATATAAAATTAGATAGACTATTTAGTGGTTTTAAACCGCACCTTTTAAAGTCTTTTTTAATTCAAAACTTTGGTTGTTCTCATGATATTGTTCCATGTGAAAACAAATCAGTGATTAATTTTGGAGAATTGTCCCATGTATATAAAGATAAGAAAAAAAATATTGAGTTTCAAGGTATGGTATATAATGAAAAATGTGTATATAAAACTCAACCACTCATAGGTACAATATGTTGGAATATGATCCTGGTAATTTCCACCATGGTATGGGGTTATTCTTCATGTGTGGGAGAGATGACCACCAAGATTAGGAATTTCTAAGATAATTGAGGAAGGAGGAAAATGTGGTGGATTAAAGGAGAGAACCACCCATGATTTAATTGTTCAAATATTGGGAAAAAGATAACTATGTAATCTAATTGACTAAACCTCGACTCATTGAGGTTAAATCAGCATAAACAGCCCCCAAATTCAAAGGATAAAGGAAAATATTATTTGATCACTACTACTAAGTTGAATCCAAATATTAATGTGGTTATATGTATGTTGCTTATTCATTCAATAATGGAGAACGTACTATTTGATCCTGGTTCTATATATTATTTCATATCATTCATGTTTAGTAGAACAATCCAAACACCACATCAATATTTGGAGGTTGAGTTATCTATCAAAATAGAAAATTGGGAAATTATTACATAAAAAATATACAACTCCTTCATGGATACTTTATGTGGACTAAACCTCAAATAAAATATTTTCTTAATTCCATTGTTAGATTTTGATGCTATTTAGGGAATGAATTGGCCATCTTTGTTAAATGACAACATCAAATATCGGGAAAAGGATATCACACTTCACATCAAGAGGAATCCTCTAATTCGGTACATGTCTAAGAAGGAGAATAGATCACTTTTAGAATCATCATCTCACGTGTAGATATTATTTCATTATGAGTAATCACATCTTGCTAAAATGATTGAGACAAAGGATATAATCATTCTCAAATACATGACTATTTTAAGGGACTACATTGTTGTATTCTCGGAAGAATTACCTAGTCTTCCTCTTGATAAAGAGTTTGAGTTCTCAATTGAAATTATTCCTAGATTGATGCCTATATCAAATAAACCTTTTATAATGGTCACCATTGAGTTACAAGAACTAAATGAGTTACAAGATAATTTAGACAAGGGTTTTATATATCTGAGTGCCTCACCATGGGGTGAACTAGTCCTATTCATCAAGAAGAAGGATAGATCAATGTGATTTGATATTGATTATCATGAGCGGAATAAATTATTGACAAAGAAAACGTATCCCATTCCATTAATATATGAATTGTTAAACCAGCTACATGAGGACAAGTATTTCCCTAAGGTTGACCTATGTTCAGGATATCACCAACTAAAGGTGGGGAAGGAAGATATTCATAAGACTGCCTTTCAAACAAGGTATGGAAACTAAGAATTAATAGTTATTCCCTTCATAATCACTATTTCTACAACAATATTCGTGGACTTAATGAATATATTATCACCTTAGAAAAAAATTAGTATTTATTAATGATACTATGATATACGCAAAGAGAAACTAAGAACATGAGGAGCATATTAATACTATGATAAAGAATTTTATAAGGGAGAAACTTTATTAAAATTACAGTTAATGTAAGTTTTGGATGGAAGTAGTATCATTCTTGGGACATGCTATCACTAGTAATGGAATATCTATGGACCCTTCCAAGAAAAAGGAAACAAAAGAGTGGGTCAAACAAACATCTACAATAAATACCCATAGTTTCCATGGTCTAGCTGGGTATTACTTGAAATTTTTGAATAAATTCTCATGATTTTCAAAACCACTTAGATAGTTGACATAGAAAGAGGAAAGGTTTTTCTGGATCAGTGAATGTGAAGACAGCTTCAAAGAGTAAAAATATAGCCTTATCACCATTCTCGTACTCACACTTTCAACAAGTGGGGAACTCTTTGGGGTATAAAGATATGATTTAAAGAAGGTATTAGACTATGTGTTGATTTAAAATGTAAATTGATATAAAAAACTCAATAAAAATGAAAATTCATGAGAAAAACTATCCCACACATGATCAGGAATTGACAATTGTGATCTTTTCAATAAGAATCCGGCAGAATTATCTCTATGGGGATAAGTGTAATATATATAATGATAATAAGAGCCTGAAATACATATTCAAAAATATGGAGCTTAATATGCAACAATGAATATGATTTGAGCTCAGCCAGGATTATGACTTCTCAATCCACTACCATCCTGGAAATGTGATTAAAGTGGCATATGCTCTAAGTAGACAAGATCGTGAAACATTATCATTCATGAGAATTGAGAAGGATCCAATATTATTAGATCAACAAATGATAGACATGGGAATCATTAAGGAAGGACCATTATCAATCCTTTCTCAAATTACTGCTCAACCGTCTGTCATAGAGAAACTAAAGGTTTCTTAAAGAAATGATGTGGAAATTCAGAAGAAGGTGAAAGCCATGAGAAATGGGAATTCCTCAGAGTTCGAATTTTATGAGAAAGTATTAGTAATATTTCAGTCATGAATATATGTACATTATAATTCATAAATAAATAAATAGATTCTACGTGATTCACATAGATCAACCTTCTATATTCACCCAGCGAGTACAAATATTTATTGAGATCTCTGAGAGAATTATTGGTGGGAAAATATGAAGAATGAGATTATTGAATATACATTAAATTTATTAGTATATCAGAAAGTTAAGTATTAAAAAAGTATAAGGGTATGATGAAACCATTACCCATACCAACATGGAAATGAGAAAAAATCACCATGTACATTATCACTAGACATCTAAAGATATCAGTAGGAAATAATTCTATATGTTTATTATGGATCATTTCACAAATACAATAATTTATCGCAATTTGAGAGGACTTATAACTTGATAAACTTGGATGGATAAACATAAAAGATGTGGTAAGGATATATGGAGTACCAATATTGATTGTATCTGATTCTGATTCATGATTCACTTCAATGTTTTTGAAAAGTCGCCAGAAGCTCTAAAATATAGGTTGAACATTAGTACGGATTATCGGCCTCAAATTGATTTCCAATCCAAGTGGAATATTAAGACAATAGAAAAAATGTTGAGATAGTGTTCTATGGAATTCCAGGAAGGATGGTAACAACATCCCCCTCTGGATAATTTCTATTACAACTACTGTTCTAATAAATCATCCAAATTCTTCCATATAAATCCCTTTTATGGGAAAAGTTCTACAACATAGGCATTCTGGGGTGAATTCATTGAAAAAAAGTTGAGAGGACCTGAAATGGTCGAATAAATAGTTGATAAATTGAAAACAATTAAACAAAAAATCAATGTATACTAAATTCAATAGAAGATCTATGAATACAATCATTGACGAGGCCTATAGTTTGAGTTTAGAGACATTCTGTTCCTCCACATATACCCATCGAATACGATCATGAGATTTGGGAAGATAGTAAAGCTATGTTCTAAGTATGTCTGCCCCTTTGATATTATTGATTGTTTTGGATTTGTATTCTGTCGATTAGAACTTACAAAAAATATTTATCAAGTACATGATGAATTCCATTTATCCCTCTTGAGGAAGTATATACGAGAGCCCGCACATATACTCAATCAAAAGGTGGTATTGTTGGAAAATTATCTCTTCTACGAGGACAAGCTAGTGAAGATATTTGAATGTATAGATAATATTATATACACCAAGACTATTCACCTTATCAATGTAATATGATGTAACCATATGTACTAATATGAAACATGGGAACCATAGGAGGTGATGAGGTAGAAATACGTTCACCTATTTTTGTAAAATGAAATTTCAAGGGTGAAATTCCAAAACGGGGGAAGAATGTAATGATCCAAGATTTTATCAATAGAATTTTTTCCCTTCTTATCATTTTTTATATAGTATAAAACACATACATATCTTTTAGGGAGCCATAAAAACATCAATCTTATAAATTAGGAATGAAATAAGTAATATTTAATGAAATTAAAGAACCTATACCAATATAATATTAACATGACCCTTGGAATAGTAACATGGCCATTGGGAATAGAAATTCACCCTAATAGAATAGTAGCCTAATATATGAAAGTATAAAGAAAATTTAAGTATCTTATATATTTTAAAATGATATAATTATTTTATAATATAATTAAATAAATGTATTAAAATTTATAAATTAACTGATAGTATTTTTATAAAACATAAATGTTAATTTTCAATATTATAATTAATATAAAGATTTAAAAGAAACTATATTTTCATAAAATAGATTCATAAATTAATATTTTGTTTACTTATGATTATAATATAATTTTACGAGACTTTAATTAATTTTTAAAAGTGTAATAAAATCTATTATGTTTTTGAAAAGGGTATTTTACAACTAAATAATGATTTTAATTAAAAATTAAATTTCTCATATTTAGATAATTATTTTCATAAAATTGAGTTCATTTTTTAATTCTAAATTTAAAAAAATTATTAGGGTAATTTTTTTATATTTTCCTAAAATTGTTCTTTTGTAGAATAATTAAATACTATAATTTATGTTATTTAGAAAATTCATGATTTATTGAGTCCTCGCTGATGTATGGCTAACATAATTCCACAATCTTAGAACAACATTCCCAATTCAATTTATTTAGTGATATTAATCAAAACTATTCATTGCCTTGAGCCAAAATAATAAACTAATAAGTAAAATAATCAAAAACACTCCTCTTCAACCACTATAAATACCACCACTCACCACCCCCTATCCTCACACCTCAAAGGAAATAAAGCTTATAAAAATTATTCCCAATAAACTTATACATATCCAAGATCCTTTGGCCTCAAAATAAGATCAAATCTAATTTACCTAAGGGGGTTCTCAAGGAGAATAAGTTCAGGAGGTAAACCCACATCCGTTTCTTTTAATTTCTTACCATGTTCTTTTGTTTTCATATTATATACCAAACATCCCACATCCAAGTGGAATGAAAATTCTAATAACTTATATATACTATTATTTTGTTAGGTTAATGTAATAATCCATCATCAAACCTCTTCTCCACTAATTTTTATTCTAAAAATGAAAACTCCATCTGTGAGGTTTTGATTTTTAGCCTTCGAGGATAAATAGTTTCCACTTTCCTTTGCGTACTTCAAGTCTGGTCATAAAATAGTTATAAAGGTTGAAATATTTTTTAAAATGTTACTTATAACCATTATTATGTTTTATAACTAACATATATACATAATACTAAATAATAAACAAAATTATTTCTTTGTGATAAAAAATGTCCAAAATTAATCTAAACGATTATCATTAACATTTTGTCTAATAAATCATCCTCATATCTAGGAAGAATGATATAAGAAAAATTAAACATATAGAAGTATGATAATAAAATATAATTTATATTCATGATATTTATCCCCATTATACATGACCTTACATACATGTATACAAGTGAACCAATCTTGGAAACCAAGAAACGAACACACATGGAATGATGTAATTGAAATTTATAACTCATAATAATTACCATAAAAGAACTTAATAAAATTACAAAAAAATAAAATATATGTATTAGAGGTTGTGTATTTATTATTTAATTAATCTAATTTTATTACTAAGGATATTAAATTGAAGAAAACATTCAGACATAAGGTAAAGGTATTCTTAAACTCAATTTCATTTCTTTAGGTTATCAAATTTAATGAAAAAATTCATTACAAACGTGAATTAATATGGCTCAAATATAATTTCATTATTCATATATTTTATTTTCTTGGATATAAAATATTGTTTTATAAGAAATGAAAATATTTTCTGAAATAACTCCTCTTTGTAAAAATATATCTTTTACTTCTCTAGAGGCAATTTCTTATCCACTAAAGATTGATGATTCCTATAATATTATACTATTACCTTTTTGGAATGCCAAGGTTTTTTATGAATGTATTCTTCATGAAATAAAATCCATTCCATTCCATTGATTATTTTATTTATATGATTGATATATATTAGAGGTTTCTTCCATGATTATTTAAATGTTATGATCTAACAAGAGAACCCAAAATTATATAGCACTCCATTGCATTGGGTAATGCGATGTATCTCATGAGATAATGTGAAATATGCATGAACTTGATGCCAGATTTTATGAAAATGATATTGATGTCTGGATTATGTACATATGTTATGTGTGAACATGATATTATCTTTGTTTACAACTATGTGTGGTATTTGACCAGTAAGAAATGATGTATCATTTTTATGAATTTCCCCATTCCATGCCTTTACCCAATGCTTCGTATCATGATTATTATGATGATCCCATTCTTATATTAAGATGATGATTATTATTATCACCTATGTTATATTGATTCATGTTCTTATCTATCATATTACTATGATTTTATCTCACCCCATTCTTTGGGTTTTATCCTCATGTGACTACATATACTAAGGATTACATGAGGGCCACTAAGAAGATATAGAAGAAGGAATTAAATAATTTTTATGTTTTATTATGAAAAGTTTTGGTTTGGTAATAATTTTCCCAAAGACATTAAAACTTTGGATCCAGGTTTTCTAACACTATAATATTTTTTAACTTTATGATAATGTAATAATAATGTAATAAAAGATATGTCTCTATATGGAGAGTGGTCCGAATTTACGTTTTATGGTCATTCAGGTAGGTACATTACAATGTGATATAAAAGGGCATTTTTGTCACTTGTCTTACTATTTTGGGATGCTAGATAGGTGTAATGACCCGGACCCGAAAAGCCACCCGAATAGTGAAAAATGGGTCGGGTGCTACTACCTTAGGTGCACCTCATTGAATGCAAAAGGCTTCCGACTATAAGAGAGGGTCTTATAGGTAAAGTGGGGAGGATATAACATCTTGGAAAATAATTACAATGGTTTTGGTCCTAGTATAACAATAAAAATTTTGTGAAAAAAATGACTCAGTAGACTCAAACCAGACCCGCAGAGCGGCAGCACATTAAATATTAATAAATAACGGGAGCAATAAATATAATAAACAGTAGTGGAAAGTAACAAAACAATATGTTGATCACTTGTAACTACTACGGAACAACAAACATGCATCCAAAGTTGGTAATACACATCCATATGTAAAGGCTCCAATGGATAACCAAATGTAGCTACAAAACAAGTAAGCATGCTGATACAGTAAAGTATGCAAAACAAGTAACTCCATCTAGTCAATACCTGAAGGTCCATACCATTTCCATGCACAGCTAATGAAGCCCATCTCCTAAAGTGGGCCTCTTTCCTGCACGTAAATCCATAAAGTCTGCACGTGTCCCGAAGGGACTGTGTAGGATGTGAGACAAATCATGGGAGGATACCACCCAATGGTGCGTACCTAATATAAGTGTTTAAGAAGTCAAGCATTTGTAAGGAAAGCAGTAAACAGTAGAATGAAAAAATAACACTAACTCTTATGGTGCTCAGTAGCCACCATGGAGTGTCACCTCCTTCGGCCAACGCCGGAATCTCTGTCGTGTTACACAGTATCATGTTCCCTCTAACACCGTGTGTCTCAAGTATCGACGTCTCTAAGGCACGCCTGAGAAATAGTAACTGGAGGGACATCGATGTCTGCCCTCAGATAATGTAACCGGAGGGACAACGATGTCTTCCCTCAAATAATGTACCAATAGGGATAGCGATGTCTGCCCTCAAATAACGGCAACCCTCTTCCCCCAACCCAATAGCCTCAATGCTATCCCTTGAAGGCTCATCACCTCCCATGTGGCTTCCTACAACAAGCACCCCAAAACCAATAGTACCTAAACCGCAACTAACGGTGGCCTATACATACACGAGTGGTAAAAACCTCCTCATCACGGAGTCTCTCTGTGTGTACACTACTCAAAGTTTTCGAGTGAGCGGTAATAACCAAAATAGTACCCAATCCACAATACCTCTGACACCTCATGTTTCGGCGACCATGTTGATCAAGTCTAATGGCCTTGCCATCCTAGTAACCCAGGCCATTCCCATCCTGATAGTTATCCTGCCTCAAACTAACACCCATGATGACCAATACTGTGGTTAGAACCACCCATCGTAACCCGGGCCAAGCCCAACCTATGATCAACATCACTCAAGAATATTTGGGCCATGCCTAACACAACCCAAAGTTTCCAGCATATGCAATCCATTAATTACATATATAACATATTTACACAGAACACATAAACATGAAAAACATTCTAAACAGTAGAATTGCCCAAACCCAATGGTTATCAATCAACAGTACTGAGGTCTTGAATGCCTCTAAAAATTTATATCAAGGTTTAATAACTAAATACAATAGTTTAAAACAATATAAATGAAATATAACCATTTTTACATTCCCCGACCAAAATTCCCGATGAGAAACGACCCCTCACCCGGCCCCACTCAAGAAAAACTTGTAATAGGGCATACCCAAAGGCATCCCACTGGTCAAACAATCAATTCAATATGTAATAGCAGATAAATAGGGTCCCGCTCAAAATACCAAAAAACGCATCGAAGGCAGCGTCCCCCAAATGACCAAGAAAACACAAAAAAAGTTATTCACCACCAACCTAAGACTCGTATGATGATACTCCTCCGATAACAGCCTCTAATTAGGTCTAAAAAACGGTAGATCTACAAAAGAATAAAAAACGATCAAACCCCTATAACTCGTACTAGAACATAAATCAAGAAGAACATCTTAAGAGGAATCAAGGGCTTATAGAGGGGGTTCCAACACATCTATCAATAATTGAAACGGGGTTTGAATAAAGATCCTGGAAGAGAAACATGGTCTGACTGGCTCTCCCTGCTCAACCCGATGAAGCTATTGTGTTTCTGCCTGAAAACGTGGCTAATGCCTGTTTTAGCGCAAAAAAAAGTACACGTCATTTAGTTCATGACTACATGTCGTGTATATCATTTAACTATTAATACGGTGGCTGGAATTCCACTGACTTACTTTCCAGAACCTTCCGACATGAGTACACAGTGTGTACTAGGCCAAACATGGCGTGTACTTGGTCTTCCTTCTCTTCCTCACTAACTTACCCACACACTATGTATATCCCTCATACATTGCTAGACTACAAAACATGTCCAAGGGGAACATGGTGTGTACTTGGTTTGAATAATTCTACCTATCCAACAGACCCACATGCCATGTATAGCCTCCACACGGTCAAGGGTACACAGTGTGTCTATAACTACACGCCATGAAGTAAGAAATTTATACACAGTCAGGACACGGAAAGTACTTGGAGAGCACATGGCCGACACTCTCCTAACCTATACACGTCTTGTACTCAAAATTACATGGCGTGTAGTCTGGAAATTTCCAGAAACTACCCATTTTCTCTGGTTTTCTTAGAGACAAGTCAAATATTCAAACAGGGTCAGGATTTTTGACCCATTCTAAAAACCCATGTTCTTACAATGTGATATCAAAGGGCTTCTTTGTCATTTGTATTACTATTTTGGGATGCTAGATATGAGACTAGGAATGTTTTGGCCCTTGGTAAATAGTTATGTATCGGCATGAACAACCCATGTACAGGGAACATCCAAGTGGCCAGGGATATAATTTTTTGTTCCTATTTATTTCTATTACTTTTGATTAGGATTTTACCTTTATTGATTGGTGTAATTTCAACTGATTATTGATTTATGAAATTAAGGTATTTTTTCATTGGCCCGGTATATTAAGGAATTAACAGTTCATGCATCATTATAGACACATAGGGATTCACAATTCATGAAAATTCCATGTAATATAGTTTCATTGGTAGGCTTATTGAAAATTATAATGATGTTTCTTTTGTGTTTGTTAGTATAGCTATTATATATCATGCTATGCATTTTAGTGAAATTATTAGTTTTTTACCTATTTAGGTATTTATTTAACATGCCAATTTATATAACATTATTGGGAGATTTATTTGACAAGTAAATATGCTTCCATGATTAGGTAGTTATATAATATGATTCCTAGTTATTGAGCATATCTTATCTGTGTATCATGATTTTGTGCTTATTCAAATGTTTATTTATGGTTACTTCTTGTGATAACATGCCTAGTTTTGTTGTTAATAATTAAACTGTTGCATGATCTAAATATATTGGATTCAATTAAATGGGAAATAGGTTTCAATTGTAAGGTGTATGAGAGCCTAATAATTGGGGAAAAGGTAACTCATGTAACCAAACTGTCATTTGACCTTTTATATACATCTATACCTCTGTTAAAATTTAAAAATATATAATGTTCAAAATTTTTAAATGATTTTTTTTTGATTAGATATAATCTAATCTATAGTAAAAAAAGTGTATGGGTGATTTAAGGAATAAAGGATGGAAAACCATATAATAAAACCATTAAATATGACCATGGTGTGTTTTTAGATGAAAATAAATGTAAAAGTTGTTTAATTTTGATCATAAATGATTTGGTTTCTTCTAAAAAGGCTTTTGACTCTATCACACAGGCCTGATGATCTGAATCCTTATCATCCTAAATACCCAACTGACCCAAGTATGTCTGTTAGATCATTTTTATTACGATATAACCCACTATGATTAATTCAAAACTAAAATAAATAAGAAACGGCTATTGGGTTGCATTCTGATGAACCCATGTTGACTTAACGAGCCCCTCATAGGTCTCTTTATCTATTACCATGTGATTTTTTTATATTTTTAATTTATATTCTTCATAAATCTTTTATATTTTTAAATATTTAATTTGAATCAATGTAATGAATTGAAAATGTAACCTTAGTTGGTATCCTTACTTTAAACACCTAGCTAAGGGTAGTTTAAACCTCTCCTTGAGATTCCTTGGAATAGAAATGTGAGTGGTTTTCATGGTCCTTTTTCCTTCAAGAAAAGGATCAAATTATAGGTTTAGGTCATAGTTAAATGTATTTTGTGAGACCTTGTGATAGGGTTGATATTTTTTCATTTTTAAGGATCTATCTCGAGTTAGATAGGGCCTCTACAGTATAAATTTCTGGATAAATGTTTTTATCTTGAAAACTTATGGTGTTGTTAGGGTGGCTTTGTCCCTAGTAAGACTTTTAACTTATAAATGAAATCCTTTTTTAGAGTTTTTTGTTATTATTTAACATTTTTATAGGTGTGAGAATCAATTAATTATTGGTATTAGAAGGCTAAACATGCTTAGGGCTTGGTTGACCATTTAGTAAGTCTCACAATCCTCTCTTATTCCTTATTGATGGTCAGCTTGGTACATCACCATCTAGGTTAAGGGTTGTGTGGGGAAATAAGAATCTATGATAAATATCTTCTACAGACCCCCTAATACTTGGATACATATGGAGGATATCTTGTGGATACTATCGAGGATGTTTCATCTTGCTCTGAACCTTGAGGTGTTGTACGCTCAAATTAAAGTTCCACTTCATGGTCCTAGATGGTATAACAAATCAGTTTAGTTTAGTGAAATCATTTAGCCTTGAGCTGTTGAGTATGATATTGGATAATCTTAAAGTATAATTACCTACGAGTTAAGGTAATAAGTTTCATAACAATGGTAAAGAAGTTTTTCTAATAGATCCAGTGTTTTCATAGGGCGGTTAGGTTGGTTTTTGATTTCATTCCATATGTTATGATGTTGTGATCATAACCATGAGAATTTTCACTCTTTTGTTTGAGGGGAATATGATCTAGAATTATTATCATTGGTTGTTATATATCTCATTTCTATGGATAGGAAACCCCTAATGTGGGGAGCATCACATTAGTTTTGTTTAATATGTATCCTTCCTGGTAGAAGGAACGTGACCATGAAAATACCTTTCAAAAATTTCCATTGTTTTTTTTCAAATTCTTCTGAAGATGGTGAGTATTTTATCATGGTGGTGCTTGCTTGGAAGAACTCCATTGATGTGGTTGGATATATATGAAACACTTTAGAAACACTATTGGTCATTGATAAACTTTTGTGGTTATGTTTTGGTGATCACAGGATGCCTTGGGTGGTCAATGATCCTGAACGATTAATGGTGATGGGATTATAGGTGAAGTCGAGATCCTTCTTCCAAGAAGGAAACTCATAATGGTTCTAATGTTCTTTTTTCCAGTAGTTTAGTGTGATTGGTTTCAAACTTTACTATGAAATTATTATAGGAAGTGATAAAAATGTCCCAGAATGTTTTGGAAATTTTTGATATCGTATTAGTTTACTCTTGCATAGTGATTAGCATGTACCCTATCTGGACATCTTCCAGGATGTCCTAAGAGAGTTTTGGTTATACACTAAGATAAATAATTCAATTTTTTGTCATTTTCAGTATGTAGTAATTTTCATAATTTTTTTTCGATGAGTTTTTTTTCGATCCATTGTTTTGTGTGGGTGATACTTGGATTTTTGTGTAGGAACACCTTGGAAAGACTCTTGGACAACATTCATTTTCCTTCAACTTATCCACAAAGAGGATTCCATATTGGTCTTATTCGATGTTTTTATGTAGAGGTATTCACCTTGTACCAATGTATCACTTGTAAATATAGAGTATGGACTACCATAATATAGTTCCTTAGACACTAGTTTAATGAATATGAGGTTCTCCCATACTTGCTTTTGGGATCATAGGTTATGATAAAGGGTGATGATTGTAGAGGCCTAGACTTGGGATACATCCTTGTTCATGCTGAGGCATAACATATTAAATGGACATAAGATGATTTGATTAGGTAATGTACCTATAAGTTGAATATGGTCTTCAATGAATGTTCTCATGGTAAATGCAAGATGCCTTGGAGGAAGGCATTTTGGTTCATTTTTTAATATGCTGAACATCTAATCCAAACATTTTAGGAATCGTAAGTTGGAGGTGGTTTAACTTTTGATCCTTATTTTTCAATTTTTATGTTCAAAAGGAACATGTTTGAACACATCCCCTTATTAAGATAGGTGTGGTGTGATGGTCAGATGTTTCATTTAAAGAAAGATTAAATGACCAATTTTACCTAGGTTGGTTAGTATTTGATTGTTTCTTTATAGTGAGGTCCTTGGTATGACCTCAAATACGATTAGGTTTTCCTGGTTTAACAAATCACACTAATAGTATCATCAAAATACTCAGGGGAATTTTTTTAAATGGATATTATGATGGTGGAGGTACCATGGATTGGAATTGGCCCCTTTCAATGTCAAAAACCTATTTTGGGAAGCACCATCTGGTAGATGTTTAAAGAGATGATGAAATGATCATGCCACTAGTTAAATGGGATCGATTAAGAACCATTTCAATGTTTTAGTTAGAAAATGATCAAAGGATCATGTTCAAACAACTTCTATTCCATTTTATCAACAAATTCATGGAGGTGAGTTGGGTGTTTTGGAATGTAACTCGACAATTTGGACAATCCTTCAAGACCCTTGTAGGTTGGGTGTTGTTTTCGTTGTTCCAAAATGATTATAAAGGATGAGAAATTATATGGTATGAAGTATATAAAGTTCTATTTTTTAATCCAATGTATAATTAAAAGGGAATTAGAATTTTGGTTTTTAAATGATGGGCCATTCATTGAACTGATCTTTAGAATGAGATTTTGAGAGATGGAATGATTTAATTCATATTTTTAGACTGAGGTAAAGGACTAAGGGGTTCCTCGGGGCACTACATTGTGTTTTGGGAGAATTAGGATCTGAAAAATCATTAATGAGAAGTATTTTCTAGGGTGCACTATTTGTCTAAAACCATGAGGCCCACCAGTGAAAACCGTGTGGCTGTAGAAGGTTAGCAAAACTGGATCACATGGGGTACACACTATTTCCCAAACCATTGACCTAGCCCACATGTTTTGTTTGATTTGGGTAGTGTTCATTCACTATTCAACATAGTTTTGGTTCACAATAGGTTAAACTGTGTGGGACAATCATGCGAGGTGGGTTCCTAAGCAGTAGGAGTCATATGATTGGCACACGGTTTGGCCAACGATGTGGCCACACCCTGTGTCCCAGTATTGAGGGTGAAATTAAACTTTTCACATTTAAAATTTTTAAATCCTTTTTATTTCTTATTTCCTTCTCTTATTGTTGTGTGAATCTTCTCTATGGTGTCATGGGTTCCTCCTCCTCACCATCCTAGGCTTCATCTTATCTCCTCCATCTAAATTCAAAATTGAATACTATAAGTATCAATGGATCATTATCAGTAAGATCTTGACAAATCATACTTATTTTACTAGTTTCTTATAATCTCTATTGTGCTATTTTCTTGGGAGCTCATTCACCAAATTTTCAGAGTGAATGTGCATTTGGTCAACTATATCCAAACTTGAGAGAATGATGCCATGGTATTTGAGGTGTAATGTGTCCTAAGCATAAGTTGGGTGGTATATGGATCTTTCCACAAGTTTCCTATCTTTTATAATTATTATAAATGTGGTGCACTCCTTCCTTTTCTATGTGTTGGCATAAATTTTTTCATTATTTTAAATTCATATACGCTCCTTGAGGAAAACACTTTGATTATTATTTAGTAATTTTAGGATGTCGACCATGATCTCGGAAACCACTTGGGTGTGATAACTTAATTGTACCTAAAAAATTAGTGAATTAAATTCCAGAAATTCTCTTGAGGATTTATCTGGGAATATAAATGGAATTTACCCTTTCAATAATTTTCACAATTGATAATAGCACATCCTAATTGATTTCATGAAACATTAAATTTTTTCCATGATTTCTAGTTTTATGAAATAACACTTTTAGGTGAATTGAGTTATAACTTATGAATATGAACCTTGATTGAGATAAATTAAAATCTTTTTATGAAAAACATAATGTTTTATTTTAAAATCCCTCATATGAGGTGAATTATATTCTTAACTAAAAAGTGGTGATTAGTCATTCCAATCCTTCTTGATTTACTGAATTTGATTTTTCCTATGCATGTGTGTTATATTTAGGGATGTGGAATGCTTAATACTTAGACTCTAATGAAATTATAGAGTGAATTGAACAATGGAGACGACCTTTCTTATGTCTAATTATTTCAATGGTAAACCACCTTCAAAGTGTGTTGGTTATCCATTATAAGATATTTACCATGCTTCGATAAACAAGACAATATAATTAAATTGAATCTTATAACATAAATGGTACTAAAATGTATGGTTCCCCAATTCCACTTTCTATATTTTAAATAGGCATCATTTATGTCACATCCGGCTTTTTAAACTAATTTTTATTTTATTAATTCTTGGCTTCGGGTCCTCGTGCCAAGGTCTAGGTAGGGTCTCAGATTAAAATCTACATCGTTTAATATTTTTACTTGGTTTCAGACCCCTGTGCGGTCACCGCTTGGTTGGCGGTAGTCGCGCATACGACATAAAGATTATAGTATTTTATTACATCACTATTGGGTCATTATGATGTCATAAAATACATTATATATTTAAACAGTATTTAATTTTTACTCAAAAATTTGACTATCTTAGAAAATTATGAAAAATTCACCGTTGGATAATTTTGACGTACTGATTCCTAAAATAATATTTATTTTATCTAAATAATTTTTTAAATATTTTAATTTTCACTTTTAAAATAAAAACCGACATTTATAAAAAATTCACGGGTTTTGACAAAAATGGCTTTCAAACCTTAATAAAAATTATAATTGCATTCATAAAATTACATGATCATTTATATATAATAAAATTAATCTAATAATAATAATAATATTATTATTATTTTATTACAATATTATTTAATTTAAAAATCCCTTAATTTAATAAAATATATTTCTTAATTAAATAATAACTAAAAACACCATTTGTACTTTAAAAACTATTTACAATGTATCAATAATGACAGGAAATTATATTCATTATTATATACAAAAATAATGTACATGAACATAGTACTATCGATTAGTTACATAACCCCTTAAAATAGTCGTATAAGACCTAAGGGTAAGGTGTGCGATGGTGACAGACTCTTGGGGTGGCTCGGATAACATCGCTCGTGTGGTAATTTCTATCAACTTCCACTTCTCCCGTAGATAGTCCCGTTTGAGCTTGACATGGTGAAGCTCAACTTGGGCTTGGTTCAGAGTGAAGCCCAAGGACGCCACCTCTTTTCCGAGCTCTGATAAATGGGCTTCGTACGGGGCAATTCTACTGAATGAGGCCATCGCTTCCTTTGTCTAAGTAAAATTGGATGTGTTAAAGCCCTATATTTATACTAATTATGTGATCACTGTTCAACGACTATATTAGAAATGGTCAAAATTCTTAACATAAAACCAATTAAGATGACATTTTATAAAAACATTTTATATAAAGAGACATTTGATAAGATCAAGAGGGATTTTCCATTAATGAAACTTTGGGTCGTTACAATATTCTCCCCTTAAGAAATTTTGCCCTTGAAATTTTCCTTTTCCCACACTAAAACAGATGTGGGTAACTCAGCTTCATCACTTCCTCCAATTCCCAAGTTGCTTCTTCAAACTTGTAGTTTCTCCACAACACCTTGACGAGGGGAATTGTCTTATTTTGTATAACTTTCTCTCTACGATCTAAGATCTTCACTGGTTTCTCCTCATAAGAAAGTTCATCTTCCAATTGTACCACCTCGGAAGAGAGTACATATGAAGGGTCCGATATGTACTTCCTTAAGATGGATACATGAAAGACATCATGCACCTTGGCCATAGTAGGTGGAAGTTCTAGTCGATAGGCCACAACCCCCACACGAGCAAGAATATCGAAGGGGCCGATGTACCTTGGACTTAACTTCCCTTTATTTCTAAACCTCATGACCTTCTTCCACAGAGATATGCATAAAAACACCATGTCTCCAACTTTAAACTCAAGGTCTCGTCGACGATTATCTTCATAACTCTTCTGTCGACTCTGGGCTGCCTTGATATGCTGCTGAATGGTTTTCACCTTCTCTACCATTTCCTCGACCATTTCTGGTCCAAGCAGCTTATGTTCACCGACCTCATCCTAACATGCCGGTGTTCTGCACCTTTTCCCATAAATGGCTTCATATGGTGCCATTTGGATGCTCGAGTGGAAATTGTTATTATAAGAGAACTCAACCAGAGGAAGATGTTGATCCCATCCTCCTTTAAAGTCCATTGAGAATGCTCTCAACATATCCTCAAGTGTTTGGATAGTTCGCTCGGATTGGCCATCAGTTTGAGGATGATAGGCCATACTGAAGTTCAGTTCAGTATTCAGAGCATGTTGAAGACTCTTCCAAAACTTAGAGGTGAATCTTGGATCTCGGTCAGACACAATAGATAGTGGTACACCATTCAACCTTACCACTTCCCTGATATATATCCATGCCAGTTGATCCAATGAGAAACCCTCCCGAATAGAAATGAATTGTTCAGTCTTTGTAAGACGATCCACAACAACCCAGATAGCATAGTTGCCTTTGGATGTCCTTGGAAGTTCGGTGACAAAGTCCATGGTGATGTTCTCCCATTTCCATTCTAGTATGGGCAATGGTTGCATCATCCCCTTAGACTTATGCCTCTCTGCCTTAACTTGCTGAAACACCAGGAACTTTGATGAATATTCAGCGATATCCTTCTTCATATTATCCCACCAAACGTTTTCTCCAAGATCTCGATACATCTTTGTGCTCCCTGGGTGAATAGAGAAATTTGAACTATGTGCATCATCCAAAAGTTCCTTCTTCAGCTCTGGACTTGATGGAACACAAAGTCTTTTACCAAACCACACAATTCCTTCTTTATTAACATTAAACTCCGTGGATTTCCCCTTTTTGATAGCTTCCACTTTTTCTTGAATTCCCACATCATCCTTTTGAGCATCCTTTAACCTTTCCAGAAGAGATGGTTGAGAAATCATTTGTGAAAGGATTGATGATATTCCCTTCTTTATGATTCCCACATCCATCTTCATCAAGTCTAAGAAGATTGGATCCTTCTCAATTCTCATCATTGGTAGAATCGCTGGATCCTTTCTACTTAGGGCATCTGCCACCTTGTTCGCTTTCCCATGATGGTAATGTATTGAACAGTCATAATCCTTGATGAGATCTATCCATTTTCTCTGGCGCATATTAAGCTCTTTCTATGTGAATATATATTTAAGACTCTTGTGGTCAGTATATATCTCACATTTCTCTCCATAGAGATAATTCCGCTAGATTTTCAAGGTAAAGATCACAACCGCCAACTCCAGATCATGCGTTGGATAGTTTTGCTCATGGATTTTCAACTACCTTGAGGCATAGGATATCACTTTATCATTTTGTATCAGCACACATCCTAAGACCTTCTTCGAAGCATCACTGAATACCACAAAAGCTCCCCACTTGTGGGTAAAGAGAGCACGGGTGCAGTGATAAGCCTTCTTTTCAACTCCTTGAAGCTTTCTTCACATTCATCACTCCAAGAAAACATTACTCCCTTTCGAGTTAGCTTGGTAAAATGGTTGGAAAATCATGAGAAATTCCTCACAAATCGTCAATAATATCCATCTAACCCCAAGAAGCTACGGATATCGGTTACCGATGTTGGCCTCGGCCATCCCTCAATTGCATCTGTTTTGGAGTGATCCACAGATATCCCATTGCTTGTGATGATATGGCCCAAGAATGAGACCTCCTTCAACTAGAACTCACACTTTTTGTACATTGCATAGAGCTTATCCTTGCGCAAAGTCTCCAATACAGTTCTTAAATGCTCCTCATGATCCTCCTTGGTTTTGGAGTATATTAGAATATCATCTATAAAGACTACCACAAATTTGTCAAGGTAATCTCTAAAGACTCTATTAATCAATTCCATGAATATTGTGGGAGCATTGGTGAGTCTGAAAGGCATTACTATGAATCCATAGTTCCCGTACCTTGTACGAAAAGCAGTCTTGGTGATATCTTCCTTCTTCACCCTTACTTGATAATATCCCGACCGCAAGTCCACCTTGGAGAAGTATTGTGCTCCACACAACTGATCGAACAAGTCATCAATTCATGGGATAGGATACTTGTTCTTTATCGTGATTTTGTTAAGTTCACGATAATCAATGCAAATCCGCATTGAACCATCCTTCTTCTTGACGAAGAGGACTGGTGCACCCCATGATGAAGCACTTGGGCGTATAAACCCTTTATCCAGATTATCCTGTAGTTGTTTCTTCAGCTCTTCAAGCTCAAAAACAGCCACTCTATATGGAGTCTTGGATATTGGAAACGACCCAGGTATAAGTTCAATTGAGAACTCAACATCTCTTATAGGAGGAAGACCAGGCAGCTCCTTGGGAAACACTTCCGTGAATTCTCTCACAATAGGCATTTCTTCAAGGATGGTTTCTTCTTTGGACTCAATCATCTGAGCCAGATACGCATGCTCATAGGGCAGCAATATCCATGCTTGAGATGATGGAGCTAAATGAGATTCATCTTCCTCTTGACACTTGTAAAGAATCGGGGGTCGATTCTCCATATGGAGTGTGATTTCCCTCTCCCGACAATTTATGTTGGCTCTATATAAGGAAAGCCAATCCATGCCAAGAATTTCATCCAATTCCACCAAAGGGAGTATGATGAGGTTCGCCAGGAAATTAAATCCACAGATTATAACAGGGGAGGACTTATATTTATGGGATGCAATGATTGCCCATTTGCCGTACTCACTGACATCTTTACTTCCATGATTTGTGGTGGTGTTGGGATTGTTCTATTAAACTTTTGAGATATAAAAGAATGCATAGAACCTGAATCAAAAAGTATGTTCTCTATTCTTGAATGAATAACTAGCGTACCTGTCACCCCTTTATTGTCGAGGTTCACTTTGGTAGAAGTGATGGAAAAAGCTCTTCCTTGCTGTCTTGGAGGTTGTTGGTTGCCTCCGATAACCCTTGGATTAGGGCACTGATTTACAAAATGACCCGATTCTTTGCATTTATAGCATTGAACAATGCGTTGAGGTTCGAACATAGAGTTCCTCTCCTCTGTCGCAGCTGCGGGTCCTTCTTGCCGACAGTTAACAGCTAGGTTCCCTTCTCTTCCACACCTAAAGCATTTTCTCATCCCCTTAAGGCAATATCCAGGGTGCTTCTTTCCGCACTTTTGGAAAGTGGGGTGCTGGAACTTCTTAGCGCCGTTGGATTTATCCATCGGACCACCAGAATTGAAGTCCACCTTACGCTTCTTGTCCCCATGATACCCCTGTGATTCCCCAATCTCCATTTCGACCTTGAGGGCACATCAGACAATTTACTCATAGCTGTCGAAGTCACAGATCACTAATGCTTTCCGCAAGCTAGGCTTCAGCCCACCAAAGAAGCTGTAAACCTTGCATTCGGGGGTAACGACAAAGCCAGAAGTGTATCGTGCAAGCCTTGTTAAGTTTGTCTCGTACGCTCCAATGGATTCCTCATATTTTTTCTTGAGGGAATAGAAGTCCCTTTCCATCTTAAGCCAGAGGGTGCGCGGAAAATATTTATCTAAAAACATCTTCCGGAATTCCTTCCATTCCAAAGCCTCGATCTCTTCCTCAGGCTTCATATTTTTGATCAACGTCCACCATTGATCAGCTTCACCTTCCATATGATAAGCAGTCAGGAGAACCTTCTCTTGTTCAGAACATTGAAGGATGGAGAAGATCTTTTCAATGGAGTTGTTCCATTGTTCGGCGATCGTGGGATCGGATGATCCACTAAAAGTAGGAGGCCTTTGTCTCATGAATCTCTCTATAGCGACTTGTTCTTTCTTAGGAGGGGTTGAACGTTCCTCTTGACCCGTGTTTCTATTCAAAACTTTAGTTAGCTAAGATAGAAGCGTGACAAAGTTCGCGATTCCCACTCCCATTGGATTTGGCATCTCATTAGTACAATCATCACAATGATCTTCACAACGGTTGTTAGCCCGAGTCCTCCTATTACCGGCCATTGGCTGGAATAAAAGGAAAGTTAGGGGTAACACATAAAGGGTAATCCAAATACAAAATTTTATGACTCAAAAATAAACTTTTGTTTCCTTAACTCATGAGTCTATAGGCTTCAATCTAGGATTTTCATGGTCTACTTTCTAACATATATTCTTAGGGGAATTTTTCCCATAATAAGGGTTCATACTAAGATTGTGAATTTATCAAAACATATCCCCTGGGAGTGTCGTAACCAAGAGTACAGCAAGGCCCATTTTCGTGCACCAATTCCCGTTCGAGTCTAGCTGAAAGTGGTGTTTTCGGGTTTTAGCCCTAGGATACATCTGTGCCAGAGCCGCCACTACCTGTTTGTATCCAGACAGGGATGTATTTTTTTGGTAAACCACTTACTTAGTATTTAACAAAACATAGGGATGTTTTTATTATACTTAGTCTTGTATCTAAGGCTTTACTAGGGTTTTCCTAATCCCAAAAATAACTAAACCTATCCTCTGATACCAACTAAGACAACCCTACTTTTTATTACAACTTAAACATGCTTTATTATATAAAACTTCACTTGATACAACAAAGAATATTGAGAGTTTTAATGTCTTTGGGGATTAGGATCATTACATAAAAACTTAAAACATGAAATACAACATCTTTATTGAAAACATCCTTTACATTACCACTATATTCCCTCGTACTTAGCATTGCATGGGATAACCTGAGGACATGCATTAGAAAAGGGTGAGCTATAAAGCCCAGTAAGGGAGTACACATGGAATAACATGAGGAGTACAATAAATGTTAGGCAATAGGCATGTCAATAGAGCATAAGATAAACATGAACATAAAGGCATGATAAAGCATGATAATCATAACATGGAAATGTGGCAACAACACTTAACATTGAATTAGCATGAGCCAAGGCTCATTGCATATGGAGCATGAGTAAACCCTCATTGCACATGAAGCACGAGTAAACCCTCGTTTCACTTGAATTAGCATGAGTCAACAATCATTGCACATGACGTATCATGATACTATACTTTACCCAATGCATTGGAGCGCTATAATTGCGCACCCTTCTTAAACATTTCATTTCATGCATAAGTGTGCCACATGGATCATAAAACATGGATTCATAAAACATATTCATTTATTCCACGATAAAGGAATGTGGAATTCATACATGAAACTTTACAATCAATAAGAAAATGTGCATAAAGGTGAATACCCTTAATGGAGAAATGGGTATGGTATTCACTACACAATGACATTGGCTTCGAAAATCGGTGCGATTTCGGCAGCGTAACGGCGTGACATAAGAATTAATAAAAAAGGTTGATGAGAGAGAAAGGGGTTCCTCATAATATTTACATGTAATAGACAGTAAGGAGGTCATATAGATACATGTCCCAACAATTTAAATGGAATTTGGATTCATGATACAAAAGTATTGCTTGAATGTAAAAGAAGAGAGAGAAGTTCCTTTCGGAATTTCGGTATAGTAACAGGTGTACATGGGAGGCATTAAATGAGAGAGAAAGGGGTCTCCCATCATTCAAACAATAAGAGGGAAGTATGGGGGAGGTGTGAAACCATATCAAAACATTAATAATTGAAATTAAAAGGGCAATACAACTTAAAGAAAATTGACAAAAATGAGAAAGAAAGAAAAAACCCTTACTTGGAAGTGTGCTTCCAAAGGCTAGAGAGAGGCTTGTGAGAGGCTTCTTGGGAGAATGGGGCACCTTGGGAGGTTTATAGAGAGAGTAGGGCAGAGGTTGGACGAACTCCAATGGATTTTAGTGAGGAGGAAGTGGCATCTTGTGTGGGTTTATATAGGAAAGGGGAGGGAATTCTTTATTTTTTAGGTTTGGGTCCCCTTACATTAAATTAATCCAAACCAAAAACCATCCCATGGTTTTTGCCCATTGTTTTTGGAAAAGGGAAGAGGGAAAAAATATTTTATAAGGCCCAAGTCCGAACTTCTTAAAATAATAAGGTTTCTTTTGTGGAGGTGAGTCACACTCCCATGGAAATTAATTTAAAAAGGCAAAGTGTTGAATATGTCTTGAGGGGTCCATTAATGCTTTGAAAAGTAAGTCAAACAAACCCAAAATCACATTATTTTAATGATAAAACATATATTATCCGAAAATAAGGATTATGGTATTTTATTACATCACCATTGGGTCATTATGATGACATAAAACACATAATATATTTAAATGGTATTTAATTTTTACCCAAAAATTTGAATGTCTCAGAAAATTATGAAAAATTCACCGTTGAATAATTTCGACGTCCTGATTCCAGAAATGAAATATATTTTATTTAAAAAATTTTCTAAATATGTTAATTTTCACTTTTAAAATAAAAACCAATATTTATCGAAAATTCACGGGTTTTGACAGAAATGGCTTTCAAACCTTAATAAAAAAATTTAATTGCATTAATAAAATTATAAGATCATTTATATTTTAAAAAAATTAATTTAATATTAATAATAATATTTTATTAAAATATTATTTAATTAAAAAATCCCTTAATTTAATAAAATTTAATTCTTAATTAAATAATAACTAAAAACACCATTTGTACTTTAAAAACTATTTACAATGTAGCAAAAATGACTAGAAATTATATTCATTATTATATACAAAAAAACAATGTACATGAACATAGTACTACTTATTTGTTACATAACCCCTTAAAACAACCACATATGACCTAAGGGTAAGGTGTGCGATGGTGACAGACTCTTGGGGTGGCTCGGATAACATCGCTCGAGTGGTAATTTTAATCAACTTCCACTTTTCCCGTAGACGGTCACCTTCGAGCTTGACATGATGAAGCTTATCTTGGGCTTGGTCAAGGGCAAAGCCCAAGGATGCCACCTATTTTCCGAGCTCCGACAAATGGGCTTTGTATGGGGCAATTCTACTGGATGAGGCCATCGCTTCCTTTGTCTCGGTAAAATTGGGTTCGTTAAAGCCTTATATTTATACTAATCGTGTGATCACTGTTCAACGACTATAAAAGTAACGGTCACAACTCTTAACATAAAACCAAAGAAGTTGAAATCTTATAAAAACATTTTTCATAAAGAGACATTTAACTGGATCAAGAGGGATTTTACATTATTGAAACTTTGGGTCGTTACAACCCAACCGTCCCTAGTGGTGTGCAATTGCTCTGGGTTATTATTATTGTTATTATTATTATTTTATCATTATTCTATATATTATTATTTTTATTATTATTGTTATTTATTATTATTATTATTATTATTATTTTATTTATTTCTGGTTTTATTATTATTATTATTATTATTATAACTTAAAATGACCCCCCTAACCCTAATTCTACCTGCGGCGCACTCCCCCCTGTTTCGGCCTTCTTCTGCACGAGCCACTCCTACTTCACTTCCTTTCGCCGGCTCCAGCGAATGATGCCCCTCTCGGTTCCCCTCCGCCTACGTCGTACCCATCCCTTTCCGCTCTGTGCTCTCGCCATCGCAACCCCCCAACACCCGACCTCGCCCCTCACTTCCAGATGCCCTACGCCGACCTGCCTCCTTGCTCTCCCCATTCTGGCTCGACCAGCAACCCAGCCACCTTGCACTGCCTCCACCCTCACCTCACGCCCCACTCCGGCCTACCATGCATCTCGCCTGCCATGGTCCGATGGCCGCTCAGGACCCCAGCCAGCCTCCTACTCTGGCCTCCACCCACCCACGGACAGCCAGGCTCCCTCTGGACTGCTGCCCTCCAGCCACCTCCCGGCCTCCCCTCTGCCCGTCGAGACCCCACACCCTTCTACTTGCACCTGAAGCCCCATCCACCCTCTCCCCCAGTCTGACCAGCCTACTTCGACCTCACCCGAGGTTTATTATGGCTTCCTGCATGTGCAGTTGTGGTGCGAACGAGTTTTACACCGGCTTTGGGTGGTCCATCTGCGGTCGAGGTAGGATCCTTTGCTTTGACCCTTAAATTTAAGAATCCTTGTGATTATTTGAATTATTATTTGTTTTAATTTCATTGGTATTAATAATTATTTTTTTGTTTCGGGAATAATTATTCTGGGTGAAATTATTTTGTTATGGTAGGATAAATTTGTTTGGATAATTATATTTCCATCTTAATTGATCTGATATGTTTTTTGATTGATTTGTTTGGTGCAAAGTTTAGTTTTTAAATGAACTTGGTTTGCATTTTATATTTGGTAGCATGCTTATGTGAAATAGGGTGTGTTTAGCTGGAAGACTGGTTTTTATGATGTTTAATATCATTTTATGGGAATGTGCATTTATTTTTACTCCATTCATGTCATTCATTTTCTATTCTAGTATGTTGGGGTATTCATTTGATCAAAAATTTGTTCTTTAGATGAGTTTTGGGTGTGTGGGCTGTGGGTTACTCTTTGGAAATCGTTTTATAAATATAAAAGTGGTTTATTGGATAGTAAAAATGATGCGATTTATATTTTGAAAGTAGTTCTAGGTGGTTCTTTTGCGCTGTTTGTTCGTTTAGATTGTTCAAGTCTGTGTTTATGTATTTTATTTATCTTTGCAGTTTTAGTGCATTAACAAGTTTTTTCTGTGATATTTCAGTCGATTGCAGGTTGTGTGTACTTGTGCATGAGTGTGAGACATGTCGCGTCTTCATAATCGAGCTGCAATTTGAGGTAGGTACCCCATTGTACTCACCATTAAATTTAGAATTTATTGATTTCTTGATCTTTTATTAATTTTAATAAATGGGAAATAATTTAAGATAAATAATTTTTAAATGATTATTTGGTGTAAAAAGAGCCGTTTATTTTATAAATGACACTTGAAATATTTTCTTGATGAAAAGACACCCAGTAGTGTATGAATGCCCATTTGTCCTTTAAACATAATTCATGGAATTTCAAATATAGTTTTGGTTTATTGATAAATTGTTTCTTTTGAAGCATGAACAAGTGTTTTGGTTCTCTTGAGAAATGAGGATTTTCTTTAAGATTGGTGAAGGCCCATTTGGCACTTCAATAAAATGAATTATTTTGAAAAACACTCTTTGGGGTGACTTAGGGGGTGATCTTTGGTGTACCATGACTGCCTAAGTTGTGTGTGATGTTTGTGCTACTTGATTGAATTTTTTGACTCACCCTTTAATTTTTATTATACGTGTTGACATAGGAACCTGGCATAGTGAGTGAATTTTCAAAGAATGATTACCGCATCAGTTTAGATTATGTACTGGCTAGTGGCCCGTAGTACGGATTATACTCTGCGGGGGGCTTGGGACCCTTAGTTAGGACATGTAGGGAAACACTGGGCATTAGGGCGTTATGACATCATCAATAGTAGGCATGCCTTCAGGATGAGTCACATGTATGGTACGTTCAAGATTGTTCATTAGCTCCTAGGTTCTACCCATGTTTTATTTAGTGTTTATTTTTATGTGGAAGATGTTTGAGGGGTATAATTCAGTTGTTGTCCCCTGTGTGCCACTTATTTTCAATTTCCCTTAGTGTTTGTTGTGTGTTGTGTGTGGTTTTCCATTTGACTAATAATAGAAATTTGAATTTTTAAATTATTCGCAGAAATGTTTTAAAATGCAATGCACTTGTTCATTTCAAACATTAAACTTGTTTTTAAATTAAAAAGGTCGATGGACTATTACTTTTCTTAGAAAAGGAAGTGTGTGTGTGGAAACCCATATTTTGTATAATTTAGTTCAAACATAGAATTATTAAATTTCTTTATTTAAATGTAGTGCATTGGGAATTGTTTTTTGGGCACGCCTACAGAGTTTTAATACTCACGCATATAGTGTTTTCTTGAATTTAGTTTTGTTGCAGGTTTGAATTGATCTTTCTCACTGTGGGGGAGAGTTGGTTGTGGAATGGTGAGTGACTCTCGGTGTCACGAAGAGTTTTGGTCGTGTTCAGGTTAGTTTTCTATTGTTGGTTGTTCCATCTTTTTCATGTCATTTATTTGCCTTACGTTATTCTATTTTTTTTTGCTAATTTATTAATCTTTCATTTATGGGCCAAATCGTTCCCTCTTGTTTGTCTTTGATTCCTGGAACTAGTTGCTAGCCCATGGGGATCAGGAACGCCCCTTGGGCCATGTCGCGGGCCGAATCTGGTGACCGGTTCAGGGTTGACCAGGTTTGGTTCATGACAAAATGGTATCAGAGCAAGTCCTTGTTATTTGGAGTGTCTGGTAGATGAAGATTAAGATTATCAGGACTCGAGAGGTAGGTATGGGAAGGTAATCTTGAACCCTCAACCATTCCAAACCCCGAGTCACCAAGGGTAGTCCAGGAATTGATTTCTTGTCTCGTTCTTATTTGTTTTGGATTGAGGGATTACAACAGAGGCAAACTGATGTTACATTGTGATTTTACATGGAGCAGTGACCCATGTGGAGTCATAGTACACGGTTTAAGTTCCTCTTAACCATTGAAGCTTATATGGGGCATGGCCCACTACCATGTTTCTAGGTTAAGCATGATTACTAGTCTCTCTCTTAGGTGATTTGATGCAATTTGTGTGTTGTCTTGGTTCTTGTGGGTGTAAGTGCAATTTTGAAAATGAAAAAGGGGTTTTTAAATTAGAATGATTTCTTTTAAAGACTTTAAATTTGTGAAAGGGATTTTTAAAACTGATATTTCTTGGTTTAAAAATCCGGTGGTTGCTTGGAACTGGTTGAGATATGGTTTGGGTGCAACCTCGAGTACTCTTTATGAACGTTTTCACATGTGAGGGAATACATGAGAAGTGTGTGTTGGTGTGTATAGATGAATTCAAATGAAGACACATGAAATGGTTCACCGGATTATTGGGGCGTGCGCTTGGAATTAAAGGCTTGACCTTGTTTTTCTAAAGCTAGTTTAAAAAGGGGAAATGATTTTTGGAAATTGAAATTGGTTTGAAAAGTGGGGTTTGTATTTGGATAGTGGCCTTGGAGGAAGGTGGTATTCAAATATAAAATGGAAAGGGGATTTTGAAAAGGTAATTTTTGGGTTGTGTTTGTATTTTCTTGTTTCTTTTGAGATGGTTGTTTTGGAAGAGGGTTCTTTCTTTGAGGTTTTTTTGGCTTGATATTAGTTTCAGCTCTATGTTTTATATGTTGTTCATAAAATGTCACCTAGAAAAGTTTACGTGATTTCTGATAAGTCATGCCTAGTCTTTGGTCCTTCTCAGACATTTCTTATCATTCACAGTGATTAGGGTCCATTAGAGGCAGTATAGTGGCTTGAAGGGGTCGAGTGTGTCTTTATGGTATTAGAAACTCCCGAAGCTGTTAGAGTGCGTGTTGTTTTGGGTCTGTTTGAATGTTTGGCTCAGGATAATGAGATTATTTTCGCCCCGTCATCACTGCAAGTTGGGATGACGTGGTATGTCGTTAAATTTTTCTTCATCTGATGTTTCGTACTCAAAGAGGTGATGATGAAAAAAATGGAAGAACTCATGTGTATTCAACAAGGACAACAAATGCTGAAGACTTATGTTGACCATTTCTAGGATCTTGTGTCCTTTTCTCTGGAGGTAACGTCACAAGATTGGTGAAGACTTCTCTCTTTATATTGGTTCATTATCTAGAGATCAAGGAGTGGGTCCTCTCTTCTAAATACCAACATTTTGAGAATCTGGTGGATGAGACGTTCTTAGCTGAATTGGTCTCTGAAGCGCAGATGCTTGACAATCCAGCCTATCCAGTCACTCATGAAGGTTCTTCTTCCAGTGAGCAAGGTATGCCAGAGGGACCTATTTCTAAAGAGTCCTCTGTGGTGGTTCTGGCTTCCAGTTCATTGGAATATTTAGTGGTGTGCCACTAGTATGGCCCGTTCGGGCAGGCGAAGCCGTCATATCGCATCCCTCTGAAGACGAGTCATTATTGCGGGTGTCTGGGTCATGTAGAGAAGTTCTGTAGGAAGCTTAGCCTGAAGAAGATGCTGTGATCAGAGGAATTTTAGTACCTGACTGTGAGGTAGGAGACACTTCAGCCATAAGATTCCCAGCCACAGGCCCTGGGGTGAAGCTCATGTGCAGTCAGGAGTGGCCAGGGGTGTGAAACCATGGTTCAGTTCTTCTTTTCTGTGTTCGAAGGGGAACATTTGAAGTCTCTTCGTTCTCATTTTTCTAATGTTAATGTTTTAACATATCGTACATTCATTGTTTTATCATGGGGTTATGACATACATGTTCTATTGTAATCCAAATAGTTTGGTTTTTCTGATCATGGTTTTCTGAATCCTGTTCTTTTCTTAAAAGTGGGTTTGGCCCAGGTATGGGTTGATCTTGGTTTAGCGGTGTTCATTTGGGGATGAAAGTACCTACTATGGATTGAATGATTGTAGTTATGCTCGGGTGTACTATTGATATAAAATTCTTCTCGGAGGTGTTGTCCGCTCTTGCTATAAAAGTTAGTTTGGATCGGTTGGGAGTTCCCGCGTCACCCCCTTACCATGGTGGTATGTTTGAGTGTTAAATTTCTCTATTAGTTGAATTATTATGGTAGAGAAAACCCTCTCATGTTTTCCCGTTCTCTTATGGTGTGGTTCCCTTCAATTTCTGTCGGGCATGGACTCTTGATTTGTCTATTGTTCGGCAGGGTGACTTTCAGGGGGAAGAAAGTGTGTGGTGGGGAGAATTGTCACACCCTCCTTTTTAAACTAATTTTTATTTTATTAATTCTTGCCTATGGATCCTCACACCAAGGTCCTGGTAGCGTACCAAATTAAAATCTGTGTCAATTAATATTTTTACTTGGTTTTGGACCTATGTACGGTCACCGCGCGGTTGGTGAGAGACGCACAACTGGCCCTAGTGTCATGCAATTGCTCAAGGATATTGTTATTGTTATTATTATTATTATTCTATTATCATTATTCAATATATTGTTATTTTTATTATTATTGTCATTGGTTATTATTATTATGACTATTATTATTATGACTATTATTATTATTATTATTATTTATTTATTTTTGGTATTATTATTATTATTATAACTTAAAATGAACCCCCTGAACCCTAATTCTACCTGTGGCGCACTCCCCCCTGTTTTGGCCTTCTCCTATGCGAGCTGCTCTTGTGGCTCTTCCTTGCGCCAGCTCCAGCGAACACTGCCCCTCCTGGTTCCCCTCCACCTATGCCGTGCCCAGCCCCTGTCGCTCTGCGCTCTTGCCATCGTAACCCCCCAACACACGACCTCACCCCTTGCTCTCAGCCGCCCTACATTGACCAGCCTCCCTGCTAGCCCTCTTTCGGCTCAACAAGCAACCCAACCACCTTGTGCCGCCTCCATCCTCACCTCACACCCTACTCTGGCCTCCCATAAATCCTGCCTTCTATGGTCTAGAGCCCCCTCAGCACCCTATCTATCCTCCTTCTTCAGCCTCCGGCCACCTGCGGATAGCCAGGCTCCCTCCAGACCTCTACCCTCTGGTCGCCTCTTAGCCTCCTCTCTGCCCGTCGGGACCCTGCACCCTCCTGATTGCATCTGAAGCCCTAACTGACCTCTCCCACAATCTGACCAGCCTACTCTGACCTCACCCGTGGTTGATTATGGCTTCCCGCAGGTGCGGTTGCGATGAGAGCAAGGTTTCTCATCAGCTTCAAGAGGTCCATCAGTGGCTGAGGTAGTATCCTTTGCTTTGACCCTTAAATTTAAGAAACCTTGTGATTACTTGAATTTTTATTTGTTTTAATTTCATTGGTATTAATAATTATTTTTGATTTCTAGAATAATTGTTCTGGGTGAAATTATTATGTTATGGTCGGATAAATTTGTTTGGATTGTTATTTTTCTAGCTTAGTTGATCTGATATGTTTTTGATTGATTAGTTAAGTGAAATTTTTTGTTTTTAAATGAACTTGGTTTGTGTTTTATATTTGGTAGCATGCTTATGTGAAATAGGGTGTGTTTTGTTGGAAGACCAGTTTTTATGATGTTTAATATCTTTTCATGGGAATGTGTATTTAGTTGTTGTCCATGCATGTCATGTGTTTTCTATTCTAGTATGATGGGGTGTGAGTTTGATCAAAAATGTGTTCTTTGGAAGATTTTTGGGTGTGTGGGTTGTGGGTTACTCTTTGTAAATTGTTTTATAAATTTTAAAGTGGTTTATTGGATAGTACAAATGATGAGAGTTATGTTTTGGAAGTAGTTTGAGGTGGTTCTTTTGCATTGTTTGTTCATTTGGATTTTTCAAGTCTGTGTTTATGTATTTTAGTTATCTTTGCAGTTGCAGCACATTGACACGGTTTTTCCATGATATTGTGGTCGTTAGCAGGTTGCGTGTACTTATGTGCGAGTGTGAGACGTGCCACGTCTTGATATCCAAGATGTAAGTCGAGGTAGGTCCCCACACTGTACTCACATTTAAATTTAGAATTTATTAATTTCTTTATGTTTTATTAATTTTAATAAATGGGAAATAATTTATGATAAATAAATTTTAAATGATTATTTGGTGTAAAAAGAGCTGTTTATTTTATACACAACACATGAAATATTTTCATGATGAACAGACACCCAATATTGTAAGAATGCATGTTTGACCATTAAACATAATTCATGGATTTTCAAATATAGTTCTGGTTTATTGATAAATTATTTCTTTTGAAGCACGAACAAGTGTTTTGGTTCACTTGAGAAATGAGGATTTTCTTTAATATTGGTGAAGGCCAGTTTGGCACTTCAATAAAATAAATTATTTTGAAAAAATCTTTTGGGGTGACTCAGGGGTGATCTTTGGTGTACCTTGACTTCCTGAGTTGTGTGTGATGTTTATGCTACTTGATTGAATTTGTTGACTCACCCTTTCCTTTTTATTATACGTGTTGACATAGTAACCTGGAAAAGTGAGTGAATTTTCTAAGAATGATTACCGCATCAGTTTAGATTATGTACTGGCTAGTGCCCCTTAGTACGGATTATACTCTGCTGGGGGATTGGGCCCCTCAGTTGGGGCATGTAGGGAAACACTAGTCATTAGGGATTTATGACGTCATCGAGAGTAGGCATGCCTTCATGATGACTCACATGTATGGTATGTTCAGGATTGTTCATGAGCTCCAAGGTTTGACCCATTTTTTCTTTTGTGTTTATTTTTATGTGGCAGATGTTTGAGGGGTATAGTTCGGTTGATGTCTCCTGGGTGCCACTTATTTTCCATTTCTCTTAGTTTTTGTTGTGTGTTTTCTGTGTTTTTCCATTTGACTAACAACAGAAATTTGAATTTCTAAATTGTTCACAGAAATGTTTTAAAATGGAATGCACTTGTTCCTTTCAAACATTAAACTTGTTTTTAAATTAAAAAGGGAAATGGATTATTACTTGTCATAGAAATGGAAGTGTGTGTGTGGAAACCCATATTTTGTATAATTTAGTTCAAAACTAGAATTAGTAAATTTCTTTATTTAAAGGTAGTGAATTGGGAATAGTTTTTGGGCACGCCTACTCAGTTTTAATACTAACACCTATAGTGTTTTCATGTTTTTAGTTTAGTTGCATGTTTGACTCGAGCTTTCTCGTTGTGGGAAAGAGTCGGTTGTGGACTGTTGAGGGACTCTCGGTGTCGCTAGGAGTATTGGTCGTGTTCAGGTTAGTTTTTTGTTGTTGGTTGTTCCTTATGTTTTGTGTCATTTATTTTCCTTGCGTTATTCTATTTTTTCAGCTGCTTTATTTGTCTTTAATTTATGGGCCAAACCGTTCTCTCTTGTTTGGATTTGATTCCCGGCACTAGTTTCTAGCCCATGGGGATCAGGAACACCCATCGGGCCATGTCGCGGGCCGGCTCGGGTGACCAGTTTAGGGTTGACCCGGGTTGGTTCATGAAAAAATGGTATCAGAGCATGTCCTTGTTATTTGGGGTGTCTGGTAGATGGAGATTAAGATTATTAGGACTCCAGAGGTAGGTATGGGAAGGACTTCTTGAACCCTCAACCATTCCAAACCCCGAGTTGACAGGGGTAGTCCGGGAATTGAGTTCTTGTCTCGTTCTTATTTGTTTTGTATTAAGGGATGACAACGGAGGAAAACCGATGTTACATTGTGATTTTACATGGAGTAGTGACCAAGTGGAGTTAGCATACACAGTTTAAGTTCCTACTATTCATTGACACTTACTTGGTCCATGGCCCACTACCATGTTGCTAGGTTAATCATGATTACTAGTCTCTCTCTTCGGTGATTTGATTCAAGTTGTGTGTTGTCTTGGTTCTTGTGGGTGTAAGTGCACTTTTGAAAATGAAAAAGGGGTTTTGAAATTAGAATGATTTCTTTTAAATAACATTATATTTGTGAAATGGATTTTTAAAACTGATATTTCTTGGTTTAAAAATCTGTTGGTTACTTGGAACTGGTAGAGATATGGTTTGGGTGCAACCTTGGGTACTCTTTATGAATGTTCACACATGAGAGGGAATGCATGAGAAGTGTGTGTTGGTGTGTATAGATGAAAGAGGATGAAGACACATGAAACGGTTCACTAGATTATTGGTGTGTGTGCTTGTAATTAAAGGCTTGACCTTGTTTTTCTAAAGTGATTTTAAAAAGGGAAAATGTTTTTTGGAAATTGAAATTGGTTGGAAAAGTGGGGTTGGTATTTGGATAGTGTCCTTGGAAGAAGGTGGTTTTGAAATATAAAATGGAAAGGGGATTGTGAAAAGGGAATTTTTGGTTTGTGTTTATATTTTCTTGTTTCTTTTGAGATGGTTGTTTTGGAAGAGGGTTCTTTCTTTGAAGTTTTTTTGGATTGATATCAGTTTCGGCTCTATGTTTTATATGTTCTTCATAACATGTCACCTAGAAAGGTTTCCATGATTTCTGATAATTCATTCCCAGTCTTTGGTCCTTCTTGGACATTGCCTATCATTCACGGTGATCAGGGTCCATTAGAGGCAGTAGAGTGGCTTGAAGGGGTCGAGCCTGTCTTTAGGGAATTGAGAACTCCTGAAGCTATTAGATTGCATGCTGTTTTGGGTCTGTTTGAAGGTCCGGCTCTAGATGAATGGGATTTGTTCGCCCCACCATCACTAAAAGTTGGGATGATGTGGGATGTATTTAAATTTGTCTTCATCTGATGGTTCATACTCGAAGAGGTGATGATGAAGAAAATGGAAGAACTCATGTGTATTCAAAAAAGACAACGAATGTTGAAGACTTATGTTGATAATTTCAAGGATCTTGTGTCCTTTTCTCTGGAGGTAGAGTTACAAGATTTGGTGAAGACTTCTCTCTTCATCGAGGGTCATCGTCCAGAGATCAAGGAGTGGGTCCTCTCTTCTTAGGACCAAGATTTTGATAAGCTGGTGGATGAGACGTTCTTAGATGAATTGGTCTCTGAAGCGCAGATACTTGACAATCCAGCGTATCCAGTCACTCACGAAGGATCTTCTTCTAGTGGGCAAGGTGTTCCCAAGAGACTAGTTCCTAAAGAGTCCTCTTCGGTGGTTCTGGCTTCGAGTTCATTGGACCATTTAGTGGTGTTCCACTAGTGTGGCACGTTCGGGCACATGAAGCCGTCATGTTGCATCCCTCCGAAGACGTTTCATTGTTGCGGGTGTCTGGGTCATATAGAGAAGTTCTGTATGAAGCTTCACCTGAAGAAGATACTAGGATCGGAGGAATTTTATTACCTGACTGTGAGGTAGGATACGCTTCAGCCATCAGATTCCCAGACACAGGCCTTGGGGTGAAGCTCACGTGCAGTCAGGAGTGGCCAGGGGTTTGAAACCATGGTTCGGGTCTTCTGTTCTGTGTTCGAAGGGGAACATTTGAAGTCTCTTCATTCTCATTTTTCTACTTTTAATGTTTTAACATATCATACATTCATTGTATTATCATGAGGTTATAACATGAATGTTCTATTGTAATCTAAATAGTTTGGTTTTTCTGATCATGGTTTTCTGAATCCTGTGCTTTTCTTAAAAGTGAGTTTGGCCCCAGTATGGGTTGATCTTGGTTTAGTGGTGTTTGTTTGGGGATGAAAGTTCCTACTAAGAAGTCAATGATTGTAGTTATACTCGAGTGTACTATTAATTTAAAATTCTTCTTGGAGACGTTGTCCGCTTGTGCTATAGAAGTTAGTTTGGATCGGTTGGGAGTTCCCGCGTCATCCCCCCAACCCCCTTTCCCATTGTGGTATGTTTGAGTTTTAAATTTCCGCATTAGTTGAATTATTGTGGTGGGGAGAACCCTCTCGTGTTTTCTTGTTCTCTTGTGGTGTGGTTCCCTTCAGTTTCTGTCATGCATGGACTCTTGATTTGTCTATTGTTCGGCTGGGTGAATTTCTGGGGGAAGAAAGTTTCTATGGTGGGGAGAATTGTCACACTCGCTTTTTTAAACTGATTTTTTTATTAATTATTGTCTACGGATCCTCTCACCAAGTTCCGGGTAGGATCCTGGATTAAAATCTGTGTCGTTTGATATTTTTACTTGGTTTTGGACCTGTGTGCGGTCACTGCGCGGTTGGCGAGAGATGCACAACTGGCCCTAGTGTCGTGCAATTGCTCAAGGTTATTGTTATTAGTATTATTATTATTATTATTTTATTATCATCATTCTATATATTATTATTTTTATTATTATTTTCATTGGCTATTATTATTATTACTATTATTATTATGATTATGATTATTACTATGATTATTATTTTATTTATTTATTTTTTATTTTATTATTATTATTATTATAACTTAAAATGAACCCCCCAAACACTAATTCTACCCACAGCGCACTCCCCCCCATTTTGGACTTCTCCTACGCGAGCTGCTCTTGCGGCTCTTCATTGCACCGGCTCCAGCGAACGCCTCCCCTCCCGGTTCCCCTCCACCTGCGTCCTGCCCAGCCCTTGCCGCTCTGTGCTCTTGCCATCACGAACCCCCAACACACAACCTCACCCCTTTCTCCCAGCCACCCTACATCAACCAGCCTCCCTGTTGGCCCTCTTTCATCTCGACCAGCAACTCAGCCACTTTGTGCCACCTCCGCCCTCACCTCACACCCTTCTCCGGCCTCCCATACATCCTACCTTTCGTGGTCCGGTGCCCCCTCAGCACCCTAGCTAGCCTCTTGCTTTGTCCTCCGGCCATCCGCGATAGCCAGTCTCCCTTCAGATTGCTTCCCTCTGGTCGTCTCATAGCCTCCTCTCCGCCCGTCGGGACCCCGCACCCTCCTGCTCGCACCCGAAGCCCTAACTGACCTCTCCCTTGGTCTGACCAGCCTACTCTGACCTCACCTGGGGTGGATTATGGCTTCCCACAGGTTCGGTTGTGATGGAAACGTGGTTTCTCACCAGATTTAGGAGGTCCATCAGCGGTTGAGGTAGTATAATTTTCTTTGACCTTTAAATTTAGGAATCCTTGTGATTAATTGAATTTTTATTTGTTTTAATTTCATTATTATTAATAATTATTTTTTATTTCTAGAATACTTTTTCTGGGTGAAATTATTATGTTATGGTAGGATAAATTTGTTTGGATAATTATCTTTCTAGCTTAGTTGATCTGATATGTTTTTTGATTGATTAGTTTGGTGTGAAATTTGGTTTTTAAATGAACTTGGTTTTCATTTTATATTTGGAAGCATGCTTATGTGATATAGGCTTTGTTTTGTTGGAAGACCAGTTTTTATGATGTTTAATATTTTTTCAGGGGAATTTGTATTTAGTTTTTGTCCATGCATGTCATTTGTTTTCTATTCTAGTATGTTGGGGTGTGAGTTTGATAAAAAATGTGTTCTTTGGATGAGTTTTGGGTGTGTGGGTTTTGGGTTACTCTTTGGAAATTGTTTTATAAATTTTAAAGTAGTTTATTGGATAATACAAATGATGAGAGTTATGTTTTGAAAGTAGGTTGAGGTGGTTCTTTTTTGTTGTTTGTTCATTTGGATTGTTCAAGTCCGTGTTTATGTATTTTAGTTATCTTTGTGGTTGCAGTGCATTGACAAGGGTTTTCCATGATATTGCAGTTGTTAGCAGCTTGTGCGTACTTATGTGCGAGTGTGATATGTGTCGCGTCTTCATAACTGAGCTGCAAGTCAAGGTAGGTCCCCCACTGCACTTGCCTTTACATTTAGAATTTGTTGATTGCTTGATATTTTATTAATTTTAATAAATGGGAAATAATTTAAGATAATTAATTTTTAAATTATTATTTTGTGTAAAAATATTTGTTTATTTTATACATGACACTTAAAATATTTTATTGATGAACGGACGCCTAGTAGTGAAATAATGGCCATTTTTCCTTTCAACATAATTCAGAAAATTTCAAATGTAGTTCTAGTTTATTGATAAATGATTTATTTGAAGCATGAACAAGTGTTTTGGTTCTCTTAAGAAATGAGGATTTTCTTTATGATTGGTGAAGGCCCGTTTGGCACTTTAATAAAATAAATTATTTTAAAAAACTCTATTTGGGATGACTCAGGGGTGATCATTAGTGTACCTTCACTGCATGAGTTGTGTGTGATGTTTGTGATACTTGATTGACTTTGTTGACTCACCCTTTCATTTTTATTATACGTGATGACATAGGAACCTAGAATAGTGAGTGAATTTTCTGAGAACAATTGTCGTACTTGTTTAGATTATGTACTGGCTAGTGGCCCTTAGTAAAGATTATAATCTGCAAGGGGATTGGGCCTCTCGGTTAGGCCATGTAGGGAAACACCAGGCGTTAGCGCATTATGACGTCATCGAGAGTAGGAATTCCTTCAAGATGAGTCACATGTATGGTATATTCTGGATTGTTCACGAGCTCTTAGGTTCGACCCATGTTTTCTTTAGTGTTTATTTTTATGTGGCAGAAGTTTGAGCGGACTAGTTTAGCTGTTGGCCTCTGTGTGTCACTTTTTTTCCATTGCCCTTAGTGTGTGTTGTGTGTTGTGTGTGGTTTTCCATTTGACTAACAACTAAAATTTTAATTTCTAAATTGTTCGCAGAAATGTTTTAAAATGAAATGCACCTATTTCTTTCAAACATTAAACTTGTTTTTAAATTAAAAAGGGAAATAGACTATTACTTGTCTTAGAAATGGAAGTGTGTGTGTGGAAACACATATTTTGTATAATTTAGTTCAAAACTGGAATTAGTATATTTCATTATTTAAAGGTAGTGCATTGGGAATAGTTTTTTGGGAGCGCCTACGGAGTTCTAATACTCACACCTATAGTGTTTTCCTATTTTTAGTTTTGTTGCAGGTTTGACTTGATCTTGCTCACTGTGGGTGAGAGTTAGTTTTGGACTGGTGAGCGACTCTTGGAGTCGTGAGGAGTTTTGGTCAAAGTCAAGTTAGTTTGCTGTTGTTGGTTGTTCCTCTTTTTTTTGTGTCATTTATTTTCCTTGCGTTATTCTATTTTTTTCCACTACTTTATTTGTCTTTCATTTATGGGCCAAATAATTCCCTCTTGTTTTTTTGATGCCTGACACTAGTTGCCATCCCGTGGGGATCGGGAACACCCCTCGGGTCATGTTGTGGGCCGGCTTGGTTGACCAGTTCAGGGTCGACCCAGGTTGGTTCGTGAAAATTTATTTGAAATGTGTAAATTGGAATGGCTTGTACAGGATGGGTTTCCATGTAAAAATTAAATAGTTTAATTGAAATGAAATAAAATGTGTAGAAATTCAATGTCTATTGTTTCTTTTTTTATTACATGTAATAATAATTGGAATTCCCATGGATATAATTGGGCTTGGGGAATATAAATTATGAAATGTAAATTCTCATGTATATTATTATAATAAATATTATTATGCCTTGATACGGGCTATGGAATGGTGGTAAGGGTTTTTTGTGAGCATGGTGGTATCCTTCTCCCTTACAACATGTGTTGATAATGACATATCACAACATTTATAGTATGTGGATGGTGGGCATGACGCACCACATCCCTTGTGTTGAGTGTTGAAAAGATGGCTCACTCACTGTTTCGAGTGTTAGAATAACAAAAAACTCACCATCTCGAGTAATGATAATCACATCTCCCACTCATTATGAGATATAGGGTATGTACCATCTCTTTGATATTATAGTCTTTCTTATACAGGTTATAGATGTCTAAGTTATGCTCTAGTCAAACTGGAACCTTGTATTTTAGTTATACGACCACATAAGTCTACACATACTTGGTATATATAGGTGGATGAAATAAATAACTATAGTATATATATACTATTACTATATATGTAGTAACTAATCAAACACTCTCCCCAGCCAAGAGATGAATCAATTAAATTTGCTAAGTGTCCTTTAAGAACACAAGTGGGATGGTTGTTTTTTATTCATATTTTTTTAATTAATATTTTTACCTATACACTATTTTAATTTATATTCATAGACTATATTAATATTTAAACACCATTGGTGATGGAATCCTAGTATTTGATAACACCCTCTACTCAGCATGCCATTACACTGGGGTACCCGAGAAGATATCATGTCCAAAGGAAAATGGAATATTTCTTACGTTGTTATTCTTATACCTGGATGTTATGATCACATGAATGATCTAGAGTTTAGGATTCTTGTGGAGTTTACCCTTAGGGATTTTATTTATTTTATTTATCCATTTCTTGAAATGTATCGTGTTTCTTACTATATGTAAACAAATTTAGGTATGTACCATCATCTGGACCAACATGCATTTTTGTATATCCTTGTTGAAATTTTATGTATAGTTTAATTTATTCTTTCGATCCTCTATCTTTCATTTATCATCGCTTCTTCCATTATATGTTATCTATTTTCTATCATACTGTTGTTCTATTATTATAATTAGGTTATAGTCTCTGAAATATCACCTCTTTAGGCCCATTATAGTATTTAGAAGCCTCTAACATTTGGGGAGGTACATATGAGGCCATGTGGTGATCAATCTAGATACTAGTTTATTGTTCCATCAGGTTAGGATGTTACACATACTAAATAACTGGTAAATAAAATTTTGGTAAAACATAATTTTTTTTATGAAATTGTTGTGTAATTTTAAAAACTAAGAATTGATAGATTAGAAATTATAACATTAAACCCAAAAATCTGCCCAATTTCAAAAATAACACAACACAAAACTCAAATAGAAAAAATAATAACATTCAAAAACTTACAAAAAATGACCATTAGTTTAAAAAAATGTCTCCCATATATTTATTATCTCCTATATTTTGGTAACTTCCATTTTTTTCAATAAATATTATTTAAAATAATGACATCATACTTATATGATAAGAAATTATAAACTCTCCCCAATAATATCATTTAATAAAATTTTCCACCAACAAAAACATTTTCAATATATTCTCCCCCTTCGTGACTTAAAATAGAATGTGGAAGGATTGAATTATGTAATATGTTAGGGAAATAATATTATGATTTTTTAACAAATAAACATTCATTGAAAAATGTAATAAGAAAATTAGAAGAAATATTATTGAAAAAACATTCAAAGGGAATATGTGAAGAATAATTCATTTCAAAATATATTCATACTAAAGTTTCATTTTTTAAATCATGAGTTATTAAGAAAAAAATTAATATTTATTCTAAAATTTAATAACAATAACTTTAATATTTTTGAATTCATAATTTAACATTTATATTTCTTTTAGGAAGTTTTCATCTTATGTTTAAAAAACAATAGACCTTTACCTATCCCTATTGTAGCCTTTATAAACATAAAAATATAATAATTTGTATCATAAAAGTTATATCTTACAAATAGTTCATTCAAAAACTAAATTTTTATGGAATAATATTAAAATAAACATTCTATATCTATGCACAATGGAAATATAATAAATATTAAAAATATTTAAAATAAAATATTAATATGTATTTATAAATAACTTTCTAAGAGAATTATAAAAAAAATTATACTCTTTATCCTTAAGAGATAAAAAATCCACAATCATTGAATTTTCATATCCCAATTATTCAATTTAACAACAATGTCTATATTTCTACAATAAGAAATACCATGAACAAAAAAAAATTTAATTGTCTCTATCCTCTAATCTCAGAAATAACTTTATCATCCGGATTAGAATTAGCAAGCGTCTCACACCTAGGATCTATTTCTCTTAACATTGATAGGACACAATAATTTCTAAATAAAAAATATTGTAATGAATTGAAAACCCTCATTTCGATTGTATAGAAATAAAAATCTCTAGAAAAGTTACAAAGAATGAGTAAAAATACATCAAAATGGAAAAATAATCAAATAGTCTGATTCATAAAATCATCGTCTCTGAGATCCTCAAATAGAACTTTTTTTGTATGGAAGCTACAAATGTTTTTTTTATTATCAGAGTTGGTTTTAATAGCCTATAATGATCTCTAGATTGAAATCTAAACATATAAATCTCAATCTGACATCATTTTGATAACACCATTACACTTCTATAAAAGTATTCCATTTGGTAGAAGTTATTCATATAATCTAATTATAATATTTAGTATTCTGATTAAAGAGAAATTATATCAGTCTAATAGTCTAAACTCAGACACATCGATAGGATAAAATCAGTCACACCAATAGAATAAACTCATTAATACTAATAGACTAAACTTCATCATTAAAATGGACTATATATTTTCATTTTAATGAATTGATATTTTTCATTTTTATGGATTTGATATTTTTAGTCTAATGAACTAGAATTTTTCAGTATGATGGATCAGACATTAGTTAGTTTGATTGATTATAATTTAATATGAAATTTTTGTATTATGTTGTTATTGAAACATTTCTATATTTGATAGAATAAATTTATTTCTACCAAAACATTTTAAATTATTTTCATATATATAATTATTAAATCATAGTTTTCATGAAAGTGTTTTGTGATATACAAAACATGGATTTGAGAGTGTAAAAGTACAAAATTTTGAATCAACATCGACTTCCTTCATACATGTTCAAACCTCCTGTATAATAAATATAAGTTCATTATAAAAATATTATTAAGCTATAATCATATTTACCCAACCATATATTATTTACCTTTGACCTTTTATTACCTATTTCTTTACAATTACTTTTTAATATCCTATTTTGAGTAATAACTACATCATTTTTCATGTATGTTTTGGTTGGTATTTTTGGTCCTTTTACATTGACCATGGATTCATAATAACCTGAATTTTAACCATGATATAAATAACATAATTAGTTATTATATATTAATTTCGAGTAATCCATTAATTTTAGATATAGAAAACGTAGTACACCGTTCAGGAAAATGGTATGTCATACAAACACCTAAATATTTACTCTATTTTATAGATGGATGAAATGAAAGAAAGTTAAATAATATATTATGCATAAATGATAATTTTATTTCATATATATCATATATATTCATTAATACTATCCTTTTTTCCATCGATTTCAAGGGTATGTGATGAACGAATCACATCACTTCTTGAGGTGGTGGGCTGCGGTACACAGAAGAAACATTATCATATTCCCAATGAATGGAAAGTAAGAATGTATATGTGATATTATAATAACATAATTAAAATTAAATCATTAATATGATTAAAAAATATATAATTAAATCTGACCATGATAGGAGGTGATGGAAATAAAATTACATCAGTTTATGAGATGATACTCTTCTGTATGCGCAAATGATAGTTTCATTTCCTGCTTTATGGAAGAGGAGATTAATTCATTTCATTCAATTAACATAATAAATTATCAATATATGGTTTATATGGATGATATTATATCTTTATGTTTGAGATTATCTAAAATATATGGATGAATAAATAAAATAAAAATGCCTCCAGTATGTGGAGATGTAATTTATTAATAGTCTATTATAGTTAATTTATGAACTAAGGGGTTTTTTTGTTAAGGGTTGAGGATACTGGGTTCCCTTTTATTAGTGATGGAGAGTACACACTTGAAATGTTTGAAAAGAAAATGGGTACTCATGTTTTAAATAATCCATGAGGATCCAAAATAGATCATTCAATTTTTTTTGAAAATATATGGTCAAAATAAATCCATTAAATAGTATTTTTATAGGTTTTTAGGTCATTTTTTTCTTATCTATTTAGTTTAACCCACAATAAACTAGTTTTAACATTAATAGCAGCAAATAATTATGTCTATTTTTACTACTCATTTTGAGAAAAAATTAATTTCAAATAAATATATAGTATTAATTTTGATGAATACAAATTTGGAATCTATTATAGAAAATAGAATTCATATAATTTTCAAGATCTAATTTTAATCTAAATCCACAGATATGAGGAAAAATTTGTTTTCTAAAGAGAAAATCTACATAAGTATATAATGTTTCAATATAAAATTTTAATAATAAATTGAATCCAATGAAATAAATTGGGGTAATAAACGTATAATTGGGATAATTTTTATTTTAAAATACTCATAGAATAAAATATAGCTTTTAAATTCTCTAAAAGAAAAGGATTTTTTTTTTAAAATTCAGTAATTTTTTACTATCCATGAAAAAAAAATCTGTTCAGAAAATACTCAAAAAACCACTCAGAGATAGTATTGAAATTTAGATTCCAAAAATTATGATTATTTTGTAAAATAATTTTTATATATTTGAAAAAAAAAATTCTTCACTAAAATAAATAATATTTTTTTTGAGAAAATAGTATTTTTGAAACATATAAGGACAATTATATAAATTAACTTTTTTATCAATATCTTTTCATTATATACAAATATTAAATAGAATATTTAAAAATTTTATATTCTTATTAGTAATTTAATTTTTAATTGATAGTTTATAATATTTATTTATACATAATAATATTAATAGTATAACACATTTCTCTATAACCGGGTGTTGTGAGTTACAAAAGCTATCAACGAAATGAAATTTATTTAAAAGATTAACAAAATATTAGGGTGGTACATTCTCCCCCCCCCCACCCAAAATTAATTTATTCATCAAAATTACTTCTATTTTTTATAAACATAGTATGATTCTACATCATACATACTAAATTTCACACATATCTTTTTCAATCTTGTGGTTTTCCCAAAAAAATGACTAGGTGAGTGGGTTAATTTCCTAGAACATAATTTGTACCATCAAGAATCTCCACCATTTGTGCCTCATTATAAATATCATTATATAATGATACAACCTATGAGTTAAGTATATGTGATGGATCATGTATTTACTTATTTTGTATAGACATATGGAAAACATCATGGACTCGAGAGATGTTAGGTGCAAGTACCAATTGATAAGCTATCATATCAAAATGATCCTGAATTTTAAATGGATAGATATACCTTGGGTTTAGTTTTACCTTTTTTCAAAATCACATTATCTTCATACATCAATAAATTATTAGAAACATTTTTTAACCAGCATCAATTTTTCAATCACATTGGAAATTTGCAGCATCATATTTGTAATGCCTTTATGCTCCCCTTATGTGTTGTTGAGTGGATCTAATATTATATACCATTTATTCATCCATATTTGGTCTCAAATAGATTTCTTTATCAAACTTCATCCCAAAAAATTGATTTCATCACTTATTTCAAAGGTGGATTGATAAAAATCTACCTTAATTATCAAGTGACATATATTGTTTAAATAAAACTCAACTTGGGGATGTGTTGATCACACCCACCATTGAAATCCATAGAAATAGTTCATATCATATCCTCTTGGGTTTTAATTATTCTGTTAGGTTAGAAATTTTTGTGAGGATGGTAAGGTGTACATAAACATAACATAATATCCAAATCCTATTTAATACTTTTCTAGAACTTCTAGGTATTCCTCAGATCCTGATCATACATAATAAAATTTAGTAATCCATGAAACTATTCCAATTCATGATTTTATATCATGCCATGATGATCCAAAGAGATATATTCTGTGATAGAGAAAAGGTGTTCTAAATATTTAAGGTGATTTTCTACAATCCATATATAATTATACAATTTATATGTTTTTTTTTATTTTGAGGAAAAAATACATGTTGGTGTTTTCCAATTTGAATTTTGGTAAGGGTAATTGTTATAACTTCCAAATAAATGTTTTTCTCTCATCACTAACTTGATAATATACAAAGAACTGAGATATATACTCTAAAATATCTTTATTAATGTTTTCCACTAGAAAAACTCTTTCACATAGGTCAATGGTAGCTATTATACCCTTATCTCCCTTATATTGTGGGTTCAAGCCTCATGGTCTTCTCGAATGTGAAATGTTATAATTTTTATTAAACAATATTAATATAATTCTTCTAATGTCACTATAAATATGTGAAATAACCATTATCCTCAAATTAAATTTAAACCTTGATTGTTACGAATAAAATTAAACTCATGAAAATAAAATTTTCCTTCAAATATCACTTCATGTTGGACTTCATAGTTATATATACCATATTCCAATAAAAAGACACCCAAAAGATCTTGAATCACATTAAAATGTGATAACATTGAACCTAAAAATTGTTTTCTTATACATTTAACATATGATCAACCTTAAAATCATAAATACATTATATTATTCATTGATCCTTTTTTAATATGACATAGCGACATGCATGCTTCCAAAATTAACTCAATCCTTTTAAGTTTCATGATATATATGACCAAAATACCATTTATAGAATACATTTACAACATAATTCTTGAATAAAAATGAATAAATAATTCACACACTATAATAAAATGTTAAACAATTAACTAGTATTGATCATCATATAACTTAATACCTTATTCCTTTAATATATTATTTTTAGTCTCTTCATCATCAACAGTTTAACCATTACTCATATATCTTTTCTGATCCACTTCTTAAACTTTTGACATAGGACATCAATTTTCATAATTCCAACAATTCCAGCTTTTTAACATTCAAATGTTAATTATTCTGTAGAAACCCCATTATTATCATCCATTTAATTAAACTGCCTTTACATTTATTATTGGAAATTAAAATCATTATTCCCTTCTTCTCCAAAAATAAATTGTTTTTCATTAAATTGATAAATACCTTTGAGTGGGTTTTCCCACATGATTTAAATTTAATAAAATGAATCATCATTACACATTGGTTTTTGTAGTATTAATTTAATTTCATCATTATTTTCATTTAAAAACACTGAGATTGATGGTTTACACAGATATCCCTTTACACTATAACATCACAATGAAAAGTATCTTCATAGCTACTAAATTATCTAATGGATGACTCAATTTTGAGATTTAATTTGAATCCACTTAATAATCAATAAAACTTACCTTATATTGGATGATAATTCCATATTCATATATCACAAGTCATGTAAAATATTCCTTATAGGTTTCAATGGATTCATCACCATTCAATTTTATCTCTAGAATTAATTATCTGTTTTTTAAAATAATATGGGGAAAGTGAATATTGAAAAGTAGGTTCTAAAACTAATCCCCATCCAAAGATTTATTCACTTCATGTTATATCATTTTCTTGAAAAGATTCCACCACTGATCTACATCACCTTCTATATGATAAACATAAAAATATTTTTTTTTCATAGTTCGAATACTACATAATATAAAATATCATTTTAGTAGTTCTGATCCATTTTTTCTAAGAAAGTGGATCAGCATAACCACTAAAAGAATTTTGGAATTTTATCCTGATGGGAAAAAATGTTTATTCCTCTATTTATCATTTATAAATTTAACATCAATCATATATTGAAAATTATTTATTCTCATAGAAACTAGATTTTCCAATCTAGGCCCCATAATATTTGGGTTATTAGGAGGAAAATCATTACATTTTTAGTCACATTGATCCTCAATATGGATTATTTAGGTTCCATCCATTGTTTAAAAGAAAAATCATAGAGTAAGAAATAGTAATAATATTAGAAAACCACATTATCATAAAATTCCACTTATATTATCTCTAAACCATGACACATAATTTTCATTCCATGACACCATTGGTCTAAACAAGTTCATTAATTGTCATCATCTATTTTAAAATCATTCATGATGGTTTATAAAGTGTATTTTATTTATAGTGTTTTTCTCAGTTTGTATAAGGGCCTGTTTTGATGCACAAGGTGATGATCAAGTCCAACTCAGTTTACCCTTTTCAAAGTTTATACCACTAGGTGAAACTGTGCTATACCCACATACACTTATTTTTTCTAGACAAGGATTTAATTTCATGGAAACAACTAAATCTATCATTCACTAAAATTACAAGATATTTTCCTATAAATATTCTTATTCATAAAATTATCCATAGGGTTATCACTAAATTTTTATCATCATAGGTCTGAAGGATAACTAAAAGTTCTCTATAATACAAACTAAAATGAACATGGTTTTTAAAATAAAGTATTATATAATTTTACATAAATATTCAATAAGATTCATAAATATACTGTAAGGGATCGTAAATGTTTATTTTCTTTAGAGAATCATGACATAATATTCATATTTCATGAATTATCTTCCACATCACCCTTAAATATCTTCCCATTTAGTATTCCCCATAGCCATACCGAATAGGACACTTTTTCATTTCCTGGGTAAAGGAAACATAAGAAATGGTTAGCATAGATTCTCAAAAAGGGTATACATGGAATTTATGAATCAATTATCTTATGTAAGTATAAGATATGAATAAGGGTACAAGATAATAAATATAACATACAAATATTATACCCATACTATATTTGATTACAAGCATGATCCATGGAATAAAATATTATAATCTTAAAACACATGAACCATAAGAGTGAATCACCATAAATCAATAGTCAACTATAAGGTAATGTTATATATGTTTGGAACCATCATAAATAAATAAAAACATTCATATTTCAATGTTAGAGACCATGATAAGAAAATAATAATGTATGCGTAATAAAAATATGTTTTCTGGTTCATAATGGATCAATCATTATCACTTGTCTCCCATAGTTGATTAATAAACTCACTATATTTACCATAGTGGATTAAGAACAATGGACTAATTCCCAACACTATATCATGAGATATAAAAATAAACCCAATGTATTTTAGGGGGATATAGGTCGTAGACATAACATAATAAGAATCATTTATATGTGTGTCACATGATCATAAAACATTCATCATGGCATAACCAATGAAATGAAAAGGCTTTCATAAAAATTAAAACATAGAATAACCATTAGAAATTAAATTAGCCTCATAATAATCTCATAAATTCATTATAGCATTACCGTTGGAAAATAAATGGGTTTAATAAAAATTTAATCATTTACTAACCCATATAATGGTAATGGGTCCCAAAATCATTTCATCCATTCATCATACAATAACCCATAGAAATAGAATTCGTTTCATCAACATATATTCAACATAGTCATAAACCATCTAGATAAATAATAAGGATGGTAAAATTGGATCATACTTCCGTAAAAACATAATGAATAAAAAATATTATTGAAATTGATTAATGTATATTATATAAAAGATATTTAAAACATTTATAAGGAAAATATCCTTCTCATTTAGAACAAACTTCATTAAAATATAAAAATGTCCCAAATACTAATGAAACAATTTCATTGAAATTGAAATTGGAAACATGTAATGGATTTTTTAAATCATATAGTAGTCATGAAGAGTAAAACTAACTTCATTTACTGGCATGTTAAAAAAATATTTCATTCACATTTTTGATAAAAATTAAAAGGACCCATGTTCCAAAAATGAGAAAACTATTAATTTTAAAAAAATATATCAAAATTCCAACATAGGGAAAATTAATTTAAATATATTAGTTGATAATATTAGAACATTTTGTAATGTATTTTATTTTCGAAAAATATAGATATAGAAGGAGTGAGAAAGTTTTCAGTTGATGAGAGTAGTAAAGTTGTTTTTAATTAAAAAATATTCTTTTTGAATATTGAGTACATAAAGAGAGTAAAATGAAAGAAAAATATTTATTTTATTAAATAAAATTTTTATAAGTAAATTAAATAGTTTCATGATTTTTATATCGTAATATCTCATCATGGGAAGCATATTATAAACAACCTCGTTAAACAATTAGATTATAACATTAAACCTTTTCCACTTTGGAATAACTTTATTTATATATATAATTAAATAAATAATGTTATATGGATATTTATATATTATGATTATAATGATAAGTATCATATATTACATTCATGGGCAATATATACACTATATAAAATAAACAAGTGGTGTATAAGGCATGTCTCCCACATAAATTGATATAATATTAAAATCCATTACCATCTCTCGTAACTTTTAAATCAAAAGCCCCATGAATGAATAAAATTAAATGAAACATTAAATAAATTTATAATAAAAAAAATATGAAATAAAATTTAATAGGGTTTATTTATAAACCTCATAATAGAAGATATGTGCATAACATAACATATGTCCAAAAGAAGAGAATTTGAGACGAAAGTCCCTTACCATAAATCTAAACTCCATTTGTATATGTTCATAAAACCTATATAATAAAAATATTATTATCATAAATATACTAAATAATCATACACATATGTAACATATTGTATATTATTTACTTATGAAATCTTATAAACCTTTTATTAATAATTACTTGTTAAAATCATAGTTTGGGTAATAACTGCTTCGTGTTTTATGTATGTTTTGATTTTCCATTTTTTTTCTTTTTTATTTGATCATGGTTCCATAATATATAGAATTTTTACCATGATATAAATATCATATATATTTATTTTATTTGTATTTATTGTTATCCATTAATCGTATAGTTGGAAAATGAACTACACCATTCATGGAGATGGTATGTCATACATATGCATGAATGTTATTGTCATTTTCTCAACGGATGAAATGAAATCTATTTAAATAATATATTAAATTAAAATAATAATTATTATTTATATATATATATCAAATAATTTTATTAAACATATATTTTTTAACTTCAAAAAAATGTGTGTGTGGATAATTAATCAAATCACTTCATGAGGTGGTATTTTTCCATACACATGAGCAAAGTTAATGTATTCCTATAAAAGAAAAATTCATAAGTAATATTTTATATTATAAAACTAGAATTATAATGATTCCCATATTATCATAAATAATGTTAAATCCATCATTTTATCTAGTAGTGAGAGGTGGTGATGGAAGATGAATTATATCAGTTCGCAAGGTGGTGGACTGTCATAAACATGATCGATGGTTTTGTTTCCCACATGATAGAAGAGGATATAAATTAAGGTTATTAAATTAAAATAATATCATATAAATATATGGTGGGTAATATTCTTTATATCATCATGATTTAATTTTATTGAATGGTGATGTAATAAGGAATAAAATAAAAAATCTCTGTTAAGAATATTACTTGTAATTCGGAGAACCTCCTTAAGTTAACACCAAAATACTTTATAAGAAGGTTTCCTGATTAAAATACGTCATCTAGGATGTTAGGAGAGAATTAAAGAACACATTTTGGAATTTCTTTTCTTATTAGAAGTGTTTTTTATGTTTTACGTTTAGATGAAAGTGGGGTTCCCGTGTATATGTGGGGGAGAGGACACACTTCAAATTATTTAAAAGAAAAAGGTGTTCAATTTATTTTAAATTTTCAAAAGGCTCTAACATGGAACATGATTTAAAATTTCATGATATAAGGTTCAAATATGCAAATTAAATTGGTGTTTAAATGTTTTTGGGATATTATCCCTTTATCATATTATTTTAACCCCCACCCCCAATAAACTCATATTATATTTAACCACTATAATTAATTTTTGTTGATTTTAATATTAATTTTGATAGAAAATTATCATTTACAAATTATATAATATTAATGTTGATTATTTATAATATTTTATCCATTTTTAAGAATTCTATTAAGATAAATTAAAATATTTAATTTCAAATTAAATCCACACATATTAAGAAAAAAAATTTCCAAAGGAAAAACTTCTATAAGCGTTGAATGTTTTCAGATTAAAATTCAGCATGGAAGTTATTAAATTTTCCTAAATTGGATTAATTAATTTTCATTAGAAATAATATATGTTTTATAACCATATTATAATAAAATTAATCTTTTAATGTTTTTAAATCAAAAATTATTTTTTTATAAAAATCGGAATTTTTCCTATTCCTTAACAAATTAATATTTCATAAAATTATCAACAAGTTACTAAAAGATAATTACGGGATGTAGATTTAACAAATAATGTTTATTTTTTCAAATAAACTTTCAAAATTTTGAAATAATAAAATTTATTATTAATTTTAAAAAAATGAAAATGTTTTATGAGAATATGGTATTTTCAAAAAATATAAAGACTATACTAAGAATTAATCTCTTTTTATGATTATGATTAATTTATTTAAAAACATCAGTAATAATAATATAAATGTTATTATTCCTATTCATACCTACTTTTTTATTGGCTGATTTATGATAATCATGATTAAATAACAATATTAATAGTATATCATGGTTAGTTAAAACTCGGGGAATATAAAATTTAAACTACCATAACATTTGATCTGTTAATATATTAGTCAATTTAGTCTCTATTTCTAACCCAATAAAAGACTAAAAAGTGAAATATACCATTAAATATAATGATAAACCATGGATGAATGTTTCTTTGAAGCCAAAATTTGAAAAAAATACCCTAAAATTGGTTTTAATAATTCTATTACATTTTGGTCAATAGTTGATGATATCTCCATCCTACTCCTATGAGCGATTCATTAAAAAAATGTGCCCATATTTGTTGATGTTTATGAGAAATATTCATCCCACAATTAGTGGGGATCCCTGTGGAATATACAAATCTCCTATTATTTTTTATAGTAAGTAGATACTTCTATACTCAAACTAGACATGTATTGTATAAATGTGAATCATATCCTAGATTATGAGTAAAAGTGTATAGAATAAATTTTCCAGTGAGAAAAAAATCCCCCATATAATTGGATTCATTTGAAATGAAAATAATAAAATTTTAATATAAGTAATTTTTCTACATTCCCAAATATATTGTGGGATTTTGGAGAAAAATCACTTCTGGAGGATTCATTCCAAATTGAGGATATCAATACATGATGTTTTAGCAATAAGAGTAGACTAACTACTCAGGGTGTTTGGGTCACAAAAAAGAATAATAAAACTGTGTTTTTGGAATTACCCTGAATAGTAAACTCAACATCATGATTTATAATGTCTCATATAAGAGTATTTGACTCAAGGTGTTTTGATTTCCATGAGGGGTATCAAAACCCAGGGCACTGATATCCTAAAATGGAAAAGGTAAAAAATTGAGGAAGATATGGGGAATCAGATGAATATTTATTTTTCAGCTAAATTTGATATAAGAGATATGGATATCAATATTTATATAGTAAAATTAATATTTTATGAAAATATATTTTTTATAATTATACTAACATAGATCAAGGTGATGTGTATGGAATAATATATTGTATCAACCCATTTAGTGATAATTAATGAATATCTAACTGAGGTAAAGTTCTCACACAAGAAAATGTGGACATATTAAAACATTACTAAGATAATTGATACATAGATATATGTTTTTTAATCCCTGTCATAAATATGGATATCATATGTGAATATTATTTTTCATGAAACAAATTACTCTATGAAGTTTAATGGTCTTTTTAAGAACTCTATTTTTTGAGTTAGGTAGGGATCATTTAAAATTTTCTATAATTTTTTTTATGGACCTTATGTGGAAGCCTTATTTTTTAGTGAAGGTTTTTTGGGTGACCATAGATTCTTCAGAGCCAAGAACTTGGACCAGTTCAGGTTTTGGCTTGTTTCACAGTTAGAGTAAACCATGCGAGGTATAAAACAAGGTTAATTTTAGCCATGTGAGGCTAGATAATGAGTAGAACGAGGGTGCACAGTTTGAAATAACCATGAAAAATGGAAAACACGGCCATGTGAGAATGTATGAAATTTTTACAGTGGGGTTTTCCAAGGATGGTTCATAGTTTCCCTAACATTGTTAACTAACTATATAGGTAACACAATTTTACAGTAGACTATGCACAGTTTGTGCAGGGTTTGGATAACCGTGCATCCAAACTGTGTGGAGCTTATTTTTGGGAAAAATTACAGTTTTACACTTAAATGATGTTTTATGAACACCCATTCCTTTTATTTTCTCTCAAGTGGAAAAAATCTCCCTTCAATCCCTTTTTGATATCCTTTGAAGGATTATTCTAGGAATCAACCTTGAGCATCCGTCCAGAGTCCGATTTGATCATCGTTTGTCTTATTGGATCCTTAATGGTATTTTATCAATAACATTTTAATCATTCATCATCATTATTCCTACGAATTATTCTATTTTGATATAGGCTCATATGTTCTTTTTTTGGGTATTAACCAATTCTTCATGTCTACTCTAATCCAGGAATAATTAGATGCCAGTACAAAATGAGGAGAGTCATTCTAGTAGAAGGTAGATGGTATATTACTCATCCCTCATGTTTCCTCATTTTATAAATAGTCGGGTGGGCGCATCAATTTTATCAAGCATCACCTGTTCAATTATTATGATTTTATTGTAGTTGTTAGAACTGGGTTCTAAGACCCATGTCATATATGTAATTAAGTGTTGGTGGTTACGTCAACAACATCAACCACCACAAGTATGGTGTTATTCATAATTGGGTTATTATATATTTGAATTTTCTATTAGTTCCTCTATTCAGGTTTGCCTTAACATAACTTATCAAATGGTAATAGTTCCATGTTAAATTACTTTTGAATTTTGAATTGATCATGGAAAGTGCACTGTATTTTAAATAGTTAACCCACATATGGTAATTTATTCAACTTGATTAATAAACTATAAATTGAATTGGAAAGTATATTGAATATATATATATATATATCTTTACCTGTTTTTATATAAATGAATGTTTGGTTTCATGTTGTAGCACTCCTTTCCATTTATGATGAAATCTACCAGAATGAACCAAGTGAATTGATTATGATATAAATGGATTAAATAAATGGTTTCATTCTCAATTGGCCTTATCACACCAATGAAAGGAAATTTCTTGAATGTAATGACATATTAAATGGATAGAGTATTAAATCAAATAATTAATTAAATGATTCAATGTATATTTTCTAATTACATATGGTCTTTGACATTATTATTGGTGTGGTCATAATCTATATAGTTTCTAGATTCCCATGGAAATTCCTTGAGTGATCTTGGACTCCATTTTGATTCAAATATATTGATTAACATGGTTGAGACCCCCCTTGGATTCCAATAATTTTCTAATAGTGGATTCCTAGTATGACCCTGTTGTATCCATCCATTACTTTTACAGGATTCCTTGGATATAATCAAATGATTTAGCATAGATTCTATAGACATGAGGACTGAGGGTTATATCCTTGGGACTAGCCATTTCTTTTCTAGTTTTACCTTGAATTTATTCCTTGGATATGTTTTGATCATACTATTTTGTAATGACTTGGATTATTCTTCTTGGATTATAAACTTACTCCTATAGCTAGTATGCAATTACTATTTTTTTTGGAGACCCTTGAGGTTATTGTTTCCTTGGTTACTACCTTGGAAAATTTATTTATTATTATCATTAGAATTCCATATTAAATCTTTTAACCATTACTATTACTATCACAATTTGATGTAAGTACTTGATATACCTAACATTTATTTACTATTTAAACTGGAACATAATTAATAAATGAATTGGTTAAATGTTCAGACACAAGCCGAGGGCTGAAGTATGTAGTTGGGTATTTACATTACTGTAATACTTTATTGTATATATTCTTTCTTCACACTATTTGAGTTTATATTACTATAACATGATGTTATAGACATTTTTAGTGGTGGCATACTGAGATTTATCTCAGACCCTGTCTAGGATTCATTGGTACCTTAGCAGAATACTTGTATGTAGGTTCTGATAAAAAGAATGTTTTGTTCACTTAAACATAAAAATAAAATAACATGATGATGATAAATTTATAGCTTTGAGAAGAGTATTGATAGTATATTATATCTTTTTTTAACCATAAATTTAATATTATATAGTATTAAAAACATGTATGCGACAACTTTGACACTACTTTAATTAAAATAATATAAATTTCATGATCCTTTATATGTATTTCCAAATGGTTAATAACTCTAACCTTAAATGATTATGTTTAATATATACTCAAACAATAATATTTGGTCATGTTTTTGTGTATTTAAATGGTTTTTATCATTTTAATAAAAATTCGTTTATTAATTTTTCATCAATTGAATGATTTTTTTCATCATCATTGTATATGAATTTTAGGCAATTATTTAGTCTCTAAAAATGCTAAACAAATCACCATAATGTAAGGAATTTCATTATATTTATGGATAATATTTATTATAGATGTTTTATAATGTTAATCACTATATTAAAATTATTATACTTATAACAAATAAGAGGGTGAAATTTTTTTACTTTCATGCCAATTTGTTTTATTTTAAAATTATTTATGTCATTTTCATGGAAAAAACCCATTAAATGTGTCAATTACAATAATTAGGTTTTAATGGATGATGGTTACTAATTCAACAATATTTTAGAAGGTTTTAGGGTAATTTTATTTTTATTTTCATATTAATTTGTTTCCTAAATTACCCGATTTATATTAAACCGCATTAAATAAAATTTACCATAGTTACCATTCATAATATAAAAAATATAATTGTAACCTATTAACATAATTTTAACCCAATGATTCCACATATGGAATCCATTTATCCAAATTTTAAACACATAAGTTTTAGTAATTAAATTAATATTAATCACGTTGAGGGAATGAAAAATTTGGGTTTTAAAAAGTAAAAATCATCAATAGATTGACATGCCTTTATAACAAATTTCAATGCTAAATTACTTCTAAAGAAATAATTTGGATTAAATGATAAAAACATAATCTAATTATAATTTAAAACCAATTAAAATGATAATATAAAAATTTAAATTAATTATATGAAAAAATAGATTTGAATTAAAATCTATTATTTTTCATTATTCATTAAAATAGGGAAGTTATAATAAAAATTCATCCAAACTAAATTTTGATGTACCGATTCCAAATAAGAAGTTTATATTTCTAAATTAAACTTATAAAAGTGTCAAAAACTTGATTTAAAATGGTTTCTCCATCAAAAGGATGCAAAACTACAATTTTTCTGAAAAATGCTTCTTTTATCTAAAAAATTGAATTTGTCCTTATATCATGTCTAGAAAACAAATATGATGAATTTTAAACATTATATTGAGTACATTAGATATATATATAATTAATAAAATACATCAAGGGCGATTTTAGTATTTTATAAAATCACTTATTTTCATTTAAATTGTTTTTCCTAAAAAATATTTCCATTTATTTAAAAAGGGTTTTTTATTTTTATTTATAATTTATTGCTCAAAAAAGAATTTATCGTATTTTAATAATTTAGTTAATATTTTTTTTATACTTTATTATTATGGTTAGGTTGTAAGGTGACATAATAATATTTAGTTTCTCCCTGAAACTCAGATTTGCGTAAAATGATTTCTATCAAAAGATCTCAAAATTTTGTGTAACAAAAGCTAAGCATAATGTTACCTATAACGCAAGGTAAGTTGGTATTTCATGTAGCGTAATATAATATTCGTGTAGCATACAACTCATGAAATATAATTAATTAAAAATAACATATCTCATAAAATATTGGGGTGTTACACTATCATTTGTACTGATTATACTATTGATTTATTTATTACATAATATTGTGCCACTTATAATCTTGGGAGTATAGTATCTACACTATACTACCATTAGACCTTCGCTTCTAGTTTATATCCTATTTTATATGGGGGTGAAATCAAGGCAATGTGATAAAATATCCAAGGGAAAATTTATAGTGGCTCCCATGTCAGGATTTTAGAAAAGATTAAAAAAATCATGGACATTATATACACTAGATGTTTCATTTTGGGTGATAACCATTTCATTTTTCATGTATGTTTCAGTTTTTTTGGTGTTCCTTATACTCTGATCATAGTTCCATAATACATATCATATTAATAATTATATAAATATGATATATATTCAATATATATATATATATATCATCATTCATGAGATGGGTATATGAAAATTGAATCATGTCGCTTAATGTAAGTGGTGGTCCACACCTACGCATGAGTGACATTATAATTTTTTAATGAGTGGAAGGGTAAGAAGATAAATGATATATTATACTTAAAAAAAATTATTTATGAAATAAATATGATATATAATAATTATTTTCATCTTTATTACAATCCTTTTACTTGGTAAAGAAAAACAATTTACATCGTTATGTTGAGACGGTGGATCTTATATAATCACGACCAGTGTTTCAGTTTTCAAAGGATGGAAAAGAATTGAAAGATGATTATAGATTATTAGTAATAAAATCTCACTATATTTATGATAAATTAATTATTATTATTAAAAAAATTCATATAGATTTATTGGATTTTGATGAATAAATACACTCTGAATGAATCGGTTAAGACGATTACCTCTTCTTTGGGATACCTCCTTTGGCTACAATTTAATAATTTTCAGGATGAGCATAGAAGAATAATAGAATTTCAACATTAATTTCAGGGAGATAAAAATGTTTTGGGATAGGTATAGGATGATTGAAATTGGTCATTAATTTTGAATAAGGGTGGATAAGTGGTGCCCGATTATAAGTGAAGGGAGGGACACACATGGAAATACATAAAATATTTCATTAATATAATGTCTCTTTCTTGTGAAAGTGGAAAAAAAAATAACTTTAAATAGAATTTAAGATAATATATGGTATAAATAACTTCAACCAAAAAAATTATCATGTTTATATGTAATTATTTACCTTATCACTTAGTTTAAATCTTGGTAAACTTGTACTATTATTAGCCACACTAACTAAATTTTACAGTTTTTATAATTAATTATAACCAAAAATTAAATTCAACCTATTTTATTTTATTAATTATTAATATTAAAAATATGGAATAAATTTTATAATATTAAATTGTATTATGTGGATGATATTCAATTTTAAATAAAAGTGTAACATGTAATGAAACCCATTTTTTGAAAAATTAATTTTTTGAAATTTATTTCGATTTACTTTCATTACATGCTTTGTAAAAAAATAAGATGAATATAAAAATAAATTATTTAATTTATATTCATTAAATTTATTTAAAATTATAAATAAATAGTTATTTATTTAAATTATTTATAGATAAATTAAAATTCTTATAAAAACGTTTAGAATTTTTTTTTATAATCCCGAGAATGAAATTATTCCAAAATCTTGTATAATGACGATTACAAAAAAATTAATTAGATTATTTTCATTTAATAGATACTTATGTTACCTTAAAATCAAAAATAAAAAATGGTAAATTTTAATTAAATGATTTAATGAAAATAAATGAATGTTTCACAAAAATAGGTATTTTCACCATTCATTGAAAAATAATTATTTTTAAAAAAATCTTAAAACTTCTCAATTATACTATTAAAATTAGTATTTTAAAAATTATATTTATTTACTCAGATTAAATTTCAGGAAAGGGTATAAATTAATTATAATTTCAGTCCAAAAAATTCAACAAAAAGTATTGTTTTATGAAAAACATATTTTTGATCTATAAATTTAATTTAGTGAAAATTGAATATTTATTTTGTATTCATCGATATATACATTAAAATTATTTAAAAAATATGTAGTTTTTTATAATATTATTAGTAATATTTTTACCATTAAATTTAATACATAGTTTATAACAATCATATTTAAATATTATTATTTTTATGGTATGCCTTAATTCATTTGAACCTCGGCATTGTGTGTTATGCACAATATCAAGAATAATGAAATTTTAAGCTAAATTTTTATTGTGTTACACTTTTTTGACTATTGGGTCATTCTAGTGATATCTAGATGTAATAGATATATGATCCCCATCCTGATCATGATTCTTCTGCAAAATATGTTGAAGATCCTCCAAAATTAGAGTAGGAAAATGATTCCTCAGCTTAGTAGTCATTGAATTGGTTATAAATATTCCATTAATGAAGATAGTGAGAATTTTGGTCTTCCCCAATTAAAATATACAGTATAATGTATTTTTAAATCCATTGTTTCTGATAGGATATGCTGATATCTTTTCAAGACATGATCAATGATATAGGCAACCCGTTTGATTGTCACTAGAATTTGTTGAATTGGTTCTTTATAAGAATAGGAATATAGGACCGGTGTTTAATTGGAGTGGGAATATTATTGAACCAATTAACACTATTTTTTAAAATATTCCAATGGTCTTAAACAATGGAGGTAAGTATAAAATATTATTTACCAATTGTAACTAGAATATATTGGTGTATTTCCTCTATCACTACCAGGATATACTAGCATGCTTATTGAATGTGTGTTGGAATAAAGGATTTATCATAAGTTTTTGTTACAATATACTAACTGAAATATTTAGTTGGAATGAGGATATTTCCCATCTCTTGAAATTATATGGAATACTAAACATGGTAGGATGTTCACCTGGGTTCTAAGGTTTTAGAGACCATGGATGTGATGAACTACGCTCCCTCCTCAGATGATTCATGAGAATCATGGGTGGAATAATAGTATCAAAATAGATTTCCAATATGACCCCTCCTATAATGTTTTTATACCATAGAATGGATTTTTATTTCCTCTATATTTTTATCCATATGATATGTGATATAGTTATCAAATAGATCTATAGAATGGATTCTGAAGCTATTAGAGCTGGTGGTAGAAGCTACATTCATTACTATGACTCCTCTTTCATAGGAAAATTGTCTAGTCATCAATTTCATCAGATTTAAATCATATAACTCGAAAATGTGGATGTAATAATTTATATAGTTCTATCATATTATTTTTTAATCATCAAGCGTCAGTGGATCTACAATAGTGATAGAGTCCTCTTTGTTAGTGAGGCCATATCCTACATGGTGGTTGAGGAATACGGATGACACCTTGTTGAGGTCATTCCTATGGTAAAAAGGGTGTTTTAGGTAGGGATTTTAAGTATTATTAAAGGTATAAAAAAACCTTAACATGAAATAATTTTTATGTATCCTATGAAGAAAAAATATTGTTGATATATTTCGTTAATTAGAAATGGATTGACATTGGGTTCATTATTTATTTTTTGATAGAAACACCAAAACCCCTTTATTCAAAACAGTTTGAGTCCTTAGAGACTATATATATAAAGGAAATTGGTCACTAAAATAATACTAGTGACACCATAAAATATGTGTTTGTGAAGTATACGGGAGGTCCAGATCAATGCACAAATTAGGGGGAATTATTTCCTACTCTAAGAATCACATATATATTTAAGATATGTTTGTGAATACTTCACAAATCCAAGTGTTTCCATGATTAACACCTTTATAATGGCTTGATATAAATCATGTATCAGTATAAAAATCTCTATGGACTAGAGGTAATATATTGAATAAATTATCTATATGTATAATAGGATTTCATTTATGGTAATCTTTTATAAATATAATTTATTTTCCATATTTAAGTTAATATTGTATTATTCAATGTTTTAAAGAATCATATCTAGACACTATATGATTATTCACCATCCATGTATGTAGTTAGTGATCTGATTTTCGAATCATTCCATTATGAGGGGATTCCAACATATGTTATTAAAGGGAATAAAAACCCATATGGTTTACTTCCACATAATTTAACTGATATCTGTATTTCCTAGATAAATTATATAGTTTTTTTAATATAATTATTCCTATATTTAATTAATTAATCTTTCCAAATGTGGGACAATTTGACTTTTTGGTGTTTTATGGTACGGAACAATGGATACATGTTGTGATACGTAATTCCACTTTGTGTACAAAAATTCATGTCATGAATGTTTGGGATAGGAAAAATATGAAAAACCTAATGCTGACATGGATTACACATCATGAAACTCCATTATACATTGCTTTTTTTAAGAAATTAAAAAAAATAGAGGCACTCAAGATCTATTGTGCAGCCCTAGATTTGACCAAAACCCTATTAAAAGGCCCCCTTGGTTGAGAAATATGAGAGTTTTATGAGGGAGATCGACAAGGGACATCTTCTAAATCAAGGTCCAGTAACACTGTTCCATAATTCTACCACCTTTCTATAGCATTTTATCAGTATTCTATGTAACCTATCATGGCTATCTTTATGGGGTGATTTCTTTGTGTCGTGGCGCACATGATGGATGATGGTTTATTTTATGATTTATTTTATTTTTGATTTAAATTTATGTTGGGATTTATCACATGTTCTTTATTTATATCTCTTTCATGATTAGTTGTTCATTAACATTGTGAGAGAGTTTTGGAATTTTATTTAATAAATTTTATTATTTGAGAATGACCATTACCTTAGTTTACTGGATACCATTATTTAATGTGAGGTACAGTGTTTACATTTCGTCCATGACTGTTATGTTTATATCTTCCTTCTGTTTAAATTATGTTTCAGGATTTCCATCCATTAAAATATAAAGTACATGAAGATGAGAAATGAGATTTTTGGATTAAGAGTGTTTACCATGGACATTATACTTTCTAGACCCGATTCCAAAAACTGCATGATTGTTAATTAAATGTTTTATACCTTTTCATCCCATGAACTTGGATTCATTGAAACCTGATAACCATTTTATATTCTCTTAATCCACTATATCCACCAATAAAATTCACATTATCTTATATTCAGTTTCTCTAAATTGTAATTAGTTCATATTTATTTTTATTTAGTTAATATTTTCTCCAAACCTATTTCTGTGGGTTCAACCTCAAACTCTCAATTAATATACAACCCTGTATTTAGTGGTCTCATTGTTTCGTGTTTTTAAATTTCTAAATTTGGTAGCCCTATGGGAATTGATGACATACACAAGGATATTAGTGACACATAATATGTTTTATGTTTTATTCAAAAATAAAAACATGGTTCATTTTGAGGACATGTATCCATGATTGTTTATATGAAAATTTTCATCATATAGAATGGGATTTTAGGAAAATGTATACTAGTATTGGTTGATGTGGTACATACACATGTATTTATCATTATTGTTCTTTTTGGGGATTATTTATCCATGAAGTAGGTTTTGGTTTCACATATAATGTTTTCCATAGAGAGTTATGTTTGATTTATCACATAAGAATATGGACCATTTAGTTAGATAATGGTTTCATAAATAAAATTACCAAACAATTATGGATCCTATATTATTTTGTATCTATGAATTGTTGTCTAGTATCATTGATCATATATCATATTTATGAAGGCGATAGGAAATTTCATGATGATCCTACCTCCATGAAGGTGGGTTCACTAGGAATATAACCCTAGTGCATGTGCCTTTTAGAAAGTGTTGGTTTACCAATGATTATGGACTAATGAACATATGATATTAGATAATGTTTTAGAAAATAAAATTGGCTGATTAAATGTATTGATTAATAGGAATAGAATATGATGTTTTTTTAGTTTCATAGTTTAAGGTCATGTGACGAGCTTATATCATGCATTTTTTAACCCTATGATAATGACATTTTTGTAAACTTTTATTGCATGTGCCTATAAGTCATAATTCTCAAAAGAAAAATTAAAATAGTGGGTATAATGGTTATAACACTCTAATATTTGGTTTTTTATTTAACCTTAAATAAAATATATGTATTAGTTTGATTTTTTTACGAAACATTGAGTTTAAATGAATCTCAATATTCTTGTAAAATATTATTATTTAATCTGATGTTAATCACCAATCCTTTGGATGGGAAGTTATGATTATGATTGACTAATTTATGAAAAATTAATATTTACATGTATTTAGAATTAAATCCTTGGCTACTGTTTATTTAGATATGAAAATAAAAGAATCTCAAAGTTAAATATTATATTTTACAAATAAAATATTAATATGTGTGTATGTTTTTTAACTAAATAAATTAAATTAATAACCATCGATTAAATATTTTTATTAAATTTTTATATTATTTGTTCAATAAAAAATTTAACATTCATTTAATGGTTTGTACTAGTAAAGGAATGATAATAAATTTATTTTTATGATAATAATATTTTGTTTCTTAAAACTATTTCCATTGAAATTTTGGATCTTACATTAAAAATAATTTTGGCTGTTTATAGAAATTAACAATTTGAAAACTAATTATTTATGTGGATTCATCAATAATGTCCTTTGTAAGTCCATAATCATTTTTGGAAATAATGAATAGTAATCATGGTAAAAAATCATTAATTCAGTAAAGGATAAAAAGGGGTAACTAAGGTGTTAAACTAAAATATATGGGTAAAAATAAAATGTAAACATTTATAAATATTATTTGTTGAAGTGATTTATAAATTATATTTTCTTACCATCCATTTATTGGACATTTGGTACCGCTTTCACATTAAAATGACTTTATATTATTAAAATAATTTAAGTAATTTTGTAATGTCCCAGTAAGAGTGACACTAAAATTAGTACCCCAAGCCGAACCCCTACACAACCTCTGGCATGCCTCCTCATACGCCAGGGGCTACTAACTAGAATTGGGGGTGTAAGGTGGAACTGTGATGAGACTATAAACCCATATTCGAGTGCGCAACTAAAATAAAATAACCAAATATCATAAACACCATAGATAGTGGAATTATTAAATAACTGAAACATGATATAAATAAATGAAATATAGTAATGGTATAAATGGAAATGTCATACATACAGAAAACCACCCACTAGGTCGATTACATTACATATACAAAATTAAAGGAACTCAAAAAGAATATATAACATCACTAGGCCAATCCCATTCAATCATCTGATACCACTCGAAAAATCCTTCTCAACCAAACAATACTCAATGTGGGACTCTACCCAATCTTGTGCAAGTAATAAACATATAATTGTTTCTTGGGTACCCAAGTTAAATGGATGATCTATTAGAGTGTAAGTAAAACTTATTAGGACACCACTATTAATTCATAGAGAAAATATCAATCAAATAAAATTTTTATGAAGATAAATAGTAGAATACATAAACAGAAAAGAAAAGTAATTCTAGACATAGAACACATCAACTAAAATAATACCCAATGGATCAAGGGTTCTAAGGTGCAGCCAGGGCCAACCAGACAAGAAATGACCTTAACTAGTCTTCTAAATCATAATATAAGTGGTAAAACTGTGAAATTCAATGATTGGTGTTTACTTTTTTCTCAACATAGGAAATCATAAAGCCTACATCCACAGTACCTAACTAATTTACCTAGGTCATCAGTGGTTATAATTCTAGGCTAACACCTGAGAAAAGTATTTTAATCAATATTAATTATGGTTGTAACCTACAACTAGCACCTATTGATATACTATACAATTGGTACTGATACGAAACATCGAGTCTATCCAACCCATCAAAAAACATAATGGCAGTTCCCAAATCCTCAGTCCATCATCCATATATACATAACATTGGAGATTACTAGAGCATTATTCTTGCCCATACCAAATAGGAGAATCATCACTCCAACAATCTATTAAACTTGGTACACCATCATCACCTAGAGGATTAGTCTCTCACTGTAACCAAGAAGTATACTATTAATGTCTAGAGCCTCAGTCTGAAACCACATCTATAGTATACTTTATTTTCATAGATCATATTTCAAGAACTCATATCATTCCAACTTTTTTAAGTACTATGATCATCATCATGACCAAAATAATTCTTAAGAAAACATAGATCTCTCATTTTAATCCATTAATGTGTAAAAGGTACCTTTGAGCCATCAAACAGAAAACATTCCCCAATAAATACCAAAAACTTCTCCACATTCCAATAAAAAATAATCAAAAATCCCTTAAAAAGATATTCAAAACCACCCTCTTAATACATGGATATTTATATTTTAAAAAAATTGTTCAGAAGGTCTACCTTTCAATGAAAACCATTTTAAGGATTCCCCAATAAATTTACATGAATGATGTCACCACAAAATCATCACAATTCATGATATGAAATTTACTTTAAAAAACATTTCTTAAGCCACATGGTGGTTAAAACCTAATTTCAAACAAGGATCATTTCAAAACATGTATTTCCCCTTTTGAAAACCAAAATTGGGTCAATTCCCAATGAAAATATTTAAAACCAATTCAAAAGATTCATATTCATTTTCATAAAATCTTAAAATATAAGAAATTCAAAACTAACCATTTATAACTATAATTTACCATTTTCATGAAATTTACCACCACATGGGTGGTTGTAGGTTTAGTATTATGGACACCCATGGATCTAATGGGGTCCATGGAATTACTATAGTGTTAATACAAGACCCAAAACCAAATTAATTCATCCTATAAATTAATAACACAACTAATTAATTTATGTAAAATACTATAGACACTTGAAATTAAATTATCAAGACTATCGGTGAAGATCTAAGACCACCAACCTCATCAAAATTTATTTTTAAAACACTTCCTTAAGCATATTAGCCTTTTTAAGACCCATAAAAGTAAGTTACAAAACCCTTGGAACCCAAATGAGTTTATCACAATCACCCAATATATTTTCTTAGACCAAACAATAATAAGTAAATAATTATAAAAATTATAATTAATTAATTGACAAAAAACAAATTTGGTATATTTTCAGAAGACTCATCGGGTCACTATACCACACTAGAACCAAATCTAACCACTCATCAAAGACCTTTGACATAACACCTGCCACATTATTAGAAATATTCCTAATATGAAACACCAATTTTACAACTAACTAAATTAATTTACTTGGGAAATCCAACTAAAAAATATTGTGAACACATAACTCAATGAAAATCCATGCAATAATGTGAAGAATCAATCTTGGGGTCTCCTCTACCAAGATTTACCAAAATCCACGTAATAAATAGATGATTCCTCCATGATTTGGTGGAATCATCAATAATATAGAAATTGAAGATCCCCAAAAGAATAAGAAATGAATGGGAAGAGGAAATGAATCCCCTAAATGTTTAATCTTTCCATAGAGAAGAAAATAATATCCACCAAATCACCTCTTTAGTGAGACTTGAAGAAGAGAGTATTAAAGGAGAACCCTCCTCAGGTTTGTGCATGTAAGAGGGAGAAAATGAGAGAGGTAACATAAATTAACAAAGTGGAAAATAGTAAAAATAGACTTTAAATTTGATTCCAAGAAGTCACATAGTTTAACCGCATGGTTTTCCAAACTGTGCAGCAATCATGTTCTTGGATATATGCCCAGCTAACCCACTAATACAATTTGGCCACATGGTTGTCCTAACCATCCACCAACCATTCACACCCATAATTTCTAAAACCCATTCATCGCATGTTTTGGACACACTTTTTTGACAAACTGTGTGTCGACCATACTTTCATCACCATCACCCTTCTATAGAAGGCATAATAATTTTTTGAGGAAATTTATAAGTCATGTGAAATGCCTCATAGCCTACAAAACCTCACATAGTATCCCCATTTCTCCTTGAAATATTCACCCAAAACAATGAACTAACCATGGAACTCAATCATGCACCGTTCTTATTGAACTGAAGAAGACATGAACATCATCGTGTCAAATAGTTTTTCTTAAACCATGCACACTAAACCATTCACCCCTTCCCTAAAACTCTTGAAATATCCAAAACATAAATTTATTCGTCTTAAGCTCATCAAAATATTTGGGATAAATCCTAAGAGTCCCTACCCATATCAAAACATCCTTCTGAGACATTATAACTCTTAAATCTCCATTCTGTGCCTCAAACAAGGACTCTAAACATCCACTAATAAATATTCAAACCCCTTATAAAAATATCAACTTATCTGGAATAGGTACCTTAAAACACCCCCACCATAACACTTATAGACATCATGAAGCCTCTATGGTAATTAATATAAACCACACAACCTATTTTGGTAACTAGATTATAACTAATAGCCACTTTCATCTTCTAATATCATAAAACACTTCCATTTAATGAAGTCTAACTCGTTGACCTCATCCCTAAAAACTTTAAGTTTGGAACCATTTCCAAAACCAGAAAACCTATAATAGAACTTACCTGATCCCACCCAACAAAAACATTGATTTGTACATCATAGAAGGAGTCATCTATATATGATGATTCCCATTATACACTCCATCTTATAAACCCAAATTTTGATACTTAACATATTTTCTATTAGGAAAGACCAACCAAACCTGAAATCGAACTCCCACAACACACCCAAAGAGGACCCATATCTATCATACCCTAACACCCATAATATTTCCAATCATTATTAGCACCAATAATCTTAATCATGAACCCACCAAAGTGAACACAAACTCACCATCCATCCATGAACTAAGAACATATCGGTTATTCCTTGAAATCCCAATGTAGATACAAAAACACGCCTATTGTTTATGAAAAGTCACACCATACCTAGATTTTAACCTTGAATAACCAAATTGTACACTAACCCCAGTACAAATACCCTCAACCAACTCTTTTACAAAGCACACATCTCTGTATACTAACTTGATTCCATTATTTTATTGAAATTCATTCACATCCAAAGTCATTACAAAACCACCAAAACAATACAATTAGAATATACACCTAACCCCCAATGAGATTCAAATTTCAGATCCTATAATGACACAAACCACAGTCATGACCTTTTTCACACATCAACACACCTCTTATGCATGCACCTCGGATTTCATTTCAAAATCACCCCATGCCCAAGGTCATTCTCATCTTGATCATCCAGTGAAAATTATTTCTCATTTTCATTCCCAAAAAAATCTATGAAGTCACCATAGAGATACCTAGACATAATATACATATATATTACATCATTTTTTAGATTATTTGTTACATTGCCTAAACTCATGTCTGAGAACCATACTAGTTTAGTAAATTTGGAAAAATGTAAACATGAAATCTAGTCTATAAGTTAGATATGAAATATCTTAATATTTTCTTTACAATGATAACCCTTCATAGAAATATCATACACAATATATATATTCATAACATGGTAAAAGTAAACATAATAAAGGGTGAGTTCATATGATCTGTAATGTTAAAGAATGGAGATAAGTTAGTATAACATGAACATAAGAGTATGAGAATATGAGAATAACATTTGAAACCATACCCTAGACCTAAAAAATCATGATCATATGTCATGGAATAATTTTTGGCAGTTTATATGACCTAATTCATAAGGTAATTCTTAATATAATTCTTGAGAATAAAATGTAAAAATATCATAGAAAATTTTGGTAGACACGTAAGAATATAAAATCATTACCTATATATAAAGTCTTATTTTGAAAAATTATTAAAGACCTTCATGGGGATACATCTACTAGTAGTGACACAACACCATCCCCAGTTCCAGAAATTTCATTATATTGAAGTGGGTTCACTCCTCAAATCATCATAATGGAAAAATTCCCTTACATTACTGGGTTCACTCCTTGTTCCATCCATGTTTATCTACTAGTATATAAATCTTTTTCCAATTCATTAGAGGGAGATATATATCCCTCCCATAAAATAATGAAATCATAAAAATATATACCATAAGATCATAATCATTCATCATATCGTTACCCATTAAAAGAAATGAATATCATAAAAATTTCATTATATCATAAGATGTGGACAATATAAACATTTAATAATCATTCCACCATAGAATAAACCTGGAAATTAAGAGGTTTTCATACTAATTTTATCATGGTATAACTCATACAAGATAAAATATTTCACAAAACACTTTTCATCATAAATATAAATCATTCAATTAAATAATAATAATGGTGTCCTTGGATCATATCCCGAGTAAAGTATAAAATATATTGAATGATTTCATCATAGATGGAGAATAATTTTAAAATATCATTGGAACAGTTATTAAGGAAAATATTATTCAATTAAATAATAAATTGTCCTTTTTTTCTTTTAATAAATCTTTTTTCGATGGTGATAGGAGGGGGACTAATGAAAAACAACCTAATTTGTAGATGTGGAGGATCGAAACTAAGTCCCCCCAAACACCACCATAGTAAATTATAATTTTTAATAATGTTTTTTATTTTAATAATTATTTTTATATGATAAATAATTTTGAAAACATTTTTCTTTGAAAAATATATTTAAGATGTTATAAAGGAATATTTGAATATAATTTAAAACAATTAAACATAAAACATTTTCCAAATACATTTACTTGAAAATGAGATTAAAATTCATTAAAAATATTTTTAAAAACAATTTTAGGAAATAAGGTTTTGGAAGAAAAACATATTTCTAACCGAAGAGAGAAAAAATATAATATTTTCCTAAAAAAAAATTTAATTATATTACGTACCAAAAAGAAAAAAAATGGTACTATTACGTTAATATATCATGAACAAGAATAGGGGAAGAAAATTATTGATAAATCTTGAGATGTATATCTTGAATTCTTTTTATTTGATACTTAATCATATGAAATCATGATAAATGATGATATTGTAACCAAAATAATTACGACTTGGGTAACATTGATTCATAAAACCCAAGAAGGAATAACATAATACGGAACATAAAATATCATTAATATGGATAAATTCATTATATTACATGTTAAAGGGTCTTTATATAAAACTCATGAAATAATACTGGTGCATATGATAACATATATGTTGGCAAAAAAATGTGTTCCAAGGAATGATACGCAAAGAGAACACCCTTACCAAAGGGTCTGTTTCACGAAGCACCTTCGCGAAGACCTTCATAATCACGACCAGTGTGAAGCTCTTTAGCATTGTGGCTAGTGAAAAGTTATGGCCCCTTATGTTATCACCGCAAATGAAATATGTGGAAGACTCTGTGGTTATGACACAATTGATGAAAATATTCACACCACAGAGGGAACAATATCGCCTCTATGGAAAAAAAAATTAACAGTGGTCTACAATAATGAAGGCCCATCACATCATTAACAAAAAACTTCATCCCCTAACTAGGAAAATTACAAAAGTTAAAGAATTAGTATGTACTTAGATTTTTTTCCATAGAACCCAAAAACTCCACCACCATGTTACTCCTCAACCATCCGTGAGAGACCTCAATATGATTTCCCATGAGTATTTTACATTTCCAGATGATGTATTCAATATTCCATGCAAAGATGCCTTTGCCTTGCAGTGCTTTATATAGAATCATGGAGTCTATCTCCACCATCTTTAAAACTTTTTGCCTTTGATTTCATATCTTCAAACCCTCAACCATGGCCTTTGCCTCCACCTATAGTACATCACCTCCTCCATATGCCATCGTGAAATCTGCAATTACTGACCCCTCCAGGTTTCTAACAAAAACACCCTCGCACATCCCCCTCCTTAGAAGAGACCCATATGTATTTAGTTTGATCCCCTTTCTAGGAGTCCTCCATCGTACCTAGCATCCTTGCTCTATAATGACTATCTGGTTTTCAACTGAGAGGTTCAAAATTATAGAATTCACAGATGGTGAATAATGATAGTCAGGACTCAATATGACCAAATCCAGAAACCTATTTTTAATTTTTAATATTATAATGACCTGAGATCCTTGTACGATATTGTAGAGATACACATTTATGGACTTCCATATAACCTAGAATCTGGCTATGAGTTTGACCTTCCTAGATTTCCTCTCATGCCCCATGCATACTAAGTCCTCTAAACCAAGAACTGATGAATCTTTCCTACACCCCCCATATCTATCTCTGCTGAGGAAGGAACCAAAATCCTTCCATATCCCTCTTTCCCATTCACTTTCATAGAATAAGTTCCCCACTATTTCATGATTAAAGGACCTGTAGCACCAACACCTAGAAGCCAAGTTCACTCCCATGCATTGAAAATTCCCATCAGTGGGAAAGGATTTATTCCTCACATGCCACAACAAATTGAATTTGGAGGGAAGCTCTTTGAACCAAAGAGTCACCCTCCACTAATCTTCATTCAACAAGTCCCTTGTCACACATGCAATTTCTTTGATGTAGAATACACCGGACATATAACCCGTGAAAATGAATCTGTCAGAATCATCACTAGTAACAATTCTGTTGAAAAGGGCGATTTGGCTCCCATCTATAATGGACTGAATGAATTTGGGATGGCCACTTGCCTCTTTATAAGACATGTCTGGGGTGGGGCAGTTCGGGAACCATATCTTTACCATCCCCCAATCCCACTGCCAAAACTTGATACTCCCTCTTCCCATAACCCACTGAGAGTGGTGTTATAGGGTCTCTATGTACGTACGAACCAAGCTTCATATCCGAGATGGTCTTGTTCTCTGATCACTCATGTTCAAGCCATAAATATTCCTCATTATTCTTCCCCAAAGAGATCGAACCTCTGTAGCCTCTCACACAATCTTGGCATGAATCCCTTGCATGGTTGAGGAAACACTCCTCATATTAATGCCCCCTTTGAGGATAGTTCTAGAAAGATGTTTTCATGATTCCCATGTGTAACGGCCTGACCCCAGTTACCCAAATACAGTGCATTATTACATAACATTTACATGATACAAGGAAATCATATCCCGAATGACCGATCAGTTTAGTAGCCTTGGAAATACTAGATACATTAATAAGTTTTAAATTAAATTATAAAATGAAAAGATACAACAACATTTTTTCCATAGAACACACTCATATCCCCTCAGACTATCCCTACAGGTCAGTCATAAAATAATTCTTCACAGCTTGGGAAAAATAAATCATAGAAAGGGGTGAGCTCAGATTCACAGTAAGGATAAAAATATAGTGGAAACTTTTATAAATAAGCATAAACATTTAAGGTAGTTTATAAGACTAAAACAAAAGACTTTTAAAATTGAACTTCATCATAATATGTAAAAGATAAAATCAAATAATTCCATTTAATTATTCCCATGGATATTTTACTAGTCGAATTATCACATGCAATATCAATATCCACTTTCATAATGATGGAATGCATAATTCCAGACTTCATAACCACATAGTCAAGGCCTTGTTCCGAGACTACAAATAAGATTTTGTCAAGGCCTTGTTCTAAGACACTAGTTTGTCTCATGAGACCTACCAATGATTAGAGGAGCTATAGCGGGCTCCACCTGTCACATACTAAGTCTAATGCATTCCTCATATGAAAAGTTTTAAACATAACATAAACATTTGTATTAAAACTAGCATACCAAATGTCAATAATTTATCCCTAAACCATGAATGGTGTAAAAATAACACATCCAGAGTCAAACATATCACAAAAACTTCAATAAAATATGGAATTTTTTGTATCATAATAAATCAACTTCAAATAAGCTTAAAATCCATCAAAGGATGTTGATATAGATGAAATCAAAACATTTTTTTTTGAGAAATATCTCTTTCTATTTTGAAATCACTTAAAATTAATATAATTATAAAAGAAAACATTTATTTTTGAAATATTATTATAAGAATCTAAGGGAATCTTTTATGATGTTATAATGGCAGAAAATAGCCACACCCTCCATATAAGTTAAAAAACATTCTTACTTTACTTTTGTCGAAAATGTCATAAAGTACGTTGTTTGAAAAAAGACGGAAAGATTCCTTTAAAAAACATATAAGGTAAAATAAGGGTATAAATGACTTTACCTCATTGTTCAGTAAATAGTAAAATGTTTTGAAATACATTTTTAATAAACATAGATGTGGATTATAAATAGGTCTCAGTAGATAATTGTGTATAAACAACCTCGGATAATAAAGAGATTGTTAAATTAACCTTTACCTTGTTCTTTTCCTTGGTCAAGGGTAGGTTAACCTCCTTTATAATGGTGAAATAATTGTTATTAAATTATTCAATAACCATATACATTAATATGATATCATATATGATCTTGTAATATTGCTTTGTTAATGATATTTCAGTAGTATCATCATTTCAGGTGTTAACTAATTCGTTTTACTTTATATACTTTGTTACGTAAGTAATTTTTTTTGTGGATATGATGTATCTTATTCATATTAATAATTATATTAAGTCATTATAAATTATTTTTAATCATCAAATGAAAATTAATCTTGAATGGATACGATGTGGAATGAATCTCATCGCGTTCGTGGAGACTGTAATCTGTACATATGCACGAGCGACAATATCATTCTTTTGATATTAAAATAATATATAATTGGATGTTATATCATATATAAAGAATAATTATCATGTTATATTTATTATTTACATCAATTATACATCATTATTATACCCATCCAAATAGTAATGTATTGAATACCAACTACACCACGATGTGGAGATGGTAAGCCGTACATACGCACGTATGGTGACATGTCATTCAAAGGATGGATAGAATAATGAATATGGTTGTACCATATTTATAATAACATCACAGTATATAGAATATACTAGAGTTATTATTTTAGAATGGAAACACCAAATAAAGAGGAAGTGGAAGAAGAAAGGAACTTGAAATAGGTGATGAAATATTTACATCTTCTTCGGGTTCTTCCTTTTGATTTGATAAAAACGGATCCTTAGGATGGATTTCTGACTAAAGGAAGTCCTCTAATATTAAGGGAGGAATTTTGAGAGGATATTTGGGTAGGGTTTGGCTGGTCCAAATGGATTTTAAGGTGTGAATTTGAGATAAGGATAAGTTCCCTTTTATAAGAGGGGTGAGGGGAGCCTTAGGAAAAGATTGAAATGTTATTTTATAATAAAATCATTTTCGGTTTCTAATGGATCAAAAATGATTTATTTCAAATATAAGGTGGGTATGGGTCGCAAAATACTCAATAAATAGGTTTTAGATAGGTTTGGGTCACTGTATTAACCTTATCTTTTAGATTTAACTCATAGTTAATTAATTGACATTTACCATGTCTCTTTGTATTTTTATATTATATGGTTAATAAACATACTATGAAATTCCAAGAGAACCTAAAGTGGTTTATTAATTAAATATATAATATTATTTAAGACCTTTGTATAGACCTTATGTTTTTAGGAAGAGAATATCAATTAATAATATAATACTTATTTTGAAAACTCTTTTATGTCAATTATGACACTATTTTCTATTTTTTTTTGTTAAATTCATAAAAGCATTATTACATCAAAAATAAATTAATTTAATCAACCCTAACATGTAATATTAACCTATAAAAGTAGTGGAATTCATAAAAAGTCTCAAATTTCATTTATTTGGATATTTATAATATCAATTATTTTAATATTTCATTAATAAGGTAATTGATTCATCATCATTGTGTCATAAATAAATTAAATTATTTAATGTCTAAAAATTATAAATAGAATACCATTATGTAGTAAATCGTATTATATTTCTAATGAATATTTATAGTAAAATAGATAACATATATAACCCAATGTAAAAATTGTTTTACTAAAAGATATATGCTTATGCCATTTTTGTATTTACTTTAACCTAATTAATATAAAGTGTCATTATCACTTATAAGTGGCTCCATGGGGTCCCAAAATCGACCTGAGGATGCCCATGGTCGGACATGTATCATAAAATAGGGTTAGAACACGTGTTAGGGTAATTTAATATTATTATAATATTATTTATTTTACCCTTACTTGCCGGATTTACCCTTTAACCATGGTAAATAAAATATTTACCGAAATAATTATTCAAAATGTCTAAAAATAAAAGTTAAATATTTACACAATTTGGACCTCATTATTCTAAATATGGAATTCATTTTTCTAAATTCAAGACACATAAGTGGTAGAAATTAATTTAAAATTAATTCCCGTTGTCAAAACAAAAAGTGTGTTTTTAAGAAATAATAACTATCAAAGGATTGACACTTGCTTATGTTCAGTTTAAATGTGAAATTACGCCCAATGACCAAAATTGGATTAAATGGTAAAAATATAATCTAATTATACTTAAAAACTACTCAATAGTATAATTTATCACTATAAATTATTTTGATTAAAACAGTTTTTTTTAATTAAAATTTAGAATTTTTCACTATTCATCAAAAACTGAATGTTTTCAGAAAAATACCAAAAATTCACCCTAAGCTAATTTTGATATTCTGAACCAAAAAATTAATTCCATTTTGAGAGATAAAATTTATAAAATTTCAAAAAGTGAGTATTACAATTCATTACGACTAGTTTGATTGATCGTGATTTATTAGAATTTCGAAGTTGCGTACAACGCAAGCTATTGCATTATTCAAAGAGAAACGTATCGTGGATGCTTGGGGTGTTACATTATCCCCTCCTTCAAATAATTTCATCCTCTAAATTTCTAGAATATTATTGCATAAAAATATTCAGGTGGTTCTTCATCATAAGTTCCTCTGGTTCCCACATTGCCTCTTCCATCTTATGGTTTCTCCATAGAACTTTTACCAGACGAGTCGTCGAGTTTCTCAACACTTGGTCACTAATATCAGGAACCTTGACAGGCTCTTCGCAATAAGACAGATCGGGTTCCAGTTCTAATTCTTCATAGGTAAGTACATGCATTGGGTCAGGCATGTATTTTCTCAATAGTGATACATGGAACACATCATAAACTTTAGAGATACTTTGCAGCATTGCCAAATGGTAAGATACAGCCCCAATTCATTCGAGAATTTCGAAATGTCTGATGTACCTGGGACTCAATTTACCATTCTTACTGAATCATATAATTCCATTCCAAGTATATAGCTTCAATAAAACATGATCTCCTACCGGAAATTCCAAAATCCTTTCTTCAGTTATCAGCATAGCTCTTCTACCTACATTGAGATACTTTGATATGGGTTTAGATTACCTTCACTTTTTCCATCGTTTCCTCAGATAGTTTGGGGCCTATGAGGTTTCTCTCGCCAACATCATCCCAACAAGTTTGTGTGCGACATCTCTTTCCGTATAATGCTTCATATGGTGCCATATGAATACTTGAATGGAATTTATTGTTATAGGAAAATTTTAATATAGGTAAATATTGATCCCACATACCTTGAAAGTCAAGTGAGAAAGATCTCAACATGTCTTATAAGTTTTGAATAGTATGTTCTGATTGTCCATCAGTTTGAGGGTGGTAGGTAGTGCTCAAACGAAGTTCAGTGTCCAGGGGATTCAGAATACTTTTCCAGAATCTTGATGTAAAACGGGGATCACGATCAGAAACAATCGATAGGGGCACTCCATGAAGACTTACAACTTCATTAATATACAGTATTGCTAAACGTTCAAGTGGTAAATCATCTCTTATAGCAAGAAAATGTGCCGACTTGGTAAGACGATCAACAATGACCCATATTGCATCATTCCTTCTAGGAGTCCTTGGTAGCCCCATGACAAAGTCCATTGTAATATTATCACATTTCCATTCAGGTATGAGAATAGGTTTCATGACTCTTCCAGGATATTGCCTTCAAGCTTTCACTTGTTGATAAACCATACATCTTGACAAAAAATTATCAATCTCCCTATTCATGTTGCCCCAAAAAAAATTCCTTCAAATCTCTATACATATTGGTGCTCCCAGGGTGTATAGAGAAATTAGAGCTATGAGGATCATCCAAAAATTCTCTTTTTAGATCAAGTATATCGGGAAAAATAGTCTCTTCCCAATTATTAAAATCCCATATTCATATATGAAGTCACTCAATATCCCATTATTCAAAGATTTAATATTTTTTTGAAACTCCTCATCCTCATCTTGAGAACTTTTTATCCTTTCTAGTAAAGTTTGTTTGGAAACCATTTGAAAAACTATTGATGTTTCACCTTCCATGGTTATTCCCATATCCATTTTTACTAGATCCATGTATATAGGATTCTTTTCAACTCTCATCTTGTTCAAAACTCCATGATATTTTCTACTCAAAGCATCGTCTACCTTATTTTCCTTCCCCGGGTCGTAGTGTATAGTGAAATCATAATCCTTGAGTATTCAAGCCATCGCCTTGGCCTCATGTTGAGTTCTTTTTGTGAGAAAATATACTTCAAACTCTTGTGATCAGTATAAATCTCACATTTTTTACCATAGAGTTAATGTCACCATATCTTCAAAGCAAAGATTACAACTGCTACCTCAATATCATGAGTAGGATAGTTTTGCTCATTAATTTTTAGCTATCATGATGCATAGGCAATAACCCTATCACTCTGCATAAGGACACAACTAAGTCCTTTCATTGAGGCATCACTATAAATAACAAACCCATCATTCCTCGATGGTAGATTCAATATAAGATCATTGACTAATCTTCTCTTCAGTTATTCAAAACATTCTTCGCATTATTTTTTCCAAACAAATTTAACCTCTTTACGTGTGAGCTTTGTTAATGAGTTAGCCAATAGGGAAAAATTATGGACGAAACACCAATAATAACCTGCTAAACCAATAATACTGTGTACCTCAGTTATACTCATCGGTGCTGACCATTCTTGGATTTCCTTGGTCTTTCAAGGATCAACAGATATTCCATCCTTAAAGACAATATGGCCAAGAAAAGAAATCTCTTGAAGCCATAATTCACACTTGCTAAACTTCCCAAATAATTCATTTCTTCTAAGAGTTTTAAGGATAATGCACAAGTGATTTTCATGATATTCATAGCTTTTGGAATATACCAAGATATAATCAATAAATACCACTACAAGTTCATCAAAATATTCCTTGAAAACACTATTCATTAGATCCATGAAAATAGAGGCTACATTAGTCAACTCAAAAGACATTACTGTAAACTTGTAATGCCCGTACCTAGATCGAAATGCTATCTCTGGAATGTCTTCCTTCTTCACACACAACTGATGTTATCCAGATCGAAGATCAATCTTTGAAAAATATTGAGATCCATGAATTTGGTCAAATAAATCATCAATGTGAGGTATGGGATACTTGTTCGTTATTGTTACAGCATTGATCTCCTAGTAGTCAATGCACAACCTCATAGATCCATCTTTCTTCTTAACAAAAAGGACAGGGGCTCCCCATGGAGAAACACTAGGGAGAATAAATTGCTTATTACTCAATTACTCTAGTTGTTTCTTTAGTTCCAGTAATTCCACAGTGTCCATTCTATAAGGGGTCTTCGATATGGGCCTTGAACCATGAATTAAATCAATGAAAAACTAAATTTCTCATTCTATAGGATGTCCATGTAAATATTCTAGAAACAAATCAACATATTCTTGCACAATAGGTACCTCCTCTATTTGAACATTATTTTTCTCACCCACAATTATTTCATTCTCTTCCCCACCAATAATTGAATTTAGTTGAGCTATTGGGGGTGGATCTATATAATAATCAGGTGGTGACGATTCTGCTCTAAAGAAAAGGTGTTCTTTATCATCATCATCAAAAATCATAACCTCCTTCTTCTTATAATAAATTTTTGCATCATGGTCTGAAATCTAATCCATACTGATGATTATATCAAATTCAATCATGGTTATGATGATGAGATCAGCAGATAAATAACATTTTTGTGCCTTAATGGGAATTGATTCACAAAACCTTGTTGCAATGATACTTCCCTTAGGAGTTTTGACTGAAAACTCCCTTGTTAAATCAATTTGTAAATATCTAATTTTCTTAGAAAAATTAGAAGATATGAAACAATTCAATGATCCATAATCAAATAAATCATTTTCTAAACTTGAGGAAACCATTAAATTACCTTCCACCACGTCTTTCGGGGCTTCAACCTCAGTAGTTGTGATATCATAAGCTTGGACTTGATCCTTGGGCTTTTTTGAGGTAATTTTCCTTGGAACTTAGGAAATTCATTTGCATAATTCCCCATTTCTATAAAATTTTAGCATTCAACATTGACAGACACTTTCTTTCCCTTGAAATCACGAGATTGGTGGCCTTTTTCACCACACTTGTAACATACTACCATTCCCTTCAGGCAAGTACTGGGGTGTTTATTCCCACATTTACTACAGTATGGATATTCAACTTTTCCCTTCTTCCCCTTATTTCCATTTCCACAGTGTTCAATAGATCTGTTATTATCTCGCTTTGCTTTAAAATCATAAGACTTAGAGAATTCCTTTTCTGTCTTGATAGCACATGAGACAATGTCTAAGTATAACGAGAAGGATTGTGAGACTAATGATCGAAGGAGAAACAGTTTTAACTCCTCAAAGAAACGATCAATCTAACTTCTTGCGTTATGTATATAATATGCATCATGCCTCTCTAACCTTGTAAATTTAGGTTCGTACTTTATGAAATTCTCATCCTTCTTTTGCCTCAGACTCAGAAATTGTCTTTCCATATCCGCTCAATGGTCATGAGGAAAGTATTTTTCTAAAAAAATTTCTTTAAACTCTCCCCATTCCATATTTGATACTTTATCATCTTCCTTTGTGTTTTGAATCAACAACTACCATTGATCAGCATCTCCAGTGAGGTGGTAAACTACCATGAAAACTTTTTCCCTTTCACTACTCCCCAAGGCATGAAATATTTTCTCTAAGGAATTTATCCATTAATCATCTACTAATGGATTTTTACTCCCATTGAATATTGGTGGTTGTTTCCTCATGAAGTGATATAACATTGATCATCCACGTTGTGGATCAGGGTGCTCCATATGGGTCAGGTTATTTTTCATAACCTGAGTGAGTTGTCCCAGTATGGTGATAAGCTGATCAGCACCAGTTGCTTCACCAGCTCCACTATAATTATCTTGAGTAGGAGGAAAATCCTTATATGGATTTCATGCGTTTAAATGTTTTACATTCCTTCCACTAGGCACCATTTCTAAAAAATGGCATTAGCTAGATTAGTTTATGAATCTAAATACATAATTTCAAACTTGTAAAACACTTAACATAAACTGAACAGTTTATGGATATAATCCATAATCATAAAAAGGTTTTCTTTGAGGAATTATATACTCATAAACCCTTCATAATGGTTTGTAAAGAAAATGAGAATTATTCTAAACATATCCCCTAGGAGTGTCACAACCAAGAGTGAAACAATGCCCATTTTCATGCACCAGTTCCCATTTGAGTCTAGGTTAAACCGGTGTTTTTGGGTTTTACCCCTAGGTACATCTATGCTAGATCCGCCTCTACCTGCTCATATCCAGATAGAGATGTATTTCTTGGAAAACTCACAAAATCTCTATAGTACCAAAATTCTAGGAAGTTTATCTACACTAATCCTCAAAGTATATCTTAGGGTAATGTCCTCTAATCAGAGTTTATCTAAATCTAGATTACAAGGTTTGTACTAAAATTCCTGTAATACCAACTGTAATTCCCCAACCCCAGTTACCCAGATTCGGTGCATTATTACATATCATTGGCATGATACAAGGAAATCATGTCACGAAAGACCGATCAGTTTAGTAGCCTTGTAAATACTAGATACATTCATAAGATTGACATTACATTATAAAATGAAAATCTACAAAAAAAATTGTTTCCATAGACCACACTCATATCCCCTCATACTATCTCTGCAGTTCAATCATAAAATACTTCTTCATATCTAGGGAAGAATAAAACATAGAAAGGGGTGAGCTCAGATGCTCAGTAAGGATAACAATATAGTAGAAACTTTAATAAAGAAGCATAAAAATTTAAGGAAATGTATAAGAATATAACAAAGGCCTTTTAAACTTTAACTTAAGCATAATATGGAAAATATAAAATCAAATAATTCCATTTACTTATTCACATGGATATTCTACTACTCGAATAATCACATGCAATATCAATAGCCACTTTCATAATGATGGAATGCATAATGTCAGACTTCACAACCACGTAGTCAAGGACTTATGCCAAGACTACAAATAAGATTTTTTCAAGGACTTATGCCAAGACACTAGTTTGTCTCATGAGACCTATCGATTCATCTAGGAGCTATAGCAAGCTCCACCCATCACATACTAAGTCTAATTCATTCCTCTTATGAAAAGGTTTAAACATAACATAAACAACCATATTAAAACTAGCATGCGAAATGTCAATAATTTATTCATAAACCATGAATGGTGTAAAAATAACACATCCATAGTCAAACATATAACAAAACCTTTAATAAAATATCTAATTTTTGTATCATAATAAATCAAATTCAAATAATCTTAAAATCCATCAAAGGATGTTGACATAGATTAAATAAAAACATTTTCTTGAGAAATATCTCTTTTTATTTTGAAATCATTTAAATTCCTATAATTATAAAAAAAACATTTATTTTGTAAATATTCTTATAATCTTGTAAGGTAATCTTTTATGATATTATAACGACAGAAAATAGCCGCACTCACCGTATAAGTTAAAAAACATTCTTACTTTAATTTTGTCAAAAAGGGAATAAAGTACCTTGTTTGGAAAACGACAGAAATATTCCTTTCAAAAGCATATAAGGTAAAATAAGGGTATAAATTACTTTTCCCCACTTTTTATTAAATCATAAAAATGTTTTGAAAGACATTTTTAAGAAACATGGATGTGGATGATAAAGAGGCCCCAGTAGATAATTACGTATAAACAACCTCGGATAATAAAGAGATTGTAAAATTAACCCTTACCTTGTTCTTTTACTTGGTCAAGGGTAGGTTAAATTCCTTTATAATGGTGAAATCATTTTTATTAAATTATACAAGAACCATATAAATTAATATGATATCATATATGATCTTATAATATTGCTTTGTTGTTGATATTTCAGTAGTATCATCGTTTCAGGTGTTAACCGATTCGTTTTCCTTTATGTGATTTGTTATATAAGTAATGTTTGTTGTGGATATGATTTATATTATTCATATTAATAATTATATTAAGTATTTAGACACTATTTTTAATCATAAAATAAAAATTATACTTGAATGGATACGATGGGGACTGAATCTCATCATGTTCGTAGAGACGGTAATCCGTATGTACCCACGAGCGATAATATCCTTCTTTTGATATTAAAATAATATATAATTGGGTGGAATATCATATATACCGAATCATTATCATGTTATAGTTATTATTTAAATAAATTACACATCATTATTATACCCATCCAAGTAATAATGTATTGAATAACAACTACACCACGACATGGAGACGGTAAGTCGTACGTACGCACATATGATGACATTTCATTCAAAGGATGGATAAAATAATGAATATGGTTGTACCATAACTATAATAACATCACAGTATATATAATATAATAGAGTTATTATTTTAGAATGGAAACAATAAAAAAAAGAGGAAGTGGAAAAAGAAAGGAACTCGAAATGGGTGATGAAATATTTACCTCTTCTTCGGGTTCATCCGTTTGATTTGATCAAACGGGCTCCCTAGAATGGATTTTTGACTAAAGGAAAGCCTCTAGGATGAAGAGAGTACTATTTGGAGGATATTTGGGTATGTTTTGGCTGATCTAAATGTATTTGAAGGTGTGAATTTGAGATAAGTGGAAGTTCCCTTTTATAAGAGGGGTGAGGGGCACCTTAGGAAAAGATTGAAATATTATTTTATAATAAAATCATTTTCGGTTTCTAATACCTCCATAATGATTTATTTCGAGGATAAGGTGGTTAGGGGTCAAAAAACACTCAACCAATGGGGTTTAGATAGGTTTGGGTCACTATATTAACCTTATCTTTTAGATTTAACTATAAGTTAATTAGTTTGACATTTACCATGTCTCTGTATTTTTATATTATATGGTTAATAAACATAATAAAAACTTCTAAGAGAACCTCAAGTGGTTCATTAATGACATATATAATATTATTTAAGACCTTTGGCTGAACCTCATATTTTTAAGAATATAGTATCAATTAATAATATAATAGTTGTTTCAAAAACTCTTTTATGTAAATTTTGACACTACTTTCTATTTTGTTTTTGTTAAATTCATAAAAACATTATTACTTCAAAAAAAATTAATTTAATCAACCCTAAAATGTCATATTAACCTATAAAATTAGTTTAATTCATAAAAAGTCTCAAATTACATTTATTTGGATATTTATAATATCAATTATTTTAATATTTTGTTAATAAGGTAATTACTGCATCATCATTGTGTCATTAATAAATTAAATTATTTAATGTCTAAAAATTATAAATAAAATACCATTATATAGGAAATAGTTTTATATTTCTAATTAATATTTATAGTTGAAGAGATAATATATATAACCCTATGTAAAAATTGTTTTACTAAAATATATATTCTTATGTCATTTTTGTATTTACTTTAACTTAATTAATGTAAAGTGTCATTATCACTTACAAGTGGCTCCATGGGGTCCCAAAATTGAACCCATGATTCCCATGGTAAGACATTTATCATAAAATAGGGTTATAACACATGTTAGGGTAATTTAATATTATTATAATAATATTATTTTTACCCTTATTTACCGGATTTAGCCTTTAACATGGTAAATAAAATATTTACCGAAATAATTATTCAAAATTTACAAAATTAAAAGTTACCTATTTACACAATATGGACCTAATGATTATAAATATGGAATCCGTTTTTATAAATTCAAAACACAGAAGTTGGAGAAATTAATTTAAAATTAATTCTTTGTGTTTTTAAGAAATAATAACTATCAAAAGATTGACACTTGCTTATGTCCAGTTTAAATGTGAAATTACGTCCTATGAAAAAAATTAGATTAAATGGAAAAAATATAATCTAATTATAATTAAAACCTCTCAATATAATAATTTCTCACTATAAATTATTGTGATTAAAAAAGTTTCTTTTAATTAAAATTTAGTATTTTTCACTATTCATCACAAATTGAATGTTTTCAGAAAAATACCAAAAATTATCCCTAAGATAATTTTGATATTCCGAACCCAAAAATAATGTCCATTTTAAAATATAAAATTGATAAAATTCCAAAAATTGGGTTTTACTATTCATAACAGCTAGTTTGATTGGTCAAAATGTTTTAGAATCTCGAAGTTGTGTACAACGTATATTTTTGCATTATTTAAAAGGAAACATACTATGGACGATTGGGGTGTTACACCATTGATGTATACCTTCCATATACCCATCCCATATTATGTACACCATAATCCTCTCTAAGTTAACAATCACACTCTTGGTAACCTTCAGTGTGGAAAGAATGTGTATGGTAATTGAATCCAGAACACTGTTTACTAGCGTAATGCGATCTCCCTAAGATAGGAATCTGTTTTTCTAGTTATAGATACACCCCGATATTTTTCTTATAAGCTTACCAAAATTATGAATCCTAAGGAAAAGGGACTAATTGGTGCCCTGAGATAATCCATGGGAAAAGATCCTCTTTTCATACAAAAGCTTACCCCCAGATACCTCTCCCTCCTTTATGTGATCTTCCTTGTTGTATAAAAAAGACTTTTCTCTTTATTCACCACTTGCCCAATCCACTTTTAGTATTCCCCTAAATCCCATTTAACCCCTACACTTACCATCTACTACCATTGATAAAAACAATAGTGTCATCCACGAACATCAAGTGTGAGATATACCTTATGGCATGTCTGTTATGATAGGGGAAGATTTTACCTGAGTTGAGGCTCTAGTTAATATAGTAGCTGAGAGAATTTTGAGAGAGTATAAAAAGAGTGGGGGAAAAAGGGTCCCCTTTCCTAATACCATGCCCAGACTTGTAAAACCCAAACTACTTACCCAGAAATGAGGTTGAAATCCGCACTGAGCTGATGCAACGGAAAAGAAGGCCACTATTCCAATTAGAGAACCCCATGCATTACAGGTCTCTTAGGACAAAATCCCATTCCACCATTTCATAGGCCTTACTCATGTCTAATTTAACAACCAAATTTCCCCAGAAATACTTTTTGTTGATTCCACTTACCATCTATTGGAAAACTCCTATCACACCCTTAATTGACCACCCTTTAATGAAACCATGTTGTTCAGAAGCTATCCATGTGTCCAAATGACTAGCCATTATTTTTATGAGGATACTATCCAGAGTCTTGTAAGGTATATTGCACATACTTTTGGGCCGATACTGATCAATGGAATGCGGGTGACACATCATAGGAATAAGTACCATCTTGGTTGCATAGGCAATACGCGGCAAGTATCCACCATGAAAGAAATCTTGGATAGCACTAACAAGATCCCCTTTAATAAGATCCCAAGACACCCTATAAAAAAATCTTGAAAAGACCTTGGGCCTTTGTGTGCTATCTAGGTTCAACATCCATATCAACTCATTCACTACAGCTTCATCTAGAGTCCTCCTCAATCCCCTACCAATATACTTAGAAACACTACTTGGAATATCCTAAAAAACTCACCAGAATCTCTTTGATACCCCCAACCATACCAGGATTGGGATCCACTAGTAAAGATTTGATAGCTACATTTACCATGGCCCCTACCTCATAACAATCATTTGATTTGGTTATGTATTCCTTGAAAATTTTGGGCCTCTAAATGTGACAATGCTCTCTAATGCATGCCTGTAAAAAATAGGAGTTCTGATCCCCCGCACGAAGCCATCTAACTCTAGATTCATCCCGGGCCAGTTGTTCCTATCACATATGACTATCAATGAGATGATCTTTTTTGATTCTGAGCTCACTAAATAGAGACTCATACCAATCTTATTCCAAGAAATTCTCCATTCATTCAACATCTTTAATTATCTCAATCAAGTCCTGGTCCCAAGCAAGAATTTTCTTTCTCCCAATGTGAAGGATATTCTTAAGCCATCTTAACTTATTGTGGAGAGTAATCCATGGGTTCCCATGGTGATGAAGATCCCATGCTTCCCTGACCACATCAAAAAATCCTAGATCCTCCATCCATGTTTTGGAAAAATGAACATATTCCTCCCATGATGCCCTTGTACTCAAAGAGATGCGAAGTGTAAAATGGTTAGAGAGACACTAAAGCAAGTGAGTGACTTTGGAAACTAGGAACATAGAAATTTTTGCCTCATTCATCAGACATTGATCTAGCCGACAACAAGTGTGTATCCCTCCACACTGGTTATTGCACCATTTGAATCTATTTCCCTCATATCCCTCATCTAGAAGATCGTTCCTAGCCATGAATGAAATGAAATCTAGATTGGAATTACTAGGGAAAGATCCCCCCTCTCTTTTCATATAACCTTGCTATAATGTTGAAATCACACCCAACAATACAGGGGATTATTCTAGATTACTACCCTCAAGATCACTCCACAAAAACTATCTATCATGGGCATTACACTTGGCATAAATGAAGGAGAAAATAAACAATTGATCCCCTACTAAAATCTTAGTGGCTAGAGACTGACTTGACGTTATCTAAAGATCAACATTAATGTTATCCTTCCAAAACATCCATATTTGGGATTTTGGAGGGTCCAATTGTATAAATCCATTAACTTTTAGCCTCATAACATACTTTTCGATCTTTCTAGAGACCTGTTTTGGTTTCATAATAGCCACCATAGAAATAGAATTGTTACTTAATTCATTGATGATGAAATCAGACTTCTCTCTAACCAAAGACCACAAGAATTCCATATTAAGACTTTAAACATTAATATGATCATGTCTGTCTTTGGTCCTGGACACCTAGACCTTGGAATGATGAGACAATCTTGAACAAACAAACGCGGCAGATTTAGATTGAGAGAGGGTTCGAATACTAGTATGCACCTATGAGGAGATTACCATAGGAGAAACCACACATCGGTAAAATTCCCTACAAGTGCCTTGGGTAGTAATAAAGTGCTTCTCATCCATATTACTATAATCCCACAATAAGAGTCCTAGAGGAGAGCACAAAGGAGAAGAAGGAGGAAGCGATGTTGGTGAAGGTGGTGGGGAAGACACCACATGTTGAGAGGTTAAGTTCATAAGGGGAAGCTCCTTGTGTGATGAAGGAAAAGATACTTCCCAATCAGTGGATCCTTTATCCATCATCATATTCTCTGAGATGATAAAGTGAGTAGGAACCCAATCCTTGGCAGACGGAGTGCGAAGACGAAGAGAGATACTGAGATCCATCCCTATAGTATAGGATCCTTCCTCTGGGAACTGCATCCATGGATCTGCACCCATGTCATGGTGAACAGGAACCAAATCGTAGCAAGGGGATGCATTACCATCACCAAAATAATGCTTGGATGAGGAAGCCTTCGAAGTCTGAGCAGGGGGTATGAGACAATGCCTTTATCTATATCACGCCCCACAGGGCCTGAAGAAAACAGTGTGTGAGGATGCTGAGCATAAGGCCTCAAAATCCCATGAGGTTTGGAGCCAACCATTTGAACTTTGTTTCTCACCTACAAATAATGACACGAAATGTGGAAAAGAAGAAGAACCTAGGAAAGACGGGGTAAATCAGGGGTTGAAAATGATTCTCCATCCCTTCAATCTTAATCCAAAGGTGGTCCTGGAGAGTCTGAGATATATTCACCTCAACGTAGATCCTCACAAAAAAAGACTCCTCCAAGAGAATATTCATTTCATCCACACACAGAAAGCACCCCAATGATTCCCCGATTACCTTCAAGAATGAATCATTCTTGAGGGGAAGAGGAAGCCCTGAAATCAAGATCCAGACTATCGCTCTAGAGAATTCTCTACCATAATGAGCATCCATCTAATAGAGAGAAAGGGAGAACCACCATCGCCCCACTGAACATGGGATACTACACCAAGCTTTATGGAATTCCTCCATAGAATCCAAGACATCGTAGAACACATTCATATCTAGGATTGACACAGTAGTCGGAAGATCATATCCCCAACACCTAACGCAATCTTGAAAAAATGTAAGAGTAGTCTAGTTAGCACTGAATCTCACAACCAGAGTCCACTGAAGATCCATGGATTATGCTTGAAAGGACTCTACCGAAACCTCGAGTATGGGGGATCCCTTCTTTGAGAATGAAGACGCGACCACCAGATCATCCAACAGATCTTCCTAAGGAAAATATGATCCTAAGGGAGGGTGCATAAGAACCACCTTGAAAGAGAGCATAGGGGGGAGATTCGATCCATCACCGGTGGCCAGAGATCCAAGCACTGAGGAGGAGATTCCCTTCGAGGGCACCGAAGCAACGAGTGGGAGAGATTTTGAAATAAAAATCATATTTTAATTAGATGGTCGACGCTGTGTTTATGAAAAAAGTAATGCATGATGTATGGAAAAATGCAAGCAGCTTTGAAATTCACTGTCAGAGCTTCACACCGCCTCTCATCTATAAATACTAGGCTTCCCCAACCCCAAAGGATAGATACCATGAACTTTCACCATCTCAACTCTCAAATTGTGAATCACTGTATTCTCTACAAATCATTGAGAAAAATGAGCTCCTCAAGGTATTTGAGCATTGTGAAATACCTTTCCCTTAGCTCAAATAAAACCCATCTTCCAATAGGGATGCCCTTCGTGAAGCCCACATGCCATATCAAATGAGGGAGATCCATAAGGGAACTCAGGTCTTCACAAAGCACTCATGATTTTTCAAAGTACCTTCCACGCACATGTAAACCCCATGCTAAGGCAGGATCACTATGATTCACGAAGTACATCACTTCAAAATTCCACACTTTCCAAGGCACCCATGCTCTATGAAGTATTACTTTTTGAAATACCTTTCACTTTTTGAAGCACCCTTCACATGAATCTATTCTCTATGTATAGGCTAGACCACTCCACTTCACAAATCATACACCTTCATGGAGTCTCTCCACTATTTTTGGGTACCACAACTTCTCAAGGTCCGTTCATGTGAACCCATTTGCTTCGCAAACCCATCTCTTGTACGGTCATCTAGGTTTGTACGAGGTGATTTCAAGGTCCCTTGAGTAGTTCTCTATATTGTGTAACTTGTAATAATGATTCTTTTAATAAGAACACTAATGGATATTGATTCTTCTCATAGCCACACTAACACGATCCCCTCAGTGGATCACTCCATAACCCCATCTCCCCACGAAATTTTCGATGCCTTCCCTTCACAAAGAGTTAAAAAATGCTAGTTATGTATGGCCTAGGGGTGAGGAGTGAATCCTCATCAATCGAGTTGAAGGATTTTAAACTAAAAAGCACCATAGTCCTCAGAACATGACATTAAACTCTATCCTCACCCAGTGTAATATACAAGAGGTGCCCCACCTCAGACATTTTCCATACCCACTGGTCTCCAAGGGAGTGAGATCTTCCTCACATGGAATTAGATCCTCCTTGCATGGAACGACATCTGTCTGTGGGGAAGGGAAACCATCTTGGTGTAATCCCCTATCATTTCTTGTGGGAGGTATAATCCTTGCACCTCCTCTCTTATTCCATGAAAAAAAGGATAGAGGAGAGATGGGCACGTAGAACTTCGATACCCCATCCTTATCCCTTTGGGATTTATCACCATCAAGCCTCCATCATAGATTAAGTTCCAATATTCCTCTACATGGGCCTTTAACCACACGTACAACCCACTCTATTCCTCACGGACACACCTTTAGTGATATGATCGTCAGGTCTTTACTGTTTCTTGATTCTCATATCAAGCATGACTCACGTGGGCTTAGAGTAAGCATCGGTCAAGGCATCCTACCAGGTCCACCTTAGCATGTAAGTCCCAATCCCCCAAACAAAATACATGGGCTCTGATTCTTTACCTTTCCAAGAAAGGTATTTAGGAAGCCTCCCTAAGGTTCTAGCCCAACACCCATCAGTCCCAACCACTTCACATTGGTTCACCCTCATCGCACATGATGTTAAATTGTATGACCCATTCATCCCACAAGATGTTAAATTTTACCTATAAGAACTATGTGGGTCTGGATCCCTATCTCTTAGGCAGGGTACGTAGGGAGCCTCCCTGAGGTTCATCACCAAAAACTGTTAAAATTCAGCATCCCCCCTTGTTGGGACCCACACCCTTTTGAACTATGTGGGTCTTGATTCCTACCTACTAGATAGGGTATGTAGAAAGCCTCCCTAAGTTTTAACCCAAAACACTAGTAAGCATCAGTGTCCCCTTTACTGGGACCCACATCCCTGATCCATCCCTTAGTGGCATCAGACCAAATCTTGGGCCACTAACCACGTGTAACCCCCAACATGTGATTGGGTCGTTGTCCTATGCATACACCCCGATTCCATTCCCCATCCTAAACTACATGGACCATGATTCCCTGCCATGGGTATATATAGGAATCCTCCCTATGGTTCAATACCAGCACTCATGTCCCATCCTAGTCTCTCCCTTGATCCTTTTTGTTTCAGGAAGGTCATCCCCATCCTAGAGGTTCTACTTCTTCCGAGTCCCATGCATGTGTGCATTCTCACGGGTTTCCCCCTTAGGTGTATCATCACCCCATAGAACTATGTGGACATTGATTCTTTTCCATAGGGATGTGTAGGAATAATCTCTATTGTTCAAGCCCAACATAGTCATTGTCTTCAAGTCAGTTCCATCTCATTCACCATCCACTTCATTGGAGCCTCCATCATTCATTCCGATTCTTACTCTGGCTTCCACGTCCCTATGAGATCATGCCATTCATCCCATCACTGCTTCTTATGGAACCCATGAAACTAACCATTCCTAATCCCAATACAATCCTAAAAAATATAACAAAAAGTGCACCTCTTGCTATGGGTCGTTGTCCATGCGTAAGCCCCAACATGTCTCTGGGTATTTGACCTTTTTGTAAACCCTGATTCATCACCCCTTAGAACTATGTGGGTTTTGATACCTGATGTCTACACAGGGTATGTAATAAACCTCCCTAAGGTTCAATCTCATCCAATGGTAAACTGTGGTGTACCCCTTTTTTGGGACCCAATCATCCCCGGATCCTCCCTTGTTGGGTGTATTGATCCACCCATCTAGTAAGATTCTTAGGTGCAACCCCTTGGGGATGTACCCATCTGATCCACTCTTATCAGTGTTCTGATCTGTTTGATCTTTCTCTTCTAGAGGTTAAACTCATATCATACACTGTGTTAAACATGGGAAGTAGAGGAAAATATTAAGCACATGCCTATGGAATACAATTCCCCGCACTCGGTGTGAGATTCCTTGGGCTTCCGGGCCCTTGAGTAGCCCTATCATAAGGCCAGGAAACCCAGATGCACCAGTGTTTCAACATCCAGAAATTCCAATGATGTCCAAAATGACTACTCCCCTGATAGAAGGTTTCCTCCCTGACCAGACCCCTTGTAATGTCTTGACAGAAGTAGTGTAATTAACTAGCGTCCATGGAGATATGGCACTAGGAAAGAGTTTCATGAAAAACATCTTAATATTTATGGGAGACTCGGACTCGACAACAAATTATGAGGAGGAATCCACAAAATTTGGAACCAAGATCCCATCATCCTGTTTCGATCAAGGAAAAAACATCCTCGAATAAGAGATGGATGCCACTCACCTTTGAAACTTAGAAACATGGGGAAAAACTGCAACGCATCCCCAAATATGGATGCGCACCTCGGTGAAAGAGTTGGAAATATAAATGGTGAACATAATGTGAAATTATTCTCCTCAATGTAGACATTGGTATCTTGTGAGGAATCAGTGGATATGCATATCCCCGGATCCTTCTATCCAACACCAGGTCCTTCCAAGAAAATTGTGGGTCTGGTATGAATCTCACCAAAGACTGGGGTATTTGAACATTGTACATCCCAATCTATGATGTTTTCAGTTTGGATACTTCTTACCAATTATGGGATATGGAATGGCACTAGGGCACTGGACATCGCTTTCCTCCTTTTAGTGCTAATAGTTGGATCTTCCTGCTTTTAAGGACCCAATTTGCTTTGTCAGGAAACCAATCACCACACACCCACCGATGTAAGGTCTAGTGAAACACCAATGTGGAAATCCCACATGGATCCATCTCTTCTATGATAACCTCCACATCCACGACTATTGGGCACCCACACCCTATCTCACCATATGAACTGGTTCATAGGAGGGTTCTCAATGACTTCCTTCAATGGTATGAGGAAGAAGGGATTATCCCTACTCAGGATATGGATCAACAAGACCTAGAGGCTTCTTCACCTCACTAATTCCGCCACCCCCAAGGGTCGTGTAGGGATCCATTGATCCCCACTCCAACCTAAAACTATTTCGGGAGCCTCTCCCCAAAACACTTTGATGACTCACTCCCTTACGCCAATGAGGTAAAGGAAGTCCAGGCCAGCCCAACTGCGATCCTATCCTAGGGGTCGCTAAAGAAGGCCCCCACCATTCCATGTTAGCACCACCACCCAGTCCCATAGGATGAGGAACAGGTTATTTATACACATGCACCACCACCCCCAATTTGGTTAACCTGATGCCAACGTTAGGTGAAAGCTGAAAAGGCAAACCGCCAGGGGGCGTCATCATCAACGACTATAGTGGCCCATGCCCCCAATAACGCATACTATAAATTCTATGTTTATACTAAATAAGTGAATGTATATTCCCAGCCTGGATCGAGGCCCCAACCTCTCCATGGGCAGGTTGGGACAACTCTCTTGGTCACTGAAATAGGTGGTTTGCATCGTGGACTGAACAATGGTGATGATATCCAGTATGAAGGTCACCCTTGTTCCACCACCAATGAGAGTGTATCTCCTCCCTACTCCCATGCTTGGTGTGGAGGTCCCCCCATGCTGCTATCATTCCAATAGAAGGCCCTTCCCTCTGTACTAACATCCAGCACAGAAGATTCATTCACACCTGTGATCCCAGGTATGGAGCTATTCCTCCTGTTCAGGCCTCCGATGTGAAGATCTTCCTCACCCAGTCAACCATCAGCATGGGGGTCTTCCCCATGATATTATATTAACAAAAACAATTCCTCCTCATCCTAGAAATCAGAAAAGTGTAGGTCTACCTTGATTCATTTGTATCCAACACGGAGGTCTTCCCAGTGTTTAGTTTGACCAGTATAAAGGCCCCACTCATACTGTAACTACTATGGGGGAAAAAAGTACTTCTCATGCTCCCACTAGCTCCATTGGAGGTCCGACCAACTCCCAAACTTCCCATGAAGATTCCCTTTTAATTCCAACTACTGGACATGGAGGCCCTCCCCATGTTCCTTTTGAAATTTTTCTGGGTGCTCCTCGCACCCTGACTCACCCAGGAGGCAAGTCCTCTCTGGCCCATTATCAATACAGCCCAATTTACTCCTATTATAGAAAAGATAATCTATCCTAAAGAACCATGCCAGGGTAGGAGGGTGGGTCACAACTGCCAAAGGAAGAATACAGAGAAGTTTCATACCCTGATTAAACTCATCTACTTTTCAGACTCCAAGGAAGAGTGTAATTATATAATGGAACCCTTACCTTGATCCTTTGTGTTGGGGGCCTAGCTAGAAAATCCTCTCTTTCATCAATAGGATAATTCTCTACCACATTTAGATACCACAGAGAGTAGTTCAGGGGACCAATAGAGGATGAGAAATAGCATGAACCGCCATTAGTAACTGCAGCCCCTACATAAGAATCTATGGTCACCAGTCCTCTTACCGAGATGCGGTTGTGCGGTCATTGAATTATTCAGATGAAAACCCAAGATTTGGTGTCTTGTTAGCTCAATCACTGTATTCTCCACTGGACATTCTACCATCTCAGTGGTCCACTTCAGTGCTGTTATTGGTCCATCATCCACCCCCATTTGATGAATGGGAAACCAAGGGCCGGACCCCATGTTTGAGCTGAGGAGCTTGTGGGACATCTTTGTAGTGGACCATTTCCCCTGATATGTTATGGAAAAATGCAACCAAGAACTTCAGTATGTCAGAATATCTTGCCCAGGAGGAGGTCACATGCTTTAGTCAAACCCTCTGGGTGGCGCACTTCTTTATCCGTCATTGGATGGTGGATTACCCCAAGATTTAGGAACACTTTGAGGATATTGGACACCAATGTTTTATGGTCGACTTGGATGTGCTCCCTGTGGCCCAGCACCCTGAGTCACCCACTCACCATCGGACCCTCCAACAACGATGTGTTTAGGACTTTAAGGTGATCCACAGAATTATTAAGGAGGCTTCACCCTATGTTCATATGCATGGTTTGGGGTAATATGCAGCCCTTCATTTCAGTTATATTCGGCTCTAGACCGACATTCTAGGTGATATTGAAGATATGCCTCTAGGTACAGTAATGGTTAACATGGATGACCTATCAGAGGGAGAGAACAATCTAGAGCTTCTTGAATAGAACTTACCCCTGGGGGAGTGCCACACCTATTGGATCTATTGGGAAGGGTTACTCACCAACAAATAAATTTACTATGTCCTTCTGTACCTACCGAGTCATTAGCCCTTGGTAAGAATTACAATAAGGGAAAAGAGAGTCTTGGGATTGTCAAACTCGTTGACCCATTTGCATCAGTGCGGAATATGGAAGATGACCCCGAAAAGGCCACATTGCATCAATAGCTCATAGAACATAAAAATATGGTTGATTGTCTTCTTGCTAAATGTGCAGCAGAATTACGACCAGACTAAAATAATCCTTGACTAAGGAAACATGGGAAGGTATACCCTCCCCCCTGGTGAGTACCCTCTAGGTGACATTGACCATGCAACCCATATAGAAAGGGTATATTCTAGACTTTATGGAAATAGGGAGCGATATGCCTCCCCAAATCCACCTGAATTGCATGATAAACCTCCTTGAGACCCAGCTCAGGTTCCCCCAGCTGCTCAGCAGGTCGTTCCTCCAGTAGTCCCAAAGTCCATCCCACTAGTCCCTCCATGATCCACTGGGCCTGCTTATAATGTTGAAGAACATTCTAACACACTAGAGATCAAATATCCTCATCAAGATAGGAATCCCTGTGAAGATCACCTGATGGCCATCTCATTACCTGTCTTGAGGCTTTGGAAACTTGAAAGGTGGAAATACCAAATGATGGAAATCCATATCCAACTTGGGTTAATGATATTCCATAACCCCCTAGTTTCAGAAATCTTACATTCTCCCCCTATAATGGGATGGGTGATCCACTACAACATCTAGACCACTTCATCTCATGGTGTAGACCCATGTTGGGAACTCCATCACAGCAGGAGGCCGCAAAACACTAGTGTTTCATAAAAACATTGGTTCTCCCCATGTTTTTCTGGTGCATCTAGCTACCGACACTACCACAAAACTGGGCAAGGTCAGCACCAACATTTATCAGCACTAACGAAAATGCGTTGATAAAGGGGGTACTTTTATCATCGCTAAAAAAAGCGCTAATAAAGGGTACCTTTATCAGCGCTAATAAAAGTACCCCTTTATCAGTGCTTTTTTAGTAGTGCTGATAAAGGGGGGTTTATCAGTGTTTTTTTAAAGCACTGATAAAGGGTCTACTTCCAAAAAAATCATTAAAAAATATATATTAATATTTAAATATATATATATAGTTATATTTATATAAATATAATATATATTTTTGAAATATAATTTTAAATATATTTTAGATAAGTATAAATATACAGTTACACTTAATATATAAGATATTTAGTGAAAATGTATTATAAAACAATTAAAAAAATATTTTTAATAAATAATTTGCTAATTATTATGGATTAATAGTTATTTAATAAAAATTTAAAGATTAAAAAATTAAAAAGATTAAAAAAGATCCAAAATATGTTGAAAACGCAACTCGAACTTCAAACGGCCATAACTTTTTTATCCGGGTGTCCGTTTGAGCTCTACATCATATCAAATCAAATCCTACGCTGAGCTCTACGCAATGGTGACTGAGGAAAAGCCTTTGTCACAATTTTTGAACCCAAAAAGGGCCCAGAAGGCCTCCAAAACTGATTTTTTAGTCGGGATACCCCGAGTTTTTAACATTTTGTGGATTTTCAGCCTCGTTTAAGGGGGTATTATTGGCTTTTTTTGGTGGGTACTGAATTTATTCCAAGGCATTACATTAATATTTATATTTTGTATTTAAAATTTTATTGTTTTTTATAATGCACTTCTATTTATATTCAAATATATAACAATATATACATATTTTTTATATATTCACACATAAAAATTTAATTATAAATATAAATAATAAAATATATTAGCTTTATCTAAATAATAACTAATATCCATTTTATTTTAAATACAAATATATGATTATTTATATACCTATATATTATTCTAACTATATATATATATTAATATAACTACATATATATATTCATATAACTATAAATATATATATTAATATCACTATAAATATATATATTAATATAACTATATATATATATTACTATAAATATATATTACTATATGAATAAATATAACTATATATATATATAGATATCATGAAATGGGAAACAAATCAAAATAGAGGAGTGGTAAGGGCTTAGGCACGCATGAGGGAGGTCTCGAGTTCAAAACCTGGTGGAGGCAGGGGCGTGCGCATGGGGGTGGATTTAGGGGGCTAGCGCTGATAAAGGGTGGAGGGGGTGCATGCGGGGGCACTGGAGGGGCTTGAAAAGTGCTGTAAATGGGGGCTCAAGTGCTATAAACCCCCCTCGATTGGCAGGTTTTTTTATTTATTTTTTTTAAATTTTTTTTACAATTTTTTAATTTTTTTAATATTTTTTTAATTTTTTTTACTTTTATAAACGCTAAAAAAAGCGCTGAAAAAGGGGTCTTTTATTAGCACTAAAAAGAAACCACTGATAAAGGACCCTTTTATCAGCGCTTCTTTTTAGTGCTGATAAAATACCTCTTTTATCAGCGCTTTTTTTAGCGCTGATAAAATCGGTCTTTATCAGCTCTTTTTGGAGCACTGATAAAGGGGACCCCTCTTTATCTTCTCTAACTTTAACAGCACTTTTCTAGCACTGATAAAGGCCATTTTTAGCACTGATAAAAGGCGTATTTTTTTTAGTTCCATTAGATCAGTAGCTGTATTGGAGGATCTTTGTAGGTATTTTATCAACTAGTTCAGTTCCAGCACCCAATATACATGTATTGTTGAACTCTTCAAGTGAAAACAGAGGCTTGACAAGTGTGTCACAGAGTTGGTTACCATGTGGAAAGGCCTCATGTATTCCCTAGATATGTCGCTAACCTAGGAACAGCTATAGAAAATTTTTATGGGGATTTTCAAGACTAAACCAGTCCCTTCTATCATCACGGAGAACTACTGAGGGGGATTTTAGGATTTTTCTAACAAAGCACAACATCTTGAGTAAGCCTTACAGCTGGCCAAGTAGGCATGTCTGTTTCCTCCTGTAGTCCCTGTGAGAAGAGATGTTAAGGCCAACCCCTCTACAATAGCACAAATAGAGGACCCCTTGCAGTAGTAGTTATTACTAGTGGATCCACCTCTATAGCCTGGCAGAGGCCTGCTACCTCAGGCGCAGCCTCTGGCCCTACATCACCCACCTCAGAATCGGCAGGCACCCCCGTGTAATGTTCCACCACCACCTAGGCGAGATAATCAGGTTCCACCTCCTCAACAGGCTCCTCTAGCCCCTAGTTAGGGACATTATCTCAGATCCCCCTTCATGTATATAAGGAACTTGACCAACTCGTTTAATGAGTCTTAGGTCCCTGGTTATTTCTAAAGTTCTTTAGAATAGGAAATTCTATGGTTGTCGGAATACAGGAGGCCTAAAGAGGTGGATCTCATAGATCTCTACAATTATTTCCCCTATCACCGGATCCTGGGGTACACCCTCAGGTAGTGCTATGTGTTTAAATATTGGATCCAAGACCAAGTTTATAACAACATAGTCAGGTTAAGTCTGGCCCCAACACAAGTGGAATGTATGTTCATAAATCTTTACATCGACAGTGATAGGGAAGGTGAGTGGTAGCAGGTTCCTAACCGTGAGTCCCAAAAATATGACAACTGTATGGCCCATAAGGCAGTTTCTTATGCCCATGGTATTATTCTTGTACAATTTAACCAAACTAATCCTTTATAAGTCACACTGTTACCCGCAACCACTACTTCTGAGACAACATCTCAGTCTTCCTCTCCTCAGAAGGGTAGGCATCGGTGACGCAAGGGAAAAAAAGTCCCCCATTGATGCCCTCATCATCCCATAATCTCGGAGATTTCATGCTTTTGGAGTTGTATAATTCACCCCAAATCCATCTAGTGGTAGAGAATTATTCAAGTAATGACTAATGGTACACTTCTGTTAACACTGTAGAGCTGGTAAAACCCTGCATTGTTTCTGATGACAAAGAGCACCAGAAAGATCCTCCAAACATCCCTAGCTAATTCTAGCATCGATGAATCTATGGTTATATGAGTTTTCAGGATGTATTGGTAGTTTCTTCTAGGAAATCTATATATGCCACCAAAACTAGAAAATAGGCCCATCGTAGAGCTCAACATGCTTAACCTTCTTATCTAGTTTCACCATATCCGCCTCCACCACCGTTTGTGCTACATGATCATGAGGAGCCATAGATATGATGCTATGATCAACCACATTCTATTTTGGATCAGCCTTAGTCATCGATCCCTTATATTTTAGTCACTCCATGTGTTTTGACTAGTGAGCAGTGAGACATTCCCAACACTTGCCAGCCGCCAGTCCAGCCAGAAGGGCCCATCATACCTCCTGTCACAGAACAACCTTCTGTCAGCAAAATTTCATGATTGGAATGAAATTATGATATTCTTAAGAATATTTTTAGAATTCCTGCAAAGATCTCAATCCTTGAGGAGCTTCACCTATTAGAAGATATGCATGAAGCGATTCCCAAGGCTTTGAAAAGCCCCATCCAGTTTGAGATGGAGGTAGAAGCTGTTGAAGCCTTCCATGATGAAGCAGTCGAGGATGCTGAATGTTAGGAAATTATCTCTTTATCTAGATAAGATGAATGTTTTCCCATATAGGGTCATATCCACCCACTGTAAATCATTTTCCATTTCAATGGAGTGGTGGTTCTCCACTGTCTTATTGACACAGGGCCAGAAATCAACCTCATTCGGACTCAAAAACTCTAAAATATGGAGATATATGAAGATGATTTGAGTCCCTTTGACCTAAAAATTAGAGGATATGATACGATGAAATAGAGACCAGTTGGAAATATCTGACTGAAGACCTAGTTTAGTGGCCTGGTTTCTGGAACCATGTTCATGGTTATCTCACAAGACACTACCTACAATGCATTGATGGGTAGGACATGGCTCCACCTGCAAATGGTGGTCCCTTATTCGTATCACTAGTTCCTTAAGTAGTCATTAATGGGTCGAGTAGGTGTACTAAAAGGTGACATGTGTCCCTTTTCCTCTTGTGAATCCTGCTATCTGGATGCTGACTACTACAAGAGAAAGGTCAACCATATTCAGGCTATCGAGGTTGAACACACTACAGCTACGACCAACCCGTGGACAAACCAAGATGATGCCTACATTTTCCTAATCCACTGGTTGTTGACCATGACCCAGGATTTGTGGAAATGATTTTTTGTATCTGTAATGAGGGGAAAGAACATTCCCAAGTCTAAGGGATTCCAAAATATGACCTCTTATTCATATACAAATCAGGTTCGGGTGATCCCAGAGCCCCCTACACCAATATCGTATCAGGATGTACGACCCATTGAAATGGAAATACATCATACATGGTTGTTTCACTGGGATAGGATAAATTGGATCAAGATGATTCAACACTATTTATTTGGTATCATCAAAACATGTCCCCTTTATTCATAGGCCAGATGGGATTTGGTCGACAACTTTCATCGCTATGGTTTCGGCATTACAAGAGCTCCCTGATGCGGTGTCCACCACCGCTCAGGCTTCTGCCAGTGTCCCATTATGATATGTTGACTCGGAAGAATCTCCTCCCACAGAGGATCCTTCCCCCACAAATGAAGAAGATTATTTATAGCATTCTCCTACTACTTTCAAAGAGGGTGTCCCCACTACGGTCGATGAATCGGAACTTGTGAACCTCTATAACTAGATAGATCCAAAAGCTATATTGATCAGCACCACTATGCCGATCAAAAAGAAACAAAGACACATGGACTAACTAAAACTACATCATGATGTATTTTCCTAGAGTTATGAAGATATTCTAGGACTAGATTCTCAGGATGCCATCCACTGCCTCAGTCTTCCAACAAATCATCGAGGGTTTAAACAACCTCCTAGAAAGATTCACCCTTATCACAGTGCAATGGTCAAGGCCGAGGTTGATAATATCATTAGATCCAAATTCATCAATGATGTCCAGTACTGCAGATGGTTTTCAGAAATTTTTTACATCATGAAGAATAACATACAGACCAGATTCTGCATCAACTTCCAGGAACTCATCTGTCACTATCCGAAGAATGATTTTCTCTTTACTAAAATGGAACGGTTTATTGACTCCACTGTTTGGTTCTTGGATCTCTCCTTTATGGATGGGAATTATGGGTATAACCAAATTCTAATGCCCTCTAAGGATGAAGATTCTATAGATGTCAGGGAACCAAAATGTACTTTCTGCTACCATGTAATTCCCTTTGGTCTAAAGAATGTATGTTCCACCAATGAGCGTACCATGAATCACATATTTACACCGATCCTCCAGAAATTGGTGTAATTCTACATGGATGATCTAGTGGTAAAATCTAACCCGGGCCAAGAGCCTTTCAAAGATCTCGAGAAAGTTTTTTTCTTCCTCTAATCCCACCATTTGAAGATGAACCCCTTAAAGTGTGACTTCAGGGTCACCTCTAAAAAGTTTATTGGGTTCATTGTTAGAAATAGAGGCATCGAGATTGATTATGAGAAGATCAAGTTCATCTGTTAGATGTCTCCTATGAAAAACATTCATGATCTCTGGGGATTTTAAAGCCACTTAGTCTATCTATATTGATTTATCAAAAATTTGGCTAGTAAGTCTAAGAAATTTTACTGGCTCATGAAGAAAGGTGATGATTATCAGTGGGATAAGGAGTGTCAGAATTCTTTTGAGGAAATTAAGTAGTACCTATTACAACCTTCAGTCCTGATTCCACATGTTTCCATAAAGCCTCTGGTCCTTTATGTGACCACTCTGGAGAGATCTATCAGTGCCCTTCTTGCTCATAAGAACAATGACGGAATGTAAAAATATTTATACTATCTCAGTTGCATGCTCCTTGATACAGAGACCAGATATTCCTCTATCGAGAAGAGATTCTCGGTGCTGGTATTTTCAGTATAGAAATCATGACATTAATTTTTAGCACCAAGATATATAGCTAGTGTCCCGAGTGGATCCGCTGAAGCACATTCTAAACCTCCCATGATGGCAGTCCATCTAGCTCTGTGGGCAGTGATCCTCTAGTTGTTCGACATCACGTTTTTCTCCCAGAAGGCTATCAAGGGACATGAATTGGAATACTTTCTTTCCACCCATCCATATCCTGTAGAGTAGTCTCTAGATTTTTATATTCCATATGAGGTAATCCTCTCGGAAGATAAAGACATTATATGTTGGAAATGCATTTTGATAGCGCTTCTCAAAGCCCTACTGGTAGAAGACTCAATGATCCTAGACTCAACAGACTGGGTCTAGGTATCATATTCATCTTTCTATCATAGGCTATTCTACCCTATTCATTTTTATTTTCAGAATGTTATACCAACAATGAGGTAGATTACCATTCTCTCATCACTAGTCTCAAGCTAGCCCTCAAGATCGACATTCCCACATGCATGTGAAAGGGGACTCCAAACTAGTCATCAAGAAGATCAAAAGTGACTACGTCGTCAGAAAGATAGAGCTTGTACCACTGTTAAAACATACCTGCAACCTAATGGATCAATTCCTATCTCGGCTCAAAGTTACTCATGTAGCTCCTTCACTGAACGATCAAGATGACACCTTGGCCAGCTTGGCCGCATCTCTTGGAGAGACAGATCATGATGATTTGATTAACCATGTGGTGAATCAGAGATTCATATCTCCAGTTACTTAGAAAGATGATGATAGCCCACAGGCAAGCCAACTTACTTCCGGTGTCTCTACATCAGGACCCCGAGTTCCCTCTATCGCAGTATTGTAAGTGACTTGGGACTGGAGGACCCCCTTTATCAAGCCTCTTCAGTATGGAAAACTCCCAGTAGATCGAGCCGAGCGTGAGATAATCTGAAGGCACGCATTGAAGTTCACCCTCCAGAGTGGTCCTAGTATTGAGGAGATCCTCTATAGTCATGATTTTGATGAGATTATTCTTCGTTGCATTCAGGAAGGTTATATTTCTCAAGTCATGCAGGTGGTTCATGTCGATTCCTGCGGGGATTATCAGAGAGGTCCAAAACTCTCTCACTAGATTCTGAGATTGGGGTATTTTTGGCCCACCAGGATCCTTGGCTGTATCGAGTTTTCCAAAAGGTACCATGCATGACAAATCCATGCTAATTTTTTGCATTGTCCACTCAAGCCTCTCCACACTACCAAGTACTCTTGGCCCTCTATGTTCTAGGGACTCGATGTCATGGGACCATATCCACCAGTGACAACTCGCCAGTGTAGGATCATCCTGACCATTATAGATTTCTTTTCCATGTGGGAAAAGGCAGTTCTTCTCAAGGAAATCAATTCCAATTATATCATTGTGTTGTTTATCTATAATATCATCTATCAATTCAGAGTCCCTTGTGCCATTCTCACTGATAATGTCACCAACCTCCAGGTAGCCTAACTAAAGAATTTTTATGCAAAGTACAACATCCGTTTTAACCATACCTCCCGCTATCATACACATTAAAATGAGAAGATCAAAGTGTTAAACAAAAAACCTCTGAAATATTTTTCATAATATGGTTGGTTTAAAGAAAAAGAGTTTTCCAGATAAAACCTTCTATGCTCTCTGGGAGTATCAGACGATGACTTGTAATTCCACTCAAGTGTCTATATACACCGTAGTGTATGGAATGGAGGTAGTTCTACCCATTGAGATTCAGTTTCCTTCATTACTCACACCAATCTATGATCAACAAACACCAGATAAGGTAGGTGAAATCCATCTGGCTGAATAGAAGGTGCTCAATGAGAATAGGATTTTTGACCTTCATAATTTGGAGAGGCATCAGAACAAGATAGCTAGAGATTTCAATAAGAATATTTGCCTCTGCTCTTTCTTAAAAGGTGACATGGTTTTCCCCTGAGAACGCCAATGATACCTGGTAGAAAGCCACCCAAACTGGAGCCCAAATGGTAAGGACCTTATATGATTCAAAAGATTTACCCCAATGGTGCATACTCCCTAGTTACCATGGATGGTGAGAGTATCACTCTTTCCACAATTTCCAAATTCTTTAAGAAGTAATTTGAATGAGTAATCCACAGTCCCACATGACTTTAAACTGTTTTGTCTTCACCACATAATGTTAAAATGCATGATTTGTCTAGGCTGAAGGACGTAAAACTACCCAGCACCCATCCCACATGACATTAAATTGATTTATCATCCTAAATTATGTTAAAATGTGAGCGGTAGATATATTCTTACGGTCTGAGCTCTATGACCATAAACTAAGATCTATCACATCCTCACTGTGTTACATTAAATTGCATGGAACTGTCAAGAACTATGTATGGATTGATTCATGCGCCTGCAGGATACATAGGAATGTCTGAACCATTCGTCTATGGGCCCCATCCCCAAACTTCAAGACCACCCCTTTGGTCCAACCCCTTGTCCTAGATGCTTCTCAAAACACATGGTGTGGTGAGGGTATTGTTTTCCCTCATTCATGTCAAGTTTATCATGATTTCACCATGTATTCCCCTCTTTAGATATCTCCACCTCATTCGTCCTTACTGCATGACGTTAAAATGCACTATCATATCCATGCTTCACATGTCCCTTTTATTTGGGTCTCCATCAATATTCACATCCAAAAGGACCCCTGAATGGTACGGATACCCGGCCTTATGAATCACCTACAATTTTGGGCCAATGTCCTGGAGGATCTTGAACAATACTTTGATACAAGTCCCGTTTTTCGACTATGTTCAGAAGCTGATGATCATTCGTTATTGCCATTTTAGGTCAGATGATATGGATGTTGTGTTTAGAATATGTTCAACATCCATCCTCCATCATTATCACCATCCCTATATATCCCAAATATTGGGTGCAGTGATTCATTTTGTCCTACAATCCCTTCGAACATTAGTGTTCCTCAAGAAGTAATGTTGGCCTGGTTGGGATCGACCCCATGTGATCTATTTCCTTCATTTTCATACCCTTATATGTTGTGGAGAACCAAATCCCATTCCTTGTTTTATACACCAAGCGTTGATCACGTGGGATTAGGAGTTTGGTAAGGCAATACCAGCATAAAGGGTCACTTTTTCCAGTTCGAACCCTGTGACCTTAAACTAAGATCACCATAGTCCTCACCACATGATGTTAAAATTATTGATCCCTCAGGGCTAAAATATGTAAAACTACTCAGCACTCTCCCCACATGACAATAAACTGAAAACAGGCTAAGATTTTATTTCTATGGCCTAGCCTTAGGTCCCTTAACCTTTCTGGCCCCCTGGCCCAAGTTTTCACTTAGGATTGTGTAGTGTGGTATGGACTCTATTTCCTTGTTCATGTTGGGATATTTTTTCCATGCCACACACATTCCCTTGAGACGCCTTGTCTTCATCCATCGTCATTGTCCCAATACATTAAACTGCACTGATACCACCATGCTTTAGGAATCCCATCATTTGGGTTTCTATCATCTTTGACATATGAAAGGACCCCTGAATGGAATGGATGCTAGGCCATAGAAATATCGTACCATCTCGGACCAACATCCCTGAGGATTTTAAACGACAATTTGACACAAGTCCCGTATTGTGAATATGGTCAACAGTCGATGTTCAATTGTTTGTTCCTTTTCCAGGCCACACGATATTGATACTATGTTGTGAACATGGTCATCAGTTTCCCTCAATCATTATTGCCATTTTTTGGTCTCCCAATTTAAAGGAAGAGTGATTCACCCTTTCCTCCCATCTTTCCCATGCACATGACATTAAATTGGGTATCTATGATCTGATATCTATGACCATAAACTAAGATATATCATTTTCTGGTCACATGATGTTGAACTGCATGACATATCACAAACTACATAAAACTTGATTATCATCCTCATGGGATATATAGGAATGCCTGAAAATCTCTTTTTCGGGTCAAGCCCAAGTTCATTTATTCTTTCCCTCAGGCACTTGTCTTGAGTTCTTTCTAGGAATTATGGATGGTGTTGCGTATGTGGTCTTATGTCCTCATTCACAACAGGGTATTCACCACAACATACAAATTACTCTTTGAGATAAACCCTCCTAACATCATCCTTACTGCATGATGTTAAACTGAAGACCACTTTAGAATTATGTATGTATTGATTCCCATAATCATGGGATACCTTGGAATGCCCATACATTTCATCTTTGGGTCCAGTCCTATTTCTTAGAAACATCCACTTCCTTCTAGCCCCTTGGACTAAGTTCTCTCGGAGGGTGTACGTGGTGTGGTGTGGGATTATGTCCTCATTCATGTCTGGTTTTCAATATCCATGCCACATACTTCTCTATTGAGATATCTCCATCCCTCTATCCTCCAATCATCTTCTGGAGTCATCTGCTCTCAAATTGGGCCCCTCAACCCACTTTGGAAATTCAACAACTTTCCCAGGAGTACTTTGGTTCTGGACCTAGAGTGTTGTATCCTACATAGACATGTATTCATCCATTTCATGCTTCATGTTTCCCTTTTTTTATTCTTTCATCATCTTCTACATTTGAATGGACCCCTAAACGACATGGATTCTAGGCCTCAGTGATCTCCTACTATCTTGGGCCAACGATCCTTAGGATTTTGAATGACAATTTGACACATGCACTACGTTGAGAATATGGTCATCGTTCGATGCTCATTTTTTTGTTCCCATTTTAGGTCACATGATATGGATGTTGTGTTTCGAACATGGTCAACATTTATCCTCCATCGTTACACCAACCCCATTATGCCATAAATATTGGTTGCGTGATTCACATCCTTTTCCACTCCATCATTTCCAGGTAGAATTTAGACACTCTTAGTGTTATCCCTCATTGTAAATTTACATGTTATGTGTACAAATCAACGGTGTGGGGTCATTCGGGGCTCCACGCTATTTCCCCATTATATTTATTACTTGTGTTTTGAATATCTTATCCACCCTTGTCTCCCACATTGAGCATAGCTCACGTTGTCTTAGGTATTTGGTCAAGGTTTACATCTTATTGGAACAGTCTCACTTATTTTGGTATGAGCTCTATGACCTTAAACTAAGATCTCCCAACATTATTGTTGTATGATTTCAAACTTCATGACACATTCAAAACTATATATGGCTTGATTTTCATCCTTATGGTATATATAGTAAGGTCTGAACACTTCTTCATTGGTTCTAGTTCATGATCCACTAATTATCTCTTTTTATTCATCCTTTTTTCCCTAACACTTATAGGACTGTGTGGTGTGGTGTATATGGGATTTAGTCCTCATTCACATCATGTTTTCAATAGTCACACCACGTACTCCCCCTATTAGGAGATATCATATCCTACCCTTGTCCTTGTCGCACGACGTTATGCTACAAAACATATTCCAGAACTAAAAATGGTTGGATTCCCTTCCTCATTGGATACGTAGGAATTCCCAGACATTTTTTCTTTAAGTCTAGCCCTTTATACTCTGATCTTTTCTGGCCCCTTGGCCTAAGACCCCCCCCCCCCCCGGGGGGGGGTTACATCCGATGTGATGTGGACTGATATTCTCATATGCATCAGGTATGATTTATTTCCCCATTCTCACTCCCTTTAGAACCTTGTTATTGTATGGGCGTCTAAGCCATGGGATGTTAAACTATACTACTTAGTCCCATATGACTTTAAACTATTGCATCTTTTCCACACGACGTCAAAATGTGTGGGCAAGTCCTTTCATAAGAACCGCACGATGCTAGTGTCCTAGCTACACGATGAAAATGACACTGAATTTTGGTGTCCTCAATAAAGGAGACATCATGTTTGGTATTAGTTTTCTACCATGCTATTTGTCAAGGCCTAAATATGGCTTGATTTCTACAGTGATTCCTGAGTTCTCTGTCCTGGGATCATTTTTTCAAAAAAAACACATCCATTCTAAAGAACAAACAAGATCTATCAAATGCCACATATTTTGGTGCATGGACAAGACCTACACGATCGAAATTGACCCTGGAATTGGTACCCTACTGTGCCATATTCTAGAACTATGTACGGATTGATTCCCATCCTCATTGGATACGTAGGAACATCCAGACATTTCATCTTTGGGTTCATCCCTATGTATCTCAAATCCTTCCCTCTTCTGGGCCCCCTTTTCCCAAACTCTGTCAAAATTATGTGGTGTGATATTATGTCTTCATTCACAATGAGTTTTTCCAAAACCACACCATGTGTCTCCCTTGTCTCTTCCCAACCTAGTCCGAGTTCTATGACCATAAACTAATATCTTCCTGTGTGAACTACGTATGGCCTAATTCTCATCCTTATGGGATACATAGTAACACCCAGACGTTTAGTCTCTTGGTCTAGCACTAAGAATGTTTCACAAGATGGAAGGCCTCTTTGGTCCTCATTCACTTTGGGATTTTCTACATTTCCACCCTGTGCACATTCTATTAAACCAAGTACCCTATCAATGGTTCACTCTATGACCTTATACTAGGTGTTTTCATCCCTAGGACCCTTGTCCTTGGAAGGGATTTGACTCCCTCTATCTAACACATCTCATTGGCGTACTCAAATGCGTTATGGAGTAGAGCTCTAAGTGTTGTATTTCGCATGAAAATTCCCTTATTTCATGTCCATGATCCATGGTCCCTTTATTTGGATCTATATCCTCTTCAAAGTAAGAATGGATCCCCTTTATTCCCTTGTCTCATGACACATTGGATCTCCTACCATCTTTGGCCAATGCCCCAGAACAGACATCAGATGACATTTTGCGATGGTTCTCATGTTTTGAACATGGTCAGCAGTCAACCCTCATATGTTTATCCCCATGCCAGGATAACAAAAAATGGATGATGTGTTTTAAACATGGTCAACAATTATCCTATATCATTATGACACCATCATTGCAATCCAGATATCCGGTTCCATGATTCTCATTTTTCCACTCTCTTATGTTCAATTGGAATTCTAGAACAGGTGGTTTTACCCCTTTGTGCATCTATGTGGGTTGATTAGGCAGGTCAGTAATATTGTGAAATTATTCACCTAGTGTTATATTGCTTCTAATTTGTGCCTCTTTATAAAAAGAAAATCCCATCACTACTCTTTGTTTCCCACATCGATCATGAATCATGTGGGCTTACTGGATTTTTGTAGGATGTTCCCTTGTGTAACCGAACTACACATGCCTTTCATCCTGTATGACGTTAAACTACAATCTTCTAGAACTACATATGGATTGATTCTCATTCTAATGGGGTATATAGGAATGCCCAAACACATTGTCTTGGGCTCAGCCCAAATTTATCCATCTTATGTGCCCTAAACTAAGACTTCCCCATGGAATAAATGGTGTGGTGTGGAATGATGATGTCCACCTTCACCGAAGGTCAGTAACGGCCGCACTGTTTATGCCCCACTTTGGGATCTCCCCTTTCACTCGTTGTCCTACCATATGATGTTAAACTACACAGGTCCTCCAAAACTATGTATGGCTTGATTCCCATCCTCATGGGATACTTAGGAATTCCCAAGAACTTTCCCTTAGGTCCATCCCTAGGTTAGGCCACCTCAGATCTATTATCTATGTAATCCCACTGGGAACACGTGGTGTGGTGTGTAATGATTGGTCCTCATTCACTTTGGGATATATAACACCCCATGAATTTTCTTTTATGGTCAACCATGTCCTCACCATAGGATGTTAAACTAAGTGTATATCATTCTCATTGGTATGACTTAAAGTTATAGGACACTATAGGATCTCACAAGATAGATACTTCTTTGAAATTAGTATGATCCATGATTAGACTGATACACCCACCTAATGTGTTTTCATTACGGTGGCGTAATTTCAAGAGTGTTGGACTCCATTCAAAAAAACCCATCACTCCACCCTCCACACATTGTGTGCCCTTTATTTAGATCGTTATCCTCTATCATTCCTAAAAGAACCCCCTAACAGTAAGGATTCATGTCTTATGGATTTTCTACTATCTTGGGATAACGTTCCGAAAGACTAATGGATGAAATTTCGAGTTAGGCCCGGTGTTTCAAACATGGTCAGTGGTCAATGCGCATTTTTTTGTTTCCATTTTAGTCTAACGCAAAAGGTATAAAATGTTTTGAACATGGTGAAAAATTATCCTTCATTATCATTCCATCCCTACATTGTTCCAAATTTTTGGTGTCATGATTCACACTTTCCACTCCCCTCTGTTCGGATTGATTCTAACACCCCTGGCATTACCCAACTCATGCACTAGAGCACGTTGGAAAAAAAACTTGACTACTCTAAGAACTTCATTCTCCAGTCAGGCCTCCCTATTTCTTCCCAGAAATCCAGATCGGTTGTTCAGACCCTAGATGCCTAGAGACAAGTTGGGATTCTTATATTCAAGAAGAATAAAGATGTTCTAACCCCTTGTTTCTCACATTGGGCATGACCCACATGAGCTTAGGAATTGATTTCCAAATATTTCACGAATGTGATGGAATTGCAGTACACCCAAAAAAATAATGGATCTCATGCCTAAAACCCACATACACAATAAAAACATGAAAGTACATTTATGATTTCACACAAATTACAATGCCCAAGGATCATACCCTCCCATAGATGAGTTGACTTATTTATTAGAGCATCCCAGCTCCGCCACTCTCTAGCTTGTAGCATCCAGGATCTGCTGTCACCTATTAAGCTCATTCTCCTCCTCGATGTAAATAGGGCATAGTTAATTTTCCTTGATTCGGGACTGGCCCTTGTCAACTCAAATAATTTGTATCTCTTCAGAGGCTCGCCTCATTTTTTTCATCAATCTATTCTAGGTGGGACTTCAAACGCGATGTGATTCCAAATTGTTTTTTGAGGAAAGAATAATAATCATTCTCCCATTCCCTCAACCATTGTATCTCATTCTTGGCCTCTTAGTGTCTCTTGATGTTCACAGACTTCCTTCGCTGCCAGCCCACACCAAGGCCGTAGTCATGTTCCTGTATTTTCTAAGCCATGATGTCTTGGATGAGAATACGGGGACGTTGATAATCCACTCCTCCAGCACATTGTTTTCACAACTAGGAATGAATCCTATCCATCTAGACTATCCATTGTGCTTTTTTGGTCTCCCTAATGAAGTGCTTGATCAGATTCCATGACCGATGATGAATAACCTAGTTATCCTCTTTATCAGAAGCCATCCTGTCCTGATCCTCAAGGTCTGTAGGTTCATATGTGGGGAACGATTACAAGAACTCATTAGGAGGATCTTCGTCCAGTTTCTGGTCAGGTAGATCAGGCCTTATGTCATCAGATTGATCCCCATCGATGGATTCCACCTTCATGATTTTGGGTTCCTTCCTGGAAACAATCCCACCTGTTGTCAGGATTGATGTGTGTTGGTCAGTATGGGCATCCAATTCCACAAAAATCAACAATCCCCTGGGAAAACCAGTGCCAGGGGCCCTAGTCATCCTCTCCAATGCGTCCCAATAAATTTGAAGAACTTTGCATGTGAGAATACACAGACGCTGGTTGACCTGATTCAATGGATTATAGTTACAAATTCTAGGAAGAAGACTTTCAAAGATCTCATAGTCAGTCTCACCCTTGAGCTATTGCCACCTGTACCACAAGGTGTGGCCCTCTATATATGGTTTGGAAATCTAAATAATATGGGAGAAACACCCTGGGTGTTCCGACCCCTCTAGGCACGTTAATCGCCATTGTCATAGGGGTAGATCCCAAATCTACATATAATATTGCATGTGAGCATGTTTTGTGTATGAGTACCTCTTGTACAGTTCAAATGATAGTTCAGAAGGCCTAGGTGACCTAAATGAAGATCATATGAAAATGGTTTAGGTTTTACCTCAAGAGCCTCTGCAAACACTTCCAGCTCTGAGTTTGTGACCTCACATTACTTCGGAGGGCCCCCTCTACCAACCTCTTCCCCCCAGGAGGACTCTTCTGATTCTTATAAGAGGGAGAAGTTCTCCATCAATTTAGTGGAAGATAACTATGGAGGGTCTGTTCGATTGAGCATAAATTTCACCTGATCTGTCATTGGATGCGAAGCACCCTGAGAGTATATGAAGTCCTTCTGCTTGGTGATGTATTGCTCCCTTTCCGCCTGAGATACCACAAAGTCAGCCATGGTGCGACCAATCTCTGAAAAATCCATCTTGATATAGTTCATATTGTTCCACATCTATATAGTATTGAGAATTTTTTTTCTTAACATCCTAGATGACCAAAGCCTCCAGAAAAAAAGAATCATTAGTCATATCAATATTGTGTAGCTACTTCCACAGAGCCAGAGTTTGTATCCTATGAAACCCCCTGGGTGGCCTCCCTTCTCACTGACCTTTGTCCTCTAGGACCACCGGGTCCACCACCGCCTTCCTCTAAATTGGTGTAGGCCTCCCCAATATTGCAGCCCTGCCACCATGAGATGTTCTTTCTGCCTTCTCGCCCCAACCTCGAGGTTGAGGAGGTACCCCATCACTAGCACAAACGGTCTGCTGCTTCAACATCTCCCCTGGGTGGGCTGCCTCCCAACTATTATAATAATATTTCACTAGCCCATAGATAGTTGTGTGCAGAGGCAGCTTATTCTATATCTACCCATCCTCACATGTGAACATGATCCACATCTGCCTCATCACACATGGATGGTACTTATGGCATACTCCCAAGTAGATCCACAGGGTCAGCCTCTGGATGCACCAAAACTACCTCGTGAAGCATTGTGGGGTGTACACTCACAGAGAGGCTCGTGGTCAACCACACCACTAGGAATCAATCCAAAAAAGCCACTAAGTAGGACTGATTCTCCTATGTTCTCTAGACATCATCAATGAACACACCTATTGGAAATGGGAAAATATGGAATTTAAACTCATCCACCTTCCAAACTCAGTTCTACACTAGTGGTGGGGTCATCTTGATTGGGAATCTCCCTACCGCATGTAGAATAGTTGGTCGTAAGTCTGACCATAGAGGCTAAATGGGGTTCAAGTATTCATATGCACCCATATGCACATCTATCTGCCCATAAAGAATATAGAGTGGCTCGTAGACCCTCTGTGGTTTTTTCCCTTCATTGATTTGACAAAATAATTTATATAACATACCCAACACTCTAGGTTTATCCATTCCCCCATATCTAACATTGATTCCTTGATAAAAATGCTCAGATGTATGCCCATGTTTGTATCCATTACTTGCATCATCAAGTCATAAATTAGAAATGAGATGAACGCATCCAACCTAACCACAAGTTGTTGCTGGGTGTTGAAATTGAACCCCCATGTCTTTAACTAGTTGTCTTCCATGAGTTGCCAATAGGAATTATATTTTCTATGCTAAAGCCCCTTCTGGAAAGTGGGAGGCCTCACATGAAACATACAATCTAGAGGGGAATTCAAGAACCGCCTAGACCACATCTTAATGTGGACATCCCTCACCTACTACTTGTCCTCTCTGAGCACCATGTCCACCAATACCTTTTCCAGTGGTGGAATCTTCTCCGAGTCCTCCCATGTATTAGTGGTGGGGAGGAACTAGTAATAAATCACCCCCAATATCGGAATACCTAAGATCTTGTAAAGGTCCTAGAGGATGATACCGACCTCTCCATGGTGAAAATGAAAAGTGTCGGTCCTCGACAACCACCTACTCAACAACTATGGCATCAGGTTCTTTGGTTGGTAGATATGATATTGGGAGGCCCATGCAGCCCTTTAATGGCCCACTCACCTTAGCTCTACCCCAAACCCCTCACATGAGGAACATACCCAGTAATCCCATGCCCAGTCATCCACAACATTTCCACCCCGGCACAGGTCCCACAAATTTTTCCACCCCTTCTCTGGGTTCCCAAAATCTACCTTCAAAACGGTGTGGTACTACAGGGGAGATAACATTGGTAGAAACGCCTTCCCATCAACGTTGTTAACATGATTATACAAGACATTGACAGGTGTATGATCCTCCCAATTATGACCGTCAGCTGAACTGAACAACTGGTGCTAACACAACGCACTCCTAAACTAATAGGCTACCTCATCCATGATTACATTGGGAATGAAAACATCATCCCTAAGACCAATTTCACATAGAGGAAGTATTTTTCACAGAGGATAGTTATTATGGATATCTGAAAACAACTTTACAAGGGATTCGTAGTTCGAATGGCTTCACACACATTCCCCAATGCCTAGATTATCCGCCATCTTTACCCTCCAGGCAGCATCCGTAAGGACCCCCTGGTAGCTTCTTGGTGATCTATTCCATATCAAAACATTATAAATATTTGTACTGGATTGAAGCACTCGATCATAGAGCTCAGATGCAGAGCTCGATCATAGATACAGGTCGATGAGCCCTGCCATAGACCTCACAAGCACAAGCTGCGGAGCACACAATCACGGAGTCAGAAGACTAGTTGTGTGCTGTAGAGAAAAAGAGGGCTTGTTTTGCAATGAGCGGTTGCAGAGCATGCGAGGATTCATGAATAGAGAACCTAATATGCTAAGATAAGTAAGGAAAAAAGTGGTCGTACTCCTTGATTTATAGGCAACGACCTCTGAGCTTCTTGGTGTGGCTGGATACAGAGAGCTTCGCGATGTTCTAAACACATTCAACACTTTTCTACATTGTGACCCTACGTCACAATATTTCTTTCTGATTAGCCTAAATGTTTTGGATATCTACCCTTAGGATTTGACAATAATTTTCTCCTCAGCTCTAAGTATGAGGGGTGGAATTTGTTGGTGCCAAAATGTGTGCAAAGGAATGATACACAAAGATCACACCAATTCCAAAGGGATTTCTTATAGAAGAACCTTCACGAATCCCTTCAGAACCACCGCTAGCATGAATACCTTCAGCACCACAGCCAGTGCAAAGTCATGGCCCCCTCTACGATCGTCGCAGATGAAAGAGGAGGAAGACTCTGCGGTTATGAAATAATTGGCGGAAAGCTTCATCCCATAGAAGGAACAATATTTCCTATGAAATCCCTTGCAAATTGATAGAAGCCTTTGTGAGAACCTCATAAGGAATGAAGGAGGCCTCTTCACCATAGATTGGATAAAGGTTGACTCTGTGTTTATGATGAACTTGATGCAAGCTGACTTTGATATCAAAGCACAAGCAGCTTTGCAATGTGCTGTCAGAGCTTTGTGTTGCCTCTCACCTATAAATACCAGGATTCCCCCAACCCCAAAGGATTAATACCCAGAACATTCACCTTCTCAGCTCTCAAATCATGAAGTACCCTCTTCTTTGCAAATAATTGAGAAAAATGAGCTCTTCAATGTATTTGAGCACTGTGAAATACCTTTTTCTTAGCTCAAATACAGCCCCTCTTCAAACTGGTATGTCTTCTACAAATCCCATGGGACATCCCAAAGGAAGGATATAGATAAGGGAAGTTGGGTCTTCTCAAATCACTCATGATTTCTGAAGTACCTTCCATGGACATGTGAACCTCATGCTAAGGTAGGATCACTATGATTCATGAAGTACATCGCTTCTTAATGCCGCACTTTTCAAGGTACCCCTGACCTGTGAAGTCCTACTTTACAAAATCCCTTGCACTTTACGAAGCACCCTTCATTCACATGTATACTCCATGCCTAGTCTATACCACTCAACTTCATGAAGAATACCCCTTCACGGAGTCTATCCACTTTGTGGGGCACTAGAGCTTCACAAGGTCCCTTCCTATAAACCCCATTGCTTCGCAAACCCATTTTCCATACGACCATCTAGGTTTGTAAAAATTGATTTCAAGGTCACATGGGGAGTGCTTCATATTGCGTTTCTTGGCCTAATTCTTCTTATCATAGGCACACTAACAACTATTTCTTATTTTCATATCCACACTAACGTGATACCCTCAATGGATCACTCCATAACCTTGTATCCCCCTGACATTTCCAGTTACATACCTTCATAAAGGGTTAAAATGTGCCTATAATTTATGTCCTAGGGGTGAGGAGTGAACCTCATTATCTGAGATGTAGGAAGTTAAAATACCAAGCACCATAGTCCTCATCACATGATGTTAAAATGTAGCCTCACCCAATGAAATATACACAGGGTGCCCCACCTCGGACAGTTTCCGTGCCCACTGGTCTCCATAGTATTAAAATCATCCTCACATGGAATGAGATCCTCAATGCATGGAATGACATATATCTTCATGGAAGGGAACCCATATTAGTTTAATCCCCTATTCTTTCTTATGGGAGGTATCATCCTTGATCATCCTCTCTTCTTCCATGCACAAAGGCAAGAGGAGAGATGGGAACCGGGACCTTTGATACCCCATCTATCTCCCTTTGGGATTTATTTCCATCAAGACTCCATCCCAGAGTAAGTCCAAATATCTATATACCTAGGCCTCTAACCATGTGTAAGCCCTGCTCTATTCCTCGTGGATGTAGATTTCACGACGTGACCTTTAGGTCTTTGTTTCCTATTGTTTTTCACACCAAGCGTGACTCACGTGGGCATAGAGTAAGCAACAGTCATAGAATCCACCCCAGGATGCCTTATCGTGTAAGTCCCCAGCCCCCTAATCCAAACTATGTGGAATTTGATCCTTGACCTTTCCAATAATATTACATAGGAATCCTCCCTGAGGTTTGATCCCAACACCCATCAGTCCCAGCCACTTCACATCGGCTCACCCTCATCCCGCATGACGTTAAACTGTATGCCCCTTTCATCCTGAAAAACATTAAACTATACCTATTTGAACTATATGGGTCTTAATCCCTGTCTCCCAGACAGGGTATGTAGGAAGCCCCCTTGATGTTTAACTCCAAACACTGGTAAACTTTGGAATCCCCCCTAGTTGGGACCAACACCCGTTCGAACTACGTGGGTCTTGATCCTTGTCTCCCAGATAGGGTATGTAGGAAGACTCCCTTAGGTTCAACCCCAAACACAGGTAAACTTCAGTGTCCCCTTTACAGGGACATGCATCCTTGGTCTGTCCCATAGTGGCATCTGACCAACTCTCAGGGCGCTAACCACGATTAACGCCCAGCATGTTTTCAGGTCACTGTCCTATGCGTAAACCCTGAATCGATGCCTCATCCTGAACTATGTGGACTTTTATTCCCATCCATCGGGATATGTAGGAAGACTCCCTATAGTTAAAGACGTGAACTTGTGTACCATCCTAGTCTCCCCCTTGAGGATTTGTGTTTAGGGAAGGTCATTCCTCAACCCGGAGGTTCTACTTCCTATGGGTCCCATCCAAGCATCCCTTCTCATAGGACTCCTCCTTAGGTGTCCCATCACCCACCAAACTATGTGGACTTTTATTCCTTGCCACGGGGATACTTAGGAAGCAATCTAGGTTCCAAGACCAACATCTTCTTCATCTTCACATCAGTTCTATCTCATTCACCATCCACTTCATTCAACCATCCATCATCCATCCTGACTCTTACCTTGGCCGCCACATCTTGGTGAGATCATGTCATTCAACCCATCACTTCTCCATGTGGTACCCAGGAATCTAACCATGCATAAGCCCCATACAATCCATAACCATCCAACCAAGAGTATCCCTCTTGTGATGGGCCACTATCCATGTGTAAGCCACAACATGTCTCCTGGTTTCTATCCTTTGTGTACACCCCGATTCATCACCCCTTCGAGCTTCATGGGTTTTGATCCCTGATTTCTAAAAAGGGTACATAGAAAACATCTCTAGGGTTCAATCCCTTGGACTAATAAACCATGGTGTCCCCCATTGTCAACACCCAATCATCCCCAGATCCTACCTAATTGGGTGTCTTAATCCACCCATCTAGTTGGATTCTAAGTTTCTCCCCCATGGGAATGTACCCATCTAATCCACTCTTATCAATGTTTTGATCAGTCTAATCCTTCTCTTCTAAATGTTAAAATCATGTAATACCCTATGTTAAACATGGGAAGCTGAGGTAAACCTCATGTACATGTATATTCCATACAATTCTCCGCACTCAACATGGGATGCCTCAAGATTATTCACCCTAGAGAAGCCCTATCAAAATGGTAATAAACCCAAACACATCAGTGTTTCAATGTCTAGACATTCCGGCGATGACCAACATGACTACTCCCGCGATCAAAGGTTTCTACCCTAACCAGAGCCCTTGTAATTTCCAGATAGAAGTAGTGTAATTAGCCGGAATCCATGATGATATGGAATCAGGGTAGAGTTTCATGAACAACGTCTTAATCTTTAAAGGATACCCAGACTAGGCAACGAATTCCTAGGGGGAATCTCTAAAAGGAGGAACTGACATCCCATCATCCAATTTCGATCAAGGAGAAAAAAATCCCTGGAAAAACGATGGATGATGCCTGCATTTGGAAAGTGGGAATGTGGGGAAACAGTGTAGTGCATCCCCATAGATGGACTCACACCCTGATGAAAGCATCAAAAACAATATATCTCATAGAAGGAAAATTGTGAGAAATATTCTTTACCAATTTGGTATCTTTTAAACTATAAACCCAAAGAAAGATAGATCCTAAAAATGGTTATTCAAATAAAAATAAATTTTATTATAATAATAATAACCTACATTCATTGGAAGTATATACACCACATATGATATTGAGGTGGTGAATATAACATGTGTCTCACAAAAGTAAAAAGTGAGACCGAAATCCCTTACCATAAGCTTTGACTTCAATCATACACATTAAAAACTCATATATAATAAATATTATTTTACTATATATATATAAAATATAACCATATTCATATATATCCTAACAAATTTTATTTTATTATGACTTTATATTATTAATTTATTAATATTTCAATTTTAAATTTATGTTCCCGGTAATAACTGCTTTGTTTTTCACACAAGTTATGAATTTTCATTCGTTTTACTATTATATATATCATGAATTAATCATCTATATAATGATAAAAATGATATAAATATAAAATATATTCAACATATATGTATTTAGAGTTCCCCATAAAATATATTTCAAGGGAAAGAAATACATTGTTCATGGAAAAGGTAGGTCATACGTACGCATGAACATTTTTAATGTTTTCTTGTTGTATTGAATGAAAGAAAGTAATATATACATATATTTATATTATCATTAAAGTTGAATTATTATGTCTTATATAACACATATTCCTATTTAACCCATATTTAACTCATTCCATGTAAAAGTTTGAATGAATCACATCGCTTTTGGAGGCGGTAGTCCATCGTACACACAGAAGACATTATCGTATTCACAAAAAACGAATGCATGGAGGTATGTGTTATATTAATATTTTAAAAAATATATATATATCATAAATATTATATGTATAATATAAATAGTATTTCAATCATTATTTTCGACTTTCAAAGGTGGTAATGGATGAATGAACAACATCTATCTGTGAGGCAATAGCCCTCTGTATAAAGGAACGATGATTTCATAAACCATTTAATGGAATTGTTTGTGTTTTAGGTCATAAAATAAATATAAAAACAAATAAGTGTATTTAAGATACTTATTTTATCATATAAACATGATATAAAATAAAATAATGGGTTTTAGGTAGAAATAAAACAAAATTGTTCATCAATGAACATTACCTCTCATTTGGGTATAGAATTATGGTTTGCATCAAAATAATTCTTTTTTTGGATTTATATCCTAATTAAGGATTATAGGATGATGTTATGGAATTTGGTAAGTGATTTTGAAAGATCTTGGTAGATCCTAATAGATTTAGAGGTGTTAATAATGGAGGAGAGTGAGTGCCATATATTTTTGAAGAGGAGTGACATTCTTGTAAATAATAAAAAGTATTTACTATGGGGTGGTCTAACTTACCTCATGTAGAAATAAAATTAAGTAATAATGTATTATATTATTTTTTTATCAATACACACCTCCACCACAAAAAACTGAATAAATTTTTATAATTTGTGTTTTTAACATTTATGTTTCCCGAGTTTTTACCAATTTGGTTTTTATAAAGCTATCATTTTTTCTAAAAGAGATAATTTATCCACTAGGAATAAATTAAAGTGAGAATTATTAGAAATTATATTCCTGCTAATTAAAAATTATGATATATAATTTCAAACATAAAAATATGATATGTTTTAGAAATTAATTTTTAAAGATGTACACATAATGCGCAAAACACTTCTTTAACCTTAAACATGCTAGAAAGTGTTTACTATTTAGGCGTTAATATGTTCATTATAAAATATCAATTGTTGCATTAATAGCCCATATATTATATTTATTAACATTTAAAAATAAATTTGTATAATATAGTATATTTAGTAATTTTATATCATTTAATGAAATATCATTTATTACAAAATCACATTAATGTCAAATTTGACATTATTATTTTATTTTGAATATAAAAATGTCATGAAAATAATTGAATTTGATAATTTTAATTTCACACCTATTAAACATGATATATTCATCTAAAAATTAATGTAAGACAATAATTCATTCAATTTACTTCTCTTTTCATATTTTTAGTGATATTTAATTTAGTTAATTATTTACCAAATATTTCCTCTTTTAGTTTTTATTAAGCCTTTTATATAATTATTTAATCTACAAAAAAATTAAAATAAATTATAATAATAACAAAATATTTTACCTTTAAAAAAATATTTATAACCAAACATATGATGTTTCATCCCTATCCTAGATCTTTATAAATATTAATGGTAAAGAAGGTTCATTTTCTATATTTTTCCTTACATAACATATTATATAGGCCAATTTAATGGAATCTTATCACACTAACACATACATATCTATAATAAAGTGGTAGGTATATATATATTTCATCCATTGGGTTTTGGAAAACTTGGTAGGTCATTTTACATCACATATTCTATGTTTAACCACTTAGTAAACTCATTTTTACCTTAATCACTATAATTAATTTTAACAATTTTCAATAATCACTTTTGATAAAAATTATTTAATCCTTATTATGAATTATAATTTTGTTTATTTGAATTATAAAATCTATTTCTCTTAATTAAATTCACATAAGTGGGAAATTTTAATTTTACATTAATCCCACTAACGTGAAGATATTACAGGTTTTTAATGTGAAATGATCAAAAGTTTACAATGTTTTTATATTCACTTTAAATATAAAATTGATTAAAATTGAATAAATTGAATTAATAGATTTATTATTTAACTAAATATACATTAAAACAAATTTTAATATAAGTTAAAATTGTAAATAAATTAAAAAATGTATTTTTTAATTAAAACTTAGTATCTTTCTTGATATACCAAAAAATGTAACTTCTTAGAAAAATAATTAAAATTATACCTAATATAATTTTGGAGTTATTATTTAAAAAATTAAGTTTATTTTTTCAAATAAAATTTATAAAAAATTAAAAAATTAGTTTTAAATTATGAGAACTATTAAAAAGTGGTAAACCTATCTTATAGATAAATAAATCTTTTTAAGCATAAAACTGAATTTATTCTTATCCCTTTCTTAGAAAATAAATAAGATTAGTGTTTAATATTTTAATAAATATATAATATATATTTCACTAAAATAATTCCTAAATATTGGTTTTCTAATTTTTTGAGGTAAAACTTATTTGTGCATAGAAAAGTTGTTTTTTATCAAAGGAATTTATTTATTTTAAAATGGTTCTTAAATTAATTTATAATTAATTTGTTACCAAAGAATTTATTTTATAAAAAAATAATAGATCATATTTTAATAATTTAGTAAATCCATTTCATAGTCATTATCATTACAGCCAAGTGGTAACTATAATAATAATTTAGTAATATGTCACATTTTCATTTAAACTAAGTGTTATGTCTAATTCAAGTTAACATCAGTGTTTCATGTAATCCAATACAAACATGTTATTTCATGGAAAAAAATAAAAAACTAAATTTTGATTGTACTGTGGGATAAAACATGTTTTTCTGTAAAGAAATATTGACTTAGTGTAGCATGAAATGACATCAATAAATTAATTTAACTTTATTACAAAACAATTTTTTAATAAAAACTCGGGGTGTTACATTCTACTTACCTTAAAATGAATTTCACCATTGAAATTCATCTAGTATATCAATGTTTTAATACTTAAATGTTACTTTCATAGAAACTCTCATATAAAAAATGAATAATAAAACATCCTTTAAAAATTATGCTAAAAACATAATGTTTAGCCAAAATTACTCATGGATAGGTTTCCATATAGGAGAAAAGAGGTGGGAAGTGAAGATTTGAACATAGAATAAGAATAAAAATAATAATAGGGAGTGATAGATATCACTGATCACAAGAATGTTGGTGATCCATGTAATAATAACTATCACAAAACCGTAACTCTATGATGATCTAAGATCCCATTTTATTTATTATAAATGAAGGTACTAGGATAAAAATTTTGTTTCATGCCCAATTTCCTAATATTAAATAATATTCATGTGATGATATTATTATTTAAATTCATTGTTTTTCATTAGTACAATATCACCATTAGGTTGTTCCTTTATCAATTTACACTTCTACGCTTAATCAGAGAAATGAAAGTGTATTTTTTGTTATTGAAACAGAAATAGACCATAAAAATCCATCGAATGTAATTAATTTCGTACTTATTTTGTTATAATCATAGAAAAATGGTTAGAATAGTTTATGAAATATGCATAAATATTTATATAGATAAACTCTAAATTAATCTCAAAAAACCCAATCAGAGTTCAACATATACCACTCATTAAATGGTTAACCTCATAACCCTTTAGAAATTTGAAAATAGAAAAATTCACAAAGAAGGTCACAAAATTTATCAAAACTAACATAACAACGATCCCCCATATATCATAAAGTAACTCTAGCTTGTTACATTCCAAACAAGTGAATTCATTCATCATGTATTCTCTTTAAACATGGTAATAACATGGATTACTATAAATCATTATTTAAAATATCCATGCTTCCATACTCAATGTTTATTGGGTATATTGATTAATTAAAAAAATGTCGTAAATTCCATCTATCATAGAATAAACCACTTTTTCAAAAAAAACCATTAATATATTTCTAGGGTTTCTCATACTATCGAATAAATTTTATTTTTATCCAAAATCTTTTTATCCAATCTAATCACCATTTTCTCAATATCAGGAACATATTAAGGGTTACCTTCCCTTAATCGTTTATTTTTCAAAAAATATAACATTTCCATAAAAAAAAATTCTAGGTCATAAATACCATTTGAAATACTCTTTCAATTGCAGTCAGGGTAGAGCTTGAGGGGTAAACCCCATAATCCTTCATTCAAAAGACAAGTGTTTGAATCCTGGAAAGCCCCTTAGGGGATTTTTGACACAGTGAAGATGTAAGAATATAGTGATATATGAATGATTTAGGTAGGCAATGATTAAAGCATAATGCATTCCTTATGATGAATTCAAGATAATGCAGGCACTACACTACACTGGGCCTTCTGACCATGTTCATAGTCCACTAAGCCTTTAGCATACGACCTATGTAATGGGTCTCCCTCTACCCATATAGAAATAGGCCTTTGATTTCATAATAAAAGTGGCTTCGGACCCATATTTAAAAATACGCACTCTTTCATATCCTTAATGAAAAACATATATTGAAAAATCCCTATATATTTCATAAATTAGATAATTTAATCATTGAATTCTATTATATAAATACTTCATTCATCCCACTTATATATCAAAAAATTTACTAAGATTCATTTATGTATCATTTATCACTTATATCCATTCACATTATTTTTATAGTCTCTTAATCAATTATGAATATAACCATCAATCATACCACCTGGTTGATTCCATTCCAAGATTCACCTTTAGGAAGTTGACTTTCATAATTCCCATAATTTATACATTTAAAGCATTCAATAGTCAATGATATCTTAAAGAAGACAATATTCCCATACACTATGTTAACAAAACTTTTCATCTTACCTTTGTAGTTAATTGCTTTGAGTTATTTATTTACATAGTAAAAAAATCTTTCTCTTCTTTAGAGACATTTACATGGGGGTTTATTCCCACATTTTTGAGACATAGAAAATTTAATCATCATTCTTCCATGGTATCTAGTACCCACACTCTTAAAAATAACCTTATTTATCATCCTCGGTGAGTCAAAGAGTTTCATGAGATGTATACTAATAATCATGTTTCATGAAAACTAATTACCCATAATCACAATTTCCTTCACTTTAGTCATTATACCATTTGAATTATCATCAGAAAAGTTTCCATCACATTCTACTTTATCCCATTTCTCCTAGTTCCCACTATTGACTAAAACCAAAAAACATAGTGTGAGAAACACTTATCAATGTGAAAAAACAAAATAATCCTAAAAAATCACTTATAGTATGTCTAAATCATGACACCATATTTTAAATCTACAACAAACTAGGTTTATATGAGTTCATTGATAGTTATATTATATTTTAATCCTTAATGATGGTTCATAAATGATTTGTTATTTTCCATAGTGTATTCCAAGGGACTATCGAACTTGGTTTGTAGTAAGGACAATTGTTTTTCATTAGTTGTTAAGCAAGGCTATCTCCATACGGTGATTTAGAGGTTGATATCCCCTATGTATTTCTATTCTAGATCCCCATCATCTTATAGTATCCAGAAAGGGATATAATATCCAATAAACCACTCACTCTATCCTATACCAAAATTCCAGGAACTTTTCCTATTCTTTAACTCAACCATAGACTATTACTTATAGGCATACCCAAAAATATCTTTAGAAATATCCCTGGAGGTATCACTAATATTTTTTCATCCTATTTTCCAAAGGATACATTTTTTTCTCTAATACCAACTATAGTGAACCAAGATTAACATAAATGGACAGTAAATCATTTCTTGTAAGTATTTATTACCTTACATATTATCATCTCGTATAACCATAATAGATTAATTCATTTGGAAAATTGGAAATATATACACTACTCCATAAGTGGGATAAATCATCTCCCACTATTTTATTCACAAATAGCACCTATCTTGGACATAACATACATAACACATATTTCTATAACATGTGAAAGGGAAATATAAGAAAGGGCCAGTTGAGATTCTCACTGTGGGTAAATAATTGAGATACATAAGTATAATATGAACCTAAGTGTATGGAAACATGATTTTAAAATTTGAAAACCATACCCTTTACATAAAAGATCAAAATCATAAGTCATGGAATAATAATTATTATTTCATATGACATGATAAATAATGGAATTAAAAATATAATCCATGAGATGATAGCATATGAATAATACATGGAATAGTTTCGGAGACATGAGAATATAAAATCAGTCCCTATAAGTCATGTCTTATTACTAAAACATATAAAATCACTTAATGGGGCCTACACCTACTAGGATAGACACTCCACCATCCCAAGTTTTAGACCATTCCTTATAGTGGAATGGGTTCACTCCCCAAACTGTCATAATGGAAATATTCCCTTACTGTATCAGGTTCACTCCCTACTCGAACCATGTTTATCACATGAGATATAAATTTCTACCCAATGCATTGGAGGGAGTTATAGGTCCCACATGTCACATAATGATAACATACATATGTGTTCCACAAGATCATAAAAATTAATCTTATCATAACTCATGAAATGAAATGGATATAATAAAAATTTCATTATATGATATCCTACGGAAAATAATTCAGTTACATAATCATTTAATCATATAATAACACAAGAAAAGAAGTAGGTTTCATATACATTTAATCATGGTATATCCCATGGAAGATAAACCGGATTCCTAAAAAACTTGTCATATTAAACATAATTCATCTAGGGAATAATTAATAATTTTTTTCTAGGATCATATCACTTGTAAATAATAAACTATATCAAATTAATTCTTCTTAGATGTAGAAGGATTTTCAAAGATTAGTTGGATCATTTATTAAGAAATATTACCAGTCTATGAAAATCACTTTTAAAGACATAAATAATTTTCAAAACCCTTTTCTCTTAAATAAAATTTGGAAAACAATATAGTAATATTTAAAAACCATTTAATTTTTTTATTGAGTAATTTATCCGTTATGATTTTAAAAACACTTTTTAAAACATGAAATATTTTGAAAGCATTTTTATTTGATAATAGCTTCAAAAAATTATAATAGAATATTTGAAAATAATTTAAAACACTTTTTAAACATAAAATATTTTCAAAATAAAGTTACCAAAAAAGTATCATAAAAAATTATTTAATTTTTTTTTATTTTTTTAGAAAACATTATTTTTGAAGAAAACATATTTCTGATGGAAGAGAGAGAAGAAGTCTGATTTTCATAAACATACTTTCTTAATTATATGGAGTAATAAAGAATGGAAAAATGGAACCATTATTGGAATATATTAATAATAACCATATTAGAACAAAATTAATGAGAAATACTGAGATTTAGATAATGAAAGTTTAATATCAATGACATAATCTTAAATAATCCTGATAAATGATGAGATTGTAACATAAATCTTTAAGACTTTTGTAATGCTGAATCATAAGCCTCATAAAGGAATAAAATAAAATTGAACTAAAAGTTTATTGAGTATATATAGTTTAATGATATTACATATAATATATGTCTTATATACACATCATGAAATAATATAGGTGCATATCATAACATACGTTAAAAAGAAGGAATATTGACCCTGAAATCCTTTACTGATTTGGTAACATTTGAACTATAAACCACATGAAACAGATTTAATAAACATGATATGTAAATAAAAATAAATTTTATTATAAAAATCACAATTTAAATTCATTATAATTATATAAACCACATAAATAATATAGGTGTAAATATAGAACATATCTCACAAAAGTAAAAAGGAAGACATAAATCCTCTACCTAAAGTCATGACTTCAATCATACACATTCAATAATATTATATAAAAAATATAATTTTATTATAAATATACAAAAGAACCATATTCATATATTTAATACCATATATGTTTTAATTATGACACTATATTTCCAATTTATTTAAAATTACATGTTAAAGGTATCTTTTGGGTGATAATCGCTTTATTTTTCTCAAATGTTTTAACTTATTATTCTTGGTACTCTTAAAATAGTAATGATTTCTAAATCTATGGAATTAAAACCATTATATAAATATCATATATACTCATTATATATGTATTTATATTTACCCATAATATGTAGTGCTAGGAAACAAAATACACTATTCACAAAGACGGTAGACCGTATGTATGCATGAACATTATTTCTTTTTTCCTTTAATATTGAAAGAAATAAAGTATATAATATATATTTTTTATAATTTAAGTATAATTTTTATTTTAAATTTAACAAATATTACTATTTAACCCATCCTTAATACCTTCCATGTAAATTGTGAATGAATCGCATCGATCTGCTAGGCGGTAGTCCACCATACATAAGAATAATGTTTTCAAATCCCCATAAAATGGAAAACCTCAAGGTATGTGCTATATAAAAATTAAATAAGAATAATTATATTATAAATATAATATATATAATATATAAAACTTATGTAAATCATTATTACCAACCTTTAAAAGTGGTAGTAAAAAAATGAACGGTCATGGTTTGAGAGGCACTTGTCCCTCATACACACAAATAATGATTTTGTAACCCATTTGATTGAAGTGTGTGTGTTTGTAAGTCATACCCTTAACATAAAAATATATATGTATATGTAACATTCCAAGGATATCATATAATAATTATATAAAAATAAATATATGCATTTGAGGAAGAAATAACACAAAAATGTTTGTTGATGAAAGTTACATATTCTTCGAGTATCTCCTTCTAGTTTGAACCAAGTGAATTTTTCATTTAGATTTATTGAAACATTAATTCTACGAGGATGAGGTAATGGATTTTGGGAAATGATTTTCGTAGTTTTTTGTGAATAAAAATGACTTTAGGGGTGTAAATAATGGGGGATAGTGAGATAACATTTATAATTGAGGGGGAGTGGCATTCTTGTAAACACTCAAAAGTATTTACTATGGGGAAGTATTCCTTACCTCATGTTTCTCCAAAATCAAATAATTATGAATGGGAGGGTTTATTAGGTATATAAACAACTCCAAAAAAATCATTTTTATAATGTCCTTCCATAACATCTATGTTTCCATATTGTTACCATTTTAGTTTTTACTAATGTTATTAATTTTAAAACCAAGGTAATTTATCCATTATGAATAAATTAAAGTGAGTATTATTACAAAATTTAGATTAATTGATTTTAAAATGTGATATATAATTTATAAAATAAGTACATCATATGTGTTAGAAATTTATTTTAATAGAAGTGTACATAATTCCTTAAAACACACTTTCAACAATAATGACGCAAACAAAGTTTTTTACTATTTAGGGGAAATATGATCATTATAAAAGATCAATTGGTCTATGAATAGACCATATATTATATTTATTAAAATTTTAAAATCAGTTCTATGAAGATATGATTTTTTATTTTAAATAATTTAATAATGTATTATTTATTATAAAATATCAATAATGTCAATTTTGACATTATTTATTTAATTTGAATTAAAAAATTTAAGAAAATAATGGAATTTGAATAAGATAAGTTAAAACTATTTATCATGATATATTCATATACAATATTAATTAAAGACTATAATTAAATCAATTTATATAACTTTTAAAATTAAATGAACCATTTATTATAGTTAGTTGTTATCTAAATAATTCATAAATTTGTGTCTATTAAGCATTTTATATAATTATATAATCTCTAAAAATTTAAAATAAATTATCATGCTAAAAAAACTCATTTAATTATGAAAATAATATTTATAACCCAACATATGATTGTATTCCCTATCCCAAAACATAATAAATATTAAATCTAATGAAGGTTCTTTTTTCATCCTTTTATCTACATTAATGTATTATATAGAACAATTTTATTAAGTAGTATCCTAATAACTCATAAAAATCTTGAATTAGTTTTTGGAGAAAGAAATAGTTCCATAAAATTGGTGATGTAAAAGTTTTTAGGTTATTATAAACCTTATATTCTATTTTTTACCACTTTGTAAACTCATTTTTACCTTAATCAATGAAATTAATTTTAACATTTTTCACAAATCACTTTGGAAATAAAAATAATTTGAAATTATTAGAAATTATAAATTATGATGATTAAAAATATTGAATGCATTTTTGAAAATTCAATACACATTAGTTTTAGAATCTAAATTAACAATTATTAGATATACTTAATGAGAAAGTAAGTTTTTAAAGTGAAAAAAAATCAAAGGTTTACAGTGTTTATACACCCAATTTCAATATTAAATTGATTAACATTATAAAAATAGGATTAATAGATACATAATAAAACTAAATAAAATTTAAAACTAATTTAAAATATAATTTCACAATACAAATATTTTAAACAAAAAAATTAAATTTTCAATTAACACTCAATATTTTTCACTATTCATCAAAAATTAAACTTCTAAAAAAATATTAAAAATTCATTATAAGATAATTTTTATGTACCTCTTTATAAAATGATTTTTATTTTGTAAAATAAAATTGTTAAAATTATTTTTAAAACAAGTTATCCATTAAAAAAGGTAAATGTACATTTTAGAAAATTACATCTTTTTATACATAAAATTGGATTTATTCTTATCTATTTCCTAAAAAACACAGAAGATGAATTTTAAATATTTTATTCAATATATAATATATATTTCATTAAAATAACTCTTATGTTGTAATTTTTTAATTTTTTGAGATAAATATTTTTTTTGTCATTAAAAAATAGTTTTTTATAAAAGGAATTTATTTATTTTCAAATTATTCTTACATTAATTTATAATTAATTTGTTGAAAATGATTTCATTTTATAAAATTGAATCATCCATATTTTTATTATTTAGTTAATTCTTTTCATACCCAACACCTCAACATCTATTTGATAAATATAATAATATTTTAATAATATGTCACCTTTTCATTTAAACTAAGTGTTGCATGTAATGAAAGATAAGACCAGTGTTGCATGTAACAAAATCTAAATGTGGTATTGAATGTAAAAAATCAAAACATTGTGTTTCAAGTACCAAAATATAAACTCAGTGTTGTGTGTAAAGAAATTTTAACTTTTTTTAGCATGCAATAAAATCCTTCGATGAATTTTAATTTATTCAAAAATAATAATTCATAAAAACTTATGGTGTTACAAACCTCAAAGACACAACTCTAGATTTTCGGTACCAACACGGTCGATCCATAAGAAAGTCCACACACCTTTAAATCTTCCAACATTAGGGTCACACCTTCATAATTGTTATATCACTTCCCACTATTAGAGGGTCATATTCAATGACTCACCCCAACACCCCCAACCACTTCGTCTAATGCTCTACCCACCACAAACCCATGAATCGAAACTGGATATCTCACCATCACCTGAGTTACCAAATAAACCATAAACTATCTCCCATTCCCAGCCTCTGAGAATTTCACCCATGGAATTCTTTTATTTTCAATCCATCCCAAAGAATCCATCAACAAATGGTCGATGGTTCACTTCCTATCATATAACTCTACATTTGCCGCTCCATGAGTGTAAACTCCAAGAGGCCTCATATCTAAACAAACAACAATAGGTAAGCTATTCATATATCCATTTCACTCTAAGAATAACCAGAATGATTGTATGATATTGGCCATGGTCATCACTAACTAAGAGTATGCTAAGACATCATTGAAAAATACCACCACCATTCATACATTTCAAAATTCACCTCTAACTACAAGGACATAACACCCCATCCAAAGGTCCCAGCCATCATTAGTGACAATAATATCATTAGATTCACATCATTTCATATCTTAATCATAGTATTCTATTCATATTAGGAACCTCGGTTGTATGATCTCATAATTCTCATGACACAAATAAAACAACACAGTGTGTCACCATCCATTCATGCCTTAAAGATTCCATTAACATGTGACTGTCAAACAAAATCATTCATGAACCTACCATAAAACCAGATCCTAACTCTAATGAGTCTTTATTTAAAGAAAACATTAATCAAAAACCCCTATCCACTATCCATTCCTACCCCACATTCCCATCTCACCCATCATAGAGAACATATGGTGCTTTCCAAAACCAAAATCAACTCATTGAACAAAAGCTACCAACTCAAAAAATTTCATGTGTTGTCTCACCATGCTCTTGGAGGTGAATCCAAGGCTAATAAGTTCATTCTCCTAAACATTATTTAACTCATAAAAAACTTGTTTTACCAAAACATAAATAGTATAAATGTTTTCTATCTCAGGAAAACCAGACACCTCATGTGCCTCATACCAAAAACAAACTCACCCACATGGTCAACACCCAGTGTAAAATCACACACATAAAACCACATTTTCCCAAGAACTCCTTGTGCTCCCGATCCAACCCCCTTATCACTGGGCACATCTTTAAACACATTCATTACCTAGGATAGGTACCCAAACATTACCTTCCCTCTAGAAGTTAACCACAATGCTAATCCACTTCCAGTTAAGTTCTATTTATCACAACCAAAGGCATCCTATGTTCCAGAATCCTATACTAAGATACTCCCTTAGTGTAATATTTTAAATGGTCCAAAATATCTATCCTTAAATTACAAAACCAAAATGACACATAACCCATATGACCTCTCTCACTAGTCACCCTCTAATTGCATATAGAACCACTTCTAATAGTGGTGTCATATAAAGAGGTTACTAAGTCTAACCACCCATGGTCTATGCCAACAGACAGAATGTCACAACTCACTAGGAATCAATATGCACCCATATCATCATCACACGACACCAACATGTATAAATTTCATCATCTAGTGTCTCACTCCATAAAGGATTCATATACCAACAGCCTGCCAATAACTAGGGGGCCCACCCACTCCAAGAATTTTCATATCAGACCATTTCTTGGATAACCTGAAAATACTACCAACCGAAAACAAAAACACCCATAAGGTGGTCCAAAGATCGCATACATAAACCATACTGACCAACTAGGACCACTATAAAACCATGCATGAGGACTACACCCGCATCCTCATCGACATTAATTACACCATAGACCGACATAACCTTCCATCAGAATAAAATCCATAAATCCACACACTATAAAGAAAGTAACTTGTGGGTCCTATATTTACATAATAAAGCATTAAATGTCGTTTTCCTCTATAGGAAAAGAGTCAAACCAAATCACATGCCTATATCCAATGGGTTAAGGTCCATAAATCTATCATAAATAATCACAAATTATCATTATATGTTTCAATTGATGTGAAAATCATATACATATGTAACATCAGAAACTAGAACAACAATACCAACACCTTGTAGCCTAGACTTCCAACCAAAATATGTGTTCATGACACACTAGCCTAATATCCATCATAATCTACGAATATTCCTATATCTCATATCTAACAAGTCCCAAATAGTAAAATAATTGGAAATTAAAAATCTATGATACCAGATCCCATCCCAGGTTCCACTTAAACCAGTGCACTGAGTAGGACCACCAAATAAAATCAAGAAGGATGCCTCATATGATAGATCCTACGGACGATAAGTTGGGGGCTAATGTGGAATTGTGAGGATTTTATAACACTATATCAGAGTGAAATAATATAAGTATATTATCTTATATCATACACACCAGAGATAGTACAAAGAATAAATAAATTAAACATTATATAAATAAATGAAATTCATTAATGGAATGAATAGTCATTCCAGACATAAAACCAACAACCCTTATCCCAGTTACATTATAAAACCAAAATAAAAGGAACTATAAAAAGTATCTACTGCATCACTGATTGAATCCCATATAGTAATTTAATACCACTCAATAAATCATACTCGACTAAACTATACTCAATGCGAGCTTCAACCAAAACCTTTTCCTATAATAAAAAAGTAATAACATATCGAGTTCCCAATTGAAACGGAATATGTATAAGTGTGCGAGTAAAATTAAATATTCCACAACCAATTGTGACTAAATAAAATTCTATTAAGATAAATATTTTACACTGATAAATAATGAAATAATAATAGTGCATAAAATAAATACAAGACAAGAATAATGTTAGCTTGTCTTATACCCACTGGTCCAAGGATTATATGGTTACACCATGGGTCAACCAAACATTCAATGACCAAAAAAGTCCTCTAAATAATATCATATGATTTATATCCACAAAAATTTTGGAAGGGTGTTCATTTTTCATTCAACTTAGGGAAGCATAAATCCTGCATCCATGCTACATAACTAATGTACCCAAGAAATTAGTTCCTATAATTCCATTATGAAACTTGAATCAAATATCAAAATAATTATTAATTATGGATATAACATCCATACAATACCTAAAAATAATCCAAAATATCGATACTGATACTAAACATTGGGTTTATCAAACCCATCACAAAAGAATGTGGTAGTTCCTGAAGCCTTATTCCATTATATATCTATACATAACTTCAGGGGTTCCAAGATAATCGGTAGGGACCATCCTAAGGAGGATGATATTCATCCCAACCTACTTTTCCACATGGTATTCTATGATCACCCAAAGCATCAGTTTGGAACTCTAATGATGAAGTATACTATTTGTGTTTAGTTCCTCAGTCTGACACCATATCCATAGTATAATTCATATGCTCAGATCATATATACAACACCCAAACCATTCTTTCATTTATTAAATACTAATATGAACATCATGGAAATAATTTTTTTTTATTAAAAATAAAGAAACCCCTTTTAAACCATTATATCTTAGTAAGGTCCCTACGGGCCTTTGAAAATAAAAATGTCTCAAATAAGACCAAACCCTTATTCACATGTGAAAAGAAACTAAACCAATATACCTCATTAAACACCTAAAATCACCCTCTTATTACATGTATTTTTCTCTTTGATTACAAAATAGTGCATAATTCCTACATTTCCTTGATAACCATTGTAAGGAGTCATCATGACATTTCCACCAAAAAAATTCAGCACACACCCATATGAACTCAAAATTTTAAATACATTTCAAAAATAATTTTTGAAACCACATGGATGTAAACTCCTCATGTAAAATAAAGATCATTTCAAAACAAAGCTTTCCCCTTTTAACACAAAAAATTAGGTAAAATTATAATGCACATATTTAAAATCCATTTCAAATGCCCCATATTCATTTTTTAAAAATATTGAAATATAAAATCCTTTTAAATTGACCCTTTAACACTATAATTTATCATTTTAATGAAATGAACACCCCATGGGTGACCATCGGTTCAGTCTTATGGAAACCCATGGATCTAATGAGATCCATGGAAGGACTAAATTGTCAATCCAAGGCCCAAAAAAAATTACTTAAGAAAATAATTAAAAAAAGGAACATATATATTTAATTCACATACAATTTAAATTTTCAATTAAATTTAAAAGACATTGGGAAAATCGATTAGATCATATACCTCATTGGTGAATCTTTACAAAACATTTCCCAAAGTATGATGGCTTTGTCGTGTCCATTAAAAGAATTTTCCAAACCCTTTGACACCAAAATGATCTCATTACAATCACTAAACCTCTAGTATTAAACAAAATAAGAAAAATTAATTAATTAATACAATTATAAATAATTAATTTACAAAAAATACCCTTTGGGATAATTTTGAAAGACTCACAAGGTCATTGTGTCATCCCCAAACTGAACCCAACCACTCACCAAAGACCTGTGGAAAATCCATGACCATATTCCAAGGAATAAACCTAATTAGAAACAACAATTTGATCAATAATTAAATTATTTAATTTGTAAAAACCTAAGAAAAATAACCATGAAAAAAATACATCAATGAAATTCCATGAAACGATGTGAGGAATCCATCGAGGGATCCTGTCTACATAAGATGAAAAAAATCCACTTGATAAACGAACAATTACACTATTATTCTATATAATTCTAAAAATAACTTAATCGTACATCCCTAAAATCAGAATTAATGGAGGGGAAGAATAAAGGAACACACTAAACATTGAATCTTACCTCAAAACACCAAAAATATTGCCTCTAAAACACCTCCTCAGTGAGACTTGATAAAAAGTGGTTGAGAGGATAACCCACCCCAGATTCATTCATGAAATATGGATAAAAAGTGGATAGGTAAATTAAAAACTTGTATGGTTAATATGTTAAAAAATTAAATTATATTCTAGTAAGTTTCATGGTCTTCCCAAATGTTTTTCTAAAGGGTGTGGAAACCGTCTAGTTAGATCTATTTATGGGAAACCCAACCACACAGTTTGGCCACACAGTTATCCTAAATGTGCACTGGCTATGAAAAAACCTACTATCGAACACCAATTCTATTCATATATGGCTGTATTGTTTGAAAAAACAAGGGCCAACTATACTATCAGCATTGTCCCCCCTTCTACAGCATGGCACATGGTTTTCCTAAAACGGTGTGCAACCCATGCGCCATGCCCCATACCCTCTTCAACCTCACATGTTTCCCCATTTTCCCCAACATGAATTACCATAAGAAAATATATAACTGTGAAACTCAAATATTTCTAGTTCAAATCGAATTAAAAAAACCTGATCATCAGGGCCTCACATAGTTTCTCTAAAATATTGCAGACCAATATGTGCACCACTTCCAAAAAATCCTGTAAATTCTGAAACCTGACCCAACTCATCTAAATCTCATATGAACATCATTCCTATGTACCATGTATAATTATCCATATAAGTATATCCTTTAAATAAATTATAACTCTTTAATATCCATTATGCACCTCAACCTAGGAGTTGACCCTTCTAATAACAAAATTTCATACCCCTTATGAAAATTTCAACTCATTTAAAACTATGGCCTTAAAATTTTTATTTGTGTATATCAACTTAATTATAAAAGGGGACCACTACTACTAACTATTTTAAAAACTCTAATTCCTATATATCAACTGAGTCATACATAAAAAACATCATATATTCCTTCCCATCATCCATGAGATTCAGTTCATCTCTTAATTACATCCTAATAAGGTGTATTCCAATGGAGAACACTGAAATAAGATGATATAATCTCACATGAATCATACAATGTTTGGTTATTACTCTAATTGCGATAAATAAATTATATCCATCACAACATATTGAATCTAGTAACATCAATTTAATACTATTTTTTATGATTATTGGAAAATCCATCTCCATCTCTTATATATCTATTGGAAAATAAAAACAAAACTCTTGCATACTTATCGACTACTATGTCCCTAAAGTGATGTAATTCATTTATAATCCCAATATATAAAGGATTATTATATATATGAATTTAAATTATATATATTATTTCTATAACATAAATTTTTTTTGGGATATATAATATATTTTTCTATGTTTTAACCCTTCAATCTGTTGGAAAATTACAACAACGATCTTGCATATGTGTGTACTAGCAACTCTACAAAGCGATGTGATTTGTTGTTCATTTTCCTTTTACAAGGCTTAAAATAAGGATAGATTAAATATACATATATATTATATTTAAGGTATAATAATTATTCAATAAGTTTTTTTTATTCTTCATTCGTTCGTTCCATCCATCAAAAAGTGAAAACATCACTCATGTGTATGTAAAGATTATTATATGCATGAAGTGATGTAATTAATTTTTCACTACGACTATTCTAGAAAGTTATACATAAGTAAATAATAATTAAATATGATATATATTTTATTATTATAACATTTAATATTATTTAATCACGAACCAAGTATATGAAATGAAACCATCAAGCCGAAGTATGCATGGAAAACCGAAACTTTTTCAGTAGAAATTTATTTTAAATGAATAATTATTAATATAATATTAATTATAAATTATAAAGTAATGATATATATTATTTAATGTATGAATATTATTCATTGATATATTAATAAATTTTAATTTATTATCTAGGAGGATTGAACACATATGAGGCAAGATGATATCATAGGTAAGGATTTCTTATGTGACTTTAATTTCTATGAAACATATGTCATATTAACCAGTTATTTATTTTTTGGGTTTTATATAAAAAAATTATTTTGTTATGAAATTATTTTTATGGAAATTATTGGGATTGAAAAACTGAAATATGGTTATCCCTATTAAGATATTTTGATTTAGTGATTACCAAATCTATATGGTTTATGTTACAATCTATGTTTATTTTGGGATTTTCTTTGATAAAAATTCCATTTCAAGAAATTATACGACCCTTATCATTTAAATCATATTTATTTTTTTATTCTATTTATTATTTTATTTTTTATGTTTTAAAAAAAACCTCCCTTTTCTAATTTAATTGACTGAAAAAATGTTTTTAAGAAAGCCAGCTTCATTTCCTCTTTTAGCGATAAACATTTTATTACATGTAAATGATATTAGAAATTCATATATTTGAGTTTTTACATATACATAAGATGTTTTAAAAAATAAATTTTCACTAACACTGAAATTATTTACTTTTTTAAAAAAGAATCATTCTATAAATATTTCTAAACATATAGTTTTTGACATTTTATAGAATTTTTAAATGAGTTTTCTCTTTCAATATATATTACATGAATTGATTTAACCTCTATCATTAACATTAATTGATTTGATTCTTAATTATTATTTTTATATGGTTATTTTTAGAGAATTGTATTTTCTTAATACTCTAGTAATTTTAAGTTAAAATATTTTCAAATGAAAAAGGTATTTTTATCATATTTTAAAATAATGGTTTGAATAAGTTTTATAGAAATTTTTATTTATTTAATCATCCTTTGGGGGTTTTCAATATTCCCTAAGGATATGATATTATAATACCATCCAAATTAATTCTAAAAATTTATTAATATGATTATGATTTAAGGATGATTCTATGATCTCGATATCTTTCCAATAAGTAAATTTTATGATGAAATATTTTTTAAACCAATTTCTTTTCCAAATGTTAGGCCATGATAATATGATGAAATTTATATGAAACATTTTAATTTTTCATTCATTATGAAATTATTATGTTATTATAAGTATATTAAACATATTTCCTTTCTACTAGTTATGTAGTGATGAGATTATTAATGTTATACAAAATTGTGGAACACATATGTAAAGATCTCATTACGTAACACATTTTCCTAGAATTATAAATCATTGAACTAAATTGTATAATAATGACAGAGTTATAAAACTCTTAATATATGATGGATATAAGAATTTATTGTTAGATGATAGAGTTAATAAAATATTAGTATATTATAGAGATTGTAATATATGTGTTACTCCTAAGAGAATGTTGAAAATATCTAGTTTAGTAAATTCCTTCAAAAATGTATGATGCCCAAGATATTATTATAATTATATATTATTATTAATGAGTGAAAAAAATTCAAATGAAATGTTCTAATGATCATGATACACTATCATTTTTTGTAGTTGGGGTCTCACCTAGTGGAAATTGTTCCCCAAAAAAACATGCATCAAACTAAGATAAAATCCTGATGGGAAAATTTATCATGGGTAAGTTAGAATTTTTGTAGGGGATTTAGGTCCACTAACTAATCATGTGTAACCAAGGTTTGAAGGACTGCATCATCTATGTGATGGGTCTTTTTTGTAAGATGTAATGTTGGACTTCTCCAACAATGCATGTGGAGGTCTTGTATTCGATGATGATATTGGGGGGTTTCATCTGCGATGGACATAGTTAGGAAAACATAAATGATATTCAATGAAATGTTAGGAGAGTGAGAGGGAGGCCTCTCGGTGATGAAGACTTCTTACTAATAGATTCGATGAATAATTCTCAATGGGGGGATTTTGATGGATTAGGGGAATACACATCAGTCCCGACAGCAATAGAGGTGCACAACGCATGGGTAAGGGAGGAAAATACTTCTCTTTGATGAGATTTTGAATTAAAGTATGGTTAGATACCTGATTGAAGTCCTAGATGAGGTTAGAGTAGGAAGATACCCACATTCAGTAAAATTAGAATTGGATGAATGATAGGGTATGATTTTTCCATCAACATCAGTCCCATGCAGTTATGCATTAGGATTTCTTATTGATTGCTTCATAGGTCAGTTACTTTGGAGAAAAAATTGTATTAGTTGGGTGGGTATTGCTATTGATAATTTTCTCCATGGTCCTGCAATGGCCTTTTATTAGTTCTTAGTGCCTATGGGTCTATGGACTATGTAAAGACTACCCCTAAACCTTTAAAAGAGGATTAAAAAAATTAAAAAAAAGCTCTGGGAATTCAGGCTACCATTTCTCATTATTGTTTTTTGATGATTCCTCAATCTCATTAATAATTTATTTTAAAATTATAAAGCATTATTCCATTAAATATATTTTATTATCTATGAAAAATTGGATATAACCCTTTTATGTTATGACCATTTTCTCATACCCTTATTCTTAAATTATTATTTCATATGATCATCTTATAATATATTCCATGCTTTCCCTTACTATAACATCTACGAACTCGCACTCCCTGATCTAGTTCTAAAAATATAAAATATACCGTTCAATAATTGATATAAAAAACATTACCTAATTATATCCATCCAAATTAAACACCATAAAAAAATTATTGGATCATTTACATACCCAAGGACCATTCAGGTTTTGGTTTTAGATAATTGGGCCAAATATTATGTAACAATACCTTTTTCCTTTGTGTGATAATTTTTTTCTACATAATTGTCTTTTCTTATTCTCCAATAGGTTTCCAACATCTATCTTAAAATTATTCACATGTGAATATTTTATAGACATAATTAATTTCAAATAAAACTTTATAACTTGAAAAAATATAAAATATAAGTATGATGAGATCAAATGCTATGTAACTGTAAGAATAAGCATTAAAAATTTAATTTACTTAGGGATAATAGGATGATAATATTTTTATGATGATATAATCAAAGTGAAAGTCATAAAATAATAGAATTCATACCCATAAAAACTTGGATTATAATTCATATGTCATGAAATTATGATTTAACATAATATAAGAGTCATAAAAGTCAAAAATTATGACACATGTGAAAACAATTCATTAGAAAGGATATATTATAAACATATAGAAATAATAGATAAAATTTGTTAGTATATTGGAACATCATGATTATATCACTCTTATAATAACTCTTCTAAATGGAATAACCTACCCAGTAAGTTCCAACAATCATATTGGAGAAACCTATAACCATTTAACTATTTTTCTTTACCCCATGCAATAAAGGTCAATAAAAAATCCACCTGTAATATATCAGACAGTATACCTTCAGTATTTTTTTTACTTATTAATCCCACATTAATCAATAATGTATAACTACTATATCAATTATAAAAACACATAGATTTTCCAAAACTATCATAGCTTGATTTATGTATGAAAATTAAATTGGTTCTATGTTAATCACTTTGAAACTGTCAGAATGAATATAGATAATGAATTTAAATGGTATAATTAAATATATCCCTAGTGTTTAATAATTAACATCATGGGATTTTTTAATTGGGTTCTAGAAATAAAATTAAAATATTATTAAAATCATTATGGAGGAAAATACTGATTCAATTTTTAAAATTAATTTTTAAAATTAAAAATTCACAAAATATTGTGAAAATCATTTTCATTGAAAATAATTTTTGGAAATTATAAAGGGATATTTAAAGAAAATAGCAATCATAATATTTGTAAAATAAATTCATGTTTTAAATGATAGAAATAAAAATTCTTTTCAAACATTTAAAAAGAGTGTCAAAATTTACCCATGTAAAAAACATTAAGAGAATTCATTTTAAAACCCATTTAGAATAATGTAAAAATTATTTTAAAATAACATTAAGAAATAATTAACCATTTCAAAATAATAATTCTTGATTTCAGATAATTATTATTGAGTAATAGTTTGGTTAAAAGTATTTATGAAATTAAAAACAATTCTTTAATGGAAAACCATTTTACTGCCTTTTAATTCCAAAAACCAAGTGAAATTAAGAGCATTATAATGAACATAAAATAATAATAGTATCTTATGGGTGTTATATTATATGTCAATTTTCATTTTATACACCATAAAAATGAAAATAGATTCATTAATTAAAATCTGTTCCAAAGAAGTATGTTTATGTTGAGAAAAACATAAACCAAGGTTAATGTTTCAATCAAAAAATCCATTTACTAACTAAATATACCATTATTATATAAAACACATAATTTTAATTACTGAATATGTTAAAACACATTAATTATAAATTAATTACACTATATAAAATAAATCATGGTTCAAAACAAGAATTATGTCCCAAATAATTGAAATTGAGAACACGAAAACCCTTTCGACTTATATAAAATTTGAATTAATAGATAATTAAAGAGGGAAAATTTGGGAAACATTTTTTACAATGATCGATGATTAATTTATGATACTTAATCTAAATTTAAATCATATACACATTATAATTAAAGTAGTTCATAATAGTTTACATGTCTCAAAGAAAATACAATGAGATGAATAATCCTTACAAAGATTGTTTGATTATAGTTAGAATAAAATAATGAAGTGATTAAATGTAAATTTTTTAAGACTGCTAAAAATGTGTAAATAAAATATATTATGATTATATTTCACTTTATATCTATTCATGTAATAACATATCCAATGAAGTATAAGTACAACCCTATGAATTGAAAGTGAGTTAAGAAACCCCTTACCCCTTGGTAACCTTCATTTCAAACCTTCTTGAATGAAATAATCTAAATTGAAACATATAATACTATTAAGTGTAGATTATTAATTATATAAAATTTAAATGGGTAATTATATACAACATATAAAATAAATTATGTGAAGAACGTTACAAAATACCTCAATGAAGGAAAATTGAGATAAAATATCTTACCTCATGTCCAAACCAACTATATATGTCCTTTAACACCTGTATAATAAAAATTGATAAATTCTTAGTATTTATATAAACCCATTACTAGAATAATCAATTTTCATAAAACAATTTATTTCATTTATTATCATGAAATATTAAATTATCTAATCAATTAATTCTACATAAGGTGTATTGAGGATATTTCGTTCATGACATCAAAATGATTTTGGTATATTGATCGTGGAAAAATAGATATTTAATACATCATATATAGAAAATATATCATGTAATACTTATTAATTTTATACATTAAATTTTATTTTAAAAACATTGATGAATTATGGTTATGAAAAATTAATTATGTTATAATCAAGGATACAGTAGGTCGTACATACATATGAGCAAAAATTATATATAAAAAACAAGAAATAAATAATGAAAGTATTATTATACATTTATTTAATGATTATTATATCATAAATTTAATATTATAAATTTTTATACTTTATATTTACTATGCATTTGTTGTGGTTATAAAAAATGAATCACATTATTTGTGGAGGTGGTCATCCAAACATACAATTGAACAATGTAATCATTTTCCAATGGATCTAAAGGAAATAAAATAGATGATATATAAAATTTCCAGAATTCTTTTATTTCATTAATATCATATATATATATATATATATTAAAACTATCATTATAACCTACTATAACATATGGTGATGGAAAATGAATTACATTGGTTCATAAAGGGGTAGTTTGTGGTACAGATGTATGATAGTTTCCTTCCCTACTTCATGGAAGTAAGAGATGGTTTAAGGATAATACACTAACATAATAACATATAAGTATATGGTGGACACTTATTTTGTTATATAAAAATTGTTATAAGTGTTTTCAATGATGTATAAAAAGAAATAAAATTAAAACATTCAGTTAATAGTTATTCATTTCCTTTAAACAATTATAGTTTTATACCTTATTCCATATAAGTTTAGTATTTTTCCAAAAAAAAACTTCTGTGAAGTGATTAATAGATTTTAATAAGTTATATGGTTATGTATTAGATTAAATAGAGTAATAAAAAGGATTTAGGAAGATATTATAAGAGATTCCCTTAAAAATGAAGGGATGGTCACTCATAGAATTACTTAAAATAATAAATTTATATAAATCACTTTTCAGGGAAAAGTGGAACTATATTTATATATTTGAAATATAGGATATGTTTGAGAATAAATCCTCTCATAATTTTATTTTTGAAAAGTTTGTCTTATTTTTTGACTAATATACCTTTTTTATAAACTCTCAATAATTTTTGTTTTTGATTTCCATGATATCAAAGTTTATACTCTTTAAGGGTCAGTAAGGTTACTATAAAAAGGAAAATGAATCATAAATGTATTTTGGATGTTATGTTTATTTTTTCCCATTAAAATTTCTTAGTATAGTTTTTTTTGTGATTAAAAATAATTTATAAAATACAATTTATTATAAAACATGTATATTTTAGATCCATTGAATATGTATATTTACTCACATTTATGTCATGACAACATATTTAATACCTTATTTTGACATTTCTATCTTCACACATGAATTTAAACAAAATATAGATATTTCAATATTTTTATAACTCCCAAATATGTATCCATATACTAAAATCACTAATAACACCTCTTATTTATTTAACACATCGTGAAAAGACTCCTTCCTTTTCAAATATTATCATTAGGAAACCCAATTTGGAAATTATTTTAATTTCTATTTTGAAATAAAATCTAAATTAGATTTTTTTTTTAATTTTTACCTAATATTTGTATTATATTATCATACATGATTTTTTCCATATGTTTAATGAATTTTTATTTCATATTTATATCTTGGAGATATTATAAAATATATTGGATTACATTAAAACTGTATTTATTACTCTTCAAGAAACATTTTTCTACATTAAATAAATCTCAAAAATTCATCCAATGATAAATTTAACATTAAAATAACACAAATTAATTCCATTATATAAAACTAAATTTATATGAGTGAAAAATAAATTATTCAATATAAATGCATAAAAACCAATGAATGTTTTTTTAGAAAAACAAGTTTTCATTCCCAAAAATGTACTTACACCAAAATCAAGTATAAAGATGATTAATGGGTAATTAATTATATTATTTATTATTAATAATTATTTTTAATAATTTATAACGAAATTTAAATAATTATGGTTATATTTAATGAAATAAAATGATTGTTTTATAAAAAAATGTTTTTTTTACTATTTTCTAAAAAATAAAAATTTATAGGAAAATCCAAAAAATGTACCCTAAGATAATTTTTATATGATAATTTGTAACATTATATTTTTTATCACATAAAATTTTTATAATTAGTTGAAATTAATTTTAAAATTCACCCAAAAAAATAATTAAAAATTATTTTTCAAGAAAATATATTATTAAAGTAAAAATGAATTTAATAAATATAGAGTTCTTATTACATAAATAGTTATCAGTAAATTTTAATTTAGTAGGAACATAAAATATATATATTTCCTAATTTGGTTCATCCTATTCATAGTTTCCTAATTTAATGGCTAGGTAGTATTAATAATATATTATAATAATATTTTAGGGTTCATTTAGCATTAGTGTTTTGTGTTGTATAACATTCTCTTGAAATATATGGGTGCTACATTCTCTCCCCTTAAATAAGTTTCATCCTTAAAATTTGAATATAATCTTGGTAGTTGAGGGTCAAATATTTGAAAATGCCATTTTTTAAAACCCACATGTTATTTAGGGTTAATAAATCATCCATTTTAAAAGAGGGAACATAAAATATGATATTCCTATAGAATAACAATAAACTAGGATTTCAAATACTAGATCATTAGTGGGATGTAAAAGTGTGGGCATGGAGAAAAAATAATAGTTCAAATAACTTTGGATAGTTACATAACACATTCATCAAAACAAATTGAAGGATGGTGGGAAGGTCAATGACCAGAAAACCATAAATCAATTAGGTTTTAAAAATACCATAGAATCGTATAAATAAAGGCAATAGGAAAACATTTTTTTATATCATGATCATTTTCCATTAGTTTATTAGTTCCTTAAACATCTAGACTAAGAAAATAATTAAATCAACTTAATTGGTTTTCTTTGAATCTATATATGAAATTTCATTATTTCTTTGTGTGTTTAAAAAATATCCCACCTTTATATCATATTTACTCCTGTTTTTATGTATGGATATTTAATGGGTGAATCACTAAAATAAATTTCTAATTGGCCATCAGTTATATAAAAGGATTAAAATATTTTATTATTATATTTACTAAAACCAAAACATTTAGAACATGATTTGATAATACTTAAATTGAATAAACCAACATATAAGGAAATGATAAATTAATCTAAAAAATAAAACCATAATACCAAAAGTTCAAATTAAATCGTTCTAAATATATTTAACCGTATATCAAAATAATATCAATCAACTCAACAATAACTAGATTTTTCACCTGAAAAGTTATCTCATAGTGTTAAGCACAAAACCCTAGAAAATTATTAGAAATCCTAAAAAATAACCCTTCATGTTAAACAACATGTTATGGATAAGGGCTATTATTATCTTAAACCAATAAAATGTCTCTGAAACTAACATTAATCATCTCAAAATATCATCTATTAAAATATAAAAGGGTATTTTGTTCCTTTAAACTTATTATTAACCTTAAACAGATAAACCCAAGATGGTATCCATAACACTTAAGTTATCCTCTCAATAAAAACTCATAATATCCAGTGTTATCTGAACCCTCCTCTAATATAAACTATTAAATCCATAAACCCAAAATTATGGATCTAATTATGAAAACATAATGTTAGTAATTATGGATTTTAAACCAATAACTGTGGGAAAAATATCCATCCAAAACATAAAAAATCAAAAAAAAATATTATATCACTTACATACCCAACCCCATTCTGGTTTATAGTTTTATAGAATTAAGAGAAACTATCAAATAACAATACCCATGTTATTAAGTGAGCATTTTCCAACTATACCAACCTTTTATTCTAATAAATTATATCATCAATATCTCCAAAAAACATTCACATATGAATCCTATCAAGACACAATTAATTTCAAAATTATTCATTAAAACCTAGGGAAATTGGAAACATAATAAGTGTAACCTAAAATTCCAAGTAAGGGTAATCATTATTATTAAAAATTTAATTTCATCAATTATAAAAATATTAGAATAAGGGTATGATTAAATAATTAAATTTTGTGATTATAATATAATAGAATTGATACCCATCAGAACCTAGTCATAATTTCTTATAACATCATACAAGAAGTATATAAGTTAATGGTCATGATCCATATGAAAAGAATATTTGAGTAAAGGTTTTATCATAAAATCATAGAATGCATAGTGAAAATGTATTGGTGTCTTGGAATTACATTATCATATCAATAATATAATCACTATTACTAATGGAATCACTAATGCTATAAACTCTAACAATATCCTAATATAAACCTATAAATGTTTAACTTTATATCATTACTCAATGAATTAGATTGATAAATTCACCCATAGATAATATATTATAGAAATGCACTTAAGGATTTGAGTTTACTCAACAATCCCACTTTCATCAACAGTTTCCATGTACCATATCCAAAAAAACACATGTATTCTTTCAAATTTATCAATATTATCATTGTTTGATTTACCCTTGAAAAATAAATGGGTTCTTTATAAATCTCTTTTAAAAAATAATAATCTATCCATATAAAAATATGGATGGTATCATTACAATATATCCTCATTGAAGAATATGTAACATCATGATTTTTTGATATTTCTGAATAGAAATACCAATAAATGATCATTAAAGAAATTCATAAGAAAAAAATACACTTTCCATTTTAAAAATCATGTTTTAAAACTTTTAATTTATAATGTATTTTGAAAATTATTTTCATTAAAAACAAACATGGAAAATTATTAAGAATTATTAAAATTGAATAATTTTCCAAATGGTTGATATATCTATTCATGTCATAAATGTTATAAAAAAATATACTTTTTAATCATCTCAAAATAGGGGAAATATTTTCCCATGCAGAAAACATTAAGAAAAATTATATCAAAACAATTCTAAAAGAATTTAAAACATCAAATAAATAAAATTAAGGAATAATTTATTTTTTAAAATTAACATTCTTGAAATATGGTGAAAAATATGGAGGAAGAGTTTTGTTCAAAGTTAGTAATATCATTAAAAATATTTAATAAAAAACCATTTCATAGCCTTTTAAAACCAAAAAACATTACAAATAAAGAACTTAAAATAAAATGAGTATAATATGGGAATGTTATTGTATTTACAATATCAGTTAATGTGTCATGTAAATGAATATTGGTTTATCATACAAAGAATATCTCAGTGATGTATGTTTTAGATTAGAAAAAAAATGTAACATTGGTAATGCTTAAATGAAATATTCATCTAATGAAGGAACATAACATGATTCTATAAAATAGGTAATTTCAAATATATAATACATGAAAACATATTAATGGGGCATTAAGTACCCCATATTAAATAAAACATGGTACATAACATGAATTATTTCTAAAAAATCAATGTTGTTACCCCTAAAACACTTTAAAATTTTATATCATTTGAATTAATATCTCATGAAATCGAAAACATTAAAGGAACATTAAATAACATAATCAAAGATTTATTCATTATATAATATTAAAATAGAAAATGATACATATTATAAAAATAATTAGTTGTATAATACAATATATGTCGTAATGAAATGCTAACAAGATGAATCATCCTCATGAAGACATTATAATAAGAGATAGAATTTATCAATTAAGTGATTATGTCTAAAAATTAAAAACTAAAAAGAATAATTTAAAACAAAACATAAAACCATTATAGGTTAATCTAGACATATTACTGGTAAAAAAATTAAATAATGTATAATCAAAATGTAATTAATATAAATTTAGTTAAGAATCCCATTACCACTTGGTTACATTCCTGTAAAATAAATTAAGACAATATAATTAGACTTGAAACTTAAAATACCAAATTTGTGAAGGTATAATTATATAATGTTTTAAAATGGAATTATATACACCTAATACAACAAATTAGGATCATATCATTAAAACATGCCTCAATAAACAAAAAATGATTACCACATGTCTAGAATGGTAATGTAGCTCCTTTAAAACATGTATAATAAACATATAGAATTTTATTATTATTAATTACTATTTCCATGATTATTACCTTATCCTTAAATAATTTAATTCTTAAATTTTTATGATATATTGAGTTACATAATAATTCAAGACTACATCATTTTTTTGGAGGATATTCCATTTCAAACGTTAAAATGAATTCAGTATGTTTACTATGAACAAATAAATATTTATCATATAATCATTGTACTAATGATAATAATGACATAATGATAATTTTAATAAATTAAATATAATTTTAAAACCAATCCTGAATGATTTTTAAGAAAAATTAATTACATCATAACAATAGAGAAAGTCTGTTGTGCATACGAATGATTAACATTTTAATTTTTCAATGAATAGTAAATAACTAAGGTAAGTATTATTTTATATTTATAAAATTAGTATTAAAAAATTAATATCATATTAGGTCATTAAATTAGGTTTATATAATATCCATGTGATGTTGTGGTGACAAAAGAATCACATCTCTTCATTGTGGTGATAATCCCCAAGTACGCATTAACGACGTTATAATTGATCAATGGATGGAAATGTAAGAAAATAGAAGATATATTATTTTTATATAATTATAATTATGCCATTAATTTCATATATATATATATAAATATATCCAATCTCTCATTATATCCATCTGTGAGAAGAGGTGATGGAAAATGAATTGCATTGGTTCACAAGGTGGCAGTTCATTGTACACATGAATGATGGTTTCCTTTCCCATTTTATGGAAAAAGGATGTAGATTAAGGTTATGAAATTAAAATAATAACAAATAATTATATGTGAGATTTTATTTTTATACCAAAATTGTTATAAGAGTTTTGAAGGAAGTTGAATAAAACATTAAATTAAAACATAAGGTTAAAAGCAATATCTTCTCTCTGTATAACCTCCTTTGATATATATCGTATTCCCTTTAATTATTTTATTCTAAAAAAATTAATACCTCTAATATTTGGGGAGAGATTTTGGGAATGTATTATTTTATAGACTTTCTAAAACATAGTGATGAAAAGGTGTGATGAAGAGAAAATAGGTGGTTCTCGTTTACATGTTAGTTAAGGGGAACTCATGGAATTACATAAATTATTAAATTAATATAAATCTAATTTCATGGGAAAGTGAAAAAAATTGATATAATTACAATATATGATAAGAAAAAGTCAAAATCCTATAATAAAATAAAAAATGGATAATGTTAGTTTTTTTCAACATTTTCACTTTTTTTAAGCCCTGTTGACCATTTAAATGAGTGTTGTGATATCAAACTTTTTTACACTTTAGGGGTTTTGAAATATAAAATAAAATTCAAATTGACCCTTAAATAGAAATTGGATTCCTTTAAAAATAATTTCTCCTTAAACTTGGAAAATATAGTATTTTCATGAATTTTAAATCATTTAATAAACTATTATTTATTTGAAAATATCATTGATGTCATTTTTGGAACTATTCGATTAATTGGACATTAATTTCATAATGATATAAATTTATATATAATTTAGACATTTATAAAATATTAAATATGTTATATATATCTATATGATTCATAGGACACTATAACATACCCAAAAAAATTACATCTAGAATATTTACATTCATTTACTTGATTTTTCTACTTTTTTAATAAGCACTATATCAGTGTGGTGTAATAATTTAAGGTAATTATATCATCAATATTTTTATAAAAAAGATATAAAAATAGAAATTAATAAATTAATTTAATGTTTAATGTTTATTTAAATTCAATATGTATATTTATACACATCTGTGTCATGAAAGATTATTTAATATATTATTATTTACATTTCTAGCCTTATGCAAGAATTATAGAAAAATTTGGATATGTCACTTATTATATGACTTCAAAATTCAGGAATAACTATAAAAAATAATTAATTGAACTAAATATTTATCATAAATGTTAATAAATTACTTCATGATTCTCAAATATTATCATAAGGACACCACTTTTATCTTTTATATTGTTTCCAAGCACTACATCGGCACTGAAAAATATTTTCATTTTTCTCTTGAAATAAATTTATATCTTATATATTTTCAAATACTATTTTATGATATTTTAATTATATTATAATATGTGATTCATTAAATATTTTTAGAACATATTTATGTCTTGGTGATATAATAAATGATAAAGTACTTTATAAAAAAAGCACCTCTTTACTATTCACTAAAAATGAAACTTCTTCAAAAGAATTTGAAAATATCATACTTGGATAAATTTGGATTTTTAAGGAAAATTTATTTTAACTTCATAAAATCTAATTCTTATTTGTTATATAAATTACTATAACTATAAGTGGAAAAAAATCTAATGACAATGGTTTTTAACAATGAGCTTTTAATCCCAAAAATAGATTTATACAAAAAAGTTTAATAGTGAATCCTATGTAATAAATTATTTTATTTATTAATAACAAAAATTGTCTGAATTAAAGATAATATTAAAATTAAAATGCATCATCTTAGTGAAATTAAAATTTAGTTATACAAAATATGGGTTTTTTCACTAGTCCCTAATAAATAATTATTTTCAGAAAAATCCCAAAATTTCCCACTAATAAAAATTTAATATTATAAATTTTAAAAAATAATTTTTATGAAAAAAATTATTCATATGGTTGATATTAATTTTACTACTCATCCGAAAAAACATTTTTGAAAAATATATATGTTTGAAGCATAAAATGACTTTTCTGAAAATTGAGTGCCAATTCCAAAAGAATTAATCAATAAATTTTTATCCCATAGGAACCTTATATATATATATATATATTCATTTACACTTATTAATATCATTTTAACTCATATGATAGTTTATATCAGCCATATTTAAATAATAATATTTCACTATTCATTTAATCCCATTAATATGTCTTGTATATTGTTCTTTTAAAATATCAGGGTGTTGCACTTAATGAGAATATAAGATAACCATTTATTATGTTTCCTTTTCTTGAGTAATTAAGAAAGGTTTGAATTATGGTATTTATAAGAATTAAGATATTTGGCATGAACTTTGTGGGGGATATTGAAGATTTTCTAGGAAATATGATTACAATCAATTAACCTCCAAAGGTAATAACATTAGTTTTCCTCAATTGGTATCAATGATTTGTTTAATTAATTTTAGATATTCTCACTAAATAACATTAGTAAAATCCCCTGGAATAATTCTAGGAATGGCATAAAATCCTAATTTCTTGTAAAAGTAGTTATTGTGTAGTTTCATATCAAAGGAATCCTTGTATAGATATTGGAAAGTGGATTTTTTTATGAAATAGATTCACCTAGGGGTAAACACTCTGAAGATGGCTTGTTTATATTAACATGATCTTCACTCAGTCCAAAATCAGTAAGCCTATGACTACACACCCGGTTATTCAATCCCTTAGGATGTGATTTAGTTAATTAATATTATCTTTATGAACATTTATTATGAATGAGAGGCTAAATCCTATAAAAAGGATGATTATCCATATTGATGTGAGTTAAAATTAAATTATCCTTAGTTGAAAGAAGGTTTCATAATTTATGACATCATAAGAATGAATTTCATAATAATATTATTTTTTACTCATATTATTGATGATTAATATTCACACATTATTTTTATTAGTAAATAGATTGAAATAAGAGCAGTCCTGTTAATAACTAATAGGATACTCAATTAAAAATTTGTTCTCATTAGAAACTAAATTAAACGAGATCCAGAGTGTGATAGTTTGTTATTATTCCTAACCAAATATCTATATACATGATTAACAAGCCCAACATCATTGGGTTTACTAGAAAATATTGTAACAAAATGACTCGGGTTTCCCTCAAACCCGACACTCCACTTGATCTACCACATAACCGAAGGGCGTTCCTGATCCCCATGGGCTGGAGACAAGCACCCGAGCATCAAACAAGACAAAAGAGGGAACAATTTCTCCCAACCTAATCAATCACAAGGCATATATATACTAAAAAATGAATAATAGAAGATGAAGAAGATCTGGATATCATAACTATAAGAAAAAAACAGAAACAGAAAACTGAAAAAGTAGGTAAAACTTCAAGATAAGTCCAACAGTAAAGGACTGAAAACCAAACAGCTACTCCAAATAGTGACATGGATGAACAACCACCATCTCACCACCAGCTACCCAACTAGCTGACATGAACCTCACAACCTTTCTATGACACCTTTCCTTTCCCTACATCAGAAGAAAAACAAAGATCTACGCACCACTGATGAGGTGCGCAGGGTGTGAGCTAATAGGCTTAGTAGGGTCCCACCCAGGTGTTCTATAATGAGTCTGTATATAAAAATTAGTGTATTCTCATTTTAAGTGAAAACATTAAATGATAAGCAATAAAGCGGTTTTATATAATACATGGTAAACATTTCCCTTTCCCCACAGTTTTAATCAAAATTTGGTATATATATTTCAAAGAACACTTTCCATATCATTTTCTGTAAGAATAAACATGAATATCAAGGTTAACTCAGAAATACATACAATACAAAATAGAAGAACATGTATCAAAACACCAAGTGATACTATAGTTCTAGGTCAAAGACTAATCATACCACAATAATCAAGTTCACAAAAATGATCCTAGAACAACGATCCTAGGAAGAAGTGGAATACCCCATGAGTAAACCCCCCAAAATGTCAATATCGGTCTCCTAAAACAACGAGCCTAGGAAAAAAAGGAAATCCCTTTGACAAAGACCCATGATTGTCACAATCATTGGATGATTTATTCAAGCTAAACCGTCACACCCCGACCCCATACGCTTCTTTTTATTTTATTTTATTCTTTTCTTGGTCCTGCATCAGTTGGACAAATATTAGTTTGAGTTCTCGTTTGATTTATTTTGAAGCTTAATATTTTTTTGTTGGGTTCTGGTCCAGTGCATGGGCACCGCATCGTTAGCGGTGATCGTGCATTTGGCCCAAGTTACCGTGTCTTTGCCTGACACTTAATATATATATATATATATATTTGTTGATAATATTATTATTGTTGGCATTATTTTGTTTTGATAATAATAATAATTAATATCTTTTTTTTATTTTTATCTTGTATTATTTTGGATTTTATTTATTTATTTATTATTATTTTTTCTCCTTCTTTCCCTAACCCTGGCTGCCCAGCCTTCTCCTCTCTTCTCTCCCGCACACCTCGTCTCCTCCTTCGGCCTCCCCTCCTCTCGGTCGTGCCAACCTCCGCCTCCCGCTACAGCCGCCGCACCTCACCCTGTCGGCCTCCCATCGCCGCCCTACGCCCCCCCCCCCCTTGTCGGTCTCCCGCCGTCGTCCTACGCCCCGGTCCCGTCGCCCTGCCTCCACTTCCCCGTGCGAACCGCCGCCCGCGCCGGCCACCTCTGACAGCGCACCCGGCCGATGCGCGTCCTCCCGCTAGCCACGCCGGCCTCCAAGTCCTGCCTCCTCCCGCTTTCCAGCCGCATCGGCGTCCCCGTCCCAGCCTCCTGACCTCCGGTGTAACGCCCCGACCCTAGTTACCCAGAGTCGGTGCATTAATTACATATCATTGGCATGATCACAAGAAAGATCAAATCTTGAAAGACCGATTGGTTTAGTAGCCTTGTAAACACTAGATATATTCATAAGTTTTACATTACATCATCAAAATAAAAAAAACTACTACAACAACATATTGTCTCCATAGTCCATACTATTAACCCCTCATAATATCCCTGCAAGTCATTCATAATTTACTTCTTCACATCCTGGGAAAATAAAACATAGAAAAGGGGTGAGCTCAAATGCCCAGTAAGGATAACAATATAGCGGAAACTTTCATAAATAAGAATAAACATTTAAGGCAATGTATAACTAAAACAAAAGCCTTTTAAACTTTAACTTCAACATAGTATGGCATAAATAAAATGAAATAATTCCATTTACTTATTCACATGGATATTCTACTAATCGAATAATCACATGCAATATCAATAACCACTTTCATAATGATGGAATGCATAATGCCAGACTATCATAACCACATAGCCAAGGCCTCGTGCCAAGACTACAAATAAGATTTTGCCAAGGCCTTGTGCCAAGACACTAGTTTGTCTCATGAGACCTACCGATGCATCGAGGAGCTATAGCGGGCTCCACCCATCACATATTAAGTCCAATGCATTCCCATATGAAAAGGTTTAAAAATAACATAAACATTCGTATTAAAACTAGCATACGAAATGTCAATACTTTCACCATAAACCATGAATGGTATATAAAAAAATAGCACATCCACAGTCAAACATAACACAAAACCTTCAATACAATATAAAAGTTTTGTATCATAATATATCATCCTCAAATAAGCGTAAAATCCATTAAAGGATGTTGACATAGATGAAATCAAAACTCTTTTTAAAGAAATATCTCTTTCTATTTTGAAATCATTTAAGAGAAATATATTTTTAAAATAAAACATTTTCTTTGAAAATATTCTTATAAGCATGTAAGGGAAGCTTTGATGATTTTATAACAGTGGAAAATAAACGCACCCGCCGTATAAGTTAAAAAACATTCTTATCTTAATTCTGTCGAAAAGGTTAAAAAGCACCTTGTTTGGAAAATAACGGAAAGATTCTCTTATAAACCTCTTATAAAAAGTCAAACAAGGGTATAAATGACTTTAAACCATATTCTTTTAAATATTAAAAATGTTTTGAAATACATTTTGAAGAAACATGGACGTGGATGATAACGAGATCCCAGTAGATTATTACGTATAAACAACCTCAGATAATGAAGAGATTGTGAAATAACCCTTACCTTGTACTTTTCCTTGGTTGGGGTAGGTTAACCTCCTGTATAATGGTGAAATAATTGTTATTAAATTATAAAAGAATCATATACATTAATATGATATCATATATGATCTTTTAATATTGATTTGATAATAATATATTAGTATTATCGTTGTTTCGGGTGTTAACTTACTTGATTTATTTTATATGTTTTGTTACGTAAGCCATGTTTGTAATGGATAGGATGTATATTATTCATATCCAGAATGATATCAAGTCCTTAAACATCATTTTTAAATCATCAAATTATAATTATACTTGAATGGATACGATGGAGAATGAATCTTATCGCGTTTGTGGAGACGGTAGTCCGTACGTACGCACGAGCGACAATATCATTCTTTCGATATTAAAATAATATATAAATGGATGTTATATCATATATACAGAATAATTAACATGTTATATTTATTATTTACATGAGTTTCACATCATTATTATACCCATCCAAATAATAATATATTGAATAACAATTACACCACGACGTGGAGACGGTAAGCCGTACGTACGCACGTATGGTGACATGTTATTCAAAGGGTGGATAGAATACTGAATATGGTTGTACCATATTTATAATAACATCACAGTATATGTGAGATACTGGAGTTATTATTTTAGAATGGTAAGAACAAAGAAAGAAGAAGTGGAAGAAGAAAGGAACTTGAAAAGGGGTGGTGAAAACATTACCTCTTCTTTGGGTTCTTCCTTTTGATTTGATCAAAAGGGCTCCTTAGGTTGGATTTATGATCAAACTAAGGCATCTAGGTTGTAGTGAGGGAAGTTGGGAGAGTATTTGGGCAGGGTTTGGACGAGCCAAGTGGCTTGAGAGGTGTGAGGAATGAGTAGAAGTTGCCTCCTTTTATAAGGGAGAGGAGGGGCTCTTTAGGAAAGAGTGAAAGTATTACTTTATAATATAATTATATTCGGTTTATAATGGTCCAAAAATCATTGAGGTCGAAGATAAGATGACTAATTTTCTAAATAACATCAACCAATAAGAATTGGACCGGTTTTAGATAATATTTTAATCATTATAATCTTATTTATTTAAATGATTTATTAATGAGGTAAACATTTCATCATTATTGTGTCATTAATAATTTAAATTATTTGATGTCTAAAAATTATAAATAAAATATAATTATGTAGGAAATCTTTTTAGATTTCTAATGAATTTTTATAATCGAAAATCCAACATGTATAACCCTATGTAAAAATTGTTCTTCTAAAAGATGTAAGCTTATGCCATTTTTATTTTGATTTTAAATTTATTAATATAATGTGTCCCTACCACATACAAGTGGCTTTAAGGGGTCCCCAAATCGACCCAAGGATTCCCATGGTCGGGTATGTGTCCACCAATAAGGTTAGGACACGTTTTAGGGTAATTTTGTATTATTATAATATTATTTTTTAACCCTTATTTACCGGATTTACCCTTTAACCATGGTAAATAAAATATTTATCGCAGTAATTATTCAAAATGTGTAAAAATAAAAGTTACCTATTTACATAATTTGGACATCCTGATTCCAAATATGTATTCCATTTTTTCAAATTCAAAACACAGAAGTGGCAGAAATTAATTTAAAATTAATTCCCGTTGTTAAAACAAAAAGCGTGTTTTTAAGAGATAATAACTATCAAAAGATTGACACTTGTTTATGTCTGGTTTAATTGTGAAATTATGTCCAATGACAAACATTAAATTAAATGGTAAAAATATATTCTAAATATACTTTAAAACCACTCAAATTCATAATTTATCAATATTAATTAATTTGATTAAAAAAGTTGATTTTAATTAAAATTTAGTAATTTTCACTATTCATCAAAATATAAAAGTTATCCGAAAAGTACCAAAATTTCACCCTAGGCTAATTTCAATATTCCGAATCCAAAAATGAATTCCATTTTGAAATATAAAATATATATGATTTCAAAAAGTAGGTATTACTATTCACAACAGCTAGTTTAATTAGTTGTGGTGTGTGTTAGAACTCGAGGTTGCGTACAACACACGCTATCACATTATTCGAAGGGAAAAGTACCGTGGAAGCTTGGGGTGTTACATTCTCCCATCCTTCAAATAATTGCATCCTCACAATTTCTAGGGTATTACTGCATAAAAAGACTCGGGTGGTTCTTCATCATAAGTTCCTCGGGTTCCCACGTTGCTTTTTCCATCTTATGATTTCTCCACAAAACTTTTACCAGGCGCGTCGTCCGGTTTCTCAGTACTTGTTCTCTTGTATCAAGAATCCTGACAGGCTCTTCACAATAAGACAGATCGGGTTCCAGTTCTAATTCCTCATAGGTGAGTACATGCGTTGGGCCAGGCATGTATTTTCTCAACAGAGATACGTGGAACACATCGTGAACTTTGGAGAGACTTGGCGGCATTGCCAATCGGTAAGCTACACCCCCAATTCGTTCTAGAATTTCGAAAGGTCTGATGTACCTGGGACTCAATTTACCTTTCTTACCAAAACGTATGACTCCCTTCCATGGAGATACCTTCAAGAAAACATGATCACCGACTTGAAATTCTAAATCCTTCCTTCGATTATCGGCATAGCTCTTCTGCCTACTTTGAGCTGCTCTGATGTGATTTTGGATTACCTTCACCTTTTCCATCGTTTCCTCCACCAGTTCTGGGCCTACAAGTTTTCTTTCACCAACCTCATCCCAACAGGCTGGTGTACGACATCTCTTTCCGTATAACGCTTCATATGGTGCCATCTGAATACTCGAATGGAAGCTATTATTATAGGAAAATTCTACCAGTGGTAAATATTGATCCCACATACCCTGAAAGTCAAGTGAGCAAGATCTCAACATGTCTTCTAGGGTTTGAATAGTCCGTTCTGATTGTCCATCTGTCTGAGGGTGGTAAGCAGTGCTCAAATGAAGTTCAGTATCCAGGGATTTCTGAAGACTTTTCCAAAATCTTGAAGTAAAACTGGGATCACGATCAGAAACAATCGATAGGGGTACTCCATGAAGTCTCACAACTTCATTAATGTATAGTCTTGTTAGACGTTCCAGGGGTAGATCTTCTCTTATAGCAAGAAAATGTGCTGACTTGGTAAGACGATCAACAATAAACCATATTGCATCGTTCCTTTTAGGAGTCTTTGGTAGCCCCATGACAAATTCCATCGTAATATTGTCCCATTTCCACTCCGGTATGGGAAGAGGTTGCATGACTCCTCCAGGCTGTTGCCTTCCAGCTTTCACTTGTTGACAAACCATACATCTTGACACAAAATCAGCAATCTCCCTCTTCATGTTGTCCCACCAAAAATGTTCCTTCAAATCTCTATACATTTTGGTGCTCCCAGGGTGTATAAAGAAATTGGAACTATGAGCATCATCCAGCAATTCCCTTTTTAGATCAGGTAAATCGGGAACACAAAGTCTCTTCCCGAATTTCAAAATTCCATCTTCATACACAAAGTCTCTCAATCTCCCATCATTCACAGCTTTAATATTCTTCTGAAATTCTTCATCATTGGTCTGAGAACTCTTAATCCTTTCTAGTAAAGATGGTTTGACAACCATTTGAAAAAGCATTGATGTTTCACCTTTCCTGGTTATTCCCATGTCCATCTTCACTAGATCCATTAAAATTGGATCCCTTTCAATTTTCATCATGTTCAAAACTCCATGGTCTTTTCTGCTCAAAGCATCTGCCACCTTGTTTGCTTTTCCCGGGTGGTAGTGTATCGTGCAATCATAATCCTTGAGTAATTCAAGCCATCTCCTTTGCCTCATGTTGAGTTCTTTTTGTGAGAAAATATACTTCAAACTCTTGTGATCAGTATAAATCTCACATTTTTCACCATAGAGGTAGTGCCTCCATATCTTCAAAGCAAAGATCACAGCTGCTAACTCAAGATCATGAGTAGGATAGTTTTGTTCATGAATTTTCAACTGTCATGATGCATAGGCAATAACTCTATCATTCTGCATAAGGACACAACCAAGTCCTTTCTTTGATACATCACTATAAATAACGAACCCATCATTCCCCGATGGTAGAGTCAATATAGGAGCATTGACTAATCTTCTCTTCAGTTCTTCAAAACATTCTTCACACTCTTTTGTCCAAACAAATTTAACCCCTTTACGTGTGAGCTTCGTTAATGGGTTAGCCAATCGGGCAAAATTATGGACGAAACGTCGATAATAACCTGCCAAACCAATAAAACTACGTACCTCAGTTATACTCGTAGGTGCTGGCCATTCTTGGATTGCCTTGGTCTTAGAAGGATCAACAGAGATTCCATCTTTAGAGACAATATGGCCAAGAAAAGAAATCTCATGAAGCCAGAATTCACACTTGATAAACTTCCCATATAATTCATGCCTCCTCAGAGTCTTCAAGATAATGCGCAAGTGATTTTCATGATCTTCGTAGGTTTTGGAGTATACCAAGATATCATCAATAAATACCACCACAAATTCATCGAGATACTCCTTGAAAACTCTATTCATCAGATCCATGAATACAGAGGGTGCACTAGTCAATCCAAACGGCATTACAGTAAACTCGTAATGCCCGTACCTGGTTCAAAATGCTGTCTTCGGAATGTCTTCCTTCTTCACACACAACTGATGGTATCCAGATCGAAGGTCAATCTTGGAAAAGTATTGAGCTCCATGCAGTTGGTCAAATAAATCATCAATACGAGGTAGGGGGAAACTTGTTCTTTATCGTTATAGCATTGATCTCCCTGTAGTCAATACATAACCTCATAGATCCATCTTTCTTTTTAACAAAAAGAACAGGGGCTCCCCATGGAGAAACACTAGGGAGAATAAATCCCTTATTACTCAATTCCTCTAGTTGTTTCTTTAGTTCGACTAATTCTACAGTGGCCATTCTATAAGGGGTCTTCGATATAGGCCTTGATCCAGGAATCAAATCAATGGAAAACTCAACTTCTCGTTCTGGAGGATGTCCAGGTAAATCTTCCGGAAATACATCTACAAATTCTTTCACAACAGTTACATCCTCTATTTGAACATTCCTTTCCTCACCGACAGTTATTTCATTCTCTTCCTCCCCAATAATTGAATTAAGTTGAGCTACTGGGGGTGGATCTAAATAAGAATTAGGTGGTGACGATTCTGCTCTAAAGATAAGGTGTTCCTTATCATTATCATCAAGAATCGTAACCTCTTTCTTCTTATAATAAATCTTCGCATCATAGTCCGAAAGCCAGTCCATACCGAGGATTATATCAAACTCAATCATAGGTATGACGATGAGATCAGCAGATATTGAAAATTTATGTGCTCTAATGGGGACTGATTCACAAAACTTTGTTGCAATGATACTTCCCTTAGGAGTTTTAACTGACAACTCCCTTATTAAATCAAATTGGAAATATCTAATTTTCTTAGCAAACTGGGAAGATATGAAACAATGCGATGATCCAGAATCAAATAATGCATTTGCTAAACTTGAGGAAACCATTAAATTACCTGCCACCACATCTTTCGGAGCTTCTACCTCAGCAGTAGTGATAGAATAAGCCTGGCCTTGATCCCTTGTCCTTTTCTGAGATAATTTCTCCTGACGCTTAGGACATTCATTCGCATAATGTCCCATCTCCCTGCAATTGTAGCACTGAACATTGGTGGCTTCCTTCCTCCCTTTGCAATCACGAGCTTGGTGGCCTTTTTCACCACACTTGTAACAGACTCTCATTCCCTTCAAGCAAGTACCAGGGTTTTTCTTCCCACATTTACCACAGGATGGATATTCAACCTTTCCCTTCTTCCCCTTATTTACATTCCCAGATTGATCAGCAGGTCTCTTCTTCTCTTGCTTTGCTTTAAAGTCATAAGACTTAGAGAATTCCTTTTCGGTCTTGATAGCACATGAGACAATGTCTTCGTACGATGAAAAGGATTGTGAGACTAATGCTCGACGGAGAAATGGTTTTAACCCATCAAAGAAACGATCAATATTACTTCTTTGGTTATGTATATAATCACCAGCGTACCTTGCTAACCTTGTAAAGTTAGCCTCATACTTTGGGACATTCTCATCATCCTTCTGTCTCAGACTTAGAAATTGCCTTTCCATATCTGCTCGATGGTCGCGAGGGAAGTATTTTTCTAAAAAACGATCTTTGAACTCCCTCCATTCCATATTTGATACTTCATCATCTTCCTTCATGTTTTGAATCAATGACCACCATTGATCAGCATCTCCAGTGAGGCGGTAAACTGTCATGATAACTTTTTCCCTTTCACTGCTCCCCAAAGCCTGAAATATTTTCTCTAGGGAATTTATCCATTGCTCAGCTACTAAGGGATTTTTACTCCCATTGAACGTTGGTGGTTGTTTCCTCATGAATCGATCTAACATTGATCCTCCACGCTGCGGATCAGGGTGCTCCATACGGGTAAGGTTATTATTCATAAACTGAGTAAGTTGTCCCAGTATGGTGATTAGCTGATCGGCACCAGTTGCATCACCAGCCCCACTATAATTATCTTGAACAGGAGGGAAATCCCTACATGGAGTGCGTTCATTGATACAATTTCCATTTCTTCCACTAGGCGCCATTTCTAAACAATGGCATAAACTAGATCAGTTTATGAATCAAAATACATAATCTCATACTTATAAAACACTTAACATAAATTGAACTACTTATGGATATAATCCATAATCATAAAAATGTTTTCTTTGAGGAAGTATATACTCATAATCCCTACAAAATAATTTGTAAAGAAAATGAGAGTTATCCTAAGCATATCCCCCGGGAGTGTCGTAACCGAGAGTGCAGCAAGGCCCGTTGTCGTGCACCAGTTCCCGTTCGAGTCTAGCTCAAAGCGGTGTTTTCGGGTTTTACCCCTAGGTACATCTGTGCCAGAGCTGCCTCTACCTGCTCGTATCCAGACAGGGATGTATTGCTCGGACAACTCACAAAATCTCTACAATACCAAAATTCTAGGAAGTTCTTCTATACTAATCCTCAAAGTTCATCTTAGGTCTACGTGCTCTAATCAGAGTTTATCTAAATCTAGCTTCCAAGGTTTGTACTAAACTTCCTCTGATACCAACTGTAACGCCCCAACCCCAGTTACCCAGAGTCGGTGCATTAATTACATATCATTGGCATGATCACAAGAAAGATCAAATCTTGAAAGACCGATTGGTTTAGTAGCCTTGGAAACACTAGATATATTCATAAGTTTTACATTACATCATCAAAATAAAAAAAACTACTACAAAAACATATTGTCTCCATAGTCCATACTATTAACCCCTCATAATATCCCTGCAAGTCATTCATAATTTACTTCTTCACATCCTGGGAAAATAAAACATAGAAAAGGGGTGAGCTCAAATGCCCAGTAAGGATAACAATATAGCGGAAACTTTCATAAATAAGAATAAACATTTAAGGCAATGTATAACAAAAACAAAAGCCTTTTAAACTTTAACTTCAATATAGTATGGCATAAATAAAATGAAATAATTCCATTTACTTATTCACATGGATATTCTACTAATCGAATAATCACATGCAATATCAATAACCACTTTCATAATGATGGAATGCGTAATTCCAGACTATCATAACCACATAGCCAAGGCCTCGTGCCAAGACTACAAATAAGATTTTGCCAAGGCCTTGTGCCAAGACACTAGTTTGTCTCATGAGACCTACCGATGCATCGAGGAGCTATAGTGGGCTCCACCCGTCACATATTAAGTCCAATGCATTCCCATATGAAAAGGTTTAAACATAACATAAACATTCGTATTAAAACTAGCATACGAAATGTCAATACTTTCACCATAAACCATGAATGGTATATAAAAAAATAGCACATCCACAATCAAACATATCCCAAAACCTTCAATACAATATAAAAGTTTTGTATCATAATATATCATCCTCAAATAAGCGTAAAATCCATTAAAGGATGTTGACATAGATGAAATCAAAACTCTTTTTAAAGAAATATCTCTTTCTATTTTGAAATCATTTAAGAGACATATATTTATAAAATAAAACATTTTCTTTGAAAATATTCTTATAAGCATGTAAGGGAAGCTTTGACGATTTTATAACGGTGGAAAATAACCGCACCCGCCGTATAAGTTAAAAAAACATTCTTATCTTAATTCTGTCGAAAAGGTTAAAAAGCACCTTGTTTGGAAAATAACGGAAAGATTCCCTTATAAACCTCTTATAAAAAGTCAAACAAGGGTATAAATGACTTTAACCCATATTCTTTTAAATATTAAAAACGTTTTGAAATACATTTTGAAGAAACATGGATGTGGATGATAACGAGATCCTAGTAGATTATTACGTATAAACAACCTCGGATAATGAAGAGATTGTGAAATAACCCTTACCTTGTACTTTTCCTTGGTTGGGGTAGGTTAACCTCCTGTATAATGGTGAAATAATTGTTATTAAATTATAAAAGAATCATATACATTAATATGATATCATATACGACCTTTTAATATTGATTTGATAATAATATCTTAGTATTATTGTTGTTTCGGGTGTTAACTTACTTGATTTATTTTATATGTTTTGTTACGTAAGCCATGTTTTTAATGGATAGGTTGTATATTATTCATATCCAGAATGATATCAAGTCCTTAAACATCATTTTTAAATCATCAAATGATAATTATACTTGAATGGATACGATGGAGAATGAATCTTATCGCGTTTGTGGAGACGGTAGTCCGTACGTACGCACGAGCGACAATATCATTCTTTTGATATTAAAATAATATATAAATGGATGTTATATCATATATACAGAATAATTAACATGTTATATTTATTATTTACATGAGTTGCACATCATTATTATACCCATCCAAATAATAATATATTGAATAACAATTACACCACGACGTGGAGACGGTAAGCCGTACGTACGCACGTATGGTGACATGTTATTCAAAGGGTGGATAGAATACTGAATATGGTTGTACCATATTTATAATAACATCACAGTATATCTGAGATACTGGAGTTATTATTTTAGAATGGTAAGAACAAAGAAAGAAGAAGTGGAAGAAGAAAGGAACTTGAAAAGGGGTGGTGAAAACATTACCTCTTCTTCGGGTTCTTCCTTTTGATTTGATCAAAAGGGCTCCTTAGGTTGTCTTTATTATCAAACTAAGGCCTCTAGGTTGTAGTTAGGGAAGTTGGGAGAGTATTTGGGCAGGGTTTGGACGAGCCAAGTGGCTTGAGAGGTGTGAGGAATGAGTAGAAGTTGTATCCTTTTATAAGGGAGAGGAGGGGCTCTTTAGGAATGAGTGAAAGTATTACTTTATAATATAATTATATTCGGTTTATAATGGTCCAAAAATCATTGAGGTCGAAGATAAGATGACTAATTTTCTAAATAACATCAACCAATAAGAATTGGACAAGTTTTAGATAATATTTTAATCATTATAATCTTATTTATTTAAATGATTTATTAATGAGGTAAACATTGCATCATTATTGTGTCATTAATAATTTAAATTATTTGATGTCTAAAAATTATAAATAAAATATCATTATGTAGGAAATCGTTTTAGATTTCTAATGAATATTTATAATCGAAAATCCAACATGTATAACCCTATGTAAATATTGTTCTTCTAAAAGATGTAAGCTTATGCCATTTTTATTTTTATTTTAACTTTATTAATATAATGTGTACCTACCACATACAAGTGGCTTTAAGGGGTCCCCAAATCGACCCAAGGATGCCCATGGTCGGGTATGTGTCCACCAATAAGGTTAGGACACGTTTTAGGGTAATTTTGTATTATTATAATATTATTTTTTAACCCTTATTTACCGGATTTACCCTTTAACCATGGTAAATAAAATATTTACCGCAGTAATTATTCAAAATGTGTAAAAATAAAAGTTACCTATTTACATAATTTGTACATCCTGATTCCAAATATGTAATCCATTTTTCCAAATTCAAAACACAGAAGTGGAAGAAATTAATTTAAAATTAATTCCCGTTCTTAAAATAAAAAGCGTGTTTTTAAGAGATAATAACTATCAAAAGATTGACACTTGTTTATGTCTGCTTTAATTGTGAAATTATGTCCAATGAAAAACATTAAATTAAATGGTAAAAATATATTCTAAATATACTTTAAAACCACTCAAATTCATAATTTATCAATATTAATTATTTTGATTAAAAAGGTTGATTTTAATTAAAATTTAGTAATTTTCACTATTCATCAAAATATAAAAGTTATCTGAAAAGTACCAAAATTTCACCCTAGGCTAATTTCAATATTCCGAATCCAAAAATGAAGTACATTTTGAAATATAAAATATATATGATTTCAAAAAGTAGGTATTACTATTCACAACGGCTAGTTTAATTAGTTGTGGTGTGTGTTAGAACTCGAGGTTGCGTACAACACACGCTATCGCATTATTCGAAGGGAAACATACCGTGGAAGCTTGGGGTGTTACATCCGGTGACCCCACCTACCCGCTGGCCGCCTCCTCCGGTGACCCGTCCTCCGGTGCCCCGCTCCCACACCCCCACACGACTCGCTTCCGCTATATGGCACTGTTTCATCACCCCCTACCCTGTTCCGGCAACCTCCCACTATTTTCCGGCGAGCCCGCCAGCGTCTTTCGGCCCCCTCTGGCGACCTATAGCCAAGATCCGGCCAGCCCTTCCTCCATCAAGCATCCCTCTGGCCTCTGGTCTGACCTCTGGTGACCCACTTCTCTGGCGCGAACCCCTCTCCTAATGTACGAAGTTTTCCTCGGGTCTCGATTGTGCATACTCCAACTACCGCTGCCGAAGGCGAGGTGGTTTGGATCGCATCGCACCGCCTGTCATTATTCATGGGGTGCGCTTGGTCTTTCTCGCCATTACCATTGAAGGTGAGAAGTTTTTTTATCATGTGCGCATTTATTTTAGTATTTCAATTGCGTTTATGTTTCCTTGATAATGTTTCATGCTACGTTGGTCCTCTCCACTTTTGTTTTATTATTCGCTGCTAAAGGCGAGTTGGTTGGGGTTGTTCTGGTCTGCTTGCCATTGTGTTGTGGTGAGGTTTGTGCTGCTTCTTCATTTGAAATATTTTAAACCAATGTTTTCATGTGTTTGAGTCCCTGGTGATGTCTCTGCACTGCGTTGGTACTCACCGCAGTCTTCAGCTTGCAGGTATTTGTGCGCAAGCGCAAAGCGGTTCACGTCGTCATGTTTGGACTGCAAGTTGGGGTAGGTTTTTCCTTTGCACTTACCGTTAAGTTTAGAAATTATTAATTTCTTGTTATTTATTTACTTTTTGTTAAAGTAGAAATAATACTTAGTAATTATTTTTAGAACAATTATTTGTTGCAAATGAAACTGTTTATTCGTGTGCATTGAACTGAAATCATTTTTCTTGATAAATTGTCACATCATGGTGAAAATGACATTTGGTTTATTTATTTATTTTGTTTAAAAAAAATTAATTTATAAATTTTCAAGTGTATTTTCGGTTTGGTGAGAAATGTATCTTTTTTATAAAAAATGAAGTTTTATTAAATAGTGGTTTGACATGTGAATAATTGTGTTGGTTTCATTTTTAGAAAACACTTAGAGGCTCAGTTGACACTTTCAAACTGGTTTTGAAATGATTTGGATGAATGTACCTCGGGATGGGTACAGCTAAAGTCCTGGTTGGCACTTTGCGATAATTATTGTGAAAGGGTGACGTGTGAAATCTATCCATGACCCGTTTGGCATTTTGAACTGATTTTTGGTAAAACCCTTCTTGGGTTGGGTTCCTTGCCTAGTTCGGATCCATGTGATTGGGAGGGTCCTCAGTATGGGACCTCCCTTGTGAAATGTATGTCAATGTCAAGGGACTACCCTTTAAGTGGAAGGGGTGGTGTCGGATTGCGTGATGTGTTTGGATTATATATTTATATGCATGACTTGTGTTTGAATTGTATGGAACATCCTCCTTAGAACTATACATGGGAACCTGGCATAGTGAGTGAATCTTCTGAGAACGATTGTTGCACCAGTTAGAATGCACACTGGCTAGTGGCCCCATAGAAGGGGAATACTGAGTTATTGCTGCTATGGGGATTGGGCCCCTCAGCTAGGCCATGTAGGGCTATACCGGGCATTAGGGCGTTATGACATCATCGAGTTAGAGCATGCTTTCAGGATGAGTCACATGTATAGTACGTTCTAGATTGTTCATGATCTGCTAGGTTTGACCCATGTTTCCTTCAGTGCTTACTTGTTTGTGGTAGATAGTCAAGGTTCCTAGTTCGGTTAATGTCCCTCGTGTGTTACTTTTCCATTTCCCTCATTGAGTGTTTTGTGTGGTTTTCCTCATGGATAAAAAAAATAAATTTTTGGATTTTAAATTGGCTGAGAAAAACATTTTAAAAATGTAATGCACTTCTCCCTTTTTACATTAAAACTTGTTTTTTTTAAAAAAAATTGAATAAGGGCAATGGAATGTTACTTGTTTTAGAAATGAAAAGTGTATGTGAAACCCATATTTTCGGTAATGTAGTTCAAACCTGAAATTAATAGATTCTTGATTTAATAGTAGTGCTTTGGGAATAGATTTATCAGGCTAGCCTACTGAGTTTTAATACTCACGCCTATAGTGTTTTCTTGTTGTTAGTTCTGTTTCAGGTTCCAGCATCAGTTGTTCACCTTCAGCGACATTGGTTGTGGTTTTGGAGGGTGACCCGAGGGGTCACGTGGAGTTTTGGTCATGGTCAGGTTAGTGGAATTGTTGGTTGTTCTTTCTTTATTTTCCATTGTTTTTTTATTTCCGTTGCTTAGTTTTTTTATTTTGGGCCAAATCGTTCCCACATGTTTCCTTTTGATGCCCGACACTAGTTCCTATCCCAGGGGGATCGGGAACACCCCTCAGGACTTCTCGCGGACCGGCTCAGGTGGCCAGTTCAGGGTCGACTTGGGCTGGTTCGTGATAAAATTGTATCATAGATGGGGCCCTTGTTATTTGGGGTGTTTGGTAGTTGGAGATTAGGACTATCAGGATTCGGGAGGTAAGTGTGGGAAGAGCGTCGCGAACTCTTGCTCACACTGATTCTCGAGTTACCATGGTAGTCCGGGATTTGAGTCTTCTGCTTTCGTTTTAGATTGAGGAATGTCAATGGAGGCGAGCCAATGTTACGTCGTGACCTCACATGGAGTAGTGACCCATGTGGAGTCTGAATGCATGGTTTAAGTTTCTCCTAGTTGCTGCTACTTACCTGGGCATGGCTCACTATCATGTCGTCAGGTTAAGTGCGACTGCTAGTTCCTCATTTTGGTGCTTCGTTGTAGATGGTGTTTTATTTGGATCGGGTTGGTGTAAATGTGCTTTTGGAAATGAACGTGGATCTTGAAATGAAAGTGTTTTATCTAAAATGGTTTTAAATTGGTAAAGTGGGTTTTTAAATTTAAGGATCTTTGGTTTGAAAGTTAATGTTTGTTTGGAGTTGGTAAATGGTGGCTTGGTGTGACCCTTGGTATTCTTTATGGAGGATTGCATGTGTGTGGGTATGAACAAAAAGTGTGTGGGGGAACTTTTTCATGGACGATGTGGATAGAAATGGATGCAAACACATGTGATGATTCATGGGATGCCATGGGTGAGTTTTTGAAATATAAAGGTATTGGAAAATAGTTTTTCTCTAACAAATGGATTTATGACCAGTGAAAAAAATGGCTTCTGTTTTTGAAAAATGGTCTTGGGAATAAAGCAGTTTTGAAGTTTTAAATGAAAATGGTGATTTTTAAAAAAGTGGATTTTGATTTTATTTATATTTGTTTAACTTCCGGGCCAGTTGTCTCGGCTTGGGGTGTTTATTTCGATTGTGTTTTGGCTTGATGTCGGGTTTTGGTTTTGTGCCCTATGTGTTGTTCCAAATATGCCACCCAGAAAAGTCTCTGAAAGTTTTTAATGAGTCATGACCAATTCTAGTTCATATCAAGTGTTGTCTGTTCATCGAGGTGATTTATGTCCGTTAGAGGAAGTTGTGTGGTTCGTGGAATTATAGAGTGTCTTCGGGTTGTTGGGAACTCTCAAGGTTGTTCAAGTTCGTGTTGCCTCGGGTTTGTTTGAGGGTCTAGTTTTGGACCAGTGAAGGTTTGATGTCTCATCATGGTTGGATTTGGGTTGAAATGGTAGGTGTTGAAGTCTTCATTCATCCAATTGATCATATTTGAGGATGTGAAGGCATGTGTTGTCCACTTTAAGGAGTCGACATCTGGAGTGCAAGTTCTTGGCAAATCCAGCACCTTTCTTCATTCGTAAAGGTTCCCCATTTCGCGAGTGGGGTGTACGAGAGGAACCTACCTATGAAGAAATACATTTTATCGGTGTTGACTTCTAGTTCATCAGACTACTCTCTAATGTGCCATCAGTGTTGTCGGTTCGAGCATCCTAAGCCATTTCGTCTCATTCCTCCGAAGTCCTGCTATTGTGTGACCGTCCGGGTCAATGGGAAAGGTTCCAAAATAAGTGTCATACGAATAAGGAGTCTTGATCGGGGGATGGTCATGTCTGATTGTGAGTCATAAGATGCTTCTTCCATCAGAGCCCCATCCTCAGGACTTGGGGTGAAGCTCGCGCACAGTCAGGGCGTCAGAGTCATGTGAGATCTTTGCTTGGTTCTTTATCTTTCGTCTGGGAATAGAGACATTCAGGGTTTCCTTGTCCTCGTTTTCCCGCTATTGTAAGTTCATTTTTTTGTGGTGATAGTGCGATGAACTTATTCTTTTTTGATCATAGTAGTTGCGTTCTTCTGAGTGTGGCATCTATAATTGTTTGTTTTTCTTAAAAATGGTATTTGGCCTTGTGTGGGTTGGTCTTAACTTCATTAGTGATCATTTGTAGATGTGAGTTTTGGGGGTTTTTGTCCTGTTCTGAGAGTTCTGAGTTTTAGTTGAAGGGTTTTCTCGCTCGTACTAAGGGGGTTGGATGTTTTGGGAGTTTTGAATCGGTTTGGGGAATTCTTAGTTCCAGTAGTGATGTTATAGGGATTTCATTGTCTTGGTGCCCCGATATGTCGGGTGGCCTTATAGTGGTGTTCCGTTTAAGTCTCAGTGGTCCCGCTCAACTTAGGTGGAGAAGTCGGTAGGTTCATGTTCGGGGTTCCCTGGTTCCTAGTTGTGGTAAGGGTGTTGTTTGGATAATGTAGAGATGTTAAGATGGTTTTTGGGACCCGGGTTTATCGGGTTGCTCTGTAGTAGGTTTCTCGTTTAAGTCTTGGTGGAGTTGTTTGGGTTTTAAAGTTTCTGTGTTAGTCGAGTTCTTATGGTGGGGATAATCCTCTCATGTTCTCCCCACGTTTTATGTCATGGTTTCTTCATGACTAGTCCGGTGTGACTTGTGGAGTGAATAGTCACCCTGAGGTTTTTGTTTTGTCTCTCGGTTTTGTTCGGGAATGGGCTCGAGTTCGGATAGTCCTTTGGCTTGGTAACTTTCTGGGGGAAGAAAGTGTCTGTGGTGGGGAGAATTGTCATACCCCGACCCCATATGCTTCTTTTTATTTTATTTTATTCTTTTCTTGGTCCTACATCAGTTGGAAAAATTTTAGTTTGAGTTCCCGTTTGAATTTTTTTTTGAAGCTTAATATTTTTCTATTGGGTTCTGGTCCGGTGCGCGGGCACCGCACCATTAGCGGTGATCGTTTGTTTGTCCTAGGTTACTGTATCTTTTCCTGACACTTAAAATATATATATATATATATATATATATTGATAATATTATTATTGTTCGAATTATTTTGTTTTGATAATAATAATAATTAATATCTTTATTTTTATTTTTATCTTGTATTATTTTTGATTTTATTTATTTCTTGTTATTTATTTATTTATTATTATTTTTCTCCTTCTTTCCCTAACCCTATCCACCCAGCCTTCCCCTATCTTCTCTCCTGCACACCTCATCTCCTCTTTCGGCCTCCCCTCCTCCCGGTCGCGCCAACCTCCGCCTCCCATGGAAGCCGCTGCACCTCACCCTATCGGCCTCCTGTCACCGCCCTGCGCCCCCCCTGACGGTCTCCCATCACCGTCCCGTGCCCCGGTCCCGTCGCCCTGCCACCGCCTCCCCGTGAAAACTGCCGCCCGCGCTGGCCACCTCCTACAGTGCACCCGGTTGCCGCGTGTCCTCCCGCCAGCCGCGCCGGCATCCACGTCCCGCCTCCTCCCGCTCGCCAGCCGCGCCGACATCCCCGTCCCGGCCTCCTGACCTCCGGCGACCTCACCTGCCCGCCGGCCACCTCCTCCGGTGACCCGGCCTCCGGTTCCCCGCTCCCGCACCCCCTCATGACCTGCTTCCACTGTCCGGCGCCATTTCGGCACCCCCTGCCCTGTTTCAGCGACCTCCCACCGTTTTTCGACGAGCCCACCACCGGCCAGCAGCCTTCGGCCCCCTCTAGTGACCTCTGGCCGAGCTCCGGTGATCCCCGCCTCTGGCCAGCAGCCCTCTGGCCTTCGGTCTGACCTCCGGAGACCCACTTCTCTGGCGCGAACCCCTCACCTAATGTGCGAAGTTTTCCTCAGGTCTCGATTGTGCGTACTCCAACTACCGCTGCCAAAGGTGAGGTGGTTCGGATCATGTCGGATCGCCTGTCGTTATTCGCGGGGTGTGCTTGGTCTTTATCGCCATCGCCATTGAAGTTGAGAGAGTTTTTTATCGTGTGCACATTTATTTTAGTATTTCAATTGCGTTTATGTTTCCCTGATAATGTTTTGTTCTATGTTGGTCCTCCCCACTTCTGTTTTATTGTTCGCCGCTAAAGGTGAGTTGGTTGGGGTTGTTCTGGTCTTCTTTCCACTGTCTTGAGGTGAGGTTTGCGCTGCTTCTTTGTTTGAAAGATTTTAAACCAATGTTTTCATGTTTTTGAGTCCCTGGTGATGTCTCTGCACTGCGTTGGTACTCACCGCAGTCTTCAGCTTGCAGGTATTTATGCGCAAGTGCAAAGCAGGTCACATCGTCATGTTTGGACTGCAAGTTGGGGTATGTTTTCCCTCTGCACTTACCGTTAAGTTTAGAAATTATTAATTACTTGTTATTTATTTAATTTTTGGTAATGTAGAAATAATAATTAGTAATTATTTTTAGAACAATTATTTACTACAAATGAAACTGTTTATTCTTGTGCATTGAACTGAAATCATTTTTCTTGATAAATTTTCGCATCATGGTGGAAATGACGTTTGGTTTATTTATTTTTATTTTAAAAAAAATTAATTTATAAATTTTCATGTGTTTTTTCAGTTTGGTGAGAAATGTATCTTTTTGATGAAAAATGAAGTTTTATTAAAAAGTGGTTTGAAATGTGAATAAATGTGTTGGTTTAATTTTGAGAATAAACTTAGAGGCCCAGTTGACACTTGCAAACTAGTTTTGAAATGATTTTGATGAATGTTCCTCGGGATGGGTACAGCTAAAGGCCCGGTTGGCACTTTGTGATAATTATTGTGAAAGGGTGACGTGTGAAATCTATCCATGACCCGTTTGGCATTTTGAACTGATTTTTGGTAAAACCCTTCTTGGGTTGGGTGTCTTACCTAGTTCTGATCCATGTGATAGGGAGGGTCCTCGGTATGGGACCTCCCTTGTGAAATGTATGTTGATGGCAAGGGACTACCCTTGAAGTGGATGGGGTGGTGCCAGATTGCATGATGTGTTTGGATTATATATTTATATGCATGACTTGTGTTTGAATTGTATGGAACATCCTCCTTAGAACTATACATGGGAACCTAGCATAGTGAGTGAATCTTCTGAGAACGATTACTGCACTAGTTAGAATGCACACCAGCTAGTGGCCCCATAGAAGGGGAATACTGAGTTATTCCTGCTATGGGGATTGGTCCCCTCGGTTAGGCGATGTAGGGCTATACTGGGTATTAGGGAGTTATGACGTCATCGAGTTAGAGCATGCTTTCAGGATGACTCACATGTATAGTATGTTCTGGATTGTTCATGATCTCCTAGGTTCGACCCATGTTTCCTTCAGTGCTTACTTTTTTGTGGAAGATAGTCGAGGTGCCTAGTTCGTTTGATGGACCTCGTGTGTTACTTTTCCATTTCCCTCGTTGTCTGCTGTGTGTGGTTTTTCTCTTGGATAAAAAAATAAATTTTTGGATTTTAAATTGGCTGAGAAAAACATTTTAAAAATGTAATTCCCTTTTCCCTTTTTACATTAAAACTTGTTTTTTTTAAATTTTGAATAAGGGAAATGGATTGTTACTTATTTTAGAAATGAAAAGTGTATGTGAAACCCATTTTTTCAATAATGTAGTTCAAACCTGAAATTAATAGATTCTTTATTTAGTGGTAGTGCTTTGGGAATAGATTTATTGGGCTAGCCTACTGAGTTTTAATACTCATGCCTATAGTGTTTTCTTGTTTTTAGTTCTGTTTCAAGTTCCAGCATCATTTGTTTTCCTTCAGCGACGTTGGTTGTGGTTTTGTAGGGTGACCCGAGGGGTCATTTAGAGTTTTGGTCGTGGTCAGGTTAGTGGCATTGTTGGTTGTTCTTTCTTTATTTTCCTTTGTTTTTTTTATTTCTGTTGCTTAGTTTTTTTTCTTTTAGGAAAAATCGTTCCCACTTGTTTACTTTTGATGCCCGAAACTAGTTGACATCCCGTGGGGATCGGGAACGCCCCTCGGGACTCGTCGTGGACCGGTTCGGGTGGCCAGTTCAGGGTCGACTCAGGCTGGTTCGTGACATAAACTTTCCACCTAAGTACCCAAGTTAACCCATGTTCCCTTTGTCTAAATCCAATTTCAAAGCTTTGAAAACCATTTCGAAACCACATCAAAACCAATAAATTATTTTAAAATACATATTTTCCCTTACATTTATAAATATCTAGGGGACAATATTTTTTATTGAAAAATCTTTTCAACATACACAAAACAATCATGCCAATTTCAATATGAATAAGTTTGTAGAGAGAGAAAACAATATCCATTATCATAGGCTAGAGATGGGACAACCTACCTCAAAGTTTGGATTGCACATGCCCACAATGGAATCCAGAACCAAAGAAACCCAAAAATTCCAATAAAGTCCCTACAATCAAATCCACATCAAGACTAATCCAAATCTAAACACAAGAGGTTGACAGAAGATAGGAAACTAACATACCTCGAGGATGAACACCTACTACACCCTGACCAATGAATGAAAAGGCCTTTAAAATGAGATATCACAATGGATATAGAATAATAAAACATGGATCATCCAACATTGATGAAAGGATATGGTAACATAATGATAGGGCGCTACCAAGATCAAATGAAATGAAGAATCGGAAAGAACACTTACTTAGAGAGACACACTATTGATGAAACGAAGATCCAAAGTCGATTAGATCGATCTGGAAGGGGGTAAACCTCTTAAAAGCTCTTAGGAATAGCCTTGGGTTGATAGAAATGAAGAGATAATGGAGGGAATAAACAAAAATAGCTAATTATGTGTTTTAAAACTAGATGTGGATTGGATCACTACGTGTAACCCCTGGTCAAATCATGATGGCCACGCTAGATATGTACACTGAAAAACCCATCTCTTCAAGTTAAAAAAATCATTTATAACATACATGACAAGTACCCACCATCCCTGACATGTACCGATTCACATCATGATATACCCTTTAATGACTTGTACACCGCAGCTAGTACATGAAATATACCTCAGGTACAAGATGTGTACCAATTCACAGCACCCAGTACATGATGTGTACCATAGGTTCATGAAATGTACCTTCTATGAAGCCTACAGAAAACAAAGAAAACAGATTCTAAGGACTTTTAACCAAAATGGAACTTATATAAAGTGAAAAAAATACTCGATCAAGGTAATGGGATGTTAAAAACTCCCCACCATAAGGACTTTCAATCCCTAGGAAGTCATGTGGAAGATGTAACTCTTATAAAAAGATAATCCCACTCCTCTGTCATCAAAAAATCTCATTCCCAAGTCTCATGAGAACATGATCCTTTTTAACATATATCTCTGACCAAAAGAATCAATTTCTCATGAAATACTTTCATCATAGATTCAATGATCTCAATTAATTTCCTCAAAAATAGAATCATCTATCTCTAATTCAATTTCTTCCCAACATAGAATGTGACTGGGATCAGGGTGATTCTTCCTATGTTTAGATATGTGGAAAAAATAATGATTTTTTTTCAACTAAACCATAATTGATAACCAATAAGAAGCATGTCCAAGATGTTCAGTGATACCAAATGATAAAAAATATCTCGGAGACAACTTTCCATTTTTTCCAAGCCGACGGTGGCCCAAACGAGGAGAAAATATCAAGAAAAATTAGTCACAAATGGAAAAATCCAAAGGTTAACACTACTGATATGCATAAAATTTCTATTTACTCTAGGTGGTAACCAAATGTCATCGTATGTCCTGAATCTTCCCTGATGTGTCCTAAACCAAACATGGTCTAAATAGAGATATGATGCCCACCTCATCCTAACAAATTTTTGATCTGCACGGGTTACTATACAACACTTCTAAAGGATCCATTATTATCGATGAATGATAATTTTTATTGTAAAAATATTTTACCATTCCCACATTCCTATTCCATGATCCATTGAAACCTATGGTGCAGGAACGAAGCATATCCTCCAGGATCTGAATTTCATGATCTGTCTTCCATCTATCTATGGATGGTAAGATGTTCTCAAATTGATCTGAGTTCCCATTACATATTGAAGACAACTCCATAACATGAAGGTAAGCCTAGGATCCCTATATTAAACAATGGAAGAAGGAATCTCATGTAACCTCATGATCTCAGGTGCATAAATCATTCCCAGATCTTCACCTTTAGTGGTGTCTTTGGTTGGAATGAAATGAGCAAACTTCATCAACCGATCAACAACCACCTAGGTGTCATTTTTTATCAGGGTTACTATGGAAATCCAATAACAATGTCTATGTATACCTTGTCCCATTTCCAAACTAGCACCAGAATAGGCAGAAGCATATCAGAAGGTTTCAAGTGCTATACATTCATCTGTTAGAAAGTGTAATAGTGGGACACATAATCTTCAATGTCACGCATCATACCCAGACACGAGAATATTATTCCCATGTCATAATACATCTTCATAGTTCTTAGATGAATGACCCATGAAGAGTTATGAAAATAAAACAAGACTAAACTTCTCAAAAATTTAAGGATGAAAACTCGCTTTCTGATGTGATGTATGTCATCCTAAGAAAGTGGCCAACCAGAAACTGTCTCTCTAGCATAAATACTTTCCCGAGTCTTCTCAAACTCACCATATAGCTTTTCAAATTTCAAAAGAGACTCTCGGAGGGATGATGATAAATGAGAACTAGTTGTAACCATACTTGAAACATCCTTTTGGGTATCCATATGAAACTAAGTGAAAATCCACATAATATTCCATTCCTCATTCTATTCCAAATCACCTTGTAATGGTACTTTCTTACTAATAGAATCTAATCAAACATTACCTTTCCCCAGGGTGTAGGTGATGTCGAATTCAAACGTCTGAATGTATTCTATCCATTATCTATGTCTAAGATTCATGTGTTTCTTAGAGAATATATAGCTCAGACTCTTACGATCAGAGAAGACCTTGAACTTCTCCCCAAAGAGATAGTTCCGCAAACACTTAATCACATGATTGACTGCAGCATGCACTAAATCATGAGTGGGGTAGTTATTCTCATGCGGTCAAAGATGGCTAGATCTGTAAGCTACCACATGATCATCCTGCCTCATCACACATCCAAAAAAAGTACTGGATACATCCTAAAACACCACCTACTACTTAGTGGGATTAAGTAAGATCTGAATAGGAGAAGACGTCAGAAGTCATTTCAGTTCATGTAAAGATGAATAACACTTCGCATCCCATGTGAATTTCACCGATTTCCTAGTAATATCAACCCTAGTTGATTCTAGCTTAGATAAATCCTTAATGAATCGTCTATAGTACCCATCAACAACAAGGAATCTTTGAATTTCATATATGTTATATGGCTTCTTCCAGGACATAATAGTCATTACCTTATCTGTATCAACTGATAAGCCATGCTTATAAATTATGTTCTCTGATAACTTCACTTCTCGAATCCATAAACTACACGTTGAAATCTCTCCATACAGGTGGTGACTTATTAGAATTTACAAAACCAAATTAAGATGGTGCTCAATCTCACACTCGGATATTGAATAAATTAGAATATCATCCATGAATACTACCACAAATATGTCAAGATATTGGTGGAATGTCCAATTTATCAAGACCATAAAAACTACAGGAGTGTTAGTTAGACCAAAAGGAATAAAAATATATTCATAATGACTATACCAACTCATAAATTCCATCTTCAGTATATCATACTCTTGAAATATAAGCTAGTGATAACCCTACTGAAGATAAACCTTCGAGAACCACTTTTCCCCCTTCAAATAATCAAAAAAAATATCCACATGAGGAAAGGTATATTTTTTCTTAACTGTTACATGGTTAAACATCTGATATTCCACACATAACCGAAGTGAACCATCCACTCTCTTGTAAAAGAGAAAAGTGGCTGCCAATGAAGAGACACTATAGATAACAAAACCTTTTTCTAATAGGTCATACAACTGAATATTGATTTCTTTCAACTCTACTGGTACCATGCGATAAGAATCCATCTATATCGACTGTGTACCTGGAATGAGGTCAATTGTAGAATCTAAATCTCTCTCTAAAATAAGACTGGATAAATTATCTTGGAAAACCTTAGGGAAGTCTCAATCAAAAAAATTAATGTTATCAATAGATGAAACTTCATCACGCTCAAATGCAAAAGAAACCAACAATCTCTTGATCTATGGGAAGGAAGGTCCTGCATGACCAGACCTTGGGTCTCACTCTCCCTGAAACATGTGAGAGCTCCCATCGATAGAAATAAATGAAACACGCCAAATATAACAATAAAACACAGCTCAATGAGTGACAAACCAATCCATACTAATGATGATTTAAAATAGATCTAGATCAAGAATTATAAAATCCTAGACCGAATTCGTATCGGTTGTCATTAATGAATAAGGACATCGAATCCCATTCTCTTTACTCTTTCCAAGATGTGTCCCTAATTCCATTGTAAATGGAATACATTTTTTAGGTGTAAAAGTGCATAAAAAAATCACACATATATAGAAGAGTGGGACGAACCATTATCAAACATAGCAATTGCTACTGAAGATGTAATAATAATTGTACCTCTCAATGTTTCCGAACCAACATCAAATTCCATTAGACACTCATATAATGAATGTAAATTCTTCACTTCAGATACCTATGGATGGAACCCTATAGTCTTTGAATCTTTTGACTTCACTGTAGTAGCCTTTGATCCGATAAATCCTGAACATAACGACGCATATTCATAGACTGAAAGAAACACTATAGATGAACAAAACGTACACAACTATTGCATATCTTCACAAGAATATGACAAGAACTTCTAGTGTACCCCCACTACCGCACTGATAGCACATCTGAGGCATAATGCCCAGTACAATAGACGGTGTAGAGGAGGCTCACTATTGAGACCCACCTCCCCCAATTTTGCAACGGTCCTGCCACTTCATCTTCATCCCATGCATGCCATTGAATCTGTCACCAGTTGGAAGAGAATAGGTGGTAACACCAAATGTGCCTTCCATATACATATCTACTATCATTGATCTGTCTAAAATCTCTACATAGGTATAAATATTAAACATGAACACATGTGATCTGATATCGGATCGCAAACCCTACAGGTATTTCTGAGCCTTCAGCTGGTCATTCCTCACCACATCTAGGAAAAATGGACAAGCTCAGCAAAACGATTGGTGTATGAAGACACTTAATGATATCCCTACTACAATGATAGGAAATCCAATGTCTTTTAAAATATCAAAGACTCTAGAAAAATATAATGAAATAACAGAGTTTTTAAAACCTTTCAATCCAAGCCCATATGTATTTCTTCTTGGACCATAAAATCCCACCAACACTTTTCGGAACCCTCGAGTTTGAATACATCACACTTCACCCTAATATTATAAAGTGTCTCTAGGAAGTTGAATATTTTATTGATCATATCCATCGAATCCTTTTCCTCTTGAGGTTCATTCATTTCATTAAAATATGATGGCTTCTATCGAAAGAACACCCATGATCGATCTCACTCTCCTCCAGATCTTAGATGTACCTAAACCACAACATTATGAACTCGTGGAACATCCTGATCAACATCATAGAGTACCCATATGATAATATCTATGATATTCTGATCCATAGTTTGATTTCCTTGATGAGAATAAGCTGCACCATCATGGGGAACCTGTGGAAGATGTCTCAAAGGCATACTATTGCATGCTGAAACATCATAACAATCATAAAACAGAAAAAATCACAGTCTAAACAGGAAAATCTATTAGAAAAAACTATGATTTTTAAAACAAAAACCAATACTGGAGATACACCTCCCAACATACCATGGAAACTTGAGCCTCATCATGACAAGTGATGTCTAAAAACTTATCTCAATATATATCTCAAGTCATGAAATTTATATGTCATATCTAACAGAAATCCCAAGAAAAGGATTCTTGAGGAAAAACTCCCTATGATACCATATTGTAATGAACTAACCTTGGTTTCCCTCAAACCCAACACCAGACCCGATCCGTGACATACCCAAAGGGCGTTCCTGATCCCCACAGGCTGGAAAAAAGCACCCATGTATTGAAAAAGACAACAAAGGGAATGACTTATCCCTTCATAATCAAACACATGACATATATGTACTAAAAAAAGAACATTGGAAGATAATAAAGATATATATTCCACAAATGTAAGAAAAATAGAAGAAACAGATAACTGAAAAAGTTGTTAAAACTCTAATACATGTCCAACAACAAAATACTAGGAAGAAAAAAGATACTCCAAATGATGGCATGGAAAAACTCCAACCAACTCACCAAAAGATACCCAACAAGTTGACACGAACCTATCCACCTCACTATGATCCCATTCTTTTCCCTGCACCAGAATCCAAATAAGGTTCTACACACCACCGAAGAGGTTTGTAGGGTGTGAGCTAACAGGCCCAGTAGGATCCCAACCAAGTGTTCCATAATGAGTCTTTGTATAAAAATTAATGTATACTCATTTTAAGTGAAAACATGGATTGAGAATAATTAAATATGTTTTATAGAATAAATGGTAAACATTTCCCTTTTTCCACAATTCTAAACAAAGGTAGGAATATAAATTTCAAAACACATTTTCCATATCATTTTCCATAAGCATAAACATGCACAACAACGCTAACATAGAAATCCAAGCAATACAAAACAAAATAACATATATCACAATGCCAAGGAATACTATAGGTCTAGGATGTAGACTACTCATACCACAATAATCAAGTTCACAAAACTAATCCAAGAAAAACAATACTAGGAAGCTGAGGAATACCCCCTGAGTAAAAGCCTTGGGTCGAGAGAAATAAAGATCTGACAGGAGTACCAAACCAAAAAATCTGATCATGATTTTTAAAACTATATGCAGGATGGGTCATGGTGTGCAACCCTTAGTCACATCATGAAGGACATGATGGATAAGTATTCAAAAAAACCCATCACTTAAGATTAAAAATACGTCATTTACACCCTACATGATGTGTACCCACCATTCACGATGTGTACCGATTCACAATGTGATCTCCCATTTCATGACTTGTACACAATAGCTAGTACACGATGTGTACCTCAGGTACATGAAGTTTACCATTTCACAGTAGCCAGTACAAGACATGTACCATAGGTACACGGTGTGTACCTGCTTTTAAGCCTATAGAAAATCTAGAAAAAGACATATAAGGACTTTGAACCAAAAGGTATCAAAGAAAAATAAAAAAAACATACCCAATCATGGTAATGGGATGTTACATATATGATAAGAGAAAAATTTAGTTTCATGAGAGCTTAGTGGATGAACACCTTGTGGGATAGAAGATTTCATTTTTTAGATTCCATTAATGTGAGAAGAAAAAACAAGGGAAATGACTAAAGTAAAGGTAAGATGTTTTTTGGGTTGAAAAGAAGGGTATGAGGAATGTAATTTATAAGGAAAATGAAGATATTGGTGGTGGAATTAAGTACATTCTATGTTAACTTTTATCTATAATGACTTATATTTTTTTTGAATTACCTTTAAATACTATACAGATTAATTTCAAGACCAGGTATTAATATGGTCTGTGATTTTGAGGCTCGGTGTGCCCGAAACAAATTTTTGAAATATATTGAAATACTAAATAGCACACACACACAGGTTTCCTATAAAAAAGGAATAACATATAAATCAGTTCCCAGATCAAAAATCTAAGGGCACCATTGCATTCAGAATAGTATTCTTACCCTTGGCACATCCTAACATTGGTTGGTGTGGGTCAATTATGGAAATTCATCACAAAAATATAAATAAATAAAATAAATTAATAAAATTTATTTTATTTCTGTTGTTGAGGAAGTGATGTGGAAACCTAGACTTTTTATATTTCCATTTATCCCTATGTTTGATACCTAGGGTTATCCCCATAACCCTAGAATCCTTTAGAGACGTTATAGAGGGATATCTGGAGAATTCTTTAGAGTAAGTGATGATGAAACCTCATATTTCTGATTGGTGCACACCAATCTTGTCAGATCTCACCAATGATGTTGATGCAATAACCAATATTCATCAATGAATGATCATAATTTTTATAGGATTCACTATTTTGATTTTATTTTCATTTTTTCAATTCCTATGACCAATGTGGACAAATCCTTGAATAGATTAGCCCATGGATCGATCATATTTTTAGGATGATCTATTTATGGGATTTATCAGGAGTTAATTCTTGTGGTTTCTTTCAATTTGTTTATCATTATAATGGTGATGAACCAAGATTGATAGAAACAATAATTTTGGTTAATCCCTCTTGATGTTTTTTGTTTTTATCCCCCAGTTCATGTGTTCTTCATTATTCCCTACACTTTGAACCCCTTATGAACAATAAATTGTCACACATTAGAATCATTGTGCAATGATCCAAAACTATAGATTTATCATCGGGATGGCTTTGTAGAGATGTAATAGTGGGTATGATAGTGAATCAAATTATGATTTGAGACAAATTCGCATTATACGATGGAAATTAAGAACAAATATGATTGTATTTTACTAGATGATTTAAGGATAAAATCCCTTTTATTTGGTATTAGGTTGACCAAGAAATTGTTGATCTAGAGTTTCAAGGTGAATGGACCACCAAAATTGAATTGGGGTGATCGAATGTGAAAGTAGGAGGAAGAATATTATTTTTTGGAAAACCTGATACACACAACATTTACTACCCGACTACACGGTGTCTGGCCCCCTTTAGAGGAACTCAGCATGTAACATGGGAGGTACATAGAAATGGGGTGGATGACATTGGTTGCCTACACATTGTGTACTCTCCCACATGACTTGGGTTGCATCACGTACATGGGATACCCCATGTATTGGTACACAGGAAGAGACACACGGGTTAACACCGCATACTGGCACATGACCAGAGTACATGGGCGGACCCCAGATACAATGACCAGATATGTAACCAATCTACACTCCATGTACCCTTATTCTACACAAAATGGATAATATGATAGGATCTACTATACATGGGAAGTAATTGGGATCAAGGGACACAATGTGTGACCCTACTAAATACAATGTACCCCTTTCTATATGGCTTGAACTTCTTGTCCTCCCTATCTTGTATAAATTTCATTAGAGTTTGTTCCCTTAATTAATCCCTTGAATTTTGGTATGAATCGTTTCTTAATACAAGGAATACAAAAACATCATTTGGACAACCTAGATATAGTTTTCTGAATCCCTTAGGTGGCTTAGAGCAGGATCCCTTATTCATTTTCGTATCCTAGTTGGAGTTCATGGTATCGAAGAGACCAACACTATGTGGGTGCCAATACTCTACTTATAGGGTTAATCCAGATTGAGTTGTTTGTATCACCCCATAACCCTATATGTGATCCTCGTCAATTTATTGTATTCTCTTCAGACTATCAACATATTTGTCTCATGATAGTACTCGATGAGTGGTATCACTCATATGGACGCCATCAATTCTATCAAACTCAGGAGTGTGTCCTACTTGATGAGTTCCTCATGGAATCATTGAGATGAATATTTCAAGTAGGTATACATTGGTTGTGACTTACCTCTAGACTATGTGTTTTGGTTTGAGTATATATGGGTATTCTTGTAATATGTGTTGAATAAATATACATGTGTAAAGCTCACTGTAGTTTTTTTGTTGTATATATTTGGGGTTTCAGGGTGTACTACTAAGTATTTTTATACTCACACTTTCATGGGTTTTTCCTACCTGTGTCATGTATTCTGCAAATGATCTAACTTTTGATAAATTCCTAGGTGGACCAGGACCAGACGATGCATTGTGAGACCAGGCAGGCCACGGTGCATTCCAACAGCTATAGACAACAACCCAACACCTTTACTAATCGTTTGGACTTTCATTTATAGACTCATGGTGGTGGTATTGAATTCTATCCCTATCTAATTTACATTACTTTCCATCATACTCTGGTTGTGGTATATAGTTATATGATTTCATTGGTTACTTAGTGATTTTTCCATTTTAGCATTTTGTGAGCATGGAGATGTATGTATGTGTACATGCACTTAGGAAATTCCTCACATGTTAGTGTTATGATTACTCGTTTCTTGTAACTATCCCCTAGAATATTGGACTTAGGAATGGGGAGTCATGGAATGAGCCCCAATTGGACGGGTCGTGACTAAGTAGTATCAAATGGGGTCATCTCTACATTTGGACTAGGAGTCTGTGTGATTGGTTTGGGAAAAAATGTTAAGTGTTTTGTGTTCATATTTTAGTCCATAGACTTCAGTGTTCATGAAAAGATCCACATATCCATACACCAGGACTTTGATAACCTTATTTTCGACTTGGTACATGAGAAAACTAGTTTCAAGGAAAATAATGGTACATGCAGCATATAGGAATTCATTGTGGTTTCCAGGTCCTTCTTGAATCATCTCTCCAGATATACTAATTGAAAATGGTATAAATTGTTTATTTTTGGATTCCTCTATGATATATACCATCTAGGATTTAGTTTCTTGATCACAAAGATGATCCCTTAGAGAAGAGGCTTTGATACAGGGACCAGTTCACCTGATGTTACCTCCAGTTGGTGCACCTTCTATACTGCCACTTGTAGAGAAGCACATGGTACTCATACTACCAACAGATGAGGAGCACATATTGAGTGTGATTCCCAAGTTTCAGGGATAGAGACCCCTCATGTTCTGATGCAATCCCAACCAAAATGCTGTTGGGGACTAGCTTGAGGCAGTGACCTGAGTTTTCCATCTATTTAGGACACCAGAAGATCAGATGGTGGCCCTGGTGGAGAGCCTTCTACACATATCTGAAGGATAATGGTGGAGTTTGACTACCTAGGCCTACGATGAGGTGACTCATCCATGGAAAGAGTATGAGTGCCTCTTCATATAGGAGTTCTCACAAGTTATACTAAGGGATGTTAGTATTCAATAGCTTCTTTAGCTCTAGTATGGAAGCATGTCAGTGGCTGATTATTCCTCGAGGTTCACTGACCTATATAGGTACTCAATGGATATGGTTCAAGATCAGCATTTCGGGGATCATAACATTTACCGAGGTTTTCTAAGATACATATGATCTACTGTTATCCCTTTGTACATTAATACTTATGATGGGTTACTTGAGCGAGATTTTGTGGTTAAAATATTCTTATATGGGCATATACAGATGGTGATAGTCATCTATGGGAATGCAAGAGTAGAGACCTCAGAAATAGGAACCCAACGTCAGTCCCAGGGACCTAGATGTGGGATATGTTTCAGGAGGATTTCCCAGGATAGAGGATCTGCAGTTTAGGTCTCATAGGGTGGGTCCATTCAGCCTAGAGAGAGTTAGTTCTACTCATGTGATGGTAGGGGCATCTTGTATGAGATTTTTTGACCTTCCATATAAATGAAAGGGATACTATGGATGGACCACCAAGATAGAGACAACATTAGGAGTAGGTAAATCTGTATTGCGACAGACATGGTAGAGGAGTTAAGAGAGAAGCAGGAGGTGGTCAATGTTTCAACTTATTCCAACCACCACCCCTAGGTGGTCCATGCCAAGAATAAAGAGGTGGAGAATAAGGGAGGGGACAACTAATTGTGTTTGAGGCATATGACCCATGGTCTCTATGAATGATTTGATGTATAATCTGGGTATTTTATACTTTAGCTGTTGTAATGATATACATAGGTAATAGTCATTTCTTTCTCAACAGAAATCTTTTACGAGACCTAGATATTCCAGTTGAATAGTTAACTTGACCCTTAGTCTTGGAGAAAATTTTTGGAGGATAATCAAATATAACACACCTATACTAACAGTATGACATGAACCTTGGAGGTAATATTTTTTGTTGGAACTTATATGTGGTTGTATCAAGGCCTTACAACATTTTTCATGGTATGGATTGGTTATCTATAGTTCATACCCAGATTGACTATTTTAGGTGAAGTGTGTGGTGTGTCCACAATGATGGAATGATGCTTTCCTTTTTAGTGAAAAGGAAATCCAAGCATCATTAGATGGACTGATGCATTGGAGGTTGTAGTCAATAACTCATCAATTGGCTAGCATGATCCTTGGTGTAGATGATGTAATGATTTTCCAGTTTCCTGTAGTGGTGGAAGAGTGTGTGGACATCTTTCCTGATGATGTTCCAGGTTTACCTCCCTCTTAAGAGATAGGCTTCTGCATTGATTTACACCATGGGATGACACCAATATCTACACATGCATATCATATGGCTCCCATAGATCTTTGTGAGATGAGGGTGAATATGGATGACTTGAAAATGAATGGAATCGTTAGACCCGGTTTTTTAAACTAGGTACCCCATTTTATTTAACAAGAAGGAAGATGGATGTTTGAGGTTTTGTGTAGACTACTGGTGCCTGAACTAGGTGACTGTGAAGAAACATTATCCACAAAATAGGATTGATGAAATCATTAATTAGTAGATAGGGGTCTAATGGTTCTTGAAGTTTGAACTACGATCAGTGTAACGACCCAATCTGTTATGAAAAAAATTCCATTTATTTAAATGTATTATGGATATAGAAAACACATGCACTACTTTTGATTTATTATATATAATTGGATTTAAATAAACATTTAGTTTCCTTACCATTGATAATATATGCATTGAATAGTGATCACATTACTAGTATAAATATAGGGTTTTAAAAAATTCTTTGGACACACACAAGGGATGTAATGAACTCAACCAGTAGGATTGTATGCTATGAAACCCATTTATCAGAGATTCCAAAGGATATTTCATTTCTAGGATTTTCCCTAGAGTATGTCGAATCTATTATCCAACAACATAAGTTTGATCAAAACCATTTACGGGATAATATTAAGCTCATCGAGATGACAACCAAAACCATGTTCACCGAACGGCCCCATGAAATCCCCATCATCACACACCTTAATCTTATGGAATATTCTGGTGTAATAAAGGGGTATGTAACCAGACCAGATAATTATTAATATTGTCACAATTTTTTAATAGAATAATGAATATACTTTCATTTTATTATTGTTACTTTGTAAATTATTTTTAAAGAACAAATAGTATTTTTGGTTAATTTTGAAATTTAATTATGAAATCTATTTTGATTAATTAATGTATTTTGAAGTAAATAATATTTTAATAAAATATTATTATTAAATTACTTTTATTAAATATAAATTATCATATAATATTTATGAATTCAATTGTAATTTTTATTAAGTTTTGAAAACAGTTTTTATCAAAACCTTTCAATTTTCAATAAATGTTGGTTTTTTATTTTAAAAGTGAAAATTCATATATTTAGAAAATTTTTTATATAAAATGAATATTATTATTGGAATCAGGCTATCAAAATTATCAAATGGTCAATTTTTAATAGTTTTCTAAGATGAATAATTTTTTAGGTAAAAATTAAATACCTTATAAATATATAATGTGTTTTATAACTTCATAATGACCCAATAGTGGTGTAATAAAATAGTATAAAAGGTAAATTCGACCAAATATATGTTTCCTTGAAAATTATATACTTTTAGGTTTATTTGAATTGTTTTATAAAGCTTTAGTGAATCCTCCAAGATATATAATATATTTTAAGATTTTTAAATCATTTCCATGAAGGTGTGACTCAACTCCACATAAGCAAGGGAAATATTTTAATATCTTCGGACCTTATCCATTTCAAATAATTTCTACCACTACCCTTTTTCAGAAACCATGGACAAAAACCATGGGATGGTTTGTGGTTCTGAATATTTATTTGTGTAGAGTCCAAAAAGAAAACAATAAATAATTCACCCACCTTTCCTGTATAAACCCAGCGAAGTACCCATTCTTATTCACTCAAGATCCTTTAAGCTATACCAACCTCTTACCTTTACTCCCTATATTCCTCCTAAGGTACCCCAAATCTCCCAAGTATCCTCTCCCATGCCTTTGGGATCACACATCCAAGTAAGGGATCCTCACCTTTCTTTCTTCCTTTCAATTCAAGAAACTTGTTTAAAATTAGTCTTTTTAATTTTATTTGGATATTTTTTCATCCTTTATAACCAGTTACATACTATACATTTTATTTCATATGAAAATTAGATCATTTATTCACCCTCATTTGGACCCTTACCTAATCTGTTACTATGACGAAATTCTATAAGGGTTCCTTCCTTTCTCATTTTTATCCATGATTACATATATTGTTAAACCCTTTTAGTTTCAATTAAAAATGTTGGAGCATGTTTTAAAACCTCCCCCATACTTCCCTTGTTATATTTTAATGATTATAGACACCTTTATCTCTCATTAATCCCTCCTGTGTATACACGTTCACTTGCGTAAATTCCTTAAAGGATTTCTCTTTTCTCATTTCCATTCATGAATTTATTTTTATATTATGCATCTAAATTCCATTACAAATATTGGGATATTATATTCCAATATCAACTTACCATCCATACCATGTATAAATTATTAGAGACCCCTTTCATTTAATAAACCTAATTTATTAATTTCCATATGACGTCGTTATGCTACCAAAATCGCATCGCAATTTTCCATTCCAAAATCATTGTGTGGTGAATAAAATTTCATTTCATCTATTAAGGGTATTCGCCTTTATGAATATATACTTATTAAATGGTTAGTTATATCTATGTATTCCACTTTTCTTTATTTTGTAATAAATGATGACATTGAAGGAATCCATGTTATATTATCTATGTGGGGCACTTAAGCATGATATTGAAATTGTTATGAAGGGTGCACCTTGATGGCGCTCCAATGCGCTGGGTAATGTTTAGTATCATGATAAATCATGTTGGGACATGGGTTTACCTGATTTATTTATAGGAATTTTGTCCATCAATTTGGTATAGGGGTATACCTGATTCCTTTATGTTAATGATGAATTGATTTATTTTGTTGCCACAGTTCCATGTTATGATAATCACGCTATATCATGCTTTTATATTCATGTTTCTCTTATGCTCTAATAATATGACTATTTCCTAACATGTATTGTATTCTTCATTTTATTCATTTTTTACTCCCTTTCTAGGATTTATAGCTCACCCTTTTTTTATTTATGTACTTCGGTTATCCCATGAAATGCTAAGTACAGAGTAATGTTGAGGTCATGTAAAAGATGTTTTCAATAAAGATGTGTATATCATGTTTTACATTGTTATGAAATGTTACTAAGCCTCAATTACACTATAACTCTCAATATTATGGGTTGTATTAAGTGAACATTTATGCAATGAATCTTGTTTGTGTGTGTAATTAATACTAGGGTAGTTATAGTTGGTATTAGAGGATATGTTTAGTTATTTTTTTGGAATAGGACTAGAAAACACTAGTTAAAGCCTTAGGAATATGACTAAGTATAAGAAAATTATCCCTTTATTTGGTTGAGTATAGAGTATGTTTTTTATCAATCAAATACATCCCTATTAAGATACAAACATGTACAGGTGGAGCTAGAATAGATGTATCTATGGGAAAAACACGAAAACACCATTTTGATCTAGAATTGAACAGGAACTGGTGCATGAAAATAGTCCTTCGATCACTTTTGTTTTGACCCTCCTAGGGTATATGCTTTTTTAAATTCATAAGATTAATATGAACAAATATGAAGGTAAAAAATTCCCCTCAGAATTTATATTAGGAAGTAGATCATGGATAACATATATTGAAGCTCAGAAATTCATAAGTTAAGGAGATAAATTTACTTTATATGTTATCCATTTTTTCATTTGATTCTACTTTATGTGTTTAATAGTTTAAAATATTTACCCCTAATTTTTCCTTTTATTCTATCCAATGGCCTGTAATAGAAGGAATCAGGCTAACAATCGATGGGAAGATCAATGTGATGACTGTATAATAAGATCCCCAATCCGATGATAGAAGGAATCACAAACCTTTTCACAACACTCTCTTAGTTAACTGATGTTTTGAATAGACACCTGGATTAAGAGGAACGTCCAACCCCCTATGAAAGAACAATTGGTAACTAATATATTCATGAGACAAAGGGCTCCTGCTTTAAATGGATCATCTGATCCCTCAATCGTCGGACAATAGATCAACTCCATTGAGAAGATCCTATACATTATTCAATTTTATGAACAAGAGAAGGTTCTTCTAGCTACTTATTGTATGGAGGGTGAATATAATCAATGGTGTACATTGATAAAAAATAAAAAGCCTGAGGAAGAGATAGAGGTGAAGGGATTGAAGGATTTTTGGAAAACAAATTTGGATAAATATTTTCCCCACACCCTCCATCTTATAATGGAATTATATTTCCTTGAACTCAAGAAAAAGGATGATGAATCTATTGGGGTATATAATGAAAAATTCGCTATAAGTGCATGATACACCTCTTGTTTTTCATTAAACCTAAATTCAATTTTGACCACTTCTTTGGTGGGATAAAACCTAGCCTACATAAATCCCAAACGATCTGCGATTTTGAAAGCTATAAGGATATTTTCCAATGTGACCTCATGGTTTAGATGGAGATCGTAAAATCATAGGGGTGTCATGGGAATAAGAAGTGGAAAGTGGACATTAATTCCGGAAGTCTGATGGATAAATCCAATGGTACTAAAAAATTATAGCACCCCTCTTCTCAAAATGTGTGGAAAGAAGAACCTTGAAAATTGCCTAAAGGGGATGAGGAAATGCTTTAGGTGAGGGAAGGAAGGTTACCTAGACAATGATTTCCAAGTAGAAAAACCCCCTACTATGATATAGGAATGGAACAATCCATTTGATCCTCAACACATTGTTCATTTCTACAACTACAAATAACCAGGGCACATTATTAATCAGTGCCCAAAGACAAGGGTTTTTAGAGGAAACCAACAACCTCCAAGGCAGAAAGGGAGATATTTTTCCCTCACTACCACCGAAGTAAATCATGGAAATGATGTGGATATAGGTACGCTGATTATTAATTCAATAATAGCGAACATACATATGATTCTGGTTCTACGCATTCTATTTTATCTTGAAATTTAGTAGAACTATCCAAACATCACCACAAAGAATGGAAGTAAAGATGTTGGTGAAAATGGAAAATGGGTCAATTATTGCATCCAATGAATATAACTCCCCCTATGACAATTTTTGGATTGAACATCTCAGATAACCTCATCCTAATTCTCTTGGTGGAATTTGATGAAATTCTTAGATTGGATTGGCTTTCCCTATATAGGTCCAACATAAATTTTCATGAAAGGGAAATCACACTCCATATAGAGAGTCTAACCCCGATTCTATAAAAGTGAAAGGAGGGGGATGAATATTATTTATCACCATCATATAAAGAATGAATATTAATTCCCCATGATAACACATATCATCATTAGATGATTGAGTCTAAGGAAGGAACCATCCTCAAATACATGACTATTTTGAGGGAACTCGCTGATGCGTTTCCCAAGGAATTGATTGGTCTTCCTCATAGAAGAGATATTGAATTATTGATTGATCTTATACCTTGGGAATTTATAATATCCAAGACTCAATATAGAGGTGTTGTTGTGGAGCTTGAGGAGTTAAAGAAACAACAACAGGCAGTAGTAAAAAAATGATCTTTAACATCGGTCATTTTAATATCGGTTCTTCAAAAACAACGTTAAAAGGCATTTTTTTCTTTTGTTTTTCAAATAACCGATGTTAAAGAGTAAATCAAAGTTTTAGATAATTTTTCATGCTTCAATTTTATAGGCTGTGGAGCTAAAACGGACTTATGAATCAAAAGTTATGGACGTCAAAGTTGAATATTATAAGACAAGATTTTTAACGTCAGTTTTTTTTCAATAACTGACTTTAAAAGGCACTTTTTGGCATCGGTTTTTCAAATAACTGATATTAAATAGTAAAAAATGTTTTAGATAATTTCTCAAGCTTCAACATGTTTCACGTTGGCTATTTGCCCCTTAACTGTTCGGATCACTGCCCAATTCTCATTGATTGTTTGCAAGGCGAACAAAAGCGACAACTCAGCAGACCCTTCATATTTGAGAGCTTCTGGTCAAAATACCAAGAATGCGAAGAGGTGGTCCGATCAATTTGGATGAGTTATCACGAAGATTTTGGCCTCAATCTACAATAGGTTTCATCCAGTCTGAGATCTTGGAGTTACAAGAAATTCCACCAACCCGATAGGCATTGTGATGTCCTTGAAAAGAAGTTGAACAACTTACTCAAGCAACCCCCATCAAATGGAAACATCTCCAGGATGGGTGCTACTCAAAGAGAGCTGGACGAGGCCCTTAATGTTAAGGAAGGCTTCTGGGCTATAAGGGCTCTTGACATCTACATTAAAGAGGGTGATGCCAATACACGGTATTTCCATCTGAAAGCGTCAGCTAGGCATCGGAAAAACTATATCATGAGCTTATCACGACCTGATGGAAGCAAAGTTTCTGAAAACTGCAGCATTCATGAAGCTTTGGTAGTCTATTTCCAGAACCTCTTCTCCACAAGAACTCCTTTCATGTCAGCGGAAGTGGAAGAATGCATCAGACCCGTGATCATCGATGAGATTAATCGGCAGCTTAAAAAAGATGTGACGAATGATGAGATTCACCTGGCTTTGAAACATATCCACCCCACTAAGGCCCCGAGACCAGATGGTTTTCACGCCCTTTTTTTAACAATACTGGCACATTATCGGTCCCGACATCTGCAAAATGATAAAAAAAACATTTGGATGGGGAACATAAGTATTTTCTCCATCAAAAAAACTGTCCTCGTCCTCATCCCAAAAATCAGGAAACCTCAGGTGATCCCAGATTTTAGACCCATCAGCCTCTGTAATGTCTCTTATAAGATATTCTCAAAAATTCTTGTCAATCGGCTGTGTCCTTGTCTTCTTGATATTATCTCTGAAAACCAGAGCACCTTCATGGCCAAGAGGATGATTACTGATAATGCAATTGTGGCCCAAGAAGTGTTCCACTCTATGAAAATGTGCTCCACTGTGAAAAAAGGAACCATGGCCTAGAAACTGGATATGACCAAAGCCTATGATAAAATGGAATGGCAGTTCTTAAGAGATGTGATGTTGAGAATGGGCTTCTGCACTAAATGGACAGATATTGTCATGAACTGCATCTCGACCGTCTCTTTCAGAATCAAGGTCAATGGGGAGCTCACCAGAGGATTTTCCCCAACCCGAGTCCTGCGCCCGGGAGATCCTCTCTCCCCTTTTCTCTTCATCTTGGTGGCTGATGTTTTCTCTAACCTTATTTCCAGGGTTACATCCTCTTAGTCTATTCATGGAGCAAAGTTCTGTCATGAGAGACCACAAGTGTCACATCTCTTCTTCATCGACGACTTCCTCCTTTTCCCCAGAGCCACTATTAATGAATGTCAAGTGATCATCCATGCGATCCAATAATTTGAGTGGGCGTCTGGACAATCTATCAATCACGGAAAATTGGAAATATATTTTAGCGTAGGGGTGCCTCCTGTCAAGAGAGATAATCTTTGTGAATCTTTAGGCATCCATATGGTCAACAGACACCAAAAGTATCTCAGACTCCCTACGATGATTGGCTGGTCTAAAAAAAGAAATCTTTGCAGCTCTAGTGGATAGAATTGAGAAAATAATTCAAGGATGGACCCCAAAAAGAATCCCTAAAATTGGAAAAGGAACCCTCATTAAAGTTGTCATTCAGTCAATCCCCAGCTACTTTATGTCTTTGTTTAAGCTCCCAGCGGCCATCGTCAACCTGATCCATTCTCATACTGCCAACTTCTGGTGGGGGAAAACGATGGAAGAAATAGACCCCACTGGTTGGCCTGGGAGAAACTCTGCAAACCCAAGTCGGAGGGAGGGATGGGATTTTGGAATGTTCTTCTGATCAATGACGCACTATTGGCCAAGCAAGGATGGCACCTTTTGAATCGTCCTTCATCTCTATGTGCGTGGGTACTCCATGCCAAGTACTTTCCCCACATGGACTTCCTTGGATCCTTTCTTGGCCCTCGTCCTAGCTTCCTCTGGAGAAGTATCTGGGGGGCCCGAAATTTCTTGTAGAAAGAAGTGGGCAAGAGGATTAGAAATGGTTCATCTGTCAACATCTGGACCGATCCCTGCCTTGTCGATAAAGATGGTATGCGGGCCACATCCCCCTCCCAACCAGGTCTCGAAGACACCACTATCAACTGCCTCTTTTCAGACCAGGGTTCGGGGTGGTGTGTGGAAAATATCCAGGAATGGTTTAATAAAAGAGACCAAAGAATTTTTTTGAGCATCCCTTGTGTCCCTGATGTAGGCCCCAACCATATTTTTTGGACTAATAATGTTTCAGGCGACTACACGGTGATATACGGGTACAGACTGACTCTTGGAATTCACTCTCTCAACTATGATTAGGTACCATGGAAAGCACTTTGGAAGCTCAACATCCCCCCTAAAACACGCCAATTTTGGTGGCAGGTGTGCATAGGAACCCTCCCTACTAGGAGCCTCCTTGTTTACGGAAATATGGCCAGTGCTGAGTCCTGCCCTTTCTGCCCGAATATTCCTGAAACTCCTTGGCACATCATCATTCACTGCCCGGGAGCCAAGTAAATTTGGAACAAATGGGGCTCGGCTTCGGATGCTTCATTGGACATTGTCTCTGACCTCCCTGATCTTCTGATATACTAGTGTTCCTCTCTTTCATCGGATTATGAAATCTCTTATTGTACCCTGGCCTGGATCATTTGGGTTCGGTGTAATGATTTGATTTTCCACCACGATCATCGTCCTCCCGAGTTCTGGATTGAACGAGCCACTTCATGGATTGAGGGATGGAAGGACCGCAAAGGACACTTTATGCTAGGTGTTACCCCCTTTTGTCCCCCTCATTGGACCCCCCCCCCCAACGGAAGGGCGTCTTAAGATTAACATAGACGCTTCTCTCCCCAAGGATGGGCATGTTGCTCTCAGCCTCCTGGCGAGAAATCATCTGGGGTAGATCATTGCAGCAAAATATGAATCACATCATGCTTTTTGGGAACCTACAGTTGTTGAGGCCTCTGCCATCCTTACAGGCATGATGTTCACTGTGGAACGTGGATGGGCTGATATTATCATTGAGTCTGACTGCCTCTCTGTTATCAATGACATTAACCACAATGACGTTGAACTCAAGGCCTTTGGCTTCATCATCAGGAGAATTCGCTCGTTGTGACAAGGATTCTCTTGTTGCACCTTATACTTTACCAAAAGGGAAGGAAACAATGTGTCCCATTATCTGGCGGCCTCAGGCCCCTTCGATGTCAACTAGATATGTCTGGACAATTTCTTTTCATGGCTCTGCTTATGTACAACTGCTGATCTTAGTCATTAATATTATCCTTCCTTCTTCTCAAAAAAAACTGATGTTAAAAGGAACTTTTGGCATCAGTTTTTCACATAACCAACATTAATGAGTAAACTAATTTTGTAGATAATTTCTCAAGCTTCAATTTTACAGGTCTTGGAGCTAAAATGGACTTAGGAATAAAAAGTTATGGTCATCGGAAGATGAAAATTATAGGACAAGATTTTTAACGTCAGTTCGTTTCAATAACCAATTTTAAAACTAACTTTTTGGCATTGATGTTTCAAATAACCAATGTTAAAGAGTAATCCAATGTTGTATATAATTTCTCAAGCTTCAATTTGACAGTTCGTTGAGAAAAAATGGGCTTACAGATCAAAAGTTATGGACGTCAGAAGTTGAACATTATAAGACAAGATTTTTAATGTCGGTTTTTTCAAGAACCAACGTTAAAAGCCACTTTTTTGCATCGGTTTGTTAAATAACCGACATTTAAAAGTTCCTTTATGGAATCAGTTTTTTAATAACCAACTTTAAAACTCCAACATGATAATAGCTTTAATATCGGTTATATATTTACCCGACATTAAAAGTAAATTTTAAATCCGCGGGTTCAATATTTCAATTTTTTCACAACGCGCGTTTCTCTTTTCAAATTCCCCCCTAAATTTTAATGCATCACCGCCATAAAATATTTTTATTTAAAATATATACATACTCATTTTCCTTATTTAAACATTTTCAACATCTTCTTTGCAATCAAAATTTCAACAATTCTTCAATCGACAATGTGAACATGGAATTTATTCTTATCATTTAATTTAATTATTGTTTTTTTTCTTGTCATTAAAATTCTTGATAATTTTTAATATGATGACGAATAATTCTTTGTATTGGGATAAAAAGATAAAACATCTACATGAGATTCATCGGTTAAGGTTCAAAATCCTTTATTGTTCATAATTTTCATTATTTCGTGAGTTCTTCCCTAAAAAGAATTGAAAAAATGAAAAACAATATATAGATTCATAAGAAAACAAAAAAAGAATTAAAATTAGGTTGAATATTTAAGTTTATTCTTTATTTTGTTCATTTGTTGTATATTGTTTTGTTCTCTCTTCTCATGGTTTCATTGAAGTGAGTTGTATCTATCGATTCTTAAAGAGGTACAACTTACGACGATTATAACTTTTGATCCTAAAGTTTGTTTTTTCTCTATGAATATTCAAATCGATTCTTGGGAGAGATACTATATTATAATATTAAGAGTTAAAAATTTTTAACATCGGTTTTTACCAAAACCAATGCAAAAATTATTTTTTTTCGAAAAAACACTTTTTGCGTCGGTTTTACCAAAACTGACGGGAAAAATAATTTTTTTTTCAAAAACGCAATTTTCACGTCGGTTTTTACCAAAACCGACACGAAAAATAATTTTTTTTGAAAAACTACTTTTCACATCAGTTTTTACCAAAACCGACATTAAAAATAAATTTGTTTTGAAAACACACTTTTTGCATCGGTTTTTATCAAAAACCGACGTTAAAACGTGTAGAATCATAATTTTGACGTCGATTTTCAAAAAAACCGACGCCAAATACTGAGGAGTCCTATATTTTGGAGTTGGTTTATATGAAATCTGATGCTGAAGACCCACGGGGGCTGAGTTTTGACGTCGGTTTTTAATAATCGACCTTGAAACTTAAATTTTTTACTTCGCCTTTAAAGACGTTGGTTAAAAACCGACGTCAAAATGTAAAAAAATGACGTGGAAATACATTTTTCCACTACTGAGGAGAATCTAGATAAAGGTTTCATACACCCAAGTGCTTTACCATGGGGTTCACCAGTTCTATTCATCAAGAAGAAGGATGGGTCAATACGCCTTTTCATTGATTATCATGAGGTCAACAAATCATAATAAAGAAAAAGTATCCTTTACCACCAATTGGTGGCCTGTTTGACCAGGTACATGGAGCATAATACTTATCCAAGGTGGATCTATGGTCAGGATTTTATAAAGTAAGGCTATAGAAGGAGGATATCCCTAAGAATTCTTTTCGCACAAAGGTACAATCACTATAAATTCATAGTAATGCCTTTCAAACTCACTAATGCTCCAACAATCTTCATGGAGTTGTTGAATAGATTCTTTATAGATTACCTTGACAAATTTTTGGTAGTCTTTATATATGATATTCTAATATACTCCAAAACCAAGGAGGAGCATGTGGAAAATCGGAGAACTTTTCTAGAGACCTTGTGAAAGGAAGATCTCTATGAAAATTACAGAAAGTGTGAGTTCTGTTTGAAGGAATTCTAATTCTTGGGGAATATCATCACAAGAAATGTGATATATGTGGAACCTTACAAAACAAAAGAAATTGAGGGATGGCCAAGGCCAAAATCTGTGACAAATATCTGCAGCTTCCTAAGGTTAGCTGGATATTATCACCGATTTGTGAGAAATTTCTCATGATTGTGAAACTCTCTTACTATGCTAACTCAGAAGGGAGTCAAGTTTTTTTGAAATGATGAATGTGAATAAATCTTAATGTAATTTAAGAAGGTGGGTATCACTACCCCTATACTCACACTACCCACAATTGGGGAGATTTTCATAATTATTAGTGATACTTCAAAGAAGGGAATGGGTTGTGTGTTGGTGTATAATGAAAAATTAATTGCTTATGCCTCAAGGTAGTTGAAAACTCATGATCAAAACTATCTCATTCATGATATGGAGTTGTTAGTGTTTATCTTTTTGTTGAAAATTTAGAGACATTATCACTTTTGGGAGAATTGTGAAATATATACGGATCACAAAAGTCTCAAATATATATTCACAGAGAAAGAAATGAATATGCGTCAATGATGGTGGTTAGAGATCATCAAAGATTATGACATATCAATCCATTACCACCCTAGTAAAGTGAAAAAGGTGGGATATTATCTAAGTAGAAAGGAACAATTCAATCATTGATGAGAATTGAAAAGGATCCAATATTCTTCGATTTAATAAAGATGGACATGGAAATCATAAATAAGGGAACATCATTAATTCTTTCAGAAATTATTGTTCAAGAGTCTCTTTTGGAAAGGTTAAAGGATTCTCAAAAGGATCATGTGGGGATTTATAAGAAATTAGAAGCTATCATAAAAGGGAAATCCTAGGGGTTCAATTCTAATGATGATGGAATCATGAGATATGGTTCAAGACTATGTGTTCCATCAAATATAGAGTTAAAGAAAGATATTTTGGATGATGCACATAGTTCAAATTTCTCCATTTACCCAAGAAACATGAATATGTGTAGAGATCTTTGGGAGTACTATTGGTGGGATAAAATGAAGTATGAGATCTCTAAATTTACATAAAATTGCATGGTATGTTATCAAGTTAAGGCTGAGAGGCATAATTCTAAGGGGATGATGCAACCATTACCCGTAATAACATTGAAAAGGGAAAACAACACCATAGAATTTTTCACCACACTTTCGAAGACATACAAAGAAAAAAATGCTATCTGGGTTATTTTTTATCGTCTTATAAAGACTACACACTTCAATGCAATTTTATAGGATTTCTCATTGGATCAAATGGCATGGATATACATTAGAGAAGTGGTAAGGCTCTATGGAGTACCAATATCGATTGTGTCTAATCGAGATCAAATATTCACCTATATTTTCTGGAAGAGTATCCAACATAATCTGAACACTAAGTTGAACTTCACCATGTCCTATCACCCTCAAACTGATGGACAATATGAGCAGACTATCCAAACACTTGGGGAAATGTTGAGATCTTTCTGAATAGACTTCAAAGGCAGATGGGACTAAAATCTTCTTTTGGTGGAGTTCTCTTAAAACAAAACTTTCCACTCAATCATCCAAATAGATCCTTATGAATACCTTTATGCGAAGAGGTTCATAACACCTACAAGTTGGGATGAAGTTAGGGAACAAAAACTTCTAGGTCCAAAATGGTGGATAAGGTTAAAGCCATCTAACAGCACATCAATGTTCCTCAGAGTCAAAAAAATAGCTATGATGATAATTTTTTAAGAGACCTATAGTTTTATGTTGGAGACATGGTATTCCTTCTCATATCTCTATGGAAGTGATTTATGAGATTTGGGAATAAGGGAAAGATTATTCCAAGGTACATCGTCCCTTTTGAGATCCTTGATCACATTGGGGAAGTGTCCTATCAACTAGAACTCCCAATGAACTTCTCTCAAGTACACGATATATCCCATGTATCACTCTTAAGGATGTATACACCAGAACCATCGCAAGTACTCAGTCCATAGGTGGTACCATTGGAGAATGAACTATCCTATGAGGAGAAGTAGGTGAAGATCTTATATTGTAGATAAAAAGTAATAGAAATAAGACAATTCCCCTCATCAAAGTGTTTTGTAGATTCCAAAAGATTTAAGAATTAATGTGGGAATTGGAGGAAGTGATGAGGTAAAGTTTCCCTCATCTGTTTTAGTGTGGGAAAACGAAATTTCGAGGGTGAAATTTCTTAAGGAGGAAAAGTTGTAATGACCCTAACTATTATGAATAAAATTACCTTTCTTTTAATGTCTTATGGATATAGAAAACACCTATACTCATTTTGTTTTATTATATCTAATTGGATTTAAATGATTGTTAAGTATCCTTACCATTGATAATATAGTCATTGAATATTGATCACATGACTAGTATAATTATAGGGTTTTAACAAATACTTTTGACATAGAAAAATGTAGTGATGGCCACAACCAGTAGGATCGTACCCTATGAGTCCCATTTATCAGAGATTCCAAGGGAGATATCATTTATGGTATTTTCCCTAGAACAAGACCATGTTGAGATCCAATAACTTAATCATGACTAAAACCGTTTATGGGAGAGGTTCAAGCTCATCAAGATCATGGCCCAAACCATGTTCACCGAACAACCCCATGAAATCCCACCCATTAAACACCTTACTATTATGCCATATGCTGGTGTAATAAAGATATATGTAACTAAACCATAGAATTATTATTATGTGAATAATTTTTGTTTATAATAATGAATATACTTTCATTCTATATATGTTACTTTGTAAATGATTTTTAAATCACAAATAGTATTTTTGGTTAACATTAAAATATAATTAAGAAATATATTTTGATGAATTAGTATATTTTTTAAATATATACTATTTTAATAAAATATTATTACTAATTTACTTTTATTAAATATAAATGATCATGTATTTTTAATGAAGTCAATTGTAATGTTTATTAAGGTTTGAAAACTGTTTTTATCAAAACCTGTCAATTTTCAAAAAATGTCATATTTTATTTTAAAAGTTAAAATTAAAATATTTAGAATATTATTTTGATAAAATGAATATTATTTTTGGAATTAGTATGTCAAAATTATCCAATGGTTAATTTTTCATAATTTTATAAGACAATTGAATTGTTGGGTAAAAATTAAATACCGTATAAATATATAATGTCTTTTATGACATAATAATGACCCATTAGCAATGTAATAAAATATTATAAAAGGTATATTCAGAAAAATATATGTTTTACTTTAAAATAATATAATTTTAGGTTTATTTGATTAATTTTATAAAGCCTTAGTGAATCCTATGTGACATAGAAAATATTTTTAGAGTTTAAAATAATTTCTTGGAAAATGTGATTCACCTCCTCATAAGAAAGAGAAATATTTTAATATATTCAGACCTTATACATTTAAAATAATTTATACCACTACCCTTCTCCAGATACAATGTGAAGAAAACATGGGATGGTTTGTGGTTTTGAATATTTTAGTGTCTAGGGTACAAAAATAATAATAAAGAATTCCCCCACCTTTCCTATATAAACCCACCCAAGAACCCATTCATCTTCACTAAAGATCTTTTAAAATTGACCAACCACTGCCCCTACTTCCTAGATTCCTCCTAATGTTCCCCTAAGCTCCTAGTAAGCCTCTCCAAAGCCTTTGGGATCACACATCCAACTAAGGGATCCTGACCTTTCTTCCTTTCAATTCAAGAAACTTGTTTAAAATTAGTCTTTTTAATTTGATTTGCGTTTTTTAATCTCTTTATAATAAAATAACTAATGTCTATTTTATTTTATGTAAATTAGTGATAATTTATTCCCCCTCATTTGTACCCTTACCTAATCCATTACTATGTCGAAATTCCATAAGGGTTCCTTCCTTTCACATTTTTATCCATGTTTCCTAATATTGTTACAACCTTTTATTTTCAAATAAAAATTATAGGGTGTGTTTTATAACTTCCCCCATACATCCCTTGTTATTTATGAGTTATGAGATACCCCTTTCTCACTCATTAATCCCTCTAGTGTACACCCATTACCATGCCAAAATTACGTAAAGGATTTCCCTCTTCTCATTTAAATTTAAGAATTTATTTTATATTATGAATATAAATTACATTTCACATGTTGGGATATTATGTTAAATGATCCCTTTAATTTATATCCCATGTATAAATTATTATATTCCCCTTTCTCTCTCATAAACCCAATTTATGAATTTTTATACGACATCGTTATGCTGCCAAAATTTCACTGTGATTTTCCATGCCAGAATCATCATGCATTTGATACCATACCCATTCCTCTATCAAGGGTATTAAAAATTATGCACATATACTTATCAAATGAAACCTTACATGTATGTATTCTGCATTACTTTATTGAGGAAAAAATTATTATGTTGAATGAATCCATGTTATATGATCTATATGGAATACTTAAGTATGAGATTGAAATGATTATGAAGGGTGTGCCCTGATAGCTCTCCAATGCATTGGGAAATTTTTAGTATCATTATACATCATATTGGGATAGGGGTTTAACTGATTCCTTTATTGGAATTGTTTCCATAAAGTTAGGATATGGTTTTACCTGATTCCTTTATTTTAATGATTTTTTTGTTTTAAGTTGTTTCCACATTTCCATGTTATGATAATCAAGCTATATCATGCTTTTGTGTTCATGTTTCTCTTATGCTCTACTAATATGACTATTTCCTAACATGTATTTTATTCTTCATATTATTGCATATTTACTCCCTTACTGGGATTTATAGCTCACCATTTTCTTATGTATGTCCTCAGGTTATCACATAAAATTCCAAGTATGAAGGAATGTTTTGTTCATGTAAAATAATTTTTCAATAAAGATGTCTATTTCATGTATTAAGTTGTTATGTACTATTCTTAATCCCCAAAAACACTAAAAATATCAATTTTATAGTTTATATTAAGTTAATTTTTATGTAATAAATCATGTTTAACTGTCTAATAAAGACCATGGTCTTTATTATCACGCACTACTAGAAAGCTGACCTTTCCCAACGCTTCTATACCAACGGTTTGTAAAAACCGTTGGTATATGTCCCCTTTCCCAATGGTTTGGCCAAACCATTGGGAAAGGTAGCCACAAATTCCAACATCACACCCAAAACCAAAAAACCTATACCAAAAGTTTTGACAACCATTGGTATAGGTCTATACCAATAGTTTTGACAACCGTTGGTATATGTCCTTTGTTTTTTTGGATCTTCTTACTGAGAACAATATATAAATAAAAATTTAAAATAATTATGAGAATACATATATATATTTATGAAATTATTTTCACAAAAGTCATGTTAGTTTAGTGGTTAGGTCGTTCAATGATAAACTAGGGGTCATGGGATCAAGTCCCAGCGAATGTTTTTTTTGAAATATATATACCAACAGTTTTATGGAACCGTTTGTATAGATTTTCATATTACTTATACCAATGGTTTTCCCAAAACCTTTGGTATAGACCTATCCCAATGGCTTACTTCGCAACGGTTCTCCAAACCTTTGGTATATGCTATACCAACGGTTTGGAGGCCTATACCAATGGTTCCAAGCCATTGGTATAGGTTAGTTTTCCAGTAGTGACGCCATCACGAGCTACAAGTAGAGGATTAGGATATACCGAAGACGACCTTTAGATGTTATTATGGTAACTATGATTATTTGGTGATGCCCTTCGGTGTGATGAAATCCCCATCAATGTTTATGGGAGTCATGAGCCAGGTCTTTCATCCTTACATAGACCGGTTTTTGGTACTCTTTGTTGACATCATCCTTTTGTACTTGGCATCCAAGGAGGAGCATTCGAGACACTTAATGATAGTTCTGGACTCACTCTGAGAGCACCAAATTTCCCAGAAACACTCAAAGTGCCTATTATAGATTTAGGAAATACACTTTATGGGACATGTCATCTTAGTGTTTGGAGTGGTAGTGGACCCTTCCAAGGTCGAGGTAGTGTTATTATGGTAGCCACCTAAGAGCGTGACAGAAGTTTGGAGCTTCCTTAGGATAGTAGGCTATTACCAAAGATTCATAAATGATTTATCAAGGATATCAGCACCTAAGAGAGTTTTGACTCAAAAGGGGCATCCTTTTTGTGAAAATTATGTTCAAGAAGGCTATTCAGCAGTTGAGGTAGAGTTTTATGAGCACTCTAATCTTGAGATTTCCAGAGGAGGGTGTCGAGTACAGAGCGTTTTGCAATTCATTAGGAACTGGACTTGGTTGTGTCCTAATGAAGATGCAAGTGGTGATTACCTATGGTTAATGCTAGATGATACCAAATGAGTAGAACTATGTGACCCATGATATTGAGTTTGTAGCAGCAGTCTTAATGTTGAATTAGTTTTGAAACTACCTGATGGATGAGCAGTTTGTCATCTATACAGACCATAAGAGTATCAAGTATATATTCACTCATAAGGGTATCAACTTGAGACATAGGTGATGGCTAGAGTCCCTCTAGGATTATGAATTCTAGATTTTCTATACTCTTTGGAATGGGAATGTGGTAGAATATGCTCTCTATAAGATATCTAGTTCATGGTTTCTAAAAGAGGCATTAGAGAAGTTGTGTATGTTGCAGTTATCTTTATTGGATGAAGATGGAGAAGCTTACCTCTAGTTGATAGTTTTCTTACCTCCACTCTTACAGTGAGTTAGAAAGTAAAATCTTGGTGATACCAACTATGAGACCCTATGTACTCATATGTCTATAGGTCACACTCCTTATGGATATTCCAAAGGTGGGGAGTACGTCATTTTTTTTTGAAGAAACACTGTAATACTAGTTATGTTGTGGGAGGAGGTTCTGAGGGAGTTTCATATGTCCCCTTTGGTAGTACATCCTAGTGTGGTGATAATGTATTAGGAAATCTAATGTCAGTTTTTGTGGCTAGGGATGAAGAGAAGAGTTGAATATTTTTTTTAATGACTTACTTATTAGCAAGTGAAGGTTGATCACCAGGTTCCAGTGGGTTTAGCTCAACTCCTTGAGGTGGTAAAGAGGAAGTGGTATGGGATATATATGGAAATAATTATGGGTTTACCACATATATTTAAGGGAAATGATTCCATCTAGGTTATTTTTAACCAACTTACCACGTTGGACCACATCCTAGATATATGAGAGTAGAGTTCCAAAGAGATCTTGGGACGCCTCTACGTTCTGGATATAGTTGGATCCATTGAGTTCCATATTTTATATTTTCATATCATGATCTTATTTTTACATCATGGTTGTGTAAGAGATTATAGGAGACATTTGGGACCCAGTTCTTCTTGAGCACAAATTTTAACCCACAAACTAATAGATAGACAGAGTAGAGCATTCAAGTTCTAGAGGAAATGTTACCTACTTACTTTTTAGACATTGGACGTAATTGGTAGGATTTTCTACCACTATAAAAGCTTGCATAAAACAATAGATACCATTCCACCATTGGTTTGGAACCATTTTAGGCATTATATGGGTGATTGTGTAGGTCACCACTTTCTAGAATGATCCAGGAGAGTCAGTGATCATGGTACCAGAGTTTGTGTGAGCAACTACAGAGAAGGTGAAGATCATCCAGGAGTGGATGAAGACTTCACAAAGATATTAGAAGTATTATGTTGGCCGGTGATAGAGGCCTTTGTAGTTTTATCAAGGATACCATGTGTTCCAATGGGTTTCACCTCGAATAGGGTTACACAGATTTGGTCATGGTGGCAATATAACTACGAGGTTCTTTGACCCTTTTCAGATACTGCATAGAGTTGGAAAGGTGGAATACATCAAAGATCTACCTATGTAGTTAGACCAGCTAAATGAAATCTTCCACATGTTTCATCTATGAAGGTATGTGTATAAAACATCACACATCATTGACTCGGGTGAGCTGGTCATCAAGGATGGAACAACTTTTTTGGAGTACCCAGTAGATATTTAGGATCATTTAGAGATGATACCATGTGGGAAATTGGTTCCTTTGGTGCATGTTTAGTGGAAGCATGGAAATATCTATGAGAGAACAAGGGATCAGGAAGCTCAGCTTAGTGCTCAGTACCCTCATATTTTTTAGTAGCCTTTGTTTTGGCTTTCTCGGGACATAAATACCCCAGGTTAGGAGAATATAATTACTCATATATTCTATGTATTTTTTTTAAAATATTATATGGACTAATATCAAGAATAGGCACTAAGACAGTGTGATATTCCAAGGCCCGGTGTTCCCGGAACAAATTTTTGAAATATATTAAAATATTAAATAGCACACACATGTGGTTTTCCTAAAACAATCGACTAAAATCTAAAAAAAGTGTCCATATTAGAAATATGAGGGAACTATTATGTTATGAATAGTCGTATTACCCTATGTGAGACCTAACATTAGTCAGTTCAGGTTGATTGTGGATAGTCATCACAGACTCTTAAATGAATAAAATAAATTAAGAATGTTTATTTTATTTCAGTTGTTGACATAGATATGTTTTAACCTATTATTTTTCTCTTTAAATGTATCCATATGTTAGAGATCTAGGGTTTTACATATAACCCAAGAATCATCTGGAGACATTAGAGAGAGTGATTTGGAGAATTCTCTCAAGAAGACGATGATGAAACTTTGGATCATCGATTGGCACACACCAATCTTGTTAGGTCTCACCAACAATGATGGAAGAGTTACATATATTCATTAGCGAATGAAACTAATTGAGTTAGGATGTGTTATTTTTATTTTCTTTCATATTCTTGAATTCCTATGTTGAACATGGACTAATCCACAAACAGATTAGCCAGCAGGTCAATCATTTTTCGTGGGATGGACTATTTTTAGGATTTATTAGGAGTAGATTCTTTAGATTAGTTTAGATTTATTTATCATTCTAATAGTGACAAACCAAGATCAACATGAAAATCAATCAAGGATTATCCCTCTCAATTTTTTGTTCTTTTATCTCCCATTTCATACATTCTTCATTCTTCCCCACGCTTTGAACCCCTTGTGAAAAATTGATTATTGTGACTTCAATTAATGGATCAATGATTAGAAACCATATATCTAACATCAGAAAGACTCAATGGAGGTGCAATGGTGGGTGTGGAATAGAATCGAATGACATTGGGTGTTGAATCCATGTTCTTCTATGGAAAATAGGAAAAAATATGATCATGTTTTCTGAGCCAATTAAAGGCCCAAATCTTGTAAATTATTTTTTAAGAAGGCTGGATGAGCTTGGATATGGAGATTCAAGGTGAAAAAATCAAAGGAATGTAATATAGGTGATCAACATCTCAAGATAGAGGAAGAAGATGAGTTTTTGGAAAACCTGATACACACGACGTGTATTCCCCGACGACAGAGCATGTGTACACCTTTAGAGGAACAAGGTGTGTACTATGGGAGGTACATAGAAACGAAGTGGATTATATGGGTTCCCTATATTGAATGTACTCCCCCACATGACTTTTCCTAGATCTGGTACATGGGATACCTTGTGTACTGTTATATAGGAAGAGACACAAAGTTTGACGACATATATTGAAACACAGCCAGAGTACATGGGAAAAAGTTGGATGATAGGAAAAAACCTTTAACCCTTCTATACAACATATACCATTATTGTACATGAAAAGATTTAAATGACAAGATCCTTTGTACACGTGCAGTACCCAGTGTCATGGTAAATGTCATGTGATCCTACTACATGTTGTGTAACCTTTTCTATAAGAATTGACCTTATTTTCCTCCATATATTAGAGAAGTTTCATTAGGGTTCATTCCATTCATTTTTTCCCTGAAGGTTGGTAGGAATAATTTCATACAACTAGGACTATGATCCCTTCAGTAGGACATCCTGGATAGAGTTGTTGGAATCCCTTGAGAGGCCTGAAGTAGGATCTTCTATTCATCTTAATGCCCAAGGTGGAGTTCTTGGTATCTATGTGACCAACAATATGAGGTATTTGATCCTCTACTTAGAGGCTTAATCATGATTGAGTTGTTGGTATCAACTCATGGCCCTAGATGTGATCCTCATCTTTGTATATTATTCTCTTTATACTTTTAGTTAATCACTATCATGACAGTACCTGATGAGCGATATCTCTCAGACAGGCATCATTAGTGCTATCGAACTCATGCGTGTGTCCTTCAGGATGAGTCGTCCATGGAATATTTGAGCTTAATTCACGTGGTTGGTATAAAGTGGTTGTGAATTACCTCTAGAATATGAGTCTTGGTTTGAGTATATCTGGGTATTCCTGTTATATGTGCTTTAGAAATATACCTATGTAGATATTACTATACTTTATTTTGTTGTATTGCTTTCTGGTTTCGAGGTATCCTACCTAGTATTATTATACTCACCCCTACATGGGATATGGATGAATGTATCCTCTCTTGTGAAAATGATCAAGATTTTGATGGAGTCTTAGGAGGATGAGGAGCATACAGTACTTTGTGAGACCAGGCAGACCAAGGTGTGTTCTTATGGCTACAGACAATATCCCCAATACCTTTACATATAGGCTAGACTTGTGTTTATATACTCTTTGTGGTGATATTGTATTTTGTCCCTATTTAGATTACTATACTTTCCATTATACTCTTGTTGTGGGAAATATTTTTATACATGCATTTGTTACTTAGTGGGTTTTTCATTTCATCATTTTATGGGATTGTAGATTTTTTCATGCATACATGTACATAAGAAACACCTACCACGTTAGGGATATGCATACTTGGTACTAGTCACCAGCCCATGGCCTATTACAGATGATATTGGGGAGTCACAGAACGGGACACAATAGGACTAGTCCTGAAATTATCGATCAATATTTTAGATGTTCGGAATGTGGGAATTATTCGGGTAAATAACCTAAACTAAAGGATTACTCTAATATTAAGGAAGAGAATATACTTTATCTTTCACTAATGTTTATCATGGTGGACAATGAACACTTATCCTCTTATATATATTTTTTTATGTTATGTTTACATTTATGAGATTGTGACCTATGAAATTATTATTAATCCTCAATCAGTTGAATTTTATTTTATTTTGATCATTGATATGATATCCATATAGCTATCAAATTTAAATTACAAGACTAAGGAAATAAAATTTTATACTCCAAATCAACCTATGAATGTTACTTGGTATAAGGCTGAATATGGGATTCTAATGTAAATTTCTTTTGTTTTATGGGAATCAATTTCTTTTCATATGTGGTTTTTTTCTCATATGATTTTGGATATAGTAAACAACAAAATTATTCATATTTTACAGGAGTTTTTAATGTATTTTTGGATGAGTTTTCTAGTCTAACTAAGAATCATGAATTTTATATTTCAATAGAAGACATATATTCTAGTGAACTTATTTCAAATATTACATATATAATATCCCCAATTTATTTTTATTAATTGATTAATCACCACCATGAGAATCTATAAAGGGATTCATATTCCCACATGCTTCACCATGGGGTGTACCAGTTCATTTTCTTATGAATAAAGATTGGTTATTGTGTATTATCATTCATTATCATGAAATGGTAGGTTTATTATCATGAAAAATTATATTCCTCGTTGAAATAATGATTTTTATGATCAAGTGGTAGGAGATCAATACTTTTTAATGATTTAATTATAATCTAGATATTGATAATTGAGGTCCAAGAAGGATGATAAACCCAAAACAAACTTCGCAATGAATTATGTGCATTATAAATATACAATGATTCCATTTAGACTTACATATGACACTACTATATTAATTGATCTATTGAATATAGTCTATATAGGTTACAAAAATTACTTTTTGTTAGTATTTATAGATGAAATTCATCTATATTCAAAGAGAAAGAGCCTGAAGATCATTTTAGTATTGTATTGAAGACCCTAATTAAATTTATTTTGTATGATTAATTTTTAAAGTATGGATTATTTCTATAGAATGTTTCATTCATGGATCATAAAATCTTCAGTGAGGGAATATGAGTTGATCGTTAAAAAGATGTAAGTTACAGATAAAGGTCCTAGACCAACCATGTTGACTGAGATATATGGTTTTATTGGGTTCCTTGGATACTACTAAAAATTTTAAGATATTTCTCAAGGATATTAAATTAAATAAAAAATTATATATAGAAAGGACCCATATTTAATTAGACAAATGAATTCAATGAAAATTTCACATAATTGAAAAGATGGCTATTTATTGATTTTTTTTCTCACACTACCCTAAATTTGGGAAGAGTTTTTAATCTATAATGATGCATTTAAGAATGAAATGGGATTTCTACCCATTCATAATTATAAGGTGATATCTTATTCATGATTTCATTTAAAAATTCATGGAAAAAATAACCCAACTCATGATTTGGACTTGGAATATGTAATTTCATATTGATGATATTGAGGCATTATCGTTGTGGTGGATGAAATTATATATATATAGATCATAAAATATTAATGTATATATTCACATAGAAAGAAAAAAATATGTACCACAGGTGATTTTTGGAGTTGATTAAATATTATTACTACTTAATATATTACTAAACTAGGAAGGAAAACAAGTTGGATGATGTTTTATGTTGGAAGGAGTTAGCGAGTTTCTCCATTATAATGGTTAAAAGTGATATATTGAATATGAATTTGAAACTTATGGACCATGAGATCCTATTGAAATATAAATGATAAAATATTTCTCAAATTAATTTTGAGCCATCAATTCATGTTATTAATAAAGAGGTGTAGAAGAGCGATGAAGAACTGTAGAATAAGGTAAGGAATTTTCCTAATTTCAGCCATGATAGTGATGAAATGATCAGGATAAATAATAGAGTATGTGTCTAATAGAAACTATAATTTTAAAATGATCTATTAGATTAAGTTTGTTGTTCTTAATTCTCCTTTCACCCTTGAAGTATGATGATTTTAAAAGATATTAAAGATCATTTCTAGTGGGACAACATGATGAGTGATATTTCATAGAATATATCATGACACCTAGTATGTAAAAAATTTTAGGATGATATATGGAAATCAAAGAGTATTTTATAGAAATTAAATATTTAATAAAGAAAATGTGAAATAATTACTTTGGATTTCATCATTTAAGTCCCCAAAACATCAAAACTTCAAAATCATATTTTCATTATAGTTTATATCCTTACAAAATCAATTAATTTCCACCAATACAAATATGGCCTTTATCAGTGCTAGAAAAGTCGATTAACAGCTCTGAAAAAAGTGTTGTTAATCAAGGTGCTAATAAAGGGGAGTCCCTTTTATCAACACTCTAAAAAGAACTGATAAAGGCCCCTTTTATCATCCCTAAAAAAAAGCACTGATAAAAGTCAAAAAAATTAAAAATAAAATAAAAATAAAATAAAAAATAATTATATATAATGTCGGGAGAGATTTTAATAGCACTTGACCACCCCTTTAACAGCGCTAGGCCCCCTCACACACTATTGCATGCACCCCCCCCCCCCCCCCCTCACACTCACCCATGCGCACCCCTTTGCATCCACCCAAACTCGAACCCATGACCTCCCCCCTTTCACGGATGCACCTTTACCACTAATGCATTTCATTTTTTTCTCTATTTAATGATATATCTATTTATTTATATATATATAGTTATATTTATTCTTATGTTAATATAGATTCATATTAATATAAATATATTTATTCATATATTAGTATATATATTTATATATATTTATATTTATCTATATATATATTTTTAGTTATAATTTTTTATCTGTATATTTATTTGTATATTAATATATACTTATAAGATTAGTTTTAAATACATTTATGAAATATGTTTTTTATGTGTGTTTATAAATAAAAAAATACATACATACATACATATATACAACACACACACAAACACACACAGACACATATATATTTACGAATAAATACATATATATGTGTATTTGAAAATCCATAGAATGTTAAAATGACCATAGCCTATCTTCCAGAAGCCCGTTTCAACTCCATAACCAGTAAAATTGAATAAAATGAAACAATATTTGATATGATATGTGTTACAGGCCTAAAGGACATTCGTATCAGAAGTTATACTTGTTTGAATGTTAACAAATTAGGGTATCCCGACTAAAAACTCAGTTTTGGAGGTATTATGGGCATTTTTTGGCCTTGAAAAATGTTACACAAGATTTTCTTCTATCACTAGCATATAGATCTCATCGCAGGATTCGATTTGATATATTGTAGAGCTCAAACGGACACCCGGATCAAAATTTATGGCCATTTGAAGTTTGAGTTACATTTTCAACTTATTTTAGATCTTTTATTAATTTTTTTGATTTTTTGTGTCTTCAAATTGTTATTAAAAGATTTTAAATAAATAATAATTAGTAAATTATTAATTAGTAATATTTTTTAAAATATTTTAAAGCAATTTTCACTATTTTTTTATATTAAATGAAATGGTCTATTTATACATATCTAAAACATATTTAAAAAATATATATTATATTTATATCAATATAAATATACTTATATAACAATATTTTATTTTTCATGATTTTTTTGAAACACAAAAATTATAAACTGTAGGAAAAAAGCACTGATAAATCCCCCATTTATTAGCACTACTAAAAGAAGCACTGATAAAGGGGTCCCCTTTATCAGCACTTTTTTTAGCAGTGATAAAAGGGTACCGCTTCCCTTGCCTGTTTTTGTAGTAGTGTTCATTAAAATTAGATAAGATATCTATATTTCTCATCATTTACAGATATTCATTAAGGATGTTTTATGTTTTCATATAGAAACACATTCTATTTTATTTTATCGATATCTTATGATTTCCTCGATGTTCTGGAGAAGTCTTTTATAGAAGTAGAATATTAGATTTAGCTTCATCACTATATATATTATAAAAATAGATGTTCTAAATGAGAGGAAAATTAAGTCCCAATATGATATGAAAATATCATATTATATATATTTAAAAGGTTTTTGGGATCAAAACCTTCCAATTATATAATTGTCTTATAACTATAGCTTTTACTCGAGCATTATGATAGCTCCTTATGAAATACTCTACAAAATGAAGTACAGATCACTAACATGATGAGATGTGGATGTAGAAAGAATGATACCAAGTCCAACTCAAGCTGAAGAAATGGTATATAATGTTATATCCATTCTTAATCACATCAGATAAGCACCAATTAAATATAAAATTTAAGTTCACAATAATCGCTGAGAACTATATTTCATATTTAGTGAAATAGGAAAATATGAATATATCTTCAAAATAAGGTTATGATATTTAAAATGAGGTTAATTTGGTACCAATATATATCATCCCCTTTAAGATTATTGATCTAATTAGGATGGTAGTTTATAATTTGAGGTTCTACTAAATATCTCTCAGATTCACAATTTTCTCTATGTATCTCTTCTGAGGAAGTACACAATTGATTCTACACATGTAATAAATATATAGTTCATAAAACTAGTCCATGACCTCTCTTATGTGAAAAAATAAGTAGATATTATATAACAATACCAGAAGGTGTTGTGGAATAGGAAAACTTACCTGGTTAATGTTTTCTAGGGAAATAATAAATTTGAGGAATCAATATGGGAACCCGAGGATTTAATGATTTAAAAGTATCCTTAATTATTTGTATTATAGTGAAGGAATTTTGAAGGATAAATTATTATAATGGAGGTATAATTTATCACCCTTATATTTTGTGTTATATTTTTCATTAAATAGATTTTATACATTTGATAACTTACTTTATATGCAACATAGTGTATAAACAACCTATGATATACTATTGAAATATTATTATCTAATGTGAAAGTTTTAACCTAGCCCTTGGATTTAGCTATATTAATTAGACTAATTAAATTATGAAAAATTATTTTTACATATTTTTAAAAATAATTCATTTGTTATCAATTGGATAGATATGAAAAATCATCAAAAATTAAAAATAGATGTTTTTGTTAAAAACAAAATTTTATTTGTGAATTGTGTTTTTGTCTTAAAAAATAAAAAAAACTCTATTTATGAATTATTTTATTGGAATTCATCTATTATATATTAAATTATATGTTTTAACATTAATATAATATCCTTTTATAGGAAAGGAATTAGAGTAAATTCAGTTTTCTGAACAATTATTTCTTTAAAAATATATTCCTTACATTTCTCTTTGTGATGTTATATTAAAAATAATTTCTACCATTTATTGAAACTAAAGTTTTCAAAATGGTTTTTAGGTTTGGATTTAGTATCAATTTTCTTTAATGATTCCAATTTTATTTTTTCATAATAAATAGTAATTATGGTAAATATTTACTCCTTTGATAACTGTAAAAAGATGATAAATGGAGTTAAACTAATATATATATGGGTTAAAATTCTAATAAAACCTCTCTAAATGTTATTTTTATGAAGATATTTCTTTGTTATATTACCTTACCTTAGAATTCATGCCCATTTTTTCTACTTTAATTAGAAAATGACTTTATATTATTTAAATATTTTAAGTAATTCCAGGTATATCCCTCCACTCCCTTATCAAAGGTAGCATATTTCTCTCTTTTATTCACAAAAAATTAATCCTTATATATCATCCAATCCACACAAAAAATATATTATTATATTTATTTCATTATATTTGAGCTTATATTTATCTATTAATACCATCATATGAATGATTAGTGTGTAATCCAAAGAAGGTCACTCAAAGAATAAGTAATCATCTCAGCTGACTCTTTCAATGTTTATTAATTCTTATAATTCCTATAAATCTACAGTATCAATCCTCACATTATTAATAAAATTTAATGAATATATCTTGAATTTATTTTTGTGGTGAAATAAATCTCTATTTAATTTTTATCTAATGGAAAAAAATCACTAATGCATACAATTGGACTACCATCTCCATGAAGAAGTGTCTTTTATTTACCATCATCATCTACCATGAATGGTAATATAGATTAATTCAGTTGATACATATTATTATTAAAAAATAAATATGAATCTGTATAAATATTATATTATCGACCATTTTACCCTTCCATATTTTGTAAAATTATAATGTCTTTCAGGGGTACCTATCGACTACCACCTCCATGAAGCGATGTAATTTGTGTTTCAAATACATTTTACATGGATGGTAATAAAGGTATATTAAATATATATATATATATATTATGATATATTATTTATTCTATAATTGTTAATTATAATTTATCTTTATTTAATTCCATCAATCAAAAATTTGAAACATCACATGTGTATACTTTGAGACTACAATATTTATGAAGTGATGTAATTCATTTCTCACTACAAATTTTTATGAATGATCATAAAAGAATTTATTATAATTAAATAAAATATTTATGATATTATAAATATATTATCTATGATTAAATAATTTTCAAGGTGTAAGAAAAATAACTATCAAATTTTTACATTTATGGAAAATATTCTAGTATTATCTTGAATTGTCATTTTAAAGAAGAATTTTAAATACAAGGGTTATTGGAAAAAACAAAGTAATCTAAAATCGTAAGTTATTTATTAATATGGTTCTATAATATATATTTAATAAAAATATATTTTTCATATATTAAGATTAAATTTGTATGAAGAAATATGATATTGGTGGTAAGGGTTCCTCGTCTCACTTTAATTTCTTTGAGACCCATTCCATATTCACTATTTATTTCTTTTGTGTAATGAATATTCTCTAAATGAATTTATTTTAAAATTATTTTTATTTAAATTATATGTATGTTATAATCCATCTATAGTTTTATATATTATTATACCTTGAATAAAACATTTCCAAAGTTGTAAGGTTTTATGTTACTATCAGAGATCATTTAGTATTATCTATGTCAAATTTTTTTTTATGAAAATTATATGATAATTCTCCTTTAAAACCTATTTATTATCTTATTGTATTATTTTTCATAAAATTTTTATGCATTTTATCCATTTTAGACTCTTTTTTAATTGAAATGATTAAGAAAATATTCCTATGAATAACCAACCTTATTTACACTTTTACAGATAAACATTTTATTCCTAATCCATACTCTTCAAAATATTTAAACTGAAAAAAAAAATTACATATATTTGAATGTTTTTACAAATGTCATTATTAGTACATCTTAATTTATTTACAAAGGACTAAATGGAATAATTCTAAAATAAATTTTGACTGATTATTTTTTTTACTTGTTACATAAGTGTAAAAAAATGTTTTCTCTTAACATATATGTCATGAATAAACATTCAAATCATCATGAAAATTATTTATTTTAAAGATTACATTACCTTTTTCATGTTTTTTTTCAAGAAAATTTCTCCCTCAATATTTTATTAACTATTAGTTATAATGTTATAACCAAAAAATGATACTTTTATCATGTTTTAATTCAAAGGTTAAAATTCAGATATTAAGGATTTTTTATCTTTTTCATCATCCTTTAAAGATTTTTGTACATCATGGGGGATATAATCTTATGAAACAACCCAATTTTATTCTCTAAACACCTTATGATGATTTTGATTTATGTATGATTCTATGAAACCTTTTTTCTTCCATATTGATAATTAAGTTATGATGAAATCATTATGAAACCCATTTATTTCCCATGGTTTAGTATATGATTACATGATTTAATAACTATAAACCATTTATTTTCCATGGTTTATAATATGATGATATTATGATGTTTTTATAAAAACTGTTTCATTTTCATGGACTATTCTATGATAAAATGATCAATTCTTTATGATATTGATGCACACATGTGTTTGGTTCTCATTATGTAACTTGTGGAATCAATATTATATTCCCCCTCCCCATTGACTTCTAAATTGATTAAAAGGTTTAAAAAATCCTAAGAGATGATGTAGTTGGGAATATAATAATAGATAACATAGATGATCAAATATTAAGAGGTGATTAACATAATTATATATAATTTAATCCTTATAGAATTTTGGAATTGTCTTGTTTAGGCAATTAAATGACGAATTTATGATGCTTGAGATATTATTATGATTTTATGTGATTATGATTCACCCAAGAAATAATTATGTTGTTTTATAAGTCTTGTGATATTCTGTAATGTATCATGATTGATTTTTTATGATTCTTTTGTCTTATAACCCATGTATTTTGAAATGCTAAAGAAGTAATCCTTAACTTCTATTCTATGATCTATAAATTACTAGATATGATCATTATATGTTTTAACGTTGATATCATACACTTGTTCTTTTCCTATTATAATATATGATAATCAAATGATATCTATAATGTTTACACACACTGAGATTCAGGGATCACTCATTCATATTTATCATTTCCTCAAGTTATGAATAAAGGTTTAATGTAAGTTATTTCTAATAAGGGTACTATATGAGAGGGACATTTTTTGAGATTATAAATATATTTTTTTAAAAAGATGACTATGTATCTAGTCTCCAAAGACTCTAAACCATTATGATTCTATAGTTTGTATTGTTAAGATATGTTTTCAGTAATCAAAAAAATGATGAAATATTTATGTGTGTTATGTTTAGGTCACCTTTGTAGGACTTACACATAATATTACATTTATAGTATATCTCACAGGGAATATGTCCCATTGAGGAAGGTGATCACTTATATGTAATATTACCCATTGTGGTATGATATAGTGCTTATAACTAGTTGGAGGCACCAATATGTGACTACCTCATTTTTTATGTGATTGGGAAGGATGGGTTGACTTGTCGGAAATATAGCTTAATGATGATGATATTGAGGATTAATTATTTATTAGAAAACCAGTTCTCAGGTGAAACTAACATGAATACTTCCAAAAGGAATTTTCTCTCTCTAATGATTATTAATGAATCTTTGTGATGAAATATCTAATGGTAACATGGATAGGGGGTATACCTAATAAGGCTCCCAAGAATGGATGGATAATTCAGTGAATAATGATGACCAACACAATACTTCAACAACCATTATGCATATCATAATCTAAGAGAGGTATCGTAAAAATAATCATGGTATGAGCCCTATTTATCAAAGAAAATCATGATCATTGTTACAATGAGTCCCTAATATATATAATTATATATATGATGAAAACCTATGAGATTCCTTTATAAAAAGAATACCCAATTGAAGGGGTTCATGATAGTGTAAATTATGTGATGATGTGAATATAGTGATTTTTTAGGGGAATTATAATTATATTCCCAAATAGGATACCTAGGAGAGGGGATGTTGTACCATTGAAATTAAGGTAGGAACAGTACACTGGTGTGTGGATAAAATAATTTGGTCCACCCTACTAGAAGACCTAGGTGTATATATTTTTTGAACTGTAGTTTCATGGGGAGGATTTACACTAGTGGAGGTCTAATAAAAGGTTCTTGTTCACCATAGTGGTGGTCTATGTGGAGATTCTAAATTATAATAAAATATGTATGTGGTAAAAATTGTGATACTTCACCCTAGAGGAGGGATAGATGAAGGGTTAATTATTCACCCTAGTGGAGTCTAAAAAAGGATGGGGCTTCTTCCAACTATGTTTCTTAGAAAAGGGTTATTCTTCACCCTTGTGTACGAACAAGTGAAGGGGTGATACTTCATCCTAGTGGATGTCTTAGAAAAGGGTATTTTCTTACCCTTGAGTTGTCTTAAGATAACTATTGAACCTATACCTCAGTGGTGGGATAATAATAGGTTTCACCCTAGTTAATTTGGGTCAAGGCTATCATCTATTCATGGTGTCAGTAAAGTGGTCCACCCTAGATTGATTATCCTTGGTGGTATTTGGGTGAGGTTCACCTTGGTACAGTACTACCAGAGGGGCTAGTTTCACAGTGCTCTTATATTGTTGGTTTTAGGGGTCCATTTACTAGTATAAGTAAAGTAAGGATGAAGGGGGTTTTCAAAAATGTTTTCTTATGTATGAATTAATTACCCCATCCTTTATTTTTCTCCCATTGTTTTTAAACATTATAATCAACCAAAAAGGGGGCATTGATGCATGGGAAATGGGATCTTTTAATGTCTGTTTATATCTTCATGTTTCAATAAATATGTTGCAAACTAAGATCCAAAAGGGTCTATATATAGAAAAATATTGGATATGGACTAAAAGTAGTTTAAATAATATGTCGATTTCCGCATGTGAACCCAGCAGAAAGATTATGACCCACTTGTGACTTCACGTAAGTACATTGAGGAAAATAGCCTTACGCAAACACATAAAAACCAAGGCACGCAGATTTAGGCACATGCACATGGATATATGAGAAGTGTCTACTTACTTAGTTGGGAGTATTATACATGCGAATTCATTCCCTTTATCCCAAAAAGGGGTTTGAATAGAATTTTATGCATACCAATACATATAAAAGTAATTAATAAGGGTGTTAATATACCGAAATCGAACTTGTGGTAAATTAAGTATAAGATATCATATACCATTATATATATATTTTAATAAGTAATTAAATATTATCCCATTAGCATTAAATTTTGTATTTTTATTTTTCCAAAATAATAAATATTCATATAAATCAAAAGATACATACTAATTATAATCCAATGATTGGTAATTATAGAGTCATTTAATGTGATTCATATTTATATAAAATATAAAAAAATCCATATTAATTTTGAGGTAAACATTGAAATTTTATCCTTTTTCTAATTTAAATTATAGAAAGTATTATTAACATCCATTATATATCAAATATTTTAAATTTTATCATAAATTTAATAAATTTAATTCATTTACTTAAAATAATAATGGTTTATTATAAAAATAAAATTAAATCAGTATCTTGTAATTACATAGAATTAAAATTTCTATTTACTTATGGTAAATGATATAACACTACATGAATGAATATAATTCCACTTTTAGGAAAAAATTACTATTCCCACTGATATTATAGAAAATCTATCTCCATTACCAACTCACCAGTTGAGTTCTACTCTAACACTTTTGATGCAATAAGTATGTATTTATTTTTTTGTTTATAAATTTCATTAATTTTATGGAGTTTTAAGAGAGAGGACATGAAAATACAGAAAATGTTATCAGATTCATGCTTCCAATGATGTGTCGGAAAATTATGACACTAACTTTGGGGTAGGAATATTTCAAATCTCGTGAGGAATTGACATTAACTGAACAACCAGAGAAAATTTTTAGCCTAATATGTATATTCTTTTATTTTTGAAATTTAAAAAAATTTCATTCATCTTTAATTAATATATAAATTATCATCATACAATCATTTATGATAGTTTTATGATCCCATATCTATTGACTCAAATGTCCCTCCTTACACCATGGTGATCTTATAATAATCTTCAAGTGATCTCTAAAGTGGTCACTCTCTTTAATTTCATTTCCCCCTCCTATTCTTCTTATTTATTATTATTTTTATCCATTATCAAGACATACTATGTGGTTGAACAAATTTATATGGTTTCTCTAAATCATGAGTGAATTTTATGTATTGGTTGTGTAATTAATTTATCTAGTATAATCATCTCTTATGGGAAGTGTTCGTGTCATTTTCTTTGCATTGAGGTAAGCAGTTTATAGAAGTCAATTTATTTGAAATTGCACTTGATTTTTTATATTTCTAAACATATTTCTGATTAATTGTACTCTTATTTTTATATTACCTTTAATTAATTAAAAAATGATTATCATTGGGTTTTTAATTAGAGTTTGAAATAAAGGATTTTTCAATGTGATTTGGATATTAAATAACTAAAACTGTATTTTTGTGCTCTATTAGTTCCAAAACATTCCATTGAATTATATTGTAAATAAATTATTTTCAAAAGATTTTATTTGAATTCAGGTTGACATTAGAAAGTGATATCTCATGATTTTGTGTTTGATATTATATTATGAATAATATTCCTACTGTATATAGTAATCAAGTTATTATTTTAACGCACAAGAGCCTCAGCCCAGTTGGTGAGGACTCTCTAGGTGCATCCAAGAGACCCAAGATCAAATCTGGGTGGAGGCATATTTCTGGTGCTGTAACAGTACTGTAGTAGGTACTGTAGCAGGCACTGTAGCAGGCACTATTCGGTATTGTATCAGCCGTAACTATTCATCCATCTAGGCCTTCGGGCCACCGGTTTTGTCCTCGGGTCCTACAAGGCTTTTCGGCCACCCAAGGCCTTCGAGACAGTTGATTATAAAGGCCTTCGGGCCACCTTAAGGCCTTTTGGGACACCCCATGGCCTTCGGGCCACATGAAGGCAGGCCCCAGACACACTACATAAAAGGAGCAGCCCTAGATGAGGATTTAGAGCAGGTGCACTCACCAGAGCAGAGCCAAATGGATTTTCAGAATGAGAGGGTAAGGCTATTCCATCGGTACCAGCATGTGCTTGCACGGGAAGCCTATCCAGACGGTCATGAAAATGTGGAGAGCTACTATCAAGATGCAGATGCTGGGGAGGGGCAGTTCCTTGTAGATAGTCTGGTTTGAATTCCCTAAGACCTTCGGGTCATGTAAGCTCCTAAGCCTACGGTCCAGGTAATCTCTAAGCCTACGGGCCTTGTAAGGATTCCCCCTCATCCCTTGAAAGGGGGGTTATCAAAAATCAATAAAAAATGAAGGTCTTCGGGCCATTTAGGAAGTTATTTTTTTAACATTATCTTTATTTTGATCTCGTTAATGAAATATATATGTTGACACTTGAATTCGTTAAAATGTGATTTATTTTATTTTTTCATTTTATTCTTCTATAATTTTTATTTTAATATTATTTTGATGATTGAGATATTAAATTATATGATTTTGATAATCCATTATATATTTCTATATTTGGAATAAGGTGAGTGAGATGTGATTTTATATAAATATTTTGTTCTATTTTTCATATTTCTTGGTCAGAGTATGTTTGCATAGTATTATTTCACTTAACATGGATTTTAGAAATCATCACAAGGATACATTGGTTGTGATGTAGGAATTTTTGGGACAATTGATACAATTCTTGAGTTGAAACACTAGATAGAATCCCTTATATAGCATCATTCATTTATTATGGAAACTATTACCCAATGAAGAATGTTGAGGGTATATCTAGAGTTTATAGAGTTAGGATCTCATCATAGGATTGTAGATAGTTCTTCCTTGGACTATCTGAGGGTATCTCCATAGAACCTAGGATGATTTTCAATGATTCATATTTTAATAAATGTTTTATAATATAGAGATCATGATGGTATCAATTCCTTTGAGATTGAATAATTTCATAAATATATTTTTTTATGTTTTCTTATATTGTTTTTTAATTATTTATTCCTTTGTTTTTTATTCTCATAATCCTTCTTAAATTTGATATAGAATTATTTTAACTTTTGAAAATGAAAAAAATTATGTTTAAATGTAACCCATTATTTTCATTCTCTATAAAGTGATTTATTTCATATTATATGTCATATTTGATTTATATTATAAAAATATGTTAAATATTTAATTTTTTTAACATAATAAATTATTTTTATTTTTGTAGAACCTATCACGATTATGATTTTATTTCATTAATCACACATAAAAACATGTTCTATGTAACAACCCAATGTTTTTCAATAAAAATTACCTTCATATAAATATGTCATAAAATAATATGAAAGAACAACATAATGGACTACTAAGTGATAAGTGACCTTTAAACATAATTTTGTCACTTGTGTGTTTGGAATTTTGAAAATCTGACATACATGGTTGCAATCAGTAAGTTATTTGGAGTCCAATAAGAAAAACTTAATATTTGGTGAATAGTAACCTACCCTAATGAATAGTGACATACCCTTGTGAATAGTGATATACCCTAAGTAATAGTAACCTTACATATGATAATATATAAATAATATTCAAGTTGAAAGTTCGATATGTCGATATTTTAGAATAAGTGAATTAATGTTTAAAAACTGGTTTCTTATAATAAATTATGATTTTAATTAAATATTAAAATAATAGTATTTAGAGAACTATTTTTTAAAAATGGACTTCATTTTTGGATTCTATGTGTCAAAAAATGGTTAGGTTGAATTTTTGGAATTTTTCTGAAATACTTGAATTTTTATGAATAGTAAAATACGATAATTTACAATAAATGCTAAATAAGGGATTTATTGAGTCATTGATGATGTCTTGATGATGTTAGACCACATGGTTCGGGATCACATGATAAAATTACTATTATTGGTCATGGAAGACTCACTATTCCTTGTCATGTGTGACAATAATAGATTAATGAATTTTATATTATGAAATCCCCTCTCTCCTCCACTATAAAAACCCTGTTTCACTACCTCTTCTCTTTACTCCTCTCAAGCCTTTTTTATTTCCAATATTCTTCCCAAATATCTCGCCAAGATCCTCCCCCACGTCCAAAAGCTCCTCTCCTCTTCAAAATATCATGCTTAGGCCCCTTAAGTAGGATCTCATGAGGAGGATTCAAGAGGTAATTTCTCTCAGTCTTTTCCTTTAAATTCCTTTCAATTTCAAGTTATTTTCTTATTTTTTTCCCAACATATCTTTATCCAAATGGTTTGGTAAATCTAGTATATTACATATAATATAATTTTATGATACTAATGGGATATTATATCATCCAACCTCATTCCCCTCTTCTTTTTATTTTATTAAAGAGAACGTTGTCCGTGAGGTGTTAATTTATCACCTTCAAGAACTACATGTTTTCTTTTTCCATTTATACCTTTAGATCGGGTCATGATACCATTTTTATTTTTGAACCAGGATATTTTATATTTATTATGTCCTATTAAAAGTTCTATAACTAACTTATGTAAATATTACTAAATGAATAATGAAAAGAAGTTCGTTGTGGTTAAAAAACCGCCCAAATTAACCCAAACAATCATCATTTAATTCTTATCTAATGATTCATCCACATGGTATTTAATATAATAAATTATAATATAATTTAAAATCTTGTAATATAATTAATAATATTTAATATTAGTTCTATATATTTACCCAAGTTTTACCCTAACTTCAATGTATGAATACAAGTGAACCGCTCAAGAAAAACCATAAAAACAAACATTCTCGAACAATGTTTTTAAACTCTATAACTCATCCAAAGGAACATAAAATAACTTAATGAAACCATAATGAACCATATTCATCTATAAAATGTTCTTGAATTGTTAATTAATTAATCTAATATGGTTATATAGGACATTAAAGTGAAGGAAGCGTTCGGATATAAGGTAAGGGGAAATTCTCGAACCCAACCTTCTTCCTTCAGGTTCTCCCTCTTTCACTCCATTTTTGGTATGATTACTCCTTAAAAATATTTTTTTCATCATTATATTACACATTCTGGGATATACATGTTCACTACTAGATTTTATGTCAAATATAATGTTTTCCAAAACAACTCTTCTTTCAAAAACACACCTTTTACTTCTCCCTAAAGATGGATGGTTCTTGTATCAAGTATGTTATTGTCGCTTTCTTTTGGGAACCAAAAGTTCATGAATGTTTTATTATGAGATGAAACCCATTCTTTTCCATGGGTCATTAATGTTCATTTTTTATATATGTTATATGTGGAATGCATGATAATGACAATGTTATGGTGTGATAGGTGCTCCCGGAATTATATAGTGCAATATAAATGTTTGAATATGACGGGTGCACCCAGAATTATATAGTGCAATATGAATGTTTGACTGTGATGGGTGTACCCAGAATTATACAGCGCTCCAATTAATTGGGTAAAGTGATGAATCTCGTGAGTAAAAGTGAAATGATGTGTGAACATGATGCTAGCACTGTTCACAACTATGTGTGGTAGTTAACCACTAAGACATAATGATTCATTTTTTAGGAATTTCCACATTTCAAGTCTTTTATTAATGCTTCCTCTAATGTTCATGGTCTTTTCCCTATGTTATGATTTTGATCACCCATTGTTATATTTTTCTTATCTATCCTCTTACTGGGATTTTAGATGGCCCCTTTTGAGGTATATCCTTAGGTGATTATGTGTACTAAAGAGTTTTCAACAGACAATAATAAGCTATAAAAGAAGAAATTAAATAAATGTAAATATTTTGTGTTGTAAATGTTTATGTATGGTTTGTATAATCCTTCAAAACCTAGACTGGATAAGGTCCTATACTGTATAATGTACTATGTATTTTTCTGTTATCCTTTATACAAAAAAAATACATACCATGTTTTAGTACTGAATCTAGAAGTGCGGGTTCAGAGCTTTACAATTGGTATCAGAGGTGGTACCCAGCCTTAAGTGTGGTCTACTGCCTGGTTTGAGATGTAGGGCCCACAACGAGAATGTTGTTCTCTAAAGGGGGGTGATTGTAACACCCCCAAATGATAAAGGGTTAAATGACTAAATGATATGACTCATGTCAATAAGGTGCACCTTCCTTTTCGGGAGTCTACCAGATTAGAACTCCACAGTTAAGCGTGCTTGGCCTGGAGTAGTGATCATGATGGGTGACATTCTGGGATGTTTCCCAGGGGTTTGTGAGTGAGGACCAAACACACTGAAAATGACATGTGTTGGCCTATGGGGAATGTCATTAGTCAGATGACCTGTTCAAGCATATGAGTGAGCCCTAGGGTGGTGATCGTGGGTCTGTAGAGTAACTGGTGGTACTTGTCATGCCAGGACCTGACGACCATGTTAAGGTGGGGTGTTTGTGTTTGGAATTTAGAAAATCCAACATACATAGTTGTGTTCAAGATGATTTTTGGAGTCTAATAGAACAGACATATTTTTTGGTGAATAGTAACCTACCCTTATGAATAGAAACATACCCTTATGAATAATGATATACCCTAATGAATAGTAACATTACCTATGATAATATATAAATAATATTCAAGTTGAAAGTATGGTATACCTATATTTTAGAATAAGTAAATAAATCTTTTAAAAGTTGTTTTTGATAATAAATTATGATTTTAATTAAGTATTAAAATAATAATATTTAGATTTTTTTTGAAAAATGGACTTCATTTTTGGATTCTACACATTGAAAAATGGTTGGGGTGAAATTTTGGGATTTTTCTAAAATACTTGAGTTTTTTATGAATAGTGAAATACCATAATTTAAAAAAAAAATAAACTAAATAAGTTAATTATAGAGTCATGTATGATGTTCTGCTGATGTAAGCCCACTTGGTTCGAGGACTGTCATTAGTTAGATGACCCTTTCAGGCATGTGAGTGAGCCCTAGGGTGGTGACCTTGTGTCTGCAGGGCAATTGGTGGTATTTGTCGGGCCAGGACCCGATGACCATGTTAAGGTAGGATTTCTGTGTTTGGAATTTCAAAAATCTAACATACACGGTTGTGTTCAAGATGATTTTTGGAGTCTAATAGAACAAACATAATTTTTGGTGAATAGTAACCTACCCTTATGAATAGAAACATACCCTTCTGAATAGTGATATACCCTAATGAATGGTAACTTCCCTATGATAATATATTACTAATATTCAAGTTGAAAGTATGATATACCTATATTTTAGAATAAGTAAATTAATGTTTTAAAACTTGTTTTTGATAATAAATTATGATTTTAATTAAATATTAAAATAATAATATTTAGATTTTTTTGAAAAATGGACTTCATTTTTGGATTCTACACGTCGAAAAATGATTGTGGCAAAATTTTGGGATTTTTCTGAAATACTTGAGTTTTTGAGAATAGTGAAATACCATAATTTAAAAAAATAAACTAAATAAGCTAATTATAGAGTCATGTATGATGTTCTACTGATGTAAGCCCACTTGGTTCGAAATAAAATGATACAATTACTATTCTTGGTCAAAAAAGACACACTATTCCTTGTCTTGTGGGAAATAATAAATTAATAAATTTTATATTGAGGAAACCCCTCAACCATCCACTATAAATACCACCCTGCACACCCTCATTTCTTCACACCTCTCATGCTTCAATCCTTGTCTAAAATCTTCTGAGGAATCTTCCTTATCCCCTCACCCATGTCCAAAATCTTCTTGGCCTGTGGGGACTGTCATTAGTCAGATGAACCGTTCAGGCATGTGAGTGAGCCCTAGGGTGGGGACCACATGTCTGCATGGAAACTGGGAGTACTTGGTGGGCTAGGACCCGATAACCATGTTAAGGCGGGGTGTCTGTGTTTGGAATTTCAAAAATCCGACATACATGGTTCTGTTCAATAAGATTTTTGGAGTCTAATAGAACAAACATAATTTTTGGTGAATAGTAACAAACCCTTATGAATATAAACATACCCTTATGAATAATGATATACCCTAATGAATAGTAACCTTACCTATGATAATATATAAATAATATTCAAGTTGAAATTATGATATACCTATATTTTAGAATAAGTAAATTGATGTTTTATAACTAGATTTTGATAATAAATTATGATTTTAATTAAATTTTAAAATAATAATATTTAGAATTTTTTTTTGAAAAATGGACTTAATTTTTGGATTCTACACGTCAAAAATGGTTGGGGTGAAATTTTAGATTTTTCAAAAATACTTGAGTTTTTGATGAATAGTGAAATACCATAATTTAAAAAAATAAACTAAATAAGCTAATTATAGATTCATGTATGATGTTATGCTGATGTAAGCCCACTTGGTTCGGGATCAAATGATACAATTACTATTCTTGGTCAAGGAAGACACATTATTCCTTGTCTTGTGGGAAATAATAAATTAATAAATTTTATATTGGGGAAACCCCTCTCCCTCCACTATAAATACCACCCTGCACACCCTCATTTCCTCACACCTCTCAAGCTTCAAGCCTTATCTAAAATCTGCCCAAGAATATTCCCTAGCCCCTCCCCCACGTCCAAAAGCTTCTTGGCCAGTGGGGACTGTCATTAGTCAGAAGAACCGTTCAGGAATGTGAGTGAGCCCTAGGGTGGGGACCATGTGTCTGCAGGGCAATTGGTAGTACTTGGCAGGCGAGGACCCGATGACCATGTTAAGGCGGGGTGTCTGTGTTTGGAATTTCAAAAATCCAACATACATGGTTGTGTTCAATATGATTTTTGGAGTCCAATAGAACAAACATAAATTTTGGTGAATAGTAACATACCCTTATGAACAGAAACATACCCTTATGAATTGTGATATACCATAATGAATAGTAACCTTACCTATGATAATATATAAATAATATTCAAGTTGAAAGTATGATATACCTGTATTTTAGAATAAGTAAATTAATGTTTTAAAACTAGTTTTTAATAATAAATTATGATTTTAATTAAATATTAAAATAATAATATTTTTATTTTTTTGAGAAATGGACTTCATTTTTGGATTCTACATATCGAAAAATTATTGGGGTGAAATTTTGGGATTTTTCTGAAATACTTGAGTTTTTGATGAATAGTGAAATACCATAATTTAAAAAAAATAAACTAAATAAGCTAATTGTAGAGTCATGTATGATTATATGATGATGTAATCCCACTTGGTTTGGGATTAAATGATACAATTACTATTCTTTGTCAAGGAAGACACACTATTCTTTGTCTTGTGGGAAATAATAAATTAATAAATTTTTTATTGAGAAAACCCCTCTCCCCTCCACTATAAATACCACCCTGCACACCCTCATTTCCTCACACCTCTCAAGCTTCAATTCTTGTCTAAAATCTACCAAAGAATCTTCCCTAGCCCCTCCCCCATGTCCAAAATCTTCTGGTCTCATCAAAATACCAAGCTTAGGCCCCTTAAGGAGGATCTCAAGGGGAGGATTCAAGAGGTAGTTTCTCTCCTTCTTTTCCTTTGAATTCCTTTAAATTTCAAGTTCTTTTCTTATTCTCTCCAAACCTATCTTTGTTAAAATTGTTTGGTAACTCCAGTATTATACATAAATTGGAATTTTATGATACTAATAGGATATTATATCATCAAACTCCCTTCCCCTCTTCTTTTTATTTTATAAAAGAGAACGTTGTTCGTGAGGTGTTAACTTATCACCTTCAAGAACAACATGTTTTTTTCTCCATTTCTACCTTCAGATCTAGTCATGAAACAATTTTTATGGTTGAAACAGGATATGTTATATGTATTATTTCCTATTTGAAGTTCTGGAACTAACTTATTTACATATTACTAAATGAATAATCAAAATAAGTTCATTGTGGTCGAAAAATCGCCCAAATTAACCCAAACAATCATCATTTAATTCTTATCTAATGATTCATCCACATGGTATATAATATAATCAATTATAATATCACTTAAACTCTTGGAAGATAATTAATAATATGTAGTATCAGTTATGTATGTTTACCCATGTTCTTCCCAAACTTCAATTTATAAATACATGTGAACTGCTCAAGAAAAACCATAAAAACAAACATTCCTGAACAATGTTTTTAAACTCTATAACTCATAAAAAGGCACAGAAAATAAGTTAATGAAAACATAATGAACCATTTTCATGTACACAAGGTTCTGGAATTGTTAATTAATTAATTTAATATGTTTATATATGACATTAAAGCGAAGGAAGCATCTAGATATAAGGTAAGGGGAAATTCTTGAACCCAACCTTCTTCCTTCGGGTTCTCCCTCTTTCACTCCAATTTTGGTATGATAACTCCTAAAAAATAATTTTTTCATAATTATCTTACCTATTCTGGTATATTCATGTTCTCCACTAGATTCATGTCAAATACAATGTTTTCCAAAATAACTCTTCTTTCTAATACACACCTTTTACTTCTCACTAAAGGTGGATGGTTCTTGTATCAAGTATGTTATTTTCGCTTTCTTTTGGGAACCCAAAGTTCATGAATGTGTTATTATGAGTTTAATCCCATTCCATTCCATGTGTCATTTATGTTCATTTTTATATATGTTCTATGTGGCATGCATGATTATGACAATGTTATGGTGTGACAGGTGCACCCGGAATTATATAGCGCAATATGAATGTTTGAATGTGATGGGTGTGCCCGGAATTATAAAGCGCTCCAATGCATTGGGTAAAGTGATGAATCTTATGAGTTAAAGTGAAATTATGTGTGAACATGATGCTAGCATTTTTCACAACTATGTGTGGTTGTTATCCACTAAGACATGATGTTTCATTTTTTATACATTTCCACATTTCAAGTCTTTTATTAGTGCTTCCTCTCATGTTCATGATCCTTTCCCTATGTTATGATTGTGATCACCCATTGTTATATTATTCTTATCTATCCTCTTATGGGGCTTTTAGCTCACCCCTTTTGATGTATATCCTTAGGTGATTATGTGTACTAAAGAGTTTTCAACGGACACAAATAATCTAGAGAAGAAGGAATTAAATAAATGTAAATATTTTTTGTTGTAAATGTTTATGTATAGTTTGTCTAATACTCCAGAACCTTGACTGAAAAAAGTCATCTACTGTATAATGTACTGTGTATTTTTCTATTATCCTTTATACAAAAAAAATACATAGCATGTTTTAGTATTGAATCCGGAAGTACGGGTTCAGGGCTTTACAATTGGTATTGGAGGAACGGTCTAGACAACTTTAGAGATTAGACGTTGTTGTTTTAAAATTAACTTTTAAACTTGTGGTTAATTAGGTACACATAATAAAATATTTTTTCTTAATTATCAACATATAAATTCAGAATTATATGTACAATGAACAAATGGAGATGACACAATTCATTTAAGGGGGAAAAATGTAACGACCCAATGTTTTATAAATGGAAAATCCTTTCTTATAAATATGTCATAAAATCACATGAAAACACAAAATAATGAACTAATAAGTGCTAAGTGACCTTAAAACATAATTTTTTCACTTCTGTGTTTGGAATTTCTAAAATATTACATACATTGTTGTGTTCAAGATGATTTTTGGAGTCTAATAGAACAAAAATAATTTTTGGTGAATAGTAACCTACCCTTATGAATAGTAACATAACCTTATGAATAGTGATATACCCTAATGAAAAGTAACATTACCTATGATAATATATAGATAACATTCAAGTTGAAAGTATTATATACCTATATTTTAGAATAAGTAAATTAGAGTTTTAAAACTGGTTTTTGATAATAAATTATGATTTCAATTAAATATTAAAATAATAATATTTAGATTTTTTTTTTGAAAAAATTACTTCATTTTTGGATTCTACACATTAAAAAATGGTTGGGGTGAAATTTTTGGATTTTTCTGAAATACTTTATTTTTTTATGAATTGTGAAATACCATAATTTACAAAAAAAGATAAACAAGCTAATTATAGAGTCATGTATGATGTTCTGATGATGTAATCCCACTTGGTTCGGGATCACATAATACAATTACTATTATTGGTCAATGAAGACACACTATTCCTTGTCTTGTGGGGAAATAATAAATTAATGAATTTTATATTGAGAAAACCCATCTCTCCTCCACTATAAATACCACCATTCACACCCTCATTTCCTCACACCTCTCAAGCTTCAATAATTGTCTAAAATATTCCCAAGAATCTTCCCTAGCCCCTCCCCCACGTCCAAAATCTTCTGGACTCATCAAAATACCAAGTTTAGACCCCTGAAGGAGGATCTCAAGAGGAGGATTCAAGAGGTAATTTCTCTCCTTTTTTCCTTTAAATTCCTTTCAATTTCAAGTTTTTTTCTTATTCTCTCCCAACCTATCTTTGTCCAAACTATTTAGTAACTCCAGTATTATACATATAATATAATTTTATGATACTAATGGGATATTATATCATCCAAACCCCTTCCCCTATTCTTTTAATTTTACTAAAGAGAACGTTGTTCGTGAGGTGTTAATTTATCACCTTCAAGAACGACATGTTTTCTTTTTCCATTTCTACCTTTAGATCTGGTCATGAAACCATTTTGATGGTTAAAATAGGATACTCTATATGCATTATGTCCTATTTAAAGTTTTGGAACTAAATTTTTTACATATTACTAAATTAATAATCAAAACGAGTTCGTTGTGGTCGAAAAAATGCCCAAATTAACCCAAACAATTATCATTTAATTCTTATCTAATGATTCATCCACATAGTATATAATATAATCAGTAATAAGATAATTTAAACTCCTAGAAGGTAATTAATAATTTGTAATATTATTTATGTATGTTTACTCATGTTCTACTCGAACTTCAATTTATGAATACAAGTGAACCGCTCAAGAAAAACCATAAAAACAAACATTCCCAAACAATGTTTTTAAACACTATAACTCAACCAAAGGAACATAAAATAACTTAATGAAACCATAATTAACCATATTAATTTACAAAAGGTTTTTTAATTTTTAATTAATGAATCTAAAATGGTTATATAGGACATTAAAGTGAATGAAGTGTTCGGATATAAGGTAAGGGGGAATTCTCGAACCCAACATTCATCCTTCGGGTTCTCCCTCTTTCACTCCGTTTTTGGTATGATTACTCCTTACAAATAATTTTCTCATCATTATCTTACCTATTCTGGGATATAAATGGTCTCCACTAGATTTTATGTCAAATACAATGTTTTCCAAAATAAATCTTCTTTCAAAAACACACTTTTTACTTCTCACTAAAGGTTGATGGTTCTTATATCATGTATGTTATTCCCGCTTTCTTTTGAGAACCCAAAGTTCATGAATGTGCTATTATGAGATGAAACCCATTCCTTTCCATGGGTCATTTATGTTCATTTTTTATATATTTTTTATGTGGAATGCATGATAATGACAATGTTATGGTGTGACGGGTGCGCCTGGAATTATAAAGCGCAATATGAATGTTTAAATGTGACGGGTGCGCCTAGAATTATATAGCCCTCCAATGCATTGGGTAAAGTGACGAATCTCATGAGTAAAATTGAAATGATGTGTAAACATGATTCTATCATTGTTCATAACTATGTGTGGTAGTTAACCACTAAGACATGATGTTTCATTTTTTATGTGTTGCCACATTTCAAGTATTTTATTAATGCTTCCTATCATGTTCGTGATCTTTTCCCTATGTTATGATTTTGATCACCCATTGTTATATTGTTCTTATCTATCCTCTTACTAGGATTTTAACCCACCCATTTTGATGTATATCCTCAAGTGATTATGTTTACTAAAGAGTTTTCAACAGAAAACAAGAATCCAGAGAAGAACGAATTAAATAAATGTAAATATTTTGTGTTGTAAATGTTTATGTATGGTTTGTCTAATCCACCAAAACCTAGACTAGAAAAGGTCCTATACTGTATAATTTACTGTGTATTTTTCTGTTATCCTTTATACAAAAAAATAAATAGCATGTTTTAGTACTGAATCTGGAAGTGCGGGTTCAAGGCTTTACAATTGGTATCAGAGGTGGTACCCAGCCTTAAGTGTGGTGCACTTCCTGGGTTGAGATGTAGGGCCCAAAATGAGAACATTGTGCTCTAAAAGGGGGGGTGATTGTAACACCCTAGAATGATAAAGGGTTAAATTTCTAAATGATATGACTCATGTCAACAAGTTTCACTTATTTTTCGGGAGGTTACCTGATTGGAACTCCACAGTTAAGCATGCTTGGCCTGGAGTAGTGATCATGATGGGTGACCTTCTAGGAAGTTTCTCAGGGTGTGTGTGAGTGAGGACAAAACACACTGGAAAGGACATGTGTTGGCCTGTAAGGACTGTCATTAGTCAGATGACCCGTTCAGGCATGTGAGTGAGCCCTAGGGTGGGACCATGTGTCTACAGGGCAACTGGTGGTACTCGGTGGGCCAGGACCCGATGACCATGTTAAGGTGGGGTGTCTGTGTTTGGAATTTTGAAAATTTGACATTCACAATTTTGTTCAAGATGATTATTGGAGTCTAATAGAACAAACAAAATTTTTGGTGAATAGTAACCTACCCTTATGAATAGTAACACACTCTTATGAATAGTGATATACCCTAATGAATAGTAACCATACCTATGATAATATATAAATAATATTCAATTTGAATGTATGAAGACGGGTGACCTTCTAGGAAGTTTCCCAATGTGTGTGTGAGTGACAAAACACACTGGAAAGGAAATGTGATGGCCTGTGGGGACTGTCATTAGTCAGATGACCCGTTCAGGCAAGGGAGTGAGCCCTAGGGTGGGGACCACATGTCTACAAGGAAACTGGTGGTACTCGGCGGGCCAAGACCCGACGACCATGTTAAGGTGGGGTGTTTATTTTTGGAATTTCAGAAATCCAACATTCATAGTTTTGTTCAAGATGATTTTTGGAGTCTAAGAGACCAAACATAATTTTTGGTGAATAGTAACCTACCCTTATGAATAGTAACATACCCTTATGAATAGAGATATAACATAATGAATGGTAACCTTACTATGATAATATATAAATAATATTCAAGTTGAATGTATGATGATGGGGGAACTTCTGGGAAGTTTCCCAGGGTGTGTGTGAGTGAGGACAAAACACACTAGAAAGGACATGTGCTGGCATGTGGTGATTGTCATTAGTCAGATGACCTGTTCCAGCATGTGAGTGAGCCCTAGGGTGGGGACCACGTGTCTGTAGGGAAACTGGTGGTACTCGGCAGGCCAGGACCTGACGACCATTTTAAGGTGGGGTGTCCGTGTTTGTAATTTCGAAAATCTGACATTCACGCTTTTTTCAAGATGATTTTTTGAGTCTAATAGAACAAACATAATTTTTGGTGAATAGTACCCCCACCCTTATGAATAGTAACATACCCTTATGAATAGAGATATACCCTAATGAATAGTACCCTTACCTAAGATAATATATAAATAATATTCAAGTTGAAAGTATGATATACCTATATTTAAAATAAGTAAATTAATGTATTAACTGTGGTTTTTGATAATAAATTATGGTTTTAATTAAATTTTAAAATAATAATACTTAGATTTATTTTAAAAAATGGACTCCATTTTTGGATTCTACACGTCGAAAAATCATTGGGGTGAAATTTTGGGATTTTTCTGAAAAACTTGAGTTTTTGATGAATAGTGAAATACCATAATTTACAAAAATAAGCTAAATATGCTAATTATTGAGTCATGTATGATATTATGCTAATGTAAGACCTCTTGGTTCGGGATCAAATGATACAATTACTATTCTTGGTCAAGGAAGAAACAATATTCCTTGTCTTGTGGGAAATAATAAATTAATGAATTTTATACTGAGAAACCCATCTCCCCTCCACTATAAATACCACCCTTCACACCCTCATTTTCTCACACCTCTCAAGATTCAAGACTTTTCTACACTCTGCCCAAGAATCTTCCCTAGCCCCTCCCCCATGTCCCAAAGCTTTTGGTCTCATCAAAATACTAAGCTTTGGCCCCTTAAGGAGGATCTCAAGAGGAGGATTCAAGAGGTAATTTCTCTCCATATTTTCCTTTAATTTCCTTTTAATTTCAAGTCCTTTTCTTATACTCTCCCAAACTATATTTGTACAAATGGTTTGGTAACTCTAGTATTATACATATACTGGAATGTTATGATACTAATGGCATATTATATCATCCAAAACCCTTACCCTCTTCTTTTAATTTTATTAAAGAGAATGTTGTTTGTGAGGTGTTAATTTATCACCTACAATAATGACATGTTTTCTTTTTCCATTTCTACCTTCATATCTGGTCATGAAACCATTTTTATGGTTGAAACAAGATATGTATTATGTATTATGTCCTATTTAAATTTCTGGAACTTACTTATGTACATATTACTAAATGAATAATCAAAACAAGTTCGTTGTGGTCGAAAAACCGCCGAAATTAACCCAAACAATCATCATTTAATTATTATCAAATGAGTCATCCACAAGGTATATAATATAATAAAATATAATATAATTTAAAATCCTGGAAGATAATTAATAATATATAATATTAGTTCTATATTTTTACCCATGTCTTACCCAAACTTCAATTTATGAATACAAGTGAACCGCTCAAGAAAAACCATAAAAACAAACATTTTCGAACAATGTTTTTAAACACTATAACTCATCCAAAGGAATATAAAATAACTTAATAAGACCATAATGAACCATATTCATGTACACAAGGTTCTTTAATTATTAATTAATGAATCCAATATGGTTATATAGGACATTAAAGTGAAGGAAGCGTTCAAATATAAGGTAAGAGGAAATTCTTGAACCTAACCATCTTCCTTCAGTTTCTCCCTCTTTCACACCATTTTTTATATGATTACTCTATAAAAATTATTTTTTCATCATTATCTTACATATTCTTGGATATACATGTTCTACACTATATTTTATTTCAAATAAAATGTTTTCCAAAATAACTCTTCTTTCAAAAACACACATTTCACTTATCACTAATGGTGGATGGTTCTTTTATCATGTATATTATTCCTGCTTTCTTTTGGGAACCCAAAGTTCATGAATGTGTTATTATCAGATGAAACCCATTCCTTTACATGGTTCATTTATGTTTATTTTTTATATATGTTCTATGTGGCATTCATGATAATGAAAATGTTGTGGTGTGACGGGTGCGCCCAGAATTATATTGCGCAATATGAATGTTTGAATGTGACGGGTGTGCCCGAAAATATACAACGCTCCAGTGTATTGGGTATAGTGATGAATCTCATGAGTAAAAGTGAAAATATGTGTGAACAAGATGCTATCATTGTTCACAACTATGTGTGGTAGTTAACCATTAATACATGATGTTTCATTTTTATGCATTGCCACATTTTTAGTCTTTTATTAATGCTTCCTTTCATGTTCATGAACATTTCCCTATGTTATGCTTGTGATCACCCATTATTATATTGTTCTTATCTATCCTCTTACTGGGATTTTATCTCACCCCTTTTTATGTATATATTTAGGTGATTATGTGTACAAAAGAGTTTTCAATGGACAATAAGAAGCTAGAGAAAAAGGAATTAAATAAATGTAAATATTTTGTGTTGTAAATGTTTATGTATGGTCTGTATAATACTCCAGAACCTAGAACAGAAAAGGTCCTCTACTATATAATATTTTGTGTATATTTATTTTATCCTTTATACAAAAAAAATACATATCATGTTTTAGTACTGAATTAGGAAGTGTGGGTTCAGGGCTTTATAATTGGTATTAGAGGAACGGTCTAGAACACTTTGTAGATTGGACATTGTTGTTTTAAAATTAACTTTTAGACTTATGGTTAATTAGGTATGCATAATAAAATATTTTTTCTTAATTATCAATATATGAATTCAGAATTATATGTACAATGAATGAATTGTGAGGGCGCAATTCAATTAAGGGTGGAAGAATGTAACGACCCAATGTTTTATAAATGGAAAATTGTTTCTTAAAACTATGTCATAAAATCACATGAAAACACAAAATAATGAACTAATAAGTGCTAATTGACATTTAAACATAAATTTTTCACTTCTGTGTTTGGAATTTTAAAAATCTGACATACACGGTTGTGTTCAAGATGATTTTTGGAGATTAATATAATAAACATAATTTTTGGGGAATAGTAACTTACCCTTTTAAATAGTATCATACCCTTATAAATAGTGATATACCCTAATGAATAGTAACCTTACCTATGATAATATATAAATAATATTCAAGCTAAAAGTAAGATCTACCAATATTTTAGAATAAGTAAATTGATGTTTTAAAACTGGTTTTTGATAATAAATTATAATTTTAATTAAATATTAAAATAATAATAATTAGAATTTTTTTTCATAAAATGGACATCATTTTTCGATTATACATGTCGAAAAATGGTCGGCGTGAAATTTTGGGATTTTTCTGAAATACTAGAATTTTTTAGGAATAGTGAAATACCATAATTTACAAAAAAAAAAAGCTAAATAACCTAATTATAGAGTCATGTATGATGTTCTACTGATGTAATCCCACTTAGTTCAGGATCACATGATAAAATTACTTTTCTTGGTTAAATAAGACACACTATTGCTTGTCTTGTGGGGAATTAATAAATTAATGAATTATATATTGAGAAAACCCCTCTCCCTTCTACTATAAATACCACCCTTCACAGCCTCATTTTCTCACATCTCTCAAGCATCAATCCTTATCTAAACTCTTCCCAAGAATCTTCCCTATCCCCTCCCCCATGTCCAAAATCTTCTGGTCTCATCCAAATACCAAGCTTAGGCCCCTTAAGGATGATCTCAAGAGGAGGATTCAAGAGGTAATTTCTCTCCTTTTCCTTTAAATTCCTTTCAATTTCAAGTTATTTTCTTATTCTATCCCAACCTATATTTGTCCAAATGGTTTGGTAACTCCATTAGTATACATATACCAGAATGTTATGATACAAATGAGATATTTTATAATCTAAATCTCTTCCCCTCTTCTTTTTATTTTATTAAAGAGAACGTTGTTCGTGAGGTGTTAATTTATCACCTTCAAGAACGAAATGTTTTCTTTTTTCATTTACACCTTCAGATCTAGGAAAGAAAAATATTTTATGGTTGAACCAGGATATTTTATATGTATTATGTCCTATTTAATTTTTTGCAACTAACTTATGTATATATTACTAAATGAATAATCAAAACAAGTTCATTGTGGTCAAAAAACCGCCCAAATTAACTCAAACAATCATCATTTAATTCTTATCTAATGATTCATACACATGTTATATAATATAATCAATTATAAGATCCTTTAAACACTTGTAAGATAATTAATAATATTTAATATCAGTTCTGTATGTTTACCCATGTTCTACCTGAACTTCAATTTCTGAATACAAGTGAACCACTCAAGAAAAACTATAAAAACAAACATTCCAGAACAATGTTTTTAAACTCTCTAACTCATCCAAAGGCACATAAAATAACTTAATGAAACCATAATGAACCATATTCATGTACATAAGGTTTTGGAATTTTCAATTAATGAATCTAATAAGGTTATATAAGATATTAAACTGAAGGAATCGTTCAGATATAAGGTAAGGGGAAATTCTCAAACCCAACCTTCTTCATTTGGGTTCTCCCTCTTTCACTCCATTTTTGGTATGATTACTCATTATAAATAATTTTTATATCATTATCTTACCTATTCTGGGATATACATGTTCTCCACTAGATTTTATGTCAAATACAATGTTTCCCAAAATAACTCTTCTTTCAAAAACACACCTTTTACTTCTCACTAAAGGTGGATGGTTCTTGTATCAAGTATGTTATTCCCGCTTTCTTTTTGTAACCCAAATCTCATGAATTTGTTATTATGAGATGAAACCCATTCCTTTCAATGGGCCATTTATTTTCATTTTTTATATATGTTCTATGTGGCGTGCATGATAATGAAAATATTATGGTGTGACAGGTGCGTCCAAAATAATATAGCGCAATATAATTCTTTCCATATAAATATTCTAGTATGGGTCAATTCTAACCTATAATCATGTTTCCCACTTTCATATGGGTCAAGGCTAACCGGAAATCCCGTTTCACATCGCATCTCATGAGACTCAACTTTACCCAATGTTTTGGAGCGCTATTAGGGTGCACCAATCTCAACATTTCCATTAATATTATTTCCACATAAATATTCTTTCCACATAAATAATCATACAAAATCCACCATACATGAACATAAGGGTACCGGTGGAATGAATTGGGTACCGCAATCATGACATAAAGTATAACCAATGGGTGTATCATGAAAGTGTTCATAAAAGAAAGGGATTAGAACATACATGTACGTTCATAAGGTGAATTAGACATATAACATGGTAAGTGGTGTCAAACATAAGTTACAACATATAATAAATGAATTTGGGAAACATTAGTATTAAAACATTTTTGTGCGGTTTTAAGGAAAATACTATAGAGCTTTTAAAATGGTAAAAAGGAAATTCTTTTATATAAAACCATAATTGAAACAATAAGGTTTTGATAATAAAAATATGGATTTTATAAAGACAATGGTGTCTTAAAATATATGATATAGTTCACTTTAAATTTGGGTAAAAATTTGGGAAGTCCCCTTAAAACAGGTTTGCTTATCCGAAAGTTTTGAGGAGGGAATTTTTAAAAAACATTTATATCCCCAAAAGAAATATATAAAAGTACCTTGATATATTAATTATGTACATATTACCAAAATTTAGAATATTAACATAAATAGATAACATAACACCATTTTGAAAGAAGGATAAGGCAACCTGAAAGAACAAACAAGGTTCAGGTAGAATTCATTACGGTTTTATCAGCATGGTGTCGGGTGTAACTAAGAGGGCTTGATGAGAGAGAAAATGGGTTTATAATCACTTATAAATAAAAAGGGAAGTATGGGGGAGGTTCATAAACATACCCCATCATTTGGTATTACACACAAAATGGCATATCATAGAGGACAATCTTGATTAAGAGTGAAAAGGAGAGGATCCCTTACCTTAAATCTGTTGGTGTTATCCACTTGTTATTAAAGTCCTGAATAAACAAATTAGGCTTATTAATTCATAATTACATAACCTATTGTATATGTAATTAATTTATTATAACCATTTTTATTTCATTAAAGGACTTTTTTATTAGTTATAACGTTCAATTTCATTGTTCAGGCTCGTTTGTTTACTTGGTTTTATAAGATCGATTCACTTATATTCAAGTTAAAATAAAAATTAAAGATGTAAGTGGTTGTACAAAAATAAAGTTATATTATATTATTGAACATAAAGGAGATTAAATGGTTTTAAATTTAATTTGGTTACTTAGATTTAAGTCTAACTATTATATAAAACCATAGTGAAAATTGTTTTGTTAATCCTGGGTCTGATTACAAAGAACATGTTTTTCTTTATAAATTAATAAAATTTGTACAAAAGGATTAAAAAAATAAAAATAGGATATGTTAAATATATAATAATATGGTTCAACCATAACACAAATGGTTTCATGACCATAATTAAATATCATAAATGAAATTGATAAACTGTTGTCCTTGAATGTGCTAAATTAGCGCATCTCAAACAGTGCTTTAATTTCTTTCAAATAAAAAGGTGAGGAAGGGAGAGAAGGTAATGAAATATCCCATTAGCATGAAACAATTACAGTACATGTATGTTACTGTATTTTTCATACTATTTTGGTGAAGGGAGGTGAGGAAAGAAACAAAAAGAAAAGAACTTAAAGGAAATGAAGGAATTGAAAAGTGGAATTTACCTCTTGAGACTCCCTCATTTGAGAACCTCTTAAGGGGAGAGGTTTTGGTATTTTGAAGAGTCTAGGAGCTTTTGGACGTGGGAGAAGATTTTGGGGAGATATTTGGGTAGAATATTGGCAAGGAACAAGGATTGAGAGTAGTGAAAAGAAGAGGAAGTGAAGGGGGATTTTATAGTGGAGGAGAGAGGGTATTTTTCAATATAAAATTCATTAATTTACTATTTCCCCAAAAGACAAGGAATAGTGAGTCTTACTTTACCAAGAATAGTAATTTTATCATGTAATCCTGAACCAATTGGGCTTACATCAGAAGAACATCATACATGACTCTATAATTAGCTTCTTTAGTTTATTTTGTAAATTACGGTATTTCACTATTCATAAAAAAATCTTGTATTTCAAAAAAATCCCAAAAATCACCCTAACCATTTTTCGACGTGTAGAATCCAAAAATGAAGTCTATTTTTTGAAAATAATTTTCAAAATATTATTATTTTAATATTTAATTAAAATCATAATTTATTATAAAAAAGTAGTTTTAAAACATTAATTCACTTATTCTAAAATATCGGTATATTGTAATTTCAACTTGAATATTATTTATATATTATCATAGGTAAGGTTACTATTCATTAGGGTATATAACTCTTCATAATGATATGTTACTATTCATTAGGGTAGGTTACTATTCACTAAAAATTAAGTTTTCCTTATCGGGCCTCAAATAAATTACTGATTGCAACCGTGTATTTTATATTTTTGGAATTCCAAACATAGGAGTGTCAAAATTATGTTTAAGGGTTACTTAGTAGTTCATTATGTTGTGTTTTCATGTGATTTTGTGACATTTTCATCAGAAGGAAATTTCCATTGAAAACATTGAGTCATTACATTTTCCCCCCCTTATGAAATTTTTCCCTCGATATTTCGTTTTACATTCTATGTTGTAAACAGGTGAGGGTAATTTTCCTTCATTTCTTCCTCCAGTTCCTATGTTTCCTCTTCGTACTTATAGTTTCGCCATAGTACCTTGACCAGATGAGTAGTCTTATTGCGTAGAACTTTGTCTCTATGATTTGATATCTTCATTGGTTACTCCTCATAGGAAAGACCATCCTCCAACTATACCACCTCTGAAGAGAGTACATGTGAAGGGTATGGTATGTACTTCTTTAAGAGGGATACATGAAAGACATCATGTACTTTCGACATGGTAAGTGAAAGTTCCAGTCGATAGGCCATAGCTCTGACTCGGTCAAGGATCTCGAAGGTGTCGATATACCTGGGACTTAACTTCCCTTTATTCCAAAATCGCATGACTCTCTTCCATGGTGATATTCAAAGGAAGACTTTATCCCCAAATTCAAACTCCAATTTCCATCGACGGTTGTCAGCATAGCTTTTTTTCTGACTCTGAACAACTTTGATGTGTTTCTGGATGGCTTAAACCTTCTTTGTCATCTCTTACACAAGATCGGATCCAAGTAGATTTATTTCTCCAACTTTATCTCAACAGGTTGGAGTTCAACATCGCTTTCCATAAAGAGCATCATATGGAGCCATATGAATACTCAAGTGGAAACTATTGTTGTATGAGAACTCAACCAATGGGATATGTTGATCCCATCTACCTTTGAATTCTAGAGAGTAGGCTCTCAGCATATCTTCAAGTTTCTGAATAGTCCTTTCAGATTGGCCATTAGTTTGGGGGTGATAGGTCGTGCTGAAATTTAATTCAGTACTCAATGAATGTTGAAGACTCCGCCAAAATTTATATGTGAACCTTGGATCATGATCAGATACAATCAAGAGAGTAACTCCATGTAGTCTCACCACTTCCTTCACATATAACTTTGTAAGTTGTTCAAGTGATAGGTCTTCCTAAATAGTGATAAAATGGGAAGTCTTGGTGGGTCGGTCAACCACAACCCATATCTCATTATTTCCCCTCAACGTCTTTGGGAGACATGTGACAAAGTCTATAGTAACATTCTCCCATTTCCACATGGGTATGGGAAATGGTTTCATTATCCCTTTGTAATTTTTTCAATCTGCTTTAACTTGCTGACATAACAAGCACCTTGAGATATATTCTGCGTTCTCCATTTTCATGTTATCCCACCAGAAGTATTCTTGAAGATCACGGTACATATTGGTACTCCCAGGATGGATAGATAATGTCGAGCTATGTGCATTTTCCAATAGCTCCTTCTTTATCCTGGGTGATGAAGGCACACAAAGCCGCGTTCCAAACTGAATCACACCATCATCATTGATATGGAACTCTTGAGGCTTCCCTTCCTTTACTGCATTCACCCTCTTTTGAATACTGTGTTAAAGACTTTGTGAAGGGATAAGTTGTATGAAAAGTACAGTAAATGTGAGTTCTAGATGGAGGAAGTATCATTTTTGGGGCATGTTATCACCAGTAAAGGGATATCTTTTGACCCTTCCAAGACAAATGCAATTGAAGAGTGGACCAAGAAAACTTCTGTAATGAAGATCCGTAGCTTTTTGGGTCTTGATGGGTATTATTGACGATTTGTGAAGAACTTTTCATGATTTTCAAACCCAATGACCAAGCTGACATAGAAGGGGGTAAAATTTTTCTGGACACAGGAATGTGAAGACTGTTTTAAGGATTTCAAAAAGAGGCTTATCACTACTCCAGTACTCACACTCCCTACAAGTGGAGAACTCTTTGTGGTGTATAGTGATGATTCTAAGAAAGGATTAGGCTGTATGCTAATGCAAAATGATAAAGTGATATCCTATGCCTCAAGGTAGCTGAAAATCCATGAGCAAAACTATCCCATGCATGATCTGGAGTTGGCAGTAGTGATCTTTGCATTAAAAATCTAGCGGCATTATCTCTATGGGGAGAAATGTGAGATATATACCGACCACAAGAGTCTCAAATATATATTCACCCAGAAAGATTTTAATATGCGCCAGCGAAGATGGATAGATCTCATCAAGGATTATGAATTCTCAATCCACTACCATCCTGGTAAGTAAAACAAGGAGGCAAATTCTCTAAGTAGAAAGGATCCTGCATCTTTATCAATGATGAGAATTGAGAAGGATCTGATCTTCTTAGATTTGAAAAGGATGGACATGGGAATCATTAAGGGAGGAACATCACCAATCCTTTTTAAAATGATTACTCAACCATCCCTCTTAGAGAAAATAAAGGATGATCAAATAAGGGATGTATAAATTCAGAAAAGGATGGAAGCTATTAAAAATGTAAAATCCTCTAATTTCAAAATTGATGAGGATGGAGTTGTAAGATTTGGGACACGATTATGTGTAACATCTAATCCAGAGATAAAAAATGAGCTAATGAATGATGCATATAGCTCGACCTTTTCTATCCACCCAGGGAGCAAAAATATGTATCGAGATCTCCAGGAAAACTTTTGGGGGGATAATATGAAAAGGGATATTACTGAATATACATCAAAGTTCTTTGTATGTCAGCAAGTGAAGGCTAAGAGACAAAAGTCTTAGGGGATGATTCCACCACTACCCATACCAGCATGGAAGTGGGAGAAATTACCAGAGACTTTGTCACTATATTTCTAAGGACATCCAGAGGAAATAATGCTATATGGGTCGTTGTGGATCGTCTTATAAAGATATCTCACTTTATCACGATTCGAGATAACTTTTCATTGGATTTATTTTCACAGATTTGTATCAAAGTAGTGGTAAGGCAGCATGGAGTACCACTATCTATTGTGTCTGATCATGATCCGAGATTCAAATCGAAGTTCTGGAAAAGTCTCCAGCATGCTATGAGCACTTAACTGAACTTCAGTACGGCCTATCATTCTCAAAATGATGGCCAGTCTGAGCAAACTATTCAGACACTAGAAGTCATGTTGAGAGCGTGTTCCATGGAATTCAAAGGAGGATGGGACCAACATCTTCCACTGGTTAAAATCTTCTATAAAAATTGTTTCCACTCAAGCATTCGAGTGAAACAATATGAATCCCTTTATGGGAAAAGGTGTAGAACACTGGCGTGTTTGGATGAGGTTGATGAGTGTAAGATTCTAGAACCTAAAATGGTTGAAGAAAAGGTGGATAAGGTGAAAACCATTCAGTAACATATCAAGGCAGCCCAAACTTGAAAAAAGAGTTTTTCAGATAACCGTCGATGAGACCTTGAGTTAAAATTTGGATACATGGTATTTCTACACTTATCTTCATGGAAGAAGGTCATGAGGTTTGGGAAGAGAGGGAAGTTAAGTCCCAAGTGCATAAGCCCCTTTGACATCCTTGATCAAGTCGGATCTATGGCCTATTGACTGACACTTCCACCTACCATGTCAAAATTACATGATGTCTTTAATGTATCCCTCTTAAGGAATTACATACCAGACCCTTCACATGTACTCTCTTCAGAGGTGGTACAGTTGGAGGATGATCTTTCCTATGAGGAGCAGCCAGTGAAGATCTTTGATCATAGAGACAAAGTTCTACGCTACAAGACTACTCATCTAGTCAAGGTACTATGGTGAAACCATAAGTATGAAGAGGAAACATGGGAACTAGAGGAAGCAATGAAGTAAAAGTACCCACACCTATTTTTGGATTATAATGTAAATCAAAATTTCAAGGGTGAAATTTCATAAGGGGGGAAGAATGTAACGACCCAATCTTTTCAATGGAGATTACCTTCTTATAAATATGTCATCAAATCACATGAAAACACAACATAATGAACTACTAAGTGATAAGTGACCTTTAAAGATAAGTTTTTCACTTCTGTGTTTGGAATTTCGAAAATCTTACATACACGGTTGCAATCAGTAAGTTATTTGGAGTCTGATTAGAAAAACATAATTTTTGGTTAATAGTAACCTACCCTAATGAATAGTAACATACCCTTATGAATATTGATATACCCTAATGGATAGTAACCTTAAATATGATAATATGTAAATAATATTCAAGTTGAAATTACGATATACCGATATTTTAGAATAAGTAATTAATGTTTTAAAAATGGTTTTTTTATAATAAATTATGATTTTAATTAAATATTAAAATAATATTATTTATAAAATTATTTTTTAAAAATGGACTTCATTTTTGGATTCTACAAATCAAAAAATGGTTAGGGTGAATTTTTGGGATTTTTCTGAAATACCTGAATTTTTGATGAATAGTGAAATACCATAATTTACAAAATAATCTAAAAAAGCTAATTATAGAGTCATGTATGATTTTATGCTGATGTAGGCCCAATTGTTTCAGGATAAAATGATAAAATTACTATTCTTGGTCATGGAAGACTCATTATTCCTTGTCATGTGGGATAATAATAAATTAATGAATTTTATATTATGAAATCCCCTCTCTCCACTATAAAAACCCCCTTTCACTACCAATTCTCTTCACTCCTCTCGAGCCTTGTTCCTTGCCGATATTCTACCCAAATCTCTCCCCAAGATCCCCCTACTTGTAAAAAAGCTCCTAGACTCTTCAAAATACCCAAACCTCTCCCCTTAAGAGGTTCTCAAACGAGGAAGTCTCAAGAGGTAAATTCCTCTTTCCAATTCCTTCATTTCTTTTAAGTTCTTTTATTTTTTGTTTCTTTCCTCACCTCCATTCACCCAAATGGTATGATAAATCCATTAGAATACATGTATTGTAATGCTATTATTCTAATGGTATACTTCATTATCTTCTCTCCTTTCCTCACCTTTTTTTTGAAAGAAATGAAAGCACCGTTCGAGATGTGCCAATTTAGCACATTCAAGGACAACAGTTTATCAATTTCTATTATCATCTTTATATCTAGTCCCGAAACCATTTTTTTGTGGTTGAACCAGATTATATGTATGTAATATATCCTATTTTTATTCTTTAAATCAAAACATGTTCTTTATAATCAAACCCACAAATTAACAACAACGGTTGTCACTATGGTTTTATATAATAGTTTGACTTCAATATAAGTAAACAAATTAAATTTAAAAACATGTAATCTCATGTATGTTCACTAATAGAATATATATATTTATTTCTAGACAACCACTTCCATTTTTCACGTTTATCTGAACTTGAATATAAGTGAACCGGTCATTAAAACCAAGTAAACAAATGAGCTCGAACAATGAAAATAAACCTCATAACCAATAAAAATGGTTATAAATGAACATAAAATAATTATATTAAACCAATTACATATATAATAGGTTCTGGAATTATTAATTAATAAAAATAATTTCTTGATTCTGGTCTTTAATAACAAGTGGATAACACCAATGGATTTAAGGTAAGGGATCCTCTCCTTTTCACTCTTAATCAAGATTGCCCTCTATGATATGCTCTATTGTGTGTAATACCAAATGATGGGTTATGTTTATGCACCTCCCCCATACTGTCCTCTTGATTTATAAGTGATGAGAAACCTCTTTTATCTCTCATCAATCCCTCTTAGTTACACCAGACACCATGCCGATAAAACCGTAACAAATTCTACCCGAACATTCTTTTTTCTCTCAGGTTTCCTTATCTTTCTTTCAAAATGGTGTTATCTTATCTATTTATGTGAATCTTAGAAATTTTGGTTATATTAGAGTACAAGACAAGGATCATTAAGTCTAGTGTCTTAGAGGACAAGGTATATATAACCTAAAACATGAGGCTAAAAAAAACTTCTTTATTTAATCTCCATAAAGAGCTCCTAACTTCATTTGAGCCCTTACATCTGTATAGGGTACCCTAGGGAACACATGGACAAAGTTATGAGCTAAAAATCCCATTAAGGGAATGAACATAAGGATACATCTTAAGCACATGATTTAGGAGGCATGACATAATGATATCCAAAGAATGAAACTTTTAAAATCATTTCATATAAACATGGGATCATATAAACATGGAATAATATAAATGTGTAAGAATCATAAAACATTTCTTTAGTACAGGTCAAGGCTAACCTCAAATCCCATTTCCCATTTGAGTACGGGTCAAGGCTAACTGCCAATCCCGTTTCACATTGCATATCATGAGACTCAACTTTACCCAATGCATTGGAGCGCTATTTGAGATCACCCATCTCAAAATTGTCATGAATATTCTTGCCACATAAATATTATTTCCACATGAATAATCATACATAATCAACCATACATAAACATAAGGGTACCCATAGAAAGAATTGGGTACCGCAATCATGACATAAAGCATAACCAACGGGTGTATCATGAAAGTGACCATGAAATAAAGGGATTAGAACATACATGGATGTTCATAAGGTAAATTAGGAATATAAAATGGTAAGTGGCAGAAAATATAACTGACAACATATAATAAATGTATTTGGGAAACATTAGCATTAAAACATTTTTGTGCGGTTTTAAGGAAAATACTATAGAGTTTTTAAAATAGTAAAGAGGACATTCTTTTATATAAAACCAGAATTTAACCAATAAGGTTTTAATAATAAAAATATTTATTTTATAAAGATAATGGTGTCTTAAAATAGAGGATAGAGTGTACTTTAAATTTGGGAAAAAATTCCAGAAGTCCCCTTAAAACAGGTTTGTTAATCCAAAAGTTCTAAGGAGGCAATCTTTTAAAAACATGTATATCCCCGAAAGAAAGTGATGAAAGAGTCTTGATATATGAATTCTGTATATATATAATGATATTTTAGAATATTCACATAAATAGATAATATAAAACCATTTTTAATGAAGGATAAGGCTACTTGAAAGAACAAACAAGGTTCGGGTAGAATTCATTACAATTTTATCGGCATGGTGTCAAGTGTAACTAAGAGGGTTTTATGGGGGATAAAATGGGTTTATCATCACATATAAATCAATACTTAAGTATGGGGGGTTCATAAACATACCCCATTATTAGGGATTACACATAAAATGTCATAGCATAGAGGACAATATTGATTAAAGAGAGAAATAGAGAGGATCTCTAACCTTAAATCTGTTGGTGTTCTCCACTTGTTATTAAAGACCTGAATCAACAAATTAGGTTTATTAATTAATAATTCCAGAACATATTATATATTTAATTGGTTTATTATAATAATTTTACGTTCATTTATAACCATTTTGATTGGTTATGAGGCTCATTTTCATTGTTTGGGCTCGTTTGTTTACTTGGTTTTAATGACCAGTTCGCTAATATATAAGTTTGGATAAACGTGAAAGATAGAAGTGGTTGTCCAGAAATAAAGCTATATATTAGTGAATATACAGGAGATTAAATGGTTTGAAATTTAATTTGGTTACTTAGATTTAATTATAACTATTATATAAAACCATAGTGACAACCGTTTTTGTTAATCAGTGGGTTTGATTATAAAGAACATGTTTTGCTTTATAACTTAATACCATTTTCACAAAAGGATCACAAAACTAAAAATAGGATATATTACATGTATAATAATCTGGTTCAACCATAACACAAATGGTTTCATGACCATAATTAAAGTTATAAATAGAAATTGATAAACTATTGTCCTTGAATGTGCTAAATTAGCACATCTCAAACGGTGCTTTCATTTCTTTCAAATAAAAGGTGGGGAAAGGACAAAAGATAATGAAATATCCCATTAAATAAAGAAAATATAGTACATGTATGTTACTGGAGTTATTATACTATTTGGATGAAGGGATATGAGGAAAGAAACAAAAAGAAAAAGAACTTAACAGAAATGAAGGAATTGGAAAGAGGAATTTACCTCTTGAGACTTCCTCCTTTGAGAACCTCTTAAGGGGAGAGGTTTTGGTACATCGAAGAGGCTACAAGATTTTGGATGTGGGGAAGGATATTGGGGAGAGATTTGGGCAGAATATTAGCAAGGTACAAGGCTTGAGATGAGTAAAGAGAAGAGGTAGTGAAAGGGGGGTTTTATAGTGGAGAGAGGGGATTTCATAATATAAAATTCATTAATCTATTATTATCCCACATGATAAGGAATAGTGAGTCTTCCATGACCAAGAACATTAATTTCATCATGTGATCCCGAACCAATTGGGCATACATCATTATAACATCATCAATGACTCAATAAATCCCTTATTTAGCATTTATTGTAAATTGTTGTATTTTACTATACATCAAAAATTCAAGTATTTCAGAAAAATCCCAAAAATTCACCCAAACCATTTTTCGACGTTTAGTATCCAAAAATAAATTCCATTTTTCAAAAATAATTTTCTAAATATTATTATTTTAATATTTAATTTGAATCATAATTTATTATAAAAAAACTAGTTTTAAAACATTAATTCACATATTCTAAAATATCAGTATATCGTACTTTCAACTTGAATATTATTTATATATTATCATAGGTATGGTTACTATTCATTAGGGTATATCACTATTCATAAGGGTATGTTACTATTCATTAGGGTAGGTTACTATTCACAAAAAAAAATTAATTTTTTCTTATCAGACTCCAAATAACTTACTGATTGCAACTTTGTATGTCAGATTTTTGAAATTCCAAACACAAAAGTGACAAACTTATGTTTAAAGGTCACTTATCACTTAGTAGTTCATTATGTGGTGTTTTCATGTGATTTAATGAAATATTTATAATAATTTAATTTCAAATGAAAAACATTAGGTCGTTACATTCTTCACCCCTTATGAAATTTCTCCCTCGAAATTTTGTTTTACATGCTAATCCAAAAATAGGTGCGGGTACTTTTCCTTCATTTGCTCGATGACATCTTAATTATTTCTTATTATCATTACTTTCATGTAGAAAGGGTTCATGAATCACAACATAATAATGTAACGACCCAAACATAATCAAAACGAACCAGGGTGTGAGCTCCAGGTATGAGCTCTATGTTGGTTTTTCCTATTTTAATTAAAATCATAATTTATTATAAAAAACCAGTTTTAAAACATTAATTCACTTATTCTAAAATATCGGTATATTGTACTTTCAACTTGAATATTATTTATATATTATCATAGGTAAGGTTAACATTCATTAGGGTATGTCACTATTCAAAAGGGTATGTTACTATTCATAAGGGTAGGTTACTATTCGCCAAAAATTATATTTGTTCTATTAGACTCTAAAAATAATCTTAAACATAACCGTGTATGTAGGATTTTCTAAATTCCAAACATATAAGTGACAAACTTATGTTTAAAGTTCACTTAGAACTTAGTAGTTCATTATGTTGTGTTTTCATGTGATTTTATGACGTATTTATAAGAAAGGATTTTCCATTTATAAAACATTGGGTCGTTAAATTTTTCCCCCTTAAATGAATTGCACCCTCACAATTCGTTCATTGTACATATAATTCTGAATTTATATATTGATAGTTAAGAAAAAATATTTTCTTATATGTACCTAATTAACCATAAGTTTAAAAGTTAATTTTAAAACAACAACGTCTAACCTTCAAAGTTGTCTAGACCATTCCTATGATACCAATTATAAATCCTTGAACCCGCACTTCCGGATTCAGTACTAAAACATGCAATGTATTTTTTTATATAAAGGATAACATAAAAATACACAGTACATTATACAGTAGAGGACCTTTTCTGGTCTAGGTTCTGGAGGATTAGACAAACCATAAATAAACATTTACAACACAAAACATTTACATTTATTTAATTCCTTCTTCTCTAGCTTCTTATTGTCCATTGAAAACTCTTTAGTACACATAATCACCTGAGGATATACATCAAAAAGGGGTGAGATAAAATCCCAGTAAGAGGATATATAATAATAGTATAACAATGGGCGAGCATAACCATAACATAGGCAAAGGATCATGAACATAAGAGGAAGCATAAATATAAGACTTGAAATATGGCAATGCATAAAAATGAAACATCATGTCTTAGTGGTTAACTACCACACATACTTGTGAAAAAATATAGCATATTTTTCACACATCATTTCACTTTAAATCATGAGATTCATCACTTCACCCAATGCATTGGAGCGCTATAAAATTTAGGGTGCACCCGTCACATTCAAACATTCATATTGCGCTATATAATTTCGGGTGCACCCATCACATCATAACATTATCATTATCATGCATGCTACATAGAAAATATATCAATAATTAAAATAAATAACCCATGAAAATGAATGGGTTTCATCTCAAAATAACACATTCATAAACTTTTGGTTCCCAAAAGAAAGAGGGAATAACATACTTGATACAAGAACCATCAACCTTGAATGAGATGTAAAAGGTGAGTTCTTAAAAGAAGAGTTCTTTTGGAAAAAAATTTGTTTAACATAAACAAAAGTGATAAACATGTATATCCCAAAAAAGGAAATACAATGATGAAAAAATTATTTTTAAGGAGTAACCATATCAAAAATGGAGTGAAAGAGGGAGAACCTGAAAGATGAAATTAGGTTCGAGAATTTCCCCTTACCTTGTATCTGAAAGCTTCCTTCTCTTTAATGTCCTATATAATTACATTATATTCCTTAATTAGAAATTACAGAACCTTTTATAAATTAAAAGTGTTCATTTTTGTTTCATTATGTTATTTCATGGGTCTTTTGATGAGTTATAGGATTTAAAAACATTGTTCGGGAATGTCCGTTTTATGGTTTTCTTGAGTGGTTCACTTATATTCTTAAATAAATGTTTGTGTAGAACATGGATAAACATCTAGAAATGATATTTCATGTTATTAATGAAATTAAAGAATATAAAATTATCTTATAATGACTTATATTATATACCATGTGGATGAATCATTAGATAATAATTAAATGATGATTGTTTGGGTTAATTTGGGTGGTTTTTCGACCATAAAGAACTTGTTTTATTTTATCACTTAGTAATATGTACATAAGTTAGTTCCAGAAAATTAAATATGAAATAATACATATAAAATATTCTATTTTATCCATAAAAAATGTTTCATGACCAAATATGAAGGTAGAAATGGAAGAAGAAAACATGTCATTCTTGAAGGTGATAAATTAACACCTCACGAACAATGTTATCTTTAATAAAATAAAAGGAATAAAGAAAGGGTTTGGTTGGTATAATATCTCATTAGTATCATAAAATTATAGTATATGTATGATACTGGAGTTACCATACCATGTGGATGAATATAGGTGGGGATATAATAAGAAAAGAACTTGAAATTGAAAGGAAATTAAAGGAAAATAGGGAGAGAGATTACCTCTTGAATCCTTCTCTTGAGATCCTCCTTAAGGAACCTAGGCTTGGTCTTTTGATAAGACCAGAAGCTTTTGGACGTGGGGGAGGGGCTAGGAAAGATTCTTGGTCCAAGTTTAGACAAGGCTTAAAGACTGAGAGGTGTGATTAAATGAGGGTGTGAAGGGTGGTTTTTATAGTGGAGGGGAGAGGAGTTTTCTTAATATAAAATTAATTAATTTATTATTTCCCCACAAGACAAGGAATAGTGAGCCTTCCTTAACCAAGAATAGTTATTTTATTATGTGATACAGAATCAATTGATCTTACATCTATAGATCATCATGAATGACTCTATAATTAGCTTATTTATCTTATTTTTTTAAATCATGGTATTTCACTATTCATCAAAAATTCAGGTAATCCAGAAAAATCCCAAAAATTCACCCTAACCATTTTTTGATGTGTAGAATCCAAAAATGAATTCCATTTTTAAAAAATAATTTTCTAAATATTATTATTTTAATATTTAATTAAAATCATAATTTATTATAAAAACCTGTTTTTAAAACATTAATTCACTTATTCTAAAATATCACTATATCGTACCACCCAGGGTGTGGTTTTACAATAAATGCTAAATAAGGGATTTATTGAGTCATTGATGATGTTTTGTCAATGTAATTACACTTGTTTTGGGATCACATGAAAAAATTACTATTCTTGGTCATGGAAGACTCACTATTCCTTTTCATGTGGGATAATAATAGATTAATGAATTTTATATTATGAAATCCCCTCTCTCCTATACTATAAAAACCCCTTTCACTACCTCTTCTCTTCACTCATCTCAAGCCTTGTGACTTTCCAATACTCTCCCCCATCTCTCCATAAAATCCTCCCCCACGTCCAAAAGCTCCAAGCCTCTTCAAAATACCAAGATTAGGCCTCTTAAGGAGGATCTCAAGAGGATGATTCAAGAGGGAATTTCTCTCCTTCTTTTCCTTTAAATTCCTTTCAATTTCAAGTTCTTTTCTTATTCTATCCCAACATATATTTGTAAAAATGGTTTGTTAACTCTATTGTTATACATATACTAGAATTTTATGATACTAACGGGATATTATATCATCCAACCCTCTTCCCCTCTTCTTTTTATTTTATTAAAGAGAACGTTGTTCGTGAGGTGTTAATTTAACACCTTCAAGAATAGAGTGTTTTCTTTTTCCATTTCTACCTTCAGGTATGGGCATGAAACCATTTTTATGGTTTAAACAATATATGTTTTATGAATTATGTCCTATTTAAAGTTTTGGAACTAACTTATGTACATATTACTGTATAAATAATCAAAACAAGTTCATTATGGTCGAAAAAACGCCTAAATTAACCCAAACAATCATCATTTAATTCTTATCTAATGATTAATACACATGGTATATAATATAATAAATTATAATATAATTTAAAATCCTATAAGATAATTAATAATATGTAATATCAGTTCTGTATGTTTACCCATGTTCTACCTGAACTTCAATTTATGAATACAAGTGAATCGCTCAAGAAAAACCTTAAAAACAAACATTCCGGAACGATGTTTTTAAACTCTATAACTCATCCAAAGGAACATAAAATAACTTAATGAAACAATAATTAACCCTATTAATGTAAATAATGTTTTTGAATTGTTAATTAATTAATCTAATATGGTTATATAGGACATTAAAGTGAAGGAAGCGTTTGGATATAAGGTAAGGGGAAATTCTTGAACCCAACCTTCTTCCTTCAGGTTCTCCCTCTTTCACTCCATTTTTTGTATGATTACTCATTAAAAATAATTTTTCATCATTATCTTACCTATTCTAGGATATACATGTTCTCCACTAGATTTTATGTCAAATACAATGTTTTCCAAAATAACTCTTCTTTTAAAAACACACCTTTTACTTCTCACTAAAGGTGGATGGTTCTTGTATCAAGTATGTTATTCCTGCTTTCTATTGGGAACTCAAAGTCCAGGAATGTGTTATTATGAGATGAAATCCATTCCTTTACATGGGTCATTTATGTTTATTTTTTTATATGTTCTATGTGGCATGGATGGTATTGATAATGTTATGGTGTGACAGGTTTGCCCGGAATTATATAGCGCAATATGAATGTTTGAATGTGACGAGTGCACCCAGAATTATACAGCACTCCAATGCATTGGGTAAGGTGATTAATCTCACGCGTAAAAGTTAAATTATGTGTGAACATTATGCTAGAATTGTTCACAACTATGTGTGGTAGTTAGCCACTAAGACATGATGTTTCATTTTTTATGCATTTCTACATTTCATGTCTTTTATTAATGCTTCCTCTCATGTTCATAATACTTTCCCTATATTATGATTGTGATCACAAATTGTTATATTGTTCTTATCTATCCTCTTAATAGGATTTTATCTCACCCATTTTGATGTATATTTTTAGGTGATTATGTGTACTAAAGAGTTTTCAACAGACAATAAGAAGCTAGAGAAGAAGAAATTAAATAAATGTAAATATTTTTTGTTGTAAATTTTTTATATATTGTTTGTATAATCCTCCAAAACTTGGACCTGAAAAGGTCATCTACTATATAATTTATTGTGTATTTTTCTGTTATCCTTTATACAAGAAAATACATAGCATGTTTTAGTACTAAACCCGGAAGTGCGGGTTCAGGACTTTACATTCTATATTTATATTTCATGGTTATTTACACACTTTATATGTATATAGAATTAATTTTATATGTTATATAAAATGGTGAGAGTCCATGTTTCTCTATTAGTGGTATTACATTGATGTATGATTTATGTTTTGATAATTGACATGCTCTACTCGTATCTAATGGTGACTTGGATATTATTTATTTTGTATTTTAGGGCATGTGTATTTCATTGGGATGCATATACTATATTGGATAAATGAATCATTCTCTTTTATATGAAAATATTTTTTCTTTTGACATATAATATTGTATTAAATTTATTATATTTTTTAGTAATTAATTTAAGTTATTTTTCTATTATTCATTCAATATTTTTTTTGTTTAGTTTATCTTATATTTAAAAATTGCTTATTATTTTTCATAAATTTTGAACATAAGGAAAAATAATTTAAAATTCTCATTTTGATTATCTTTTCATTATATATAAATATTTATTGATAAAAATTTCTCATAAATAGAAAGTTTAATACCCTATACACATGTTAATATCTTATGGTGATAAAGAAAACACTTTTATCCCTACGGTTTTTTAGGAAGGGTGACATGATAGATTGTCCTAGATTATTTCATTTTAAAATGGTATTAAATCCATATTAATATTTGTAAAATAACAATTTAATTGAGATAGGATGATCAAAACTCAATAGTTAGGTTATGATAGAGTGTTTATCCAACTCTCTCATGTGATGACTATTGAGTTATTATGTGATGTTGGACATATGTTTTTAAATTAAAACATTTGTTTTAAATTATTATGAGATATTCTGACCCATATTGATAATAATATGGTCTATATTGATATTATATGAAATTATTGTTAAATTAAACATTTTAAAATGAAAATTAATAATAATAATGGTTGAAACATTATATTACATAGTGTACAGACCATGCATAACATATTAATTTATTTTTTATTGAGTATAGTAGAATTTTATTTTTTGATTCATGGTTTGGGATTCAATAATTCAAATCATGTATTTGGGAAAAAACCATAGTTTGTGTAATTTTTCTTCCTTATGATTCAAAATTATATTTAGTATTATTACGAGTTTTTATGAGATAAAACATGGGATACTAATATTTCATTGTGATGTTTTGATGAGTTTAAGATGATATTATAATATTTTGGATTTTTAATTGTATTTTAATTGGTTATTATATTTTTTCCATATAGATACATATATCCCAATAAAGTATTTATGCATCATGGTGTGAGTGTTCTATTGGATGCCTCATAAGATATTAATTCCCATAACCTTGAAGTTGAAATTTTAGTTTTGTATTCTACTTTGAAATTGAATATTATTGTTGTGTGGGATTAAGTTGGATCTAATGAACATGCCTAAAATTTTCACAATTAGAAAGTATTTATTTATCATGTTGATCAAGGTCCTTATGATGTAATGGAGTGAGAAGAAAAAATTCAAGGAATTTGGACTATCTATAAAACAACTAACACCCCTAATAGGAAATTAAAAAAAAATATGTATATGGTTATGAGTCTGTAATGTTTATGGACTTCACATAAAGATAAATATTAGGTTAAAATTTCATGGCAATATTTCCAATATATATTTTATTTTTTATATTAACCTAAGGTTTTGGATCTTGAAAATTGTAAGGATAGAATTTTTAGCTATCGTGATAATCTGATGGTAGTGGACTGTAATATCTATTTCACTAATTTGGATCATATTTCAACCTATATTCTCACTAAGGACTCATTAATGGAACAATTTTTAATTGTGGTATTCTTCTAGAACTAAAACCAATATTGTTTGTGTTTCTCCTATCATTTTATATAGATGTAGTGAATAATAAAATGATGGGGGGAAGTGATTTTTAAAGGACTATCCATGAAAGGAAGTGTTTATGTAGAACTGAGATCCAATAAAGGTGAATTTTCAGCAAGAAACATGACTGATATATATATATATATATATATTTATATATAAATATATTGGCAGGGAAGTGGTGGTAGTATTGAATAAACAGCTTAATTTTTTCCCAACACTCCAATAAAGGATAATACTATTTTATGTATTTAGTGTATATGTTTAAGATATTTCATGCAATAACTCGAGTATAATTAAATTAATTTTTTTCATATTTATTAGTATTCTTGAATAAAATGGTTATATTTATTATGTTAAGTAATTCATATAATAATTAATTTATTATATTGATATTAATTTAAAAAATTAAATTTTCAACTATATTATTATAATTTGGTAAAAATAATTTCATTTTTGAATTCATCATGTTGAAATTATCTTAGTATTAATTTTTTAGAATTTTCATGAAAATGTTTAATTTTTAGTGAATAGTAAAAATATAGTCTTTTATGAAATATAATATTTTTTTGTGATGTCATGAAGACATAATTATGATATAAAATTTATTTAATTAATTGGATAATTTAATGATGATATTATATAAGGAATATTGTAAAAAAATAATTTAGAAGATGAATATTATATTATTTTACTGATAAGTGTAAAAATTATTGTCAGCATCAACGCAGCGCATTTCCAGCATTAGAAATGTCGAAATTAGTTCTTTATAAATAATAATTGAGTGATAGAAACTATTTTTAAGAATATTTTTTTAATTATTATGAATTATTGATCTTATTGGATGTTAATTTCTTATTCTATAGCTATATAACATTAATCTTATCAAAATTCCTATGCAATAATTTTATAGAGAAATTAAACACAAAATTAAAAATTTAAGAAGTTGTATTGACATGTATATTAGGGATTATTTACAATGAAAGAATATATGTATATTTTGAACCTAATTAATTGATTTTTATTATAGTATTTTTTTTAAAAACATTATCTATGAAATAATTCACATTAATTCCTGTGCAATATAGATTTAGTGCTTGTGAAAGCATAAGAAAAATAAATAAAATTATTTTAATTAAAATTATAAGAATTATTAAATGACCAAAATTTTTGTTAAATATTTTTATATAAGAAAATTTATACCATTACCTCATTTTTATTATAATTTGGGACATTTTCTCCCCCAATAATCAATTTAAAGCCTTTATAATATTTTATTTCAAAAGGAAGTCAAGTTATTCATACTATAAGTTTTACTTTGTATAATATTTTAATATAAGGTTTTCCATAATTTTTGGAAATGAAGAGTATTTTAAAATCCAATAAAATTATATTCTTCATTAATTTTTTAAAATTTTAAGGAATACATAAATACCTTAATGGGTTGAACAATTATGATGTGGTGATTAATTAATTAATTAATTAATCAAATTAATGACATTAAAAATAATAAATAATAATAATTTGATTTTTTAAGATAATTTATTATTTTTATAGATGAATATGATATTTATATGATATAATTAAAAAATTATTTTGATTTTAAACTTTTATTTGATGTGATTAAATTCATTGTTAGTAATAGTTTTTATTTTGAAAAAAAAAATCGTGAATAAAATATATTATTAAATTATTTAAAAATCCAAAAAATACTTAATATGGACAAATTGTATTTTATTATGTCTAAAATTTAATTCCATTTAGTTTTTAGGTATTTTTTGAAGTCTTAAACCCTATAATATATTTATTACATTTTAATAATTTGATTAATTCCTAAGTTACACCTCACCTCACTTACCAAATGAGGTTCCATACTTTACAAATATTTAACACATATATCCTTATTTATAAAAAATTATTTACCAAATTACCTTCTCCTCATCTCCTTACACATTCTAGAGATTCTGGTCTCAAAATAAGAACACATACAAGAGCCTTAAAGAGGTTCTCAAGGAGAAATTTTCAAGAGGTAAGATTCCTTCTTCTCTTTTAAATTATGTTTTCACCCCTATCTTATCCGCTCCACCAATCCAATGTTTTAGGAAAAATCCAGTATCATATATATATAATAATTTTTTATTTTTTATTTTATATTCATCATAAAAACTCTCATCTTCTCATTTTATTCATAAATAACAAAATCATCATCCATGGTGTGTCAATTCACCACCTTCTTGGACGATGTGTTTTTGTTTCCCTTTTACTGAAATCATGGAGAGTTTAAATTAAAATTTTAATGTCTAAAATTTCTGAAATATATATGTTCTATCACTTCTAGATTATTATATATTTTTTACAATGAATTCTGTAATAAACCAACCTTTTAAATCATGAAAAGAACACACTCAAAACAATGGAAATAAAAAAATATTGTTATTAAATTTTTGGAAAATGGTATAAGAAGATTATGTAAGGTATTGTAAATATGATTTTAGTTTTGTATTAAATTAATAACACTATTAAAACCATTATATAAGACTTTTTAACTCACTTTATGTTAGTAAAACCCAAATTAGGGTACTATTCAACTAAAAAATTGTTTTAAATGTTTTAAAGATTTATTCTTCTAAATATTTTTATTTCATGTCCATGTTTTCAAAATGGTTTTTATGAATATATTTATATGTTTATTATTGTTTGAATTTATATTATTTTATTTTAAAATAGATATTTTTCATGTGTTAGGTAAGGTAAATTATTTTCAAAATCCATTTAGATGTTTCTCTTATGAAATTCAAAAAGATTGGTTTTATTCATATACGTCATTGGAAAATTCTCCCATTTACATGAAAACTTTTTAAAATAATGTTTACTTCATATGTTTTCAAATTATTCAATTATTATTTTAATAGTTTTTATATTTTAGAAGTGATTTTTACTAAAAAGAGTATTATGAAATCTAAATGTTTTTTTCTTAAGGGTTTAAATGAGTTGTCAAGGGTTTTATTCATTGTATGGTCCCTGTAAATTGTTTATTTTTGGTTGAGCCCATTATAGCTCATGATATTATTGGTTGAGAACCATTATATCTCAAGATATCTTTGATTGAGTCCATTATAGCTCATGATATAATGATTGATCCCCATTATAGCTCTCCAATGCATTGGTTACCCCAAAAATTTTAGTATAACAAAAGATTATTGGATTATTTAGTGTGAATTTAAGAGTGATATGATAATGATTTCCCAAGGAAACAACATTATTTTTCTATGTATGCTTACGAGTTTTCAATAAAGTTGTTTTTAAAATGTTTTCATGTTTTCATAGGACTAATGATTTTGTTTCTTTATGTTCTATACTAAGAAGTTGTTCTCATACCATGTTTTTAAAACCTTTTTCATAGGATTCCTTAGAAGCTCAAGGGATAGATTAGGTGATAATGAAGATGAATCCAATTAGTGAATTTTTTATTATTTTTATAAACCCCAATTTAATGTATGGATTTTCTAATCCTCCAAAACCTAGACTGGAAAAGGTCCTCATTTTTATAATGTACTGTGTTTTTTTATCTTTTATAAAACAATACATAGAATGTTTTAGTACTAAATATATAAGTGAGGGTTCAGGATTGAAATTTTTTATTGGAAGAATGGTCTATAAATATTTGGAGGTTTGAAGTTGTTGTTTTTTTAATTAGAATGGAATTTTCTTTTTAACTTCTAGTTTATTAAGTGAATATAAGAAAATAGTTTTTCTTAATTCACAATATGTAAATTCAGAATTATAAGTTCAATGAATGAATTGTGAGGGCGTAATTCATTTAAGGGGGTTGAATGTGAAAACCCATTTACAAGTTGAATAATTATTTTTATATTTATTAGTTTTCTTAAATTAAATATTTATATTCATTATGTTAATTCATTCTTAAAATAAATAATTTATTATATTGTTATTTATTTAAAAAATAATAATTTTTTAATCAAAGAATATTAATTTGAAAAAAAATAATTTCATTTCTGAATTTATAATTTTTAAATTATCTTATTAAGAATTTTTGAAAATTTTCAGAAAAAGTTTAATTTTAAGTGAATCGTAAAAATATAGTCTTTTATAAAATATAGTATTTTTTGTGACGTCATGAAAACATAATTTTGATATAAAATTATAAAATTTATTTAATAATAAAATAATGATATTATAATAGAAATATTTATAAATATAATTTATATCATGAAAATTATATTCTGTTAATGATTATTATAAAAATTATTATGAGTGACGAAGCAGTGCTTGTACAGTATTGGAAATGTCAAATTTGGTTATTTATAAATAATAATTTAGTTATAAAAATTATTTTCAAGACTATTTTATTAATTATTTTTTATTATTAATTTTTTTGGCTGTTAATGTATAATTTTAGTTATATAACATTAATCTTATCCAAATTCACAAGTAATAATTGCGTAAGAAAAGAAAAGTCAAAATAAAAAATTTAAGAAGATACATTGACAAGTATATTAGTTATAATTCACAATGAATGAATATAAATGTTTATTTTTAACTTAATTAATCTATTTTTATGATATTATTTTATTCTTAATTTTAATGTATAAAATATTTAACATTAATTCCTATGCAACACTAATGCAATTCTTGTGCAAGCATAAGAAAAATTAATTAAATGATTTTTCTAAAAATTTTAAGAATGATTAAATGACACTAATTTTTGTTAAATATTTATATATAAGATAATTTTGACCATTATAACTTTTTTATTTAAATTTGGGAGATTTGGACCCACAATAATTACTTTAAGGTCTTGATAATATTTTATTTCAAAAGGAAGACATGTTGTTCACACTATTAATTTCAGTTTGTATTACAGTTTGATATGAGGTTTTGCACAAGATTTTTCATAAAATAATAGTATTTGGAAAGATAAAAAATAATTTTCTTCATTAAATTTTATTTTTAGGTTTTGAGGAATAAATAAGTACCTCAACACCTTGAACAATTATGATGCAGTAATAGTTTAACTAATATTTAAATCAAATTAATGATATTAAAAATAATAAAATAAATATTTTTTTATTTTTCTGAAATAATTAATGAATTAAATAGATTAATATGATATGTATATAATATAATAAATAATTTATTCAAATTGGAAACTTTTTTTGATGTGTTTAAAGGCATAGGTTTGAATAGTTTTTATTTTGAAAAATAATTTTTATTAATAAAATATATCATTAAATTATTTAAAAAACCCCAAAATAATTAATAAGGCCAAATGGGATAATATTGTGTCTAATATGTAATCCCATTTAGTTTTTAGGCCTTTTTGAAGTCTTAAAAACTATAATATATTTATTATATTTTAATGATTTAATTAATTTTTATGATACCCTTCACCTCACTTATAAAAGTAGGTTCCTTATTCACAAATATTCATCACCATGAGACTTATTGATCGGCTATACTCAGAAATATTACCTTCTCCTAATCCATTTCCCCATTCTAGATCATCTGGTCTCACACAAAAGACCACTTCTAAGATCCTTAAGGATTTTCTGAATGAGAAATTTTCAAGTGGTAAGATTCCTTCTTCTTTTTTAAATTCTTTTTAACCTATAACTTATCCTCAAATCCTATAAAATGTTTCATGAAAATTAATCTATTATATATATACCATAATTTTGTTGTATTTATGGTATATGGATCATAAAATCTTCCATCTTCTCCTTTTATTCATAAATAATGAAATCATCGTCCATGGTGTGTCAATTCACCACCTTCGTGGACGATGTGTTTTGGTTTCCCTTTTACCGAAATTTTGGAAAGATTAAATTGACATTTAATTATCTAAAGTAACATAAATATATATATTCTCTCACATATAGTGTATTATATATTTTTATAGGTATTTCCATAATAAAAAGTCCTTGGAAACTGTGAAAAGAATGCACCAAAAACAATTGAAATAACTAAATATTGTTAATAAATGGGTGGAAAATATTATAATAATATTATTTAAGGTATTATAAACAAGATTTTAGTTCGTTAATAAATTAATAACACTATTAAAACCATTATAAATTATGTTTTAACACATTTTAAGGAACTCAAACCCGAGGTAAGGGACCCTTTAACTAAAAAAATTATTTAAATGTTTTAAATATTTATTCTTCTAAATATTTCTATTTTATAACCATGTTTTCAAAAAAATATGAATTTATCTATATTGTTATTATTGTTTTATGTTATCTTTTTTTAAATGGGATCGTTTTCATGTGTTATATAAGGGACTTAACTTTCAAAATCCTTTTAAATGTCTCTTTTATGAAATTTAAAAATATTGGTTTTCTTTATAAACGGTATGGGAAGATTCTCCTATTATTATGACTATCTATTACTATAATGTTTATATTATATGTTGTCATATAATTTTCTTATTATGTTTGTGGTTTTTATATTTTAAAAGATATTTTTAGAAAAAATTGTATTTTGAAATCTGAATCTCTTTTGCTTATGTTTTTAAATGAGTAGTCAAGTGTTTTATTCAGGATGTGTTCCTTATAAATTGTTTATTTTGGGTTTAGCCTATTATTTCTCAAGATATTATGGGTGATCCCCATTATAGCTCTCCAATTCATTGGGTAATATAGAGATGGAAGTATAATGAAAGTTTATTCCATTTTTAAGTGTGAATATAACAGTGATATGTTAATGATGTCTGAGGACAATTACATGATTTTTCTATGCATGCTTATGAGTATTCAAGGAAAGGATTTTTTAAGGGTTTTCATATTCTCATTAGAGTAATAATTTTATTTCCTTATGTTCCTTACTAATCTTTTGTTCTCATATGATTTTTTTTTTAAAAAATATAGGATTCCTTAGTAGTTCAAAGGAAAGTTAAGGTGATAGTATAGATGAATCCAATTTTTTTTTGTAATTATTTTTATAAACTCTAATTTAATATATAGTTTGTATAATAATCCAAAAAATATACCATAATAGTTCTTTGATTGTATAATGTATTGTGTATTTCAATTTATATTTTATAAAAAAATACACAACATGTTTTAGTAGTGAATCCGGAAGTGTGGGTTCATGGCTTTACATTTCACAGCCTCTTATCCTAAATATTGTCAATCCTAATTTTTTTTGTTTGTGTAGGTAACCATTATAAATACTATAAAAATAATTCTTGGAGAAGGGGAAAGGATAATATCATGAAGAAAATATACCTTTCTATGGACCATGATAGATGGTTTATGAAAATTATCATGGGGGAGAATCAAATGTTTTCGAATCTTATTGTTTATTAACAATGTAGAGTACATTTGATGGGATAAAAAGTTTTTGAGGAAAATTTGAGGTACCTAAATCACACTATCAACTAGGTTAATTTCATTTCATGAAATATTTTCTTTTTTTACCTCTATCTCATTATTGGATATATTATATATTTAATGCAATATTATTGTTTAGTGAAGTGTTCCAAAAATGCTATGTTACTTTTTGGAATGATTGAATCCATTCCATATTTCTGGTGTTTCTATGACAAAAAAAATATTATTTTCCTTTAATTCCTATATTATGATAATATTTTATCATCAAATACAGTATAATCATAGTAGTTCATGGATTTCTATATATTATACTCATAAGTATAAATCTAAATGGTGTCGTGACATAATATAATTGGGTAATTATTTATAGGGGAATAAATCTAGAGTATTTTTTATTTATGTACAATGGGAACATCAAAAAATAATATTAAATATAGACATTCTTTTCATGATCTAAAATGAAACACCAAAGAAAATGTAATCAAATAATGAAGACCTTTTTAATTACTAAGGATTGTATTCCCTGATACATTATTGAATTTTAGGGTCTATCTGAAATAATTCCACTTAAATTAGTTCTCCAGTTATAATATTTATAGATATTTAATAACATGTAAATAATCGATATAATTATCCAAGTTGGTTCTCTAATTTTGATTGGGTTAGGGTAATGTTCTTTTATAGTACTATAGAATTTAGATAGAAATGAAAAATAAGAACTATATGATTTTAATGGAATGGATAGTGGATCAAATTCACCAAATATTATATTATAAGAAGCATCTCAAATCTCTAAAAACATAAATAGATGTGTCCTCGTGATTGGGATGTTTATGGATAGAGAAATTTTGAATACCTTTTCACATGACATGTTTGTCATTAAAATCTCGTGTTATATTTGAATGTAACATTTCAACATTATATATCATTTTGATGAATTTAATTGAGAAATATTTCCCATATATATGGTTGATGATGTATTTTTTGACTCCTATTAGTTTTTTGGATGGTAAAATTTATAATTTCAATTGTATGTTTCTCTAAAAATGTTCTATAATGATACTTTTTATCACCAAACTAATTATCATTAGGGATAAATGAGAAATGTTTTTAGATTAATATGATTTAATGATATATATTTATAAATTGTTAGGTTCTTGATTAATTGATGATGATGAAGTTTTGTTTCCTATTTCATACTCTAAAGTCTTCAAATAGGTTTAATGTAGATAATTTTTAATTGTGTTGATATTTTTGACATAAAGGATCTCATGAGTATGAAATTATTTTTTTGTTTATTCATTTCAATGAATTTTTTATTTTTGTATAATGAATGAAATAAAATATAAATTTTTCCCATATGAACTTTTAGATACAAATTTTGGGAAACAATACAACCTATCTATTCAAAGAGTTAATTTGGAATCTAGTGAGTAGTTCATAGTCAGCAGACAGGCTGGGAAGATGTGTATCATAACCATTAATTTTCCCAATATTTTTAAATTTTTAATTCTTTTCATTATTATTTACTTATCTTATTTTATTATCCATTTTAACTAATTTTTTACACTTAAAACATCACCAAGCTATCATATCCCCTATCCTTTATGTGTAGTGACCTCTAAGGATCTTCACATTTTCACTTAAGGTAATCTCACTTTTCTCTATTATGTTTTCCTTTTATCATCTTTAACACTGTTAAAATTGTTTCTCAATGTCCAAAATTCCATTATGGCTCAACCTATGGATTTTTTTTATATAAATAATTGGGTTTCATTACGTTTTTGGTTATTGAAAGTGGATATCTAGTCATAATATTCACTTATTTGATGGATTCATGCCATATTCTTTTGATTGAGGATGAGAATTGGATGAAATTTATTGTATTTTACATGAATCATGATTCTTGGGATGTGTAAATACATTTTAATATAATATTAATGATTATATATTAACTTTTTCAAAATAATTAATGTCTTCCAGTGTCTTGCATTATTATAGATTGATATAATGGTATTTTACATAGAATTTGGCTATTATATCCCAAAAAAATTATTTTTTAACTCCATGTGTTTAAAAAACCTCGGAATTATTTATTGGAATAATAGAAGAAAAATGTTATGTTATGAGATTGAATTGATTTCAAAAATATATTTCATGATTTCAATAATTTTTTAAATTATAATGGTTTTTATTTACTGTGCAGAGGAATATAATTGATTTTTTAAATTATCATTATTATAATTTAGGTTATTGATAAAATAGTTAAGTCATATATTGATTTAAAGGATATTTTTAATTTTTTTATTCCTTTTTATTTTTCAAAAAAAACTATATCACCTATTTTGAATATTAAAACTAATTCATCAATTGATAAATGTTTTACCTATTACAATTGTAATTACACAAAATTTTTATTTCTGTAGTTTTTTTCATATTTGAAATATTAAATTTTGTGATACTGATGACATAGTTCGTGTTTAAAAAGAAGGATAATATAAGGTTATATGTTATCCTCTATAATTTTTTATTTGTTTTTTTATTTCTTTATGAGTTTTTTTCTATAATTTTTCATTTTATGTAACTTGTATTTTAGAAATCTTTATAGGAAGCCTTGGTTATAAAAGTAGGATCTCAATAGATGATATTACATACTAGATGGTATCTCTTATCCATTTATATTCTCTCATTTGGTGTTTTTTCACATATTGAGTCCATGTGAGGACAAATCATGTGGTTATATTTTTAGGATCTTATCATAGGTTGTAATATGGTTCCACCCTACCCCATTAAAGAATGAATCCTTAGATCCTTAGGTGTTGTTCAACAAAAATTTCATATAAAATTGATTATAGTATGTTCATCTCGATTATGACTATTATTTTATGATTGTGTAATTTTAGTTTGATATTTTTGATTATATTTTTTATGATTTTTTTCATTATATTTTTAGTTATTTTTTTTAGAAAATCACATCCCCAATTATTTATAAAAAAAATTCATTTCTTTGAAATGTAAAATATTTCCTAACATAATTGTATATTATTTTTGATAATATTATAATTAATTTTTCATGAATTTAATTTTTAGAGCTTTGAAATAAAAATAAATTAAATTTATAATGTGTTTTTCAACCTCATAAAATGGTTATCATTTTAGATAAGAGTTTAAAGATAATTTTTTCATATTTAATGAATCTTATATACATTAAAAAGGTAATTTTATATCATATTTTTATTATATAATTTTATTATTTGTCATATAAAATGACTTTCGTTGATTCATGGTGGTAACCATCTGGGAATTGACACAGACACTATATACAATATTTTTGGGGAATGTAAATACTGTTTTCTATGATACTAGAAAATTCTAAATGGTCATAAATATACATTAGTAGTAATAATTTAATAAAATTTTCATATTTTAATGATATAAATTTAAATTTGGGGACCTCAACTCACATAAAGGGTTTTTTGTGGTGATTTGAGACATTTTTATTTCATTGGGATATATATATTATATAGGTCACATTGGTCATATTCTATTCTCCCGCTATTTTTTTATATGTGATGTTATTCTATATTATATCTCTTAAATTTTAATGGAAATATTTTTCTTGGAGGATTCCCATTACTCATCATTATTTTTTCATGTTTATATTTCTATATACATGATAAAATTTTATTATTTATCATGAATGTAAATCTTATGAAAAAATTAGACCAAATTATCAGAATGAGTCTATATTTATATATATATATAGTTCTTTAGTGTGTCATAATTCATAAAGTTATTTTTGGTACCCTCTAAATTTGTTTATATATTATTGAAAACAAGTTTTTACTTTCGTTATTATGGTGGACTATCTCAAATGATAGGAAAGGTTTATCTAGGTAATATCATTACATTTCCATTCATCAATTTCCCTTATTCATTGAGAAGTTATACATTAAATTTTTTTTGATTTATATTTGGTATCAAATACACAAGAATAAGTGTTAGATAAATAGATATTGTTATCATATATTTCTCCACACATAAGATTATTCAACTTCATCTTCATCCATTAAATAAAATTTAATGTTTTCATATCTTTGTATACATTTTGAATCATAGAATCCATAGAGGATATCAAAATAAACCCTAAATCATTTACATACTAAAGGTACTTTTCATTAGTAATTTTCAACTTTTGAGGTATGAGTAAATTAAATATATTATATTTGTTTCTCAAGAGTTTATAATGTACAGATTTTCTTGATAGAAAATTACAATTTATGATACCAATCAATAAAATTCTTATAGTCAAATTTTTCATTCGAAATAACTGACCCCATTGATAAATTTTTTATTTTATTTACTTCTATTAATATCAATAAAAAATATATTTAATTATTTTTATCATATTCATTATGTTTCATTATGGTATTTTATATAATACATGCTAAAAAATAATAACTTTTACCATTATAAATTTAATGGTCCAAGATTAATGTTTCTACATACTATCACTCATCTTGGCTTGTCTATTAAGCCATTTATATATATCTGAACAACTTTTCTTAATTGTATGAAATAAAACACATGGATTTTATATGGAATAACATTATAAAAAATTCATCTCATGAAAATGGATAGAAATATTCCACTAAGCATGAATCCAATTCATTTACCAAGTGTATTATTACCAAACATTGATGTTAGGATAAATTTTACCCTTATCACCTAACACATGATATATTATCCATGTTTGAATAAGAATTACCCAAATATTGTATCAATCATGGTCTTTATTAATGTGATTCTTAATAAAAATATAACACATAGATATTTGAAAATTATTTTTTATTTTTCTTCAATATTTACATTATTTGATTCACATACATACCTTAAATGATATTATTTAAAATATTTTTATAATATATATCATATGTATTCCCAACGATTATTATTCATTCTATCACACCTCAATTTTTTCTCTTTTATTTTAGTTTACGTTTTTATATTTGGATTTTATCTTGGGTAATGGGTATTTCAGATAGAAATATTTTGATTTGTGATATTTTTCTTTAGTTATATGGTTTGTGTGCATAGTTAAAGGGTAATCATGCAACTTACTAATACTGATTCTCTATTCACCTATTTTTGAACTTGAATATTTATGTAATCATAGGTATTGCATGATTATATTCAATATTCAAGGATACCAAGAGTAAAAATGAAGTTCATGAGTGTCCCTAGTTGGTAGATAATGACTTGAGCATGGTTAGTCCAAACCGTGTGAGGAGCATGTGCGTGGTTCTATAATTTTGGATAGAACCAAACCACTTGGTTAGTGCATGGTTTCCCAAAATGTAAATCCAAACCATGTAAGTGTCCTATGGGTCTAGTAAGTGGCACACATTTGGTTCATAATTTTCAAAATCATGCAGCATAACCATATACAAAATCAATATTCATTAATAATGGGGTTTCACCTTCATTCCCTCCACTTTTATAAGACCCAAACTCCCCTCTTCTCCCCCATATCAATCATTTGAACCTATGGAAAATCTTCTGTTCATTATCAATCCTCCCTCCTCCATAAATGGTGGTTATTAGTGGATTTAATGAATCTTTGGGAGTGATTTCTCAAGGTAGTCTCCTCATTTATTCTTCCCCTTCATCCTTCTTCAATTTTCTTCTTTTTTCATTCCTCCCTTGGTTCCATTGTATTTGTGTCTATGTTTTTTGGGGGTATTGTATTTTTAGGGTTCTTCTTGGGTTTTCTTGCTGATTCGGGCCCCCTTGAAGCAGTTTCAGATTGCTGGTTTCCATGCTCCATGAGTTTGAGGTAGGTTCCATTATACATTATCCTTTGAATTTAAGGAATAATTTATTTATGGGAAGTCACACCATATTTTTGTAAAAATTAGTGTTTTTTTATTCTTAGAACAATTATGTTATATTAAATAAATTTAATTTAATCTGAATTTAATTGTATGGAATTGTTTTATTTGGATATTTAGACCAGTTGTTTGACAAAACTACTTATTGGATTTTTATGCGTGTTTTTCATTCCATATGGTGTTTGAGGTTTTCATTTGATATTCTAAATTTATTTTCAGTTTTATAAGAGGTATTTTTTGTTGTTTTTGAAATTAATTGGCATTTAAAGGATAAGTGATCCCTGTTTGGCACTTTTAAAGATGGTATTTCTTTGTAAAACTCCCCTTTTAATACATCCCTTGTCTTGCTTATTTCTAAAGGGAATGAGAGGTACTTAGTATGGGACTCCCCTTGGAAGTTGAGGGATGGATGTCAATGGGTTATTCCTCATGGTGATTTAGGGGTGATTCTTAGATGTGTTGTTTTTTTCCTTTGGATCACCTCCATTTTAGACATCGCATGAGGACCTATAATAGATAATGAAATATCCAAGAATGTTTCCATAATTAGTTTAGGATTATGCTTTGTCTAGTGATCCTTAGTGTGGGCATAATATTCTTTGGAATTATTTCATATGGCTAGTAAATGTTGGGTATGACCTAGCATGAGGGATATTTGATTATATTAGGTGTGCCAACCGTCTGGATCAGGTTATATTTTGTTCTATAATTTCCCTAGATATCTAATGTATTTTCATGTACATTGGAACTCATTTACCCATAACTGATAATTAGGTTTACTCTTCTCGTATGGTTTGGTGAGTGTTGATTTCTATTTCCCTTTGTGTGTTATTGTCACTATTTCTTTTTCTTATAAGTGTTTATCCTTTTATGAAAATAATAGTATGGTTTTCTTAAAATATTTTATACAATGTGTTTTGAAAGATTATACACACTCTCCCTCTACCTCCCAAATTACACATTCTTTTAAAAACAATCAACCTCTCTATTTATAAAAAGACTTTGTTAAATAATAATGTAACTATACCTTAAAATATTTTAAAAAAATATTATAAACCTATATTTATGTTTCGAATTTCAAACTACAAATAAAAGAAACTTTTATTTGAAGGAAATTCATTGGGAATATATTTTCTCGGGAATGACTATTGATCTTTAATAATCACACATATGCATCAATTATATTTTATCCTTAAGAAAGTTTTTTATCTTGTTCTCAATATCCATGGAGAGATGTTCGGTTTTAGGTTTTTTGTGTGACCCATAGGGTCACATAAAGATCTGTTTAGTTTTAAAGTTTGGTTTGGTTTTATTTTTTTAGTTTCTTTATCTAGTTATTTTATTTATGTTGGTTTATCATTAATTAGTACAATATGTTTTTCAATTTATCTTGGGTTAAATAATTCCCACTTACTTTCCTTTATTCCCTTACTTATTATCACCACCCCGGGGTGGTTGGGAACACCCCTTAGTGATGTCGTGTGCTGGCTTGAGTGATTGGTTCATGGTCAACCTGGGTTAGTTTATGAAAAAATGGTATTGGTGCCTAAGTTCCTTAAAGGAACAAGATTTTAAATCCCCTTTTTTATTTAGGTTTTCAAGGTATAATTAGTTTTTGGAATTATAGTGTATGTATAAGTATATGTATGGAAAACACTTCTAGTGAAAAACCTTTGGTTCCTATGGTATGGCGGGTTTTGATTTTTTTTTCTTATGTTATTTTTCATTATTTTTTCAACATTTATTGGTCGGATTGATGTTGTTCAATTTATTTTTCTTTGTATTTTTTAATGATAATATTTTGTTTGGGGAATTAAATGGGATTTGGGCCAACGGTTTCTAGCAAGATAGAAAGGCCTAGAAATCTAAGTGAAACCTAAGAATGTGGCCCTGAATAACTCTTCTTGGAAGGGGATTTATCGGAATGTGTCCTCCAACTATATTTTCAGGTTAACCCATTTTCACTATTCCCCTCTAAAAATTTATTTTATGTCATTAATAGTTTCAAAATTTCCATCAAAACCTTGTTTGAAATTATAAAAATGCATATTTAAAATTTTGATGTTTTTTTAGAAAAGATAAATTGGGTTTTCAACATTGTATAAAGAGAGTCTATAGAAAATGGGTTTTTAATTATAATTCATTTTAATGAAAATTATTTATGTAAAATGACCTTATTTTTTGTTTTTTGTTTTTTTAAAAATCTGAAGTGTGTTATTTCAAAGGATATTTTAAAAAATTATATAAAATTAGAAATTAATATAAATGAAAAGTGTTGGATATTTTGATGGAATTCATGGGATTTTTAGATAATGAAATTGATCAGAGTGTGGATTTTGAAATTGGTTTTCAATGTGGTGGTAAATGTGATTTTTAAAAAAAATTAAAGAATTTGTGGGTTAGTTTATTTTTTTTGTTTGGTGTTTCATTGTGGTGAGTTCTTGATTTTGATTTGGTATTGATTGAGTATTTATTTCATTGCAACATTGAGTACACCACCAAAAAATAATTGATGTGCATTTTAGGTGCAACTATGGGTGATTCAACAATAGAGGTCCCTCTATTTGGTCAACCTAAAGACCTCTTCCTTGAGTTCTGTAAGTTGAACCCCACTCTCTTTTGTGTCCAGATGATTCCTTTATAAGAAGAATAATATATTCAAAAAAATCAAAATTATATTCAGTTTCCTTGAGTTTCCTAAGACTTCAAAAGAAAAATTTACTACCTTTATTCTCAAAGTTATGATATAGAAGTGGTGGAGGCTGTTCATTAGGACCAATCCTCGGGAAGACCTCTCATGTAAATTTGTCAATCATTCATTCATTGGAAAATAATTCTCTGAGGTTGGAAAGGTGGTGAGTGTGATGGAGATGTACTGCCTTCAGAAATCTAATGGATCAATTTTGGAATTAACTCACCATTTTTTGGTATTATTCTCTTATCTCTATAAGTGGGATGATGGTGACTCTATGAAATCTCAACATTTGAAAAATGGGATTCATTCTGATTTTCAGTTGTGGGTGTTGGAATTTGTTCTGAACTCTTTTTTGTATGTAGTGAGATAGGTTGTTCAGGTTCTGGCCATGTAAGTATAGGTGTTTAAGTTAATCAATCCTACTTTATTCTTTGGAAGTGGTGAACAAAACCGAAGTAATTATATGGGAATGTTTCCAAAATCATACTATATAGGTGGAAGAATTAAGAGTCCTTATAATCTTTCAATGATTTCTTCTTGAAATAGAACCATGTTATATCATCAATGTAGAAATATAGGTGAAAAAAATCCTTTAGGTCAAAGTGATTTAAATAATTATCGTGCTTGTGGTCATTTGGTCCACCTAAAAAAATACTTAAATGGTGTCACTCTAAATAAAAGTAGATCTGAGTACAGCCTCTCGATGAAGTTTGTAGCTCAATTGTATAAATGTTGATCCATTTCAAGTGTTTTTTGAGATTTTTGATGTAAATTCTTTTTTTTTTGTATTGTTTGTGTCTTCATGTGTGGTATTTTTTCACAATTAAGAATAAATATTTTTTTGTCTTTTAGTCCTCTGTTTTAATGGAAACCTATTTTGGGAAATTTTTTATTTTGTTATCTTGGAGTGAATAATGTTTCATTATATGTCTTATTTTTGGAAATCATTCTAGATTTTATGGGCGGTGATTCTAGTTTGGTGCATTAGTGTTTGATTAGTGGAATTAGTTTAGTAGTCTTACAGAATCCTAATATTGTGGGGATTCCACTATGGACTCTATGTATTCTTAAAGTAATCCTCAATATCTATCTTTTCATTTTTCATTGTTTCCCTTTTATAAATTTTCATATAGTCAATCCTTATCCTCCTGAGTCTTCTAGAATTGATTTTCCCTTACCCTTACATATGTTAGGCTTTTGGAGTATTCCTGATGGGTTTTGTTGTGGTAGGTTTTTGGGGATGGTGGTCTGATATTTTCATTTTCCCTTGTGGAATGGTTTGATTCCAATGGTTTGTTCTAGAATAGTGTATTATGTTTTATTCTAGTGATGGAAGATGTGTTCTTATTTTTGATGAGTTAATCCTTATGAGAGTTTGTGGACCACATATTTTACTCGATCAACTGGGGGCATTAAATATTTTCTAGGGTAGAAAGTGTTATGGTTGGGAGAATTATCGCAACCCCATTTTTGCTTTTATCTTTTTTTCAATTTATCTTTTTGTATTTGTATTTTCTCCAATTTCAAGGGTGTTTTGGATCAAATTCAATGGTTTTGGGGATATTTTTCACTAGTTACATGGTTTTTGTGCATGGTAAAGTGGTTACCATGCATCCTTCTAACTCTTAATCTATTTTTAGTTCATTTTGAACTTCCCTGTTCAGGGATGCATGGGTAGATCATGGTTAGATTAAAACTCTGAGGCTCCTGGGACTTTGTATGTGGATCTTTGGTGTACCTGGGTGAGGGTGAATGTCTTGAGAATGATTATTCTAAACTTTCTGAAAATCATGGGCATAGTTATGAAATATTTTATAGAAGCAACCCATATGGTTGGTGCATGGTTTCCAAGCTAACGTAAAAATACCTGAGGGTGTCCTGTGAGTCCAATGAGGGGCACACAGTTGGTGAATGGTTTTCAAAATATTGTAGCCTAACTATGTATAGTTCCCAAATTAATTAACAATGTGGTTTTACATTTTTTCACCTCAAATGTTAACCCCAAATGTAACTCCCCCCCCCCCATTTGATCATTCCACCCAAGGAGAGATCCTCCCATATTCATCATGCCTCCATCCTCTTTCCATGGTGGTTCAAAGTGGATTTCTTCAAGAATTGGGGGTGATTTCTCAAGTTAATATCATCCTTTATTCTTCCTCTATCCCTTCATCAATTTTATTATTATTTAGTTGCCTCCCTTGGTTTATATAGTTTAGGGTCAATGTTATGTTGGTTTTATATTGTGGGGTTTTAGGGTTAATCTTGGATGTTCTTGCCTCTTTGTACCTCCTTGAAGCCATTTTATATTTTTTTTGTCCAAGCACCATGAGTTTCCAATATGTTGCATTATGAATTAGACATTGAAATTAAATAATAATTGATTTAATGAAATGAAAATAAAAATTTAAACTAATTAGTGGTTTATACTTTTTAGAATAATTATTTGACATGAAATAAAGTGAATTTACTATAATTTTTTTCTTTATATTTTTACACCAATTGTTTCACAGAATGAATAGATGTATTTTATAAGTAAATTTTAGTTTCCAAATTATTTTATGGTTCCTAATTTGATTTTATAAATATATTTTTGTTTTTTTATAAATGTTATGTTTGGTTTTTTTAGAAATTACTTAGAATTCAAAGGATATGTTAGGCCTGGTTTCAAATTTTAGAAATGGGTTTTCTCTGAAAAACTCTACTTGGGATTTATCTATTTCCTTGATGACTACTAAAGGGAATTGGTAGTCCTTGGTATAATAATTACCTTGGAAATTTTAATTTTGAAGGAAAGAGGGATATTCCTTGAGTTGATTCAATGGTGATGACCAGATGTGTTGATTTTTTGTTTCTCATGGGCTCACCCTTATTTTAGAAATCACATGGGTAACAGGAATAACTATAATATTATCTAGTAATGTTTTATATACTAGTTTTGGATTATTCTCTATCTAAAGACCCTTATTAGGGACTTTCTCAACTTTGGGATTATGCCCCTCTGTTAGGTTATGTGGGTTAAGATTTAGTGTGAGGGATGTTTTATTTCACCAGTCATTTTGATAGGATGGATCAGATTACAATATGTTTTAAAATTTCCCCTAAGTTCCTAGGAATTTCTTTGTACACTGGAACTCATTTATCTATATAGGATAATTAGGGAACCTCACCTTGTATTTTTGTGTGAGTGTTACATTCTAATTCCCTTCATGTGGTATTGTCTATTTTTTTACCTTGTAAATTTTTATCCTTGGTGAAATTAAATGTTTGGCTTCCTTAAAAGATTTCATGTAATGTGTTTTCTATGATTATACCTTCTCACCCTCTACCTGTTACTTTCCCCTTTAATTTAAAAATACTCGATCTATCCATGTATTAAAATCCAATTTTATATTTTGAATGAGAAAGACCATTATTTATATTAAAAAGGAAATTATAAAAAAACTATATTTATGCATTTTATTAAAAACTAGAAATAAATAAATCATTTATTTAAATTAAATTCTTTGGTAATAGATTTACTTGGGAATGCCTACTGAGTTATAATACTCATGCATATAGTTCCATTCCTATTTTTTCCTCATGTGTAGGTTTAATCTTGATATCCATTATTATGGGGTGGTGTTTGGTTTTGGGTTTGGTGAGTGCCCCACTGGGTCACACAAAGATATGTTTTGTTTTTAGGTTCAATCGGGTTTAATTTTCATTTCATTAGTAGTTTCTTTATTTGTTTATTTTATTTATATTGTTCTGCTCATTTGTCTTTCCACTGCATTTGTTATTTATCTTTAAAATAATAATTCCCATTAACTCTCTTTGATTTCCTTGGTGATTGTCTCCATCCTAGGTCGATCAAGAACATACCTCGGGTATGTCATGCACTGGCTCATGTGAATAGTATGGGGTCGGCCTGGGTTGGTTCATGAAACATATTAATTACATAATTAATTTACATTTCTATATTAAAATATTTTTTAGTATTTTATAACATTATATAGAACAATTCTATGTCACCACATAAATACTAGTAGGAAATCAATTCTATTATTTTTATGGGGTACAATGGCATAGATCACAAGTTAAAATATATTTCATATAGTGTATGACTTAAAATTTTCTTTAAATATTTACTTTTATGAGGACACATCACCACATCAAAAACTACATCAATGTTTCATGTGATCCTTGATTTAATTTAATATAATTTTAATATTTCAACAATATTATGACATTTATTTTATGGATATTTAATTAATTGATTGTGTAATTGATACCAATTTTGGGTTATAGTGATAATAAATAATCTCAAATGTTTGGAATTAATAATAAATCCAATTGATGATAAAAAAATTAAATGAATTAAAAATTTTAAAAAAAATCAAGAGATTGTTTTTTCTTATTATATTTATTTCAAAATCCCTAAATTTCAAACTGAAATTTCATTAATAATTTTTTATTTACAGGATTTCCAATTATCTCAAACTTTTATTCCATTGAGATACCCACAACAAAGAATTACTAGATATTTTAATAATGAGGAATCAATATAAAATGTAATGTCATGTAAAATTAGCATAATGAAATCAATAAAACTCCCCAAAACTAGTATGACAATGATTTACATAAGTATACAACTACTCAGTGAAGAAAAAAACCCATAAGGATGATAATAAATAGTCCCCCATGTGTATAATTTATATTCTCTTTATAGTATAGTCCTTCAAAACAATTAGAAGTGTATTCCCCTACACTATACACCATGTGAAATAACTAATAATGATATGTTGTCTTTATCCCTCATTTTAGGTTATTCTCCATTACCCTTTCCACAAAAAAAGCAATGTCTACACATATTATGGTGGAACAAATATCATTTGTGAGTTTATAATTCCCCATGTAAGTCAACACCCAAAATATACTAGTCTATCCAAAAATTAAGTACAAAATGTATTCGTACAATTTAGCCATACAATAATAGATAACAGGGAAATAATAAAACAGTCATATAATATAATATAATACAAAATATTTTCTAACATTTAAATAATTACCTAACTAGAATCTAAAAAAACTAATTTGAGTCACGTTTTGAATCAAATTCCTAGAAATGTCCCACTATAAGGAAGTTATATGTCAAGGATGTTTATTATATCCCTCCCTTCGAGGAGAAAATGTGTGTGTGTGTGTGTGTGTGTATTTATATGTATATTTATATATGGTTATATATATATATATATACACATATATGTGAAAAAATTTGTATTTAAAGTCTCCTCTTTAACTGGAAACACTCACTTTAATGTGAGGAAAATATCCTATACACTCATATATCTTTATGTTTAAAAAGTAAACATGTCTAGAGATTGACCTACAAAAAAGAGAATGAACATTGGTATATGTAATTTAGATTCAAAACGTGATGATATATATCCAATATTACAAAAGGGAACCACCAAGCATAGTTATCATGTAAATGTCAGACTTAGGAAACATAATACATGATTTTAAAACCATAAATATACACATGATGTACTTGTAGGGTTTCCCAAAAATAGAATTCATAAATTTTTTTAGGGATAATAATGAAATGGGATAACTCTCCCTTATTAAATGGTAACAAAAACTCATGTTAAAATACATTATTAAAAATATATGGTATTTAAAATTTGAATTTTTATGTCATTAGAAGTTATGAACATAGTCAATGAATCATTAAAAAAGAATAATTTCTCATAGTTCAAGGTTGGGAAAACATCTTCAATCATCATCATAATGAAATTTAATTTTACTTTAAACATTTTTAATCAAAAATTATTCTATTTTTTCTGAACATTCCATATTTAACTATAATTTAAATATTGTGATATTATAAGATAAAATTAATGATTTTTTCCATTATATCCCATGTTGAAGAAACACCCTTTGAATGGAAAGCAAAATTTTACACTACCAATACAACCAAACCAAACGAACGTAAGATATCATCATGGTTTTTATTATTTTCACCATAGAAGAAGGAATCGATAAAGAAAAATCAATACTTACATTTTATACATAAAATATACACCCCAATGATGGGAAGATTGAATAGAATTAGAAGATGTTGAAGAATTCCACAAGACATATACATATATATATAGAAAGATATTAAAAGAAGTATTATGATGTAAAATAAGATAATAATGTATAAGGGGATGGAAAAAACAAAACTTTTATTTGAGATGTTTTTACATGGACCAAATATAGTTATCTATGAAATGGTAGAGGATTAATCCACCTGAGTGTAAAGATAATACAGTTAGATTTTCAATGTGTAAAATCAGGGATAAATAAAAACTAAAATACCTTGTTATGGAATTTTTAGGGCTTCATTTTAACTTAGAAAGATGAAGATTACCTTATATTTTCAAAAATAATTTCATAGTTATATCATGAAGCTAGTACAGGACATCTGGTAACATGTTGAGATGATTGATTAACTAAACCCCACCAAGTAATACTATGTACCTATTCTAGATGATCAAGGTACCCAGTACTAGTCTATAACCTGGGAAGCATTCTACATCCCCATCCATAATCTCTCAATCTCATATAATTACCTTCTAAATATATGTTACATCTAAAAAAATTAGGTTTCATAAATTTTAAGATAATTATGATATAAAAATATTTTAGTTTTTATAAAATCCCTATTGTCATACTTCTCATCCCCTATTTGTTTTATCCATCTTCCCAAGGGAACAAATCCATTAATTGGATCTTCATCTCAACATCACATTAGTATGCCTCATTTTATATCTAATAATTATTACTTATTAACAGTAGTAATGAAATATTCCTTCCTAAAAACATTCTCATACTTTTTTATAATATATTATTGGGTTTTCCCTCTAAATAATCATTTTCTTCCAATCCATTATCATCAATCCAAACAATATGGATATGTTAATTAATGTACATCTATAGCAAAAAAGGCATGGAAATAATTTTTCATCGCACCGAACTATGGTTTTAAGGAAAACTAATAAGCTATCACTATGATTCTCTATATGGTATAATATTTAATTATTTGGGGTGATAAGGAAGTGGTTGGGCCATCACCCAAAAATGGTTTATCATAAACTACTTCAAATTTATCCATATAACTAAATTAAGGTAGAGTCCAAGAATCTATGAAATTAAATTGTTATATATTATTTATAAGTAATTTATATATTTCAATAATTACCACACATTCTAATTATTTATTGATTAGTGAATCAGTTGAAAACTTCTTTTTATACCTCACATTTAGTGGGAGGATTCAATGTTATAATACCCATATAGGTGATTCACACGTTCTTCAAAAACCAAAAAACTTTGATATAAAAATAATTGTGTTCTAGCATGGAGGACTCTAACAGTTACATAATTTATCATTGATCAGTATAAGAATCCCTTCAAGGTTGAAGGATTCTTCATGTTCACTCCAGACTCGAGAGGGTGGAAGGTGATGATCGGTATCTATTCAAAATTCATACTAGAAGAATATGTATCAATGTTTTAAGTTGATTATATATATTTTAATTATTCAAAACAACCAGGTTTGATAATTATATACTCGATTTTATATAGATATTGGGATATATAATAACAATTATATGTGGGACCTTATTATTCTCATTATTCTTGGTGAACCCCATGTATCAATAATAATAGTTATATAATTATTATTTTTTATTTTTGTTAAACTCATGGATAAATATATACTATTTATAGATTAAATAAATTAAAATTAAATCAAATAATATTTAATATATCATTTCATAATAAATAATTAACTCAACCCATTATTCCTATTTCGTATTTATCAAACAATGAAGAATGATTATTGATTTAAATAAATAAATATCACATCATTATTCCATGATAAATAATCAACTTTTATGTATGATAAAATTGTAGAGTAAATATTTATTTAATATTCAACACATATATATTCCCTCAAATAACTTCTTAATAGAATATTATATGATTATACTATTGAGAGTTGGGTGTTAATTAGTAGTGAAAAGGTTTTATAATTTCATTTTATTTAAATAAATACATGCTATCTTTTCATGTTCAACCCAATAAATTAATGAGTCCCTATGAAAATCATGTATACAATTAAAAATATATAAAACATAATGATTTTTACAAAGTTTATCCCCTTCTAAATTAACCTACTTCTTATCATGGTTGGTTAGTATCCAAAACCATGGATTCTTCCCTATACGGAATAAAAAAATACCTTATTATAGAGCTAGAAAAGAGTCTTACCAGACTATATATATACTACATCTCTTGAAAAATATTATGCAACTAAAATGAGGATACCCTTATTGAGAGTTCGTTTCTTCAAATAATATTGTTGTAGAGATACCTTGATGTGAAATTAGATATATTTTTTAATAGTTCTCACATTTTGAATATTTTATGTAGATATTATTCTAAAAATCTAATAATATCATTGAATATCATTGCGCCACTAGATGAAGACAACGATCATAAGGCTTTGTCTTCAGATCCTATTTTTTTATTATACTATAATCTTCTTATCTCTTATTTACTATGATACACATGAATCCCTCTATATCATAAATTATTTTAAATCAAATTTTATATGGGATATTGAAAGTTGAATAAATTTTCTTAAATAGTAATTTTGTTTCCATTAAAATGCTTAAATTTTGGAAAATATAGCTTATATTTAGTATAATCTGTATACATGAATCCCTTTATATCATAAATTATATTAAATAAATATCATTTTTTAATATAAATTATGTGTCTAGATAAGGGGAAAATAATGTTATAAATGAATATAAGTTTCTATTTTAATCTTAATTGAAAATTTTCCTAATGTAATTTATTTTTAAATTTTAGTAATTATATAATAAACATAATTTCTCATGAAAAATTGATGAAATGTTTCTCAATTAAATAAAAAATAAAAAATAATTTTGAACATTGTACAAGTTGTTTAATTTTAACGTGTTAATAGTTTCCACGAATTTTATGGATCTATAAGACATATTATAAATTTTTGAAATCATTATATTTTTACTTCCCCTTTGTTTTGATTTCTTTAATGTTAAATTAAATAAATAGGACCATAATTGAAATAAATGATATTTTTAATAAATAATATTTTATTAAACAATATAAAATTAATAAACATCCTATATTCATAAATATTAATTTATTATGGTTTAAAATTAAAAATTAGTCCATTTATGGATCTTTATTCATTTTTAATAACATTATAAGGACTTAGAGGGTATAAAACATTAACAATGGAATGATTTTCAAAAGGGTTAACAGGGGTTAAAAGTAAAAGCTAAGGGTAAAACAATCACACAAACATGTTGAAATTTTTTTATGAGTTTAATTAAGCTATTAATCATCTTAATTGATAATATAAAAAATTTTGAACCATTTAAATATAATAATTAATTTATATTAATATTATATTTTAAAAAATTCAAAAATTTCACCTCCACTTAATTATAAAACATCACTCTTTTTTTATTAACACCCCTTTTACTATTTATAGTTCATACAAACTCTTCCAATTTATCATATTCAATTTTTTATTCACATCTTAGTGGTTTTATTATTCCCAAAAGACCAAACCTAGAACCCTTTTGACGTGGTATAAATGATTCCATTCAAATAAGATGAAATTACCTTAACTGATCTCATTCTTTTAAATTCACATTTTACCACCTATAAATATGTAATATAATTAATAAAATAATTAAAAACATTTCTTAAATATACTAAAATTTTATTATTATTATGATGACACCATTATGCACCCTCTTTAAAATGAAATGGGAAGTGAAATTATCGCTCATGCGTACATACAACTTACTCCCTCCATATAATGTTACAAATCATTTTCATTGACATATATTATGGAAGGGTATTATGATGGGTTTAATAATTATATATTATATCAATGACACAATTATACTTCTTTAATAATAATATCATGTTTATCATCTTACCATAAAATCCTTTTGGAAATGATAATGTTGTTTGTGTGTATGTGTGGACTACCACCTCCACGAAGCGAAGTGATTCTTTTTTCATTTATATTTTACATGGATGTTAATTAGTATTAATTTGATAAATTTATAATATATATATATATTTGTGTTAGAATATTTTTCTTATAAATTTTAATTAATATTTTCCTCTTTTTTATCCATTGAAAAATTTGAACAATGTTCATGTGCATTTACGACTTACTGTCCCCATGATTGGTGTAATTAATTTCTCTATCACTAACATTTATAGATGACTATATATATATATATATATATAATTAATTTATATGATAATTATATAATGAATTATATTTTAGATACTATGTAACTATTACAAATGTACAGATACTAAAACTATCAAGCAAAAATATATATGAAAAATGAAGTGATTGTCATCTATAATGTTTCTTTTAATAAATAATTTTTAATAAACAAGGTATAAAAGTTTAAAATTAAATCATATATTATTATATATATATATATATATATCAATATAGTTCTAGAATAATATTTATAATGAACATATTTGTATTATATCATAGGTTTAAAAATTAATTAATGAAATCGTGACTAAGGTGAGGAGTTTTATGTTACTATCTCATTGTATATAAGGATTGTATATGATTATGTTTTGATGGTTATTTCTTCTCATAAACCAATCAATAATCTCATTAAATTTCTTATCCTCTAGTTATTATTAAAAAATAAAATTTTCATTTTCATTTTTCTTACCTTACTCAAGATACAAAATATATTTTTTCAAGGAAAATCAAATTCATTTCACTCTTGAGTAGAATTTTTTTTCTTACATATCCATGTTTTATAAAATTATTACAAATAAGGATTTTAATATTATAATAGGACTGTTTAATGTAATTTTTACACATTATTTACTTTTTTTAAAAATAGTTATAATGTAATATTATTGTTATTTTCCAATTGAGGTAAATTGTGACTTTTCTAAGAAAAGTATGGAAGTAATGTTTTTTAGGTTATATGGAATTAAGATAATTTACTACAATCATGGTCACCCAATATTATGAAGTATTCACTATAGATTACCATGGTAATTTTCAATTAAAAAGCTTTCCTTTAATTTTTTTCAATTTTTAAGAAGTTATTTCAAAATAGAAATGTTATTTTATTAAAAAATGTTATAATTGTGTTATGTTTCATAAATAATAAAAAACTTCATTGTTTCTTGTCCTTTACTGTTAATATGATCCAAGGATACCATCCTTATTCTTTATATTTATTTTTATGGTTATGATGGAGTTATATTTACGAAACTCAATCCTTTTCCATGGGTTTTTCTATTGTGAATGGTTTATGAATACCATTTCATTTTATGGGTTCTGATGTGGTGAATGGTTTATGATCATGTGGAACACATTTGGATGGTTTTAATTATGTGATGGGTGGGAAAAATATATCCATCAAATTAATTTGGAAAATATTGATTGCAAATGTGATAAATAATATTGTAGTGGGGATATATCACAATTAATTAAGTGAATCTATCCATTATGATAGTCTTGGATATGATCCTTGATAACAAAAATGGTTCAGAGAGTGAAGCCATTTCACTATTATAGTCTTTTTCAGGTTCCATCACTATTAATTAAATAATTTTCTATGCATATGTATTTACAATAGACTTATGTTTTATGCTAATTTTATGATCTTTTGGATCATATTCATTGATTATTATATGATTATAGCTACATGATCATCCAATATTACTTCTATTTCTTGAGATTATGATATATGATATAAAGGGCGTGGTTTCAAAATAAAAATATCAAGTTGTAATAACATATTTCTCATGTTATTCCTATATGATAATTGATACTTCTTTGATTACACTTACTGAGAATTGGAACTCACACTTTCTTCTATTTTCTTTCTTAGGTTATAAAGAATGTTTTTATTTATGATATGTATAATAAGAGTAAAATTTATATAGATATAAGTGGTAGATTATATCAGACTATTATTAAATAGTTGTTTATGATTCTTAGTTTCCAAAGATACTATAACTATATGACTCTGGAATGGATGTTTAGGTTATATGAAGTACATTCATCTAGTTATATGTAATATATTAGTATGAAATGTTTGGACTACTATAATAGGTATCCGATAAATATTTAGTTAAGTATCAGAAACTAGGATGATAAAAAATTATTGAGAACCATGGGGATATGTATAAGTCTAAATTTAAATCCTAATGTTAATGAAATGATCATTAATGGCCAAGGTTAAACATAATTTTTCAAATAATAACGTGTCACAATTTATCAAATCAATAAATTATTTTTGATGAATATGTGTTTTCCCAATAAGATTATTGTTTCTTACGCTATGATTTTTGTTTTATAAAATGTCTCTAACTCAAAGGAATCATGAAAATTATGAATGTGGTGTAAAATGAAATGATTTTATTCTTGAGAAACAAAATTTTATGGGAAAAGTAATAAAATATATCATTATTATTATCACATAATTTTCTCAAGTTAGGAATCATTATGATCTTCCAAACATGAAAATGAGGGAACAACAATATATTTATTCCTTCATGAGGAATAATTTATCATTTTTTAGTTGTTATACCGGTCCACTATTAATTTATCAAATAGATTTGTACCATATAAAATATATTTTTCATTCTCCAGTGTTCATAAAACTGAGAATGTTATTTTGGATACTTATCGTTTGGAAGGAGAAGTAGATCAATGGTGTACACTTATCAAGAAAATGAATAAACATGAAGAAATTAACTCTATTAATTGACATGTGTTTATGATGTTTATTTTTTACTAATTAGCTTCCTAATATTATTTTTATGAAAATATATAAGTAATTCCTTGAGTTGTTATAGAAGGTTGATAAATATGTTGGTACTTATAAGAAAAATTTTACAGGACTTTCAAGGTTTACTTCTAGAATTTTCATCCAACCTAGAGGTAAGGTTGATCAATTTTATAGTTTAGTAAAACCATTTTTTCAAAAGGATTTATCCATAAGGTATATTTTTATCTTTGAAAAAATATTTTGGTATGATATCAAACTCAATATGGAGATTAGAGTCACCCATCAATCACATGGTTTTTAACAAGAAACGTAAACTAAAATTCAAGGGAAATTATAAAAACCATTTAGAGAAAAACATGACCTTTCTTTTATTCTAAAAATTTGGAAGGAATGATGGGGGAAATTGATTTAAAGGAAATTGTCAAAGTTTCAACTATGGAAGGGAAGACCATCTAGAAATATAATGTTGATGTGATGGGAAGAATTTATCTACTGATTTGAATTATGAGAAAGTAACATTGAATGCACAACCCGTACTCTAGTGTTTTTAATACAAAAAGTATGGGTGTTATGCCATCCAATGACCAAATTTGATTGTTAATTATGATGAAATATTTCAAAACCTATTAATCCCAAATAATAAGTTAAATCTCATATGATCACTATTTTGGATGAGGGGTAAGATAATGTCGTGGGTAAATGTACACAAACCATCCACTCTAGAATTGTAAATGTGTTATTTGATTCTAGATCTACCCACTGTTTTTTATATAAATACTTTTCTAATTGTATCACATTACCACTTAAAAAATTACATACACCTTAGGTCATGATGATCTCATCCCAAGTCTATAATTCTTCTCATATTGAAATTTTTGTGAATTTATTGTTTGAAAATTGTGTCACTATTCCTATAGTTGAATTTGATTTTATTTGGGGAATGGATTAGCAATTATTAAATAAATATCATATAAAATTATGATGAATGGAAGTTTCTATAGATATTATGAACCAACCTATGATATTATATTAGTGTGATGAAAAACATTAACATATGTTGGAAATTACAACAATTCTATAGGTTGTCATTCCAATTAAAAAGGGGAATTTATCTCAGATGATTGGAGAGAAACAAAAAATAAAATATAATTCAATTGTTTAGGAGTTTATTTATGTATTTTTATAATAATTTTATTATCTTTCACCATATAATTAATTTTAGTTTTAAATAGAATTAATTCATAGTGATAAACATATTTCCAATGCTCTATATAGAATGTACCTGATTTTTCCAAATAAAATATATTTGAAACTCCAAGTGAATCTGTACATGCGATTCATTTATCCATGTGAAACACCTTGGGGTGCCCCTATATTTCTTGTTAATAAGAAAAATGGATCAATTATACTATTCATTTATTATCGAGCACTTAACAACATCGTTATCAATAACAAGTATCATCTACCATGTATTAAGGACTTTTTTGATCAACTATGTGGAGGTCTATAATTTTCCAACATTGATATTCATTGAGGATAATATCAATTAGTTGTTAAGAAGAATGTATCCCAAAGACCGCATTTCGTACAAGGTATAGATAATATAAATTTATAATTATTCCAAATGTAATTACTAATTCCCCAACTATATTTATAAATTTATTGAATAATTCCCTTAAAGAATAAATTTATTCGTTTTTATTCATATTTATTGATGAACATATTGAATGTTAAAAGAACACTTACTAGTATGAATATCACTTAAATATTGTGATTAATTCTTTAATGAAGGAGGATCTTCATAAAAAATTCCAAGAGTTAATTTGGGAATAAAAAATATTCATTCATGGGTCATATAATCTCATGTGAGGGTATATGAGTTGTCTATTCAAAAACATAATTTTTTGAACATTGTCCAAACTAACCAATATAATGGATATCCTTAGTTTTCTTTGTTTGGATAAATATTATTAACAAATTGTGAAGAATTTTTTATAACTATCAAATCTACTCACCATGTTAAGTTATAAGGGATCTAATATTATTTGGATAGATGAATATAAGTAGTATTTTAAGGAAATGAAGAGAACGCTAGTCAGTATAGTTATACATACACTACCATACAATGTAGAAGGGTTTGTAATGTATAGTGATTCATCAATGAAAGGTATGAGATTTTTCCTTATGAGAAATTATATGGTTATAGCTTATGCCCCATTATAAGTAAATTTACTTGAGAAAAATAACCTATCTCTTGATTTTGAGTTATTTTTGGTGGGGTTTTATTAATGATATAAAGAATTATATATATATGGAGAGGGTTGTGTTGTATATATAGATCAAATAAATTTATATTATATTTTCTCTCTAAAATATCAAAACATGTTCTGTAGAATATGGTTAAAGATTATAAAATATTATGATGGCTCCATACATTACACCTAGGAAATGAAAACTTGGTGGGAGATAAACTGAGTTGAAAGAATCAAATTATATTTTATATGATGAGGATCCTAAAAGATCTAATATTTCCAAACTTGTAAATGATGAACCTTTAAAATATGAATTAAGGGGGAAATACTATCATTATCCAATGATAAATTAGAAATCTATCCATGTCTTGATTAAAGAGGCATAGAATAAAGTTATAGAACATGTAAAAAAGGTGAGAAATGTTCACAATTTTAACTTTTATTGTGATGGAATAATTAAGCTCATAAACCATGTCGATGTCCCTTTGACGATAGTTTTGAAGAAGCAGTCATTAGATGAAGCTCATATTTATTCATTATCCATTCATCCTATAAGTATGATGATATATAGATATTAGAATATGTAATTGTAGTTAGATAGAATGTATAGAGATATAACAGGGTATGTTTCTAAGTTCTTGGTTTTATCAATTTAAGGCTGATATAAATAATTCTAACGGGATATTAAAAAAATTACCCATACTATAATGGATGTTCGAAAACATCACCATTTTATAGGACACCCAAAAACATATATAGTGCATAATTATATATGGTATATTTTCAATCACCTTAAAATTAGTAAACTTTATTTCCATTACATAATATTTATCACTTGATAAATATACTCTATTATTTATTAATGATGATGTAAGATTACATGGTGTAAACCTGTCAACTGTATCTGATAGGGATCTATGTTTTTCCTTGATGTTTGGGAGAATAATTTAGTAGGATCTGGATACATAGTTAGTTTTCAACGTATTTTATCATCTATAGGCATATGTTTAGTCTGATAGGACCATTAAAACTCTATAAGACATGTTGAGATATTTCATTATGGATTTAAAATGTGGTTTGGATGAACACGTTCCTTTGGTGGATTTTTCATTAAACAATAGTGCTCACTACAACATTTGGATGGATCCTTATAAATCCCTCTATCATAGGACATGTAGAACTCTAACATACTAGAATGAAGTTAGATAAATAAAGATATTGGTAATTTATTTAGCTAATGAAATGTAAAAGAATATTTTATCCATTCAACATAACATAAGAGCAGCTCATAGTCAAAAAAATTAATGTTAAACATCATTAGAAAGATTTATGGTTTAAAGTTGGTGAAAAATTATTACTAAAAATATCTCCCCGAAAGAGGGTGATGATATTTGGAAATTTTGGAAAGCTAGTCCCTTGGTATATTAGTCCTTTTGAAGGTATTTATCTTATTGGGATGATATCTTAACAATTGACACTCCTTCTAAATCCCTCTCAAGTTTAGGATGTGTTCCATGAATCTCTCATGAGGAAGTGAATACATGATCCTTTACATATACTAAACTCATAGATCATACCACTAGAGAATGTTCTTTCTAACGAGGAATAATTAATATTTATTCAAGCAGATATAGATATTTTTCTATGATACAATACCACTCACCTAGTCAATGTTTTGTGATCAAACCACTAATTTGTGGACTTTATGTGTAAACCTAATGATATGATGAAGAGGAATTGTCCTCATTTGTTTTTATTAGATTATTTTACATTCAAAGGAACATTTTTTAAGGGTGGAAGAATTTAATAACTTGATAATTTGAGAAATATATTTTTTCAAATAATTTTGTTTTTGGATTGCTTGTGTTACACGCAACAACAGCTTTAGTCAAACAACAATATACTATTAGAATATTATTATCACCCACTCATTGGATTGGTGGGTATAAATATGAATAAATAAACTATGAAGAAGTATGTCTTACAAATGTATAAATTTAATTCATTAGTTATAAATTAATTAAAAATAAAAATAAAAATCATTTAGAAATAAGATAATGGAGATGTTATTTTTATAAATAGTTTCTATGTTTGCAATGTAATTTTTTGCTATAAATAAAATTTATATCTATTAGTGAGTTTTTTTCATTAAATTAATATATTATATATTCAATAATTTTTTTTAACAATAATATAATATTTTTTATTACGCATAATATTTTGATAAATTTATTTTTATAAAAAAATGTATTTTTCTAAAAATAGTTTTCTTCACATTTTATGCAGTTACATAAAAATTAATTTTTTCCATTTATAGGTGTTTAATTTGAAAAAAATATTTATTACTTTAAAATTACAATTCTAAAAAATTTTAGATATGCCCATTTTATTGTTGGTCAATTTTAATAGTAACTATGGTACAATTTCTCACATCAGTGTAGGGTTAATCTAGTTAATCTACATTATAATGTTGTGGTAAAGCTGAAACATATTAATCATAGTTCTTATTTTATCAATTTAATTCAATCCTTATAATGTTAGGCTCTAAATGGAATTGTTTCATGGACACATATCAATGAAAATAAACTTTATAATATTTAAATCAATGAATGGTACAAAATGTCACTTTCTTTATTTGTAATATATTTTATTAGTCCACATAAAGAAAAATAAAAGTTATAAGTGAATCCAAATATCTATGTTACGATTAAAGAAATTATTTTCCTGAATAAAAATTATTTTTATTTTTTAGTAATTGTATAATGAATTTAATTTATTATGAAACAACAATGAAATATTTCTCAATATAATAGAAAAATATAATAAAGGATTTTATAAATATTCTAATTGATATAACATTAAAGGGTCAATGTTTCCCATGATTTTATATATATATATATTATTTTAGGGAGGTGTTATAACATTAAATATAAATTATCCTTTTTATATACTTGATTTTAAATTAAATAAATAGTAGTAAAATGATATTAATAATATTATATAAAAAATTATATTTTATTAAATGATATAAAATTCATAAAAATTTTAGATCTGGCCGAAATAATGGGATATCATTTCCAAAATCAACTATATTCCATTTATGGTTCATTTTATTGTAACATTACTAACCCTTAATGGGTAGAAAACTTTAACATTAAGGTAATTGTAAAAAGGGTTAACAAGGGGTTAAATCTAAAGAGCAAGGGGAACTATAAGATCCCAACATGTCTATATTTTTTGGATGAGATTATTTAAACTCATTATCATATTAGATTAAAATACATTCTAATTGGAACCATTTTTACAAAAAATAATAATTTATATTAATCTAATATTTCAAGTTATTCTATGAGTACCCCTCCCATCAATTATAATAGGGAACCCTCCTTTATCTTCTACACAACAATTTCATTCCTATAGTTCAATTGACCTATAAAAATTTCGATTATACACTTCGCTTTACAAAACATATATTTTTTTCTTCTCAAAAGACAAAACCTAGAGCCCTTTATATGATATATGGACTCATTTCAAATAAGCAATTATTCCCTTAATTGATTACTTTCTTTTTAATTTTTCTTTTACCTCATCTACATCTGTCATATTCTTTATAAATTAATAAATTATTTATCCTCAAAATACATAGATTTTATTATTATTATTATTAAAACACCATTATACACTATCAATCCAATCTAATGGGTAGTGAAAGTATTTCTTGTGCCTACGTACAACAAACCATCACCACGAAGCGATATAATTAATTTTTCAAAATCATCATTTATGGATTATAATTTTGATGGGTTTAATATTTATATATTACATTTATGAAAAAATGTTACATAAATAATTATAATATATGATATACCTTCAAACCATCTAATCCTTTGGTAAATGGTAATGTCGCTCATGCTACGTGTGGGCTACCACCTCTACGAAATGATGTGGTTGTTTTTTCATTTATATATTATTTGAATGGTAATGAGGAATAATTTTATGAATATATATGAAATATATGATATAATAATAATAATTTTAAGGTGAAATAATATTTATCTTTGTTATATTCCGTTCATTGAAAAATGAAAATGTGTTCTTTTGTTTGTTCGTCTTATCATCTCCATGAAAGGTGTAATTAATTTTTTATCACTTACTTTTATGGATGAATATAAATAAATATATATATATATTAAATATATATAATAATTAAATCATTATTATAATTCTAGATATGAATAAACAATGATCTGATTCAAAGGATCAAAACTACCAAATTATATATGATATGAAAAAATAGAGAAATTATCATCTAGAATAGATATTTTAATAATGAACTGTTAAAAAATGTGAGAAAAAATTTCAGAAGTAAATCATATATTTTATGATATATATATATATATATATATATATATTGAATAAGATTCATAATAACAAAATATTTAATATATATGAGATTCAAAAATTTATGAAAGTAATCAGACCTGAGGTAATGGGTTTAACATTATAATCTCATTATTTATCAGGATTGTATATAATTATGTTATAATGATGAAATATTATGATCAAACTATAAATACACTCATGAATTTTATTATCCTCAATTTCTATCTTTAATGTAAATTTTTTCCTTTCATTTTCCTCACATTATGTACTGAATATACTAATAATATGTTTTTAAGTAAAACCGACTTTATTTCTATATTTGGTCCAAACACCTTTTTCATAAATAGCCACATTTTATATAAATGTTTTAAAGAAGTTTGTTAATATTATATTATTAATTTTAAAATTCATTTCTACACATGTTTTACTATTACAAAGTGGTTTTAAAGGAATATTATTTTTGTTTTATAAATGAGTTACTTTATGAATTTTTTGACAAAGTGAAAGAAATATTTTTTAAATAATATATGGTATGAATGGAATTTCCCATTTCCATGGCCACTAAATGTTTTTAATATTTATATAAAATATCCCATGTTTATATTTAGTAAAAATTATTTACATAATACATTTCAATTTTTTTGATTTTGAATAAGTGATTGCAAAATGGAAAGGTTATTTTCATCTAGAATCCTTTAATGATCTTCTGATTTATCAATGAAAACAACATCCAATGTTGATAATTATTTACTATGAAATTTATTTAAGGATATCATAATTATTCTTTATATGGATGGTTTATTTTTATGATGTAATTATTTTTATCAAAACCATTCCTCTTCCATGTGTTATTCTATGTTCAAATGTTTACGAAAATAATTTCCTTTCACTATTTATGATGTGATGTATGGTTTATGATTACATAGATTACATATGCATTATTTTTAATTATTTGATGGGTGGTACCTATATCTCAATCCAATTTATTGGTAATGATTCACATCTCATAAGATAAATAAGAATATAATGGGAGTGAACCTAATAAAATAAGGAACATGATCTACTACTATTTTCTTGGGAGTGATCCTTGACTACTATGATAGTTTGGGGAGAGAATCCATTCCACTATTATAGTATTGTCAAAGAGACTTGGATATTAAGTAAATTACTTTATATTCTTACGTGTATTCCACAATCATATGAATCATTCCAATTTTATGTTCTCATAGAACGTGTTCTTTGATTACTTTATGATTCATACCTTCTAATCTGTAATGATTTATAACATGAATCAAGATTATGATATATGATATATTGGGTATGGTTTTCAAGTTATAAACTCATGTACTCATACCATTATTCTCATGGTACTACTATATGATAATTGATACCTCCCTTTTATACCCTACATAAGAATCAAATCATTCCTATTATTATATTTCATTTCCCAGTTTATGGAGAAAGGTTTTATGTATGATATGTATAAAAGAGTGATTGTTATGTAGATATAAGTGGGAGAAGATGCAAACATGTTTTTGAACTAGTTCTTGATGTATCCATATTTCCAATGATAATTGAACTATATGATTTTTGTCTTGGATATCTATGTTAAATAATGAATATTCATCTAGATAGATGTAATATATATTTATGAAATTTTTCTGTCCCTATATCATTTGCATAAAGGAATAAACTAAATTTTTTCTCTCTAAATGTGTGTTCCGTGAGACTCATGTTATTATTCAGAACATGATTTAGTTATTCCATTATTGTCCTAAAGTTCCCTGCTATCATTCCATTAATGTTTGGTATTTTATCATGGTATTCATCACATTTACCATTTCACTAATTGTTAACATGATGAATACTACATCAAGCCATTTTCAAACATTAAGGAATTATATGTATGAGAATAGTTATATTAATAAATTTATATAGCATAAACCATAATCATTGGTGGAATTATTCATAAATCATATAAATGTATTATTTTATGCAACACTAAGTTTAAATGTCATTTACCCATGGTTGTCATATAATTAGGTTTTCTAACCCAAAATTCTTATTAAATTATATAAAATATGTTCAAATAATTTGTAATGGGTTTTAATGAGAATTTTAATTAACCAAAGAATATCCCTTAGAAATATCAAACCTAGTTCATGGTAAGGTTCACTTCATCATGAACTAGAATTATGGTCAAGATATACTCGACAAAATCTTTTTGGGGTTATTACCCTTAAATTCATTTGTTCTAAAACCATATATACTTGTATTCTCCATATGGGTATGTACTTAAAGGAAAACCACATAATATCTACCTTATAATGACTTTATGATCTTAACATATGATTATGATTATTCTTAGGGTTTTCTACAACATTCTCCAATACTAATTTCTAAAAAAATACAACCTTCCATTGATACCAACTATAATTACCCAAACCATAAACAAATATTATTTCATATATTTTATCATAATTTAAATAAATTAAAATCTAATGATCTATTCTCTATTTTATTTGTATGATTATACACATAGATACAATATATAAAAAGATAGAGTCATTGTCTTTGTTTAATATAATTATTTTACTTCTAACTCACAAAGGTCCTCTTAAAATAGTAAAGGATAAACTATAGAAATACCTTTGGAATAAGGTGATCTATAAATCCATTTTAGGTAATAAACATGATAAATTATCATAATCTTAGATTAAATTTGATCATATCATAAAACAATAAAATCATAGTAATATTTAAACAACATAAAAATTTCATCATAATCTTAGTTCAAGGATCTCATCCTCATTATCATATCATAATTGGAAAGACTAACTACCCACTCATATATTTTTCTAGGATCACCACCCATGCATTGTGATATCTCATTAGATATTAACCTTACTCAATTGGGTGGCATTATAATTTTTTTAATTCCCATAAAAATATGAATATAATAAATATTTGTGACACAAGAGTAAAATATACCATACATAAGTCACAGTCATGGAAAAACCCTTGAGAAATAACTATGTTTCATGATCTTATCTCAAGGAATGTCTAAAAGTTATAACATAAGGATTATTAAGAGAAGAAGTAATTAAATTTCATTTTAAATTCATATATAAATGGAATTTAATTCTTTATAATGATATTCCATGGTATCATAACCCCTGAGGAGGTTTGAATAAGTAAGAGTAAATAAATGAACCACTTTGATGATGCGTTTATAAATAAGTAAATGTTCCTTTGGAGAAACTGTGTCCAAATTTTTCATTAAAAAAAGAGTTGAACATAATGGTTTTTACCAAAATTAATTAGTTATTTTAAATCAATTAATAATTTAAAAACATTCTGCAGGGTTATGGTTGATGTGAAATTAGAATTTTGAACATCCACTTTTATCAGATTCCCTTAAAAGTGTGTATTTTAATGGAGACATAAAAAATGTATAACCCCATCATTAGAAAGGAAATTGAAATGTGTATATATATATATATTACACATTTAAAATATATATATATTAATTAAATGAGATTAAATTGGCATATTTTATAGAAAAATAAAAATAAAGTGTAACGAGAAAGTTAAATGAGGAGTATAAAATACCCATTTCCTTTATGTCTGAATATGTTCTTTACTTATACTTAACTTCTTGTATAATGAAAAATAAAAATTATAAAAACAATATGAACCTTATTCATATAAATTTTTTTTATTAATGTCTTATTATTATCATAACTTATTCAATTATTAAATATTTTCTTCTCTTGATGGTTATCTAGGGGGGTTTGGTCAATTTTTAAGTGGTTCTCTTGACATGATGACCATAGTTAACCTTAAAATAAAAATAAATTCAAATCCTGAAAAATATTAATATTTTTCTATATATATTTTTATTCATTAATATAATTTTTTAATTCATCCATGTTTTGTGGTAATGGAATACAAAACCTGTCTCTACATGGAGGGAGTAAGCCACACATACACACGATCAAGAATTTTACATTCCATAAAATTGGGGGAGGTAGAAGGTAAAATTATTTATCATCTCAGAATTATAATAAGTTGTAAAAATAATATTCTTTTCATTAAAACCCATTTATTACCTTCTATGTAATGTATGGATGATTAATAGGACACGTCTTTCATGGGGGAGTAGTCGGCATATATGCATGGTGATGTTTTTCAGAAAAGTTTTAGAGGAAGGTGTAAAAGGGTTACTCCATTAGTATAATAATATAGATTAATGTAATTAATAATTATGAAATAATAATCTCATGGATATAATTGATTAATTGTGTAATAATAAATGAAGAAAAATAAATAAAGGTTCATAAAGATATTATACCTTCATCAAGACAGTGAACATTCTATTTAAAGTCTTATTAATATATAAACTTGTTAGAATATATTTTTGTGACTTGAAGATTGAGGTCATACAAGAGACTTATAGGATAGGAAATTTGAGTACATTGTTAATAGTAATTAAAAGGTTTGTTTATTCATGAAAGGGGAGGAATTGGTATCCTTTTATGGGTAAAGAAAACATAAATTTACATGTAAACGAAAGTTATGTATGGGGTAAGAATGGAAGTGCATAAAATATAGGTTATTTAGTAGTTTTATGGTTCTTAATATATTTTGGTATAAATTTAAAACCTATATAATTATTTATATAATGTAACATGCCATATTTTTCATAGTTGTTCCCTCTTTGATTTTTTCATTAATCATATTTTGTTCGGGTTTTCTTGAATTTGAACCTAGTTTGTTGAATCTCCTTGAGAGACAGAGATAGTTTTGGGGAAAATGAACTAATATTTCTAAATTTATGTTTATTTTAATTAATATACTCTCAGTAAAAAAAATAATGGTATTATGTGGGTTTTCGTGAGTTTAAAAGGCTTCGGATGTAGTATGGGCTCTTCTATGGAATTTGGGATTGAGGTTTCAAGCAATAAATTTACAAACTATGTACATGTATTACACAATGTGTAACTACAATCTAGTAGATGATGTGAAAGGAATACATTCCATGAACTAGTTCATAAAATAAAATTATTACATCTTGTGAATATATTTTACATGTTGTGTAATGTTGTGGAAGGGATAATTTCACCTGAGACTATGCAAATTTTGGATTACTAATAAATTGATAATTACATGACATTTAATAAATTTATAGGACATTTATTTTTTTGGGATTAGGGGTTACAATAAATTTCATCCATATGATTTATTCCATTATCTGCATGAATTCTCCTCTATAAATCCCTATGTGATTTCCAAAATATTTTATAGAACCTTCCTCCATTATGGAAATCATGATAATGCGATAAATCCCCGATGAGTTTTTTAACTTTATTTTTTCCCTCTCTTACATTTCTCTTTATAGTAGCAGTGTAATATTTTTACCAAAGTTGTTTTGGTTTTTTTATCATTTTCTTGTGTGGTCTATTATTCTTCTTTTGATCTTCTATTCCTTCAATCTTGTTAGTTTATCGGTTAGAATCATTATTTTAACACTGGTTAAAGGAAGGTGAAAAAACCTTAATAATATGTTTTAATTAATTTATTATGTCTGTGAAATATTTCAAATTGAACTAACACAATTTTTAAATTAATTATTTTAATGATGAATAATGATAAATATTTTGTGGGTTTATTTTTTTCATCCATTTTGATTCAATGGTGACATACCCTATCCTGCAGCTACCCATTGGGTGAGCCTACCCTAAAATAATAATGAATTGGCTAAAGGTTTAATGTGTTTTTATCATAACATGATAACTAATGTGATTTCTCAAGAGAGAATCGCCATTGTAATGGATTATTTTTATTAATATGGGAATGTTTGATTTGATATCATTGTGAGAAAATAGTCATGTTAATTTTTTAATATCCAATTGATAAATTAAATGTTTAGTTAAAATAAAAATGAAAATTTTTAGAATTAACCATTTTGTATGATGATATGATATTATGTTATCATTTCTATTATGACCTATGTTTTGATAAATATTGTAACACTTATATAGTTGGATTGGCCTATTTTCATGACATAATTATTATGTCAATGGATTATCCAAGTTTCATATTGTAATTATTATATAGTGGTATTCTCTCAATTGCATTCTGAAATGATTATATAGAGGGAAATACCAAAGATAGTGAAATGATTATATAGTGTACTATGCTCTGGATGCTAAAATGCATATATATATGGTTTGACCCAGATGATGAACTACTTATACGATGGTGTTTTCTCATATATGTTGTTATACCATGGTATTTGGTTATGGTTGGCATGGTTTTGAAACATTCTCAAATTTATTTCAACATGGTGCCAAAGTAGGTTGATTGTTGTGTTATATTTTGTTGATTAATTAACACATTGGTTATTTTATTTTTTACATATACTTATTATCATACTGGTTATATTTACACACATGGGTGTTGAGCAGCTGAGTTTCACTCACACCCTATTTGGTCTACCTTTTGGTAACTAATTAGATTACATGGATATAGGTTTGGACAAGGGAAGGGACCCTTTAGTTGATTGTTTCTTTCTTGATGGGAAAGAGATTATAGATGGGTCTTATATGGGGTTTTTTAATGGGTTCTTTTGAGTTTATAGTTTAATATGGATATTTTATATTTATTTCTTTCATTTTGACATGTAGATACATTTTATCCTATCATTATATAGTTCAATATTATTTTATTTATTAATTATTAATTTACATTTTAGTTGTATGTTTAAGTGTTCCCTATTTATATACTACTCTAATAGTTATTTTTGTTAATTATTTATACTATATTGTAACTTTGTACTGGTGGATATAGTTTCCCCACTCTGTTTATCACACCCCCACTACTAGTCAGAGGCCTCTGGTATATAAGGAGGTGCGCATGAGATGCAACAATGAACCTGATTTGGCTGTGTGAGAGAGTGACGAAACATAGAACATCATAAATTGGTATCAGATATAGGTTGTTTTTTCTTTTGCATTTATTTATTATTTGGGAAAGATATAATGTAGATAGATATTTTTTGGGACTTGGTAATGAGGTTGTGAATGGGTTTAGTTAACCCATATATGGGGGAAATCCGAGTGCCTAGAGATGGTATTTTTTCAAGACGTTCAATTGTTATAGTTTGGTTTTATTTTACCTAAGGTGATTCATATGTTTTTTTATGTTATTTTTTATATATTTATAGTCATAGACCAATATGGTATGAGATGAGTATGCAAGAACAATGATAGGAACATGGGGATATATCTAAACATGTATTAATCATGAAATGTACATATTTTTTAAAAGTGATATATTTTCTATTATGAACTATGATATGATAAATCTGATATATATGATAATGAAAAGGAAGAATTGTTATATCATGATAAAATACATGTACACCAGGTTTAGAGAGTCCATGATCCAATGTTCATCTATTGAGTAGACTTGATGTAGTTAACTTTGTTGTTACCAAATGTTCTAACTAGTTTATTTTTCTTGTAAAGAAAATGTGTCATCGTCAACGTTGAGTTGAGCATTAGGATAGTGGAAATAAGAATTTTGCTCACACATCTAAATTGTATAATAATGTAGATCCTAAGGATTAGATGGATGCTTAGTTTCACAGTAGCATCCATGGGTTATCAGATCCATGGATATGGATACTATTCCCATTATTCCTTTTATGTCTAAGCGAAATTGAGAGTTTCAGCTAAAAAATATACCTAATTTTACATGGGATTTAGGACCCCGTATATCTATGTTTTGTATTTAGTTAGTAAATATGGTATTAAAGAACCTCTAGACACCCCCTATTAGGAGGTTGAGTCTTCCTGTATATATTAATCATAGGCCAGATAAGCATTGGTGTAAAATTATAGATAAATATATCCATTAAGAGGATCTATCCTATAAAGAATTCGAGAAAATTTTTCTGATCCACTTCTATAAAATTAATTTTGAGGGATGATAAGGCTTGTGATTTCATACACCGAACACAAGAGGGCATATCAGTGGTAGACTATACTGGATGTTTCAATAATATACAACAATTTTAACCATATTTAGAAGAATATGAGTTCTCTATAGAGAGAAATTTTCAATATGGGATTCAATATGAGATCAGGTCAGAGGTGAACTTCATTCTCCTATTTAGGATTTCAGAAGTGATGAATCGAGAACTAATAAAAAAAAGGAATCTAAGAGAGGCATTATACTGTAGTATTCTATTTTTTCGGGTGAATGGGGATATCTTCTTATATGGGAAAGAATCAATGTTACGATGGTTATCACAAAGGAAGTAGTGGGAAGAGAAGTCAGGGTAGTGGGAAATAATCTCAAGGTCATGTTCAGTTATATTATTGTCCATGTGGAAAGCTGGGAAACAAGCGGCTTTAGTGTGCTTTCCCTGTATTGGAGTTCCATAATTGTGTTTGGATAGGTCAGCTTTAGAGTTTTTGTATGGGAATGAAATAATAGAGTATTGGATGGTAATTATGACATGTACCTAAGTCTGGGAATGACTCAACTAACCCTCATCAGATAGGTAGTTGTAGTTCCATTGGATGTTCAGGTTAATAAAAGGGACAGGGTACCCCAGTGTTGGAGTGACAGTACCAGTCCATGGGAATAGCATAGGGGAGTCATATTGTAGCCTATAAAAGAGGGTATTGTCAGATACATGCTATACAGACTACTATGTATAGTGTGGATATAGGAATTTATGCTGTTAGAGTTATAATTCTTGTATCATCTAACCTTCCTTTCATTTTTTGTTTGATATAATGGAATCACTTTACTTTATATATTTTCTTATTGAAAATGGTTTTGGATTGGATGTGAAAATATTGGATGGTGTTTTGACCATTAAAACACCATGGGGAGTGTAGTCAGATAATATCAAGCATTTCAAGGTGTGTTCCTAGAAATATTTTGTAACCATTTTATTTAGGAACTGTTCATACTAAAAAAATGTTTCAATTGGTTCATATCATTAATTTAATAGTTCTATACCAGGAACTTAACAAATATTACCTAAAGAGAGATACCTTTTTATGTCTAGAAGAAGGATAAATTTTCAATGGGGTGAGTAGGATCTTTAGGCTAGTCATATGTGACCAATTACTTATTGATGTGATTTTCTCATAGATCAAATAGATATTCATGCACTAGAATATAGTTGAATACAAAATGAAACATTTCCTCTAGTGGTAAACCATTTTTAGGATGGTTTTCCAGACTATCTCTATAGACTACCACTAGAGAGGGAGATCGAGTTCATGATTATGTTGGTTCTGGGAGAAGATATATTTTCAATTACACCTTATAATATTGGACATGAAGATCCTCGAGTATAGAATTTTTTGATATGAGATCTAGAAGCTAAATGTTTTATACAGACCAGTAGGACTTCATGGGTATCTCCAATTCTTTTCTCTATGTAGGATGATGGGTCCTTTCACTTATGTTTGTATTATCAGATATTAAACTAAATGATGGTCAAGAAATGGTATCCCCTTCCATGTATAAATGATCACTTTTATTAGCTGAGAGGTGATAAGATATTCTAAAATATCAATTTCAGATCAGGATACCACTAGTTGATGGTGACACCATCACACATTTCTTGGAAGGCTTTTAGGAGAAGGTTTTTCTTATATGGGTTCATAGTGATTCCATTTTTTTAATTAATTCACTAGAATTATTCATGGCCTTGATGAATTGGATCATTAATTCTCTTCTGGAGTAGTTTTTGGTGGTTTTTTTGAAAAAATCTTAGTGTACTCCTAGTTAGAATATTCTCATTCCCAATATCAAGACACTATATTTATTATATTGATAGAGTATCATCTTTACAAAAATATATCCAAATGAAGTTTCAATATATAAAAAATATAAATTATTAGGTGATGCCATCATGGAGGATGTAGTGTTAGTGGACCAAGATAATGTTATAGTCATGGTTTCATGGGAGAAAACCTAGAATATCTTCAAAATTTAGAGTCTTCCAAGATTACTAGGTTATTATTGAATCTTTATCCAGGGCTTTACCCATCTTTAAGAATTTATGTCAAGAGTAACCAATAAAGGAGTGATTTTTTTTTGATATATTCCCATGGGAAATATTTTTAGGTGTTAAAGAAGAGCCTAACCTCAATGTGTATCCTCACTTTACCCATGTTGGGTAAAGCATATAACGTTTCCTATATTCATCCAAAGCTGGAATCAGATTAGTTTTGTTGCAAGAAGTTCAAGTGGTTTCTTATGCCTCCAAAAATCTGATACTGCATTAGTGAAATTATCCTACTCATGATATGGATTTAACTATGATGGTACATTCCCTGATATTTAAGATAAACTATCTTTTGGGTGAGAGGATTGTGGTGTACATGGACCAAAATATCCTAAGGTATGTTTTTTTTTTCGCGGGGCCTAAAATTTTGGTAGAGGATGTGGGTCAAGTATCTCACTCATTCAAGTTTTAGTTTCATTATAAGCAAGATAATTTTAACATTTTTTTATTCATTTATCTGAATATTCATAAATATGTAGTGTGGGAGTATTGCGATGAGTGGTGGATTATGGAACTCTTTCCATACATGTATCTAGCTATTCAAGAGTCCCAGTGGTGAGTGTCTCTGACATCAACATATATCATATCCATAATTTTTTTACCGGATCAAGATAGATATGTTATCTAATATTAGGGATTTAGATATGAGAAAAATCTTATATGGTTGGGAGAAATAAACATGATTTTCTCTTGTCATCGAAAATTTTCTTGATTTCTATGGCCGCGTATGGTTTTCTATGGGATTTTGTGAGGAGTTGATGAGAAAGTTTCACAATTCTAGTTGGCAAGTACACTTAGGTTTCACAAAGATTTATCATGATATCTGTAGATATTACTGGTGGTCAATAATGAATATAATGTTATTAGGATTCATAGAAACTTATTTCACCTATCTTTAGTTGAAATATAAGAATCAGAGTCCAGCTGGGATTTCTCTACATTTTACCATTGCAAAAATAAAATGGGATGATGAAACTATGAATATTGTGACATTAATTATCAAAAATCCCACAGGAATTATGTAGTATGGGTTTCCACAAATTGAAAAAAAATGTTTCCCAATTCATTAGTTTCAAGGATAACTTCACATTTGATGATATTGGTAGTCTCTACATTTAAGAGATGGTATGGATAAAAATTGTACCAAGGAGTATTTTTTCTAATATAGATCCTCATTTCACATCACGGTTCCGACAGGGTCTTTGGAAGTCTCTTGTATCACAAATTCTTATGAGTATAGCCTATCATCCTCATATTGATGATCAATTTGAGTCGATCAGTTAGATTATAGAGGATATTTTAAAAGCATTTCTTATGGATTTCAGTGGTTCATGGGAGTAGAATATGGTACTCACAGTGTTTTCATATAATAACACCTTCTAGGAATCGATCTAGATGACACCTTTCGATGATTTGTTTTCAAGCTGCGTTGATCAGGTATATTTTGGTTGGAGGTGGGAGAGTAAGAACTTATGGGACCTAGTCTCATATAGGAGACTTCTGAGAAGACTCATTTGATTAGGAGGTGGTTTTTGATAGCACAAAAAAATGAAAAATTCATAGGTTGACCATTAGAGATGACCTTTGGAGTTTGATTTTGGTCAAAATATTTTCCTCTAGGTGTTACCAAAGTTGGGGAAACACCGTATTATAAAAATAAGGAAATATATTACCTAGATATTTTAGGACATTTGAGATAGTGTAAAGGGTTGGTCAAGTGGAGCACTAATTATCCCTTGCACAATGATATAGCTCCATGAATGTCGTGTTTCGTGTGGAATATCTTTTGAGGTATCATCTAGACCCTTATAATCTATTATATGTTGATGAAATTGATCTTGGTATAGATACATCCGTTTAGGTGCATGAAATATGAATTTTGGACCGTAGTGACAAGTATCTTTTTGGGAGAACTATACCTCTGGTATGAGTGAGGTGGAAACATGGAAGTGTTCACGAGGAGACCTTGAATAGGGTGTCTAATATATGAGAATAGTGGCTATATTTTTTTCCAAGACCTTATAGTGATTCTTGGAGGATCTCGAGGATGAGTTTTTATATTTTGAGGAGGTTTTAAGATCCCATCAGTTACTAGGTACCTCCCTCTTTGTGTTTTTTTATCAAAACTATTCTGTTTGGGATCACCCTGTCCTTAAACCATTTTGTTTGAGCCTTATTTGGATGTATAGATATTTTATTAGGGAAAGTGACCAAATGTTCAAGGATCTATGTTAGTTTGAATTAATTGAATCTAGTTATAAATGTGTTAATGGGAATATGAGGGTTTTCTGTGAGTTTAGACGGCTTCAAAGGTGGTTGAGGCTCTATTGTGGAAGATGGGATTAAGGCCTCCAACAGAATATTTACATGACATGTATATGTATTAAATGGCATGTAACTATATCCAAGATGATTCGATGAAATGAGTACATTCCGTAAATCGTTGATTATGTGAACCGGTTACACATCAAGAATCTATTTCACATGATGTTGCATGTTAAGGTATGTTTAATTTCATCTGAGGCGATGAAAATTTCAGTGTACTCATAAATTGATAATTACACACCATGTAATAAATTTAGATGTCATGTATTTCTTTAGAATAGTGGTAATAATTCATTTCATGTGTATATTTTATTCCTTAAACCACATGAATCCTTCCTCTATAAATCCAATGGAGATTTCTTGGATATCATTGAGTTCCTTCCACCATTACAAACTTCTCGATCAAGTGATCAGTCCCCGATAACTTTATTTTATTAGGTTTTTACATCTCTATAGTTTCTATCTATATTAGTTATGGTGTATTTGGAATGAAGTTTTTTTGTGAGTTTATCTTGATCTTGTGTGATCTAGGTTTCTTCTTTCAATCATCCACACCTTCATTCTTATTGGAATTACTCATTGGGAGCATTGTTTAAAATCTGGTTAAATGTCAATTGTCTAAAACCTAACCCTATTGTCTATTTAATTGTTATGTATGTGAAATATTATAAATTTCACCAATAAATCCCATGAATAAATTAATTGAATGAATAATGATGATAAATTATCTGTGGGATTATTCATTGGATCCCATTTCATTCAATAACGATGTGACATGTCTTGCGACTACCCCTTAAGTGAGCCTACCCTGGAATAATAATTAATTAGTTAAAGCTTTAATGTGCGTTTAGAATGAAATGAGACATCATGTTATTTATTGAGATTTAATCACCTTGGTAATGGATTATTGTTATTGAAATTATTATTTTTTATATGATATGATTGGGTGAAAACTAGAATGTTGATTATTTAAGACCCAGTTCATAATTGAAATGTGTATTTGAAATACAAATAGAAATTTATAGAATTAACCATTAAAGATAATGATATGATATTGTATTATTATTTCTATTATAAATTATGTTGTGATTCATGTTGTAATTATTATATAGTGGGTTTGACCCAATTTCATGTTGTAATTCATATATAGAGGGCTTTGACCTATTTTATGATATAAAACTTATATAGCAATATTGTCCTAGTTTCATGTAGAAATGATTATATAGAAGGTTGTGCCTGGGATGCTGCAATGGTTATATATAGGTCCACACATTGGATGATGAAATGAATATATAGAGGTCTTTTCTCAGATTATAACACCTCAAGAGTGTTTGAAATTTGTCTTTTAGATTAATTTTTTTTATTTTTTACTTCCAACAACACTAAATAGAACTTCTATTATATGAAAGAACTATGTTTTGAATTCATTTAATGAAAAACCATGTCAATATTACCCTACACATAAAACCTAGATTATCCTTTGGTACACACAACACCATGTTTTACTTGTGTTACACACAATGTCGAGTTCCTTCAGTAACTTACATTATATGCAATACTAGTTTTAAAAAATACAATGTTCTCATAATAATAATATTAAAAAATTATTATAATTTTAACCTATAAATGGTAATTGAGGTTATGAATTAGATTAATTAAATTATGAAAATATGTCTTACACATGTATATAATAAGAAAAATGTAGTGACCAATTAACTATAAATGAAAATAAACCCGATTTGGAAATATAGGAAACAATTTTCTGGAAACTATATTTATGAAATTAAACATGTTTTACCATAATAAATTAATTAAATCACTTTTGATAAATTTTTTAAATGATATATATATATATATATTAATTCAACTATTAGACTTTCATACTGTGTTTTTTCTACATAGGAGATAAGAATAAATCCAATTTTACACAAAAAGATATAAATTCTTTTTAAAAGGAAAATTTACATCATTTTAGTGGTGAAGCTATTTTAAATATATTTTTGTACACTATAATAAATTTTAGATTAAAAAATATGAATTGAATTTGAAATAACAGTATCAAAATTTACTTTGGGTTATTTTTTGTTATTTTTTGAGAAGTTTTATTTTTATATTAATTGTGAAAAACACTAAATTGTAATTGAAAACATCATTACTATATAATTTATTTATAAAGTTAAATTATAATTTAAATTTATGTTGATGTGTATATAGTTAAATTATAAATAAATTAATAAAACTTATTTCATTGGAATCAATTTCACATTGAAATTAGATATAAAAACATTTCAAACTTTAGAACATTTTCACTTTAAAAAAGTGTTATCTTATCTCGTACAGATAATTAATTTTAAATTAATTTCAAAAACTTATATGCTTAGAATATATACAAATATAATAAATATTTTCATTCATCATAATTTATAATATCTATTAATTTCAACTTATATTTGAAAAAAAAATATTAGGGATGGTAGTTAAAATTAATTAAAGCAATTAAGGTAAAACCAAGTTTACTTAATGGTTAAACAGTTACTTAAGGGGAAAAATAATCTATAAACTAGTCCAAAATAGGTTTTATTGACATATTTAGATGACATAATTCATTTTATCAGTAATTAATAATTATTTTTGTTGCATGATTTATGGTAGACCTCTCAATAGTGCTTATCTTTTTATATGTTCAATAATTCCACTCCTCCTCCACTATAAAAGGGAACTCACTCCCTCACTTTTTTAAACCTCTCATTCCTATTGTGTCATCCAAGAAATGAAAAATTAGTCTCTTTAATTCCTTCTTATAAAACTAGAATCGTCTATTTAGGCATAAATTTGACCCAGGAATCCCTTTGGTGAAAACGCAATAAGAGTTTCCCAAAGAAGAGGTAACATCCTTCAATAAGAAAGTTTGATTTATTTTTTCTCCAACCCTCCAATTATTCATACTCCATTATTATAAAATAACTACCTTACCATAAATATACTGATATTTTTTATTTTAATTTTCAATCCACATTCGCACACACTTCTATCAAATGGGATATGCAATCATCATTCATGTGTAAGGAAAACTACCACCTTGCGAACCAATGTTGTTCGTTCTTCCATTACAACTTTTCAAGGTTGGTAATAATGATATAATTAATATTTTTAGAAGATATATTTTATATTTATAATTTATTTAATATTTATTAATTATTATATTATACATAACATCATTCTTTCCATTTTGTTGAAATACAATAACTTCATTAATGGACGTGTGGAATACTGCCTCCTCAAAGAGATGTGATTCATTCACACATTACATTGAATGTATTAAAGATAGGTTTAGTAAATTTATATTATATATAATAAATATTTATTATAATTTTTTGGGAAAAAATCCTTCAAGGAATCATTGAAGCATTTTTGAGGTGATTGTGTTTGTTGACAAAGTGGGCATCTGTGTTGTGATTGTTGACAAAGCAAACCATGATGTACAAATTTGTTGAAAAAGGGGATTTATTTGTGGCATGTCGAGTTCAAGGGATATGGTTAACGATCCATGTTTGATTCAAGAACATCGACAAAGGAATGGATGATCTGGAGGTGGTACAAAAAGAGCAAATACAAGGTGACACCATTTTCCAATGTTTGCAAAATTTTTGGGCCCGAAAATAGACAAAAGGAGAAAAGTGGTTTTGGTAAAGGGAATTGCACGCCATTGACTTGAAGGAGAGGAAACTTGTGCTCCCTATTTTTTTCAAGATCATAAAATCAAAATTTGGAAAAGGGAAAAGGGGTGCCCAATGTTTAGTGTTGGTGGTGCAAGTGACTTGCGCGGTAGAGACTTGCGCGCCGAAACTTACTTGTCGAGGGGAGACTTGTGCGACATCGTGCAGGGTGCCCAAATGCCTATAAATAGAGGTCGAACCCTCCTAATTTGGCATGAGTTTATCACTTAGAGAAAATCAGAGCTCCCGTCGTGCAGGTGTGGTGGTCGAGAAAGTGGTGGTGTGGTCGTGCAAGTAGAAGTTGCACGCCAGGTGATAGTTGCGCGGCCAGAGGAGTTTAGGTGAGAAAGAAAGGGCGTCGGCCAAGTTTTGAGTTGAAGAATGGGGTGTCACACAAGTGGTTTGGTGACACTTTCACCCCATGTTTTGAAGAAGCACGATAGTTGGTGGTTGCGTGCCATTATTGGATTGGGCATAAAAGGGTGTGAATCGTGCAAGTTTGGAGTTGCAGAAGATTGTGTCGCGCAAGTGGTTGAGGTGGACTTGCATGCCAGTTATAACTTGTGCGCCGATACTTGCATGCCGGATTAGAGAAGGGCTCTAGGTAAGGTTGATTTACGGTAGTGATTCAGGGCTGTGTGAATGCTGGAAGATTGTCTGATACCTTCGGTGCAAAGTGAATTTCATCTACGGGTGAAAGTTGGACTTCAACAGAGCATCCACATACAACAGAGGATTTATTCATTAGTGATAATGAAGAGACCTACAGATCTATAAACTATGAGTGGATCCTTTCCATATTAGTAAGAAAAGGAATAGGAATAATTTGATCCTCTCCACCATCAGTGAGCTAGAGAGAGAAATAGGGAGTGACCCTTGAGAAAGCAGTGAGCTGACCCTAAACCTTATAAAGGAAGTGAGCCTAGGAAAAGAAGTGATCTATCCCAAAACTTGTAAACAGCAGTGTACTTATAGTGGATTTGGTACATCGGAACATTGCTGGTGTATACTCCTTGGACATATCCCAGTGATGGTGAACCAAGTAAAAATTGTTGTGTCCTGTTCATGATTTAATTTCTGTTTATATTATGTAACAAGAAAGAGAGAGAAGAGTGTTTTTCTTAACAGCGAAACAAGATTAGAACGGGATTTAATTTTAAATTATTCATACCTTGATTCACCCCCCCCCCCCCCTCTCAGGGTATTAATCCTTGTGAACCTAACATAATTTAATTGTAATATATATATATCATTTTCTTTCTTTCTTTTCAATGTGACAAGAAAATGAAAACAACATTCATGCATACATACAACCTACCGTCTTCATGAACAGTGTATTCCATTTCATATTTCAATATCTTACAGATTATTACAATAAATAATATAATGAATATATATGATATTTACATCATGTTTTACATACTATAAAATGTCAAATCATGAACTATGTAAGATTATCAACAATAACAAGTCTAAACATGTATGAAAAACAAAGTGGTTATTACCCAAAACATAACTATAACATGAAATTATTAATAAATAGGTAATATAAAGGCATAATAAAATCATATAATGTATGATATATAGGAATATAGTTCCTTGGTAGATTTACAATAAACTTATATTTATTATATAGGAGGATTGTACATGTAATAAGAAATTCAAGGCTTAAGATAAGGGTTTTCTCATCTCACTTTTATTTTTGTGATATATATGTTATATTCACCACACATTCTTATTATTTGATGTATATAATGACATATGAAATTTTATATAATGAATTTCATTTATTTAATGAAATTATAAGTTTCAATTGTTGTTATTCTTTCATGTATATCACGATTGAAATGTTACTCATCTAGTAAGTGATTTTTATATCTCTTTTTATATATGTGAGATACATTACATATTCACTGCTCACTTATTTTTTGTGATTTATACACATGTCTATTATAGGTTATATAATTAATTTCCATTATTTCATGATTTTAAAATATTTAATTGATATAATTCGTTCATGGGGATCACAATTCAAAAGTTACTAATGTAATAAGTTAATTTCAAGTCACACTTTTATTTCAATGCAACTTATATTATATTCCCCACTAATTTATTTTGTGTGGTTTATATAGTACACATTAATGTATTATATAATTATTATCCTTAAATTTATTGGTATTTAAATATCTTTTTTATGATTTCACTTTCATGGGGTTTACGGTTGAAAGGTTACAAAATCAGTAACATGGTTTTTTCTGAATTTGATTTCTTTGGCACACATTTTATGTTATTCACCTATATTATCTTACGAGGTTTATATACTACCATTTGACATGTAATATCCTGAATATAAGTATTTTCATGATATTTTTATCTTCATGTAAATATGTTATTTCATGGGGATTATGATTCAAAGTTAGCAAAGTTATAGTCATTTATTGCAACAATCTCATCGTTTATCGGGATTGTTTATGATTATTATTCCATAGATGAAACTTATGATCCATATCTCAAAAAATATCAGGAAATTTTCTCCACTAGTTATTCATGATATTTTAATTTATTGGTACCAGTTTTTAGACTATTTTTTACTTAATAAGATAATGAAAATGTTTTTAAGAAAATATTAATTTGTCTATCCCTTCGATAAAAAAAATTTTTATTAAGAAAAAATTGTTTTCTAAAAATGGTTTTTTAAAATTGTTTCAAATAAAATATTCAGATAAATTTAATGTTAAATGATTTCAATGATTTAATGAGTGTTTAATTTTTTTTCAAATCTTTTATTAAATGTTTTCAAGGTTATTTTCAATGAAAAAAATTCCAAAATATTTTATGCTTAAATTTGTTTTCTAAAGTGGAAATGATATTTTACTCAAGAAATATTTTTAAAATATATTACACAATTATTTTCCATATATGATGAATTTTTTTGGTTTTAAATATTCCTTAATGGGGTTTTTTCCATGAGTACTATTAATATTTTTAATCTGAATGGTTTATGTTTTTATGGCATGATTTTTATGAAACCCATTTATCTTACACATGTTATATTATTATGAATCCCACTTCATTTCATGTTTTATGATAGGATCATGAAACTTGTATATTTTTCACATGTTATGATATAGTGAATGTTTTATAATACCCATTTCATTTAATGGTTTAGGATATGTTATTTATAAAACCTATATTTTTTTATGTGTCATGATATGATGAATGTTTTATTAACTTATGGCACACATATTTATGACTTCATGATGTGATGGGTGGGACCTATATTTCTCTCAAATGAATTGGGTAAAGATCAATATCTTATGATATAAATATGGGAAATGAGTCAGTAGGCATGATCCTTAAAAGGAAACGGGTGTGTCATGATCCACGATGGGAAACAGGTATGTCCTAATCCAAAATTGGAAATTGGTGTGTCTTGGTCCACAATGGGAAATAGGTGCATCCTGACCCACTATGGGAAACTAGTGTTCCCTGATATAAGATGTTGATTGTATTGGTAGTTAACCTTAACACATGAAATGAATTTCTATATTTATGATGGAGCCACACTTATATGACATGAGTTTATGGTTCATAATTGATGTAATATGATTTATCATCCTTATGATTAATGTCTTATGAACTGCCAATATGTATGTGATGACTCATATATATGATCATTGATATTTAGGGTATGATCATATAATATTATTATCATGTTTTCTTACAATTATTCTCATATTATGATTACAAATCCCCTTTTTTACCCTTACTGATAAAATAAGATCGTTACTTCTTCTATTGCCTTTCCCTAGGTTATGAAGAATGGTTTTAGATAAGATTACTAAAGGGGGGTATCTTTAGAGGATATTTTGAATATTATTTCCCAAAATAAAATATTTTGTTCCAAGATACCAATTACACTAAACTCTTATTATCCTCAGGCAATTAATTTTGTAATTTGATGAATATTCAATGAAAATGAAGTAATATCCATGTATTTGAGGCATGGTTTTCTATAGTTGGTATCAATGTAAAGGGTTATCCAAACTTTGGGAACTAGGACGATAAAACATTAGTGATATCCCTAGGTGTATTTCTAAGTATATTTCTAGGGATGAATCTATGGATAATTATAATGTGTGAATTATTTAACATAAGGATTCATAATTTATACATCCAATAAGTAATTTTTTCAAGATTATTTGATTTTTTTCTATGATAAGTGTTTATCACACTATTCTTTTTAGTCTTATTCAATACTGAAAATAAGAAGAAACTAGGTTAACATTAAAATTTTCAGATATAGAAGGTATGGGAATTATAATAATAAATTTTCTAAGTGTAAATAACTTGAATATAATCAGGATTGTGGTATGAGTATTGGTTATAATGTTGAAGATGAAGACATAGTAGATGACCTGTGAAATTTATGGGATGTTCTAACATTTTTTTATGTTAAATGTAAAAATAATTATTAGATTGGGGTTGATGAACCTTAAGACATGATTTATATTTTATATTCATGGAAGAGGGTACAATGTAATAAGACAATGAATCTATAGTAATGGTTTAAGAATAAATTTTCATGATTGAAATGTATATGTTTTGGAATAAAATGATTATGTTATATAAATCATGAAATATATATGTATTTTTAGTATAAGTTTTTCAATAGGGATTTAAATGGATATTTTGAGTGGGGTTGATGAATTTGAATAATGATTAAAGGGAAAGGTGATATTTTGATTAAGGGAAGGTAGCCCTTAATGTGTTCCTGATGTTAATAAAATTGGGGTTAGTTTGGACAAAGAGATGATTGATATAGATAATGTAAATTAGATACTAAAAATTACAATGGAAATAATTATTGAATTTTTTAAAAAGTGGTATGTGGTATCATGGATGGAGTTTACAAAAATTTTTGATTTGAGAAATATATCTAATAAAATTTGGAATAAAGATCATGCATTTTTTGAATAAGTATTTATGGTAATTCCTATCATTATATTTTTCAAGATAATATAGGATGAAATTATTCACACGATTGGAATATGGAAACTAAGATATAAATTATGATATATGTGGGATCAATGTTAAGTTTGTTTTAAGAAATTTAGTGACCTTATTTCTAATGTTTTAGATTTTCATATTTCTAAAAGGTTATAAGGATAACCATTTATTGAATGGTTTAAGATAAAATTCAAATGAATTTTTAGATATTAAATTATTATCTCACAATATGAAGATTTAATCATGTTTGATAACCTTTTATAACCATTTTTCTATGATGATAATTAATACATATATAATGCCTTATCTTTACACTAATTAATCTTATGATCTATTAGTGCTTCAGGCATAACAAATTCACCTTCATGTTGGAGTAAGAGATGATGAAAAATTGGTCAAGACACAAAAAAAAGGTGGGACTGTGTATATGAAATGGAATGAAGTTGTATACGTATATATCCTTGTGAAAAATATTCAAGTCTATAAAAAGGATATTGAAAAATATTTATCCTAATACCTTTGTTTCCATTGAACCGATGGTCTTATAAATCATCATAGATTTATTGTTTTGAGGCCCTTAACTTTTCATTGATTATTCACTTTCTTGTGATCTGTGATGTTTATCACTCTCTATAATTATTTACAATTTTATTCCTTGTTCAATATTCACAATCCAACTATGTTATCCTCTGTGGAAACCTAGTTATGGGTTACTTTGGGGTGGCTATTATGTTTCCTAACTTCCATTTTTAAAGGATGTTTTATTACTAATATTTATTATGTAGGACTTTGTGAAACGAAAATTCAAGAATTAAACATTTAATAACCTAGAATAATTTTGATAAGAAATTTAATTATTAGGGGGTAGAATATAACACCATGAGATTTAGTGAAATATTTTCTTTCAATTTAATTTAAACATTTCAATATTTTTTATTTCATGAAACATTGAAAATAGATTGTGTTATATGAAAGCACTATATTTGGTTTTTGTTTTAGGAAAAAAAAGTTAAGAATGTGCTAAACACAACACCTATACACATCAGTATGTTTTGTTTTTGTTACATATAATGTGGAGTTCCTTCGATAACTTTCATTACAAGCATAACCTAGTTTTACCAAACTACAATTTACTATTAATATTATTATTAAAATATTATTATAATTGCCACCCTGCCTTTGGAATGGAGGTTATGAGTAAGATTAATTAAAAACATAAAATATATGTTACACATGTGTATAATAATAATAATTTGGTTACCAATTAACTATAAATGAAAATAAAACCAATTTTAAAATATATGAAATCCTTTGCAGGAAATAATATTGATGAAATTAAAATGTTTTCACTTAGTAAATTAATTATACCACTATTGATAAATTATTTTAATGATATATATATATATATATATATTATTCATTCAACTACATAAAATTTATCTTACGTGTTTTCTAGAAAAGTGTTAAGAATAAATTTAAATATATTTATAAATACATATATTCTATCTAAAATGTAATTTTATATACTTTTTATAGCACACCTATCTTAAACATAATTTTTCATAATTTTATTAATTTATTTTAGAAAATATAGTTCATTTTCGAAATCATAATTTTAAAATTTTCTTTGAGTTAATTTTATGTATTTCTATGAGAAGTTTAATTTCATGATAAATTGTGAAAACACTGAGTTTTAATTGAAAACTGCATTTTTTGTAATTTATTTGTATAGTTGTATTATTTTTTAAATTGTTTCAAAGAATTATTATATAATTTAAAGAACTAGTTAAAAAATCTAGGTTATTATATTTAATTTCACTTTGAAAATTTATTTAAAGACAATTCAAACTTTTAATCATTTTCTTTTTAAAAACATCTTGTCTCATCGCCTCTATGGGATTAATTTTAAATTGATTTATGACACATATATATTTATAATTTGAAAAAATTGATTACATAATTGTAATCATAATAATTTTTAATGTCTATTAAGGTCAACTTATTTTTTTACCAAAAATATTAGTGAAACTAATTAAAATTATTTATAGTGATTATGGGAAAAAAAGTTTACCAAGTGGTTAAATGTTATCTTAAGGGGAAAAATAACCTAGAAGCATGACCAAAATACATTGGATGGTTATATTTTGACTATATCATACATTATATCTCATGGCGGCCATTATTGGAGTAACATGATTTAATGTAGACCTCTCTATATTTTTTACCCTTTTATATTTATAAGAATGTCACTCCTCCTCTACTATAAAAGGAAACTCACCACCTCATTTCTCACACATTTCAATCCCATTGGATCATCTAGAAACTACAAAAATAATATTCCAAATTCCCGAATCCCATCCAAGAAGCCTCCCTTTTTTATAAATCCAATTATGGAATCCCATTGGTGAAAACCAAATATAGTTACACAAAGAGGAGATTACATCCTTGAACAAGAACTTTTATTTTATTTCATTCTCCATAAATTCAATTCTTCTTATTACATGCTTATATAATATCATAAATATCCAAAATATACTTATATTGTTTTTATGTTATGGGTAATACCTACACACACATAGAAATCCATCATAAGATATACGCAATCATCGTTTGTGTGTACAGCGGACTACCACTTCACAAATCAATGTCATTTGTTCTTCCATTACGACCTTTCAAGGAGGAGAATAATGATGAAAATTATATTTTAAACTTAAATATTTCATATTTATTATTCCTTTACTCTTTTTTTAATTATTATATAATAGATAACTTCATTCTTTACATTTCATTGGGAATATGATAGCGTCCATTGTGGACGTGTGCACTACTACCTCCCCAAAGCGATGTGATTCATTCACACATTACATGGAATGTATTAATGATGGGTTTATTAAATGTATATGATAGATATAAAATATTAATTAAACTATAATTATATTATATATATACATATATTTCATTTAAAATCATTCTTTCAATAGGATAAGAAAGTGGAAAATGCGTTTATGCGTATGCATGGCCTACCATCTCCATGAAAAATGTATTCTTTTTCATATATTAATATAAATAATTATATAATGATTATATATGATATTTTAATTTCATTTTACATACTAGGAAAAATTAAATCTTGATCTAAGTAATATTATCAAGAATAGCATCTTCAAACATATATGAAAACAAAGCGGTTATTACCTGAAACGTAATATTAACATGAAATTATTAATAAGAGGTAATATAAATTCATAATAAAATCATATATTTCATGATATATAAGAATATAATTATTTTGGGTATTTATAAAAAACTTATATTTGTTATATAGGAGTTTTGAACATGTTTGAAGAAGTTCAATACTTAAGGTAATGGATTTATCATCTCACTTTTATTTCTGTGAGATATATTCTATATTCACCACTTATTCTTATTGTGAGGTGTATAAAATTACCTATGAATTGATATGTCATTAATTTAATTTATTTAATTATATTAAAAGTTTCAATTGATTTTATTCTTTCAAGGATCTCATGAGTCAAATGTTACTCTAGTAGTAAAGGAATTTCAACTCAATTTGTTTATATGTGAGATACATGCCATATTGATGACTCAATTATTTTTTGTGATGTATATACTACCGTATGAAAGGTTATATCATATTTTTAAATTATTTAAAGATATTAAAATATTTTATTGATTTTATTATTTCACTAGGGTCACTATTCAAAATTCATTAATGCAATAAGGGGATTTCTAGTCACACTTTTATTATTGCGAGTCTTATGTCATATTCACTAATAATTTAATTTGAATAGTGTATATAATACCTAGGAATGTATTATTTTAATATTATCCTTAAATTTATGGGTATTTAAATTTCCATTTTATGATCCATGTTCCATGGGGTTTATGGTTCAAAAGTTACAAAATCAATTGGACAGTTTTTTGTCAATTTTTCTTCTTTGGGACATATGTTATTGACCTATATTATTTTACGAGGTATATATATTTCCAGTTGAAATATTATATAATTAATATACATAATTTATTTATATTTTATGCTTCATGTAAATATATTATTTTATGGGGATTATGATTTAATGTTACCAATGTGATAACATTTTATTCTTACAATCTCATAGGTTATCAATATTGATTATGATTTTGATTCCATAGATGAAACTGACGATCCGTATCTCAAGAACACCCATGAAATTTATTATCCAATAATTATTCTGATATCTTCTAATGTTGGTAATATTTTTACTCTATTTGGTAGATTATTAAGAAAATGTTTTTATGAAAATATGACTTTATCTATTTCTTTAGTAGGAAATTTGTTTTATTGAAAAAAAATGTTTTTTAAAAATGTTATCAAAATTGTTTTAAAATTATATTTTAATCGCATATTAAAGGAAAATTATTTCAAATATATTTTATCTTTTAAAGAGTGTTTAAAATGGTTTTCAAAGATTCATGTATTTTTTTTCAAGGTTACTTTGAATGAAAAATGTTTTAAAAATGTTTTGTGTTTTAAAAAAGTATTTTTAAAATAATAAACAATATTTTCCTCAAGAAATATTTTTAAAAGGTATATCAACATTATTTTCCAAATAAGTTTTCATCTATTTGTGTTACCTATTCCTTAATGGGGATGTGATCTAAGTGTACTATTCAAATTCTTTCTCTGATTGGTTTATGTTTTTATGGTATGATGTATAAGAGAACCATTTTCTTCTATCAGTTATATGCTTATAAAGGCCACTTCATTTCATGGTTTATGATAGGATTATGAAATATTCCTATTTTCAATAGGTTTTTACATGGTGAAATTTTTATGATAACCATTTCATTTCATGGGTTATGATATGGAATTTATGAATCTGGTATCATTTTCATGGGTCATGATATGATGCTTGTTTTATTTACTTGTGGAATACATATGTATGAGTTCATTGTGTGATGGTGGGACCTATATCTCCCTCCAATTCAATGTGTAAAGATTTATATATCGTGAGATAAATATGGAAAACAAGTTGAGAGGATTGATCTACATAGGAAGATGGGTCTGTCCTGATCAATGATGGGAAACATGTATGAACTAATTCAAATTGGGAAATTGGTGCATCCAAATCCACAATGGGAAATAGGTGTGTCCTGATCCACAATGGGAAACGGGTGTGCCCTGATCCACTTTATTGATGGTATTCATAGTTAACCTTGACACCTGAAATTTATTTATATATTTAGGATGGTTACATGCTTATATAACATGAGATTCTGGTTCATGGTTTATTTATAAAGATTTATCACCGGTATGATCCATGTCATAATAACTGCCTATATTTATGGCATGAATCATGTATATGACCTTTGATATATAGATAGTGATATTCAAAACATATTCTCATGTTATCTTACCATTATGATGATTTTATTCTTACATATCTTTTTTATTTACCCTTGTTTATCATTTGAGCTCACCCTTTCTTATGTTTTCATTCCCCAGGTTATGAAGAATGGTTTTGGATAGGAGTATTATAGGGGAATATCATTACAAGATATATTAAATATCATTCAAAAATATGAATAATTTTTTCCAAGATTCCTAACACACTAAAATATTATGGTCCTCAAGTATGTATTTTTCTAATGTGTTGAATATTAAATGAAAATGATGTAATATCTATATACGTTAAGCCTGGGTCTCTATAGTTGTTATCAATGGAACAGTTTTTTCAAATAGTGGAAACATGGATGATAAATCATTAGTGATATCCCTATATATATTTCTAGGAATATTTCAAGGGATTTCACTAAGGATACGCCTAAGGTGTCATATTTAAGACAAGGAGTCATAATTTAGACATCAAATAAGTAATTTTTCATGATTATGTGGTTTTATTCTATGATTTTTGTTTCTCACGATATGATTTTTGGTCGTAGTAAATAGTGGGAAATATAAGGAACTGGGTTAACATTGAATGATTCAGAAGTGGAAATTATTTGAATAATACAAATTGTTTTCCTGAGTGGAAATCTCATGAAAATAATGGGGATGGTTTTATGCATATTTGATATAATTATAAATATAAAGAGATCGCAAATGACATGTGAAATTTATGGGATGTTCTTACAGTATTGTTTATTTTAAACATAAGAAGGATTATTATATTGAGGTTGAGGAACCTTAATACATGTTTCATATTTCATATTATAGGAAATGGGTATTAAGGAATATGATCATGAAGCCAGATTAATGATTTAAGAATAAAATTATAACATTTAAGTGTATACATTTTGGAATTCAAATATTATGTTATATGAATCATGACATATATATATATATTTAGTCCAAGTTTTTCATTAAAGATTTAAAATGACATTTTGAATGATGTTGATTACATATAAAAGTTTTTTAATGGGAAATTTATATTTTGATTAAGGTATGATAACCCTTAATGTGTTCCTCATGCTAACAAAATTTTTATTAGGTTGGATAAATAGATTATTTATATGGATAATATAAATTGGATATTATTTATTACCATGGAACTGATTATTTAATTGTTAAAAAACTTTGTCTATGTTATCATGGATGGATTTTACATAATTTGTGGATTTATGGAATATATCCAATAAACATTAAAATAAGGAAGCATTCTTGTTTTAAATAATGATTTATAGTAACTTAGGTTATTAAAATGTTTCAAGTGAATAAATTATAAAGTTATTGACATGTTTGAAATCTAGAAACCAATAGCTATATTATGATATATGGGGGATCAATATTAAGAAAATTTTTAGAAATTTATTGACCTATCTAATGTTTTTTTTTCATATTTTTAAACAGTTATAAGGTTAACCATTTATGAAATGATGAAAGATAAAATCTGGATGAGGTTATGGATATTAAAGTATTATCTTACCTTATAAGGATTTATTCATATTGGATAACCTATTTTAACCATTTTTCTTTGATGATAACTAAAGACGTATGGAATGAATTATCTTTCTACTTATGGATCTTACGGTTCATTAGTTATTAAATCATAACAAATTTACCCTCATTCTTTGTATAAGAGAGAAAGTAAAAATTTTCCAAGACACAACCAAATAGTGAGACTATGCATATGGAATGTAATGAAATCATATAAATATTAATCCTTTTGGAAATTATTCAACTTGATAAAAAATATATTGAAAAATATTTATCATAATACCTTCATTTCCATTGACCTGATGGTCTTCTAAATTATAAAATATTTATTGTTTTAAGGCCCTTAACTTTCCATTGAACATTAATTTTCTTGCGATCAATAATCTTTATCAATCTGTATAATAATTTAAGGTTTTATTCTATATCCAATATTCAATTCCCACCAACGGTATCCTATGTGGAAACCTAGATATTGGTTACTTTGGGAGGCAGTTAGGTTTCTAACTTTTTGTTTTTAAAGGAAGTTTTGGTACTCATTTTTACGATTTGGGTTTCAATGAAAGAAAAATTCAATTTTTAAACTATTAATAACCCATAACAATTTAAAGTAAAAAAATTAATATTTATGGTTTATAATGTAACACCCTAATACTTATTGAAATATATATTTTTAATTAATTTAATCATGTAAATGCTTTTCATTCCACAAAAAAATGAATATAGCTTCTGTTATACAAAAACACTACATTTGGTTTGGGTTGCAGGCTATTATATGTTAATCTTGTGCTACTAAAAATAGTTAGATTAGCTTCTAGTACACACAACACTATGTTTGGATTGTGTTACACATAATTTTGAGTTACTTCAATAGATTGTGTTACACAAAAGACCTAGTTTTACTAAACTAAAATATACTAATAATATTATTATTAAAATATTATTATAATTGTCACCTAGATGTTGGAATTATAGTTATAAATAATATTATTTAAATTATTAAAATATGGTTTACACATTAATATAAGTTTAATTATTTAGTGACCAATTAACTTGAAATGAAAATAGAACCCTTTTAAAATATAGTAACTCTTTTGTTGGAAAACAATATTAATTTAATTAAACACGTTTTACCTACATAAATTAATTAAAGAAAGTTTCATTAATTATTTTAATTAAATATATATATATTATTCATTCATATTTTAAATGTAAGGGCCCAGTCCATCCCACAATCATGATATTGTCCGATTTGGGCCTATCCCACACGGTTATTCTTTCTAAGGGTTATAGACCTCAAGAATCCCCCAAGAAAAGGCCTCATGATGGGAGAGGTATCCACAACACAATATAAAGTGGTTCTTCTTATTCCTCATTATGTTTTGTGGGATAGCCATAATCGACCCCTTAGAAGGTCCCATTGTCCTTACCGGCACACCAAATACACACTTGCTTTGATACCAAATGGTATCAAAGCCAGTGTCCATTTGTTGTGCCAACGAGGAGTTTGGGTCCTTCTAGAGGGTAGATTATGGATATCCTATATCAAAGGAGGAGGAGCACAAAGTACCCATTTATAATGTGGTTTGGATACCACTGCCATCATGAGGCATTTTCCTGGGGGGGGTTCCTGAGGGTCATAGCCTATGGAAACCAAAATTATGCGGGCTAGGCCCAAATCAGACAATATCATGATCGTGTTCTGGACTGGTCTATTACATTTAAATTCATATTTTTTATTTTATAAACAAGAGATATTATTAAATCCAATTTTAGGCATAAAGATATATATTCTTCCTAAAAGGTAATCTTACCACCTTTTAATTGAGTACATATTTTAAACATAATTTTTGAAACAATTATAATTTTTTGTTTGAAAAAATTAAATTCATTTTTTAAATTGGAATTTAAAAAATTTCTTTGGCTGATTTTTTGGTATTTTTTAAGAAGTTTTATTTCTTTATGAATAGTGAAAACACTGAATTTTAATTGAAAACTATATTTTTATCTAATTTATATTTGTAGTTAAATTATATATTTATATTGATTTTAAAGTATATTTATATCAATTACACCACTATTTATACAATATAGCTCATTTTAAAAATTATCACATTGAAATTTAATTTAAAAACCTTTTACGATTTTGAACATTTTCATTTTAAAAACATGTTGTCTCATCCCCTCGACGGGATTAATTTGAAATTAATTTCTGCTAATTCTATGTTTAGAATTTGGAAAAATGGATTCAATATTTGGATTCATTAAAATTTAAAACTTATATTATGGTCAACCAAGTTTTTTTTACCAAAAATATTAATGATATTATTTAAAATTAATTACAGTGATTAATGTAAAAATGAGTTCACTTTGTGGTTAAACATTAACATAAGGGGCCAAATAACCTAGAAACATGTAAATATAAATTTTATGGTTATATTTTTACAATATCCTCCCATTTATATAAAATTTACCATTATTTGAGGCACCTGATGTAATGGAGACCTCTCAATAGTGTTTAGTCTTTTATATTTACAAAAATGTCATTCCTCCTCCACAATAAAAGGGCACTCACCCCCTCACTTATTCACACTTCTCAAGACCTTTGTATCATCCAAAACCTACCCAAATAAGCTCAAAAATTTCATAATATATTCCTATAGTAATCCCTTTGTGATTAAATACAACCAATGATTCCCTTTGGTGCAACCCAAAAGGAGTTACCCAAAAAGAAGGTAACATCCTTCAACAAGCACTTTTGTTTTATTTCTTTATCCAGACTTTATATTATTCTTATTAAATGATTAAATAATAATTTATCTATCAAAAATATACTTATATGTTTTTATTTTATGTTTAATACCTTCACCCACACACAATTCCGTCAAATGGGATACACAATCATCGTTTGTGTGTACAGCGGACTACCACCTCGCGAACCGATGTCGTTCGTTGTTCCATTACCAACTTTCAAGGTTGGGAATGATGATGGAATTATTGTTTTTATATTATATATTATATATTTATGATTTATTTAATATTATTTATTTATTATGTAAAACATATTTTCATGATTTCTATTTTGTGGGAATACGATAACTTTGTTTGGGGATGTGTGGACTACCACCTCCTCAAAGTGATGGGATTCGTTCACACTTTACATTGAATGTATTAAGGAAGGGTTTAGTAAATGTATATGATATATAAGACATAATAATTATACTATAATGATAATAAATAAAAATATTTACATATATATATATATACATAAATTCCATTTAATTTATTTCTTTCAAAATGAAAAGAAAATATAAACAAAGTTCATGCGAATGTATGGCCTACGGTCCCATTAACGGTGTATTCCATTTCATATTTCTATATTTTTTAAATTATTATAAAAAACTATTTATAGAATATATATGATATTAATATCAAGTTTCAATTTTTTTGGTATTGAAAATGGTTTTCATAATGTTTTTATATCAATGTGTTGTATTGATATCTTGTGATTGAAAAGTGGAAATGTTATGTTTCCTTTATGCATGTTTTATGTGATACGATTATGTTATGGTTCTTAGGCATTATTATGAAGACGGGTGGTTCTGTGATAAACTAAGGGCGGGTGAGCCCGATATAGCTCTCCAATGCATTGGGTAACGCAAAGGAGTTAAATGTTAAGGCTTCTACGAAGAGATTTAGTGAATATACTATGATGCGTATTCCAAACGTAACCAAGAGGGTTACTCCCTACGTAAGAATGTTATAAATGCCTCAAGTTAACTTTATGTATTATGATTTCTATGATTTATTCATGATTTGATATGTTAAAGTGCTTATTTTTTATGAGTAGAGTATGATTTCATTGATTCTTGTGTATACATGTACTCATGTTTCCTTTCCATATTTTTATATCCCTTACTGAGATTTTTATGCTCATCCCAAGTTTTTGAAATGTTTTTCACAGGTCAAGGGAAGCGTACATGATATGATGATAGTGTCAAGGAAGTGTCAAGAAAGAATCCATGTTTTATTTTAAATATGTTTCTGTTGATGGGGAAAATGAATACTATCTTTTATGTAACCACTTTGTTTAAATGTGGAATGTAATGCAAGTTTTATGATCTAATTCTCTAAAACTCTAATCCTAAAAATATCCCCAATGTTTAATCTTGTAATTTCTCAATATTAAGTAAGGTTTAAGGCTGGGGCCTTATAGTTGGTATCATAGGTCGGTTTAGATAACTTTAAGAGTTAGAATTTTATTAAATTATTATCCAAAAATATTTTTTTATGGTCAAATTGAAATGATATAGAATTTGAAGATTACCATGTTGCTTCATCTAAGACATGTTTGTTCAGAATGGTTTTCTACAGAGGAAACAGGGAAGCAGTGCTAGGAAGGTATACAGAAGGAAATAACCTTCTGAATCAGCATCCTGAGATGGTCGGAATTGGAACTAAACAGTTTGTTGCAGTAATGGTGCAGTTGACTCAAGAGATAAATGGTGGCGGTATCCATGCACGAGATCAGCCAGATCAACCACAGAGGAACATGTCAGTGGTGGAACATTTCATGAGGCAACATCCCCCATCATTCAGAGGATCATCTGACCTTATGCTAGCTGAAGGGTTGATTAAAGAACAAGAGAAGATTTTCGATGTCATGGGGTGTTCAGATAATCAAAAGGTTAGTCTTGATATTTACCGTTTAGAGGGTGAAGTAGATCAGTGGTGGTCGATGGTTAAAAATATCAGGGAAACTGATGAGATTGATGCTCTCGACTGGGATGAATTCAAAGGTATGTTTCTTGAAAAGTATTTTCCTAAGGCTGTTCGACTTAGGATGGAAAAACAATTCCTGGAATTGATGCAAGAGGGGGACTCAGTGGCTGCCTATGAAGAAAGGTTCACTCGATTGGCAAGGTATGCTCCAAATTTTATCCAAGACCTTGATAGTAAAATCAATCATTTTTACTCAGGATTAAAGCCAAAATATCGAAGGGAATTGGCTTCTTGTGAGTTTAAAAGTTATGAAAAGCTTGTTCGATGTGCTGATAAGGTGGAAATGGAGTTTTTCGATGATCAAGTGTTCTATAACAACCAGCAGAAGAAGAGACCGAGGTGGCAGGAGAAAGGAAATAATTCTTCAAAAAGGTCTGATGGTAAGAAAACTAAGTTTCCAGTTTGTGATAAATGTGTTAAAAGGCATGTTAGGGAATGTATTTTGAATTCTGGAAAGTGATACTGATGCGGTAAGATGGGACATAAGGCTCGTGATTGCACTAAAAAAGATCAAGGTGATGGTAAGACCAAATTTGATTTACAGTTAGTGAAATGTTTTAAGTGCAATGAGATGGGTCACTATGAAAATGAGTGTCTGACAAAGAGCTTGAGTGATGGGAAGAAGTTAGACTACAAGAAGAAAGGGGTAGTGAAATCCTTTGCTACTACTTCAGCAGATGTTGGGCCATCAAATGAACTTGTATCAGGTACTTTGTTTGTTTTTTCAGATTATGCCAGTGTGTTGTTTGATTCGGGGTCTACACATTCTTTAATATCTGAAAACTTTTCTAGTAAAATGGGAATACCATCTCAAGAAATGACTCATGAACTTGTGGTAAAAACACCTGGGGGAAATGTTGAGGCAAAAATAATTTATAATAATCTTCCTATCCTTATCCATGGAAAGAACCTACTTGCAAACCTTATTGTTTTACCTCTAGTAGAGTTTGATGTTATCTTGGGTATGTATTGGATCTCTATTTATCATGATAAGATTGATTGTAAAGCTAAAGAAGTTTCTTTTCAGAAAGACTTTCAGTTTGTGTACAAGAATGAACCCTTACTGTTGATAACTTATCAAGAGGCCGAGAAACTTGTAAAAGATGGAAATGAATGTTACCTTGAACACATCGTTGAAAACAAAGGAACTGTTCAGATTAATGATGTGCCAATGGTAAATGAGTATCCTGATGTTTTTCTTGATGAGTTGCCTGGAATAATACCAGATCAGAAAGTTGAATTTACTGTTAACTTAGTTCCTGATGCTAAGCCAATTTCAAAACCCCCTTATTGAATGGCTCAAATTGAACTTTTAGAGTTGAAGGTGAAATTGCAAGATTTATTAGAGAAAGGTTTCATTCGACCTAGAACATCACCATGGGGTGCTCCTGTTTTATTTGTTAAAAATAAAGATGGTTCAATGAGACTTTTCATTGATTATAGAGCCTTGAATAACATCACTGTTAAGAACAAATATCCTTTGCCTCATATCGATGATTTGTTTGATCACCTCCAGGGAGCTCAGTATTTTTCAAAGATTGACTTGAGATCGGGGTACCATCAGCTGAAGTTAAAGGAAACAGACATTCTGAAGACTGTGTTTTGTACAAGATATGGCCATTATGAATTTGTAGTAATTCCTTTTGGGCTAACCAATTCACCTGCTGTATTCATGGACTTAATGAATAGAATTTTCCAGGAGTTCTTGGATAAGTTTGTGGTGGTTTTCATTGATGATATTTTGGTGTTTTCTAAAAGTAAAGAGGAGCATGAAAGATATTTAAGGGTTATTTTGAAAACCTTAAAAGAAAAGAAATTGTATGGGAAATTCAGCAAGTGTGAGTTTTGGTTGCAACAAATTTCTTTCCTTGGTCACATTGTTTCTAAAGATGGGATAACTGTTGATCCTGCAAAAAAAAGGTTGTTAAAGAATCGCCAAGACCCAAAAATGTAACTGAGATTCGTAGTTTCCTTGGTTTGGCAGGCTATTACCAAAGGTTTGTTAGAAATTTTTCCCAGTTATCTAGTCCAATGACTAATCTAACTCGGAAGGGTGTTAATTTTATCTGGACAAAAGAATGTGATGATTGTTTTCAAAAGTTGAAAAGAAGATTGGTGAATGCTCCAGTTTTAGAACTTCCTTCCAGGAATGGTGAGTTTGTTATCTATAGAGATTCTTCATTGAAAGGACTTGGTTGTGTCCTAATGCAGAATGATCAGGTAATTGCTTATGCTTCATGACAGTTGAAAACTCATGAGGTAAATTATCCTACACATGATTTGGAATTTGCTTCAGTTGTTTTGGCTTTAAAAATTTGGAGGCATCATTTTTATGGAGTAAAGTGTGAAATATATACCGATCACAAAAGTTTAAAGTACATATTCACTCAAAAATAATTGAACATGAGACATAGGAGATGGCTAGAATTAATCAAGGATTATTATTGTACAATTCATTACCATCCGGGAAAAGCAAATAAAGTGGCTGATGCTTTGAGTTGAAAAAGTAATGCTTCATTAACAATGTTGTGTTTGGAACGTGATCTTTTGGTTAAGGATTTGATGAAATTTGGCATAGAAGTTTTTGGTGCAGGATGTTATTCTGTTTTGTTTCAGGTATCAGTGAAATCTTCTCTATCAGACAGAATCAAGCAAGCACAGAAGCAAGACAGTGAGTTGTAGAAAAAGGTAGAGCTGGTTCAGAAGGGTAAGTTGCCTGAATTCAACATTTATAATGATTGTGTTTTGAGATTTGGGAAGAGATTGTGTGTGCCTTGTGATTCACAGTTGAAGAGAGAGTTGTTATGTGAAGCTCATAGTTCTCTGTTTTCAGTTCATCCAGGTAGTACTAAGATGTATAGAGATCTTCAGGTGTATTACTGGTGGGATGGAATGAAAAGGGATATTGCAGATTTTACTGTGAAGTGTTTGACTTGTCAGCAGGTTAAAGCAGAGCGGCAGTTACCGAAAGGGATGCTTCAGCCTTTACTAGTGCCATAGTGGAAATGGGAAAATATATCCATGGACTTCGTTGTGGGATTGTCGAAGACACCTTGAGGTAATAATGCAATCTGGGTTATTGTTGATTGCTTGACTAAATCTGCTCATTTCCTTTCTATACGAGATACTTTTTCCCTAAATCAACTTTCTCGTTTGTATCTTAAAGAGATAGTTAGGTTACATGGAGTTACTCTCTCCATTGTATATGACCATGATCCCAAGTTTACTTCTAACTTTTGGAAAGGCCTTCAGAAGTCATTAGGTACTGAATTAAATTTTAGTACAGCTTTTCATCCTCAATCATATGGGCAGTCAGAACGAACAATTCAGACTTTGGAAGATATGCTACATGCTTGTTAGATGGATTATCAGTTAATTTGGGACCAACATCTTTCTTTGGTTGAATTTTCATATAACAACAGTTTTCATTCCAGTATACAGATGGCACCATTTGAGGCGTTATATGGGAATCGGTGTCGAACTCCAGCTTTCTAGGATGAAGTGGGTGAAAGGAAACTGATGGGACCAGAATTGGTAGAAGAGTTGGTAGAAAAATTTCAGCTAATACAGAAACACATGAGAACAGCTCAGAGCAGGCAGAAGAGTTATGCGGACAACAGGATGAAGGATCTCTCTTTTGAGGTAGGTGATCATGTTTTTCTCAAAGTCTCACCAGGGAAAAGTGTGATGCGATTTGGTAAGAAAGGAAAGCTGAGTCCAAGGTTCATTGGACCATATGAAATTCTCGAGAGAGTTTGATCAGTTTCTTACCTAGTGGCTTTACCTCCGAGTTTATCTCAGGTACACAATGTTTTTCATGTTTCAATGTTAAGGAAGTACATGCCAGATCCATCTCATGTTTTGAGTCTAGAGGTAGTTCAGCTGGAAGAGAACCTATCTTATGAGGAACAACCGGTCCAGATTCTTGACCATAGGGAGAAAGTGTTATGGAATAAGGTGATTCATCAGGTAAAGGTTTTGTGGAAAAACCACATGATTGAAGAGGCAACATGGGAATCTGAAAATGCAATGAGGGCTAAATACCCCCACTTATTCGATAAGTAAATAAACTGTGGGGACACAATTTTCAAAACGGGGGAAGGATGTAACATACCAAGTAATTAATGAATAATAGATATTTTTATCTATGTATATTAATGAATTATATAGTATTTTAGAAGCTTAAAATGAGAATAAATCAAATCTTAAGCATGGAATACACTAATATTTTTAAAAGATTGTTTTACTGCCTTTTGATGGCAAACCACTTTTAAATCTATCTTTTGACAATTTTATAAGCTATATTTGTCAAAATAAACTTATTCTTTATGATTGGGACATTGAAATTTACTTTGGATAAATTTCTGGTATTTTTCTGATAATGTTCTTTTTTAATGAATAGTGAAAAATATTGTATTTTAATTCAAAACCTCTTTTTAATCTAATTTGTTTATATGATTATATTATCTTTTTAATTGGTTTTAAAGTTAAATTATAATATATTTTTACCATTTAATCCAATGGTGGTCATTGGAATTAATTTCACTTTGAAATTGGACTTAAACTAGTGTCAATCTCTTGATACTTATTGTTTTATAAAAACACATTATTTGCTCTGACAACGGGAATTTATTATTAAATTAATTAATGTAACTTATATGTTTTGAATTTTTTAAAATAGACATCATTTTTGAATTCTGAATATCAAATATACCTTAGGGTGATTTTTTGGTATTTTTCTGAAAAACTTTAATTTTTGATGAATAGTAAAACCACTAAGTGGTACTTAAAAAACTGATTTTTCGTTTAAATGAAATTTTACCACCTCTGTGTTTTGAATTTCAAAAATTTGACATACATGGTTGTAATTAAGAATTAAAATGTGGTTCAATGGGATTAAAATAATTTTTTGTTGAATAGTAACTTTTAAGTTTTTAATCGCGATTAGAGGTAATTAGTGTAATTTAAGGTAAGAATAATGTTTCAATGATATAAAATGAACTTAAAACATGTCCTAACCATATTTGATGTGTCATGGCCGACCAAGACAATACATGGGTAAACTTGGGGACCCCATGGAGCCACTTTTGAAGGAAAATGACATTAATATCTTTTTATTTAATGTAAAAGTAAAAATGACACAAACATAAGTTGTTTTACTAAAACAATTTTTAAATGGGGTTATACAAGTCATATTTTTGACTATAAATAATCATTGGAAAGATAAAAAGATTTCCTAAATTATAGTATTTTTTTATAATTTTTAGACATTAAATAAATTAAATTATTAATGACACCATGATGATGCAGCGATTACCACATTATTTAATGATTTAAATAAAATGAAAATATAATGTAAAATATAAGACCTACACTTGTCAAAAACCTATTGTATGGGTATATTTAGAACCCTTATCACCTTATCCTTGAAATTTATAATTTTGGGACCTTTTTTATCTGAAAATCATTTTACAACAAAGTATCTTTTCTTAACTTTCCAAGAGTTCCCCTCCTCTCCTCTTATAAAAGGCCCCCACCTCTACCACCTTACCCACACTTCCAAATCCTTTGGCTCAGCCAACCCCTGCCCATTTTGTCTCTCCACATCCCTCTCTAACTCTTAGAAGCCTCACTTTGTGCAGAAGTCTTCCCAGGGAATCCTTTGAGCTCAAATCAAAAAGAGTTACCCGATTTAAAGGTAGTGTCTTCTCTTGTGTTCTTATGTTTTATTTTGCTTCTCCAACCCCCTAAACTCTTTTTATTAATTTCTTTTGTAATAACACCAGTATCTTCCATATACTATCATGTTGTTATAATAAGGATTCAAGCTACAATTACACACACCTACATCTAATGGTTAAAGAACATACAGTTTCAGTGGATGGTGAATTTCTGCCTCACGAAACGATGATTGTTCAATATTCTTTTAACACCTTCAAAGGTGGCCATTAATATGAAATTATATTTATATATGATATATAATATGTTTATGTTTTACTTAAACTTCTGTATTTTTCATTTATGGCATACCTTTATGGTTTCCATTATGGGTAAACGCGATATCTTCATTTTAGGAAGTGCAGACTACCGCCCCCTCAAAGTGATTTGATTCGTTAATGCCATATGTGGGACGTATAAAGGATGTAATTAATTATATTATATATGATATTATAATTGAATTATAATATACCTTTATATCATTATGATTTAATTCCATAAAATACGAAATAGAAATGAAAGTAGCGTTCATGTGTACGTACAGCTTACTGTCTCCATGAACGGTGCATTTCATTTCTTACCTCTAAACGTTATGTAATATTATAAATGAATGTATATACTGGATATATATGATATATATGATATATAAATTATGAGTATAACTCTGGATATAATGTATATATGAACAACTCGTAATTATAAAGAGTTTATTTTTGACTCAAGTACCAATGATCGATAAAATGACCGTTATTAACTTAAATAATTACATAGTGTTCATGACATGGTAATAAGTGATATAAAAGGAATAATGAAATTGAAAAGGGTTATTAGGCAAGTAGAAATTAACTGAAGTTTATTATTCAGGAGGTTTTAGAACGATCGAGTCAAGTCGGACCCGAGGTATGGGACTTTGTCTCAATCTCCTTTAATTGAGGCATATTTTGTTTTATACACAACCTTCTTTTATACGGTGTATAAACCCCTTTGAGTTTTACGTTTATCCAAAAGGAATATTCTTTTTATATGAAGTGTTTTATTAAATGACAAAAGGGAATGTTTTTGTCATACGTATGCGGTGACAACGACTTCTCCGCCGCCGTGACCATTATTTGAGTTTCGGCTTCCTCTACAAGCCATACATTTTTTTTAAAGAAAAATAAATACCCTGTTTTACTTTTCTTTTATTTTGGTATTGAAAATGGTTTTCATAATTTTTTTATATCAATGTGTTGTATTGATATCTTGTGATTTAAAAGTGTAAATGTTATGTTTCCTTTATGCATGTTTTATGTGATACGATTATGTTATGGTTCTTGGGCATTATTATGAAGACGGGTGGTTCCGTGATAAACTAAGGGTGGGTGAGCCCGATATAGCTCTCCAATGCATTAGGTAACGCGAAGGATTTAAACATTAAGGTTTATCCAAATAGATTTAGAGAATATACTATGATGGGCATTCCAAACGTAACCAAGAGGGTTACTCCCTACGTAAGAATGTTATGAATGCCTCAAGTTACCTTTATGTCTTATGATTTTTATGATTTATTCATGATTTGATATGTTAAAGTGCTTATGTTTTATGAGTAGAGTATGATTTCATTGATTCTTGTGTATACATGTACTCATGTTTCCTTTCCATATTTTTATATCCCTTACTGAGATTTTTATGCTCATCCCAAGTTTTTGAAATGTTTTTCACAGGTCAAGGGAAGGGTACATGATATGATGATAGTGTCAAGGAAGTGTCAAGAAAGAATCCATGTTTTATTTTAAATATGTTTCCATTGATGGGAAAAATTAATACTATCTTTTATGTAACCACTTTTTTTAAATGTGGAATGTAATGCAAGTTTTATGATCTAATTCTCTAAAACTCTAAACCTGAAAAGATCCTCAATGTGTAATCTTGTAATAACTCAAGATTAAGTAAGGTTTAAGGCTGGGGCCTTATACATATTCACCACTATTTTATTTTGTGTGGTGAATATACTAACCATGAATGTATTATATTATTATTATAATTAAATTTATCGACATATAAATATCCATTTTTTCATATATCTTTCATCAGGTTTTCGGTTCAAAAGATACAAAATCTGAAAGATAATTTTGCCTCAATTTTTATTCTTTTGGACACATATTATGTTATCCACCTATATTATCTTATGAGGATTATATACTAGCCATTGAAATGTTATATGATAAATATTATTATTTTCATTATATTTTAAGCTTCATTTAATGTTATTATTTTAGGGGTATTATGATTCAATGTTACCAAAGTGGAAACATTTTATTGCTACAATATCATCTTTTATCAGGATTGTTTATGATTAGGCTTCTATAGATGAAATATTATGATGAATCTCTCAGTAACACTATGTAAATTTCTTATCCTTGGGTTATTCGTTATGTCTACATATATTGTTAACAATTTTCCACTATTTGGTACTAAATATTATTAACAAATGTTTTAATGAAAATCAAACTTTATCTATCTATTCAGTTGAAAATTTATTTTATTCAAAGTTAATTATTTCTAAAAATGTTTGGAAAATGTTTTTAAATGATATTTTAAGCTCACTTTCTTGGAAATTTTTTAAACAATTTTTTATGTGTCAAATACTATTTAAAATTGTTATCTAATATTCCTCTATAAGTTTTAATGTATATTTTCAATAAAAAAGGTTTTCAACATATTTAATGTTTTTTAAATAGTTTTAAATAGAATAAATAATATTTTTCTGAAGAAATACTTTTAAAATATCTTTAAAAATTGTTTTCCATTTAAGTTGACATCTTATGGTGTTTCCTATTCTTTAATTGGGATATGATTCAAGGGAAATATTCATATTATTTCTCCAAAGGGTTTATGTTATTATGGAATGATGTTTATGTAACCTGTTTATATTCCATGTGTTATATGTTTATGAATCCCACTTCTTTTTATGGGTTATTGTATTATTATTAAACTTTTATATTTTTCATAATATGTGATATGGTGAAATATTTATTACAACTATTTCATTTCATTTTATGAGTTATGATATGATATTTATGAAACCCATCTCTTTTTTATTTTTCATGATAACTTGAATGTTTTATTAACTTATAGAACACATATGTATGACTTTAATATTTGATTTTTGGGACTTATATTTCTCACCAATTCATTGGGTAATGATTTATATCTCATGAGATAAAAATGGGAACCTAGTCGTTATTCTTGATCCATAGTGGGAAATTAGTGCATCTGGATCCACTATAAGAAATGGATGCGTTATGATAAAAATGGGAATCATGTGTGTCCTAATGCATAATGGAAAACATGTGTGTGTTGATCTACTATGGGAAACTAGAGTGTCATGATCCACTATATCGATGTTCTTGGTAGTTAACTATGACACATGAAATTACTTTCTATATTTGTGATGGTTCTATACTTATATATGACATGATATTATATCCCATGATTGATTTTTAATGATTTATAACCATTATGATTCATGTATGATGAAATTAAAATCTTTATTCCATGACTCATGTATATGATCTTTGATATGTAGAGTATGATCTTCCAATGATATTCTCATGTTATCTTACCATTATGATCAAGTTATTCTTATGTATCTCCATTAATTATCATAATTGAGCATCTATGCTCACCCTTTCTTATGTTTCATTTCCTTAGGTTTTGACGAATGTTTTTAGCTTAATGTATGAAAGGGAAATATATTTATTAGGGATGTTTAAGGACTTTCACCAAATCACATGAATGTGTTCCATGTTTCAAAATACACTAAAATATTACAGTCCTCAAGCTTGTACTTTTGTAATTTGATTAATATTAATAAAAAAAGATGTCATATCCATGTTTGTTAATCTTGGGAATTTATAAGGATTTTGAAAAACTTATACTGAGGGCTTTTCCTAGTTATGTGATTATTACATGGTTCGTAGTTATGGTTTTCATGGTGGTACAATATTTGATAGATATCTAGCAGGGTTCCAAATTTGGATTATTATTGTTTTATATTATGTCGATTAATTAATAAAATCATTATTTTCGTTATTATATGCACTTGGTATCAGAATGTTTTTTATTAGACATGGTGGTGTTGGTGTACTATGTTGTACACACACCCTTTTTGAGTTTTTGTTTGGTTCCCAAGTATATTACATGGATGCAAGTTTGGAAAAGGGAAATGGACTTTGAATTTGATTGTTTCTTGCATGATTGGTTGGGTATTAAAGACGGGACCAAAATGGGGTCCAGTATTGGGGTATTTTGAGTTTATTATGTCAATTGGTTCTTTTATTTTCCTTAATTTTAGTTTTACATATTAATACACTCCATCTTATCGGTACATTGTTCAAAATTATTCTATTTATTTAGTATTCCCTTACTTTCTAGTTGTATGTTGTATATATTTTTTATCTGTTACTCTAATATTTATTTTTTCTTATTATATCCAATGTATTGGGAATCTGTACTCAGGGTATAGTCTACCCATTATATTATTTCCACCTTCACTTCTAGTAGGCATTCTATGGATTACAGGTAGGTGCAATTGTGGTCCAGTAACCAACCAGATTTTTACATGTAGTAGATTCATAGATTTGGGGATGTTACAAGTGATGTGTAAAGCTCATGTAAACTTAAGAAAATTTGATCCACCTTAGATTAGTAATTTAATCACTTATTACTCTTGCTTAATTATACAAACTGTTATTTTTTTAACAATACAAATACAAGTAGTTTATTAATAACAAATTTATAGAATCTAATTCAAAATTTCAATCCATTTAACCTAATTAATTGGAAAAATTCTTGAAAAAAAAGGTTTTAAATTTAAGACCAAAAACCTATAAATTTTTTTTATAAATAAAATAGTTTTGTAAAACAATATACTTTGGTATAAGATAAATTTTTATGGTTATTTATCTTCATCATAGAAATTAATTCATTATTAATTAATGAAGGCTATATAACATTAATATCAATCCATAACCAAGTTTTAGAAAATTATTAATTAATTAAAATAAAAGATATAAAATAGTTTTTGTTATTAAAGTATCATTTTAATTTAGTTCTAAAATGTTTCCCATGGGATTTCTAAGTTCAAATATTATTTTAAAATGCATAATTTTTTTCCATAATTATATATTTCAACACATAATATTTTTATTTACATTGTAGGTCATTATTATATATTGATGAATTCATGAGAATTATAATCTTACTAAAACCCAAATGTTTTACAAAAAATTGGTATTTTTCAAGATATTTTAAAAAAATTATTATAAAAAAATTATACTAAAAATTAAAAAAAATTACCTAATTATGTTTCAAATAGGATATATTTTTCTTTTAATTGAAAATACAATGCAAAAAAGATAATCTATTTTTATTTTAAAAAGAACTCCTAAAACCTTGACTGTTTATAATATTTTTTCTTATACATTTTATTATTTAAAGAAATTTATTCTTTTATATAATGTATATATATTTTATATGTTATCATAATGATAATTTAATTATTATTATTTTAATTCATTAATGTATCATGACCTTTGTTCTAGTGCATGTGATGAATGATATTGAACTTAGTATTATTTAAGGGGAAAATATATACAAATATATCATGATGTTTAATTATATTTATATCAATAAATGAAAAATAAATAATTATAAACCATTATATAACCACTATAATACCAAATTAATGTTTTAGGGTGTAGAAATAGAGGTTGGACCCATACCCAAAAATGCACTTTCATCAAATACATCATATTTCTACACATAGAAAGATAAAATTGCACCCATGGAATCCATAAACATGATCATAATATATAATTTATGATTAACTTTTTTTATTAAAAAATACATCATGTTGGAATTATATCTCTATTAAGGATTTTGTTGACCACTACTTGGAATATAGTCATCCTGGAGAAAGGATTTTCGTGTAGAATTCCTCTATCAATGATCCACAGATATATGAAAACAAAATTAAGATTTTCATATAAATACTTAGGTTCTAAAATAGATAAATCTAAAACTTGTGTCATTCATTTTTTATTTCCACAAGAATCTCATCAAGGTGGAATGATTCGTATTGTTCTATCTAGATCTAAGAGGGTGGAAGGGGAAGATTTATGTTCAATATTGATAGTGTTATAGAGGAAGATATCTTTAGGTCTTGATAAAAATATCTATAACTTCATTGTTCACAACAACCATTTGGGTTTGGATTGATGTAATATGGTTTATATAGATCTGGGTTTAGAGAATAAAAAATTCATTGGAGCCCATATTATGCTCTTAATTTCTGATAATCCCTTTTCAAGATAATTTTAATAATAATGTTATTTACGTGACACCCACTGAACTTTTGAATAAATAAATATTATTTATTAAATATATTAATTAAAAGTTATTCATATAATATTAAATATATATTTTCTCACCAGAATATTAAAACATCCTATCATTCATCCTTAATATTTTTAAAACCTTGAATAATGATGATTTATTAAAATTAATATATATAACTAAAGTATTTATCAATTAATAAATAATATCATATTCAATTATGTTAGTGAATAAATATTTAATTAATATCCAACTCTAATATATTCATTGTAATGATGGGTTGGTGAAAATTTGAGATCAATACAACATGAATAAATATTAGACCATCTACAATAAAATTATCTAGCCAACATGTTAAATTAAACTATAAAATTAATTGATGTTCTGAATACACTAATTATGTGACCATCTATGCCCATTTCATAGAATAATTTTTCATTAGATCCTAAATTTTAATATAGTCATCTATAAAAATTCCAAGTCACCCATAGATATAGAAGTCAAATGATACAATGAAAAAATCACATAAATACACACACTATGTGACATAATCTCATTGTCTTTATATCTATAATCAAAAAGGTTGTAAACCATTCTCATCATCCTATATGGTTGATATCACATTTTATTTATTTCTAAAAATATTCATGTTGATGGAAAACCATGGCCATTGACATAATCTAGCAATTTAATTCCCATCAAAGTGAACTAGATATAAATTTCTATTAATTAATTGTAGGGTAAAATCCATTCTCACATAATTCAATAACACATATGACACAAAAAATAGAAAACCTACCCTGCTCTCCATGAACACATTTCATTATTGTTTTGCATAGCATAATATAGAACATAATTCATAAAATTAATTAATAAAAATATTAAAGTAGTAGGACCATTACACACCTTCTTATATAGAAACATCCATTGAGACACATATATATATGAATTTTAAATGGGTTTTAAAAGTTTATATAATTTCTTTTCCAAATATTACGAAGGGTTTATACCATGAATAAGTGTTTCAAATCTTTTTGTTAGTCCACACATGGTATCTAGTATCATTTTTATTCGTTAAAATATTTTCATCTGACCAATAAACATATATTTATGAATATAGAAATATCATTTCTTGGTTATCATTATAACATGAAATTGAAATTAATTTTTGGTCAGATAAGTACCCTTAGGAAATTATCATATAAAATTTCAAAGAGAAGAAAAATCATGGTGTGATAATATGTAATTATTATTCAATATTATGGATGTTTTTATAATCTATTTTATATAGTAGTCAGTTCTAGTGAACCAAATACCATAGTTTGGTCCAATGAATATATAAATAAACTTTATTTCATTCCCACTAATAAATGATTAAATTTATGGTAAAATTATTGAAATAAATGATAAATGTCCTAAAATTACAAAGCATTATCACATATGATCAATATCACACTTTTTGGGAAATCTCACATGCATCAAAAATTGTGAATCAATTTAATAGGTATATTAATCTAAAAAAATATGTTATGGAAAAAATGTAAATGATGAAAAATATAAGTATATTATAATTTTTAATTACATGAAATACAATATAGTGCATCAAAAAAATTCATCAGGATAGATTATTGATATCTACGATTGTATGATTTTCCTACAAGTGATAAATTACCCCCTAAGAATCTACCAAAAGTCAATGTTTTATGACCATAAAATATTTTATGGATTCGGAATAGTTCCCTGAAATAGAAAATACATCTATTGGTTATATTTTATAACATTTTTAATATATTCCTAGAATATTTATAATTCCCAATCCAAAATCAATATGTGAACCTTGGGGTCCCATTAGGAATGATACTAAACAAAACCTATTGGAATTTAAAAATCACTATAACATAAATCTTCCCCATTTCATAAATAGAATATTCCTCCCAAGTTGTTAGAAAAAGTGAAAAAATTCTTATGTGATAAAAAATCACCCACATTATAATCAATTCTTTTAAAGAGTGGTGTGATATGATCATTTAATTAATGGTGATATAATCTCATTTCCACACATGTATTGAATGTTTATTTAACTAACTGACATGTTTTTTATGTTTACAATTTACTAATTTACATGTGAAACATCAATAAAAAAATCAATATATCTCTCATTTTTTTATTGTCCACTAGAAATACCAATTAAAATCTAGATACATAAGAGAAAATATTTTGCAAAAAAAATAATAATCATCACAATCCCATATAAAATCAAAAATAATATTTTTTAAAACAAACATACTTTAATAAGAATAGTGAAAATAAATATAATCATGAGTCCATCCATTTAGTAAATCCCCAGCATCAAGTCTCTATGGAATATTGTTAAAATATTTTTTATGGAACATATAATCTATATCTCATTCCATAAATTCTAATTAATGATCAATTGAGTACAAATATAACTCATTATGAACATCAAAAATTTCTAAATATGTGTTACCGTGATTAGACATAAAATTATTTCATCTTTATCTTTACATAGATCTTAAGGTTGATATTTCCAAGTAAGGTAATCAACTAAAACATTTCAGTTTCTAAGAGAATTGATAATCTCAAAAAAAAACTCAACCCATTAACACTAATAAAAATTAATAACTATAAAATACAAATATTTTATATATATAACTTTACTATTGAATATACAATATGTGAAATTTTGGAATATAGTATAGTATAAAACACATGCATAACATAATAAAAAAAATAAACAATAATTTATTTCAATAGTTAATGTTACCCCCTAAATCAGGTAACCTAAATTCAGTTGTTATCTTACTACATTGTTTGAAGATAAAATAGATTTCATCTCATGGGATCGAAAAGTTTAGAAGAATTAGGAGACTAGATACATACTTGATTCTAACATTATATTGTAAAAAATAAACATGACATAAAATTATAGTGAGAATATTATTATTTATTTTATTATATCCATGAAATTTTTCAAATTTCACTTTATGGTATCCTAGGAAATAGAGAAAACAATAAAGGGTTATCTTAGATTCTCATAATGTAGAATAGAATAATATTAACTATCATAAAATAAAAAAAATCATGAATAATATGGTTGTGGAAAACAATAGTCAAATATTCCATATTAATAGTACCATACACGTGTAAAATACCAATGGACGACCAGAAAACATAAATATTCATAATTATATCAATAATTAGTTTAATAATGGTAGAATTCATATGTTGATAATCATAATCCTACCATAAAGGCATAATTCTAAGACATTATACATAATGTAGTGTGGAATACACCAAATACCCATGATAATTTGTCTCATGAGACATACTGATGCATCTAGGGGATATTTAAATTCCAACCCATCATTTACTAAGTCTAATTAATTGATCATATAAAATAAATTAAAAAAAATTAATAGTTAACCAATATAAACATTCATATTGAAAAAATATCTTATGAAATGTTGTTATTTTCCACAACCAGTCACTGGAGAAATATTATCATAAGTCATCCAGAGTAAAATAGTGGATGTTATCTATAACACTAAGATGTTTTTATGAAATATTTTTATTTAAATAATTTTTATTATTATATATCTTTTATTGCATGTAATCATGAGTTTAAATGAACCACGTGATTCCCTTAGTATAAAATGACCATTTTGGCCTAGCCATTAGGTTATCGGGAATAAATATAAATAACTTATTAAAATGTACGGTGAAGTCAATCGCATCCAAATATTTATGAAAAATATAAATCAATAATATATTTGTATTTTTTTATGAATAAATTGAGTGAATTAATATTATTGAATTAAATTAATTAAACATATATTTTATATACTTAATAAAATATTTTGGATATTCATCCAAAATATATTTTTGTCTTTGTGTATAAATAAATCATATTTGATGTATAGAAACCTATATTTTTCAAATGGGTAAATTTCCTCATTTTAATAGTGAACCAATTTTAAATTAATATTTTGGAACATTAATAATTTTTATATGAAAAAATAAAAAAATTCTATGGAAGTGGGATATAAAAAATTACTTTGGATGAATTTTTGATATTTTTTTGATAACTGTCATGTTTTTATGAATAATAAAAATACACTAAATCTTAATTGAAAACAAACTTTTTCATAAAAATAATTTATATAGATAAATTATATTATTTAATAGTTTTAAATTATAAATATAATATTTATTATCATTTAATATAATTTAGGTCATTAGATTTAATTTTACGTTGAATTTAGATGTAAAAAGATTTCAATCTTTTTTAATGTTTTAACTTTTAAAACTCATTTTCTCATTTCAACAAGGTGATTAAGTTAAAATAAATTACTGTAACTTTTATGTTTTAAATTTTTAAAAATGGATTATATATTTGGAACTAGTAGGTCCAAATTAGTTAAATATCTTTATTTTATTTTTTGGATTTATGAATAGTAACTTCGGTAATTTTTATTAATATAGTAAAAGAGTAAATCAGGTAATTAATGGTAAAAAAATATTATATAATTACCCTACTAGTTTCCAAATTTTATTTTATGAGTGTGTTTCGACAAAAATTATCCTTGGGTTGAAATGGTGTCCTTTTGAATCCACTTTGTTTAGAGTAGGACAGCTAATTTATTTTTTTTATTGAATAATTAAATATGTCTCACTCAAATTTTAATAACTATATAATTTTTAATATATGTCTATAAAAAAGATAAATTGGATTATAAATTCTCATTTTAAAGATCAAATGTTTTTATTTATCATGGTAATTTATTTTTAATTTATAGGAAATAAATAATTAACTTAAAGGTTTACATATTGATGATGTAGAAATTATTTAATTGATGAAAAATAAATAAAATAATTTTTATTAAAAATATAATTACCATCAAAGGACAAAGAAACTTTATTAAATCTTATTTTTCGAGTATATATCGACCTTAATCATCAAATTGTCGAGTTATTGACCATTTGGAGCCTTATAGAAGAGATTATGACACTTATATTGTTTTATTTAAAGTGATGTTAAAGTCGTCACATTCATGTTTTAATATGTCTAATATTTGTAATGTTAGATTTTACAAAATATATATTCAACTAAATGTATTCTTATGAAATATAATAGATATATATTCCTCACAGTATTTTATTTTTAATTTTTATTCTATAAATAAATATATTAAATAATTACACAAAACTGATGTTGTAATTATTTTATTAATGGTGATAAAAATAAATTTTATTAAAATATTATAATAAATATAATTTTGGATAATTAATATGTAAAATGAATTTTCTAGATGACCTTGAACTCTTATTAATATAATTAAACATTTGGTTTGAAGTTATATTATTATTTTAATATTTTAAGAAATCAATGAATTGAATATTGTAAAAATTGAAACTATTGATTATTTATCAAAATAATGTTTTATTAAATAATTTAAAAATCATAATACATTTTTTTAAAATATATAATAATTATTATATGGTCAAAATGTTATAATATATTTAGTTATGGTCTAATTGACATCAAATAAGTAAATATTTCACCCTTTTAATGTTAAAATATTTGTTACACAAGTTAAAAATAAATATAATAACTAAGTGTTAATTAATATGATAATGTTTAAATTGATAGAAAAACTTGTCTAAATTTTTTTGATGATATTACAACCCTATATCATCACATATTTGAAATTGCAAAATTTTGGAGGTTTTTGGATGTGGTTTGATTTTATGATAAATTAATATATCTGGAGTTTCTGAAAGTACCCCTCACCTTAAATATAAAAGGAGACCTCCTCCCTCATTTCCTTACAATTCATTGAGCCTTAAATAATGTATATAGTCTTCTATTATCACTTACCAAATTCCCTAGTTACATTGTATATGTAATTTTCTTCTTCAAATACCATCTCTAGTGTATTAAGAGGTGATTTAGAGGGAGCACGTCGAAGAAGAGGCAATCTCCTCTACTGATTCTTTAAAACCTCTTTCTTATTCGACTTCCCCTTCATGATTAGTTTCATTATAAACTAATAACTCTAGTACCACTTATATACTAATATTATAATATGATTATGAAACAACCACATTCTATCTTCAATCTATCCTATAGAAAATGAAATCACCACACTTGTGTACGTACGACTTACTGTCTCCACACCGTGGTGTAATATGTTTTCATCACCACATTACATGGATGGGTATAATGACATAAAGAATAAATCTATATGATTATTATAACATGATATTGATTCTGAAATATTATACATGATTCACTTCAATACGATTCAACAATTATGGTAATGATATCGTTGCCCGTGCGTACGTACGACATGCTATCTCCACAATGCAATGTGATTCACTATATGTGATATTAATTAAATCATGATTATATAAATGAATTTAATTAATAAATATGATATATATTATACTAATATCATTCTATAAATTATATAACTATAACCTAATGATAGAAAGAAGAACTTATCTGAGAAAACATGCGAAATAAATAAAGAAGTTAAAATCCTATGGATGAGTAGTAATGTTACTAACAATGGGATGATAATATGATCATATATGATATCATAAAAAATTAATATGATTCTATAATAAATCAATGACATTATTTAAATCATTATACAGGAGGCTCAGATATATATAAAGGGAATTGGACCTCAGGTAAGGGATAATTTTACAATCTCATTATTATCTGAGATAGTTTATACTTAAGAATTTACTGGGGTATATTTATCAGCCATGTCCATGTTATATAAATAATTATTATAAAATGTTATTTGTTTTTATACCATTTATTTAGGTCAATTTTACCCATTGGTTAATTTTTATGAAATGCTATGAAAGTAATCTTTTGTAATTTTTAATACAAGGTACATTTTGGATTCTCAACAAAAGTAAGAGAAGAATGTTTTATTTTAACCTATACATCATGAAAGAATTTTTTTTTTCCTTAATAACACCTTATCTGATTGAATTTTACTTTACATGATTTATAGATTATTTTCAAATGAATTATTTTCTTTTAAAATTGATAGTAATTTTGATAAAATAAAACGTTCTTGAAGATGAAAGGATATTTTCCTCAATAATTAATTTCATGTATTTTATTAAATTATTTTCCATATAAGATGAAATTATTTAAATAGGTTTGTATTTCTATACTTACTATAACTATGATTTTATTATGTTTATAATGGAATGTTATTTATGAAATCCATTTTTTATATGGGTTATGATGAAATGATATCTAAGAAACCCATTTTATTCCCTATATTATGCTATGATGAATGATTTATGAATTTATGGAACACGTAAGAATAATTTTATTATGAGATGTGTGAGACATATATATCCCTCCAATTAATTAGGTAAAGAATTATATCTCATGAGATAGATAGTATTGGAATGGGAAATGATCTCGGTTAAGTAATACAGGGTTAGAATGAGGACTGAGTTCGGTTCAGTAATGGAATTTGTTTGCTTGGATGGTTTTAACAATGAGACTTAACTAATATGAAATGATTTTACATGCTTATGTGTATTACAAAAAAAATAATCTATTATTTTATGACTTTTTGGATTATGTTCATTGATTATTTTTAAGTTTTATGATTTATCACATGGAATGATATCATGATCATTCATATGTAGGATAAGATTTTTAAATGTAATGTTCTTGTGTGTTATGATTTTGATATGATTGATATCTACCTGTTTACCCTTACTATGAATCTAAGCTCACCCTTTCTTATTTTTCTTTTTCCCAAGTAATGAAGAATGGTATTAAGTATGATATGTCAAAAGGGGTCTTGTTATGATGAAAAAAGTGGGAGACAATGAAGATGTATTAAGAACAAGTTATTTATCTTTCCTAGTTTCTAAAGACATTATACCTATACGGTCCTATCATGGATTTTTTATATTTATAATGAATATTATTTAATTGTGAAATAATATCTATTTATATAAATTATGGGTCATTATTTTTGGTGTCATAGGAAAGGTATATTTAACCTTTGGAAACTATAATGGGAAAACCATAGGTAGTACCATAAGGACATGTCAAAGTATAGGTTACATTCCTAATGGTTTAGAAATTATCATGAATAACCTCAAATAAAACCTAAAGTGTCCTAAATTTAAATTTTATTCTTGATTATGTGGTTTTTACATTATGATTAGTATTTATCACACTATTATTCTTGGTTTTAGTGAATGGATGGAACCCAGAGGAACAACATTACTATAGAATGCTATAGGTAATGAAATTATTATCCTCCTGATCAACCAAATGTTATGGGATATGGAATGAAAAATCTTGTAGCTATGCTCATACAACTTTTTCAAGCTGTGAGTCATGCATGAAATCCAAATGAGAAAAGGAGGGAACAACATTATGTTGAGTCCTTCAGAAGGTAGCATCCACCTTCCTTTAGAGGGTCTTTTGATCCATTTTTGGTTGAACAATGGATCAGTACCACTAAAAAGATATTTTCAGTTCTCTAATGTTCAGAACATGATAATTTCATCTTGGTAGTCTATCATTTAGAAGTTTATGCTTATAAATGTTGGAATATTATTAATAATATGGAGAAAGGAGATTAAATTGACTCTATGGAATGGGATGAGTTCAAAAACATATTTTTAAAAAAGTAATTTCCACATATTTTTTGAAAAAATATGGAGAAGGAGTTCCTTGAGCTTCAGAATAAGGACGATGAATCCATTTGTACCTAGAAATAAAATTTTACAAGACTTTCAACATACACTTCATGAATTATTATCCAAACTAAGAGTAAAATTAATTGATTTGTTGGTGGCTTAAAATTAAGTCTCCAAAAGGCATTAGCCATAAGGGACTTCAATAGCTATGAGGAATTTTTTTGATGTACTCTCAAAGTTGAGATAGAGATTGTAGTAACACATCTATATTATGGGTTTGAAAAGAAGAGAAAAATATAATTCAAGGTAAAATCTAAAGACCACACCAAAGAGAAGATGATTTTTTCTTATGCTTAAAATGTGAAAACAAATATGGAGGAAATTTTATTAAAGGGACTGGAAAATTTTTTAAGTGTGGGAGATAAGGTCATCATGTAGTTGAATGCTGAAGTAATGGGGAAAATAAGTATAATGATGAAAATATAGAATGTGTTTCACTGAATGCACCTCCTACACATCAAATGATACATCTTTAAGAAAATGGGGCATTATTATAATAAATTCTCTGATCCAAGGGTTATTGATGAAAATTGACATCATAAAACTCTTAAGAAAAAATAAAAAGTAAATTAATATGTGATCACTATCATAGATGTGTAGTACGATAAAGAAGTGGTGAAAGGTACACTTACCATCCACTCTAATGTATAAAATGATTTATTTGATTCTGGATCCACCCACTCTCTTATTTATAAAGAATATTTTAAGGGTGTCTCCATATTACCTGAATAATTAGATTTTGAGTTAGCTATAACAACTCCTAATTGAACAAAAGTTTCATCAAAAGTTTATAATTTTTCTCTAGTTGATGTTTTTGGAAAATTGATTCTTGAAAATCTTGTGATCCTTGCTATAGTGTAATTTTATGTGATTCTTGGCATGGATTGTATTTCTCTATATGGAGCTCATATATATTTCTAAGGTAAGTCACATTTCATATTCCAGTTAAATCTATAATCATTTATCAATGCAAGGATGAATATGACATTCTAGTTGAAATTTATTCCATCTTATGGGTCTTGATTCCTATAAATGAAGTTTATATTTATCAAATAGTTTAGGAGGAACTCATAATTAACAATACACCCATTATATGGGAGTTTGATGATGTCTTTTCTGAAGAATTGATAGGTCTTCCCCCAAATAGTGAAGTTGAGTTTTCAATATAACTCATACTAGATTATGTGCCTATATCAACGAAACCTTATAGAATGGCCCCAATTGAGTTGCAGGAATTAAGGAATAAACTCTAAAAGAATATTTACAAGGGATTCATACACCCTATTGTATCACTTTTTGGTGCACCTGTTCTATTTTTTTTAAAGAAATATGGATCAATGAGTCTCTACATTGATAATGAAGAATATAACAATATAACTATCAAGAATAAATATCACCTTCCCTATATTGATTACTTATTCAACCAACTATGAGGAGTTGAATACTTCCAAGATTTACATTATTTTAAGATATCATCAATTAAGGGTCAAGAAGGAGGATATAATGAAGATGACATTTCGTACAAGGTATGGAAACTTTGGATATTTAATAATGCCTTTTGGTCTTACGAATTTCCCCTCTATCTTCATAAATCTAATGAATGGAGTCTTTATAGATTTCATTGATCAGTTTGTGGTAGTATTTATAGATGATATTCTTGTCTATTCGAAGAGAAAGTAAGAGAATGAAGATCACTTGAAAATTGTACTGAAGACCCATAGAAAAGAGAATATTTATGCAAAATTTACCAAGACTGAATTTTGGATTCATAAAGTTTCATTTTTGGGTCACATTATCTCAAGTGTGGTGATATATATGGATCCATAAAAAACAAATGTTATTGAATGTTGGTCTAGAACAACAATGGTAACTGAGATCTGAAATTTTCTTGGTTTGACTGGATATTATCAATGTTTTGTGAAATATTTTTCCTGATTTTCTAATCCACTCACCAAGTTGACTCGTAAAGGAGTTAAGTTCATGTGAATAGAGGAATGTGAAGATAATTTCAAGGAGTAGAAGAAAAGGTTATCCAGTGCACCTATTCTCACACTGGCTTGTAGTAGAGAATGGTTTTTCTTCTATAGTGATGAATCCTAGAAGGGGATGGGTTGTATTCTCATGAAAAATGATATGGTAATAGGTTATACCTCACAAAAATTGAAAATACATGAGAAATATTACCCAACTCATGATTTGGAGTTAACTACCGTAATCTTTACATTAAAGATATAGATGCATTATCAAAATGGATAATGGTTTGATATTTATACTGATCATAAAATTTTAAATAATAATTTCACACAAAAGGATCTGAATATGCATCAAATAATATGGTTGTAGTTGATTAAATATTACTATTTGTTGATACCTTACCACCCTGAGAAAGAGAACAAGGTGGAAGATTCATTGAGTCAAAAGGACCATGTTATCCTATCCATGGTGATGATCAAAAAAGAACCAATATTTATTGATTTTCGAAGAATGGATCTTCAAATTTTAAAGGGGGGAATTATTATCTTTCTCAAATGAATTTCCAACCATATATAAAAGTGAAGATTAAGGAGGAACAAAAGGAAGATGTAGATCTACAAAAGAAGGTGAGAAATTTTCCTAAATTCAACCTTGATTGTAATGGAATAATAAGGTTCAATAACCATGTTTGTATTCCTCTCATACTAAAATTAAAGAAGGAGTTATTGGATGAGGCTAATAGTTATTTATTATTTATTCATCCTAGAAGCACAAAGATATAAATAGACCCAAAATATTATTTTTATTGGGATGGAATGAAAAGAGATGTTGTTGAATATGAATTTCGGTGCTTATTTTTTCAGCAAGTTAAGGATTAAAGATAGAAGTATAAGGGTATGTCACAACCATTACCCATACTAGAATGTAAATTGAAAAACAACACTATAGACTTTTTCATCAGCCTTCCAAAATCATATGAAAGCCTTAATTATATATGGTTTATAGTTTACCTCCTTTCAAAATTGACACACTTCATTTCTATTAGAGAGGGTTTATCTACTGATCAGATTGCTAGGATATATGTAAAGGTGGTGGTAAGATTTCATTGAGTACCACTTTCCATTATATTTGATTGGGATCTGAGGTTTACCTCAAAATTCTGGTGAAGTTTCATGACCCATCCCCCAGGGCCCGTGATGTAACTACCCCAAGCCCGCCTTCCATAGAGCAGGGGCTGGCGACTAGTACTGAAAGGCATACTCCCAAATTCGTGAAGGCATTTCATTTAATCTTGTACAAATACACGGTCCAAGAACATAATAAGAAACAACTGTGAAGTAAACTGTTGTACTAAAAGAGTGCGGAAAGTAAAAGGGGTCGGAATACAAGCCCAACTATAAAGGTACAAGTACAAATGAAAATAAAATACATCTAAAAGAAAAATTAAAACAGCTATTGGGTCATCCTTTGAGGTTCCAATATGAAGGGTAGGTACAGATCGCCTCCTCAGCACTCCATGTTTGTCTGTCTCCTCTATTCATGTCACGCCGAATGGTCCACCTCTGAATACCATCCAGTCCTAGCTCCCCCATCCTCGATCAATGTTGTTTATCATCTGCACAAGACACAATAAGGTGCGGGAAAAGCCCGTGTAGGGGTGAGTATAAAAATACTCAGTATGGACCCCGAGACTCTTGTAGGTCTCCTAGAGTACCACAAATGAAAAAACCACAATGTAAGACCTCAATCTCAAAGCACGAAGCAATAGACATCAACTATACTTAGGTATATTCCCATACATATACCTAATTTATCAAGACATACACATCTCATACATGAGGGATGAATACCACAAAGTTAACACCACGAAGATAGTACCACGAAGGCAAAATTACCACACAAGTATCACCACGAAGATAATACCATGAAGGTAAAAGTACCACACAGGTATCACCACAAAAAAAGTACCATGAAGGTAAAAGTACCACAAAAGTTTCACCACGAAGATAGTACCACAAAGGTAAAAGTACCACACAGGTATCACCATGAAGAAAGTACCACGAAGGTAAAAGACTTAGTTCAAACAAAGTCACAGCTCAAACTAGGTTTTTAGTTATGTATAGAAGTACATATGATTAGTCGCGAAGCTAGATCATCTCATTCTGTCATGAGGCTCTACTGTTGATTATACTGAGTATGACCCACACAGGATCGATAGGTACTAACCCCCGCAATAACCCACATAGGATCTGACCCACATAGGATCGGTATGTGCTGACCCACACAGGATCGCTAAGCACTGACCCACACAGGACCAATATGTGTTGACCCGCATAGGATCGTTGAGCGCTGACCCACACAGGATCTAACCCATAAAGGATCGGTATGCACTGACCCACACAGGATCGCTGAGCGCTGACCCACACAGGATCGATAGGTACTAACCCCCGTAATGACCCACACAGGATCCAACCCACCTAGAGTCAATAGGTAACTAACCTCTGTATTATCTGTCTCCAACCTCCGCCTCACTGTCAGCCACTGGATTCCGTGCACCCAGTGCACTCGAGTTCCGTAGAATCTGCCCATCAAGATATCATTCATACATCTAATTCCATGAGGTCCCATGGAGAAGTATCCCAAATGTTTTTCATGTCAAAAGGGACCCAAATCAATAGACGACGCATCAATTGGACACTCGGTCTATAATTTATTAGCGTTTCCACTACAAGGGCCCGGTTGGATTCGAGGTTCGATCCAACCTGGTCATACTCAAAATTTATTGAAAACTCAACTATAGTATAAAAAAAGTCTTGTCTCGATACAAGGATTCTAGTGCCACATACGGTTCGTCAAACGGACGCCCGATTGTCAAGATATATCCACAAAGGTGGAACTGGGTCCAAATGGGGTCGGGTCTAGTCCGACCCGATTGGCCTTGGACATGGGGGGCTTGACCTGCTGGTCCATGGTCTAGCCTGGCCCAGCACGCTAGGTGGCCCGTGGTCGGGTGGCCCGTCGTGGCAGGGTCCGCCCTAGCCACAACCCGGGGAGAGCCCCCCCCCCCAGTATTCTGAATGTCCTGATGGCTGTTCGATTTCCCTGCAGGCACGTGGGATTGTTAGAGCAGTCCCGCTCAGCATGACGTGGTTGGCCGGAATGACCAGTCGGTTCTCCTCCCAGCGGCACGGACGCACGCCGCTGTACACCTGTGGTCGGCCGGGTGTCAGCCGCCCTCCGGCCTCCGTCGCGGCCTCCTGCTCCGACAGCACGGACGTGCGCCACCACTTCGCCATGCAGCCAGCCGAATGTCAGCCACCACCCGGATCTGCCAGGGCTGACAGGCCGCGACCTCCTGCTCAACTGACGGCGCGGACGTGCGCCGTCCACCTTCTTCACGGGCGGTCGGGTGCCAGCCACCGCTTTCTTTCGTGAGCCATCGTAGCTTCATTCCAAGCCCTAAAATTATATCATTCGTATATTCACGATCCTCGGGTCGAGGGCTCCGTGTTCATATGTCATGCTCAACAAAACTTCGTTTTTCCAGCGTCAATAATTATTTTTCATCGAAGAACGCATAAAGAATGTGCGAAGAACTAAAGAAAAGGGTTCAAGGTATAAGTGCATAATGATGGCCATGTTTGTTTGGACATCGTCATTGAGAATCAATAATATGAGGAATCAACAAATAGATTTAATCATACTTCAAATTAAAAACCCTACCTCATGAATGATGGAGAAACACCTACGGTTGAGGAAGTGGGTCTGTGTTTGTCATTCCCACGATAGCCTCCAATGAAATCGCTTGATCGTTGATCCTCATTTTGGGTTTTGGTGTTGATTTCCACCACTCGCCAGAACCGGCTCCATCTTCCAAGGGCTCGATGTCATGGCACTCCTTCAACACTTCTTTGCTTGGCGAAGCTGTGCTGACACCTCTTCCCAAGCTCCATATAAATAGGTGAGGGGGAGTCTAAAGGTGTTGGGAATTAATGGGAGTTCATTTATTAGGAATCATCCCAAATTCTCCAATGAATCAGTTACTAGGATTGATGGATCAAGACATTTAATGGCTTGACACATCATTGGTCGCAACACCATTTTTCTGTTGGAGAATAAGCTAGAAACAAAAATAAAATAATAAAATAATTTTATTTTCATTCCTTAAAAATTCCCAAAACCTAACTTTTCCTCTGGACCTACTATGGTCGAAGTGAAGCCTCCCTTAAGCAAATATTGGTGCTGCGAATTCAATGGTGCCCTTGTATTTTTAATCTGAGCACCAGTTCAAAAGTTAGAAAAATGTTTCTCATGCGTTTACTGAACGTACTCGAAAAAAAGTTCAGAAAATTATTAACAGTCACCCTCGACTTGCGTCAGTCAAGTTTAAGCTCTGCCTAATGATAACACGGCCCAACAAACTCAACGGTACTCTCAGATTTCCAATCCAAGTTACTGTTTAAAAGTTATGGATTTTATAATAAAATAATGTGTCACTTAATTATTTTATTTATAGCTAAAAATAACTTTCACTGGTGGCCAGTGCCAGCCAAAGTTAGTATCTTCCTAAATAAGGAATACCCTCACGAGTTCAATGGTGGTCTCTTATTTTCAATCTGAGTTACCGTTTGCGAGTTATAATCATTTGAAAAATAAAATAATTTATTTAATTATTTTATTTACGATTATTCCATTTTTGGGTTTTCTCACCGTAGACTTTCACTGATTAGAATTAAGTCGCGCCTAGTGTAAACCCACCATCTTGAATGTAACAGTGGCCTCAGATTTCTAATCCGGGCAACCATTTAAGAGTTATTCAACTTTTTCAGGAAAACTGCTTATGCACATTAATTAAAGATTCACAAAATTTCGACGGATCATTCCAGGCACTCCGAGCCTCGGAATTGTGCACCATAAAATTTCATGGTCTAGAAATAATTCCATATAATTAAATTAAAAGAATTACATGGAAATACGGGTCTTTACATTCTCCCCACATTTAGAGCTTTTCATCTCCGAAATCCACAGCATAGACTAAGGAAACAAATGGGGGTACTGAGCATGAATCTGACCCTCCCACTCCCATGTGCTCTCTTGGAGGTTCCCATGCTGCCAGTGTATGCGCAGCAGAGGTATCGACCTCCCATGAAGGACTCACTCCTGTCGGTCCTCAATCACCATTGAAACCTCCGTAAACTTCACCCCATCATCAAAGTCCAGCTCTCCGTGGTCGATGATGTGAGATGCGTCGTCATGTATTTCCTGTGCTGGAATACATGGAAGGCATCATGCACCCTCTCCAACTGCGGTGGAAGAGCCAATCTGTATGCTACATCTCCTATCCTCTGAAGTATTAGAAAAAGACTGACAAACCTCATTGATAACTTTCCGCCTCGGTCAAATCTTCGCAGTCCCCATCAAGAAGATACTCACAAGAAAATGTGATCAACCTCCTGGAACTCCAGGGATCTTTTTCTCTTGTCAGAAAGTGACTTCTGCCACTACTTACTTCATCCCTGGCCACCATTACTAATTCCAAAAGTCCTGGTACACCTTCACCACACCAGGATATACCGCTAAAGGGGATGTATAGATCTCCCTCAACACCTCCTATAGAAGCTTTGCTGGTACCATGGTGCATCCTCTGAAGAGTATGGCGTGTTCCCCACCTTCAGAAAATTAATCAGGTGCCTGTCCCGAGGATATCTGATCACATCATGCCTCACAGTCAAAGTTCCCAAGCTGCGCCTCCCTGACTTGCTGAAGGAGTGGGAGAGTGGCAGTAATATACTAGAGGTAAGATTCTCCATATTTATCCACAAAGGATATCTGCAATGTGGGTAGATGCCTTGTTTCCTCACTCAATAACTATAGACCAGACCTCCTACTGAGTGAATCAACTACCACGTTCCCCTTTCCAAGAGTATGGACTTTCTCAAAGTCAATGTCCTGGAGGAACTCTAGCCATCGCCATTTTCTCAGGTTTAAGTCCTTCTAAGTGAAGATATACCTGAAACCCTTATGATCATAGTAGACTGTAAAACATTCACTCATCAAGTAGTGCACAACATATTCAGTGTAAATATCACAACTGCTAACTCTAGGTCATGGGTAGCGTAGTTCTGCTTGTCATCCTCCGTCTCAGCTCCTGGAATCTCTAATGACACTTTTTTGTCCACAGGAAAAGCTCTTCATTCTTAATCAAAGCTGAAAAGGGTTCCACTTCCTTGTAGAAGTCAGGTACAAATCCATGGTAGTACCCAGCCCAGGCAGAAGTCCCTCTCCCTTCGGGAAGGTAATCCTAGAAACATTTTTTTAAAAGATCTCCATACACTCTGCCACTCCTATTAGGATCTGAAAACTCAAAACTCTTGTTGCCATGAGGGTAAGGCTGTCTGACTCAAGATCGATCGGTTGCACACTCATATGCATGAGTTTATCCTGTGCTTCCTGGGTTTCCTTTTTTTCTCCGGCTAAGGAAAACCACATTCCAACGTTGTAGATAAACCACAACATGTTTTCCTAATATAGTCAATCTGATTATAAACTGTGGATGTCCATTCCATACCCAAAATAATTTCATAAGGTCTCGACGCTTCCACCAAGGGTTCCCAACTAAAACTCTTTCCTCAAGGGTCAGATCACACCATCGGTGTAAGTGTGATTATCGAGTCTCCTACCAAAGATATCTCCAGACGTGAGGGTCAAGTCAACCATTTAACCGGAAACTCTACGTTCTGGAAATGATTCATGGAAGGAAGGAATGATTGGTACATATTTCTATTAATACGGAATCTAGTAGTAGACACAGATTGTACCTCTAATCATTCCCAGATCCCTTGGGTCACATTCATTGACCGCATGAAGCTACTCTCTTCCCCTTTCCTCCAGCTCCCTAAACCTAGTGGGGACCACATTGAGGTGGTGGTTATAATATGTCAAAAAGTATACCACCTCATGCTACTCTCCCAGCTCCACTTCCACGTCTGCTACCCTGTAGATTCATCTATCCCAAACACTTCCTCTTCTCGAAACATTTTACACTCTTCATTCTCTAATACTGGCATCAGTTTCTTGATTTGCAACTACTAACATTCACTGAATGCATCCATTCAGCCAAAGAACATTCAACCACAAAGGTTCCCTCTAGAACCCTAACATATGTAAGAATGCATAGAGGAATAGTGTTGGCCCGGTTGTCCTTAAACAAGTCTCGTTTGGAGGTCCAATCCCTGAAGCACTAATCGTATCGTATTAATCGAGTATCAGGAATGGTCGGTACACCTCGATGAATACTCAGCTACCGACATGTCTTCCTACCAAATCTGTAGAAGCTCTATGGAACTCTCATCCTTTAAATATTTATGGAAAGAGACCCCCTTCTCTGAGAATGGTTCTCAAGCTTGACCACTGAAAAGTCACCTCTTCGCAATATCAGGGTAACCTAGACCCTGTCATCGTCCTGTTGAACCATGTAGAAGGCTCTCTACTAGTACCACCATCTGATCGAATGGTGCCCTGGTTAGATGGAAACTCTTCCACCTCCTTAAGATAGTCCTTAGCCGCCTGTGAGTTGGGCTCGCCTCGGAACTTGAGGGGTTTTTGATGCGGTAACCTGTATAAGGCACTAAGCCTACAAGTGTCCTCTATCGGTACCATCGGTTGTAACTACTGACCAACGGACAGTGATGTAGCTGGAACACTACCCAAAGGTACCATCTCGGGCAACGGTAAAAGTATTGAAGACTCATTACGCTGCAAAACATCCTCATGGTCACACACTGAAAAATACTGGAAGTTAAGGTCACCATCTACTCTATTAGTGTCTCAACAAGGCAGAAAACTCTAGCCATAGCCTCCATCCAGTCCTCAGCTGCTTGCGAGTCTGTCTCGCCTCAAAACCTCAGAGGCCTCTTCCACTAGAACTCATGAAACGTGCTCAGTTGGAATTCAATGTCTGATAGTGAGGCTGGTGGTAACTACTGCCCAATGGGTGGTGCTGCTGCTGGAACACCACCTGAAGGTGGCAACATAGTAAGAGGGTCCTGCACCGGAGCCTTGTCGCTCGGTGGGCCGTCATCGTGTAATCTCTTAGTAATCCTAGATGGTTGTCTACTTGGAGGCATCCTGATAAGGAACAAGTGCACCATGGTTATTAAGTTATAACTGGTGAGCCGACTCCAAATAAATCAAAAGAAAAACTTTTCCAAAACACACGCAATCAGTGTTTTCGTGCACTGAGTCAGAAATCAGAATTCAGGGTCCTGGTGTATGGATACGTCAGCTGCCGCACCAACACTAGACTGCCCAAGCTGAAAACCACACTCATAACACTTCACACTATTGCCACATAGAAATATCATAGTCCTAGTTATTCGGTAGAACTGAACTCCTTTGATACCACTTTGTCACGACCCGTCCCTCGGGGCCCGTGTCGTGACTACCCCAAGCCCACCTTCTATAGGCCAGGGGCTGGAAACTAGCACCGAAAGGAATATTACCTAATTCAGGAAGGCATTTCCTTTAATCCTGTACAAACACATGGTCCAAGAACACAACAAGAAACAACTATGAAGTAAACTATTGTAGTAAAAGAGTGCTGAAAGTAAAAGGGGCCGGAATACAAGCCCAACTATAAAGGTACAAGTACAACTTAAAATATAATAAAACTGAAAGAAAAAGGAAAACAACTATTGGGTTGTCCTCTGAGGTTCTTACCTGAATGGTATGTACAGATCGCCTCCTCAACACTCCACATCCATTAGTCTAATCCACGTCATGTCACACTGAATGGTCCACCTCCGAGCACTGTCTAGTCCTGGCTCCCTCAGCCTCGGTCAATATTGTTTATCTTCTGTACAAGACACAACAAGGTGAGGGTGAATCCCATGCAGGGGTGAGTATAACAATAATCAATAGGGACCCTGAGACTCCCATAGGTCTCCTAGAGTTCCACAAAGGAAATACCACAAAGAAAGACCTCAATCTCAAAGCACGAAGTAATAGACATCAACTCTACTTAGGTATATGTCCATACATATACCTAAGTTATCAAGACATACTCATATCATACATGAGGGATGAATACCACAAAGGTAACACCACGAAGATAGTACCACGAAGGTAAAAGTACCAAACCAGTATCACCACGAAGATAATACCATGAAGGTAAAAGTACCACAAAGGTATCACCATGAAGAAAGTACCAAGAAGGTAAATGTACCACAAAGGTATCACCAAGAAGATAGTACCACGAAGGTAAAAGTACCACATAGGTATAACCATGAAGAAAGTACCATGAAGTTAAAAGACTTAGTTCAAATAGAGTCATATATCAAACCAGGTTTTCAGTAAAGTATAGAAGTACAAATGATTAGTCGCAAAGCTAGATTATCTCATTCTGTAAAGAGACACTGCTACTGATTATACGGAGTCTGACCCATACAGGATCGATAGGTACTAATCCCCGCAATGACCCACATAGGATCTGACCCACATAGGATCGGTATATGCTGACCCACACAGGATCACTGAGCGATGACCGACAAAATATTTGACCGACATAGGAATGATATGCATTGACCCACACAGGATCGCTGAGCGCTGACCCACACAGGATTGGTATGCACTAACCCACACAAGATCATTGAGCACTGACCCATATAATATCGATAGGTACTAACCACCGCAATGACCCACATAGGATCCAACCCGCCCAGAGTCGATAGGTAACTAACCTCCATATTATCCGTCTCTAACTTCCACCTCACTTCCAGCCACTGAATTCCCCACACTCGGGGCGCTCGAGTTCTGTAGATTCTGTCCCTCAAGATATCGATCATACCTAGACTTCCATGAAGTCCCACATAGAAGTATCCCAAAGGTATATCATGTCATAAGGGACCCAAAGCAATAGACAACACATCAATCGGATGCCCAGTCTGTAAGTTATTAGCATTTAAACTTCAAGGGACCAGTGGGATTCGGGGTTCGATCCATCCCGGATGTACTCCAACTTTATCCAAAACTCAAGTGGATGAAAAAAAAAGTATCATCTATATCCAAGGATTTCAGTGCCATAGACGGTTTGTTAAACAGACACACGGTTCTCAAGATATGTCCACAAAGGTGGAACTGGGTCGAGATGGGCTCGGGTCCGGTCCGACCGACCCGACCAGGTTTGGGTCGAACCAGTTGGCCTGGGTCGTGGCGGGCCCAGTCCAGCCCACCGGGTGGCCCGTGGTTTAGCCCTCGGTCGGGTGGCCCACCGTGGTGGGGTTCTTCCTAGCCGCAACCTAGGGGAGAGCCCCCCCCCCCAGGTATTATGAATGGCCTGATGGTTGCTCGGTCGCCCTACTGGAACGTAGGACCGTCAGAGCGGTCCCGCTCAGCATGATGGGGCTGGCTGGAAAGGCCGACCGGTTCTCCTCCTAGCGGCACGGATGTGTGCCGCTGTCTGCCTGCGGCCGACAGGGTTTCAGCCACCCTTGGGCCTCCATCAAGGCCAGGTGGTCGCGACCTCCTACTCCGGAGGCACAGACGCGTGCCGCCGCTTTTCCATGCGGCCTCCTGCTCAACCGGCGGTGCAGACACATGCCGCCCCCCTCTTCACGGATGGCTTGGTGTTGGCCGCTGCATTCTTCCACGATCCATCGCGGCTTCATTCCAAGCCCAAAAATTATGTCATTTTTATATTCACAATCCTTTGGTCGAGGGCTCCGCATCCATATGTCGCACTCTATAAAACTTTGTATTTCCATCATCATTAATTATTTGGTGTCGAATAACGCATGAAGAATGCTCAAAGAACAAAAGAAAAGGGTCCAAAGTGTAAGTGCGGAATGATGGTCATGTTTTTTTGGTTATTGTCATTGAGAATCAAGAATATGAATAATCAACAAATAGATTTAATCATATTTTAAATTAAAACCCATACCTCGTGAACGATGGAGAAACACCCGCGGTTGAGGAAGTGGGTTGGTGTTCACCGTTCCCGCGATAGCCTCCAATGACATCGCTTGATCACCGATCCTCTTTTAGGGTTTCAGTGTAGATCTCCACCATATGCCGGAACTGGCTCCGTCTTCCAAGGGCTCGATGTCGCGGCACTCCTTCAGCACTTCGTTGCTTTGGAGGAGTTGTGCCGACACCTCTTCCCTAGCTCCATATAAATAGGTGCGGGGGGGCTGTCTAACAGTGTCGGGAATTAATGGAAGTTCATTTATTAGGAAGCTTCCCAAATTCTCTAATGAAGCAGTTACTAGGATTGATGGGTCAAGCCATTTAATGTCTTGAAACATCGCTGGTCCCACCACCGTTTGTCCGTTGGAGAATAAGGTAGTAACAAAAATAAAATAATAAAATTATTTTATTTTCTTTCCTTAAAAATTCTCAAAACCTAAATTTTCCTTCGGACCTAATGCGGTCGAATTGAATCCTCCCTTAAGTGAATCTTGGCACTATGAATTCAATGGTGCCCTTGTATTTTTAATCCGAGCACCAGTTTCAAAAATAAAAAAACACCGCTCACACGTTTACTGAATATACCTGAAAAAAAATTCAAAAAATTATTAATAGTCACCCTAGAATCACATCAGTCAAGGTTAGGCTCTTCCTAAGGAGAAAACACCCCCAAAGAACTCAACGGTTCTCTCAGATTCCCAATCTGAGTTACTGTTTAAAAGTTATGGATTTTACAATAAAATAATTGGTCACTTAATTATTTTATTTACGGCCAAAAACTAACATTCACTAGTGGCCCATGCCGGCCAAAGTTAGTATCTATCTTAATAAAGCATACCCTCACAAGTTCAGTGATGGTCTCATATTTTCAATCAGAGTTACCGTTTGTGAGTTATAAGCATTTGAAAAATAAAATAATTTATTAATTATTTTATCCATTTTTGGGTTTTCTCACCGTAGGCTTGCACCGACTAGACTTAAGTCGCGCCTAGGGTAAACCCACCATCTTGAACGCAACAGTGCCCTTGGATTTCTGATCTGGGAAACCTTTTAAGATTTATTCCACTTTTTCAGGAAAACTACTTATACGCATTAATTAAAGCATAACAAAACTTCAACAGATCATTTCGGGCACTCTGGGTCTCAGAACCGCGCGATGTTAGATTTCACGGTCTAGAAATAATTCAATATAATTAAATTAAAAAAATAAATAGAAATTTGGGTCTTTACATGAAGTCTTTAGCTGGGTCTAGATACAAAGTAATGTTTTCACACTGCTTATCATCCCCATATAGACATTCAGTCTAAGAAGACGATTCAAACTCTAAGAGACATGTTGAGAGCTTGATCTATGGATTTCAAAGGTGTTTTATGATAAATACCTACCTTTGATGGAATTTTCTTACACCAATAGCATTTACTGTTGTATTCATATGTCTCATTAGGAATCCCTCTATGGAAAGAAGTGTAGAAATTCAACTTACTGGGATAAATTTGGAGAATTAAAGCTATTAGAAACTAGTCTTGTTGAGGAAATGGTAGAAAAGGTCATATATATTCACCAACACATCAGAGCAGCTTAGAGTTGACAAAAAATTTATACTGACAACTGAAATAAAGACCTATAGTATGAAGTGGGTGACAACATGTTTCTATGAATATCTCCCTAGAAAATAGTAATGAGATTTTGGAAGAAATGAAAGTTGATCCCTATGCATATCAGTCCTTTTGAAATTCTGGATCATGCTGGGAAGGTATCTTGCCGATTGGAGCTTCCACCAAATATCTATGAATTTTTTGATGTGTTTCATGTATCTCTCCTGATAAAGTACATACCTGATCCTTTACATGTACTAAAATCATAAGTCATACCACTAAAGAAATATATTTCTTATGAATAATAACCAATAGAGATTTTCGATCATAGCGAAAAAGTTCTATAGAACAAGACAAATTTCTTGGTTAAAGTTTAATGGTTGAACCACAAATTTGAGGAAAATACATTGTAGCTTGAGGATGTGATGAGGAATTGGTATCCTCATCTATTTGTATCCAATTGAATAATTTCAGGGGTGAAATTAAGTTTATTGGAGGTAGAATGTATGGAGGTTTTATGATGGCTCTCGAGTCTCTAGGTTCTCTCCCCACTCATGCTAGGGTTTCCCAGCACTTCCACTCCCTCCATCTTGTCTACCTCTCACAGTGATAATCCTCTAGAATCCCTCTTCATCTTTCTTGTCCTCTCATTCCCTTGCTTGGATGCTTCCAGTGAGCTTCCCCCTTTCTCTCATAGCTCTCTCTTCCTCTAATCTCATCCAACTCTATTCTCTTTCTTCCTCTTTTTTCCTGATTTTCCCGCTCAACTTCTATGGCACTTCAGTTCTGTTATATGATTACAACATCTGATTTCAAGACAGTTTCGCGGGCCCGATGTCAGTTTTGTGTTGAAGAGTTCTTTGTCTTCTCAACCTACTCTGACCTCGAGTGCCTATGTACCTCTCCTAGTTGGATCTGGTGCATAGGTAACTACATGGTTTTGGGATTTGTGGTTAATATTTCAAAGGGATTCAAGGTTCTTCCGAAGTTAGAGTGTTTTTATTTTGTTAAATTTGGTTTTATTTCTCTATTTAGCTGTTTCTATGGTTTTTTGGATTTGCAGTTTCTATTTCTATGGTGATGGAGATCTGGTTTCTTTTTGTTTCATCGATGATTGTTTTCTAGAAGGTTCATTAGGATTGACTGATGATGTTTTTTTGTTGAAGCTCCTTGGCTTCTCAACCTGCTCTGACCTAAAGTTTCTATTTGACTCTCCTAGTTGGATCTGGCGCAATGGAAACTACGCGGTTTTGGGATTTTTGGTTCAGTGTTTGAAGGGCTTCAAGACGCTTCCAGAGCTGGTGTGCTTTGATTTGTTGGCTTCAGTTTTAATTAGATTCTTCCTCAGTGTAATGTTTTGGTTTTTTCTTGGCTGTGATGATGGTTTCTAGTGATTGGTTGTCTCCGGCCTTGATGATTGTTCATCATGATGGATTTTATTGGGGTTGTTTGTTGAGGATTTTGGTGGTGGATGATGGTGACAAAGTGTAGATCGGGTGTTTCTTTCCTCAATGTGGTCGATGCATATCGGTCATCTTTCAGGATTGGCGTGATTTGCAGTGATGATGTTTGAATTTTGAAACTTGGTGCGTGATAACGGATGAAACGGTGACTTGGCGCTTTTTTAGTATTTTGATTTTTGAATTCTATAATGTGGGTGTGACTGATGTAAAGGAATATTTTTGTATGGGTTCTCACTTACCCTAAAAGTGATTTTTTAATAAAATAATAATGGATTGTGTGGTGGTGGGTAGAATGTAACACCCATATGTTTTTATGAAATATTTTCTTTAAATAATTTTAATTCTTCAATAGTTTTCATTACACGTAATCATGAGTTTAAACGAACTGTGAGATACCCTTAGTATAAAATTACCATTTTAGCATAATTGTTAGGTTAGAGAGAATAAATATAACTAACTTATGAAAATATATATTGAAATCATTTGCTAACAATTATTTATAAAAAATATAAAGCAATTAGGTATTTGTATTTTTTGTATTAATAGATTGAGTGAATTACTATTAGTAAATGAAATTAATGAAATTTATATTTTATATACCTAAAAAAAATATTTTTACTATTCATCAAATAGATATTTTTTTCATTTGGTACTAATAAACCTGATTTGAGGTATAAAAACCTAAATTTTTGAAATGGGTAATTTTCCTCCTTTTAATGGAGAACCCGTTTTAAATTAATATATTGACACGATGATAATTTTTATATGAAAACATAAAATTTTCTCTAGATGTGGGATAAAAAAATATACTTTAAATTAATTTTTGTTATTTTTCTGATAACTTTCATGTTTTGATAAATAGTAAAAATATACTAAATTTTAATTGAAAACAACGTTTTCATAAAAATAATGTATATAAATAAATTATATTATTTAATGGTTTTAAATTATAAATAGAATATATTTTTATAATTTAATATGATTTATATAATTGGAATTAAATTTACATTGAATTTAGATGTAAAAACATTTTAATATTTTGCAATGTTTTAACTTTTAAAATATGTTTTCTCATATTAACATTAATATTAATTTTAAATTAGTTACTGCAACTTATATGTTTTTGAATTTTGAAAAATTGATATCATATTTGGATTAAATAGGTTCAAATTATGTAAATTGCTTTATTTTATTGTTGGTCTTCATGAAGATTAACTCTGTTGATGTTTATTAGTACGGTAAAAGGGTAAATTGGGTAATTAAGGGTAAAAATAATATTATATAATTATTTTAACCCTTGTACTAATATCATTAGATGAGTGTGTTTCTACCTGAATCATTCTTGTGTCAAAATGGTATCCCTTTGAATCCACTTGTAAGATAATAGGACACTTAAACTATTTTATTTAAAGAAAAGTTAAATATGTGTCACTCAAACTTTAATAACTATATCATTTGTAATATAAGGTTATACATAAGATAAATTAGACTATAAATAATAATTTGAAATATAATATGTTTTTATTTATCATCGAAATTTATTTTTACTTTTTTTATATAAATAATTGACTTAATTGTTTATATATTGATGATGAAGAAATTTTTTAATTGATGAAAAATAAATAAACTAATATTCATTAAAATGATAATAACCATTAAATGATAGAGAAACTTGACCAAATATTATTTTTAAAGTATATATCGACAATAATCATCAAAGGATAGAGTTATTGACCATTTTGATCCTTATTGAAGAGAGTATAACACTTATATTATTTTATTTAAAGTGATTTTAAAGTTGTCACATTCATGTTTTAATATATATAAAATTTTTAATGTTGGATTTTACAGAATATATATTTGACTTCATGTATAACTAAGAAATATAGTATACTTATATTCATCATAGTATTTTATTTTTAATTTTTATTCAAAAAATATGTGTATTAAATAATTACACAAAACTGATATTGTGATTATTTTATTAATGAAGATAACAAATAACTATTAGTAAAATTTTTAAATAAATATAATTTTCAATAATTAATATGTCCAATGAATTTTATAGATGAAAATAACCTCTTATGAATATAAAAAAAAATATTTTTTTAAGTTATAATATTATTTTAATATTTTTAAAAAACAATGAATTGAATAGTGTCAAAAATAAAACTATTGACTTTTTATCAAAATAATGTTTTATTAAGTTATTTAAATATCATAAATCATTTTAAAAAATATATAATAATTATAATATGGTCTAATATATTATAATTTATTTATTTATGGTCTAATTGACATCAAATAATTAAATATTTTATCCTTTTAATATTAAAATATTTTTTTATCCTAGTTGAAAATTAAATAGAATAACTAAGTGTTAATTAAAATGATAATGTTTAAATTGGTAGAAAAACTTATCTAAAATTTTTTGGTTGATGATATTAAAACCCTAACTCTGTTAATATTTTAAATTGGGATATTTTGGAGTTTTTTGTATGTGGTTTCATTTTATTATAAATTAATATTCCTTGGAGTTTCTAAAAGTACCCCTCACCTGAATTATAAAAGAGGACCACATCCCTCATTTATTCACAAGTCATTGATCCTTAAAGGTCATAAGTACTCTTCTAATTTCCCATATCAACTTCCCAAGTTACATTCTATCGGTTATTTTCTTCTTTAATAACCTACTATATTGATTTAAGATGAGATTAAGAGGGAGTACATTGAAGAAGAGGTTGTCTCCTCTATCGATTCTTTCAAACTTCTTTCTTCTTAAACTTAGTCTTCATGAGTTATTTCATTATAAATTAAGAACTAAATAGTATATTATATAATAATATGTTATTATTATTATTATTAAAAAATCATATTCCATATTTTATCCATCCTACTAAAAATAAAATCAGTAAGCATGCGTATGTACGACTTACCGTCTCCACACAGTGGTATAATGTGTTATTCAACACCACTTTACATGGATGGTAATAATCATGGAAATAATAAATATAAATTATTAATATAAAATTATTTTTATTCGGAAATATTATACATCATACACTTCAATACCATTCAACAATTGTAAGAATGATATTGTCACACGTGCGTATGTAAGGTTTACCGTCTCCACAATGCGATGTGATTCATTCTACATGATAATAATTAAAGCACGACTATATACATGAATTGAATGAATAAATAGGATATATATTATACTAATATCATTCTTTTAATGATATAACTATAATCAAATATGAGGAACATGTACTTATCCTATAAAACATGCGTAAAAAAATAAAGAAGTTAACACCTATTGTAAGAGTAATAAAGTTTTTAATAAACAGATGATAATATGATCATATATGATATTATAAAAAATACTATGATTTTAGTTTAAAGAAATTAAATTATTTAAATATTTATACAAGAGTTTTGAATATATAAAAATTAAATTGGACCTTAGGTAAGGGATAATTTTTCAATCTCGTTATTATTCGAGATTTTTTATATAAAAGTATTTATTGGGGTATATTTTCTCATTCATTTCAATGTTATATATATATATTTGTATTATAAAATTTTATTTATATTATTATAATATTTTTTAATGTTAATTTTACACATTGGTGAATTTTTAAGAAATGGCATGAATGTAATATTTTTTCATTTTTAATACGAGGTAATTTTTGACTTTATAACAAATTTACGAGAAGAATGTTTTATTTTAACTTATATAGCAAGAAAAAATTATTATAATTCCATAATTCCTTATTTCCATGAAGCTTCCTTTAGAATATTTTTTTTCAAAGAAATTGTTTTATTTTAAAATTGAGGGGCATTTTGAGAAAATAAAACGTTTTTGAAGAAGAAAGCATATTTTCCTCATGAATTAATTTCAATTATTTTATCAAAATTATTTTCCATTTAAGATGTCATTATTTAAATAGGGTTGTGTTTCTTTCAGAATTATGACTAAGATTTTATTGTAATTATTATAGAATTATATTTATTTAATCCATTTGTTTTATATGGGTTATAACGGAATGGTGCTTAAGAAACCCATTTTATTCTTTGGTTTTTTCTATAATGAATGATTTCTGTTTTTTTGGAAGATGTAAGAATAATTTCATTATGAGATGGGTGAGACCTATATCTCCCTCCAATGTACTAGGTAAAGATTTATATCTCATGAGATAGACAGTGTTAGAATGGGAAATGATCACAGTTCAGTAATACATGGTTGTAATGAGGAGTAAGCTCGGTTCAGTAATGGACATTGCCCGCTATGATGGCATTAACAATGAGCCATGAAAAATATGAAATAATTATACATGATTATGTATATGACAAAAAAATCATTTATTATGTTATGATTTTTGGTATTACATTCATTGATTCTTATTAACTTTTATGATTTATGCCATGGCATGATATCATGGTCATCATTGTGCAGGATAAGATTTTCCAATGTTATGTTCTTATGTGTTATGATTATGATATGATTGATATCTCCCTATTTAACTTTACTGATAATCTAAGATAACCCTTTATTATGTTTCTTTACCCCATGTCCTGAAGTAGGGTATTAAGTAAGATATGTCAAAAGGGGTACAGTTATAACGAAATAAGTGGGATATAATTAAATTTTCTTATGAGCTAGTTGTTTATGTTTCACTGTTTCTATAGACACTATACCTATAAGGTCCTATTTTTTATTTTTTTTATTTTATAATGAATAATTTTCAATTTTGAAGTAATATATATATATATATATGTAATGTATGGGTATTTATATTATCATTTTATTTTATCCCATTAAAATCATAAGATTTATTGAAGTATAGTGACAAAGATAAAAATACTTGAAATATATCTATAAGAAATTTCCTGATGAAAATACACTTTTCATTTTGAATTCACATAATTAAAATAAAAAATTAAAGATTTTTAATGGAAAAAATTTAATTTTAAGGAACTATGGAAACATGTAAATGAATCTTTAAGTAAATTAATTGTCTTGATGGTGTGAAAAGTCATTTGTGTGTTAAGTATAAAAAAGATTCTTTTGACACCTTTGGTAAAAAGTTACATGTTCATAAAATGACAAGAGGATTCATATTAAATGTATTTTATAAAATTTTAAAAAGGTATCAAAATGAAATTAATAAACCATAGGATATTTTGAATAATTCTTGAAAAAAATGTAAATAAAATATGATTGTCAAAAAAATTATTCCCGACTAAATAGAAAAATAAAGAATGTTTTACATAAAAACACTACCAAAAACATTGGAGTTTTTTAAGATAGGAAAGCATGAAAAAGGATATAATTTCAAAAAATAACTAATATAAAGTAAAATAGATGTGGGGTAACATAAAAATATCATATAATTCTTCTAATGATACCTTAAACAGAAACAATCCAGAATAAGTATGATATTGTGAAGTAAACCCTTAGAGATTTAATAAAATTTTAATAAAAAACTAAATAAAATACAAACCATGAATTAAAACCTATAATAACAAGATTAAAGGGAAACTCTTAAGATAATAAATTATAGGTGTAGTTTATTCCCCATATAAAATAAATAAGGTTTATATTATAACATTAGTCTCAATGAAGTGAAATTGAGATGAAAAAACTATTACTCATTTGGTAACTTTTGAGTCCTAACCCCAAATAAAGAAATAATATAAAATAAAACTATAAATATCTTTTATATAATGAGATTAATGATATAAAATATAAAATGGGTAATGTATACACCACATAATAGAATAAAATGGAGAATATTGCATATGTCTCCTAAAAATAAATGTGGGATGAGAAATCCAAACCACAAGATTGAATTTCCTCATAATTTCATTTATACACCAATATAATATATTCATATTTATTAAAAATGGGTATTATAACAATATTTACACTTAAAAATAATATATGGTTATCTCATAATATCTTGCCACCCTTTTATTAATAATTCATTATTAAAATCAATGTTCTGGGTGATAAATTTTTCGTTTTTCATATATATTTTTATTAAGTGGTTATGGTTCTTGCATATTGATCATAGTTAAAAAAATCCCAATAATGTTAATAATTAAATAAATATCATATATATTCATTATTTATTTATATATATATAATCATCCATGAATGTCGTATATGAAAAATGAATCACTTCCCTTCATGTTGGTGGTAGTCCACACGTACGCATGAGCGATATTATCATTTTTTAATGGGTGGAAGGTAAAGAAGGTAAATTATATCCAATATTTAAATGATAATAAATATGTAATAAATATCATATATATTAATTATATACATCTTTATAACCATTCCCATAATTTGGTGATTAAAAGATAATTACACCACCATGTGGAGATAGTAGGCTATACATACACATGAGAGATGTTTCTATATTTTATATGATGAAAAGGAGGTGAAAAAAGGTTTTCAAATATTGAAAATATCATTTCAGTTTATTGGTAATTTTTATTAATTATTTTATGATGGTTAAAATAAATTTATAGGAATTACAACAATAAATAATCTTTGAAAAAGTTGGTAAAGATAACTACATCTTCATTGAGATAACTCTATTATCATATAACCTAAGACTTCATGGGATGATCTTAAGAGAAGATAAAAGAATAAATAATGAGTTAAAGGAAGATATAAAGGTTTTATGCTAAATATTTTCAAATAGATAAGTATCTAAATTTGTGATTAATGTAGAATGGGATGTTCAATTTAATAAGTGAGGGAAATAACACACCTGAAATTACTGAAATGATTTAAATGAAATCCATGTATATAATAATCATTTAATGTATAAAAAAAATTACAAAATGTATAATCCTAGACATAAAAATGAATAAGTACTTTCAAAATAGATTATTTAGACAATTTTATATAACATTTTAAAACTTTTATTTTAGTTTGACTCCATCATTAACCCTTTTTATCATTTAACGTGGAATCAAATTTTTAGAATTTAAGGGTCAAAAAATTAAATCTAAGGTGATAAGTGGATCCAAAATATTCCATGGATTACAGTTCAAACCATTTGACACCCCACATTTACTATTTCAATATTTTTTTTTTATTTTTAAATCATTAAATAAAATATCGGTTATGATAAAATACCATTAATGTATTTTTCGAAACTATTTATATTATTTGACTTCATAAACATCAATAAAATAATTGAATTTGAATGTAAATCCATTTCACAAAAAATATACTTTATAATTACATAATAAATTGTTTTAATATGATAACGAAATTGAAAAATATTAATTTTATTCTCTTCTTAGTCATTTTCCTTGATTTTTTGTATTATTTTCCATATCTATTGGGTTTTGTAAGCATTTTATGTAATTATACAGTATATAAAAATTAAAAATAAATTATTAGTATAAAAATAACTTATTTATTTTTCAAAAAACCATTTATAACTAATATTAATGACTTTTTATTAAAATTAAAATAAACTAGTGATATTTAGATATAAATAGTGACATTTTAAATTTTTTTATTAATTAAATAAAATAAATGTTATAATAAAAGGAATCTGATAATAAATACCAAAATTTTAAAATATAAGATGTTATTGGATGAATTTCACTGATAAAATAAATCCAAGTCTTGTGTTAAGAACATTTTTAGGTATTTTCACATGGTTTTAATCTCTTTTCACCCATTTTATCCTTATAGAGATGAAAAATATTTATCACGATTAATATTCATGATGAAAAAAAAATCAAACAGAACAATTTACCAAATCTGAACCGCCTAATTCAAACTATCGAATCAATTTTTTAAATAATAAATTTCTACAAGTCCCATGAATTTCTATATGCTTGATAAATTTATTTTAACAAAACTTTGTAACATGTAATTAAAAACAACATTTATGTAAATGTGTTACTAAGCCCAAAAATAACCCTATATAAAAAAATAATATATAATTTTGATTGTTATGTGATTTATTAGATTATATTTAGTTATATGTTTCTTGTATTTCATTATGATAAAAACAAAAAAATGGATTTTTTTATGAAAATATTCAATGAAAATTTTAAAAAAATACATATGTTTCACAATTTATTCAAAAATCAAATTTTTTAAACGATAAAAAATGACCCTAAAATAATATTGAAATGATGATTTAAAAAATAATTTCCATTTCTTAAAATAAAATTTAAAAAAATTAAACATATCAATAAAACTTTATGGACACAAAATTCAATATAAAAAATTTATGTGGAACTTTTCTTAAAATCATACAATAACTTTACTAAAGATTGAGTACTTATTAATTATGTAATGACCAATATATTGGAATTATATGCAATGATTAAAAAATCCATATTATTGATATTACTATTTAGACTAAATATTTAAGATCTATATTATAATAGTAACATTTAAATAATGATATTTTATTAGTATATCAAAGTTTTCATAAAGATCAGTGTTGCATGTCATGAAAGATATCATGATTATTTTTATATTATAATAAATTTTTATGGTGTTACATTCTCCCTAAACTATATTTTATCCTCATAAAAAATTTTCTTAGTAATCAGGGTATGAATATTTGAAAATACTTTTGTTTAAAACCCATATCATAGATTGTAATAATAAAACATCATTCAAATACAGTGTGTGGGAAACTTAAATGTTACCTGGAATAACACATAATAATATTTCTCTATATGGATAAAATTAGTGGTATGTGAAAATATGGACATAAAGGATAAAAATAACATCATGGAAATAGTAGAGAGTGATAGAGAACATGATAAAAAATGAAAGTTACTGACCAGAAACCATAAATTAGTAAGACATGAAGAAGACAATAAATTCATTAGAAATGAACGTAATATGATTATATTTTAATTTAAATATCAATTTCATATAAATGAAGGATTGGTTTACCATCAATATAAAGAATATGAGAATATAAACTTACTTTATTTCATTCAATTCCATAAACATAATTTCATTCTTTGGTTGTGATTTTATCAATTTACACTTCTATATCAACTCGTACTCAATGAAATTAATATTCAAGATGAATTTTTCATAATTAAAGCACTAAAATTGACTTTTATTTATCATTATATGCATTAGAGGATAAAATTTATTCCTCCTATATATAGAAAAAAATTCCATCAGAATTTGAGATAACATCCAATATCAATAGTAATTCATATAATGAAATACTAAATTAATATCAACATCTTAAAAAATAATTCCCATTGTTCAAAATAATCATTCAATTAATAACTATCATTAAAACTATAAAATTATCCTGAAAAAATAACAATAATATATTATAATGTTATTATCACATATTCTTCCATGATCAACCTAACATTAAACTTTAAATAACATTAATCACTCATATATACCAAAAATGTATATTTTCTTATTATATATCCTATAAATTAACTACAATTACAATGAATAGATATACCTAATGGTTACCTTCATAAATAAGGGGAACTACTTTATTTCCTTTTAACATATAAATATTGATATATATTACAACCATGGATATAATATTTCAAATATAAAAAACTTATTGAAATAAACATTCACACTTACTAAATTTATAATATAACTTTATTTAATCCAAAAATTTTAAGAATGGTTCTCAATTGATTCCTAGAGTCTTAATTCCCAATATAGTATATACAGATATCATAAAAAATACCAAAACATAATTTTCAATGTAATCATAGACACTTGGGGAATTGGTTTTCATAATTACTAGTCTCTTTATAGTTAAAGAACTTGAAATTAATAAATTATTTATTGGGTTCTTCATTTTAAGCATGATGACCTTTTTCTAAACACTTGTAACAAAATCACATTATATTTAACAATTTTCCCAAATGAATATTCCAATATTATTTACATGTGATATATTGAATCATTTTCCTCCAATTCTCTTTATCACTAGAACATCAGTGAAACTCCATTATTCACATATTTATACTATTATGAAGTATATTTGGGTTCACAATTTTAGTCCTAACATGAGATAGTTTTTTAGGAATAATAATATGGTCCATTATTATAGATTCAAACGAATTTATTTTCTTCATATGGGTAAGGATATTTATCATAACCTAAGTCATTTTCCTTAATAAGTCCACGATATTCTTAGCTTCAATAACCTCTATATTTGAATTATCGGTAGGGTAATCTTTAAATTTTCTATGAGTGTTGATATGTTTTCTATTCCAACCACAAGGTTCCATCTCAAAGTAGTGGAATATAATAGATTAGATCAAATAGTTATTAATTTAATATCATAGTGTATAATTCAAAATATGGTGTAACCTTTATCAGAAATTGAAAAAATTTGCATGTACGATAAAAAACTCATTAGATCCATATCTTTTAGAATTTCCTAAAGTTAGAAAAATATTTTCAAATAAATCATGATTATTTGTAAATAGAATCTAAAGGAACCAAATCAAATCTCCATGTAGTTTCTAGCCTGTTGTGTAGTATTAGGGACACTCATTTTTCACTAGCGATGATTGAGTTAGCACCCAATCCACTGCTTTCATAGTTTTTTCCCTAGGTACACTTATTCCATAGTCACATCCACTTTCTTGTATACATATAGGTATGTATTTACTATAAAACCACACAATCTCTCTATTACTAAAAAATATTATATTATCATATACATCGACATATCCATAGAGTCTGATAGAGGGTTATATTCTCTAATCTAGGTTTTCAAAAATATTTTTCTCATGGGTTCAAATAAATATTCTCTAAAACTAGTTTTAACTCATAATATCTAGTAACCTAAAGCCTGTTGTTATCTTACTACATTGGAAAAATATATGTGATATCACATCCTATGGGATACAATTTTTTAGTATTCATGGGAAACTAGATAAATTCATGATTCACATATTACATTTCAAATCTTGAATCAAATCCTAAAATTCTAGTGAGAAATTTATTATCTGTTCTAATGTATCCTTGAAATCATTTTTAGTTCAATTATTAGTATCCAACTAAATGGAAAACATAATATAGTGTGAGATTAGAAGCTCAGTAATAGAATGTGTGCAATAGAAGATACCATAAAATAAACAAATAATGTGAAATATAGAAGATATAATGGATAATAAAATATGAACAATACATAATACCATAAAAGTGAAATATATCCATGGATGACATAAAAATTTAATTAATCCCATGGGTATCTGTTGGGAAAAAATCCCTCAAGGTAACATTTATGTATTTTTGGGTTGATTGTGTTTGTTGACAAAGCATGTTTCCATGGAGAATTGTCAAGTTCCTGAGAATTTGTTGACAATCCTTGTTGACAAAGAATGATGACAAAGGAAAGGATGAGCTGGAGGCGGTACAAAAGAGCAGTACAAGGTGGAGCCGTTTCCCAGTGTTTGCCAAATTTTTGGGGTCCAAAATTTGGAGTTTGGTGAGCATCGTGAAAAGTGGATTTCCATGAAGATCATAATTTAATATGGAAAAGACATGAATTTTGCAAAGATAGGATGCATGGTTTGGATTTCGCGAAGACCATAAGAATGGAGGCGGTGATGCTTCGCGATTACGTCAAAGCTTCGCGAACGGAAGAGTTGAAGCGCATCGTGGCAGTGAAGGGATTTGCGAGGGAGCTTCACGGCGAAGGTGCGAAGGAATGTTGACGGTGATGCTTTGTGATTACGGCGAGCTCCGCGAACGGAAAATTGCCGCGGTGCTTCGCGATTTGGACAGAATTCCAGTGGAAACTTTGGAGCTTCGCGATTTGAGATGACGTGGCGTTGACTTCACGCGGAAGGGTTGAGGGTCGGTGGAATCGCCTATAAATAGAGGCTGACCCCCTTGAGAGAAGAAGAGATAATTTTCAGAGAAGATCATTTGCTCTCGTTTTGTGAAGGTGGTTCACGGAGCCAGTGTGCTTCGCGAAAAAGGAGATTCGCGGTGGCTATTGTAGCTCCGCGAAACCTGTGAGCTCTGCGTTGGCTTAGTAATCTTCGCGAGGGATGTTGATTTGCGACGGCTTGAGCATCACGAAAGTAATTTGCGAAATTTCAGGAGCTTCGCGAAGGCTTGTTTGAGCTTTAAGAAATTGGGAGCCTCGCAAAGTAGGGTGATTTGCGAAGGTACTTTCCAAAGGTAGTTGCCTAGTGGTCAGAGGCAAAGTGGTATTCATCAGTGGATGAAAGTTGGACTTCAACAGAGTATCTATCAACAGTTGAAGATGCATTCATTCATGCAAATGAAGAGACCTACAGGTCTATAAACTTTGAGTGAATCCCTTCCAAGTGCAGTGAGCATAGGAAGAGGAAAAAGGTGATCCTCTCCACCGGCAGTGAGCCAGAGAGAGAGAAACAGGGAGTGACCCTTGGGAAAGTAGTGAGCTGACCCTAAACCTTGAAAAGGCAGTGAGCCTAGGATAGAGTGATTGTACCCGAACATTGTAATCCACAGTTAGTAAAGTATAGTGGAATTTAGTACGACCAGAAACTTGTCGGCGTATGCTCCTTTGATTTAGCCCTTAGCGGTGAACCAAGTAAAATTGTTGTGTCCTGTGCTTTCATTACTTTATGTTTACATTGTGCAACAGGAAATAGAGAGAAGAGTGTTTTGCTTAACAGCAAAACAAGATCAGAACGGGTGTTATTTTTAAATTATCCATACCTTGATTCACCCCCCCTCTCAGGGTATTCAGCCTTGTGGACCTAGCAATTCGTATCAGAGTGAAAGTTTGATATTAGTTCTTCTCTCAATGGAGGTCACCAATCATAAAGGGATTCCGATATTCGATGGGAACAACTTTCATCTATGGAAGAATCGGATACAACACTACTTCCGATCTTTGGGAATGGATGTATTCACAGCAGAAATGCATGGCATAACAGTTGATATTAATAGTGGCGCATTATCAGAAGCTGAACGTAGAGAGTTGGATGCAGATGCCAAAGCAATTAATGCATTAGGGGGAGCTCTATCCAATCCTATCTATAAAAAGGTGATGTCATGCAAAACGTCACGTGCCATGTGGGAAAAGCAATTGAATATATATGAAGGGGATGCAAAGGTCAGAGAGGCAAAGCTGCAAGTGTTGTGGAACAAGTATGAAGATCTGAGAATAAACCCGAATGAGTCTGTTGATGTATTCTTTGACAGGGTAAATTTTGTGGTAGAAGACATGCGAGGTCTTGGTGAGATTATTGAAGACATTAAAAATGTAAATCACATCTTGAGAAAACTTCCACCTCGGTTCAATCCGAAAGTTTCTGTTTTGGAAGATAAAGATCTGAAAGAGATGACATTGGATAACCTGCATAGCACTCTTGTTGCATATGAGATGAGAAATGACGATAACGACGCTGTGGAAAAGGGGAAATCTAAAGAGGTGGCATTTAAGGCCATGAAGAAGCTCACTATTGAAGATTCTCAGGAGGAAGAAGAGACAGATGAGGTGATGTCATTCCTTTCTTCAAATCTGCAAAGAGGAAAAGGAAAGTTTAAAGGGAAACTTCCACTAGCATGCTTTCGATGTGGAAAGGTTGGTCATCTTGCTGCAAGATGCCCCAAAAAGTGTCAAGAAGAAAATGATGAAGATGAAGTTGAAAATCCCAAAAAGAAATCTTCAGCCTATGTGAAAGGGAAGAAGCAGTTCAAGAGAAATTTATTCAAGAGGAAGAATCTTCTTTCACAGGAAATAGACAGTTCAGATGAGTCTGAGGATGAAGAGGTTGAGGAGTTTGAAAATTTTAAAGATCATAGACAAAATGCTATGGTAGCGGTCGTCAGTAGTTCTTAGGAAAAAGAAGAAACTGACGTTGGAAAAGAGGAAGAAGAAGTTGAAGGAAGAGTTGATATGGAAGCCGAATTGGAAGCAGCTCTTGAAGAGATAGATGTTTGGAGAGCAAAAACAAAGAAAGACAATAAAGTTGTTCGTGATGCCAAACTCTATATGCAGCAGCATGAAGATGAGAAGTCTGAGTTGATGGAAGAAATTGAAAAACTCAAGTTATCAACACCAGAGGACTCAAAATCAGTTAGTGAGTATAAGCTCTAGATTGAAGAACAGAAAAGCGAGATCGATGGCTTCAACAGAAAAGTGAAAGATCACGTCAAGCATATCGAAGAGCTTGAAGAAGAAGTTGTCAGTCTACGGAGAAAAGTTAAAAACCAGGAAAATCCTTTGATTCCCAATACATTCTTGGGAAAGAAGATCATTCCGAAGACTGAAAAGATGAAAGAGGGGCCCAGTAGTTCAGTAGGAAAGAAACAGCAATTTAGCTCAATTGTCAAGGCTGATTCAGGGCTTGATCATAAAGAAAAATCTGTGGCAATTGAAGTCAGACCGCAAGCACCTTTCCCGAGATTGAAGATTAATTTGGGCATAAAGAAAAATCAGAATATTCAGAGATCCCAAGTGGAAACTCGGAGTGCTGAAGTGTCACGAAGTAATGCACCATATATCAGGTGTTATTATTGTGGAAATATGGGACATTCATAGTATGTGTGTTCTATATCCAAGAGATATCAAAGGGAACAAGAACAGTGGTGGCATCCAAATAGAGAACGGTTTTCCAGAACATATTTTGAAGTACACTATTTTTGGTGCGGAGGATTTGGGCACATGGCTAGGTACTGTACTTCGACCATTCAGAGAAATGTGCCAAAGCAGAATCAAAACGTTCACAAGCAGTAGGTCAATAAACCGACAGGTGAGTTAAAAATGCAGAATAGATTTGCGGCTTTGCAAGATGAGGCTGGTCCATCATACTCTGAGAAAAAACAGAAGTCTCAATCCATGCCGAGTGTGAAAGAAAAAGTATGGACCAAGAAGAAGAAAAATGAGAAGGCTGTGGTGGCGGAGATTGCCCTTAAAGCATCAAATCGATCTGGTGTTTGGATCCTTGACAATGGTTGCACATCCCACATGATGGGTAATAAGGATCTTGTTACAGGCATCAAATATGACAAAGAAGGAGTTGTCAAATTTGGAAATGATGAAGGCCTGAAGATTGTTGGCTCAGGGAAAGCCATGTTTGGGGGAAAAGAGATGAGACGTGCTGATGTCTTGGTAGTAGAGGGTCTTAGTCATAACTTACTCAGTGTCAGTCAACTATGTGACTCTAGACACTCTATCCAATTTACCAAGAAGATGTGTGTTGTGAAAGGAAAAGATGGAGCATATTTTCTGCAGGGAAAAAGTTCAAAGGGAAATCTCTACCTTGTAGGTGGGGAAGAAGATACATGTCTTTTATCCAGAGAGGAAGAAAACCAGCTGTGGCATAAGCGACTTGGTCATCTATGCCAACCATCTATGGAGGATCTCGTAAAGTGTGATGCTGCTAGAGACCTTCCCAAACTATCACGTGATCGCACTCATACATGTGATGCTTGCCAACAAGGGAATATCATCAGAAAGAAATACAGGCCAAAGGAACAGAAATCAACTAGAGTGTTCGAACTGGTTCATGATGATGTATGTGGACCTATCTCACCACGAGCTATAAATGGGAAAAGGTACTATGTTCTTTTAATTGATGATTACAGCAGAATGGCCTGAGTATTTGTCATTACCCATAAGACAGAGGTGTTTAGTTGCATAAAACAGTACAGGAGGGAATCAGAAAGGATGCTTGGGCAGAAAATTTTGAAGTTCCATACAGATAACGGTACAGAATTCACAAACAGTCAAGTGGAAGAATATCTCGAGAAACACAGGATAAGGCATCAAGTTTCATCAGTGAGAACTCCCCAACAGAATGGAGTGGTTGAAAGGAGAAATCGGATCATCAACAACATGGCTAGAATGATGCTTATTGATAAAGACCTACCAGAGAAATTTTTGAAGGAAGCAGTTTTGACATCGGTCTATGTTTCGAATAGGTCTATGTTGTGTCCGAAGCAAGGGAAGACTCCATATGAACTGTGGTACAGAAAGAAGCCAACGCTGAAATACTTTCGAATCTTTGGAAGTAAGTGTTTCATTCTCAACAAAGAAAATCACAAGAAGTTTGAGGTACGAGGAGATGAGGGGATATTCCTTGGATACTCAGGGAAAAGCAAAGCATATAAATGTTTCAACAAAAGGCTGGGAAAAATCATTGAGAGCAATGATGTCACTATAGTTGAAAATGAACAGAATACTCAATGATCCAGTGAGCAGTTCCTGGATGAAAGTGATGATGAGGTAAGCAACCCAGGGGGAGAAGAAGTGGTAGAAGCTGACTCAGAAGAAGATACTGATGATGAAGAAGAAAGTGTCAAGTCTGTGTCCACGAGGAAGCCAAATAGTCGAGCTGAAATTGATAGGAAGAATATCATTGGTGATCAAACAGCTCCAGTTCAGACTCGAAGAATGAAATCATTACAGCAAAAAAAAATTTTGTCTCAAGTGGAGCCGAAATGTTTTTCCGATGCAACTGAAGATGAAAACTGGGTTCAGGCTATGAACGAAGAGCTTGATCAGATTGAGAAGAACCAGACATGGGAGATTTTTTTGAGGCCAGTGGACAAGAATGTCATCGGGACTAAATGGGTTTATCGCAACAAGATGAATGAAGATGGCACAGTGATTCGGAACAAAGCACAACTAGTGTGAAAGGGATACTCCCAGATAGAGGTAATAGATGTTGATGAGACATTTGCACCGGTTGCAAGGCTGGAGACAATCAGATTATTTTTTGCCATAGCAGTGCAAAGAAAGTTCAAAGTGTTCTAGATGGATGTCAAATCCGTATTCTTGAATGGAGTTCTAGAATAGGAGGTGTATATTGAGCAGCCAGATGGTTTTCTCATTCATGAGGATGAGAACAAAGTTTGCAGGCTGAAGAAGGCATTGTATGGGCTGGAACAAGCACCAAGGGCATGGTACTCAAGGCTTGATCAGTATTTGAAGAAACTTGGTTTCCAACGTGGAGGAGTTGATTACAATCTTTATTTCAGCAATGATAGTAATCAAAGAATGATGGTTCTAGTGTATGTCGATGACATAATTTTTGGCGGATCAGATGAAGCTCAGTGCAGACAGTTTTCCGAATTCATGAAAAATTAGTTTGAAATGTCAATTATTGGAGAGCTAATGTTTTTCCTTGCTCGACAGGTGACACAAGGAAGGAATGGAACTTTTATTTCTCAATCCAAATATGCCAAGGAGGTTCTAAGAAGGTTTGGAATGGATAATTCCAAGGAGATGAAGACTCTGGTTGCCACCCGGATGAAATTATCGAAAGATGAATATGGCAAGGCAGTTAATATCACAGAATACATCCAAATTATTGGAAGTTTGTTGTACTTGACTGCAACAAGTCTTGATATTGTTTTCTACACATGCCAAGTAGCGAGATATCCGAGCAATCCCAAGGAAATCCACATGATTGCAGTGAAAAGAATACTTCGGTATATCCAGGGCACAGTGGATTTCGGCTTGATATATACTAATAAATCTCAGACAGAGTTATTGGGCTATACTGATGCAGACTGGTCCGGTTCAGAAGATGATATAAAATCAACGTCAGGTGGTGCATTCTATCTTGGTGGGCTATGTATTGCTTGGTTAAGCAAGAAGCAGGATTGTATTTCGTTGAGCACCGCGGAAGCTGATTATATTGCGGCCACTCAAGCATGCACACAGTTATTATGGATGAAGCAGCAGCTTGAAGATATGGGAGTTGAATTGAAGTCTTCGATCAGAATCCAGTGTGATAACTCAAGTGCTATAAATCTCAGCAAAAATCTCATCCATCACTCTAGGACAAAGCACATTGATATAAAGTATCATTTTATCAAGGAGAAGGTTGAGCAGGGGATCTTGAAGTTGGAGTATGTGCCTACATCACTACAGGTTGCAGACATTCTAACAAAGGCCTTATCCAAGGAAGCATTTGAAAGGCATCGACTAGCTATGGGAGTTCAGTTGATTCCCCGCACTTGAAACAGTGTGGATGTGCCCCCCCCCCTCCCCAAGGTATGATGTGTTTTTCCCTATTGTGCTAATATGTGTTCTCTACTCTGTTACAGACTACAAAGGAGTGACCTTTGGGTTCATTAATAAAGGGGGAGAAAATAGTGATTGTTCAAGGGGGAGACAGTGTAGAGATTTGATAAATCATGAATGATATGGGGAGAAGATAACAAGTGGAGCAGCCAGATAGGGGGAGTGCAAGAAAAAAGGGGGAGCGTATAAAATATGACGATGCTAGAAGTGATCGATCAAAGGATAGACATCACGACAGCTGAGGATCATGATAACAGCAGAAGAGTGGTGTTGGATAGTGGTGAGAATATTTCCAAACCAAACATTGGCCTTCCAACAAGTCACTCAACAATTGGTATCAGTTTAGTAAAAATTGGTATCAGTTTGGTGTCAAAAGTGGGAGTCAGAGATGAAGTGATTCATTGATGATATTTTCATACTACTCTTGTTTCTCACACCGAGAATTGCTCATGTGGGCTTAGAGTATGTGTTAAGTGATTCCTTGAACGCTATCATAATCGCAAGAGGCGAATGGTGGTAGTGGCTGGAAGAAGACTCAGTAAGGTATCAAAGTGCAGAAAATCATTCTGAGCAGAGTTGTGAAGAGTTTTCAACAAACCCAAAGGGGGAGATTGTTGGGAAAAAATCCCTCAAGGTAACATTGAAGTATTTTTGGGTTGATTGTGTTTGTTGAAAAAGCAGGTTTCCATGGAGAATTGTCGAGTTCCTGAGAATTTGTTGACAATCCTTGTTGACAAATAATGATGACAAAGGAAAGGATGATCTGGAGGCGGTACAAAAGAGCAGTACAAGGTGGCGCCATTTCCCAGTATTTTCCAAATTTTTGGGGTCCAAAATTTGGAGTTTGGTGAGCATCGCGAAAAGTGGATTTCCATGAAGATCATAATTTAATATGCCAAAGGCATGAATTTCGTGAAGATAAGATGCATGGTTTGGATTTCGCAAAGACCAGAAGAATGGAGGCGGTGATGCTTCACGATTACATCAAAGCTTCGCGAACGGCAGAGTTGAAGCGCATCGTGGAGGTGAAGGGCTTTGCGAGGGAGCTTCGCGGTGAAGACGCGAAGGAATGTTGATGGTGATACTTTGCGATTACGACGAGATCCGCGAACAGAAAATTTTCGCGGTGCTTCGCGATTTGGACAGAATTCCGGTGGAAACTTTGGAGCTTCGCGTTTTGAGATGATGTGGCGTTGAATTCGTGCGGAAGGGTCGAGGGTCGGTGGAATCTCCTATAAATAGAGGCCGACCCCCTCGAGAGAAGAAGAGAGAATTTTTAGAGAAGATCATTTGCTCTCGTTTTGCAAAGGTGGTTCGTGGAGCCAGTGTGCTTCGCGAAAAAGGAGCTTCGTGGCAGCTATTGTAGCTCTGCGAAACCTGCGAGCTCTGCGTTGGCTTAGTAATATTTGCGAGGGACGTTGCTTTGCGACGGCTTGAGCATCGCGAAAGTGCTTTGCAAAAATGCTTCGCAAAAATTCAGGAGCTTCGCGAAGGCTTGTTTGAGCTTCGCGAAATTGGGAGCCTCGCGAAGTAGGGTGCTTTGCGAAGGTACTTTCCAAAGGTAGTTGCCCAGTGGTCAGAGGCAAAGTGGTATTCATCAGTGGATGAAAGTTGGACTTCAACAGAGCATCTATCAATAGTTGAAGATGCATTCATTCATGCAAATGAAGAAACCTACAGGTCTATAAACTGTGAGTGAATCCCTTCCAAGTGCAGTGAGCATAGGAAGAGGAAAAAGGTGATCCTCTCCACCGGCAGTGAGCCAGAGAGAGAGAAACAGGGAGTGACCCTTGGGAAAGCAGTGAGCTGACCCTAAACCTTGCAAAGGCAGTGAGCCTGGGACAGAGTGACTGTACCCGAACATTGTAATCCATATCTAGTGAAGTATAGTGGAATTTGGTACGACCGGCAACTTGTCGGCGTATGCTCCTTGGATGTAACCCTTAGCGGTGAACCAAGTAAAATTGTTGTGTTTTGTTCTTGCTTTACTTTATGTTTACATTGTGCAATAGGAAAGAGAGAGAAGAGTGTTTTTCTTAACAGCGAAACAAGATCAAAACAGGCGTTATTTTTAAATTAGCCATACCCTGATTCACCCCCCTCTCAGGGTATTCAGCCTTGTGGACCTAACAGTATCAATAAAATGTTTTATAATGATAAAATTCATATGTCAAACATTATAATATTATTGTCAAAGGATTCATTCCATGTCATTACACCTGAATAATTTGGAAATATATAAAATACCGATAAAATATTATCTCATTAGACAAATTGATGCATAGAGGTTTTACAATTGGCCCATCCTTTCAAAAATTATGTCCAATGAATTAATAATATTAAATAAATCAATAAAACTTAAATACATTATCAGTATAATCATTCTAATTGAAAAAAACACATGAAAAGTTAATATTTTCAACTGTAATTAACTAGTGAAATATGATTGCAAGTAATCTAAAGAATTATGGTGGATCGTATCATTATAGTATATCACTAGTAAAAAATAAAATTAAAAAAAAGGATATTGAAATGGTTAAAATACATTAAAATTATACCTGGAAATTTTCAAAAGGAAACTACCATTTTCATTTTGAATTCACCTATTTAAAATCTAAAAATTTCATAATATTTGGAAAAATGTTTTCTTTCATAGGAACCATTGAAAAACATAATTAAATATTAAATTAAAATAATATTCATGACAATGGGAAAAGTCTTTCATCTGGTAAAAATTAAAATAAATATTTTATTCATGCCTTTTGTAAAAAAGTATATTCTTTAGAAAATAACAATAGTATTAATTATAAATTTTTTTATATAAATAAAAAATGGGTGAAAATAAAGTTAATAAATAATTATTAAATTGTAAACACAATATAAATAACAACATAGTGAGATTATGTACCTGGAAGATAAATATTCTCAACTGAATAGAAAAACAAAATCAGGGTTTCCTTATATAATTTTCATGAGACTTTTGAGTTCTTAGTCTGAAAAAAATTAAGGGAATACTGGTAATTTCAAAAAATTACTAGATGATAGTAAAATATATGGGGTTTATACCATAAATTCATATAATTCATCAAATATCATAAATAAATATGAATTTATAATATAATATTTCGAGGTTTCATTATATAAACAACATAATATAAATTAGGTATATAATATATCATCAGTCTTAGTAAAGTGAAATTGAGATGAAACCCCATTACCATTGTGCTATCTTTTGAATCATAACCTCCATGAAATAAATAAAATCAAGCGAAAACTTAAATAAAATTTATATTAATATTTAATGATATAATATATTTGTGGTGTAGTATATACACCACACAATAGAAACAGGAAGTGAATATGGTATGTGTCTCATAGAAATAACAGTTAGATGATAAACTCTAACCTCATGTTCGACTTGCCTCATGATATCATTTAACCTCTTATATTTAATGATAAATATATCATAAATCTATAAAAAAATAATATTCATACTTATAGTACCATATATGGTTTACTTATAATATCTTATCAAAAGTTTAATAATATGTATTTATTTGGACCACTCTCCTGGGTGATAACTGTTTTATTTTTAAGGTATATTTCAATTCAAAAGTTATGGTATTTTCATCTTGATCATGATTACATCATCTATATAATGATTCTAAAGATATAGATATTATATATATATATATATATATTCATTATATACATTCTTATAAACATCCATAAAAGGAATAAATGAAAAATTAGTCGCATCGTTTCGTGGAGGTTGTAGTCCATACGTACACACGAGCAACATTATAATTTTTTAATGGGTGTAAGGGTAAAAATGAAGATGATAACCTATGTTTATACAATCATAAATATGTCATAAATATAATATATATTCATTACTTCAATCTTTATAATCATCAATGTAATTTGTTGATGAAAAATAATGTAGACAGCTAAGTAGAGATGGTAGGTCACACTTACTCAAAAGAAATGATTTCATTTTCCATCAGATTTTTAGGAGTAAATGTTTATCCCTATAACACCATGATATTTTATAATATATTTATTTTTAAATAAATTTAATTTATTAGATAGATTATGATACACAGAAACCTGATTCTAAATGAACCATTATATAGTATACCCATACAGCCTACATTGTAAAATGGAAGAATGAATATGAATATATACATTCTGAAATTTATGTATAATAGTTTTAGATAATGTGAATATATTTATAAATATATAATCAATCTTATGTAAGGTCTTTATACACATAAAAAATACATTTTTCATCAAAAATGTTTTTTTATTTCTTTTAAACAAATAATATAATTAAATATTCTAATTTTAGAAAATTTATTTGAAAAAATTAACTTCATTTTTTCAAAATCCATGTAAAAATTATATTAGAGTGAAATTCATTAATTTTCGGAAGAGAATTATATATTAATGAATAGTGGAAAATATATTTTCATTCAAAAACAATTTTTCATTTAAAGAATTTTCAATGTTACATTTTTCTTTTAAATGGTTTTAAAAGTATTCATACATAAATTATATTATTAAATATCCAATTTAGGTTATTTAAAACAATTTTGTATTTAATTGTTTTATAAAAACATTTTTTATATAAAAACGATTTCTTCCGTAAACTGATTTTCATCATGTTTTAAATGTTAATTTTAAAATTAATATATGACTTTTTTAGATTTAATCTTAAAAAATTATTCCAGATTTTGAATCAAGAGGTCATAATTTGGTAAATAACACCCTTTAGTTTTTTATCAATATGAATAGTAACCATGGTTAGTTTATGTTACCATGATAAAAGTAAAATATGTTATTTAAGACAAAAACTAATCTAAAAATTCTTAAAATTCATTAAAAAAACATGAAATTATTTACTTATATTAGTCTACTACACCAATAATCATCCAAAATTTGAAAATATAACCTTTTCCATTTAAATTTATGTTTACCTTTATATTATTTAGGTAAAAGATAATGTAAAAAATGTCGCATTATTGATTTTGATATTTGTAATGTTTTTACAAGGGATTAAAACAACTTTTATTCTATTATAAAGGTATATTTTTAATATTCATTTATTTTTTATCATGTTATTTTTTTTTGATGAATTATTTACCTTGAGTGATTGAAAATTGCTCACCCTATTTCTATGAAAATAGTAAAAAGTTAATGAAATTGTTTTAAAAACCATAAAAGTAATATTTTTTATTGATATATATTATAAAATGAATAATATAGATAAATATAACTTATTAGGGATTTGGGAATGTTTTATATTTTAATTCCCTTTCTTTTATGATTTCTCAAACTCAAATTAAATGAATTGGTTCAAAAATGAAAATTTTTATATTTTTGTAATAAATAATATTTATTAGATTTTTTAAAATTCATAAAAATCCTATATTTTTTCAACTAAATGGGATGTGTTTTAAAATATCAAACATGATCCATTTACGAGTCACTTTCCATTTTATAGAAAATTTATTGACCTGTAACAGGTAAAAAACATTTTTATCGTGGTAATTGTCAAAAGGGTTAACGAAAGTTTAAACTACATGATAAGGGTGAAAGCATATATGAAAAAATTAAAAAATTTATTGGATGATATTATTTATAATCATACTCATATAATATTTTAATTATATCAATTTGGATCCATTTTTCAATGAAAAATTATTTATATTAGTTTAATAGGTTATGTAATTCATAGGGATATCATCCACTTACTTATAAAAGGGAACCTTATATCATTAATTATTCACAATGTTTGAGATTTATAACTTGAAAAATACATAACCTAATTTCATTCTAGATTTCTTCATCAAATCCTTATATTTTTACCAAAGAGCATCCTTTTGAGACTTAAATTATAATGAAAATGAGGTTTCTGAACGAAGATAAATAACTATTAAGTGAATTTATTCAATTTTATTTATTATTATACATCTTATAAATATATAGTATCCATACGGAAATAATTAATTAGTTATAATAAATATACATAATTATTTTTATGAATATAGAATAACCATTATCCTTGTTCTTCTAATACCCTATAAGAAGATAATGTCGCTTGTGTGTATGTGTTGAGTACCACCTTGATGAATCGATAAGGTTATTTTTTATTTTAAAATTTATATAAATGATAATAAAGAAAAATTTAATGAATATAGATTATATATATTATATAATAATGACTCTAAAAAAGTGTATTGTTATTTAACTTTCTATCATTCCATCTGCTGAAAAGTGAAATGACATTCATGTATACCTATGACCTACCGTCTCCATGGATGGTGTCATTAAGTTTTTAGATCTTTATATTTTTTGGATATATATATATATATATATAATGAATATATATAGTGTTTATATTATGATTAAAATTATGTAGATTATGGAACCATTATTAATGTACAAAGACTGGAACTACCTAACCCAAAAGTCCCTTAAAAAATATTATAGTTAACACAAGGAAATGACAATTTTAATAAGTAATTTGTAATAAATGGGTGATAAAATTTAATAAGTGTATCATATCTGATATTAGAAGTATTTAAAAGACTATGTTATAGAATTATAATAAATTGATATTTATTATATATGATTTTAGGGTACTGTCGAAAATTATCAAACTCAAGGTACTGGAATTATATTACAATCTCATTGTTTACCAGGATTATTTATGATTATGTTTTTGATGATCAAATTTTATAATATACCTCTCAAGAAACCCATCTATTTTTCTCTCTTATAGTTATTTCTTGAAATTATATGTTTTTCATTCATTTTCCCCGCTTTATGTACTTAATAGACTTAATGAATATTTTTAAGAAAAACCAACATTATTTATCTCATTAAAAAATCCTTTTTCTTCAATATACATGATTTCTAAATAATTTTTCAATATTATAAAATGTTTTTTAAAATAAATTTTTACCCATTATTTACATTTTACAAAATGGTTTAAATGGAGTCTTCTGGTCATTTTTCAAATGATGTACTTTGGACTTTTCTGAAAATGTGAATGGAATATTTGTTTTAAGTTATTTTTAATGAATAAAATTTCATATAATCATGAACAGTAAATGATTTAAATCATACATTACATTTTTACAAGGTTCCATTTAAATAAAATGGTCTCCCTAATTTTTTAAATCATAATATTTTAAATTACTGATCTCAAAGTGGAATGTTTATTTTCCTGAAGAAATGTTACAGTGATATTTTAATGGAATTTTTCATCTATGATAAAATCCTTGATGTAAATTTTTTATTAATGGTTATATGATCCAATAATACAATTTCCAATGGAATGGTATAGATTGGTATGGGTATCTGACTTTGGGAAACAAGATTCTAAATGCATATGCTAACTTATTTATTTTGTTATCAAGTGATTCACTTCTAGTTCACCATTTTTGTTTCCAGAAAAAGTTTGTTGTAGTAGACAATTTTTCATTGTGGGAAGTTTAATCTAGTTTCATAATCCATTCATATCAGATTTACCATTTTTTTTCCGACATAAACTCTCAATGGCTCTCACATCAGTAGCAGACATATTTCTACTTTCCAAAGGCATGCGGTCATTGGGATTTCAATACCAATGATTATTTAGAACACTCATTGGTCGAAATAATGGTAAGTTAGGCTCATCATACTATTTTTGGGGGGAATTATTTACTACTCCAAGAATATATTATTCATATAATATGTGATGATGAATCTTTTTCAAATCCTAGTACATTACTAGTTACCCTTACAAAATAATTGAGTGTTGAATCCTTGTACAGTGAAGATGGACTTTTATTAATAACACTATTTGTATGTATCATAAGTTTTTAATCTATTTCCTATTATTTTATAGAGATTTCTGAATACATGAGTTTTGATTCCCTATTACTAGGAACTCTATAGTTTACTATCATCAAACAAGATAGTTGGGGTTTCAAAATTGGGATTGAACCTCTAGATGGTGTGATATATATCTTGTGATGATAGGAATCAAAACCCACATAGTTCATGTATGTTTTAAAGATTAATGTCATGTGGGGAGGCTATATATTAGTTAATGTATTAATTGGGAATGGAGATTATCCCTTATAATGATGTCATGGATATCATATTTATAACCTGAATTGGACTCTTTAAAGTTCAGGTTTTCCTCTATCCACTAATGTGTTGGTATATCGACCCTGCTTTATTATTACATTACTATTACATCATTTTAAATATTAAAAATGTAAAACTATTACAAATCCATCATTTAATGGATTAGTGTATTAGGAAAATTGGGACTATTCAGAAAATTCACATAATAAAACAAAAAAACATCATATAATTCCTTCATCTCTAGCTTCTTAGTGGTCCTCGGGTTCTCCTTAGTATAAGTAATCACCTTAGGATATACATCAATAAAAGGGGTGATCTAAAATACTAGTAAGTGGATAGATAATAACATGATTCAATATACCATTCAGTGAGCATAATCATGAGAGGAAGCATTAGATAAGTTCATGGAATGTGGTAATGCATAAAAAATGAAATATCATGTCTTTATAGTGAACTACCACACATAGTTGTGAACAAATCTAGAAACATGTTCATAAAAAACATATGTGTGTAGTAATAAAATAATCATAGTGAAAAAATATTGGATCATGTTCATGAATATTTCACATTATATCATGAGATAAACCCTATTAACCAATGCATTAGAGCTCTATATAATTTTTGGAGAGCCTGTCACATCATAACATTTACATAATCATGCATTATACATAGAGTATATATCAATCATAGACATAATAGAACACATGGAAATGAAATGGGTTTCATGAGAAAGTCATAAATAATAAATTCATGTTAAAACCTTGTGTTTTAAAAAAGTAAAAGGGAATAAAATACATGCTATAAGAATCATCGATCATGAGTGAAGAAGAAACCATCTTAATAGAACTAATCCATGTGTTTTTAGAAAGAAGATATCTTTTGTAAAGATCATTTTATTTTTCAAAAAAACAAATTAAAAGAAAGTATATCTAATAAATGAAAATTGAAGGAAAATTAAATTATATTTTAGCAAAATTAAAAGAACATACATAATGAAATTTGGCAAGAATGTGGAATTACACAAGGAAAGGAAATCGGGTTCAAGAATCCCCTTACCTTATGTCTGAATGATTTATTCACTTTAGAATTATGTATAATCAAATTAAATTATTTATTTGATAAATTAATAACCATTTATAATTTTATTTAATTATTTATAATTTCATTAAGTTAATTTTGGTCCATTTTTATGAGTCAGAGTGTTCAATTTTATCATTTAGGGGTGTTCATTTTCTTGGTTTTCATAGTCAGTTAACTTGTATACATTTATGGAAGTTCATGTATAATGAGGTTAATTTTATATAATTGAGATTATATTTTATTAATTCACATCCATAAGATCAAATGATCATATATATCATTTGGTTATCTGATACGAGGATGAATCATTAGATAGAATGTAAATGATAATAATTTTGATTAATTTGGTGGGTTTTCGATCATGACAAACTACTTTTTTATTTAATATTTTTAATATATGTGAGTTTTAGAACATAAAAGGGTTATAAAATAAATTTTAAAATATTTCTAAACCATTATAATGGTTTTACGACTATCTTTGAAGGTGGTGTAAGAAAATGAAAGTGCATCATCCACGGTGGTGGTAAATCGACCCATCAGAGACGATGTTTTCATTTTTAGAATAAAAGGAAGAAGATAAGGGGTTTTAGGATGGATTATTCCATTACTATAATAAAATTCCATTATATTTAATATATTATAGTCAAAATGAAATTTTGATAATGGGAGATGATTATAATATAATAAAAGAAATGAAATTGAAAAGATATTAAAAAGAAAAGAAAGAGGATTTTACCTCTTGAATTATTCTCCTTGATAACCTCCTTAGGGAAATTGCTTTTGGTATTTTATTGATACCAAAGGAACTTAGATGTGGGGTAGGGTCTTTGGAATATGATTGGGTATTAATTGGAAAAGATGCATGGCTTGGAATGTGTAAATAGAAGAGGTGGTGAGGGGTTATAATTATAGGGGAGGAGAGGGAGGTTTCTTGATTATTTTATTCAATAGTTTATTATTTGGGAACAAGACTATGAATAGTTTGAACCTTGCCAATATATATATTAAAATAATAAAGGAGAGTTGTATATTTATGTCTTACAACAAACATACATCATCTATGACTAAATAATTCCTAAATTTTTTAAATACTATAAATTATCATATTTCAATATTCATCAAATATTCAACTATTTTAGAAAAATCATAAAAATTAACCCTAAATATTTTTCAATGTTTATAATTAAAAATGAACTCCATTTTATGAAAAATATTTTCTAAATATGAGAAATTTTATTTTTAATTAAAACTACCATTTACTTTGAAAATACCATTTTTAAAATTATAAATTATTTAATAATACGTTGAAAATTAAATTAAGTTCTCATAAAATTATATTATAATCATAAGAAAATAAAATATTAATATTCAAATCTATTTTATTTAAATAAACTTTCTTTTAAATGATTATCTTAATTATACAATTTAAATAAAAAATTTACATTTTATAAAACTACCGACACTTAATTAATAATTTTTGAAACATTTATTTACCTATACTATGATATAATTATATAATATTATCATTTATAAGACCCCTAAATTTTATTTATACTTTTATAGATGGGATTACTATTATATTGGTCAGATTACTATTCCTAATTGTCACATTACTATTTTAAAGGTCAAGTTGTTGATCAATTTGTATAGGATTGTTAACTTCTAGTAATACCTATTATTTCATTCAATCATCATTTATAAAGTATTTATTGTGTTCTCTATTTGATTTTATGTGATTTATACTATATTGAATAATTATAAGAAGTGAGATTCCATTGATTAAATTATGGGTTGTCACATTCTTCTCCTTTATAAAATGTCTCCATCAAAATTTCTTTTAAAAAAACAAGTGAGGGTACTTCTCCTCTATTTCTTCCTTGAGTTCCAATGTTACATCATCGTAATTATTGTTCCATCATAATACTTTGACCAAGTTTGTAGTCTTATTTCATAGAACATTATCACTATGGTATATTATCTTCACCAATTTCTTTCTTGTAAGAGAGATCATTTTCCAACAACACCACCTCTAGATTTAGAACATGTGAGGGATCAGGTATATTCTTCCTCAAGAGGGAATCCTAGAATATTCCATGTACTTGGGACATGGTATGTGGAATAGAATGTCTATTGTCCATAGATATGTATTGATCATGAATCTTGAAGGGGCTAATATACCTAAGACTCAACTTTCCTTTCATCCAAAATCTTATGATCCTCTTCCATAGAGATATGTGAAGGAATATTATGTCTCCAACCTCAAACACTAGGTTTCATCGATGATTGTCTATATAGTTCTTCTATCGAATTCGGGCTGCCTTGATGTGCTATTGAATAGTTTTAACCTTATATACCATTTCTTTGACAATTTCATGTCCTAGTAACTTATGTTTGTCGACTTCATCCGTGAATGTTGGTGTTCTACATCCTTTTCCAGGAGGGGATTCATAGGATCCATTTGAAAGCTCGAGTGGTAACTATTGTTATAAGAGAACTCGTCGAGTGGTAGATTTTGGTCCCATTATCCTCTTAATTCCATAGAACATTTTCTGAAAATGTAGTCCAATGTATGAATATTCCATTCAGATTGGCCATAAGTTTTAGAATGATAGGTCGTGATGAATCTTAGCTAAGTGTTCAGTTCATGTTGGAGAGTTTTTCTAAACATGAAGGTCAATATTAGACCTCGATTGGATACAATAGAGAGTGGTTCTCCATGAAGCCTTACCACTTATCTGATGTATATCTATGCATGTTTAGCCCATGATAAGTCCTCTTGAATTGTGATAAACTGCACTATCTTTGTAAGATGACCCACAACAACCCATATAGCATTGTTTTCACTTGATTACTTCGTATGTCCAGTGAAAAATTCCTTATTGATATTTTTCCATTTCCATATTGGTATGGGTAATGGTTATATCATCCCTTTAGATGTTTTCCTCTCATCCTTCACTTGCTAATATACCAGACACTTTATTGTATACTCATCGATCTCTTTCTCAATATTGTCCCGACAATAGTTCTCTTAGTGATCTCAATACAACTTTGTACTCCCTAGATGAACAGAGAAGGTTGAGTTATGTGCGTCATTAAGAATCTCATTCTTATATTTGTATTGGATAGTACACATATTCATGGCCCAATTCTCATGACTCCCTCCTTATACAATTTGAACATTATGGGTTTTTTATTTCAGATAGATTCGACCATTTTTGTAATTTTAACAACATTTCTTTGAGAATATTTTATATTGTCCACGAGGGAGGGTTGAGGAATCATTCGAGAAAAAATTGATGACGTTACTTCCTTAATGATTCACATGTCTGTCCTTTGTAGGTCTAAGAAGATTACATCCTTCTCAATTCTCATCATTGATAAAAATACAAGACTCTTTCAACTTAGAGAATCATAAACCTTATTTTCTTTACCATGATGGTCGTTGATTGAGCAGTCATAATCCTTGATGATATCTAACCATATTCTCTTCCCAATATAAAGATCCTTATATATGAATATATTTTTATGCTGTTATGATTAGTATATATATTACACTTCTCCCTATAAAGATAACGCTTCCAGATTTTCAACCCAAAGATCATAGCCACCAACTCCATGTCAGACGTATGATAATTTGGATCATGAATTTTCAAGTTCCTTGATACATATTCTATCGATTTATAACTTTTCATTAGTACACAACCTAATACACTCTTTAAAGAATAAATTTATATCACAAAGAGTTCCCCACTTTTCATATGTGTGAGTACTAGAGTGGTGATACGCCTCTTTCTTAATTCTATAGATTAGTCTTCACATTCAATAATCCAAAAACAACTTTTCTCCATTCTGAGTCAGCTTGGTTATTAGGTTTTATAATCATGAGAAGTTCATAAAAAACAATTGTAATAGCCAACTGGACCCATAAAACTATTTATGTTAATTACAAAAGATGGATTGGTCCACACTTCGATTTCATTTATCTTGGAAGGGTCTACAAATATTCATTTGTGGGTGATAACATGCCCCAAGAAATATACTTACTTCATCCATAACACACATTTACTATACTCATAATATTTTTTCTCCCTTCACACAATCTTTTAAATAGTATTCAAATGGTCTTCATGTTCCCCCTTATTCTTGGAGTATATCATAATATCATCAATAAAGACTACGAGGTTTTTTTAAGGTAATTGCTAAAGACACTATTCATTAATTAGATGAATATTTCTAGAGAATTAGTGAGTCTAAAAGGAATAACTATGAATAATAGTGTACATACCTCATTCAAAAGATATTCTTGAGAATATATTCATTCCTCACATTTAATTGGTGATATCCCGATCGAAGATCCACTTTAGAGAAATATGTTGTCACACACTATTGATTGAACAAGCCATCTATTCATGGAAGCTAATACATGTTTTTTATCATGATTTAGGTGGGTATTTTAGAGTTATATGGAGTCACCCGTGGTTGTCCCGGAGAACGTACCGCACGCACCTCCTGTTTTTCAAATTTACCCTCCCTTCTGCCCTCCTTCGCCCTTACTAGCTTCTTCTTCATCTACAATCCCAGTTGAATCGGTCCCTATTCCTTCATCAGATCTGCTGCCATCCCCATCTCTTCCAGTTCCAGGGGATCGCAACCCTCCGGCTTCATTCAAAGACGTCTTATCGGGACTGCCCGCGAAGGTTTTTCCTCACCAGACATCGTCCGGTTGTTCTCGTTTATCTCTGATCTCGGAGATTCTGTTGGGGGATCTAATCTCTTCATCAGTGGATGGATCTCCTAATTTGGATTTCTCCCCCGACGCGTTCAGGGTGGCTATTGATTTTCATCGCTGGACTTTGGTGGCTAGGTTTGGGGATGATAAATCGCGTCATCCAGTTTTTTAAACCTTTGTCGCCTCCTGGAATTTGGATGCTCCGGCTGGAGTCTCGATCCACAATAGAAAGGCGTTCTGCATCATTATTGATTTCTAGGACTTCGTGAAATCATGGTCCTAAATCCCCCACTCTCTTGGAAAATGGAGGTTTAACCTCTTGCGGTGGATGCTGGATTCTCAATTCGGACGGGATTTTTCACAAGCAGTGGTCTGGATTAATTTACCAGGTCTCCTGCTTCCCTTTCATAATCACGGTTTTCTACATGGTATTGGTAATACCGTTGTTTCCTTCCCCTACACGGATGAACGTACACTTCGCCTTCAAGATGCATGGTAGCGCATATATCTGTTGAACTTGATCTATCTCGCCCTCTACCGGCTCGTATTCTTCTTCGAGTGGGAGACTGAGTTTCATGGTGGAAGCCTCTGATCCTCCTCTCCCCTGTGCGCTTTTGCACAGATTGTTGTCTTCAGGGTCTCTCCCTTCCCGTCTGTAGAAAGCCTCGGTCCAGACCGGATATACAACCTCTGGTGCATTCTTCGTCTTCTGATTAGAACTTGGCTCCGTTAAAAATGTTACTTCCACCGAAAAAAGTGACGACCTCCGTTTCTGCAGAGACGGCCCTCACGCTCCTTCAGACTTCTGCTCCATATCTTCATGCTGAAGGTGGCTGTTCTCCCTCTCCATTATTACCACCATGTCCCCCTTCCACCGTTCAAGTCGAGGTGACTACGGTGAACTTCCCTATACCCATTCCAACTGATATCCTAGATGATGTATTCGGTCCCCAACCATAGTCTACACTGGTTGCATACCCAAATATGGTTACATTTCATCCTGCACTAGTTATTGATAACAGTTTGGAAGTAGCATCGGTTCAGTTGGATCCATCTTCTCCTACCTCTAGTACTGTGAAGGCTGGCCTTGGAGGAGGTAAGAAGGTCGTTTCTCTTGAAGAAGTTTCCTTTATCCCGAAACATTCAGTCACTCATCCTATTCAGATATTGAATGGGTTCAGTGTTCAATCCAATGTAGAGTCGGATAAGAAAGAAGTTCAGTCTCCTCCTCAGAGCAGAGCCTGTATCAGAAGACATGAAAAACGGAAGCAGGAGCTCCTTTCATCCAAGGTTATGAGGCCCGTGTCACGAGGGGCCAAATCCCCATGGGTTCTCTTCCAATGATATCTTTTATCATTTGTAATTCCTGGGGTTTAGGTTCCCAGGCGAAGCTTGATTTCATTTTTTCAGAACTCTGTTGTCGTAAAGCTGCGTTGGTTTCTGTTCTTGAGAACAAACAACAGTCTGGGACTATTAATAAATTCGCTGCCAAGATTGGTATCCGCAAGTGCATGCATGGGGAGCCTGAAAACCATCATATTTGGATTTTCTAGAATAATTTGATCACAGTGGAGAAAGTGGTTACATCCAATCAACATATTTCTATTATTGTCAGCTTGGATAATTCCAGCTTAATCATATCGTTTCTTTAACCGAAGTGCAGTGTGAAAGAGAGAGAACTTATCTAGCTAGAGCTGGAAAATCATGATACGGGTGACATGTCTTGGCTTGTTGGTGGATATTTCAACGTCATTATAGATCCATCTGAGAAGAAGGGAGGAATGGTTTATCCGTGGAAGGAGAGACAAGATTTTGTAAGCTTCGCACCCCGTAACGGTCTTCTTGACATGGGGTACATAGTTGCTAATTTCATATGATGCGATAACCAAAAGGGGGGATCGTTGTATGTGGTGTCATTTGTATCATTGTTTGGCTACCAATCAATCCATTTGCATCCTTTCCAAATGCAAATTTTGAGCATCTTCTTGGGGCTTTATCTGATCATTCTCCTTTGTGCATTAGCCTAGATGATAATTATGCACGGAACAATCATCTCTTCTATTCAGGGTGGTGGACAGTTGACCCTAGCTATCATGCTGTAGTTCAGTCTTCACGGGGTATATTTATGAATGAAAGATCTTGGGTCGGGTTTCGTAACAGGCTTCTGTGCTTGAAAGTGGACCTCATTATTTGGGAGGCCAACAAACCCTCTCGTTTTCAAGATATCAATGCTATTAAGGGGGATATTGAAGAGGCTGAGAGGAATCTTGAATCACATTAGGATGATGACATTTTTCATTTTTTGATTAACATGATGTCTCACATTTCTGAAGTGCTTCTTGAACAAGAAAGAACTTTTAGAGGGAGATCCAGAGTGACTTGGCTCAGAGAGGGAGATCGTAATACTACCTTCTTCCAGGCATGCATACGAGAGTGGAAAAGACACATTTCTCCATATATACTGCTTGAAGATGGTTCCTTTTCTTTCGACCCACAAGTTGTAGGAGGTTTCACTGCATCTCATTTTTCCTCTTTACTTGCTGGTGTTAATCCTTGCATTCAAGGTGTTTATCCTACATGGCACACTGATTTCTTTGAAACTCACATCACTGTGTATCTACTTATTCAAATGGTATTATAGAGGGAATACCAGATGAGTGGGAGGCTCTCTTTTTTGAATTCTGGAAGATCCCTGAGTCCGGATGGTTTCCCAAGGTCTTTCTACATTAATTCATGGGACATTGTTAAAAATGAACTTATTGAAATCATCCAGGATTTCTTCCGTGGTTGAAGTCTGCCTAGAGTTGTTTATGCCACTTATTTGATCCTCATTCCAAAGGTCAATAATCCTTCCTCACTCAAGCAGTTTTTTCCAATTATCATGTGAAACTTGACTTATAAATTACTTGCTTCGATTATCCACAGGTGATTATCCATACACCTACCGAAAATGGATAAATGAGGAACAACATGGTTTTATTCGTGGAAGATCTACTCAGGTTTCCATTTACATTTATCATGAAATGATAAGTGATATTAATAAGAAGGTCCCTGGGTCCAATATTGCTATCAAAATGGATATTACAAGGCATATGATAGGATTGAGTGGTGTTTCATAATCAAAGTTATGTGGGGTATGTGTTTTTCAGAGAAAGTTATTGATCTTATTTGTAGGTGCATGAGTTCTCCTTGGTTTTCTATTATCTTCATGGGGAGAAGCTATTGTTTCTTCAAATCGGTCCAGGGGATAAGGATATGAGATCTGCTTTCTCCCACTGTCTATCTTGGATCAAGACTCTTTTAGCAGATATTTTAACGAGAAGATTGATGAGGGATGTCCTAGACCCTTTCGGTGCAAGCCTAACATCAGGGGACCCTCTCGTCTTTTCTTTTTAGATGATCTCCTTCTCTTACTTAATGGGAATATCCAAAATATTCATAAGCTTGATAATATTCTTTTTGAATATTGCCATTGGAGTGGCCAATCCATCAACCGAGAAAAGAGTAGTTTTTATTTATCAAAATCATGTTCAGAATTAAGGGGAAAAAGAATTATTCATAAACTAGGATTCCAAAAAAGATCATTTCCCATAGAATATATGGGAGTGCGTATTTCTCCAGGTAGAGATAGAATTCAACATTTTGATACACTTGTTGATAAAATCCTCATTCGTTTTCTTAACTAGAAGAATATATTTATCTCTTTTCGCGGACACATCACCCTGGTTAACAATGTCATTTCTTAAATTCCAATGCATGCCTTGTCCTCTCTCATTGCTCTTAAATCATTCCTACTAAAAATTGAAAAAAAATTCTTACTGCCTTCATTTGGGGCGTTAATGGTGAAGGCAAGCATTGTTGGGATTCATGGAATAGGATGGCTCATGAAATTGAAGGTGGAGGCCTTGGTCTTAGAAGTGTCGCTGAATCTGTGAGCAGCCTCCAAGCCAGATTAGTATGGGACTTTATGGACGTTGTGTCGCTATGGGAAACACTTATTTGTAATAAATATGGGATAGTTTGTAATGGACTAGCGAGAAGGTGTTCCAATCTATGGAATTCTATCAGAAAACACTTACCTGCTCTCCAACTTCACTCACATTGGGTCATTGGTCGGGGTTCCATCAGTTATTGGAATGAAAATTGGGCAGGAAACATTCTTGGTTTTTCGGGCTGTCCAATACCGAATATTTCTTTCTCCCAAGCAATTACCTATCCTCTGTTTATCAACACGACTCTTAATCGGCAGCAACAGGATGTCTTCAATAGTGTCATTATCTGTTCGGAGAATGATAGATTGGCTTTCACAAGATCATCCTTCAGGTATTTCTCGATGAAGGAATACATGCACATCATGCATGGGGGATACGACTTAGATGTATGGGTGGACACTTTGTGGAGCAAGGAAATCCCGACTAAGTTAATTTTTTTGTTATGGTGGGTGCATAACCAAGCCTTACCTACAGATGAAGTGGTTCGTAGGAGAGGTGTTACTTTGGCATCCCGGTGCAGCTGCTGTCTTCCTCCTCACAAAGAGACCTTAGATCATATTTTCTTCAAAGGTAACTGGGCGTCCACGGTGTGGCCTGATTTTTGTGAATACAGTGGAATGTCTAGACTCCAAAATCCTAATAATGTATTCCTTCAAGATTGGTGCCACGAATCCATTGATAATCCCCATGAACTCAAGGCATGAGCTCTCTTCCTGGATGTCAGATGTTGGGCCCTCTAGAATGCTCGGTATAAGGGGCGACATGAAGCGTTTTCTTATTCTCATATATCTATGCTAAGTAAAGATCTCACCTTAGAAATTGAACTGACTTCTTTGGTCAAACATTGGGAATCCTCGCCTTCACTTTGGTGCCTCCTGCATGGTAAGATTATTGGGGACACGGGTGACAACCCCGTATTACAAGGCAATTAGGTTCAATGGTATCCTCCAGATAATGGTTTTAAATTAAATATTGATGGGTCATGTATCAGTAGTATTATGAGAGGGGGTGGAGTTGTTCGTAATCGAGATGGTTTTGTTACTCTTACTTTCAGTGTTACTTTTGGCGGCGGTGACTCTCTTCTTGCAGAAACCCTGTCAATGCTCAAGGGATTTCAAGTGTGTCTTTCCCATGATATTATGCTGGAAGGGGTGGAAACAGACTCATATATCCTTCATGGATCTTTGAAATGACCAGCTCAATACCTTGTCTTATCACTTATCTAGTGTGGCGATGCAAGATAATACTATTCAATAGCACTACTATTACTCATGCACGTTGTGAGGGTAATATGGTGGTGGACTTCCAGGCCTCCATGGGATCTTCGGACAACTCAATTATCATTTTTAATACAACTAGTTCCCTTCCCATGGAGTGTGTTAATCTTATTAAAGACGATTCTCTGAGGCTTCATTATTTTATACCCCCGTGATGTCTTTGGGTTATGCCCCCTTTCAATAAAATTTCATAAAGTTGGATGGAAGAGTACTGGTGCACTCAATGGTGAACCACTCGATCATAGAAAACCCTTGTCCATATTTTCTTGTTACTACTTGTTAAATTCATCCAAATCAATGGTGGACATTCTATAAGGTGTCATTGATATAGGAAGAGATATAGAAAAAAGTTCAATTGGGAATTCATCCCCTCTTTCAGGAGGAAGACCAGGAAATTCTTCACAGAACACGTCATTGTAGTCCTGTACAATGGTCATGTATCAGAGGATGATTCTCTCCTTTGTCTCAATCATTTGAGAAATATATGATTTCTCATATGGTAATAATATCCACACATGAGATGATGATTCTAGAGGAGATTCATCCTCTTCCTTAAACTTATACATAATTGGAGGACGCCTCATGATGTGAAGAGTGATTAACCTTTCTAGAAAGTTGATGTTGGTTTTGAATAAAGATAGAAAATCCATACCCAATATATCATCAAACTCTACCAAATGAATTAAGACAAGATTTTCTAGGAGGTTGAGTCCACAAATATTAATCGGGGAGGAGTTATATACTTTGGATGCAATAATTTCCCAATTTTTTATCCTAAAATATAACTCAACAACCATATTTTGATGTGGTGTTTGAATTGTTCTACTAAAAATTTAAGATATGAAATAATGCATAGAACTAAAATCAAATAGTACATTTTTAATTATCGAAAGAATAACCAGTGTACCTGTCACCACATCATTGTCGATCTCCGCCTCCGAGTAGTGAAAGTAGAAGCTTTATCTTTCTCCTTTGTCTTTGGTGCCTACTGATGTCGATTACCCTCAAGGACTTGTATTTTACATCACTAGATTGCATAATTACCTTTCTCCCTATAATTGAAGCATTCAACCATATGTGGTTCTCTCCATTCATCCACCACATTTTCCAGCATCCTTATGTATCTTCATCATTCATGATCATGGTATCCTTGTGTCCCACTTTGAAGCATTTCCACATCCCTTTGATTCAATTCCCATGATGCTTCTTCCCACATTTTTGAATTGTGAGTGGTTCATTTTTCTTTCCACCTTTGTTACTAGATCCCTTATCTTGAAACTCTATATTTCATTTCTTATCTCCATAGCCATGGGACGACCCCCCAAACTCCATCTCCACTTTGAGAGCACATCAAACAACTCATTCATAACTCCCAAGTCTCTAATTTATAAACCCTTTCAAAGGTATTGTTTCAAACCAATTTGGATTGGTGTTCTTAATCAATCCCACCATTGAATGTCCTCTCCATCTAAATGATAAACGATCAGATTCTCCCTATCCATCTTAGAATGGTGAAGTACATAAAAGATGTTTCCTATTGAGTTGGCCCATTATTCTGTGACTAGTGCATCAGAAGATCCATTAAACATCGGTGGTCATTGTTGCATAAAAACCTCGATAGCCAATTGACCCCTCTTATGTGAAGTAGGTAGTTAGAAATTATTTAGTTTATTGTTCATATCCCAAGATAGCTTGGTAAGCATCACCCTAAAATTGTGAAATGCACCTCCCAAGGAATTGGAGATGTTGTTCGGGCAATCACTACATTGTCCCTACCATGGGTTGTTGGGCATGTTTCTACTATTTCCCACCGTTTTCTAAAATAGAAAAGTTTCTAATAAAACATATGTCAATAATTATTGGATAAATAATTTATTCCTATGGGAAATTTACTCTAACATAAAATCTTTTGGGATCCCTACATTTAGAATTTTTATAAAATAGAGCATCTTGAGAAATTTCATATACATAGTTTATCAACAATTTTCTCTAATCCAATTCCCAAAATATATAAACCATTATATAAAAAAACTATACCAACCCTTCTTTTTCTTACATTTCTATTACATATTTTAAATATTTAAAAAATAAATGTGTTACAAAACCTGGATCCAAAGGTTTAATGCCTTGAGAAAATTTGGACCAGTCATAACATTTACATAATAAAACAAAAACATTATTTATTTTCTTATTATATAGATTCTTAGTGGTCCTCATGTTCTCCTTTGTATAAGTAATCACCTGAGGATATACATCAAATAAATGGGTGAGATAAAATCCCATTAAGAGTATAGGTAAGAACATGAATCAATATAACTTAGGGTGAGAATAATCATCATAATCATAACATAAGAATAGAATCATCATCATAATCATGAGAGGAAAAATTATATAAAGTATTGGAATATAGAAATTATTAAAAATGAAACATCATATCTTAGTGGTGAACTGCCACAGATAGTTTTCAATAAAGCTAGCATCTTTTTCACGCATAACATATGTGAATAATCGTAACATTGTCATTGTGAACAAATATAGAATCATTTTTACACATATTGAACATTATCTCATGAGATAAATCACATTCCCAATTAATTAGAGTGACATATAATTTCGGTTTCACCCATCACATCATAATGTTTACATAATCATGCAAGCCACATTGAACATGTTTTAATATGGACATAAAATAACCCACAGAATTGAAATGGGTTTCATGAGAATTTTATAAATCATACAATAATCAATAATCCTTGTTTTTACCAAAATAAAAAGGTAATTTCATTCTTGGTATAAGAATCATCAATCTTGAGTGAAGAATAAACAACCTCAAGATAAGTAAAACATGTGTTTTTAGAAAGAAGGGAACTTTAGTTAAAATCATTCATTTTCCATAAAATCATATTTAAAGCATTTATATCCTTGAAATGAAAATAGGAAAGTGAAATTATATTTTATGAATATTAGAGGAACATCCTTACTAAAATTTGGAAGAAAAGAGGAATGACCCAAATAAAGGAAATTGTGTTCGAGAATCCCCCTACCTTATGTATGAATGCTTTATTCGCTTTAATATCAGGGATAGTCAAATTAGATTAATTAATTAACAAATCAAAAAACAACTTATATAAGTATCTGATTAATTATAATTTTATTATGTTTGTTTATGGATTTTTTATGATTTATAGTGCTCAATTTCATCATTCAAGAGTGTTTGTTTTCTGGTTTTTCATGATCGGTTCATTTGTATAAATGCATGAAAGTTTGTGTAAAATGAGTATACTTTTATAGAATAGAGATTATATGTTATTAATGAACTTATAAAAGACTAAATAATCTTATATTCCATTTGGTTATATTTTATTTGGATGAATTAGTACATAAATGTTAATTATAGTCATTTAGATTAATTTGGTGGTTTTTCGATCATTACGAACTAGTTTCATTTTACAATTTAATATTACAAATATAAATTTGTTCCAAAACATAAAAACAGTTATAACATAATTTTAACAATCTTTTTCAACCATTATAATGTTTTATGGCTGTATTTGAACACAGTATTGCAAAATGAAAGTGCATCGTCCATGATGATGGTAAATCGACACATCACAGATGATGTTTTCATTTTTCGAATAAAAGGAAGTGGATATGGGTTTTTATGATGGATTATTACATTAACATAATAAAATATAAGTATATTTACAATACTAGAGTTATCATGAAACTTTTATACGGGGATATGAGGTTTGAATAAGAAAAGAAAATAAATTTAAAAGAGAATAAATTGAAAATAAAAGAAATTGAAAAGAAATTAAGAGAAACAAAATAGGATGTTACCTCTTGAATTATTCTCCTTGAGAACCTCCATAGGGAATTTTTTTTGGTATATAATTGAGGCCAAAGGTTCCTCAATTTTGGGGAGGGGATTGGGAAGAGTATTGTGTAGAAACAGGACAATCATCATGGTTTGGAAGGTATGAGGAGAATAGGGTTTTAGGGGTGGTATTTATAAGGGAGGAGAAGGTGTTTTTTGATTATTTTATTTATTATTTTATTATTTTTCCCAAGAATATGAATAGTTTCCACCTTATCCCTAAATATATCAAAATAATGAAAGAGAGTTTGATAGTTTGGGCATACACTTTCCATATATCGCACATGAGCCTTAGCCCGGTTGGCATGGTCTCTGATGGTGCATCCAAGGGACCAGGGATCAAAACCAGGCGGAGGTAGGATTTCTGGGGTACTGTAGCAGTACTGTAACAGGAACTGTAGTGGTTACTGTAGTAGCACTGTAGCAGACACTGTTTAGCACTGTAGCAGCCGGGAATTTGCCTCCGTTTGGGCCTTCGGGCATCAGATTTGGTCCCCGAGTCCTTCATTGGCCTTCGAGCACCCAGGCCTTTGGGTCAGTTGGGCCTTCGGGCTATCCATATGGCCTACGGGTCCCCTGCAGATACAAACCAGACCAAAAAACTACAAGGAACAAGCTCTACAAGGAGGATGGGCAAAGGAGCTTTCACCACAGCAGGAGCTAACGGATTGCAAGAATGAGAGGGTATGGCACCTGCCATCGGGACAAGCCTGTGCATGCACGAGAATGCCTAGCCGAACAGCCATGCGGAGGTGAAGAGCTGATTTCAAAGATGAAGATGCTGGGGAGGAGCAAGTTCCAAGTTGTTTGTCTAGGGTTGTATGGTATGTTTGTGCCTACGGGCATTGGTTCCAAAAAAAAATGGCCTACGGGCATGTAATAGGGTTCCACCTCATCCCTTGAAAGGTGGATTATCAATCAATAAAAAATGAAGGCCTTCGGGCCATTGGAGGAGGACTAGCCATATATCGTCTATGACTCAATAATTCAAGAATTTGTTAAATACCATAAATTACCATAGTTCACTATTCACAAAAAATTCAACTATTTTAGAAAAATATAAACAATTAACCCTAAAAATTCTTTATTTTATTGAATTAAAAAATAAAATCCATTTTATTAAAATAATTTTATAAATATAAGAAATTAAATTCTTAATGAAAATCACAATTTACTTGGAAAATACTAATTTTAAAATTTCAACCAATTTAATAATACATTGAAAAATTAATTATTGTATCATAAAATTATTATATATCCATAAGAAAACTAAATATTCATTTATGAATCTATTTTATGAAAATAAACTTTTTTATATCATTATCTTAATTATAAAATTGAAAATAAACATTTATATTTTATAAAAATACCAACACTTAATTAATAAATTCTAAAACATTTCTTTACATATACTATGATATAATGATATCATGTTATCATTTATAGGATACCTAATTTTTTTTAAAATTTTATAGATGATGTTACTATTCTATTGGTCATATTACTATTCTCAATGGTCACATTACTATTCCAAATGTCAAGTAATTATTCCCTCATCATAGGTTCAATAACTTATAGAAATACCTCTTATTTAATTCATTTATCATTCATAATTTTTGTATTATGATCTATATGTGATTTTATGTGATTCATACTGTATGGAATAATTTTAAGAAGGGAGTTTCCATTGATAAAATTATGGGTTGTTACAGTGGAGATAGATTATTAATACTGATGCGTATTATTTCCCTAGAGTTTAAAGATATAGTAATACTTTAGGGACTTAAAAAGGAGATTATATTAGTCATATAATTTATAATTTTCATATTCTATATTTATGAATTTGTATCATATTCCAGAGAGGGACTTTCACACTGATCTTTCCCTAATTGAGGGAAATTTTATAACGTTAGTGATATGATCATTTAAAATTACAAAGCCCACATGAGTCACACTTGGCATGAGAAATAATAGATAGTAAGTCATTAGATGCACTTCTTATAGATACATGACATAAGTATTGAAGTAGCCCTGATGAAATGTTCAATGTAGAGCTCAGACTTTAGGAAGGAATCCTTTATAAATTTCTTATAATATGAATCGGATTAATCATAGTTAACTTGGTTTCTAATCCTATTATGGATGAGGAATGATGGAAGATCCAAAGTAGGTGAGTCTTATAAATTGTATTAAATGGAATGTCGATGGAATTAAACTATGGTGGATTCACATATAGGAACTCATCTCTCATTTTCCAATATAAGAGGAAGGATGGTAGTCACATTGGATTTTTTTGGGTCCTATGGGCTAGAGTATTTGGGGTATGGAGGGATGCATAGAAAGGCAGATGCCTATAGGAGACATGAAATCTATATCCTCTGTTAGATATAGTGTAGGGACCATGAGAGGTATGTTTATTGTGACTGATGATAAAAAAATTCCCATAACATGAATTAGGTTTCATGGGTTAATTTACCTTAGTCTATCATGTTCACATAGTTCAAGGGTACATGCCTATGTGTGAATGATGGACAAGGTTGAAATGTATGAGGATGTATACTTGACATGTCTGAGAATGTCTTTATGACAAGGATGACATGTTGGAGGGTTTTCAATTGATCCATCTAAAACATACAAGGATTTTTCATGATACCAAATAACATGTCTAAGGTCTTCACTTGAGATAGGACGATACATTCAGGGGGTCATTGTGTGATTTTCCTGACATGTCTGAGGGATTTCATATGAACCAGCTAGAATTTATGAAGTTTATCATGTTATCTGGATAACATTTTGAATGTTCTATGTGTGGTTGATGTTTACATGTCCATGGGTGTTCATGTGACTTGGATAACATGACCTGGGGTCATCTCATGAACACGGATGACATGTCCAAGGGTCTTCGTGCATCTGAATGACGTGTATGAGAGAGTTTGTGTGACCCATATGACATGTTTAGAGAATCCTGCATGAAACATGAACAGATCATACAGAATTCATGTCCCCTTCACTTAAAGATCATCATTTCTGACTTTATATGATGATTTGAATATTGTCATCCATCTTCAAAAAAATACCTCAATTTTTTTTATGCATTTTCCCATTTAGGCATCATGTGATACAAACGACATGCTGAATATCATTCACATGATCTTTCTAACATTCCATTGATCCTTCATGTGTTCAATGGTATGGTAACGCAAAGCACATAATCCTTGAATGCAATCCCTTGGGTCATTGAATGATCTTTCAAGGTTGAGGACTATTGAGATTGGGGGTATATAATGTCTTCTCTCATATTTGGGTGTGTTTTTTCTTTATGTTTCAGGGTGATTTTATAGGAATCTCTATGATATACCTATACTACATTATATGTATATTTAATTTCATATCATAGTTTGAGTACACTGGTGGAAATACCACCTATACCAACACTTCTTTCCCAATGGTTTAGAAAAACCATTGGAAAAAAATCTATACCAACGGTTCTGTGAAACCGTTGGCGTAGACTAATATATGTTGGGTTTTCCCAATGGTTATAGTAAACCGTTGGAAAAAATCATCTCAATACCAACAGTTCATATGAGCCGTTGGGATAGAGACACCAAAAAAACCCCAACCATCGGGCTCATTCTCCCATCCGGTCACGCCCCACTTCTCTATCCCTACAGCACAACACCGCTCCTCCCGACCTCTCCTCACCGCCTGACCTCACCTCATCACCCGACCTCCCCTCGCCACCACTCCCATTCCATCCTCCCCTCACCACTTATCTAATTCCCCTCATGCTCCCTTCCTCCCTTTCCAACTCCCCCTCACCGCTCGCTGCTCGCCGCTCACCGCTCAATGCTCCCGGCTCACTGCTCCCCACTCCCTGCTCCCTAGTCACATCTCCCCATTCCCTGCTCATCGTCACCCCCTCCCCCTCCCTCCAATCCTGATCCCTAGAAGCCATCGCTCGCCCCTCCCTGCAAATTCTTTACTCCGCGTGTCATCCGCGACGTGCACAGAGGTAGCATTTCTGATTTCAGAATTGTCTGTTTTAGGGTTATTCATCGATTTCACTAAAGTATGGTGAAATAAATCATTTATGATAGATATTTTTCTATAATTAGGAATAGGGGAACCCTAAATCAATGTTTCATATTCTTTTTTGGGTTATTCATTGTTTAATATTATGCTTGTTCTATAATTAGGATTAGGAAGGGTTATTCATCGATTTTTCTATAATTAGGAAGGGTTATTGATCCCTTCCGTTTTTTGCACATTGATCCATTAAGGTATTCAATTTTTCATATTCATCCAAGGGGTTTTTCCCAAAATCAATTTTATGATTTATTGAATAGAAATTTTCAATTGGGGCTTTGTGCAGCCGAGATTCATGGATGCATTGAGAGTTACATAGAAGAATAACAACACTATATGAATGATTTGTTTTTCAAAATTATTTTACTTTACAAAAAAAATATATGTGAATTGTGTGTTATGTGACATTTAAATTCGATTGTTTTTTATTTCTACAAGTATGGTAATAAGGTGGGTTTATCAACTTCTAAGTTATAACACTGACTGGGGATTTTTTCTCAACACTCTAGTACTTTTTTTGTAGTTCAAAAGCATTTGATTTTCTTTTCACTTTCTTACTTCTCACATTCTAAACATGTTTTTTGTTGAGTAAACATGGTTTTCTCTTCTTTCACATGTTTATTATTGTTTGAAAATTTCATATTCACTTGAAAAATTACAGAACTCTCAATTTTTTTCATTTTTTAGTTTATCCTTTTATAACTCATCAGACCATATGATCAAACATTCTTTCTTATCGTGTTCAACCTTCTTCATATGTGTGGATCCATTTGTAGCAACAGATTTAGAACATGATAACATTGTCTCTTTTACCTTACTGCTAATCAAATTCTCTTGACACTAGAATAAAATTCATACATATGATAGCTCCATGACCAACATAATTATACCTTCAAAAAACATCTTTAATTGCTTTTGATTTTCCTTAGGAAATATCTTAGGATCTTCTTTAGAAGTGTCAACTACTAATCCAATTATACTATCTCTTTCTTGGATGGTTTCCATTTTTAGTTCAAAATTTCTATCATAAACGTTGTTGATCTTTATTTGTATAATTTACCATTATCTAACTTTGATCCTTATTTCTAGGGCATATCATGGTTCTTTTAGGACCACCTCAGACGTGATTTGGCATCCGTTTCCAAAGGTAAAGTAGTTTGGATCATCTTGGTTCATCTTCCACTGTTTGAGGTTGGTTTATTCTACACCCTTTGTTTGGCCCAATTTAATTTGGGGCTTTTGGTGATTTATGTGTCCACGACAAATCTATATTAGGTATGAATTGCATAAATAAGACTACTTTACATCTTTCCCCTCTTATGATTTCCCTTATATGATATCATTCATTTCTATTTATTTTTTACTCCAGATATGGAACTAATGGATATTATTATTAATATGGATTAACTAATTATTATTAATTTCATGATCTGAAACCAAATGAATGAAATTTTCCAAGATAATATAAACAAAAACAAGGCAAACTAAATCTAATCGAAATGTCCCAAACAAACTTATATCGAACAAAACTAAACTAAGCTCAAAATCGATCCAAACTGATTATCTACCATTAATAGGAAGAGTAATTGTTAATTAATAGAAATTTACTATTTGATAGTATCATTTTAAAACATGGATCTATTTCCCCTTTACTTGCAGGAACAACATTTGACCCATGGGGCATTGTGGTTCTTATATGTTGGATGGTGACATTTATAGTCATAGAAGATAGGTATGTTTTAGTTTAGTTTTTATTTTATTTTATTTATCACATTGGCCACTTAGTTCTTTTACTGCTTTCTATGGACAAAGGGTAGTTATATTCTACAAAGGGGTTCAGATTGATTCAGTTTTTCGACTTTGATCCGAGGTAAGATTTTATGGTTACTACTTGTCTCGCACCTCATGTATTTGGGGCTTTCGGTGTTTTTGACTCCATATTATGGTTTCGATCAGGCGTTGGATTGTTTCGTGTTAGTTTGGGTGTATTTGGTTCTCTACTTCTAATCGAGGTAAGGATTTAATGTCGTTGGTGGGTTTCTCACTAGTTATTTAGCATCCTTTATGTGTTTTAAGGTTCCTAATATCCTTTGTGTACTGCATTGATCCCTGCTCATTGGTTTCAAGTCACCAAGTCAAGGGCGACTCTCCTGCTTGTGCATATGTAAGTAAGTATATGTATGTGGGTTCCCCTGTTACATGTATAGTCATCCATGGTAGTGATTATACACATATGGGGCTAGGCGTGACCATGTATATATATATAAATGCATACGCAGGTGAGTGGAGACTGGTATATGCATATAAGCATATGTGCAAGGATCCCCATGCATATGCTCATGGCCATGCGGGTGTGTGCATAGGGGCTAGGTGTCCTTGTATTTGTGTGAAGGTGCATATACCCAATGGGGGAGTAGCAGTTTTAGTTAGAAATCTCCAAGAGCTGAAGTGGACGACTTGGTTCCACCTTGAGGTAGGGTCCCTCTCATAGCCTCTTTAATTCAAGAATGCTTTAAATTGAATTTAACTTATTTCTTAATTATTCTTAATTAAATTTAATTTCATATCTTGAATAATTGTTCTTCAATATAATTGTTTCATTTGATAAATAAATTCATATTTTTATAATAAAACCCCTCCAACGGAGGCGCGATGTCTGCGACAACTCACAGTGATAGTTATGTTGATCTAGTAGCTTAAGTTATTGCATTTGATTTGTGCTGAATGAGTTTTAGAGTAAATGTTAAATATAATTAAATGAATTGTGTGATAAATCCATGCCATGATTTTATAATAAAACCCCTCCAATGGAGGTGCGTTGTCTTCTAAACCAAACTGTAGAGATAGTTATTTGTATCTTGTTTAGATTTGGTTTGAGTTTTCCATGTCTCTTGTTGGTGTTTGTTTTGTGGCATGTTAGTTTTTGTTTTCTTTGAATAATATAAATTGGCTTATCATACTCGTTTAGATCAAATGAAATTGCTCGAGTAGGCATATGTCTTGACCATGACACTTTCCTTTTCACCCTTTGAATATTATAAATGAAATTCCCATGTTTAAGTGAAGTGAATGAATTTGTAAATGGTTTGTTTAGGGCCTATGATTCTTTTCCATCATTTCATTTCCCTTCATATGTTACATCATTGTTCCACTCACTACAACCTTCCGATGATCCCTTGTTATGATAGATTAAATAGTTGATTTATTCTATCATGTCGGTTGTGACCTTATCTTATGGCAAAACCCGTTTCGGGTGTTTTCCTTGCCTCTTGGTCACCTTTTTGGGTGTTTACCCAAGCCTATATATCTAAAAACACTAATGGTGTCATTGTTTAACACCTGTCGGGTTTATAGTGCTCCCCACCATAAGCTTCATCTTAACACTGTATGAGGTGTTTGCCTGACCTCGATGCACATCTAATTTTTTACATATATGAATTCTACCATAAGATTTGTGTTGCATCCTGAGATGTTAACACATACTCAAATTCTATTGTTCTCAAAGTGACTGAAGTTTTATTATTAGAGTTCCAAGAAATGCATATACCATTGATAAGTAATACACCTGCATAATTTGTCTCTCAATCAGTGGTTTCAACTACCTAGTACCACTTTTAAAAATAACGAATATAAAATATATATCTTTATCATACCACAATCCCGAATCAAGAGTCTGTTTTTTATAACATAAGATCGGTTTCTATAATGTGAAGGAAAACTACATAGGATTTATTTGGAATCCTATATAAAGAGTAATAAATTTTTTGATATCTAGTATAGACATTGGTAAGTAGAATAAAATTTCAATAATACTTAAAAACTCTATATGATCACTAGTCCTCCCCACTTCATGCCATGACCACTTGGTTCCATGTTCTATAAGAGTGGAGTCCTATCCTGATTTTTCCATTCTAGGGATTCATTAATTGCATATGAAATTATATAACATGATTGATAAAAATAATAATAAAAGCTTTTATACTAAAAAATGATTAATTAAATTTCTCAATAGAGTTGATGAAACCATATATGTATGGTTTTCTGTTTTGTACTTGTCCTTGTCCTTCAGAGTTTGATATTTTTATGATCCCAATGATCTGATGAGTGTTTTGACCCTTGTAGAGAAAATGCTTCTACATTATCTTTTTTTTCTATGTGAGAATAGTAAACAACACACACCTTATATAGTGTAGTTGGAGCTTTCTATAATAATGGGGAATCTGATGGATGATCGACTCTGTGATAGTATTCCATGAGTCTTGTGATCAATGTTGAGACTGACTAATAACAATTTCTTTCGGCGGGATGACGGTCGGAATATTGACCCGCCCCCTCCCGCTCCCTTCGCTCCTAGCTAGAAGATACTACCCCACAGATGTCGCAAGACCAAGCCAACACACCGCGATCAAGCCGCGGTCACGCTGCGGTAACACTGTGATTTGGCCCTGCTCTAGGACGACAGTCCGCGGCAGGGCAATGACCAGAATGTTTCCCCAACTCCTCCCGCTCCCTTCGCTCCTAGATGGAGGATACTGCCCCACGGATGTTGTTGGACCGGGCCAACACACCGCGGTCATGTCGCGGTCATGCCTCGATCACGCCGCAGTCACGCCGCGGTCAAGACGTGATAATGTTGTGATTTGGACCTTCTCTAGGATGACACCCCGTGGCGGGGCGATGACCGGATTGTTGCCCCGCCTCCTCCCACTCCCTTCACTCCTGGCCGGAAGATGTTGCTCCACAGATGTCACTGGACCAGGCCAACAAGCCACGATCACGCCGCGGTCACGCCGTGGTCACACCGCGGTCACGCTGCGGTCATGCCGCGGTCACGCCGTGGTCACGCCGCGGTAATGTTGTGATTTGGCCTTGCTCTAGGGCGACACCCCGTGGCGGGGCGATGACCAGAATGTTTCCCTACCTCCTCCCACTCCCTTTGCTCCTGACCGGAAGATGTTGCCTCGCAAATCTCGCTGGACCGGGCCAACACGCCGCGGTCAAGCCGCGGTCATGCCACAGTCACTCCACGGTCACGCCGCGGTCACGCCGCGGTCACGCCGCGTTCACGCCGCGGTCACGCCATGGTAATGCCGTGATTTGGCCCTGCTCCAGGATGACACCCCGCGGCGGGGCGACGACCGGAATGTTGCCCCGCCTCCTCCCGCTCCATCCACTCCTGGACAGAAGATACTGCCCCGCAGATTTCACTGGACCGGGCCAACATGCCGCAGTCATGCCGCGGTCACGCCGCGATAATGCCGTGATTTGGCCCTACTACAGGACGACACCCCACGACGGTTCGCAATCCTGTCGGAATTTGATGTATGATACCTAGATAGAGTTTTAGATACATTACCCACCCATAGTTAATGGGGAGGGAGGCCCTCAGGTAGCAAATCTCTAGATTGAGTCTCTCATGAAAATATTTAGTCACCTGTAGACAACATTGGAGATGAGGCTGAAGCTTGCTACTTGTATTCTACAAGGACCATCTAAGTGCTCGAGGGACATCATAGTAAATGTTGGACAATAAGAAGACTTGAGAATAAATTTATAATGATATTTGTATTTGGAAAAGTGTCTAAAATGTATTTGTTTTAAAACGATAACCTATTTTTGGAAAATTTTTCAATTTTGTTAGAAAAAGGGACAGTGTTAATTATTTTCAAGGTTTTAAAGTGATATTAATAAAGTATAATTAGAATCTTTTAAAGGATTGAAGCCTAATGTACTTTTAAAATAGATTCTTTTGAACTATTTGAATGTTAGAAATGTTTTACCAAAATCTATAATTGTGTTTAAATGGTTTCATAAACAATTAACGCTTCTCTTTATTAGATGAGTTTTTCAAAACCTCATGGGTAAAAATGATGTTTTAATGAATGAAAGTTCTTTTTTAAATAAGTTTTAATAAAACCATGTTGGGTTAAATAGGCAAATTTTGATAACTTATTCAATGAAGTAATATTCCATATTGTTGGATTTTTATGAATTTCTAAATTATTGGATTTTATTTTTAGTTAATTAATGTCTTGAGATTAATTATTGATCAATTTTATATCTCATGGGGATGGAGTTTTGAAGTCCATTTTGATGGTGTTTGTGTTTCTTATTTTAGAGTGTATATATATATATATATATTTCCAAGGAAAATAGAACATACATAAAAGGCTTAAGATGAATTTCAATGAATAAAAAACCACTCAACCAATGGGTGGAACAAGGTGACCAAGAACCAGGAACAAGGCCAAGTAGCCAAGAAAAGAACCATCCCCCAGGGAGAACCAAGGATGCAGAAGCAAGCCAACTGCCTGAAATTCCAAGCCACACGGAGTCCGCAACCCAGAGAGAGGAAGAAAGCACTGTCACAGCAAGCAGCGCCCAAAGGAAGAGACCGCAACAACCACCATAAGCCCGCCACCAGCAGCAAAGAAGTAGCCTCCACATGAAGAGATACAGAAGAAACACGTGAACATCAAATGAACATCCAACCGGAGACCCGAGAATCCCACGAAACCACCCCGCCGTCTTGAAAGAACCAAGGTCCACTCGATGCAAGCAACAACCCAGAGGAAAACACACACCCCCACCCACACAAACCCACACCCCCACCCCACAGAGAGCACACACTACCACACTCGAAAACACACGCACATGCCCAACCACACGAACGCACGCTCCCTACCACCAACACAAGGAGGCTGCCACAGTCCACAACCATTAGCCACCACAACCACCATAATCTAGCCTGAACCAGCCACATCCATCCCACACCAGTCCCCTTCCACCTTCATTTTAGCCCGCTGCCACTAGCATTCCTGCCCACAGCAGCCCCCCTGCCACCTTCGAATCTACCCACACCATCCCTCCACCACCTACAACCAACCCCCTTCCACCAATATTCCAGCCCCCTTCCACCTGCATTCGAGCCCGCACCAGCCCCCAGCCACCTGCAATCCAGCCCGCACCATCCACCACACCACCCCCACCCCAAGCCTCCTGCAAAACACTCATGCCAGCCCTCTACCACCTGCAAAACAGCCCCATCCACTAGTTCCAGCCCTCACCAGCCCCTGGCATCCTACATCCCAGCCCCTGCCACATGCCCAACAGCCCCCTGACACCTGTAATCTAGCCCACATCAGCCCCCTTCCACCTATTCCAGCCCGCACTAGCCCCTGTCATCCCCCTGCCGCCTGCCTTCTCGCCCGCACCAGCCACTCCAGCCCGCACCAACCACCACACCAGCCCCCAGCCTCCTGCATTCCAGCCCACACAACCCCCCTCCACCTACAAAACAACCCCATACCACATGTTCCAACCCGCACAAGCCCCCTACCAGCCCCCTTTTACCTGCATTCCAACCCACACCAGCCACTCTAGCCCAAAACAGCCACAGACACCAACCACAACAGCCAAAAACCCCATCCCCTACACACCACCAGCTTGCACCCAGATCCTCAACAAACTAGCACCCCATCCACCAGAAAACCACTGCCACTACATACAGCCAAAACAACTAGCCTGCAAAACTAGTACTCCAGCCCCCATCCAAACCACACGTCAAGAACAGAAAAAACAGTAGGCCACCCCCAGATGAAGCCAGTGAAGGACCTTTCCAAATAAAATTCCTAAGGGTGGCCACTCTCTTGGGTAAAATGAAGGGATAACACCAATAATATTTCATACTAAAAAGAACCAATTGAATAGGTTGTAACTGCCCAACATAGGAGAGAGAGTTATTAGTCCAAACTTTAACTCTTCGAACAATTTTCTCTTCCACGACCACACAATCAGAAGCTCTAAGAGGCTGTCCGGGGGGGTCTGCAGGGTAGGGGGAAGGTGGGGTGTCTTGGAGGGGCTATCCAGGGGGTGTCTAAGGGTTGTTCGGGGGGGGGGGGGGGGTCTGGGGGGTATGTAGGACAGGGGGAGGGTACAAGTGGGGTGTTTAGGAGGGGCTGTCCAGGGGGGTGTCCAAGGGTTGTCCGGGGGGGGGTCTGTAGGGAAAGGGGAAGGGTGATAGTGGGGTGTCTAGGGGGCTGTCTAGGGGGGTGTCCAAGGGATGTCTGGGGGGGTGTCCAAGGGCTGTTCGGGGGGGGGGGGGGGTCTGTAGGGCAGGGGGAGGGTGCAGGTGGGGTGTCTAGTAGGGGGTGTCCAGGGTCTATTGAGGGGGGGGGGGGGGGGTTCCAGGGGGGTCTAGGGGGGGGGGTGTCCAGGAGGGGTGTCTAGGGGGGAGGGGGTGTCCAGTGGGTTTGCAAGGGGGTTGTCCAGGGGGTGAAAGGGGGCTGTCCAGGGGGTGCAAGGGGGTTATCCAGGGGGCATGAGGGTGTAGGGGGATGTCTAGGAGGAGTGTCTAGGGGGGAGGGGGTGTCTAGGGATGTCTAGGGGGAGGGAGTGTCCAGTGGGGGTGCAAGGGGGCTGTCTAGGGGGTGAAAGGGGGATGTCCAGGGGGCATGGGGGTGTAGGGGGGTGTTCAAGGGAGTGCACTGGGGCTGTCCAGGGGGTGAAAGGGGTTGTCTAGGGGGGTATGGGGGTACAAGGGGCTATCCAGGGGGGATGGGGTGCAGGGGGTGTTCGGGGGGGGGGGGTATTTTTTTTAATTTTGTACATTGTATTGTCTGTATGAGTGTTTTTTAAAATTATGTATTTTCAAGTGTTGTATTCATCATTGTATATTGTCTACATGAGTGTTTTTTTGTATTAATCATTATTCTATAGGTTTTTATTGTAATTAAAAAGTGGATCCAACTACCTGTTTCTTGTTGGAATTGCAGTACTGGAATTAGAGAGGGGAGACCACTGGAATTGCATAGGAGGGGAGGCCTCTATATACTGATTCTGGCTGGCTGGAAGAGGGGCTGGTAGGAAGAGGTGCTCATGGTTTTTTTGTAGAGATTATTATATAAAAATGGTTCATAGAACCATTGGTATATAGATCCATACAACCCAGATTATGGAAACGGTTCACTTTGAACCGTTGCAATTAGTGTATACCAACAGTTAAAAATAGTAGGTGTAGTTGTATAAACCCATGGCTATTAACCCTTGGGATAGAAATTTTCCAAAAATTAATACTAAACCGTTGGTATTTTGAAAATCCAGATGACCTATCCCAATGGTTCAACTTGAACTGTTGGGATATTTTTATCCCCACGCCTCACAACCAAACGGTTCAGTGAACCGTTGGGAAAGAAATTCCCAATGATTTTAGGGATTTTACCAACAGTTTGAAACCGCTGGTATAAGATTAATTTAAAGTAGTGGTACAAGAAGTAATCTTGCATTTAATATGATTGAACCATATGTTATTAGTGATGTCATCAATTTTTCATGTGATAAAAAGTGACAACATGATCACTCAATCATTACCATTTTTCTTGAATCCATGGCTAGTGAGAGGGATTTTACATAATCAATCTGGGATAAGAAATGACTTACTTATGATCAAATAAATATATATAAGAGAATTATTGAGATCATTCCAACATATACGAGGTCCTTATGGGGATCAATTTACTAATAATATGAATCAAATATTCCCATAAAAGAACTTTCGTCATTTAAGGATCCTATCATTTTCATATTTTACCACATGAGTGGCTTGGAAGATTGTCAAGTGTTCATCCCATAGGGCATCACTTGGTCATGTTGTTGCACCCAAGAGACTTCACATGATCACGATGACTTGTTTGAATTCCATTTAAAGATCAGGTGGTCCTATCAAAGGGTCTTTGTGTGATCAATAGATAGAGGTAACCACTTCTCATAAAAAATGTAACTCCCTTCATATAAGGATCTATATATTTTTAGGATTTCTATTACATGAACACATTAATTGGTGTTAAGTGTGTCAAAAAGCGAAACATGGGATAATAAAAATGCATATGAAGGTATTTTTGGGACATTGATGTCCTGTATGATATCATTTACCTGATCAATTCTGGATGCTGATGAACTTTCACGTGACCAAGATGGCATGTTGAAATACGTTCACATGATCAATTTATATATCACAGAAAGTTCATAAACCCATTTCTTGATCCTCCTAGGTTCATACGTCCATGAGTATTATTTAATGTTATGCGAGTTTCATGGTCTATGTGATTAATCTCCACACATTCATTCTTATTCCATCATCCCTTTATATGGAAAATAATATTTACACTTTTGGTGTTTTTTCAAACCCAAATACGTCGATTATCATTTGGTGAGTTTAAATATATAACATACACTTTATTTCTCTGTATTTCTTGTGATGATGATGGTTTGAGGATATTTCTATGAAAATCTTTTCTTAAACATAGTTTAATTTTGTTATGGTGAATGTTTTATAAAAAAAATTTATGTTCCACTGGTTATTCTCAGATAAAATGATAATATTCTTATAAAACATATTTCCTTTCCCCAGGTTAGGATATGATAATAAGATGAATATTTTATGATCTTTTGGAAACCATATGTATGAATTTAATTATGTAAATTTTGGTCCCAGAATTATAGATCCCTATAATTCATTATGTAAAGACGGATATCTCATGAAATAATAAGGGCTTGAATGGGGAGAGATCCCAGTTTAGTAAGGGAATTTGACCACAACGATTGTACTGGGAGTGATTATTGATAATGTATTTGATGGAATGTGGAAGAGACCAAATCCACTATGATATTATGGGGAGCGGCCATTGAATAAAGAAATGATTTTATATACTTATGTGTATTCCCCAAACTTATTTATTATATCAATGTTATGATCTCATAGATCATGTTTTATGATTCCTTTGTGATTATTTTATTATTAATTTCCTTGATTTATGCAATGAATCGAGATTATGATCATCAATATGTAGGTTATGGTTTTCAAATGGTATCCACTTGTTCTCATACCCTTATTCTCATGTTATGTTTAATATATCATTTATATCTACCTTATTTACCATTACTGAGTATCTAAGCTCACCATTTCTTTTGTTCCATTCCCTTTTTAGTGAAGAAAGGTTTTAAGAAAGATATATCTAAGTAAAATATTAGTTATGAAGAACACACTGGGATATGATATAGATCACTTAATAATTTTTTATATATATACATGTTTCCAAACACCCTAAACCTCTATAATTCGATCATGGATCAAAGGGTTATGTATTGAATATTAATCTAAAATGATGTAATATTTATGTCTAAAAAGTTAGGTTGTTATAGTTTGTATTATAGAATGGTTCAGTTAATCTTTTCATATAATGGTTAAAAAAATTTAGTCAAATCCCTAGGGATAAATCTATGTAGAGGAAAACATTCTAATGATTTTTAATGAACATATATAACCATGGTAAAAAATAATTTATCAGCTATTGAAATGAATGTGTCATGATTTAGACATCCAATGAATTATTTTTCTCAATCAATCACTCTAATTAACGATTAATTATGGTCATGTTAACCGTTCTATTTATAAAAAAGGATTGAAGATATGAGAATTATGTTTAGGTGGTGATAGGTTTTCTCAAGTATTGAGGTATATTATTTGATATTAGTTATATAAATTCAATTATATCATAAATAATATCTATGAATGTTATTTAATATCCTCAATAATTCGATATTGAAATAGTATAGAAATCCCCTAATGGTATAATGATATCATCTCAAACTTATGATTCATAACTAATTAATGTTTGTGGTAATGTTCTTACAAAAATATCAAAATTATCCATATTTAGTAATTTGATGTTATTTGAGGCATGTATCAGATTTCTATACATAAAGCCAATATTCATTTCTAAAGAAGGAAATTCACATTTGATATTCAAATCCAACCTATGATCTTATATCAGTGTGGAAAAAAATATGATCTTATAATTGAAATTGCATCAATTATATGGGTCCAGATTCCAATCCAAATGGTTTTTTTCCAAATACCCCATATATAATGAACATAATTGAGTTATAGGAATTAAAGAGGAAACTATAAGTGAATATGGATAAGGGATTCATTCATCCAAGTGCATCACCATGAGGCGAACCTGTTCTATTAATTAAGAACAAAGACAGATGGATGTGACACTATATTGATTATGGTTAATTGAAAATGACCACTATCATGAATAAGAATCATATACCACATATGAATGATTTTTTTGAACAATGATGAGGATATTGATATTTTTCTATGATTGGACTTCTACTTTATATTGTTTGTTAAAAATAAAAAATGAAGAGATACCCAAGAAAAAATTCCATACAAGGTAGGGACACTATGAATTTAAAGTTGTTACACTTGTTTATACTAGTTCACCTTCTATATTAATTGATTTTATGAATATTTTCCATAGATATTTCCTTAATATGTTTTTAATAGTATTTAAAGATTATATTATTATATATTTAAATAGGACAGAAGACCTTGAAGATCACCTGGGGGGTGTATTGATGACTCTAAGGAAAAAGAAATTGTATGAATGGTTTACCATGTTTCAATTTTGCCTATAAAAGGTTTCATTTTGGGGATTTACAAACTCGAGAAAGGTTATATCAAGGGATCCATAAAAGATGAATATTATTGAATGTTCTCCTTAAAAAAACACTTTGTCTAATATCCATATATTTATTTCTTTTTTTGGATATTACTGATTCTTTTAATAGATAAATTTGATGATAATTTCAAGTAAATAAATAGAATTTACTTAGTAAGCTATGCTTACACTACCATATTGTGGAGAAATGTTTAATATCTATAGTGATGAATCAAAGAGGGGAATATGATGTTTACTCATCAAGAATAATATAGTAATTTTGTATTACTCATTAAAAATGAAGGTTCATGAGAAAAAAATACCCAACAAATGATTTTTTGATATCCATGATACTTTTTCCATTAAATATACAAAGTAATTTTTTTGTGGACAATTTTGTGACATGTATACTAATAAAAAAATTAATGTACAAATTCACTCAAAAAGAAATAAATATGCACCAGAGAAGATGGTTGAAGATGAATAATGATTATAACTTCTTAATAAATTACCAACCTGAGAATGTATGCAATATAGAAGATGATCTAAGACAAAATGGTAATGCTAGCTTATCTATGATAAGTATCACAAATATATAGTGTTTCTTGAATTGAAATCAATGAAACATGAAATATTGAAGGAAGGGGTGATATCATATCTTTATCAAATTAGTGTCCAAACATCTATCCAAGTGAGGATTAAAGAGGTAGAGAAGGATAATGTATTGAAACAAAAGAAGGTGAGAATTATTTCTATGTTTAAACATGATTATAATGGAATAATGAGGTTTAAGATCCATGTATGTGTTCCATCAATACCATACATGAAGAATGGGTTGTTGGATGAATCTCATAGTTCAATATTTTTTATTTTTCCATGAAGTATGAATATATATAGGGATGTTAAAGAGTATTTTTGTTGGGAAAACATGAATAGAGATATTTTAGAGTATGTATCTTTGTGGATGGAATGTCACTAGGTTAAGGTTGAGAGAATGAATTCTAAGTGGATGTTGAAACCCTTACCCATACTAGAATGGAAATGGGAAAAAATAACCATGATTTTTTTAATTGGACACCCCAAAAACATTTAAAGGACATAATGTTATTTTATTTATATTTGATCACCTAAAAAAGTCATCAAAAGAAAATAATATTAGGAAATTTTTTTCTCTTGTGCATAATTCTAGGATTTATATTAAGGAAGCATTAATGATTTAGGGATTACAACATTGTATTATATATTATTGATATCTAAGGTTTACCTTGATTTTATTTTTAAGTATTCAAGAATATCTAGATTCAGAGTTATGTTTTTTTTTACTTGTTACCATACTCATATACATGGTTTGTATGAGAGAACCATTCAAACCTTGAAGGATATGCTGATATATTGTTCTACATATTTCAAAGGGTTTGTGATCAACACCTTCCCTTAGTTCGGATTTTATACAAAAATATCTTCCACTCAATCATTCATATGGATCATTATAAATCCCTATATAGAAAGAATTGTAGAACTCCCATGTGATGTGATGTATTTTGGAGATGGAAAGATATTGATGCATGAGCTAGCAGATGAAATTTCCATTAAAGTAAGATTCATTATATATCACAACAAGGCAGTTTAGAGTTCATATAAAAGTTATACTAACAATCATTAGTGAAATATGGAATTAGAATATGGTGAGAACGTATTATTATAAATTTTACATGGAATAAGGTTATGAGATTTGAAATAATGGTATGTTGATCCCTAGGTATATTTTCCCATTTTATATTCTTCATTAAATAGGAATTGTAGCTTATTTCTTGGTGTTTCTACTAATCCTCTCTCAAGTTCATGATGTGTTCCATTTATCTCTCCAGAAAAATTATTTACATAATTCTTCATATATATAAAATAAAACGTAGTATTATTGGATCATGATATTTAATATGATGAAAAATAGGTATAATTATTAGATCATAGATATTAAGTTCTACAGAATAAGGCTACTCACCTCTTTAATGGTCTCCGATGGAATATGAAATTCGAAAATGCTACATGGGAAACTGAGGATGTGATGAAACTAAGATACACATAGTTTTTATATTTAACTTAATTAATTTATGGGGGAAATTAATTTTAATGGTATTTGAATGCAACACCCCTATATTTAATGAACTATTTTTCTTTAAATAAATATAATTTCATCGATATATTGCACTACAAGAAAACATGAGCCTAAATGAACCATAATATAGTTTTTAGTTACAACCTTTCTATTAAATTATTATAACTACTTGGAATAAATAAATTTCAAAATTTATGATTAAATATTTTTGATGAAGCAAATATATTGATAAATAAACACTCAATTGTCTGTAAAGTCTTTATATACTTCAAAAATACAGTTTCCCTCAAAATGTTTTTTATTGATATTTTTTAACAAAATAAAATAATTTATTATTATCACTTTTAAAAAATTAATATTTAAAATTGAAATTAATTTTTAAAATTATCATTTTTAAAATTATCATATAGTTAAATTTTGTTAATTTTCTGAAAAAAACTTCTTTTTCGATTAATAGTGAAAATGATGATTTTTATTTAAAACTATGTTCTACTTATAGAATTAAAAAAATACATTTTTTTATATTGTTTAAAAAGTATAAATATTTAAACTATATTATTAATAATAAAATTTTGGTCATTGGCATAAATTTTATTATGAATTTGGATATAAATTTTTTTATTCTTAAGAAAACATTTTTTTTAAAATGTTGTTCTTCAAATTTTATCAGTTAATTGTTAAAATTATTTATACCAATTAAATAAATTGAATCTAAAAAAATGGATCAATATCTGGGATAATGTATTTCAATTTTTGTGAATAATTCCCTTTTTTTATCAATATAAATAGTAATAATAGTAAATTTTTGTTCCCACTCCATATGTAAAATGGGTTATTTAGTGTCAAAATAATTCTGATAAGCCTTAAAATTACCTAAAAACATCCCTTTATTTAATTTTATTTTTCTATTTCATTGATAATCATCCAAAATCTAAATATATTTCATTTTGTCCATTTAAGTTTTATTCTTTATCTTTATAATATTTATGTATAAAATAATGTAAAAAAAGTCAGTTTCTTACTTTCAAAATCTATAGTAATTTTTTTATTGGAATAAGAAAAAATTATTTTTAGATATAAATATTTATTTGACATATTAAGGAATTTTTTAATCATGGATTTTTTTAAAATTTTTGTGATGAAATTATTACCTTAAATGTTTATCAGACGCTGAAAAAGTTCTTATGAAAGCAGTAGAAATATCAAGTAAATAAATTTAAAAACATTAATGTAATATTGTATGCAAGAGTTACAATGTCCCAAGAAATTTATGGACAAAAAAACTCATATTATTTTTTTTCAAAGTTTTTTATTCTAATTCCTTTTATTTTACTTTTATTTCAATATGAAATTAAATGATTAGTTTTAAAAATTAAATTCTTGATGCTTTATATTAAATAATATTTTTTGTTACTTAAAATTCATAAAATTCCTTTATTTACTCAAGTGAATGGTATGAGGTTTAAATTATCACCCATTTTCCTTTTATGAGTCACTTTTCTTTTTATAGTCACATTGTTTATCCCTAAATAGTAAAAAATCTATCACAGTAATTTACTAAAGGGTTGAGAGGACATAAAACTAATAGATAAGGGTGAAAAAATGGCCAATAATTATCTAAATTTTTTATAAGATTATTTATACTTAGGAACATCTAAAATTTTAATTATATTAATTTAGATTCATTTACACATAAAAATAATTTATATTAATTTAATACTCTACATAACTCCACGAGTGTGCCTCCTTAGGGAAATTGGTTTTGGTATATTATTGATACCAAAGGCACCTAGATGCGGGGGAGGGTCTTGGGAATATGATTGGGTATTAATTGGAAAATATTCAAGGCTTGGAATGAGTAAATATAAGAGGTGGTGAGAGGTTATAATTATAGGGGGGAGAGGGAGGTTTCTTGATTATTTTATTCAATAGTTTATTATTTTGGAATAAGACTATGAATAGTTTGAACCTTGTCAATAAATATATTAAAATAATAAAAAAGAGTTGTATATTTCTGTCTTACATCAAACATACATCATCCATGACTAAATAATTCTTGAATTTGTTAAATACAATAAATTATCATATTTCAATATTCATCAAATATTCAACTATTTTAGAAAAATATTAAAAGTTAACCCTAAATATTTTTCAATGTGTATAATTAAAAATGAACACCATTTTATAAAAATAATTTTCTAAATATGAGAAATTTTATTTTTAATTAAATTTATCATTTACTTTGAAAATACCATTTTTAAAATTATAACTTATTTTATAATACATTAGAAATTTAATTAAGTTCTCATAAAATTATATTATAATCATAAGAAAATAAAATATTAATATTTGAATCTATTTTATTTTAATAAACTTTCTTTTAAATGATTAACTTAATTATACAATTTAAAGAAAAAATTTACATTTTATAAAACTACCAACACTTAATTAATAATTTTTGAAACATTTATTTACTTATATTATGATATAATTATACAATATTATCATTTATAAGACACATAAATTTTATTTATACTTTTATAGATGGGATTACAATTATATTGGTCAGATTACTATTCCTAATTGTCACATTACTGTTCCAATGGCCAAGTTGCTGATCAATTTGTATAGGATTGTTAACTTCTAGTAATACCTATTATTTCATTAAATCATCATTTATAATGTTTTTATTGTGTTCTCTATTTTATTTTATGTGATTTATACTATATTGAATAATTATAAGAAGTGAGATTCCATTGATTAAATTTTGGGTTGTCACATTCTTCCCCTTTATGAAATGTCTCCCTCAAAATTTCTTTTACAAAAACCAGTGATGGTACTTCTCCTCTATTTCTTCCTTGAGTTCCAATGTTACATAATCATAATTATTGTTCCATCATAATACTTTGACCAAGTTTGTAGTCTTATTTCATAGAACATTATCACTATGGTATAATATCTTCACCAATTTCTTCTTGTAAGAGAGATCATTTTCCAACACTACCACCTCTAGATTTAGAACATGTGAGGGATATGGTATATTCTTCCTCAAGAGGGAATACTAGAATATGCCATGTACTTGGGACATGGTATGTGGAAGAGAATGTCTATTGGCCATAAATATGTATTGATCATGAATCTCAAAGGGGCTAATATACCTAAGACTCAACTTTCCTTTCATCCAAAATCTTATGATCCTCTTCCATAGAGATATGTGAAGGAATATTATGTCTCCAACCTCAAACACTAGGTCTCGTCGTTGATTGTCTATATAGTTCTTCTATCGACTTCGGGCTTCCTTGATGTGCTATTGAATGGTTTTCACCTTATATACCATTTCTTTGACAATTTCATGTCCTAGTAACTTATGTTTGTCGACTCTATCTGTGAATGTCGGTGTTCTACATCTTTTTCCAAGAAGGGATTCATAGGATCCATTTGAAAGCTCGAGTGGTAACTATTGTTGTAAGGGAACTCATCGAGTGGTAGATTTTGGTCCCATCATCCTCTGAATTCCATAGAATATTTTCTGAAAATGTAGTCCAATGTATGAATATTCCATTCAGATTGGCCATATGTTTTAGAATGATAGGTCGTGATGAATCTTAGCTTAGTGTTCAGTTCATGTTGGAGAGTTCCTAAACATGGAGGTCAATATTAGATCTCGATTGGATACAATAGAGAGTGGTTCTCCATGAAGCCTTGCTAGTTATCTGATGTATATCTATGCATGTTTAGCCCATGATAAGTCCTCCTGAATTTTGATAAACTGCACTATCTTTGTAAGATGACCCACAACAACCCATATAGCATTGTTTTCTCTTGATTACGTCGTATGTCTGGTGAAAAATTCCTTATTGATATTTTCCCATTTTTATATTGGTATGGGTAATGGTTATACATCCCTTTAGATGTTTTCCTTTCATCCTTCACTTGCTAATATACCAGACACTTTGTTGTATACTCATCGATCTCCTTCTCCATATTGTCCCAATAATAGTTCTCTTAGTGATCTCAATACAATTTTGTGCTCCCTAGATGAATAGAGAATGTTGACCTATGTGCATCATTAAGAATGTCATTCTTATATTTCTATAGGATAATACACATATTCATGGCCCAATTCTAATGACTCCCTCCTTATACAACTTGAACTCCATGGATTTTTTTATTTCTAATAGATTTGACCTTTTTTGTAATTTTCACATCATTTCTTTGAGAATATTTTATATTGTCCACCAGGGATGGTTGATGAATCATTTGAAAAAAAATTGATGACGTTACTTCCTTAATGATTCACATGTTTATCCTTTGTAGGTCTAAGAAGATTATATCCTTCTCAATTCTCATCATTGATAAAGATGCACGACTCTTTCAACTTAGAGAATCATAAACCTTATTTTCTTTACCATGATGGTAGGGAATTGAGCAGTCATAATCTTTGATGATATCTAACCATATTTTCTTCCCAATATAAAGATCCTTATATATGAATATATTTTTATGCTCTTATGATTAGTATATATATTACACTTATCCCTATAATGATAATGCTTCCAGATTTTCAACCCAAAGATCAGAGCCACCAACTCCATGTCAGACGTAGGATAATTTGGATCATGAATTTTCAAGTTCCATGATACATATTCTATCAATTTATAACTTTTCATTAGTACACAACCGAATACGCTCTTTAAAGAATAAATTTATATCACAACGAGTTCCCCACTTTTCATATGTGTGAGTACTAGAGTGGTGATACGCCTCTTTCTTAATTCTATAGATTAGTCTTCACATTCAATAATCCCAAAACAACTTCTCCATTTTGATTCAACTTGGTTATTAGGTTTTATAATCATGAGAAGTTCATAAAAAACAATTGTAATAGCCAACTGGACCCATAAAACTATTTATGTTAATTACAAAAGATGGATTAGTCCACACTTCTATTTCATTTATCTTGGAAGGGTCTACAAATATTCTTTTGCGGGTGATAACATGCCCCAAGAAATATACTTTCTTCATCCATAACGCACATTTACGATACTCTTTAATATTTTTTCTCCCTTCACGCAGTCTTTTAAATAGTATTCAAATGGTCTTCATGTTTCCCTTTATTCTTGGAGTATATCATAATATCATCAATAAAGACTACTAGGTTTTTTTAAGGTAATTGCTAAAGACAATATTCATTAATTAGATGAATATTTCTAGAGAATTAGTGAGTCTAAAAGAAATAACTATGAATAATAGTGTACATACAAAAGATGGATTGGTCCAACTGATATCCTAGATGATGTATTCGGTCCCCAACCATAGTCTACACTGGTTGCATACCCAAATATGGTTACATTTCATCCTGCACTAGTTATTGATAACAATTTGGAAGTAGCATCGGTTCAGTTGGATCCATCTTCTCCTACCTCTAGTACTGTGAAGGCTAGCCTTGGAGGAGGTAAGAAGGTCGTTTCTCTTGAAGAAGTTTCCTTTATCCTGAAACATTCAGTCACTCATCCTATTCAGATATTGAATGGGTTCAGTGTTCAATCCAATGTAGAGTCGGATAAGAAAGAAGTTCACTCATCCTAGATGATGTATTCGGTCCCAGGCGAAGCTTGATTTCATTTCTTCAGAACTCTGTTGTCGTAAAGCTGCGTTGGTTTCTGTTCTTGAGAACAAACAACAGTCTGGGACTATTAATAAATTCGCTGCCAAGATTGGTATCCCCAAGTGCATGCATGGGGAGCCTGAAAACCATCATATTTGGATTTTCTAGAATAATTTGATCACAGTGGTGAAAGTGGTTATATCCAATCAACATATTTCTATTATTGTCAGCTTGAATAATTCCAGCTTAATCATATCCTTTCTTTAACCGAAGTGCCGTGCGAAAGAGAGAGAACTTATCTAGCTAGAGCTGGAAAATCATGATACGGGTGACATGTCTTGGCTTGTTGGTGGATATTTCAACGTCATTATAGATCCATCTGAGAAGAAGGGAGGAATGGTTTATCCGTGGAAGGAGAGACAAGATTTTGTAAGCTTCTCACCCCGTAACGGTCTTCTTGACATGGAGTACATAGTTGCTAATTTCATATGATGCGATAACCAAAAGGGGGGATCGTTGTATGTGGTGTCATTTGTATCATTGTTTGGCTACCAATCAATCCATTTGCATCCTTTCCAAATGCAAATTTTGAGCATCTTCTTGGGGCTTTATCTAATCATTCTCCTTTGTGCATTAGCCTAGATGATAATTATGCACGGAACAATCATCTCTTCTATTCAGGGTGGTGGACAGTTGACCCTAGCTATCATGTTGTAGTTCAGTCTTCACGGGGTATATTTATGAATGAAAGATCTTGGGTCGGGTTTCGTAACAGGCTTCTGTGCTTGAAAGTGGACCTCATTATTTGGGAGGCCAACAAACCCTCTCGTTTTCAAGATATCAATGCTATTAAGGGGGATATTGAAGAGGCTGAGAGGAATCTTGAATCACATTAGGATGATGACATTTTTCATTTTTTGATTAACATGATGTCTCACATTTCTGAAGTGCTTCTTGAACAAGAAAGAACTTTTAGAGGGAGATCCAGAGTGACTTGGCTCAGAGAGGGAGATCGTAATACTACCTTCTTCCAGGCATGCATACGAGAGTGGAAAAGACACATTTCTCCATATATACTGCTTGAAGATGGTTCCTTTTCTTTCGACCCACAAGTTGTAGGAGGTTTCGCTGCATCTCATTTTTCCTCTTTACTTGCTGGCATTAATCCTTGCATTCAAGGTGTTTATCCTACATGGCACACTGATTTCTTTGAAACTTACATCACTGTGTATCTACTTATTCAAATGGTATTATAGAGGGAATACCAGATGAGTGGGAGGCTCTCTTTTTTGAATTCTGGAAGATCCCTGAGTCCGGATGGTTTCCCAAGGTCTTTCTACATTAATTCATGGGACATTGTTAAAAATGAACTTATTGAAATCATCCAGGATTTCTTCCGTGGTTGAAGTCTGCCTAGAGTTTTTTATGCCACTTATTTGATCCTCATTCCAAAGGTCAATAATCCTTCCTCACTCAAGCAGTTTTTTCCAATTATCATGTGAAACTTGCCTTATAAATTACTTGCTTCGATTATCCACAAGTGATTATCCATACACCTACCAAAAATGGATAAATGAGGAACAACATGGTTTGATTCGTGGAAGATCTACTAAGGTTTCCATTTACATTTATCATGAAATGATAAGTGATATTAATAAGAAGGTCCCTGGGTCCAATATTGCTATCAAAATGGATATTACAAGGCATATGATAAGATTAAGTGGTGTTTCATAATCAAAGTTATGTGGGGTATGTGTTTTTCAGAGAAAGTTATTGATCTTATTTTTAGGTGCATGAGTTCTCCTTGGTTTTCTATAATCTTCATGGGGAAAATCTATTTGTCACGACCCGTCCTCGGGGCCGTGCCGTGACTACCCCAAGCCTGCCTTCCATAGGCCAGGGGCTGGAGACTAGCACCAAGGCGTAAATCCCGGTAAAAAGGGAAGGCATTGCTTTTGTAAAGTAAACAATCACACAGAGTACAAGCGGAAGAAGTAAACACGAAGTAAAAACTGAGTACAACAGTAAGTGCGGAAAGTAAAAAGGGGGTCGGAAATACAAGCCCAACTGTAAAGTACAACTCGAAAACAAAAACAGCAACTGAAAAAGTAAAAGCAGCTACGCCGAGTCGTCCTCTGGAAATCCTAACTGAAGGGTGGGTACAGATAGCTCCACAGCTCCTTGGGTCCCGCCGTCCGCTCCGTGTACATCCCGCCCAGTGGTCCACCTCAAGGTACCGTCCTGCTTTGCATGCCTCAACCACGATCAACGCTGTCCGTCGTCTGCAACCAACACAACGAGGTGCTGGCATAGCCCGTGCATGGGTGAGTATAACGATACTCAGTAGGGACCCCGAGACCCTCAAGATCTCACTAAACCAACAAGGATAACCACAAGAAGATCTCAACAGATAACCTCAAGAAGATCTCAACAGATAACCTCTACTTAGATATATGCCCATACATATACCTAAGTTATCAAGTAACCCATCTCAATCATGAGGAAACACAAGGATTGTGAAATCAACGGATAACCACTACCCAGGTATATGCCCATACATATACCTAAGTTATCAAGTGACCCATCTCAATCATGAGGTAAACACAAAGGTCAAAAGTCTCAGCTCAAACCAGGATTTTCATTATCGAAACTGTAACTGCTGAAGAGCTCCGTCTCTAGAGTGTACAGTGGTCCTGTCACGACTCCGAGGTACTTCTCACTAACCTAAGACTGCTGAGGTACTCCTCCTATCGAGTACCGCGGGCCTGCCACCTCACACAGTAGTGCTTCCCGCCGGGGTCTGCCACCCAACACAGTAGTTCTCCTCCCTCATAGCCTACAGAGGTACTCCTCCTGTCGAGTACCGTGGGTCTGCCACCTCACATAGTAGTGCTCATCCGCTATGGGTCTGCCACCTCACAAAGTAGTGCTCCCCACTGGGCTACGTAAGTCACTCCGAATCGAATCGGACAAGCAGTCTTCAGGTCTCGGCCGGCTACACGGTCTCCGTACTCCGTACGCTCGTCTCAGGGATGGTCCGCTCCACGAGCTACAAGTCGATACTCCAAGTATCTCAAAGTCCCACGAAGAAGTATCTCAAAGGACCGCCTCGTCATAGGGGTCTCAACGCAACAGGCGGCGCGTCAATCGGACGCCCGGTCTGTGAGTTATTAGCCTTTTCGTCCTAGGGGCCCGGTTGGTTTCGTAAGAGAACCAATCCGGTCGTATCTCAATTGTACCACGAACTCCCATAGGGTATGCTCATAGGGACCGTTTCTCAACGTGATCACCAACGCCGCTGATGGTTCATCAAACGGACGTCTAGTCTAAAAGATATCAGCTTTTCCGTTCCAGGGGCCCGGTTAGATTTCGGGTGCGATCCAACCCAGCCACTACCAACTGTATCCAAAACTCAGGCGAAGGATGCCAAAAGTTCCGTATTGTGAACAGGAACGCAACGAGACAGATAGCGTGTCAATCGGACGCTCGGTCTGTGAGTTATTGGCCTTTCCGTCTCACACCCACCTTGGGAAACTTCCCAGGAGGTCACCCATCCTGATCACTACTCTAGGCCAACCACGCTTAACTATGGAGTTTTAACCACGTAGGCTCCCGAAAAAGAAGGTGCACCTTGAGTATAATATACCGAAATGACCGTCTCGATCTAAGGATCGCGTTGCCACTGACGGTTCGTCATTCGGAGATTCGTAGCCCGAGATATGGGCGAAAAACCGAAACTCGTCCGAAACCGGGGGGTCTGAGCCCGGACCGACCCGGCCCGACCCCCCCTGGTCCGACCCGAACCGGGTCAACCCGACCTGGTCTCGCTGGACCCGGCCCGACCGGCGGTGCGGCCAGCGCGGCGGCGTGGCCCGGCGCGGCGGCGCGGCCTGGGCGCCGCACGTGCGCCGCACGCAGGGGGGTAAAGTCCCCCCGGGTTTTGTGGATCTCGGCCGGCCTTAGGCCGGCCGTTTTTCTTCCACACGCGGGACCCGTGGGTCCCGCCTCCTAAGCAAACCGGCGGCCGACACGGCCGGCGAGGCCGGCCGCCTCTGGCTACTCCGCCGCGGCCGTAGGGCCGCGGCTCTTCCTTATCCGCCGGCGGCCGGTTTTCCGGCCACCCTTTCCAGCTCTGCCGCGGCTCAACCCGCGGCCCTTGTTCGATTGGCACGGCGCGACGGCGCCGCGCCCCTCCGCCGTGGCCCGACTCCGGGCGCGGTCTCTTTCGCCTTCAACGGCGCAGCGCGACAGCGCCGTGTTTCTTTGTCCTGTCCCATACTGGTCGTAGTTTCTTCTTTTCTGCGCGGTGCAACGACACCACGTTACCCCGCTCCAATTCGCAAGGAAACAAAAATGAACATAGGAGGGGGGTTCGACCGTGTTTGTGCGGTCCGAACTCCTCACGTTAAATTGATAGCAATCGGCCTTTAATGAACGATAAACTTTCACAATCTTTTTAATTAAATAAAAAGATTTGGAATCATGGCCCGACAAATAAAAACCTTCAAGTTCGAAGGAGAGTTCCACATAACTTTAAAAAGTTAAAACCCCTACCTTGATTTAAGAGGTGACGAGATTCGGCGTCGTGAAAAGAGATGTCACGGAAGAAGACGTCGTCGGTGTCGCGGGTATGGCGTCGCGGAAGATGGTTCCCGAGAACGTGTTGTTCTTCGTCGATGTCCGATTGTTCTTCGCGTTCTTCGTCAAGAAGATGAAGAAACTTCAAGACTTCTAAGCCTTTTCTCAAAAAGCTCTCAAACAACACAACCCAAAACAAATAAAATAAGTTCTCCACTTATTTTATTAACTTCACAAGGCTTTTGAAATTCAAGTGTTTGAAATTCAAAAGACACATACAACTCACCACATTAAATTCAACTCATTTACGACATAAGTTATAACTAAGTCAAATTCATTTAAGTGGGAGTTGAGGGGTTTTAGAGGATATGAAGAGGTGGGGTTCGTGTGGGCCCCACCACCCTCATAACCTCCCAAGGGATGTTGGGTGGTTACCCAACTTCCACCATGAGCTACTACTTAGAGTAAGTTAATAAAAATTGTAGTGTAGTTATAAAATAAACTTCCACAATTTTTATAATCAACACTCGTGTAAACGCAACTCTGGAACAGGAGTTCCTAAGCAATAACCGGCGCTGCGAGTTCATCGGTGCCCTCGGAATTCGATTCCGAGCACCGGTTCAAAAGTTAGAAATTCCCGCTCGTTCGTTTACTGAACGTACCCGAGCCAAACTTCGGAAATTAATTCTGGGCACACCGGGCCTCGGAATCAGGCGCCGTCAGAAACTGCGTTCTTGTAAAATTCCAAGAAAATTAAGAAAAAAATTTCCTTGAAATTTGCGGGTCTTTACATTACTCCCACCACAGGGATTTACGTCCCCGTAAAGCTTCACCACAAACTTAGGGAAACAAAGGCGTTACTGAGCACGCATCTGAGCCTTCCGCTCCCATGTGCTCACCTGGAGGTTCCCGTACTGCCAAAGAAAGCTCACCCAAGGAATCGATCGTCCTCGTAGGATCCACTCCTCTCGATCCTCGATCCCCACTGGAACCTCCATGAAAGACACCCCATCGCCATCGTCCAGCTCCTCATGGTCGATGGTATGCGAAGGGTCGAGCACGTATCTCCTTAGTTGAGATACGTGGAAGTCGTCGTGCACATGGTGCAACTGCGGGGAATGGGTCAAGCGGTAAACCACCCCGCCTACCCAGCTGGGGACCTAAGAAGGTCTGCTGAACCCCGGAGATAACTTGCCGCCTTGGCCACATCTCCATAAACCTCGTCGAGGTGAGACCCGTATAAGGACGTGATTGTCATCCTCGAACTCCAGAGGTCTCCATTTTCTGTTAGAACTAGAACTCGAAAGGCTGCTGCCACGAGGGTAAGGTTGACCGACTCAAGAGTGATCGGTCGCACCCTCCTGTGCAAGAGTTACCCTGCGCTGCCTGGGGTTTCCTTTTCCGCCGACCAAGGAAAACCCATCCCGACGTTTGCCTAAAACCGTCAATTTGAGTATGAACAGTTATTGCCCATTCCGTACTCAAACTAACGTTGTAAGGCCTCGACGCTACCACCAAGAGATTCCAACCGAAACTCTCGCCTCGAGGGTCTGACCACACCATCGGCGTAAGTGTGATTATCGAGTCTCCTCCCAAGGTATCTCCAGACGTGAGGGTCAAGTCCACGGCTTACCGGAAACTCTAGGTCTGGAACAAGATTTGTGAAAGCAAGGAATGATTCACATCGACGTCTGTTATTACAATAGCTAGTAGTGGACACAGACTGTCCCTTGAATCATTTCTAGAGCCATTGGGTCGCACTCCTTGACCGCATGCAGCCGCACTCTTCCTCCACCCTCCAGCTCCCTGAGCCTGGCAAGAATAACTAAGGCGGGTGGTTGTACAATGTTAGGATGTACACCACCTCATGCTGCTCTCCTAGCTCTACCTCCACGTCTGCTGCTTCGTAGACTCATCTCTCCTTTAAGCTTCCTCTTCTTTAACACGCCCGAGTCTCTAAGACTGGCACCGGTTTCCTGTTTCTTACTGCACTGTGCAGTCTTCATCCTCTCTTGGATGTCCTGGACCTCCTTTAGTCTCACAAGAGCTGCTATGATTTCTTCTTTGCCGATAAGAGAAACCCGGTCTCATCCCCTGGATGAACCACATTCGTTGCCTAATACAGTCAATCCTGACATGAATGATGCATTCATGCCATGGATGACGTCGTAAGGCCTCGACGTAACTACTAAGAGATCCAACTGTCACTCTCTCCTCCAAGGGTCGAGTCACACTTTCGGCATCAGTGTGAGGTCACTGGGTCCCCTCCAGTAGAAATCTCGAAAGTGAGGGTCAAGTCAACAGTTTAACCGGGACCACTCAGTATCAACCAAACAAAAGGGACAGGAAAGAAAACATCTCAAAGATAAGTGTCTTTTTATTATTGCAGATCATAGTACAAGACACGAATACAACAGCAACATGGAACTAGAAGTACAAGGAACGTATCCACTAGTTCCGCTCCTGTCCACCTGCTCCCGGAGCTCTACTGCCTTGGTGGCTCCTCCAAAGCCTTCAGATCAACTGTACGAGGAGTCGGACAGTCACGTTCCAGGTGACCCTTTCCGCCGCATGAGTAACACAACCTGCTTCTGGCACGCCTATCTCTGTTCCCACCCCGGGTGCCCCGCACCACCGGTCCTAAAACCCGAGATCGTCCAACTGCTAGTCTGGTCCTCCTGGACCTCTGCATCATCTGTCTACTGCCCACAGATGACTCGACTACTGATCAAAAAAAAAAACACGCGGCAAAGGCAGAATCTCCTGTACACGCTCGGGGTGTAGAGCTACTGGAACAAACTCCACCCTGAAGAAGGTCTCGAAGTCTTCCCATGCGAAGTTCATCCCGTCGCAAAACTGAAACAAGTGGCTCCACCACCTTCCTGCTGCTGCCTGAAGGAGGCTGGTAGCAAAGATCGCCATGAAGTCTGTCGGCGTCCCCACTAGCCTGAAGACTCTCACCACAGCCTCCAGCCAAACCTCAGCCGCCTGCGGGTCTGTCTCTCCCCGGAACCTGGGTGGCCTCTGGCGCTGGAACTCGTGCAGCGCGCTCAAGAATCGTGCATCACCTACTGCTGGGGCTGGTGGCATCGGTGGCCCAACGGGTAGCAGTACCGCTGGTGCCTCCGCTGGTGCCTCAACTGCAAGAGGGCCCTGTACCGAAGCCTCGTCGCTCGACAGGCTGTCAGCATGCACATCCCTCTAGGCTCTAGCTGGTCGTCCGTGAAAAGGCATCCTGAAAGAAACATCGTGACACGGTCAAACGTTTATACCTGGTGAGCTGACCTGGTTTGAGCTGTTTTAAGGGAAAACCTTTGAAAACACACACGCAATCAGTGTTTTCGTGCACAAAGTCGGAAATCAGTTGTCAGGGTCCTGGTGTATGGATACGTCGGCCGCCCGCACCAACACTAGACTCCCTAAACTGAAATCCACACTCGGTACTCTTAACACTATTGCTTCACAGAAATAAAAAGTCAGAGTCATAAGTTCTGCGGTAGAACCGAACTCCTTTGATACCAATTTGTCACGACCCGTCCTCGGGGCCGTGCCATGACTACCCCAAGCCCGCCTTCCATAGGCCAGGGGCTGGCGACTAGCACCAAGGCGTAAATCCCGGTAAAAAGGGAAGGCATTGCCTTTGTAAGTAAACAATCACACAGAGTACAAGCGGAAGAAGTAAACACTAAGTAAAAACTGAGTACAACAGTAAGTGCGGAAAGTAAAAAGGGGGCCGGAAATACAAGCCCAACTGTAAAGTACAACTCGAAAAGGAAAACAGCAACTGAAAAAGTAAAAGCAGCTACGCCGAGTCGTCCTCTGGAAATCCCACCTGAAGGGTGGGTACAGATAGCTCCACAGCTCCTTGGGTCCCGCCGTCCGCTTCGTGTACATCTCGCCCAGTGGTCCACTTCAAGGTACCGTCCTACTCTGCAAGCCTCAACCACGATCAACGCTGTCCGTCGTCTGCAACCAACACAACGAGGTGCGGGCATAGCCCGTGCAAGGGTGAGTATAACGATACTCAGTAGGGACCCCGAGACCCTCAAGGTCTCACTAAACCAACAAGGATAACCACAAGAAGATCTCAACAGATAACCTCAAGAAGATCTCAACAGATAACCTCTACTTAGATATATGCCCATACATATACCTAAGTTATCAAGTAACCCATCTCAATCATGAGGAAACACAAGGATTGTGAAATCAACGGATAACCACTACCCAGGTATATGCCCATACATATACCTAAGTTATCAAGTGACCCATCTCAATCATGAGGTAAACACAAAGGTCAAAAGTCTCCGCTCAAACCAGGATTTTCATTATCGAAACCGTAACTGCTGAAGAGCTCCGTCTCTAGAGTGTACAGTGGTCCTGTCACGACTCCGAGGTACTGCTCACTAACATAAGACTGCTGAGGTACTCCTCCTGTCGAGTACCGCGGGCCTGCCACCTCACACAGTAGTGCTTCCCGCCGGGGTCTGCCACCCAACACAGTAGTGCTCCCCCCTCATAGCCTACAGAGGTACTCCTCCTGTCGAGTACCGCGGGTCTGCCACCTCACATAGTAGTGCTCATCCGCTATGGGTCTTCCACCTCACAAAGTAGTGCTCCCCACTGGGCTACGTAAGTCACTCCGAATCGAATCAGACAAGTAGTCTTCAGGTCTCGGCCGGCTACACGGTCTCCGTACTCCGTACGCTCGTCTCAGGGAGGGTCCGCTCCACGAGCTACAAGTCGATACTCCAAGTATCTCAAAGTCCCATGAAGAAGTATCTCAAAGAACCGCCTCGTCATAGGGGTCTCAACGCAACAGACGGCGCGTCAATCGGACGCCCGGTCTGTGAGTTATTAGCCTTTTCGTCCCAGGGGCCCAATTGGTTTCGTAAGAGAACCAACCCGGCCGTATCTCAACTGCACCCCGAACTCCCATAGGGTATGCTCATAGGGACCGTTTCTCAACGTGATCACCAACGCCGCTGACGGTTCATCAAACGGACGTCCAGTCTGAAAGATATCAGCTTTTCCGTTCCAGGGGCCCGGTTAGATTTCGGGTGCGATCCAACCCAGCCACTACCAACTGTATCAAAAACTCGGGCGAAGGATGCCAAAAGTTCCGTATTGTCAACAGGAACGCAACGAGATAGACGACGTGTCAATCGGACGCCTGGTCTGTGAGTTATTGGCCTTTCCGTCTCACACCCACCTTGGGAAACTTCCCAGGAGGTCACCCATCCTGATCACTACTCTAGGCCAAGCACGTTTAACTATGAAGTTTTAACCACGTAGGCTCCCGAAAAGGAAGGTGCACCTTGAGTATAGTATACCGAAATGACCGTCTCGATCCAAGGATCGCGTTGCCACTGACGGTTCGTCATTCGGAGATTCGTAGCCCGAGATATGAGCGAAAAACCGAAACTCATCCGAAACCGGGGGGTTTGGGCCCGGACCGACCCGGGCCGACCCCCCCCTGGTCCGACCCAGTCCAGCTGGACTCGGCCCGGCCGGCGGCGCGTCCCGGCCCGCACGGCGGCGTGGCCCGGCGCGGCCCGACGCGGCGGCGCGGCCTGGGCGCCGCACGTGCGCCGCACGCGGGGGGTTAAAGTCCCCCCGGGTTTTGTGGATCTCTGCCGGCCTTAGGCCGGCCGTTTTTCTTCCACACGCGGGACCCGCGGGACCCACGGGTCCCGCCTTCTAAGCAAACCGGCGCCCGGCTGTGCCGGCCGCCTTCCACTTCTCCGGCGCGGCTCTTCTGATCTCCGGCGGCCGGCGAGGCCGGCCGCCTCTGGCTACTCCGCCGCGGCCGTAGGGCCGCGGCTCTTCCTTATCCGCCGGCGGCCGGTTTTCCGGCCGCCCTTTCTAGCTCTGCCGCGGCTCAACCCGCGACCCTTGTTCGATTGGCACGGCGCGACGGCGCCGCGCCCCTCCGCCGTGGCCCGACTCCGGGCGCGGTCTCTTCCGCCTTCAACGGCGCGGCGCGACAGCGCCGTGTTTCTTTGTCCCGTCCCATACTGGCCGTAGTTTCTTCTTTTTCGCGCGGTGCAATGGCACCACGTTACGCCGCTCCAATTCGCAAGGAAACAAAAATGAACATAGGAGGGGGGTTCGGCCGTGTTTGTGCGGTCCGAACTCCTCACGTTAAATTGATAGCAATCGGCCTTTAATGAACGATAAACTTTCACAATCTTTTTAATTAAATAAAAAGATTTGGAATCATGGCCCGACAAATAAAAACCTTCAAGTTCGAAGGAGAGTTCCACATAACTTTAAAAAGTTAAAACCCCTACCTTGATTTAAGAGGTGACGAGATTCGGCGTCGCGAAAAGAGATGTCGCGGAAGAAGACGTCGTCGGTGTCGCGGGTATGGTGTCGCAGAAGACGGTTCCCGAGAACGTGTTGTTCTTCGTCGATGTCCGATTGTTCTTCGCATTCTTCGTCAAGAAGAGGAAGAAACTTCAAGACTTCTAAGCCTTTTCTCAAAAAGCTCTCAAACAACACAACCCAAAACAAATAAAATAAGTTCTCCACTTATTTTATTAACTTCACAAGGCTTTTGAAATTCAAGTGTTTGAAATTCAAAAGACACACACAACTCACCACATTAAATTCAACTCATTTAGGACATAAGTTATAACTAAGTCAAATTCATTTAAGTGGGAGTTGAGGGGTTTTAGAGGATATGAAGAGGTGGGGTTCGTGTGGGCCCCACCACCCTCATAACCTCCCAAGGGATGTTGGGTGGTTACCCAACTTCCACCATGAGCTAATACTTAGAGTAAGTTAATAAAAATTGTAGTGTAGTTATAAAATAAACTTCCACAATTTTTATAATCAACACTCGTGTAAACGCAACTCCGGAACAGAAGTTCCTAAGCAATAATCGGCGCTGCGAGTTCATCGGTGCCCTCGGAATTCGATTCCGAGCACCGGTTCAAAAGTTAGAAATTCCCGCTCGTTCGTTGACTGAACGTACCCGAGCCAAACTTCAGAAATTAATTCCGGTCACACCGGGCCTCGGAATCAGGCGCCGTCAGAAACTGCGTTCTTGTAAAATTCCAAGAAAATTAAGAAAAAAATTTCCTTGAAATTTCCGGGTCTTTACACTATTGTTTCTTCAAATCGGTCCAGGGGATAAGGATATTAGATCTGCTTTCTCCCACTGTCTTTATCTTGGATCAAGACTCTTTTAGCAGATATTTTAACGAGAAGATTGATGAGGGTTGTCCTAGACCCTTTCAGTGCAAGCCTAACATCAGGGGACCCTCTCGTCTTTTCTTTTTAGACGATATCCTTCTCTTACTTAATGGGAATATCAAAAATATTCATAAGCTTGATAACATTCTTTCTGAATATTGCCATTGGAGTGGCCAATCCATCAACCGAGAAAAGAGTAGTTTTTATTTATCAAAATCATGTTCAGAATTAAGGGGAAAAAGAATTATTCATAAACTAGGATTCCAAAAAAGATCATTTCCCATAGAATATCTCGGAGTGCGTATTTCTCCAGGTAGAGATAGAATTCAACATTTTGATACACTTGTTGATAAAATCCTCATTCGTTTTCTTAACTAGAAGAATATATTTATCTCTTTTCGCGGACACATCACCCTGGTTAACAATGTCATTTCTTAAATTCCAATGCATGCCATGTCCTCTCTCATTGCTCTTAAATCATTCCTACTAAAAATTGAAAAAAAATTCTTACTGCCTTCATTTGGGACGTTAATGGTGAAGGCAAGCATTGTTGGGATTCATGGAATAGGATGGCTCATGAAATTGAAGGTGGAGGCCTTGGTCTTAGAAGTGTCGCTGAATCTGTGAGCAGCCTCCAAGCCAGATTAGTATGGGACTTTATGGACGTTGTGTCGCTATGGGAAACACTTATTTGTAATAAATATGGGATAGTTTGTAATGGACTAGCGAGAAGGTGTTCCAATCTATGGAATTCTATCAGAAAACACTTACCTGCTCTCCAACTTCACTCACATTGGGTCATTGGTCGGGGTTCCATCAGTTATTGGAATGAAAATTGGGCAGGAAACATTCTTGGTTTTCCGGGCTGTCCAATACCGAATATTTCTTTCTCCCAAGAAATTACCTATCCTCTGTTTATCAACACGACTCTTAATCGACAGCAACAGGATGTCTTCAATAGTTTCATCATCTGTTTGGAGAATGATAGATTGGCTTTCACAAGATCATCCTTCAGGTATTTCTCGATGAAGGAATACAGGCACATCATGCATGGGGGATACGACTTAGATGTATGGGTGGAAACTTTGTGGAGCAAGGAAATCCCGACTAAGTTAATTTTTTTGTTATGGTGGGTGCATAACCAAGCCTTACCTACAGATGAAGTGGTTCGTAGGAGAGGTGTTACTTTGGCATCCCGGTGCAGCTGCTGTCTTCCTCCTCACAAAGAGACCTTAGATCATATTTTCTTCAAAGGTAACTGGGCGTCCACGGTGTGGCCTGATTTTTGCGAATACAGTGGAATGTCTAGACTCCAAAATCCTAATAATGTATTCCTTCAATATTGGTGCCACGAATCCATTGATAATCCCCACGAACTCAAGGCATGAGCTCTCCTCCTGGATGTCAGATGTTGGGCCCTCTAGAATTCCCGGTATAAGGGGTGACATGAAACATTTTCTTATTCTCATATATCTATGCTAATTAAAGATCTCACCTTAGAAATTGAACTGACTTCTTTGGTCAAACATTGGGAATCCTCGCCTTCACTTCGATGCCTCCTACATGGTAAGATTATTGGGGACACGGGTGACAACCCCATATTACAAGGCAATTAGGTTCAATGGTATCCTCCAGATAATGGTTTTAAATTAAATATTGATGGGTCATGTATCAGTAGTATTATGAGAGGCGGTGGAGTTGTTCGTAATCGAGATGGTTTTGTTACTCTTGCTTTCAGTGTTACTTTTGGCAGCGGTGACTCTCTTCTTGCAGAAACCCTGTCAATGCTCAAGGGATTTGAAGTGTGTCTTTCCCATGATATTATGCTGGAAGGGGTGGAAAAAGACTCATATATCCTTCATGGATCTTTTAAATGACCATCTCAATACCTTGTCTTATCACTTATCTAGTGTGGCGATGCAAGATAATACTATTCAATAGCACTACTATTACTCATGCACGTTGTGAGGGTAATATGGTGGTGGACTTCCAGGCCTCCATGGGATCTTCGGACAACTCAATTATCATTTTTAATACAACTAATTCCCTTCCCATGGAGTGTGTTAATCTTATTAAAGACGATTCTCTGAGGCTTCATTATTTTATACCCCCGTGATGTCTTTGGGCTATGCCCCCTTTCAATAAAATTTCATAAAGTTGGATGGAAGAGTACTGGTGCACTCAATGGTGAACCACTCGATCATAGAAAACCCTTGTCCATATTTTCTTGTTAGTACTTGTTAAATTCATCCAAATCAATGGTGGACATTCTATAAGGTGTCATTGATATAGGAAGAGATATAGAAAAAAGTTCAATTGGGAATTCATCCCCTCTTTCAGGAGGAAGACCATGAAATTCTTCACAGAACACGTCATTGTAGTCTTGTACAATGGTCATGTATCAGAGGATGATTCTCTCCTTTGTCTCAATCATTTGAGAAATATATGATTTCTCATATGGTAATAATATCCACACATGAGATGATGATTCTAGAGGAGATTCATCCTCTTCCTTAAACTTATACATAATTGGAGGATGCCTCATGATGTGAAGAGTGATTAACCTTTCTAGAAAGTTGATGTTGGTTTTGAATAAAGATAGAAAATCCATTCCCAATATATCATCAAACTCTACCAAATGAATTAAGACAAGATTTTCTAGGAGGTTGAGTCCACAAATATTAATCAGGGAGGAGTTATATACTTTGGATGCTACAATTTCCCAATTTTTTATCCTAAAATATAACTCAACAACCATATTTTGATGTGGTGTTTGAATTGTTCTACTAAAAATTCAAGATATGAAATAATGCATAGAAATAAAATCAAATAGTACATTTTTAATTATCGAAAGAATAACCAGTGTACCTGTCACCACATCATTGTCGATCTCCGCCTCCGAGTAGTGAAAGTAGAAGCTTTATCTTTCTCCTTTTTCTTTGGTGCCTACTGATGCCGATTACCCTCAAGGACTTGTATTATACATCACTAGATTTCATAATTACCTTTCTCCCTATAATTTAAGCATTCAACCATATGTGGTTCTCTCCATTCATCCACCACATTTTCCAGCATCCTTATGTCTCTTCATCATTCATGATCATGGTATCCTTGTGTCCCACTTTGAAGCATTTCCATATCCCTTTGATTCAATTCCCATGATGCTTCTTCCCACATTTTTGAATTGTGAGTGGTTCATTTTTCTTTCCACCTTTGTTACTAGATCCCTTATCTTGAAACTCTATATTTCATTTCTTATCTCCATAGCCATGGGACGACCCTCCAAACTCCATCTCCACTTTGAGAGCACATCGAACAACTCATTCATAACTCCCAAGTCTCTAATTTATAAACCCTTTCAAAGGTATTGTTTCAAACCAATTTGGATTGGTGTTCTTAATCAATCCCACCATTGAATGGCCTCTCCATCTAAATGATAAACGATCAGATTCTCCCTATCCATCTTAGAATGGTGAAGTACATAAAAGATGTTTCCTATTGAGTTGGCCCATTATTCTGTGACTAGTGCATCAGAAGATCCATTAAACATCGGTGGTCATTGTTGCATAAAAACCTCGATAGCCAATTGACCCCTCTTATGTGAAGTAGGTAGTTAGAAATTATTTAGTTTATTGTTCATATCTCGAGATAGCTAGGTAATCATCACCCTAAAATTGTGAAATGCACCTCCCAAGGAATTGGAGATGTTGTTCGGGCAATCACTACATTGTCCCTACCATGGGTTGTTGGACATGTTTCTACCATTTCCCACCGTTTTCTAAAATAGAAAAGTTTCTAATAAAACATATGTCAATAATTATTGGATAAATAATTTATTCCTATGGGAAATTTACTCTAACATAAAATCTTTTGGGATCCCTACAGTTAAGATTTTTATAAAATAGAGCATCTTGAGAAATTTCATATACATAGTTTATCAACAATTTTCTCTAATCCAATTCCCAAAATATATAAACCATTATATAAAAAAACTATACCAACCCTTCTTTTTCTTACATTTCTATTACATATTTTAAATATTTAAAAAATAAATGTGTTACAAAACCTGGATCCAAAGGTTTAATGCCTTGAGAAAATTTGGACCAGTCATAACATTTACATAATAAAACAAAAACATTATTTATTTTCTTATTATATAGATTCTTAGTGGTCCTCATGTTCTCCTTTGTATAAGTAATCACCTGAGGATATACATCAAATAAATGGATGAGATAAAATCCCATTAAGAGGATAGGTAAGAACATGAATCAATATAACTTGGGGTGAGAATAATCATCATAATCATAACATAAGAATAGAATCATCATCATAATCATGAGAGGAAAAATTATATAAAGTATTGGAATATAGAAATTTTTAAAAATGAAGCATCATATCTTAGTGGTGAACTGCCACAGATAGTTTTCAATAAAGCTAGCATCTTTTTCACGCATAACATATGTGAATAATCGTAACATTGTCATTGTGAACAAATATAGAATCATTTTTACACATATTGAACATTATCTCATGAGATAAATCACATTCCCAATTAATTAGAGTGACATATAATTTCGGTTTCACCCATCACATCACAATGTTTACATAATCATGCAAGCCACATTGAACATGTTTTAATATGGACATAAAATAACCCACAGAATTGAAATGGGTTTCATGAGAATTTTATAAATCATACAATAATCAATAATCCTTGTTTTTACCAAAACAAAAAGGTAATTTCATTCTTGGTATAAGAATCATCAATCTTGAGTGAAGAATAAACAACCTCAAGATAAGTAAAACATGTGTTTTTAGAAAGAAGGGTACTTTAGTTAAAATCATTCATTTTCCATAAAATCATATTTAAAGCATTTATATCCTTGAAATGAAAATAGGAAAGTGAAATTTTATTTTATGAATATTAGAGGAACATCCTTACTAAAATTTGGAAGAAAAGAGGAATGACCCAAATAAAGGAAATTGTGTTCGAGAATCCCCCTACCTTATGTATGAATGCTTTATTCGCTTTAATATCAGGGATAGTCAAATTAGATTAATTAATTAACAAATCCAAAAACAACTTATATAAGTATCTGATTAATTATAATTTTATTATGTTTGTTTATGGATTTTTTATGATTTATAGTGCTCAATTTCATCATTCAAGAGTGTTTTCTGGTTTTTCATGATCGGTTCATTTGTATAAATGCATGAAAGTTTGTGTAAAATGAGTATACTTTTATAGAATAGAGATTATATGTTATTAATGAACTTATAAAAGACTAAATAATCTTATATGCCATTTGGTTATATTTTATTTGGATGAATTAGTACATAAATGTTAATTATAGTCATTTAGATTAATTTGGTGGTTTTTCGATCATTACGAACTAGTTTCATTTTACAATTTAATATTACAAATATAAATTTCTTCCAAAACATAAAAACGGTTATAACATAATTTTAACAATATTTTTCAACCATTATAATGTTTTATGGCTGTATTTGAACACAGTATTGCAAAATGAAAGTGCATCGTCCATGATGATGGTAAATCGACACATCACAGATGATGTTTTCATTTTTAGAATAAAAGGAAGTGGATATGGGTTTTGATGATGGAGTATTACATTAACATAATAAAATATAAGTATATTTACAATACTAGAGTTATCATGAAACTTTTATACGGGGATATGAGGTTTGAATAAGAAAAGAAAATAAATTTAAAAGAAAATAAATTTAAAATAAAAGAAATTGAAAAGAAATTAAGAGAAACAAAATAGGATGTTACCTCTTGAATTATTCTCCTTGAGAACCTCCATAGGGAATTTTTTTGGTATATAATTGAGGCCAAAGGTTCCTCAATTTTCGGGAGGGGATTGGGAAGAGTATTGTGTAGAAACAGGACAATCATCATGGTTTGGAAGGTATGAGGAGAATAGGGTTTTAGGGGTGGTATTTATAAGGGAGGAGGAGGTGTTTTTTGATTATTTTATTTATTATTTTATTATTTTTCCCAAGAATATGAATAGTTTCCACCTTATCCCTAAATATATCAAAATAATGAAAGAGAGTTTGATAGTTTGGGCATACACTTGCCATATATCGCACATGAGCCTTAGCCCGGTTGGCAAGGTCTCTGATGGTGCATCCAAGTGACCAGGGATCAAAACCAGGCGGAGGTAGGATTTTCGGGGGGTACTGTAGCAGGACTGTAGCAGGAACAGTAGCGGTTACTATAGCAGCACTGTAGCAGGCACTGTTTGGCACTGTGGCAGCCGGGAATTTGCCCCCGTTTGGGCCTTCGGGCATCAGATTTGGTCCCCGAGTCCTTCATTGGCCTTCGAGCACCCAGGCCTTCGGGTCAGTTGGGCCTTTGGGCTATCCATATGGCCTACGGGTCACCTGCAGATACAAACCAGACCAAAAAATTACAAGGAACAAGCTCTACATGGAGGATGGGCAAAGGAGCTTTCACCACAGCAGGAGCTAACAGATTGCAAGAATGAGAGGGTATGACACCTGCCATCGGGACAAGCCTGTGCATGCACGGGAATGCCTAGCCGAACAGCCATGCGGAGGTGAAGAGCTGATTTCAAAGATGAAGATGCTGGGGAGGAGCAAGTTCCAAGTTGTTTGTCTAGGGTTGTATAGTATGTTTGTGCCTACGGGCATTGGTTCCAAAAAAAAATGGCCTACGGGCATGTAATAGGGTTCCACCTCATCCCTTGAAAGGTGGATTATCAATCAATAAAAAATGAAGGCCTTCGGGCCATTGGAGGAGGACTAGCCATATATCGTCTATGACTCAATAATTCAAGAATTTGTTAAATACCATAAATTACCATAGTTCACTATTCACAAAAAATTCAACTATTTTAGAAAAATATAAAAAATTAACCCTAAAAATTATTTATTTTATTGAATTAAAAAATAAAATCCATTTTATTAAAATAATTTTATAAATATAAGAAATTAAATTCTTAATGAAAATCACAATTTACTTGGAAGATACTAATTTTAAAATTTCAACCAATTTAATAATACATTAAAAAATTAATTATTGTATCATAAAATTATTATATATCCATAAGAAAACTAAATATTCATTTATGAATCTATTTTATGAAAATAAACTTTTTTATATCATTATCTTAATTATAAAATTGAAAATAAACATTTATATTTTATAAAAATACCAACACTTAATTAATAAATTCTAAAACATTTCTTTAAATATACTATGATATAATGATATCATGTTATCATTTATAGGATACCTAATTTTGTTTAAAATTTTATAGATGATCTTACTATTCTATTGGTCATATTACTATTCTCAATGGTCACATTACTATTCCAAATGTCAAGTAATTATTCCCTCATCATAGGTTCAATAACTTATAGAAATACCTCTTATTTAATTCATTTATCATTTATAATTTTTGTATTATGATCTCTATGTGATTTTATGTGATTCATACTATATGGAATAATTTTAAAAAGGGAGTTTCCATTGATAAAATTATGGGTTGTTACAGTGGAGATAGATTATTAATACTCATGCATATTATTTCCCTAGAGTTTAAAGATATAGTAATACTTTAGGGACTTAAAAAGGAGATTATATTGGTCATATAATTTATAATTTTCATATTCTATATTTATGAATTTGTATCATATTCCAGAGAGGGACTTGCACACTGATCTTTCCCTAATTGAGGGAAATTTTATAACGTTAGTGATATGATCATTTAAAATTACAAAGCCCACATGAGTCACACTTGGCATGAGAAATAATAGATAGTAAGTCATTAGATGCACTTCTTATAGATACATGACATAAGTATTGAAGCAGCCCTGATGAAATGTTCAATGTAGAGCTCAGACTTTAGGAAGGAATCCTTTATAAATTTCTTATAATATGAATCAGATTAATCATAGTTAACTTGGTTTCTAATCCTATTATGGATGAGGAATGATGGAAGATCCAAAGTAGGTGAGTCTTATAAATGGGATTAAATGGAATGTCGATGGAATAAAACTATGGTGGATTCACATATAGGAACTCATCTCTCATTTTCCAATATAAGAGGAAGGATGGTAGTCACATTGGATTTTTTTGGGTCCTATGGGCTAGAGTATTTGGGGTATGGAGGGATGCATAGAAAGGCAGATGCCTATAGGAGACATGAAATCTGTATCCTCTGTTAGATATAGTGTAGGGACCATGAGAGGTATGTTTATTGTGACTGATGATAAAAAAATTCCCATAACATGAATTAGGTTTCATGGGTTAATTTACCTTATTCTATCATGTTTACATAGTTCAAGGGTACATGCCTATGTGTGAATGATGGACAAGGTTGAAATGTATGAGGATGTATACTTGACATGTCTGAGAATGTCTTTATGACAAGGATGACATGTTGGAGGGTTTTCAATTGATCCATCTAAAACATACAAAGATTTTGGGTGATACCAAATAACATGTCTAAGGTCTTCACTTGAGATAGGACGATACATTCAGGGGTCATTGTGTGATTTTCCTGACATGTCTGAGGGATTTCGTATGAACCAGCTAGAATTTATGAATTTTGTCATGTTATCTGGATAACATTTTGAATGTTCTATGTGTGGTTTATGTTTACATGTCCATGGTTGTTCATGTGACTTGGATAACATGACCTGGGGTCATCTCATGAACACGGATGACATGTCCAAGGGTCTTCGTGCATCTGAATGACGTGTATGAGGGAGTTTGTGTGACCCATATGACATGTATAGAGAATCGTGTATGAAACATGAACAGATCATACAAAATTCATGTCCCCTTCACTTAAAGATCATCATTTATGACTTTATATTATGATTTGAATATTGTCATCCATCTTCAAACAAATACCTCAATTTTTTTTATGCATTTTCCCATTTAGGCATCATGTGATACAAACGACATGCTGAATATCATTCACATGATCTTACTAACATTACATTGATCCTTCATGTGTTCAATGGCATGGTAACGAAAAACACATAATCCTTGAATGCAATCCCTTGGGTCATTGAATGATCTTACTAGGTTGAGGACTATTGAGATTGGGGGTATATTACTTTATAATGTCTTCTCTCATATTCGGGTGTGTTTTTTATTTATGTTTTAGGGTGATTTTATAGGAATCTCTATGATATACCTATACTACATTGTATGTATATTTAATTACATATCATAGTTTGAGTACATTGGTGGAAATACCACCTATACCAACACTTCTTTCCCAATGGTTTAGAAAAACCATTGGAAAAAAAATCTATACCAACGGTTCTGTGAAACCGTTGGCGTAGACTAATATATGTTGGGTTTTCCCAATGGTTATAGTAAACCGTTGGAAAAAATCATCTCAATACCAACAGTTCATATGAACTGTTGAGATAGAGACACCAAAAAAACCCCAACCATTGGGCTCATTCTCCCATCCGGTCATGCCCCACTTCTCTATCCCTACAGCACAACACCGCTCCTCCCGACCTCTCCTCACCACCTGACCTCACCTCATCACCCGACCTCCCCTCGCCACCACTCCCATTCCATCCTCCCCTCACCACTTCTCTAATTCCCCTCGTGCTCCCTTCCTCCCTTTCCAACTCCCCCTCACCGCTCGCTGCTCGCCGCTCACCGCTCAATGCTCTCGGCTCACTGCTCCCCACTCCCTGCTCCCTAGTCACATCTCCCCGTTCCCTGCTCATCGTCACCCGCCTCCCCCTCCCTCCAATCCTGATCCCTAGCAGCCATCGCTTTCCCCTCCCTGCAAATTCTTCACTCCACGTGTCATCCGCGACGTGCACAGAGGTAGAATTTCTGATTTCAGAATTGTCTGTTTTAGGGTTATTCATCGATTTCACTAAAGTATGGTGAAATAAATCATTTATGATAGAGATTTTTCTATAATTAGGAATAGGGGAACCCTAAATCAATGTTTCATATTCTTTTTTGGGTTATTCATTGTTTAATATTATGTTTGTTCTATAATTATGATTAGGAAGGGTTATTCATCGATTTTTCTATAATTAGGAAGGGTTATTGATCCCTTCCGTTTTTTGAACATTGATCCATTAAGGTATTCAATTTTTCATATTCATCCAAGGGGTTTTTCCCAAAATCAATTTTATGAGTTATTGAATAGAAATTTTCAATTGGGGCTTTGTGCAGCCGAGATTCATGGATGCATTGAGAGTGATAGAGAAGAATAACAACACTATATGAATGATTCATTTTTCAAAATTATTTTACTTTACAAAAAAAATATATGTGAATTGTGTGTTATGTGACATTTAAATTCGATTGTTTTTTATTTCTACAAGTATGGTAATAAGGTGGGTTTATCAACTTCTAAGTTATAACACTGACTGGGGCTTTTTTCTCAACATTGTAGTACTTTTTTTGTAGTTCAAAAGCATTTGATTTTCTTTTCACTTTCTTACTTCTCAAATTCTAAACATGTTTTTTGTTGAGGAAACATGGTTTTCTCTTCTTTCACATGTTTATTATTGTTTGAAAATTTCATATTCACTTGAAAAATTACAGAACTCTCAATGTTTTTCATTTTTTAGTTTATCCTTTTATAACTTATCAGACCATATGATCAAAAATTATTTCTTATCGTGTTCAACCTTCTTCATAGGTGTGGATCCATTTGTAGCAACAGATTTAGAACATGATAACATTGGCTCTTTTACCTTACTGCTAATAAAATTCTCTTGACACTAGAATAAAATTCATATATATGATAGCTCCATGACCAACATAATTATACCTTCAAAAAACATCTTTAACTGCTTTTGATTTTCCTTAGGAAATATCTTAGGATCTTCTTTAGAAGTGTCAACTACTAATCCAATTCTACTATCTCTTTCTTGGATGGTTTCCATTTTCAGTTCAAAATTTCTATCATAAACGTTGTTGATCTTTATTTGTATAATTTACCATTATCTAACTTTGATCCTTATTTCTAGGGCGTATCATGGTTCTTTTAGGACCACCTCAGACGTGATTTGGCATCCGTTTCCAAAGGTAAAGTAGTTTGGATCATCTTGGTTCATCTGCCACCATTTGAGGTTGGTTTATTCTACCCTCTTTGTTTGGCCCAATTTAATTTGGGGCTTTTGGTGATTTATGTGTCCATGAAAAATCTATATTAGGTATGAATTGCATGAATAAGACTACTTTACATCTTTCCCCTCTTATGATTTTCCTTATATGATATCATTCATTTCTATTTATTTTTTACTCCAGATATGGAACTAATGGATATTATTATTAATATGGATTAACTAATTATTATTAATTTCATGATCTGAAACCAAATGAATGAAATTTTCCAAGATAATATAAACAAAAACAAGGCAAAATAAATCTAATCGAAATGTCCCAAACAAACTTATATCGAACAAAACTAAACTAAGCTCAAAATCGATCCAAACTGATTATCTACCATTAATAGGAAGAGTAATTGTTAATTAATAGGAATTTACTATTTGATAGTATCATTTTAAAACATGGATCTATTTCCCCTTTACTTGCAGGAACAACATTTGACCCATGGGGCGTTGAGGTTCTTATATGTTGGATGGTGACATGTATAGTCATAGAAGATATGTATGTTTTAGTTTAGTTTTTATTTTATTTTATTTATCGCATTGGTGACTTAGTTCTTTTACTGCTTTCTATGGAAAAAGGGTAGTTATATTCTACAAAGGGGTTCAGATTGATTCAGTTTTTCGACTTTGATCCGAGGTAAGATTTTATGGTTACTACTTGTCTCGCACCTCATGTATTTGGGGCTTTCGGTGTTTTTGACTCCATATTATGGTTTCGATCGGGCGTTGGATTGTTTCGTGTTAGTTTGGGTGTATTTGGTTCTCTACTTCTAATCGAGGTAAGGATTTAATGCTGTTGGTGGGTTTCTCACTAGTTATTTAGCATCCTTTATGTGTTTTAAGGTTCCTAATATCCTTTGTGTACTGCATTGATCCCTGCTCATTGGTTTCAAGTCACCAAGTCAAGAGCGACTCTCCTGCGTGTGCATATGTAAGTAAGTATATGTATGTGGGTTCCCCTGTTACATGTATAGTCATCCATGGTAGTGATTATACACATATGGGGCTAGGCATGACCATGTATATATATATAAATGCATACGCAGGTGAGTGGAGACTGGTATATGCATATAAGCATATGTGCAAGGATCCCCATGCACATGCTCATGGCCATGCGGGTGTGTGCATAGGGGCTAGGTGTCCTTTTATTTGTGTGAAGGTGCATATACCCAATGGGGGAGTAGCAGTTTTAGTTAGAAATCTCCAAGATCTGAAGTGGACGACTTGGTTCCACCTTGAGGTAGGGTCCCTCTCATAGCCTCTTTAATTCAAGAATGCTTTAAATTGAATTTAACTTATTTATTAATTATTATTAATTAAATTTAATTTCATATCTTGAATAATTGTTCTTCAATATAATTGTTTCATTTGATAATAAATTCATTTTTTATAATAAAACCCCTCCAACGGAGGCGCGATGTCCGCGGCAACTCACAGTGATAGTTATGTTTATCAAGTAGCTTAAGTTATTGCATTTGATTTGTGCTGAATGAGTTTTAGAGTAAATGTTAAATATAATTAAATGAATTGTGTGATAAATCCATGCCATGATTTTATAATAAAACCCCTCCAATGGAGGTACGTTGTCTTCTAAACCAAACTGTAGAGATAGTTATTTGTATCTTGTTTAGATTTGGTTTGAGTTTTCCATGTCTCTTGTTGGTGTTTGTTTTGTGGCATGTTAGTTTTTGTTTTCTTTGAATAATATAAATTGGCTTATCATACTCGTTTAGATCAAATGAAATTGCTTGAGTAGGCATATGTCTTGACCATGACACTTTCCTTTTCACCCTTTGAATATTATAAATGAAATTTCCATGTTTAAGTGAAGTGAATGAATTTGTAAATGGTTTGTTTAGGGCCTATGATTCTTTTCCATCATTTCATTTCCCTTCATATGTTACATCATTGTGCCGCTCACTACAACCTTCCGATAATCCCTTGTTATGACAGATTAAATAGTTGATTTATTCTATCATGTCGGTTGTGACCTTATCTTATGGAAAAACCCGTTTTGGGTGTTTTCCTAGCCTCTTGGTCACCCTTTTGGGTGTTTACCCAAGCCTATATATCTAAAAACACTAATGGTGTCATTGTTTAACACCTGTCGGGTTTATAGTGCTCCCCACCATAAGCTTCATCTTAACACTGTTTGGGGTGTTTGCCTGACCTCGATGCACATCTAATTTTTTACATATATGAATTCTACCATAAGATTTGTGTTGCATCCTGAGATGTTAACACATAATCAAATTCTATTGTTCTCAAAGCGACTGAAGTTTTATTATTAGAGTTCCAAGAAATGCATATACCATTGATAAGTAATACACCTGCATAATTTGTCTCTCAATCAGTGGTTTCAACTACCTAGTACCACTTTTAAAAATAACGAATATAAAATATATATCTTTATCATACCACAATCCCGAATCAAGAGTCTGTTTTTTATAACATAAGACCGGTTTCTATAATGTGAAGGAAAACTACATAGGATTTATTTGGAATCCTGTATAAAGAGTAATAAATTTTTTGATATCTAGTATAGACATTGGTAAGTAGAATAAAATTTCAATAATACTTAAAAAACTCTATATGATCACTAGTCCTCCCCACTTCATGCCATGACCACTTGGTTCCATGTTCTATAAGAGTGGAGTCCTATCCTGATTTTTCCATTCTAGGGATTCATTAATTGCATATGAAATTATATAACATGATTGATAAAAATAATAATAAAATATTTTATACTAAAAAATGATTAATTAACTTTCTCAATAGAGTTGATGAAACCATATATGTATGGTTTTCTGTTTTGTACTTGTCCTTGTCCTTCAGATTTTGATATTTTTATGATCCCGATGATCTGATGAGTGTTTTGACCCTTGTAGAGAAAATGCTTCTACATTATCTTTTTTTTCTATGTGAGAATAGTAAACAACACACACCTTATATAGTGTAGTTGGAGCTTTCTATAATAATGGGGAATCTGATGGATGATCGAATCTGTGATAGTATTCCATGAGTCTTGTGATCAATGTTGAGACTGACTAATAACAATTTCTTTCAGCGGGATGACGGTCGGAATATTGACCCGCCCCCTCCCGCCCCCTTCGCTCCTAACTAGAAGATACTACCCCACATATGTCGCAAGACCAAGCCAACACACCACGATCAAGCCGCGGTCATGCTGCGGTAACACTGTGATTTAGCCCTGCTCTAGGACGACAGTCCGCGGCAGGGCAACGACCAGAATGTTTCCCCACCTCCTCATGCTCCCTTCGCTCCTAGATAGAGGATATTACCCCACGGATGTTGCTGGACCGGGCCAACACACCGCGGTCATGCCGCGGTCATGCCTCGATCACGTTGCGGTCACGCCGCGGTCAAGCCTTGATAATGTTGTGATTTTGCCCTGCTCCAGGATGACACCCCGTGGCGGGGCGATGACCGGATTGTTGCCCCACCTCCTCCCACTCCCTTCACTCCTGGCTGGAAGATGCTTCTCCGCAGATGTCACTGTACCGGGCCAACACGCCACGATCATGCCGCGGTCACGCCGTGGTCACACCGCGGTCATGCTACGGTCATGTCGCGGTCACGCCGTGGTTACGCCGCGGTAATGTTGTGATTTGGCCTTGCTCTAGGGCGACACCCCGCGACGGGGCGATGACCAGAATGTTGCCCTGCCTCCTCCCACTCCCTTTGCTCCTGACCGGAAGATGCTGCCACGCAAATGTCGCTGGACCGGGCCAACACGCCGTGGTCAAGCCGCGGTCACGCCACAGTCACGCCGCGGTCAGGCCGCGGTCACGCCACGGTCAGGCCGCGGTCACGCCGCGGTCAGGCCGCGGTCACGCCGCGGTCACGACGCGGTCACGCCGCGGTCACGCCGCGGTCACGCCGCGGTCACGCCACGGTCACGCCGTGGTAATGCCGTGATTTGGCCCTGCTCCAGGATGAAACCCCGCGGCGGGGAGACGACCGGAATGTTGCCCCGCCTCCTCCCGCTCCATCCACTCCTGGACAGAAGATACTGCCCCGCAGATTTCACTGGACCGGGCCAACATGCCGTGGTCATGCTACGGTCACGCCGCGATAATGCCGTGATTTGGCCCTACTCCAGGATGACACCCCACGATGGTTCGCAATCCTGTCGGAATTTGATGTATGATACCTAGATAGAGTTTTAGATACATTACCCACCCATAGTTAATGGGGAGGGAGGCCCTCAGGTAGAAAATCTCTAGATTGAGTCTCTCATGAAAATATTTAGTCACCTGTAGACAACATTGGAGATGAGGGTGAAGCTTGCTACTTGTATTCTACAAGGACCATCTAAGTGCTCGAGGGACATTATAGTAAATGTTGGACAATAAGAAGACTTGAGAATACATTTATAATGATATTTGTATTTGTAAAAGTGTCTAAAATGTATTTGTTTTAAAACGATAACCTATTTTTGGAAATTTTTTCAATTTTGTTAGAAAAAGGGATAGTGTTAATTATTTTCAAGGTTTTAAAGTGATATTAATAAAGTATAATTAGAATATTTTAAAGGATTGAAGCCTAATGTACTTTTAAAATAGACTCTTTTGAACTATTTGAATGTTAGAAATGTTTTACCAAAATCTATAATTGTGTTTAAATGGTTTCATAAACAATTAACGTTTCTCTTTATTAGATGAGTTTTTCAAAACCTCATGGGTAAAAACAATGTTTTAATGAATGAAAGTTCTTTTTTAAATAAGTTTTAATAAAACCATGTTGGGTTAAATAGGCAAATTTTGATAACTTATTCAATGAAGTAATAGTCCATATTGTTGGATTTTTATGAATTTCTAAATTATTGGAATTTATTTTTAGTTAATTAATGTCTTGAGATTACTTATTGATCAATTTTATATCTCATGGGGATGGAGTTTTGAAGTCCATTTTGATGGTGTTTGTGTTTCTTATTTTAGAGTGTATATATATATATATATTTCCAAGGAAAATAGAACATACATAAAAGGCTTAAGATGAATTTCAATGAATAAAAAACCACTCAACCAATGGGTGGAACAAGGTGACCAAGAACCAGGAACAAGGCCAAGTAGCCAAGAAAAGAACCAGCCCCCAGGGAGAACCAAGGATGCAGAAGCAAGCCAACTGCCTAAAATTCCAAGCCACACGGAGTCCGCAACCCAGAGAGAGGAAGAAAGCACCGTCATAGCAAGCAGCGCCCAAAGGAAGAGACTGCAACAACCACCATAAGCCCGCCACCAGCAGCAAAGAAGAAGCCTCCACACGAAGAGATGTAGAAGAAACACATGAACATCAAATGAACATCCAACCGGAGACCCGAGAATCCCACGAAACCACCCCACCGTCTTGAAAGAACCAAGGTCCACTCGATGCAAGCAACAACCCAGAGGAAAACACACACCCCCACCCACACAAACCCACACCCCCACCCCACAGAGAGCACACACTACCACACTCGAAAACACACGCACATGCCCAACCACACGAATGCACGCTCCCTACCACCAACACAAGGAGGCTGCCACAATCCACAACCATTATCCACCACAACCACCATAATCTAGCCTGCACCAGCCACATCCATCCCACACCAGTCCCCTTCCACCTTCATTTTAGCCCGCTTCCACTAGCATTCCAGCCCACAGCAGCCCCCCTGCCACCTTCGAATCTACCCACACCATCCCTCCACCACCTACAACCAACCCCCTTCCACCAGTATTCCATCCCCCTTCCACCTGCATTCGAGCCCGCACCAGCCCCAGCCACCTGCAATCCAGCCCGCACCAGCCACCACACCACCCCCACCCCCAGCCTCCTGCAAAAAACTCATGCCATCCCTCTACCACCTGCAAAACAGCCCCATCCACCAGTTCCAGCCCTCACCAGCCCCTGGCATCCTACACCCCAGCCCCTGCCACATGCCCAACAGCCCCCTGACACCTGTAATCCAGCCCACATCAGCCCCCTTCCACCTATTCCAGCCCGCACTAGCCCCTGCCATTCCCCTGCCGCCTGCCTTCCCGCCCGCACCAGCCACTCCAGCCCGCACCAACCACCACACCAGCCCCCAGCCTCCTGCATTCCTGCCCACACAACCCCCCTCCACCTACAAAACAACCCCATACCACATGTTCCAACCCGCACAATCCCCCTACCATCCCCCTTTTACCTGCATTCCAACCCACACCAGCCACTCTAGCCCAAAACAACCACAGACACCAACCACAACAGCCAAAAAACCCATCCCCTACACACCACCATCTTGCACCCAGATCCTCAACAAACTAGCACCCCATCCACCAGAAAACCACTGCCACTACATACAGCCAAAACAACTAGCCTGCAAAACTAGTACTCCAGCCCCCATCCAAACCACACGTCAAGCACATAAAAAACAGTAGGCCACCCCCAGATGAAGCCAGTGAAGGACCTTTCCAAAGAAAATTCCTAAGGGTGGCTTCAATAGATTTGACCACTCTCTTGGGTAAAATGAAGGGATAACACCAATAATATTTCATACTAAAAAGAACCAATTGAACAGGTTGTTACTTCCCAACATAGGAGAGAGAGTTATTAGTCCAAACTTTAACTCTTCGAACAATTTTCTCTTCCACGACCACACAATCAGAAGCTCTAAGAGGCTGTCCGGGAGGGGGGGGGGGTCTGCAGGGTAGGGGTAAGGTGGGGTGTCTTGGAGGGGCTATCCAGGGGGTGTCTAAGGGTTGTTCGGGGGGGGGGGATTCTGGGGGGTCTGTAGGACAGGAGGAGGGTACAAGTGGGGTGTCTAGGAGGGGCTGTCCAGGGGGGTGTCCAAGGGCTGTCCGGGGGGGGGGGGGGGGGGTTCGGGGGGGTCTGTAGGGAAAGGGGAAGGGTGATAGTGGGGTGTCTAGGGGGCTATCTAGGGGGTGTCCAAGGGATGTTTGGGGGGTGTCCAAGGGCTGTTCGGGGGGGGGGGGGGTTGTAGGGCAGGGGGTGGGTGCAGGTGGGGTGTCTAGTAGGGGGTGTCCAGGGTCTATTGAGGGGGGGGGGGGGGTCCAGGGGGGTCTAGGGGGGGGGGTGTCCAGGTGGGGTGTCTAGGGGGGAGGGGGTGTCCAGTGGGTTTGCAAGGGGGTTGTCCAGGGGGTGCAAGGGGGCTGTCTAGGGGGTGCAAGGGGGTTATCCAGGGGCCATGGGGGTGTAGGGGGATGTCTAGGAGGAGTGTATAGGGGGGAGGGGGTGTCTAGGGATGTCTAGGGGGAGGGAGTGTCCAGTGGGGGTGTAAGGGGGCTGTCTAGGGGGTGAAAGGGGGATGTCCAGGGGGCATGTGGGTGTAGGGGGTGTTCAAGGGAGTGCACTGGGGCTGTCCAGGGGGTGAAAGGGGTTATCTAGGGGGGGTATGGGGGTACAAGGGGCTATCCAGGGGGGATGGGGGTGCAGGGGGTGTTCGGGGGGGGGGGGGTATTTTTTTTTTAATTTTGTACATTGTATTGTTTGTATGAATGTTTTTTAAAATTTGGTATTTTCAAGTGTTGTATTCATCATTGTATATTGTCTACATGAGTGTTTTTTTTGTATTAATCATTATTCTATAGGTTTTTATTGTAATTACAAAGTGGATCCAACTACCTGTTTCTTGTTGGAATTGCAGTACTGAAATTTGAGAGGGGAGACCACTGGAATTGCATAGGAGGGGAGGCCTCTATATACTGATTCTGGCTGGCTGGAAGAGGGGCTGGTAGGAAGAGGTGCTCATGGTTTTTTTTGTAGAGATGATTATATACAAATGGTTCATAGAACCGTTGGTATATAGATCCATACAACCCAGATTATGGAAACGGTTCACTTTGAACCATTGCAATTAGTGTATACCAACAGTTAAAAACAGTAGGTGTAGTTGTATAAACCCATGGTTATTAACCCTTGGGATAGAAATTTGCCAAAAATTAATACTAAAACATTGGTATTTTGAAAATCTAGATGACCTATCCCAATGGTTCAACTTGAACTGTTGGGATATTATTATCCCCACGCCTCACAACCAAATGGTTCAGTGAACCGTTGGGAAAGAAATTCCCAATGATTTTAGGGATTTTACCAACGGTTTGAAACCGCTGGTATAAGATTAATTTAAAGTAGTGGTACAAGAAGTAATCATGCATTTAATATGATCGAACCATATGTTATTAGTGATGTCATCAATTTTTCATGTGATAAAAAGTGACAACATGATCACTCAATCATTACCATTTTTCTTGAATCCATGGCTAGTGAGAGGGATTTTACATAATCAATCTGGGATAAGAAATGACTTACTTATGATCGAATAAATATATATAAGAGAATTATTGAGATCATTCCAACATATATGAGGTCCTTATGGGGATCAATTTACTAATAATATGAATCAAATATGCCCATAAAAGAACTTTCGTCATTTAAGGATCCTATCATTTTCATATTTTACCACATGAGTGGCTTGGAATATTGTCAAGTGTTCATCCCATAGGGCATCACTTGGTCATGTTGATGCACCCAAGAGACTTCACATGATCATGACGACTTGTTTGAATTCCATTTAAAGATCAGGTGGTCCTATCAAAGGGTCTTTGTGTGATCAATAGATAGAGGTAACCACTTCTCATAAAAAATGTAACTCCCTTCATATAAGGATCTATATATTTTTAGGCTTTCTTTTACATGAACACATTAATTGGTGTTAAGTGTGTCAAAAAGGGAAACATGGGATAATAAAAATGCATATGAAGGTATTTTTGGGACATTGATGTCCTGTATGATATCATTTACCTGATCAATTTGGGATGTTGATGAACTTTCACGTGACCAAGATGGCATGTTGAAATACGTTCACATGATCAATTTATATATCACAGAAAGTTCATAAACCCATTTCCTGATCCTCCTAGGTTCATACATCCATGAGTATTATTTAATGTTATGCGAGTTTCATGGTCTATGTGATTAATCTCCACACATTCATTCTTATTCCATCATTCCTTTATATGGAAAATAATATTTACGCTTTTGGTGTTTTTTCAAACCCAAATACGTCGATTATCATTTGGTGAGTTTAAATATATAACATACAATTTATTTCTCTGTATTTCTTGTGATGATGATGGTTTGAGGATATTTATATGAAAATCTTTTCTTAAACATAGTTTAATTTTGTTATGGTGAATGCTTTATAAAAAAATTTATGTTCCACTAGTTATTCTCAGATAAAATGATAATATTCTTATAAAACATCTTTCCTTTCCCCAGGTTAGGATATGATAATAAGATGAATATTTTATGATCTTGTGGAAACCATATGTATGAATTTAATTATGTAAATTTTGGTCCCAGAATTATATATCCCTATAATTCATTATGTAAAGACGGATATCTCATGAAATAATAAGGGCTTGAATGGGGAGAGATCCCAGTTTAGTAAGGGAATTTGACCACAAAGGTTGTACTGGGAGTGATTATTGATAATGTATTTGATGGAATGTGGAAGAGACCAAATCCACTATGATATTATGGGGAGCAACCATTGAATAATGAAATTATTTTATATACTTATGTGTATTCCCCAAACTTATTTCTTATATCAATGTTATGATCTCATAGATCATGTTTTATGATTCCTTTGTGATTATTTTATTATTAATTTCCTTGATTTATGCAATGAATCAAGATTATGATCATCAATATGTAGGTTATGGTTTTCAAATGGTATCCACTTGTTCTCATACCCTTATTCTCATGTTATGTTTAATATATCATTGATATCTACCTTATTTACCATTACTGAGTATCTAAGCTCACCATTTCTTTTGTTCCATTCCCTTTTTAGTGAATAAAGGTTTTAAGAAAGATATATCTAAGTAAAATATTAGTTATGAAGAACACACTGGGATATGATATAGATCACTTAATAATTTTTTATATATATACATGTTTCCAAACACCCTAAACCTCTATAATTCGATCATGGATCAAAGGGTTATGTATTGAATATTAATCTAAAATGATGTAATATTTATGTCTAAAAAGTTAGGTTGTTATAGTTTGTATTAGAGAATGGTTCAGTTAATCTTTTCATATAATGGTTAAAAAATTTTAGTCAAATCCCTAGGGATAAATCTATGTAGAGGAAAACATTATAATGATTTTTAATGAACATATATAACCATGGTAAAAAATAATTTATCAGCTATTGAAATGAATGTGTCATGATTTAGACATCCAATGAATGATTTTTCTCAATCAATCACTCTGATTAACGATTAATTATGGTCATGTTAACCGTTCTATTTATAAAAAAGGATTGAAGATATGAGAATTATGTTTAGGTGGTGATAGGTTTTCTCAAGTATTGAGGTATATTATTTGATATTAGTTATATAAATTCCATTATATCATAAATAATATCTAGAAATGTTAATTAATATCCTCAATAATTCGATATTGAAATAGTATAGAAATCCCCTAATGGTACAATGATATCATCTCAAACTTATGATTCATAACTAATTAATGTTTGTGGTAATGTTATTACAAAAATATCAAAATTATCCATACTGAGTAATTTGATGTTATTTGAGGCATGTATCAGATTTCTATACATAAAGCCAATATTCATTTCTAAAGAAGGAAATTCACATTTGATATTCAAATCCAACCTATGATCTTATATCAGTGTGGAAAAAAATATGATCTTATAATTGAAATTGCATCAATTATATGGGTCCAAATTCCAATCCAAATGGTTTTTTTCCAAAGACCCCATATATAATGAACATAATTGAGTTATAGTAATTAAAGAGGAAACTATAAGTGAATATGGATAAGGGATTCATTCATCCAAGTGCATCACCATGAGGCGAACCTGTTCTATTGATTAAGAACAAAGACAGATGGATGTGACACTGTATTGATTATGGTTAATTGAAAATGACCACTATCATGAATAAGAATCATATACCACATATGAATGATTTGTTTGATCAATGATGAGGATATTGATATTTTTCTATGACTGGACTTCTACTTTATATTGTTTGTTAAAAATAAAAAATGAAAAGATACCCAAGAAAAAATTCCATACAAGGTATGGACACTATGAATTTAAAGTTGTTACACTTGTTTATACTAGTTCACCTTCTATATTAATTGATTTTATGAATATTTTCCATATATATTTCCTTAATATGTTTTTAATAGTCTTTAAAGATTATATTATTATATATTTAAATAGGACAGAAGACCTTGAAGATCACCTGGGGGGTGTATTGATGACTCTAAGGAAAAAGAAATTGTATGAATGGTTTACCATGTTTCAATTTTGGCTATAAAAGGTTTCATTTTGGGGATTTACAAACTCGAGAAAGGTTATATCAAGGGATCCATAAAAGATGAATATTATTGAATGTTCTCCTTAAAAAAACACTTTGTCTAATATCTATAGATTTATTTCTTTTTTTGGATATTACTGATTCTTTTAATAGATAAATTTGATGATAATTTCAAGTAAATAAATAGAATTTACTTAGTAAGCTATGCTTACACTACCATATTGTGGAGAAATGTTTTTTTATCTATAGTGATGAATCAAAGAGGGGAATATGATGTTTACTCATCAAGAATAATATAGTAATTTTGTATTACTCATTAAAAATGAAGGTTTATGAGAAAAAAATACCCAACAAATGATTTTTTGATATCCATGATACTTTTTCAATTAAATATACAAAGTAATTTTTTTGTGGAAACTTTTGTGACATGTATACTAATCAAAAAATTAATGTACAAATTCACTCAAAAAGAAATAAATATGGACCAGAGAAAATGGTTGAAGATGAATAATGATTATAACTTCTTAATAAATTACCAACTTGAGAATGTATGCAATATAGAAGATGATCTAAGTCAAAATGGTAATGCTAGCTTATCTATGATAAGTATCACAAATATATAGCGTTTCTTGAATTGAAATCAATGAAACATGAAATATTGAAGGAAGGGGTGATATCGTATCTTTATCAAATTAGTGTCCAAACATCTATCCAAGTGAGGATTAAAGAGGTAGAGAAGGAGAATGTATTGAAACAAAAGAAGGTGATAATTATTTCTATGTTTAACCATGATTATAATGGAATAATGAGGTTTAAGATCCGTGTATGTGTTCCATCAATACCATACATGAAGAATGGGTTGTTGGATGAATCTCATAGTTCAATATTTTTTATTTTTCTATGAAGTATGAATATATATATGGATGTTAAAGAGTATTTTTGTTGGGAAAACATGAATAGAGATATTTTAGAGTATGTATCTTTGTGGATGGAATGTCACTAGGTTAAGGTTGAGAGAATGAATTCTAAGTGGATGTTGAAACCCTTACCCATACTAGAATGGAAATGGGAAAAAATAACCATGATTTTTTTAATTGGACACCCCAAAAAAATTTGAAGGACATAATGTTATTTTATTTATATTTGATCACCTAAAAAAGTCATCAAAAGAAAATAATATTAGGAATTTTTTTTCTCTTGGTCATAATTCTAGGATTTATATTAAGGAAGCATTAATGATTTAAGGATTACAACATTGTATTATATATTATTGATATCTAAGTTTTACCTTGATTTTATTTTTAAGTATTCAAGAATATCTAGATTCAGAGTTATGTTTTTTTACTTGTTACCATACTCATATACATGGTTTGTATGAGAGAACCATTCAAACCTTGAAGGATATGCTGATATATTGTTCTACATATTTCAAAGGGTTTGTGATCAACACCTTCCCTTAGTTCGGGTTTTATACAAAAATATCTTCCACTCAATCATTCATATGGATCATTATAAAGCCCTATATAGAAAGAATTGTAGAACTCCCATGTGATGGGATGTATTTTGGATATGGAAAGATATTGATGCATGAGCTAGCAGATGAAATTTCCATTAAAGTAAGATTCATTATATATCACAACAAGGCAGTTTAGAGTTCATATAAAAGTTATACTGACAATCATCAGTGAAATATGGAATTAGAATATGGTGAGAATGTATTATTATAAATTTTACATGGAATAAGGTTATGAGATTTGAAATAATGGTATGTTGATCCCTAGGTATATTTTCCCATTTTATATTCTTCATTAAATAGGAATTGTAGCTTATTTCTTGGTGTTTCCACTAATCCTCTCTCAATTTCATGATGTGTTCCATTTATCTCTCCGGAAAAATTATTTACATAATCCTTCATATATATAAAATAAAACGTAGTATTATTGGATCATGATATTTAATATGATGAAACATAGGTATAATTATTAGATCATAGAGATTAAGTTCTACAGAATAAGGCTACTCACCTCTTTAATGTTCTCCGATGGAATATGAAATTCAAAAATGCTACATGGGAAACTGAGGATGTGATGAAACTGAGATACACATAGTTTTTATATTTAACTTAATGAATTTATGGGGGAAATTAATTTTAATGGTATTTGAATGCAACACCCCTATATTTAATGAACTATTTTTCTTTAAATAAATATAATTTCATCAATATATTGCACTACAAGAAAACATGAGCCTAAATGAACCATAATATAGTTTTTAGTTACAACCTTTCTATTAAATTATTATAACTACTTTGAATAAATAAATTTCAAAATTTATGATTAAATATTTTTGATGAAGCAAATATATTGATAAATAAACACTCAATTGTCTGTAAAGTCTTTATATACTTCAAAAATACAGTTTCCCTCAAAATGTTTTTTATTGATATTTTTTAACAAAATAAAATAATTTATTATTATCACTTTTAAAAAATTAATATTTAAAATTGAAATTAATTTTTAAAATTATCATTTTTAAAATTATCATATAGTTAAATTTTGTTAATTTTCTGAAAAAACTTCTTTTTCGATTAATAGTGAAAATGATGATTTTTATTTAAAACTATGTTCTACTTATAGAATTAAAAAAATACATTTTTTTATATTGTTTAAAAAGTATAAATATTTAAACTATATTATTAGTAATAAAATTTTGGTCATTGGCATAAATTTTATTATGAATTTGGATATAAATTTTTTTATTCTTAAGAAAACATTTTTTTTTTAAATGTTGTTCTTCAAATTTTATCAGTTAATTGTTAAAATTATTTATACCAATTAAATAAATTGAATCTAAAAAAATAGATCAATATCTGGGATAATGTATTTCAATTTTTGTGAATAATTCCCTTTTTTTATCAATATAAATAGTAATAATAGTAAATTTTCGTTCCCACTCCATATGTAAAATGGGTTATTTAGTGTCAAAATAATTCTGATAAGCCTTGAAATTACCTAAAAACATCCCTTTATTTAATTTTATTTTTCTATTTCATTGATAATCATCCAAAATCTAAATATATTTTATTTTGTCCATTTAAGTTTTATTCTTTATCTTTATAATATTTATGTATAAAATAATGTAAAAAAAGTCAGTTTCTTACTTTCAAAATCTATAGTAATTTTTTTATTGGAATAAGAAAAAATTATTTTTAGATATAAATATTTATTTGACATATTAAGGAATTTTTTCATCATGGATTTTTTTAAATTTTTTTGTGATGAAATTATTACCTTAAATGTTTATTAAACGCTAAAAAAGTTCTTATGAAAGCAGTAGAAATATCAAGTAAATAAATTTAAAAACATTAATGTAATATTGTATGCAAGAGTTACAATGTCCCAAGAAATTTATGGACAAAAAAACTCATATTATTATTTTTCAAAGTTTTTTATTCTAATTCCTTTTATTTTACTTTTATTTCAATATGAAATTAAATGATTAGTTTTAAAAATTAAATTCTTGATGCTTTATATTAAATAATATTTTTTGTTACTTAAAATTCATAAAATTCCTTTATTTACTCAAGTGAATGGTATGAGGTTTAAATTATCACCCATTTTCCTTTTATGAGTCACTTTTCTTTTTATAGTCACATTGTTGATCCCTAAATAGTAAAAAATCTATCACAATAATTTACTAAAGGGTTGAGAGGACATAAAACTAATAGATAAGGGTGAAAAAATGGCCAATAATTATCCAAATTTTTTATAAGATTATTTATACTTAGGAACATCTAAAATTTTAATTATATTAATTTAGATTCATTTACACATAAAAATAATTTATATTAATTTAATACTCTACATAACTCCACGAGTGTGCCTCCTTAGGGAAATTGGTTTTGGTATATTATTGATACCAAAGGCACCTAGATGTGGGGGAGGGTCTTGGGAATATGATTGGGTATTAATTGGAAAATATTCAAGGCTTGGAATGAGTAAATATAAGAGGTGGTGAGGGGTTATAATTATAGGGGGGGAGAGGGAGGTTTCTTGATTATTTTATTCAATAGTTTATTATTTTGGAATAAGACTATTAATAGTTTGAACCTTGTCAATAAATATATTAAAATAATAAAAAAGATTTGTATATTTCTGTCTTACATCAAACATATATCATCCATGACTAAATAATTCTTGAATTTGTTAAATACAATAAATTATAATATTTCAATATTCATCAAATATTCAACTATTTTAGAAAAATCTTAAAAGTTAACCCTAAATATTTTTCAATGTGTATAATTAAAAATGAACACCATTTTATAAAAATAATTTTCTAAATATGAGAAATTTTATTTTTAATTAAATTTATCATTTACTTTGAAAATACCATTTTTAAAATTATAACTTATTTTATAATACATTGAAAATTTAATTAAGTTCTCATAAAATTATATTATAATCATAAGAAAATAAAATATTAATATTTGAATCTATTTTATTTAAATAAACTTTCTTTTAAATGATTAACTTAATTATACAATTTAAAGAAAAAATTTACATTTTATAAAACTACCAACACTTAATTAATAATTTTTGAAACATTTATTTACTTATATTATGATATAATTATACAATATTATCATTTATAAGACACATAAATTTTATTTATACTTTTATAGATGGGATTACAATTATATTGATCAGATTACTATTCCTAATTGTCACATTACTGTTCCAATGGCCAAGTTGCTGATCAATTTGTATAGGATTGTTAACTTCTAGTAATACCTATTATTTCATTAAATCATCATTTATAATGTTTTTATTGTGTTCTCTATTTTATTTTATTTGATTTATACTATATTGAATAATTATAAGAAGTGAGATTCAATTGATTAAATTTTGGGTTGTCACATTCTTCCCCTTTATGAAATGTCTCCCTCAAAATTTCTTTTAAAAAAACAAGTGATGGTACTTCTCCTCTATTTCTTCATTGAGTTCCAATGTTACATAATCATAATTATTGTTCCATCATAATACTTTGACCATGTTTGTAGTCTTATTTCATAGAACATTATCACTATGGTATAATATCTTCACCAATTTCTTCTTGTAAGAGAGATCATTTTCCAACACTACCACCTCTAGATTTAGAACATGTGAGGGATCTGGTATATTCTTCCTCAAGAGGGAATCCTAGAATATGCCATGTACTTGGGACATGGTATGTGGAAGAGAATGTCTATTGGCCATAGATATGTATTGATCATGAATCTAGAAGGGGCTAATATACCTAAGACTCAACTTTCCTTTCATCCAAAATCTTATGATCCTCTTCCATAGAGATATGTGAAGGAATATTATGTCTCCAACCTCAAACACTAGGTCTCGTCGTTGATTGTCTATATAGTTCTTCTATCGACTTCGGGCTTCCTTGATGTGCTATTGAATGGTTTTCACCTTATATACCATTTCTTTGACAATTTCATGTCCTAGTAACTTATGTTTGTCGACTCTATCTGTGAATGTCGGTGTTCTACATCTTTTTCCAAGAAGGGATTCATAGGATCCATTTGAAAGCTCGAGTGGTAACTATTGTTGTAAGGGAACTCATCGAGTGGTAGATTTTGGTCCCATCATCCTCTGAATTCCATAGAATATTTTCTGAAAATGTAGTCCAATGTATGAATATTCCATTCAGATTGGCCATAAGTTTTAGAATGATAGGTCGTGATGAATCTTAGCTTAGTGTTCAGTTCATGTTGAGAGTTTTCCTAAACATGGAGGTCAATATTAGATCTCGATTGGATACAATAGAGAGTGGTTCTCCATGAAGCCTTACCAGTTATCTGATGTATATCTATGCATGTTTAGCCCATGATAAGTCCTCCTGAATTTTGATAAACTGCACTATCTTTGTAAGATGACCCACAACAACCCATATAACATTGTTTTCTCTTGATTACGTCGTATGTCTGGTGAAAAATTCCTTATTGATATTTTCCCATTTTTATATTGGTATGGGTAATGGTTATATCATCCCTTTAGATGTTTTCCTTTCATCCTTCACTTGCTAATATACCAGACACTTTGTTGTATACTCATCGATCTCCTTCTCCATATTGTCCCGATAATAGTTCTCTTAGTGATCTCAATACAATTTTGTGCTCCCTAGATGAATAGAGAATGTTGAGCTATGTGCATAATTAAGAATGTCATTCTTATATTTCTATTGGATAATACACATATTCATGGCCCAATTCTCATGACTCCCTCCTTATACAACTTGAACTCTATGGATTTTTTTATTTCTGATAGATTTGACCTTTTTTGTAATTTTCACATCATTTCTTTGAGAATATTTTATATTGTCCACCAGGGATGGTTGATGAATCATTTGAAAAAAAAAATTGATGACGTTACTTCCTTAATGATTCACATGTTTATCCTTTGTAGGTCTAAGAAGATTATATCCTTCTCAATTCTCATCATTGATAAAGATGCACGACTCTTTCAACTTAGAGAATCATAAACCTTATTTTCTTTACCATGATGGTAGGGAATTGAGCAGTCATAATCTTTGATGATATCTAACCATATTCTCTTCCCATTATAAAGATCCTTATATATGAATATATTTTTATGCTCTTATGATTAGTATATATATTACACTTCTCCCTATAGCGATAATGCTTCTAGATTTTCAACCCAAAGATCATAGCCACCAACTCCATGTCAGACGTAGGATAATTTGGATCATGAATTTTCAAGTTCCATGATACATATTCTATCAATTTATAACTTTTCATTAGTACACAACCGAATACGCTCTTTAAAGAATAAATTTATATCACAACGAGTTCCCCACTTTTCATATGTGTGAGTACTAGAGTGGTGATACGCCTCTTTCTTAATTCTATAGATTAGTCTTCACATTCAATAATCCCAAAACAACTTCTCCATTTTGAGTCAACTTGGTTATTAGGTTTTATAATCATGAGAAGTTCATCAAAAACAATTGTAATAGCCAACTGGACCCATAAAACTATTTATGTTAATTACAAAAGATGGATTGGTCCACACTTCGATTTCATTTATCTTGGAAGGGTCTACAAATATTCATTTGTGGGTGATAACATGCCCCAAGAAATATACTTACTTCATCCATAACACACATTTACTATACTCATAATATTTTTTCTCCCTTCACACAATCTTTTAAATAGTATTCAAATGGTCTTCATGTTTCCCCTTATTCTTGGAGTATATCATAATATCATCAATAAAGACTACGAGGTTTTTTTAAGGTAATTGCTAAAGATACTATTCATTAATTAGATGAATATTTCTAGAGAATTAGTGAGTCTAAAAGGAATAACTATGAATAATAGTGTACATACCTCATTCAAAAAATATTCTTGGGAATATATTCGTTCCTCACATTTAATTGGTGATATCCCGATCGAAGATCCACTTTAGAGAAATATGTTGTCACACACTATTTATTGAACAAGCCATCTATTCAGGGAAGCTAATACATGTTTTTTATCATGATTTAGGTGGGTATTTTAGAGTTATATGGAGTCACCCGTGGTTGTCCTGGAAAACGCACCGCACGCACCTCCTGTTTTTCAAATTTACCCTCCCTTCTGCCCTCCTTCGCCCTTACTAGCTTCTTCTTCATCTACAATCCCAGTTGAATCGGTCCCTATTCCTTCATCAGATCTGCTGCCATCCCCATCTCTTCCAGTTCCAGGGGATCGCAACTCTCCGGCTTCATTCAAAGACGTCTTATCGGGACTGCCCGCGAAGGTTTTTCCTCACCAGACGTCGTCCGGTTGTTCTCGTTTATCCCTGATCTCGGAGATTCTGTTGGGGGATCTAATCTCTTCATCAGTGGATGGATCTCCTAATTTGGATTTCTCCCCCGACGCGTTCAGGGTGGCTATTGATTTTCATCGCTGGACTTTGGTGGCTAGGTTTGGGGATGATAAATCGCGTCATCCAGTTTTTTAAACCTTTGTCGCCTCCTCGAATTTGGATGCTCCGGCTGGAGTCTCGATCCACAATAGAAAGGCGTTCTGCATCATTATTGATTTCTATTATTGTCAGCTTGGATAATTCCAGCTTAATCATATCCTTTCTATAACCGAAGTGCAGTGCGAAAGAGAGAGAACTTCTCTAGCTAGAGCTGGAAAATCATGATACGGGTGACATGTCTTGGCTTGTTGGTGGATATTTCAACGTCATTATAGATCCATCTGAGAAGAAGGGAGGAATGGTTTATCCGTGGAAGGAGAGACAAGATTTTGTAAGCTTTGCAGCCCGTAACAGTCTTCTTGACATGGGGTACATAGTTGCTAATTTCATATGATGCGATAACCAAAAGGGGGGATCGTTGTATGTGGTGTCATTTGTATCATTGTTTGGCTACCAATCAATCCATTTGCATCCTTTTCAGATGCAAATTTTGAGCATCTTCTTGGGGCTTTATCTGATCATTCTCCTTTGTGCATTAGCCTAGATGATAGTTATGCACGGAACAAATCTCTTCTATTCAGGGTGGTGGACTGTTGACCCTAGCTATCATGTTGTAGTTTAGTCTTTACGGGGTATATTTATGAATGAAAGATCTTGGGTCGGGTTTCGTGACAGACTTCTGTGCTTGAAAGTGGACCTCATTATTTGGGAGGCCAACAAACCCTCACGTTTTCAGGATATCAATGCTATTAAGGGGGATATTGAACAAGCTGAGAGGAATCTTGAATCACATTAGGATGATGACATTTTTCAGTTGTTTGATTAACATGATGTCTCATATTTCTGAAGTGCTTCTTGAACAAGAAAGAACTTTTAGATGGAGATCCAGAGTGACTTGGCTTAGAGAGGGAGATCGTAATACTACCTTCTTTCAGGCATGCACACGAGAGTGGAAAAGACACATTTCTCCATATATATTGCTTGGGGATGGTATCTTTTCTTTCGACCCACAAGTTGTAGGAGGTTTCGCTGCATCTCATTTTTCCTCTTTACATGCCGATGTTAATCCTTGCATTCAAGGTGTTTATCCTACATGGCACATTGATTTCTTTGAAACTTACATCACTGTGTATCTACTGATTCAAAGGGTATTATAGAGGGAATACCAGATGAGAGGGAGGTGAGGGAGGCGGGCTCTTTTCTGAATTCTGGAAGATCCCTGAGTCCGGATGGTTTCCCAAGGTCTTTCTACATTAATTCACGGGACATTGTTAAAAATGAACTTGTTGAAATCATCCAGGATTTCTTCCGTGGTAGAAGTCTGCCTTATGCCACTTATTTGATCCTCATTCCAAAGGTCAATAATCCTTCCTCACTCAAGCAGTTTTTTCCAATTATAATGTGAAACTTTCCTTATAAATTACTTGCTTCGATTATCAACAAGTGATTATCCATACACCTACCAAAATGGATATATGAGGAACAACACAGTTTCATCCGTGGAAGATCTACTCAGGTTTCCATTTACATTTATCATGAAATGATAAGTAATATTAATAAGAAGGTCCCTGAGTCCAATATTGCTATCAAGATGGATATTACAAGGCATATGACAGGATGGAGTGGTGTTTCATAATCAAAGTTATGTGGGGTATGTGTTTTTCAGAGAAAGTTATTGATCTTATTTTTAGGTGCATGAGTTCTCCTTGGTTTTCTATTATCTTCATGGGGAGAAGTTATTGTTTCTTCAAATCAGTCCAGGGGATAAGGAAATGAGATCCTCTTTCTCCCACTATCTTTAGCTTGGATCAAGACTCTTTTAGCAGATATTTTAATGAGAAGATTGATGAGGGATGTCCTAGACCCTTTCGGAGCAAGCCTAACTTCAGGGGACCCTCTCATCTTTTCTTTTTAGATGATCTCCTTCTCTTACTTAACGAGAATATCAAAAATATTCATAAGCTTGATAATATTCTTTCTGAATATTGCCATTGGAGTGGCCAATCCATCAACTGAGAAAAGAGTAGTTTTTATTTATCAAAATCATGTTTAGAATTAAGGGGAAAAAGAATTGTTCATAAACTGGGATTCCAAAAAAGATCATTTCCCATAGAATATTCGGGAGTGCGTATTTCTCCAGGTAGAGATAAAATTCAACATTTTGATACACTTGTTGATAAAATCCCCATTCGTTTTCTTAACTAGAAGAATATATTTCTCTCTTTTCGCGGACACATCACCCTGGTTAACAATGTCCTTTCTTAAATTCCAAAGCATGCCTTGTCCTCTCTCATTGCTCTTAAATCATTCGTACTAAAAATTGAAAAAAAAATTCTTACTGCCTTCATTTGGGATGTGAATGGTAAAGGCAAGCATCATTGGGATTCATAGAATAGGATGGCTCATGAAATTGAAGGTGGAGGCATTGGTCTTAGAAGTGTCGCTGAATCTGTGAGCACCCTCCAAGCCAGATTAGCATGGGACTTTATAGACGTTGTGTCGCTATTGGAAAAACTTATTTGTAATAAATATGGGATAGTTTGTAATGGACTAGCGAGAACGTGTTCCAATCTATGGAATTCGATCAGAAAACACTTACCTGCTCTCCAACTTCACTCACATTGGGTCATTGGCCGGGGTTCCATCAGTTATTGGAATGAAAATTGGGCAGGAAACATTCTTGGTTTTCCAGGCTCTCCAATACCGAATATTTCTTTCTCCCAAGCAAGTACCTATCCTCTGTTTATCAATACGACTCTTAATCAGCAGCAGCAGGATGTCTTCAATAGCGTCATCATCTGTTCGGAGAATGATAGATCGGTTTTCACAAGATCATCCTTCAGGTATTTCTCGATGAAGGAATACATGCACATCATGCTTGGGGAATCTGACTTAGATGTATGGGAGGACACTATGTAAGGAAATCCCGACTAAGTTAAATTTTTTGTTATGGCGGGTGCATAACCAAGCCTTACCTACAGATGAAATGGTTTGTAGGAGAGGTGTTACTTTGGCATCCTAGTGCAGCTGCTGTCTTCCTCCTCACAAAGAGACCTTAGATCATATTTTCTTCAAAGGTAACTGGGCATCCACGGTGTGGCCTGATTTTTGCGAATACAGTGGAATGTCCAGACTGCAAAATCCTAATAATGTATTCCTTCAAGATTAGTGCCACGACTCCACTGATAATCCCCATGAACTCAAGGCATGTGCTCTCCTCCTAGATGTCAGATGTTGGACCCTCTAGAATGCTCGGTATAAGGGGCGACATGAAGCGTTTTCTTATTCTTGTATATCTATGCTGATTAAAGATCTCACCTTAGAAATTGAACCGACTTCTTTGGTCAAACATTGGGAATCCTCGCCTTCACTTTGATGCCTCCTGCATGGTAAGATTATTGAGGACATGGGTGACAACCCCCTATTACAAGGCAATTAAGTTCAATGGTATCCTCCAGATAATGGTTTTAAATTAAATATTGATGGGTCATGTATCAACAGTATTATGAGAGGGGGTGGAGTTGTAAGTAATCAAGATGGTTTTGTTACTCTTGCTTTCAGTGTTACTTTTGGTAGCAATGACTCTCTTCTTGCAGAAACCATGTCAATGCTTAAGGGATTTGAAGTGTTTCTTTCCCATGATATTATGCTGGAATGGGTGGAAGCAAACTCATCTATCCTTCATGGATCTTTGAAATGGACAATCTCAATACCTTGTCTTATCACCTATCTAGTGCAGCGATGTAAGAGAATACTATCCAATAGCACTACTATTACTCATACACGACGTTAGGGTAATATGGTGGTGGACTTCCAGGCCTCCATGGGATCTCCGGAAAACTCAATTATCATTTTTAATACAACTAGCTCCCTTCCCATGGAGTGTGTTAATCTTGTTAAAGATGATTCTCTCAGGCTTCATTATTTTATACCCCCGTGATGTCTTTGGGCTATACCCCTTTTCAATAAAATTTCATAAAGTTGGATGGAAGAGTACTGGTGCACTCAATAGTGAACCACTCGATCATAGAAAACCCTTGTCCATATTTTCTTGTTACTACTTGTTCAATTCATCCAAATCAATGGTGGACATTCTATAAGGTTTCATTGATATAGGAAAAGATATAGAAAAAAAGTTCAATTGGGAATTCATCCTCTTGTTCAGGAGGAAGACCAGGAAATTATTCATGGAACACGTCATTGTAGTCCTGTACAACGGTCATGTATTAGAGGATGATTCTCTCCTTTGTCTCAATCATTTGAGAAATATATGATTTCTCATATGGTAATAATATCCACACATGAGATGATTATTCTAGAGGAGATTCATCATCTTCCTTAAACTTATACATAATTGGAGGATGCCTCATGATGTGAAGAGTGATTAAACTTTCTAAAAATTTGATGTTGATTTTGTATAAAGATAGAAAATCCATGCCCAACATATCATCAAACTCTACCAAATGAATTAAGACAAAATTTTCTAGGAGGTTGAGTCCACAAATATTAATCGGGGAGGAGTTATATACTTTGGATGCAATAATTTCCCATTTTTTTATCCTAAAATATTACTCAATGACCATATTTTGATGTGGTGTTTGATTTTTTCTACTAAAAATTCAAGATATGAAATAATGCATAGAACTAGAATCAAATAGTACATTTGTAATTATTGAAAGAATAACCAGTGTACCTGTCACCACATCATTGTCGATCTCCACCTTCGAGTAGTGAAAGTAGAATATTTATCTTTCTCCTTTGTCTTTGGTGCCTACTGATGCTGATTACCCTTAAGGACTCATATTTTACATCACTGGATTGCATAGTTACCTTTTTCCCTATAATTGAAGCATTCAACCATAGGTGGTTCTCTCCATTCATCCACCACATTTTCCAGCATCCTTATGTCTCTTCATCATTCATGATCATGATAGCCTTGTGTCCCAATTTGAAGCATTTCCCCACCCCTTTGATTCAATTCCCATGATGCTTCTTCCCACATTTTTGAATTGTGAGTGGTTCAGTTTTCTTTCCACCTTTGTTACTAGATCCCTTATCTTGAAACTCTATATTTCATTTATTATCTCCGTAGCCATGGGACAACCCTCCAAACCCCATCTCCACTTTGAGAGCACATCGAACATCTTATTCATAACTCCCAAGTCTCTAATTTATAAACCCTTTCAAAGGTATTGTTTCAAACCAATTTGGATTGGTGTTCTTAATCAATGCCCACTATTGATTGGCCTCTCCATCTAAATGATAAACGATTAGATTCACCTTCTCCATCTTAGAATGGTGAATCACATAAAAGATGTTCCCTATTGAGTTGGCCCATTATTTTGTGACTAGTGGATCATAAGATTCACCAAAACATCGGTGGTCATTATTGCATAAAAACCTCGATAGCCAGTTGATCCCTCTTATGTGATGTAGGAAGTTAGAAATTATTTAGGTTATTGTTCATATCCCGAGACAGCTAGGTAAGCATCGCCCTGAAATTGTGAACTGCACCTCCCAAGGAATTGAGGATGTTGTTCAGGAAATCACTACATTGTCCCTACCATGGGTTGTTGGACATGTTTCTACTATTTCCAATCACTTTCTAAAATAGAAAAGCTTCTAATAAAACATATGTCAATAATTATTGGATAAATAATTTATTCTTATGGGAAATTTAATCTAACAAAAAATCTTTTGGGATCCCTACATTTAGATTTTTTATAAAATAGAGCATCCTGAGAAATTTCATATACATAGTCTATCAACAATTTTCTCTAATCCTAATTCCCAAAATATATAAACCATTATATAAAAAAACTATACTGACCCTTATTTTTCTTACATTTCTATTACATATTTTAAATATTAAAAAAATAAATGTGTTTCAAAACCAGGATCCAAAGGTTTAGTGCCTTGAGAAAATTTGGACCAGTCATAACATTTACATAATAAAACAAAAACATTATTTATTTTCTTATTATATAGATTCTTAGTGGTCCTCATGTTCTCCTTTGTATAAGTAATCACCTGAGGATATACATGAAATAAATGGGTGAGATAAAATCCCATTAAGAGGATAGGTAAGAACATGAATCAATATAACTTGGGGTGAGAATAATCATCATAATCATAACATAAGAATAGAATCATCATCATAATCATGAGAGGAAAAATTATATAAAGGATTGGAATATGGAAATTCTTAAAAATGAAACATCATATCTTAGTGGTGAACTACCACAGATAGTTTTCAACAAATCTAGCATCTTTTTCACGCATAACATATGTGAATAATCGTAACATTGTCATTGTGAACAAATCTAGAATCATTTTCACACATATTAAACATTATCTTATTAGATAAATCACATTACCCAATGAATTAGAGTGGCATATAATTTCGGTTTCACCCATCACATCACAACGTTTATATAATCATGCAAGCCACATTGAACATATTTCAATATAGACATAAAATAACCCATAGAATTGAAATGGGTTTGATGAGAATTTTATAAATCATAAAATAATCAATAATCCTTGTTTTTAAAAAAATAAAAAGGCAATTTCATTCTTGGTATAAGAATCATCAATCTTTAGTGAAGAATAAACAACCTCAAGATAAGTAAAACATGTGTTTTTAGAAAGAAGGGTACTTTTGTTAAAATCATTAATTTTTCACAAAATCATATTTAAAGCATTTATATCCTTGAAATGAAAATAGGAAAATGAAATTATATTTTAGGAATATTATTAGAACATCTTTACTAAAATTTGGAAGTAAAGAGGAATGACCTAAATAAAGGAAATTGTGTTCGAGAATCCCCTTACCTTATGTCTGAATGCTTTATTCACTTTAATACCAGGGATAGTCAAATTAGATTAATTAATTAACAAATCCATAACAAATTATATAAGTATCTGATTAATTATAATTTTATTAAGCTTGTTTATGAATTTTTTATGATTTATAGTGCTCAATTTCATCGTTCAAGAGTGTTTGTTTCCTTATTTTTCATGATCGGTTCATTTGTATAAATGCATGAAAGTTTTTGTAAAATGAGTATACTTTTATATAATAGAGATTATATGTTATTAATGAACTTATAGAAGATTAAATAATCTTATATATCATTTGGTTATATTTTATTGGGATGAATTAGTACATAAATGTTAATTATAGTCATTTAGATTAATTTGGCGGTTTTTCGATCATCACGAACTAGTTTCATTTTACTATTTAATATTATAAATATACGTTAGTTCCAATACATAAAAACGGTTATAACATAATTTTTACAATCTTTTTCAACCATTATAATGGTTTATGGCGGGATTTGAACTCAGTATTGCAAAATGAAAGTGCATCATCCATGATGATGGAAAATCGACACATCACATATGATGTTTTTATTTTTAGAATAAAAGGGAGTGGATATGGGTTTTGATGATGGATTATTACATTAACATAATAAAATATAAGTATATTTACAATACTAGAGTTATCATGAAACTTTTATAAGGGGATATGAGGTGAGAATAAGAAAAGAAAATAAATTTAAATGAAAATAAATTGAAAATAAAAGAAATTGAAAAGAAAATAAAAGAAAAAAATAGGATGTTACCTCTTGAATTATTCTCCTTGAGAACCTCCATAGAGAATTTTTTTTGGTATATAATTGCGGCCAAAGGTTCCTCAATTTTAGGGAGGGGATTGGGAAGATGATTGTGTAGAAATGGGAAATCATCATGGTTTGGAAGGTGTCAGGAGAATAGGTTTTAAGGGGTGGTATTTATAAGGGAGGAGGGGGTGTTTTTTGATTATTTTATTAATTATTTTATTATTTTTCCCAAGAATATGAATAGTTCCCACCTTATGCCTAAATATTCAAAATAATGAAATAGAGTTTGATAGTTTGGGCATACACTATCCATACATCGTCTATGACTCAATAATTCAAGAATTTGTTAAATATTGTAAATTACCATATTTCACTATTCACAAAAATTCAATTATTTTAGAAAAATGTAAACAATTAACCCTAACAATTATTTATTTTATTTAATTAAAAAAGAAAATCCATTTTATTAAAATAATTTTATAAATATAAGAAATTAAATTCTCAATGAAGATCATCATTTACTTGGAAAATACTAATTTTAAAATTACAACCAATTTAATAATACATTGAAAAATTAATTATTGTATCATAAAATTATTATATATCCATAAGAAAACGAAATATTCATTTATGAATCTATTTTATGAAAATAAACTTTTTTATATCTTTATCTTAATTATAAAATTAAAAATCAACATTTATATTTTATAAAAATACCAACACTTAATTAATAAATTCTAAAACATTTCTTTACATATAATATGATATAATGATATCATGTTATCATTTATAGGATACCTAATTTTGTTTATAATTTTATCGATGATGTTACTATTCTTTTGATCATATTACTATTCTCAATGGTCACATTACTATTCCAAATGTCAAGTAATTATTCCATAATCACAGGTTCAATAACTTATAGAAATACCTCTTATTTCATTCATTTATCATTTATAATTTATGTATTATGATCTCTATGTGATTTTATGTGATTCATACTATATGAAATAATTATAAGAATGGAGTTTCCATTGATAAAATTATGGGTTGTTACAGTGGAGATAGATTATCAATACTCATGAGTTTTATTTCCCTAGAGTTTAAAGATATAGGAATAATTTAGGGACTTAAAAAGGAGATTCTATTGATCATATAATTTATAATTTTCATATTCTGTATTGATGAATTTGCATCATATTCCAGAGAGGGACTTACACACTGATTTTCCCTAATTGAGGGGAATTTTATAACGTTAGTGATATGATCATTGAAAATTACAAAGCCCACATGAGTCACACTTGGCATGAGAAATAATAGATAGTAAGTCATCAGATGAACTTCTTATAGATACATGAAATAAGTATTGAATTAGCCCTGATGGAATGTTTAATGTAGATCTAAGACCTTAAGAAGGAATCCTTTATAAATTTCTTATAATAGGAATCAGATTAATCATAGTTAACTTGGTTCCTAATCCTATTATGGATGAGGAATGATGGAAGATCCAAAGTATGTGAGTCTTATAAATTGGATTAAATGGAATGTCGATGGAATTAAACTATAGTGGATTCACATATAGGAACTCATATCTCATTTTCCAATATAAGAGGAAGGATGGTAGTCACATTGGATTTTTTTGGGTCCTATGGGCTAGAGTATTTTGGATATGGAGGGATGAATAGCAAGGCAGATGCATATAGGAGACATGAAATCCGTATCCTCTGATAGATATAGTGTAGGGACCATGAGAGGTATGTTTAATGTGACTAATGATAAAAAATTCCCATAACATGAATTAGGTTTCATGGGTTAATTTGCCTTAGTCTATCATGTTCACATAGTTCAAGGGTACATTTCTATGTGTGAATGATAGACAAGGCTGAAATGTCTGAGGATGTATACCTAACATGTCTGAGAATGTATTTATGACAAGGATGAAATTTTGGAGGGTTTTCAATTGATCCATCTAGAACATACAAGGAATTTGGGTGATCCCAAATAACATGTCTAAGGTCTTAAATTGAGAAAGGAATATACATTTGGGGGGTCATTGTGTGATTTTTCTGACACGTATGAGGGATTTCGTATAAACCAGCTATAATTTCCAAAGTTTATCAGGTTATCTGGATAACATTTTGAATGTTCTATGTGTGATCGATGTTTACATGTCCACAAGTGTTCATGTGACTTGGATAACATGAACTGGGGTCTTATCATGGACAAGGATGACATGTCCAAGGGTATTTTGCATCTGGATGACATGTCTGAGGGAGTTTGTGTGACCGATATGACATATCTAGGGAATGTCGCATGAACCATGAAAAGATCATAAAAAATTCATGCCCCCTTCACTTAAAGATCATCATTTCTAACTTCATATGATGATTTGAATATTGTCATCCATCTTCACACAAATACCTCAATATTTTTTATGCATTTTCCCATTTAGGCATCATGTGATACAACCGACATGCTGAAGATCATTCACATGATCTTACTAACATTCCAATGATCCTTCATGTGTTCAATGGTATGGTAACACAAATCACATAAACCTTGAATGCAATCCCTTGGGTCATTGAATGATCTTACTAGGTGGAGGACTATTGATATTGGGGGTCTATTACTCTATAATGTCTTCTCTCATATTCGAGTGTGTTTTTTCTTTAGGTTTCAGGGTGATTTTATAGGAATCTCCATGATATACCTATACTACATTGTATTTATATTTAATGTCATATCATAGTTTGAGTACACTGGTGGAAATCCCACCTATACCAACACTTCATTCCCAACGGTTTAGAAAAACCATTGGGAAAAATAATCTATACCAATGGTTCTGTGAAACCGTTGGAATAGACTAATATATGATGGGTTTTCCCAACGGTTATAGTAAACCGTTCGAAAAAAGCATCTCAATACCAATGGTTCATATGAACCATTGGGATAGAGACACCAAAAAGACCCCAGCCATCGGGCTCCTTCTCCCATCTGGTCACGCCCCACTTCTCCATCCCTACAGCATAACACCGCTCCTCCCGACCTCCCCTCGCCGCCTGACCTCACCTCACTGCCCGACCTCCCCTCGCCGCCTGACCTCACCTCACTGCCCGACCTCCACTTTCCACCACTCCCATTCCATCCTCCCCTCGCTGCTTCCCTCATTCCCCTCACTCTCCCTTCCTCCCTTTCCAAATCCCCCTCGTCGCTCACCGCTCGCCGCTCAATGCTCCCTGCTCGCTGCTCCCCCCTCCCCGCTCCCTGGTCGCCACTCCCTTCTCCCTGCTCGTCATCGCCTTCCTCTCCCTTTTCTCCAATACCGAGTCCTAGTAGCTGTCTTTAAACCCTACCCTTCAAATTCTTCATTCCAGGTGTCATCCGCGACGTGCACAGAGGTAGCATTTCTGATTTCAGAAGTGTCTATTTTAGGGTTATTCATCGATTTCACTGAAGTATGGTGATATAAATCATTTATGATAGAGATTTTTCTATAATTAGGAATAGGGGAACCCTAAATAAATGTTTCATATGATTTTTTTGGGTTATTCAATGCTTCATATTTTGTTTTTTCTATAATTAGGATTAGGAAGGGTTATTCATCGATTTTGCTATAATTAGGAAGGGTTAATCATCCCTTCCTATTTTTGCACATAGATCCATTAAGGTATTCACCTTTTCATATTCTTCCAAGGGGTTTTTACCAAAATAAATTTTATTAGTTATTGAATAGACATTTTCAATTGGGGCTTTGTGCAGTTGAGATTCTTGGATGCATTGAGAGTGACATAGAAGAATAACAACACTATATGAAGGATTAATTTTTCAAAATTATTTTCCTTTACAAAAAAAATATATCTGTGAAGTTTGTGTTATGTGAAATTTCCATTCGATTGTTTTTTATATCAACAAGTATGGTAATAAGGTGGGTTTATCAACTTCTAAGTTATAACACTAACTGCGGCTTTTTTCTCAACACTGGAGCACTTTTTTTTTGTAGCTCAAAAGTATTTTATTTTCTTTTCACATTATTACTTCTCACATTCTGAACATGTTTTTGTTTAGGAAACATGGTTTTCTCTTCTTTCAGATGTTTATTATTATTTGAAAATTTTATATTCACTTGAACAATTACAGAACTCCAAATGTTTTTCATTTTTTTAGTTTATCCTTTTATAACTCATCAGACCATATGATCAAACATTATTTCTTATAATATTAAACCTTCTTCATAGGTGTGGATCCATTTGTAGCAACTGATTTACTACATGATAACATTGGCTCTTTTCCCTTACCAAAAATAAAATTCTTTCGACACTAGAATCAAATTCATACATATGATAACTCCATGACCAATATAATTATACCTTCAAAAAACATCTTCAACTGATTTTGATTTTCCTTAGGAAATCTCTTAGGATCTTCTTTAGAAATGTAAACTACTAATCCAATTCTACTCTCTCTTTCTTGGATGTTTTTCATTTTATGTTCAAATTTTCTATCATAAACATTGTAGATATTTATTTTTATAATTTCCCCTTATCTAACTTTGATCCTTATTTCTAGGGTGTATCATGGTTCTTTTGGGTCCACCTCAGACATGATTTGGAATCCACTACCAAAGTTAAAGCGGTTTGGATCATCTTGGTACATCTGCCACCATATGAGGTTGGTTTATTCTTCCCTCTTTGTTTGGACCAATTTAATTTGGGGCTTTTGGTGATTTATGTGTCCATGAAAAATATATATTAGGTATTAATTGCATGAATAAGATTACTTTACATCTTTACCCTCTTATGATTTTCCTTATATGATATCATTAATTTCTATGTATTTTTTACTCCAGATATGGAACTAATGGATATAATTATTAATATGTATTGACTAATTATTATTAATTTTATGATCGACTAGAACCCAAATGGATGAAATTGTCTAAGATAATATAAACAAAAACAAAGAAAACTAAATCTAATGGAAATGTCCCAAACAAAATTATATCGAACAAAACTAAACTAAGCTCAAACTCGAGCCAAACTGATTATATACCATTAATAGAAAGAGTAATTGTTAATTAATTGGAATGTACTATTTGATAGTATTATTTTGAAACATGGATCTGTTTCCCCTTTTCTTGTAGGAACATGATTTGACCCATGGGGCATTGTTGTTATTATATGTTGGGTGGTGGCGTGTATAGTCACAGGAGACAGGTATGTTTTAGTTTAGTTTTTATTTTATTTTCTTTATCACATTGGTCACTTAGGTCTTTTACTTCTTTCTATGGACAGAGGGTAGTTATATTATGTGAAGGGGTTTAGATTGATTCAGTCTGCCGGCTTTGATCCGAGGTAATATTTTATGGTTACTACTTGTCTCGCACCTCATGTAGTTGGGGATTTCGGTGTTTTTGACTCCATATTATGGTTTTGGTAGGGCATTGGATTGTTTTGTGTTGGTTTTGGTGGATTTGGTTCTCTGCTTCCAATCAAGGCAAGGCTTTAATGTCATTGGTTGGTTTCTCACTGGTTATTTAGCATCCTTTATGGGTTTTAAGGTTCCTAATATCCTTTGTGTAGTGCGTTGATCCCTACTCATTGGTTTCAAGTCACCAAGTCAAGGGAGAATCACCTACATGTGCATAGGTAAGTAAGTATTTGTATGTGGATTCCCCTATTACGTGTATAGTTATCCATGGCAGCGATTATGCATGTATGGGGATAGGTGTGCCCATGTATATATATATAAATGCATACACAGGTGAGTGGAGACTAGTATATGCATATAAGCATATGTACAAGGATCCCCTTGCACATGCTCATGGCCATGTAGGTGTGTACATAGGGGCTAGGTCTCCTTGCATGTGTGTGAAGGTACGTATACCAGGTTGGGGAGCAACAACTTTCAGTTAGAAAGCTCTAAGATCTGAAGTGGACGGCTTGGTTCCACCTTGAGGTAGGGTCCCTCTCCTAGCCTCTTTAATTCAAGAATTATTTAAATTGAATTTAAATTCTTTCTTAATTATTATTAATTATATTGAATTTCATATCTTGAATAACTTTTCTTTAATATAATTGTTTCATTTGATAAATAAATTCATGTTTTTATAATAAAACTCCTCCAATGGAGGTGTGATGTCCGCGACAACTCACAGTGAAAATTATGTTGATCTAGTAGCTTAAGTTATTACATTTAATTTGTGCTGAATAAGTTTTAGAATAAATGTTAAATATAATTAAATTAATTGTGTGATAAATCCATGCCATGATTTTATAATAAAACCCCACCAACGGAGGTGCGCTGTCTTCTAAACCAAAGTGTAGTGATGGTTATTTGTATCATGTTTAGATTTGGTTTGTGTTTTCCATATGTCTCTTGTTGGTGTTTGTTTTGTGGCATGTCAGTTTTTGTTTTCTTTGAATAATATAAATTGGCTTATCATACTCGTTTAGATCAAATGACATTTCTCGAGTAGGCATATGTCTTGACTATGACACTTTCATTTTCACCCTTTGAATATTATAAATGAAATTTCCATGTTTAGGCGAAGTGAATGAATTTGCAAATGGTTTGTTTAGGGTGTGTGATTCTTTTCCATCATTTTGTTTCCCTTTAGACATTGCGTTATTGTGCCGCTCACTACATCCTTCCGATGATCCCTTGTTATAACATATTAAATAGTTTATTTGTTTTATCAAGTTCGTTGTGACCTTATCTCTTGGAAAAACCCATTTCAGGTGTTTTCCTGGCCTCTTGGACACCCCTTTGGGTGTTTACCCAAGCCTATATATCTTAAAACACTGATGGTGTCATTTTTTAACACATGTCAGGCTTATGGTGCTCCCCACCATAATATTCATCTTAACACCATTTGGGGTGTTTGCCTGACCTCGATGCACATATAATTTTTTACATATATGAATTCTCCCATAAGATTTGTATTGCATCCTGAGATGTTAAAACATACTCAAATTCTATTGTTCTTGAGGTGACTGAAGTTTTATTATTAGAGTTCCAAGAAATTCATATACCATTGATAAGTAATACACCTGCATAATTTGACTCTCAATCAGTAGTTTCAACTACCTAGTACCACTTATAAAAAACAAAAAATATAAATTATATATCTTTATCATACCACAATCCCAAATCAAGAGTCTGTTTTTTATAACATAAGATCTGTTTCTATAATGTGAAGGACAACTACATAAGATTTATTTGGAATCCTGTATTAAGAGTAATCAAAATTTTTATATCTAGTATAGACATTGGTATGTAGAATTAAATTTCAATAATACTTAAAAACTCTATATGATCACTAGTCCACCCCACTTCATGACACGACCACTTGGTTCCATATTCTATAAGAGTGGAGTCCTATCCTGATTTTTCCATTCTAGGGATTCATTAATTGCATATGAAATTATATAACATGGTTGATAAAAATAAGAATAAAAGATTTTCTACTAAAATATGATTAATTAACTTTCTCAACAGAGTTGATGAAACCATTTATGTATGGTTCTCTGTTTTGTACTTGTCCTTGTCCTTCAGAGTTTGATATTTTTATGATCCCGATGATCTGATGAGTGTTTTGACCCTTGTAGAGAAAATGATTCTACATTATCTTTTTTTTCTGTGTGAGAACAGTAAAAAACACACACCTCATATAGTGTAGTTGGAGCTTTCTACAACAATGGGGAATCTGATGAATGATCAGCTCTGTGATAGTATTCCATGAGTCTTGTGATCAATGTTGAGGCTGACTAGTCACAATTTCTGTTGGCGGGATGATGGTCGAAATATTTCCCCAGCTCCTCCTGCTCTCTTTTCTCTTGGACAGAAGATGTTTCCCCATGGAAGTCACCGGACTAGGCCAACACACCGAGGTCAAGACGCGGTCACACCGCGGTAATGCCGTGATTTGGCCCTACTCCAGGACGATAGCCCGCGGCAGGGCAACGACTGGAATGTTTCCCCACCTCCTTCTGCTCCCTTCGCTCCTGGACAGAGGATGCTGCCCTGTGGATGTTGCTGGACCGGGCCAACACGCCACAGTCATGCCGCGGTCACGCCGTGGTCAAGACACGGTCACGCCGTGGTCACGCTGCGATAATTCCGTGATTTGGCCATGCTCTAGGACGACACCCCGCGACAGGGTGAGGACCGGAATTGTAGAGACCCCAAACTTGACGTACATGGACATTACATTACTTTTAGAAAATACTTAATACATAACAAGAACCAACACTCAAGGACCGTAATAGTTTAGTGTCTTTGGAAACTCGGAACATAATCTTCTAATCGTGGTGAAAGATCTTCAACATCTCCCATAAAGATCTTTCCCTTTTGTTTTCTTACCTGAAATCTTTCTTTAAATCCTGGGGAAAAGAAATCATATAAAGGGTGAGCTCAAATTCTCAGTAAGGGTAAGCATATAGAAAATAATACAAATCATATACAATTGAACTTAAAAAAACAAACATAATGATTAAACATCAAAATCTTGAGCAATGACATAAAACACGGCAGTACGTAAAGCATAGATCATAAAGAAACATTAATCATGATAAAATAACATGGGAATAAAACATGTAATTGTGGAAACCATTAAGCAAATGTTATGATTTCCATATTATCCAAGGCATTGTTTCAAAGACCATCTTAGTGGACAAAGTCCCTTTCTGAATCGAGTTCACTCCTCGTTCCAGTCCTGTATCACTGAACCTAATTAACTTACCATTCCATCCATGTCTATCTCATGAGATATAAATCTTTACCCAATGCATTGGAGGGAGATATAGGTCCCAACCATCTCATAATTAAATCATTCTTACTTGTGCCACAAATTAAACATAAATCATTCATCATAACCTAAAGAATAAAATGGATTTCATAAACATTATCCCATAATTTAATCCATATAAAACAAATGGATATCATTTCATCATAAGAAGAATAAAACCATGTAAATAATAGAGATATTATACTTGAAACATAATCATATGAAATAATGTCATCTTAGATGGAAAATGGTTTTGATAAAACACTTGAAATGAATTCTTGAGGAAAATATCCTTTGTTCTTCAAAATCATTTTCTTTTCACAAAATGTCATGAAATTTTAAAAGAAAATGATTTTTTTGAAAATAGTCATGAAATCTTTTAGATTAAGCTTCATGAAAATAAGGCGTTATAAAAACATAAAAATCCATTCATGTCGTACAAGTTAAAAAAAACACTCTTCTCGTACTTTTGCCGGAAAAGTCAAAAAGTTCCTTGTATGGTAAACAATAGAAAAATTCATTCCATAACATAATGTAAAAGTCAAAGAGGGGTAAACATGAATTTAAAAATACATGGAAGAATATTAAACACTTTATAAAAAACATTTTTATGGACATGGATGAAAACTTTAACCCCAGTAAATACTTATGTATAAGCAATCTCAGATAAAAATGAGATTTGCAAAATTATCCCTTACCTTATCTCTGATATGCTTCGTATGTGTCCGAACCTCCTGTATAATGATTTAAATAATGTAATTGAATTATTAAAAAATCATATTCATTGTTATAATATCATATATGGTTCATTTATGACTTTATATTACCTGTTCTTTGGTAAATTCCATGTTAAAGCAGCGTTTTTGGTAAAATCATTTCATTTATTGACGTTCTTGGACTTGTTGTTCTTGATATTATTATTACTTATATCATGATTTAATTACTTACATAATGTAAATTATGATTTATATATCATATATATTCAGTATATATATATATATATATATAATAGATAGATAAATGAAATGAAATACACCGTTCATGGAGACGGCAGGCCGTACGTACGCATGAACGCTGTTTTCTTTTCCTTATTGACTTGAATGGAAGTAAGTAGATGAAATATATATATTTATACATAAATACAGTATCTTTATCATGTCATATATTTCATTATTATTCATTATATATACTTTATAATCATTCTTGAGTGGTTAACATGGAGAATGAATCTCATCGCGTCGTGGAGACGGTAATCCGTACATACGCATGAGCGATGATATCATTCCCATAATTATTGAATTGAATTGGAGTGGATGCTATAATATCTTAGAATCAGTATGATATTATAATAACAACATATAGTTATTCTTTACATTTTTATACCCATCCAAGTAAGGTGGTGGTGGAAAAACAGATTACACCACGGTGTGGATACGATATTCCGTACGTACGCACACGTGGTGATTTTGTTTTTCGTAGGATGGATAGAATGTGAAATAGGGTTGTTTCATATTTATAATAATATATCAGTATATGAGTGATACTGATTTTATTAATTTATGATGAAACAAATAAAGAATAATAAGTTGAAGAAGAAAGAAACTTGAAAGAATCGGTAGAAGAGATTACCTCCTCTTCGACGCACCCCTTTTAGGCTTCCTCTTAAAGGACTAGAGTTGGTCTTTTGAGAAGACCAGAACCTCTAGAATGATTCTAGGGAAGTGGATAAGAGAAATGGGTAGGGTTTGGCTGAGATTTAAGGATCAAAGTGTTGTTAATAGGAGAGGGAGTAGGTGCCCTTTTATAAGGGAGGAGAGGGGCACCTTTGGAAACCTCAAAAATATTAATTTATAATAAATTCAAAACCCACATAAAAACTTAAAAAATGACTCAAATACGAAGATTATATGATATAGGGTTGTAATCTCATCAACCAATAAAATTTATACATGTTTGGAATTTATTTTTAACATTATCAACTTGATTTATCCTTACTTAATCTATCTAATTTTATTTGTGGTAATAAGATTCTAAATTCTAAATTGTTATAAAAAATTACTTAGGTGTTTTTAATTGTCCATAACTGGATATTTATGACATTGGAGACCATATAAATTTTAATTTATAATTTTTAAGTATTTTTGTTATTTTTAAACAATTTTATATTATGTTATTTTTATAAAATAACAATAGTGTCAATTTTGACACTATTCATTTATTTGAATTTAAATAAAACCCACACAGAAGATATGTTAAAACTAAAATCTTTAATATATTCATAACATGTCATATTTATCTATAAAATTAGTGGAGAATATTAAATAGTTCATATAATATTTATTTTAATATTTTTAAAACCATTTTTTTGATATTTCAATCAATAAAATAATTTCAACATCACTATTGTGTCACCTTTAATGATAATTATTTAATCCCTAAAAATTATAAATAAATTAACATGATGTAGATAATTTTATTATATTTCTAAAGAATATTCAAGTTCTAAGTTTCATGAAGTTTATCACTAAATTAAAATTATCATACTTATAAGATTTAAGAGAGTGACCTGTTGCCACTTTCTTTGGTTTTAATAATAATTAAATTATTTTCATGGTAAAAAGTCCATAAAATAAATCTATTCCAACCCTTAGGTGATATGGGTCAACTTTTAGTCATCTAATAGAATTTCAGCAGGTATTAGTGTAATTTTATAATCTTATTTTTACCCTTAATTACCCAATTTACCTTTAACTGCGGTAAATAAAAATTACTGTAGTTACTATTCATAATATCAAAAAAATAAAAGTAACATATTAACATAATTTGGACCCACTAAATTCAAATATGGAATCCATTTTTCAAAATTCAAAACATAGAAGTTGCAGTAATTAATTTAAAATTAATCCCGTTGTTAAGAAAACAGGTTTTAAAAGTTAAAACATTGCCAAAGATTGAAATGTTTTTACCTATGAATTCAATGTAAAATTAATGGTAATGACATAAATTATATTAAATGGTAAAAATATATTATATTTATACTTTAAAATCATTCAATATTATAATTTAACCATATAAATTATTGCAATGAAAAAGGTTGTTTTTAATTAAAATATAGCGTGTTTTTACTATTCATTAAAATATGAAAGTTATCAAGAATAATATGAAAAATTTATCCAAAGTAAATTTTTATATCCTGATTCCAAAGAAGAATTTTATTTTGTCAAATTTAACTTATAAACATGTCAAAAACTAGATTTAAAGTGGGTGCGCCATCCAAAGGCGGCAAAATTGCATTTTTTGAAAAATAATTATTTTACCCGAAAAATTTATGTTGTTCTCATACCATGTCCTAGAAAATATGTAAGATGAATAATAATGTTATAAAATTCAAAATTAAGTTAATACTATTCATAACGGCTAGTCCATAGTAATATTATAACAATATATCGTTGTTTAGTGAAACACGGTATTGCGTACTACACATTCTATCGAGGAAGGTTGCGATTGCGTGTAATGCAGGCCAAGTCAGGGATGCGTGTAGTGCATGTTTATTTTGGTGTTGTGTACAACACAAGAAATCAATGAAATTAAAAAAGAATAATTCCCATAAAATCTCAGTTTGTTACATTCTACCCCCCTTAAAATGAATTTCGCCCTCGAAATTCGTCGGGGTTATAAATGGTTTACTACTTGAAAGTTTCTTTCATAGAAACCCACATTGTAAAAAGGAATACTAAAACATAATTTTAAAAAGTGAACTGTAAAACATATCAGTTACGTAAATTAACTCATTACTGGGTTTCCACATAAGAGAACATAGGTGAAAATATGGATATGGAAGAGAAATATAACCATCAACTTCTGATGAAGAGTGGTAGAGGAAATGTCTATAAAAAAGCCAAAAATAACAAAGCCATAAATTTGTGATGATCTAAGGTACCATCTAATTCATCAGATATAAGGGCACTAGGACAACATTTTTGGTTTTCAAGATCATTTACCTAAAGTTGAAGAAATTGGAATTAGAAGAAATACTTTCTTGATTTTGGTACAATCTCACAGTTGGTAGTTCCTTGGACAATTTACACTTCATATCTTAAAGAAATTAAGTTGAATTTGTCATTTGTGAAGTGTTAGCAGATCATGTGATAGAATGATGGGTCATTCCATCTGTCTCAAACAAAAGTTTAGAAAAAGTTATCAAATATACATAAGTCCATATATGGTGAGGTTAATTGTATATGATTCCAAAAATGGACTTATAATTCATCTATCATACCGCTTAATATAATAAAACTAGTTTATACTAACCAGGGACTTCTTGTAGGCTGTTGGTAGGCGATAAAGGAATGTCGCACTTTGGTTGTGGGTTTGACTCCTACAGCCTTGTCCGACGCGACGAGTTGTTGCTCGTCCTATGGGTTGTCCTTTTTCTAAAACTATACTATTATAACATTCAAGAAATAATATCGAAAAACAACTTCTATCATTAAATAATACTATCTGATGTCCAACATAATCCATTCCAATCTTTAGGCTTATCAAAAATACATCTATCCAATCTCATAATATAAAGAAAACGATTACTTGAAAGGTTACATAACAATCATGTGAATACCATCATTTATTCCCCATATATCATAATATATATCTTGTTGATTACATTCCAATAATGTGAATACCTTAATCATGTATTCTCTTGAAAAATTAATACCCATTGAACCTTAGTGAAAACATGAATTCTCTCAAAATTTAACACTTTCCACATACCAAAATCCCAAAATTTCTATATATTCAAACCATGATATAACTTTGTCCTTATATCAGTCATGAGCTCATTTAATTTTTTATTTATCCTTTCATTATGAGCATATCATCTTCTTTCCAAAAACATTTCAATCACTTTTCATGGTTACTGGTACCATATAATTATTGAAAACCAATACATAGATATTCCAAAATTCCACGATACCATAAATGAGATTCCATGATACTATTTTGAAATCCCATTACATAAACACTTAATCATTACACAACATCATTGTCATACTCAACATCACAAATAGTGATCTCATGTGACTTCCCTTTATCCTTTGACTTAAGAGGTTTCTTATGTTGATCATCATTAACCCTTGGATTAGGGCATTGATTAGCATAATTCCCTATTTCCTTGCACTTGAAGCATTGAAGTGTTGGTGGTGCATTCTCTGTAGTCTTTTCTTTATTCACATCATTAGAAAATATTTTTCCATTACTTTAAAACTCAGATGATTGATGACCTTATTTTCCACACTTAAAACATTTTCTAGTCCCTTTAATACAATCTCCACCATGCTTCTTTCCACACTTTGATCATAAAGAAACATTCATCTTATTTTCACCATTATTCTGAGATTTCTCCTTGAACTCCATCTTTCGTTTCTTGACAAAACCATGAGATGGATATGTAAAACTAACTTCCATTTCTACCTTGATAGAAAAATGCACAATTTATTCATAGCTACTGAAGTCTCTTATAGCTAATTCCCTTCGAAGACTTGGTTTTAAGCCACTAAAGAATTGATCAACTTTACTTTCAGGTTGGATGATAAAGCCAGATGCATACCTTGAAAGCCTTGTAAAATTCGCTTCATATATACCAATAGATTCATCATCCTTTTGCTTAAACTCAAGGAAATACTTTTCTATCTTTGTTCAAATAATACAAGGGAAGTACTTATTGAAAAATAAGTTCTTGAACTCATCCCATTCCATGGATTCAATTTCATCTCAGGGCCTTGTATTTTTAATTAGAGTCCACCATTGATCTGCTTCCCCTTCTAAATGGTAAATAGTCAGAATGAATTTTTCATGTTCCGAATAGAGAAGTATGGAAAATAACTTTTCAATGGTAATGATCCATTTTTTAGCAACAAGTGGATCAGAAGACCCACTAAAAGAAGGTGGACGTTGCCTCATGAAGAGCTCAATAGAATATTGTTCCCTTCTCTGATCATTTGGAAATCCAGAATGATTCATAGATTATGTAAGTATAACAATAATATTTTTCACTCCATCTCCCATAACATTGGTTTATTTAGGAAGACAATCATTTCATTTTCCATTACATTGATCAAAACGGTTCCTTCAGGTTCTAGTCATCGTCTAAACCCCAAAAAGAATAATGTGAGAGGAAAAAATCATGCTAGGGAAAACAACATAATAAAGGGGGATTACCTTAAATATATAACATCTTAGGGTTAATTCTAAGATTTTTACCATAATTCTAGGACTATAACCTATACTTATACTTAACATTAGGGACATCCCTAAACATAACTTAGAAATATCTCTAGGGATCTCACTAAAGTTTTTGCATCCTAGTTTCCAAAGGTTAACTAAACCTTTCCTCTGATACCAACTATAGAGACACCAAAATTGATGTACATGGACATTACATTACTTTTGAAAAATACTTAATACATAACAAGAACCAACACTCAAGGACCGTAATAGTTTAGTGTCTTTGGAAACTCGGAACATAATCTTCTAATCATGGTGAAAGATTTTCAACATCTCCCATAAAGATCTTTCCCTTTTGTTTTCTTACCTAAAACCTTTCTTTAAATCATGGGGAAAAGAAAAAATATAAAGGTTGAGATAAAATTCTCAGTAAGGGTAAGCATAGAGAAAATAAAAAAATCATATACATTTGAACTTAAAAAAATGAACATAATGTTTAAACATCAAAATCTTGAGCAATGACATAAAACATGGCAGTACGTAATGAATAGATCATAAAGAAACATTAATCATGATAAAATAACATGGGAATAAAACATGTAACTGTGGAAACCATTAATCACATGTTATGATTTCCATAGTAGCCAATGCATTGTTTCCAAGACCATCTTAGTGGACAAAGTCCCTTTTTGAATCAAGTTCACTCCTCGTTCCAATCCTATATCACTGAACCAGATTAACTTACCATTCTAGCCATGTCTATCTCATGAGATATAAATATTTACCCAATGTATTGGAGGGAGATATAGGTACCACCCATCTCATAATGAAATCATTCTTACTTATGCCACAAATTAAACATAAATCATTCATCATAACCCAAAGAATAAAATGGGTTTCATAAACATCATCCCATAATTTAATCCATACAAAAAAATGGATATAATTTCATCATAAGAAGAATAAAACCATGTAAATAATAGAGACATTATAATTGAAACATAATCATATGAAATAATGTCATCTTATATGGAAAATGGGTTTGATAAAACACTTGAAATGAATTCTTGAGGAAAATATCATTTCTTCTTCAAAATCATTTTCTTTTCAAAAAATGTCATGCAATTTTAAAAGAAAAAGATTTTTTTGAAAATATTCATGAAATCTTGTAGAGTAAGCTTCATGAAAATAAGGAGTTATAAAACCATAAAAATCCATTCATTCCGTATAAGTTAAAAAAACACTCTTCTCGTACTTTTTCCGGAAAAGTCAAAAAGTTCCTCGTATGGTAAACAAAAGAAAGATTCTTTCCATAACCCAATGTGAAAGTCAAAGAGGGGTAAAAATGACTTTAAAAATACATGGAAGGATATTAAAAACTTTATGAAAAACATTTTTATGGACATGGATGAAAAATATAACCCTAGTAAATACTTACGTATAAGCAATCTCGGATAAAAATGAGATTTGCAAAATTTTCCCTTACCTTATCTCCGATATGCTTCGTATGTATCCGAACCTCCTGCATAATGATTTATATAATTTAATTGACTTATTACAGAATCATATTCATTGTTATGATATCATATTTGGTGCATTTATGACTTTATATTACCCGTTCTTTGGTAAATTCCATGTTAAAGTAGCGTTTTCGGTAAAATCGTTTCATTTATCATACGTGCTTGGACTTGTTGTTATTGATATTATTATTACTTATATCATGATTTAATTACTTCCAGAATGTAAATAATGATTTATATATCAAATATATTCAGTATATATATATATATATAATAGATAGATAAATGAAATGAAATACACCGTTCATGGAGACGGTAGACCGTACGTACGCATGAACGCTGCTTTTTTCCTTATTGACTTGAATGGAAGTAATTAAATGACATATATATATTTATACATAAATCTAGTAGCTTTATCATGTCATATATTTATTTATTATTCATTATATATACTTTATAATCATTCTTTAGTGGTTAACATAGAGAATGAATCTCATCGCGTCGTGGAGATGGTAATCTGTACGTACACACGAGCGATGATATTGTTCCCATAATTATTGAATTGAATTGGAGTGGATGGTATAATATCTCAGAATCAGTATGATGTTATAATAACTATATATATTTATTCTTTACACCATTATACCCATCCAAGTAAGGTGGTGGTGGAAAAACAGATTACACCACGACGTGGATACGATATTCCATACGTACGCACGCGCGGTGATTTCATTTTTCGTAGGATGGATAGAAGGTGAAATAGGGTTGTTTCATATTTATAATAATATATCAGTATATTAGTGATACTGATGTTATTAATTTATTATGAAACAAATAAATAAGAATAAGTTGAATAGAAAAGAAACTTGAAAGAATCGGTAGAAGAGATTACCTATTCTTTGACGCACCCCTTTTAAGCCTCCTCTTAAGGAACTAGAGTTGGTCTTTGAGAAGAAAAGAACCTCTATAATGTTTATATAGAAGTGGAGAAGAGAAATGAGTAGTGTTTGTATGAGCTTGAAGGCTCAAAGTGTTGTGAAGAGGAGAGGGAGGAGGTTCCCTTTTATAAGGGAGGAGAGAGGCACCTTTGGAAACCTCAAAAATATTAATTTATAATAAATTCAAAACCCACATAAAAAATTCCAAAATGACTCAAATACGAATCTTAGATGATATAGTGTTGTAATCTCGTCAAAAAATAAAATTTAGACATGTTTGGAATTTATTTTTTAACATTATCAAATTGATTTATCCTTATTTAATCTATTTAATTTTATTTGTGGTAATAAGATTCTAAATTTTAAATTATTATAGATAATTACTTTTGTGTTGTTAATTGTTCTTAATTAGATATTTATGAAATTTTATACCATATAAATTTTAATTTATAATTTTTAAATATTTTTGTGATTTTTAAACAATTTTATATTATGTTATTTTTATAAAATAACAATAGTGTCAATTTTGACACTATTTATTTATTTGAATTTAAATAAAATCCACACAGAATATATGTTCAAAATAAAAGCTTTAATAGATTAATAACATGTCATATTTATCTAGAAAATCAGTAGAGCATATTAAATAGTTCATATAATATTTATTTTAATATTGTTAAAACCATTTATTTGATATTTCAATCAATAAAATAATTTCAACATCACTATTGTGTCACCTTTAATAATAATTATTTAATCCCTAAAAATTATAAAAAAATTTACATGATGTAGATAATTTGATTAGATTTCTGGATACTATTCAGGTTCTAAGTTTCATGATGTTTATCACTAAATTAAAATTATTATACTTATAAGATTTAAGAGAGTGACATGTTGTCACTTTCTTTGGTTTTAATAATAATTAAATTATTTTCATGGTCAAAAGTCCATAAAATGAATCTATTATGACCCTTAGGTGATATGGGTCGACTTTTAGTCATCCAATAGAATTTTGGCAGGTGTTAGTGTAATTTTAAAATCTTATTTTTACCCTTAATTACCCTATTTACCTTTAACTGCAGTAAATAAAAATTACCGTAGTTACTATTCATAATTTCAAAAAAATAAAAGTAACCTATTAACATAATTTGGACCTACTGAATTCAAATATGGAATATATTTTTCAAAATTCAAAACACAGAAGTTTCATTAATTAATTTAAAATTAATCCTGTTGTTAAGAAAACGGGTTTTAAAAGTTAAAACATTGCCAAAGATTGAAATGTTTTTACCTATGAATTAAATGTAAAATTAATGGTAATGAAATAAATTATATTAAATGGTAAAAATATATTATATTTATACTTTAAAATCATTCAATATTATAATTTAACCATATAAATTATTGCGATGAAAAATGTTGTTTTTAATTAAAATATAGCGTGTTTTTACAATTCATTAAATTATGAAAGTTATCAGAATAATTTGAAAAATTTATCCAAAGTAAATTTTTATATCCTGATTCCAATGAAGAATTTTATTTTGTCAAATTTAACTTATAAACATGTCAAAAACTAGATTTAATGTGGGTGCGCCATCAAAAGGCGGCAAAACTGCATTTTTTGAAAAATACTTATTTTACCTGAAAAATTTATTTTTTTCTCATACCATGTTCTAGAAAATGTGTAAGATGAATAATAATGTTATAAAATTTAAAATGTAGTTAATAATATTCATAACGGCTAGTCAATAATATTATAATAATATATCATTATTTAGTGAAACCCGATATTGCGTACTACACATGCTATCGAGGAAGGTTGCGATTGCGTATAATGCAGGCCAAGTGAGGGATGCGTGTAGTGGAAGATTATTTGGGTGTAGCGTACAACACAAGACATCAATGAAATTAAAAAGAATAATTCTCATAAAATCTCGGGTTGTTACAGGAATGTTGCCCCACCTCCTCCTTCTCCCTTCACTTCTGGTCGGAAGATGCTGCACCGCAGATGTTGCTGGACCGGGCCAACACCCTGCGGTCATACCGAGGTCATGCCGCAGCCACACCATGGTCACGCTGCAGTCACGTCGTGGTCACACCGTGGTCACGCCGCGGTAATGCCGGGATTTGGCCTTGCTCTAGGATGACACCCCGCGGCGGGCCGATGGTTGGAATGTTGCGCCACCTCCTCCCACTCCCTTCACTCTTGGCCAGAAGGTGCTGCCTCATAGATGTCGCTGTACCGGGTAAACATGCCACTGTCACACCGTGGTAAATCCGCGGTCATGCCGCGGTCACGCCGCAGTAATGCCATGATTTGGACCTGCTATAGGACGACACCCCGCGGCGGGGCAACAACCAGAATGTTACCCCGCCTCCTCCCACTCCCTTCACTCCTGGATGGAAGATTCTGTCATGTGGATATCTCTGAACTGGGCCAACATGCTGCGGTCATGCCGCGGTCACGCCGCGGTCACAACGCAGTCATGCCTCAGTCATACCGTGATCACGCCGCGGTAATGCCGTGATTTGACCCTGCTCCAGGACGACACCCCGCGACAATTCGCAGCCCTGTCAGAATTCGATGTATGATACCTAGATAGAGTTTTAGATACATTACCCATCCATAGTTAATGGGGATGGAGGCCCTCAGGTAGCAAATCTCTGGATTGAGTCTCTCATGAAAATATTTTATCACCTGTAGACTACATTAGAGATGAAGGTGAAGCTTGGTACTTGTATTCTACAAGGACCATATAAGTGCTCTAGGGACATCATAGTAAATGTTAGACAATAAGAAGACTTGAGAATACTTTTATAATGATATTTTTATTTTTAAAAGTGTCTAAAATGTTTTTGTTTTAAAATGATAACCTATTTTTGTAAATTTTTTCAATTCCGTTAGAAAAAGGGATAATGTTAATTATTTTCAAGGTTTTAATGTGATATTAATAAATAATAATTAGAATCTTTTAAAGGATTAAAGCCGAATTTACTTTTAAAATACATTCTTTTGAACTATTTGAATGTTAGAAATGTTTTACCAAAATCTATAATTGCGTTAAATGGTTTCATAAACAATTAATGTTTCTCTTTTTTAGATGAGTTTTTCAAAACCTCATGGGTAAAAATGATGTTTTAATGAATGAAAGTTATTTTTGAAATAAGTTTTGATAAAACCATGTTGGGTTAAATAGGAAAATTTGGATCACTTATTCAATGAAGTAAAAGTCCATATTGTTGGATTTTTATGAATTTATAAATTATTGGATTTTAGTTTTATTTAAATGATGTCTTGAGATTAGTTATTGATCAATTTTATGTCTCATGGGGCTGGAGATTTTAAGTCCAGTTTGATGGTGCTTGTGTTTCTTGTTTTAGAGTATATATATATATATATATATATATATATATTTACAAGGAAAATAGAACATATATAAAAGGCATAAGATGAATTACAATGAATAACAAACCACTCAACCAATGGGTGGAACAAGGTGACCAAGAACCAGGAACAAGGCCAAGCAGCCAAGAAAAGAACCAGCCCCCAGGGAGAACCAAGGCTGCAGAAGCAAGCCAACTGCCCAAAATTCCAAGCCACACGGAGTCTGCAACCCAGAGAGAGAAAGCAAGAACCATCAAGAGCATGCAACCAACAAGAATACTGAGCACAACAAGCAGCGCCTAATGGAAGAGACCACAACAACCACCATCATATCACCACCAGCAGTAAAGAAGCAACCTCCACATGAAGAGGCGCAGAAGAAACAAGCAAACATCAAACGAACATCCAACAGAAGACCCAAGAATCACACGAAACCACCCCGCCGTCATGAAAGCACCAAGGTCCACTTGATGTAAGCGAAAAACAAGAGGAAAATGCACGCACCCACCCACACAAACCCACACACCCACACCATAGAGATCACACACTCACATACTCGAAAACACACACATGCACCCAACCACACAAACGCACGCTCCAAACCACCAACACAAGGAGGCCGCCACAATCCACCTACAAACCATGAACCACCACAACCACCACAATCCAGCCTGCACTAGCCACATCCAGTCAACACCAGTCCCCTTCCACCTCCATTTCAGCCTACTGCCACCAACATTCTTGCCCGCAACAGCCCCCTTCCACCTTCGAATCTGCCCGCACCATCCCTCCACCACTTGCAACCAGCCCCCTTCTACCAGCATTCCGGCCCCCTTCCACCTGTATTCGAGCCCTCACCAGCCCCGAACCACCTGCAATCCAGCCCGCACCAGCCACTACACAAGCCACCACACCAGCCACCACACCAGCCCCCACCCCCAGCCTCCTGCAAAACACTCATGCCAGCCCTCTACCACCTGCAAAACAGCCCCATCCCCAGCCACCAGTTCCATCCCTCACCAGCCCCTGGCCTCCTACATCCCAGGCCACACCAGCCCTTCCATATGCCCAACAACCCCCAGACTCTTGCAATCTAGCCCACACCAACCCCCTACCACCTATTCTATCCCGCACTAGCCCCTTCCATCCCCCTGCAGCCTGCCTTCCTACCCGCACTAGCCACCGACCAACCCACAACCTCCTGCATTCCAGCTCGCACCAACCCCATGCCACCTACAAAACAACCCCATAACACCTATTACAACCTGCACCAGCCCCCTGCCAGCCCCCTTCCACCTGCATTCCAACCCGTAACAGCCACCACAGCCCAAACCAGCCACATACACCAACCACAACAGCCAAAACCCCATCCCCTACAGACCACCAGCCCACACCTAGCTCCTCAACAAACCAGCACCCCATCCACCAGAAAACCACTGCCACTACATACAACCAAAACAACTAGCCTGCAAAACTAGTACTCCAGCCCCCATCCAAACCACACCTCCATCATAGAAAAAACTGTAGGCCACCCCTAGAGGAAGCCAACGAAAGACCTTTCCAAAGAAAATTCCTAAGGGTGACTTCAATGGATTTGACCACTATCTTGGGTAAAATTAAGTGATAACACCAATAAAATTTCATGCTAAAAAGAACCGATTGAACAAGCTGTAATTACCCAACATAGGAGAGAGATTTATTAGTCAAAACTTTAACTCTTAAAACAATTTTCTCTTCCAAGACCACACAATAAAAATCTCTAAGAGGTTGTCTAGGGGGTCTGTAGGGTAGGGGTAGGTGGGGTGTCTAGGAGGGGCTATCTAGGGGGGGTGTCCAAGGGCTGTCTGGGGGGGGGGGGGGGTGCCGGGGGGTCTACAGGGCAGGGGGAGGGTAAAGGTGGGGTGTCTAGAAGGGGTTGTCCAGGGGGGTGTCCAAGGGATGCCCGGGGGGGGGGGGGGTGGTTCTGGGGGGCTATAGGGAAGGGATAAGGGTGCATATGGGGTGTATAGGGGGGATGTCTAGTGGGGGGGGGGGTGTCCAAGGGCTGTTCAGGGGGGGGGGGGGGGGTCTGTACGGTAGGGGGGAGGGTGTAGGTGGGGTGTCTAGGAGGGGGTGTCCAGGTTCTGTCAGGGGGGGTGTCCAGGGGGGGTCTGGGGGGGAGTGTCCAGGAGGGGTGTCTAGGGGGGAGGGGGTGTCCAGTGGGGGTGCAAGGGGGCTGTCCAGGGGGGGCATGGGGGTGCAGGGGGGGGGGGGGTGTCCAGGAGGGGAGTCTTGGGGGCTGTATGGGGGAGAGGGGGTGTCCAGGGGTGTCTAGGGGGTGTCTAGGGGGGAGGGAGTGTCCAGTGGGGGTGTAAGAGGGCTATCCAGGGGGTGAAAGGGGGATGTCCACGGGGCATGGGGGTGCAGGGGGTGTTCAAGGGGGTGCACTAGGGCTGTCCAGGGGGTGAAAGGGGGATGTCTAGGGGGCATTGGGGTTAAGGGGGCTGTCCAAGGGGGCATGGGGGTGCAGGGGATGTTCGGGGGGGGGGGGGTGTGAAGGTGTTTTTTTTTTGAATTCTGTACATTGTATTATCTACATGAGTGTTTTTTAAAATTCTGTATTTTTAGGTGTTGTATTCATCATTGTATGTTTTCTACATGGGTGTTTTTTTTGTATTCATCATTATTCTGTAGGTTTGTACTGTATTTACAGAGTGGATCTAGCTACCTGCTGCTTGTTGGAATTGCAGTATTGGAATTGGAGAGGGGAGGCCGCTGTAATTACATAGGAGGGGAGGCCGCTGTATGTTGGCTGGATGGAAGAGGGGCTGGTAGGAATAGGTGCCCACAGTTTTTTTCTAGAGATGAATATATACCAATGATTCATAGAATTGTTGGTATACATATCCATACATCTCAGATTATGGAAACGGTTCACTTTGAACCGTTGCAATTGGTGTATACCAACGGTTAAAAACCATTGGTGTAGTTGTATAAACCCAAGGTTATTAACCATTGGGATAGAAATTTACCAACAGTTAATACTAAACCGTTAGTATTTTGAAAATCCAGATGACCTATCCCAATGGTTTAGCTTGAACCGTTGGGATATTTCTATCTCCACGCCTCACAGCCCAATGGTTCAGTGAACCATTGGGAAAGAAATTCCCAACGATTTTGGGGATTTTACCAATGGTTTGAAACTGTTGGTATAAGCTTAATTTACAGTAGTGGTACGAGAAGGAATCATGCATTTAATATGATCAAAACATATGTTATTAGTGATGTCATCAATTTGTCATGTGATAAAAAGTGACAACATGATCACTTCATCATTACCATTTTTCTTGAATCCAAGGCTAGTGAGAGGGATTTTACATGATCAATATGGGATAAGAAATGACTTACTTATGATCTAATCAACATATATAAGAGAATTATTGAGATCATTCCAACATATATGAGGTCCTTATGGGGATCAATGTACTAATAATATGAATCACATATGCCCATAAAAGAACTTTCATCATTTAAGGATCCTATCATTTTCACATTTTACCACATGAGTGGATTGGAAGATTTTCAAGTGTTCATCCCATAGGGCATTACTTGGTCATGTTGATGTACCCAAGAGTCTTCACATGATCACGATGACTTGTTTCAATGCCATTTTAAGATCAGGTGGTCCTGTCAAATGGTCTTTGTGTGATCAATAGATAGATCACATGAAGTGGTTAACCACTTATCATAAAAAATGTAACTCCCTTCATATAAGGATCTCTCTATTTTTAGAATTTCTATTACATGAACACATTAATTGTTGTTAAGTGTGTCAATAAGGGAAACATGGGATAATAAAAATGCATATGAAGGTATTTTTGGGACATTGATGTCATGTATGATATCATTTACCTGATCAATTCGGGATGCTAATGAACTTTCACGTGACCAAGATGGCATGTTGAAATGCATTCACATGATCAATTTATATATCACAGAAAGTTCATAACCCCATTTTTTTATCCTCCTAGGTTCATACGTCCATGAGTATTATTTAATGTTATGTGAGTTTCATGGTCTATGTGATTAATCTCCACACATTCCTTCACATTCCATCATTCCTTTATAGGTAAAATAATATTTATGCTTTTGGTGTTTTTTCAAACCCAAATACGTCAATTCTCATTTGGTGAGTTTAAATATATACCATTCACTTTATTTCTCTATATGTCTTATGATAATGATGGTTTGAGGATATTTTTATGAAACTATTTTCTTAAACATAATTTAATTATGTTATGGAGAATGCTTTATAAAAAAATTTCTGTTCCACTTGTTATTCTCAGATAAAATGATAATATTCTTATAAAACACATTTCCTTTCCCTAGGTTAGGATATAATAATAAAATGAATATTTTATGATCTTGTGGAAACCATATGTATGAATTTAATTATGTAAATTTTGGTCCCAGAATTATATATTGTTATAATTCATTTTGTAAAGATGGATATCTCATGAAATAGTAAGGGCTTGAATGGGGAGAGATCCCAGTTTAGTAAGGGAATTTGACCACATTGATTGTATTGGGAGTCATTATTGATAATGGATTTGATGGAATTTAGAATAGACAAAATCAAATACGATATTATTGGGAGTGATCATTGAATAAATAAATGATTTTATATACTTATGTGTATTCCCCAAACTTATTTCTTATATCAATGTTATGATCTCATAGATCAACTTTTATGATTCCTTTCGGATTATTTTACTATGAATTTCCATGATTTATGCAATGAATCATGATTATGATCATCAATATGTAGGCTATGGTTTTCAAATGTTATCCACTTGTTCTCATACCCTCATTATCATGTTATGTTTAATATATCATTGATATCTACCTTATTTACCATTAATGAGTATCTAAGCTCACCCTTTCTTTTTTTCCTTTCTCTTTGTTGTGAAGAAAGGTTTTAAGCAAGATATTTCTAAGTAAGATATTAATTATGAAGAACACAATGGGATATGATATAGATCACTTAATAATGTTTTTATATATACATGTTTCCAAACATCCTAAACCTCTATAATTCCATCATGGATCAAAGGGTTATGTATTGAATATTAATCTAAAATGATATAATATTTATTTCTAAAAAGTTAGGTTGTTATATTTGGTATCAAAGAATGGTTCAGTTAATATTTTCATATAATCGTTAGAAAAAAATTGGTCAAATCCCTAGGGATAAATCTATATATAGGAAAACATTCTAATGATTTTTAATGAACATATATAACCATGGTAAAAATTAATTTATCATCAATTGAAATGAATGTGTCATGAGTTTGACATCCAATGAATGATTTTTCTCAATCAATCATTCTGATTAATGATTAATTATGGTTATGTTAACCGTTCTAGTTATAAAAAGGGATTGAAGATATGAGAATTATGTTTAGGTGGTGATATATTTTCTCAAGTATGGAGGTGTATTATTTGATATTAGTTATATAAATTCCATTATATCATAAATAGAATCTAGGAATGTTAATTAATATCCTCAATAATTCGATATTGAAATAGTATAGAAATCCCCTAATGGTATAATGATAACATCTCAAACTTATGATTCATAATTAATTAATGTTTGTGGTAATGTTCTTAAAAAAATATCAAAATTATCCATATTTAGTAATTTTATGTTATTTGAGGCATGTATCAGGTTTCTATACATAAATCCAACATTCATTTCTGAAGAAGGAAAGTCACATTTGATATTCAAATCCAACATATGATCTTATATTACTGAGGAAAAAAATATGAGTTTATAATAGAAATTGCATCAATTATATGGGTCCAGATTCCAATCCAAATGGTTGTTTTTCTCAAATACCCCATATATAATGAACATAATTGAGTTATATGAATTAAAGAGGAAACTATAAGTTAATATGGATAAGGGATTCATTCATCCAAGTGCATCACCATGAGGCGAACCTGTTCTATTAATTAAGAACAAAGACAGATGGATGTGAAACTGTATTGATCATGGTTAACTGAAAATGATCACTATCATGAATAAGAATCATATACCACATATGAATGATTTGTTTGATCAATGATGAGGATCTTGATATTTTTCTATGATTGGAATTTGACTTTATATTGTTAGTTAAGGGTAAAAAATAAAGAGATACCCAAGAAAAAATTCCATACAAGGTATAGACACTATGAATTTAAAGTTGTTGCACTTGTTCATACTTGTTAATCTTATATATTAATTGATTTTATGAATATTGTACTTATATATTTCCTTAATCGGTTTTCAATAGTCTTTAAAGAATATATTATTATATATTCAAATAGGACCTAAGACCTTGAAGATCACTTGAGGAGTGTACTAATAACTTTATAGAAGGAGAAGTTGTATGAATGGTTTACCATGTTTCAATTTTTGTTATAAAAGGTTTCATTTTGGGGATTTACAAAATCGAACAAGGGTATATCAAGGGATCCATAAAAGATGAATATTATTGAATGTTCTCCTTTAAAAACGAATTTGTCTAATATCCATAGATTAATTTATTTTGTGGGATATTATTGATTCTTTTAATAGATGAATTTTATGAAAATTTTAAGTAAATAAATAGAATTTACCTAGTGAGCTATGCTTACACTACCATAATATAAAAACATGTTTTTATCTATAGTGATGAATCAAAGAGGGGAATATGATGTTTACTCATCAAGAATGATATAGTAATTTTGTATTACTCATTACAATTGAAGGTTCATGAGAAAAAATACCCAACAAATGATTTTTTGATATCCATGATACTTTTTCCATTAAATATATAAAGTAATTTTTCTTGTGGACAATTTTGTTACATGTATAATAATAAAAAAATTAATCTATAAATTCACTCAAAAAGAAATAAATATGCACCAGAGAAGATGGTTGATGATGAATAATGATTATGACTTCTTAATAAATTACCAACCTGGGAAAGTATGAAATATAGAAGATGATCTAAGTCAAAATGGTAATTCTAGCTTATCTATAATAAGTATTACAAATATATAGTATTTCTTGATTTGAAATCAATGAAACATGAAATATTGAAGGAAGGGGTGATATAATATCTTTCCCAAATTAGTGTCCAAACATCTATCCAAGTGAGGATTAAATAGGTAGAGAAGGTGAATATATAGAAACAAAAGAAGACGAGAATTATTTCTATGCTTAACCATGATTATGATGGAATAATGAGGTTTAAGATCCATGTATGTGTTCTATCAATACCATACATGAAGAAGGGGTTGTTGGATTAATCTCATAGTTCAACATTTTTTATTTTTCCATGAAGTATCAATATATATATATATAGAGATGTTAAAGAGTGATTTTTTTGGGAAAACATGAATAGAGATATTTCAGAGTATATATCTTTGTGGATGGAATGTCACCAGGTTAAGGTTGATAGAATGAATTCTAATTGGATGTTAAAACCCTTTCACATACTAGAATGGAAATGGGAAAACATAACCATGATTTTTTTAATTGGACACCCCAAAAAAATTTAAAATACATAATGTTATTTTAGTTATATTTGATCACCTAAAAATGTCTTCAAAAGAAAATAATATTAGGGAAATTTTTTCTCTTGGTAATAATTATAGAATTTATATTAAGGAAGAATTAATTATTTAGGGATTACAACATTGTATTATATATTATTAAGATCTAAGGTTTACCTTGATTTTATTTTGAAGTATTCAAAAATATCTAGATTCAGAGTTATGTTTTTTTACTTGTTACCATACTCATATACATGGTTTGTATGAGAGAACCATTCAAACCTTGAAGGATATGCTGATATATTGTTCAACATATTTCAAAGGGTTTGTGATCAACACCTTCCCCTAGTTGGCTTTTATACAAAAATATCTTCCACTCGATCATTCATATGGATCATTATGAAGCCCTATATAAAAAGAATTTTAGAACTCCCATGTGATGGGATATATTTTGGAGATGGAAATATATTGATACAAGAGATATCTGTTGAAATTTCCATGAAAGTAAGATCCATTATATATCACAACAAAGAAGTTTAGAGTTAATAGAAAAGTTATACTGACAATCATTAGTGAGATATGGAATTAAAAGATGGTGAGAAGGTATTATTATAAATTTTACAAGGAATAAGGTTATGGGATTTGAAATATTGGTATGTTGATCCCTAGGTATATTTTCCCATTTGAGATTCTTCATTAAATATTAATTGCAGCTTATCTCTTGGTGTTTCCACTGATTATCTCTCAAGTTCATGATGTGTTCTATTTATCTCTCTTGAAAAATTATTTACATAATCCTTCATATATATAAAATAAAAAGTAGTATTGTTGGATCATGCTATTTAATATTATGAAACATTGGTATAATTATTGGATCATAGAGATTAAGTGCTATGGAATAAGGATACTCACCTCTTTAATGTTATCCGATGGAATATAAAATTCAAAAATGCTACATGGGAAACTGAGGATGTGATGAAACTGAGATATACATATTTTTTATATTTAACTTAATGAATTTATAGGGGAAATTAATTTTAATGTTATTTGAATGCAACACCCCTATATTTAATGAACTATTTTTCTTTAAATAAATTTAATTTCGTTGGTATATTGCACTACAAGAAAACCTGAGCCTAAATGAACCATAATATAGTTTGTAGTTATAACCTTTCTATTAAATTATTATAACTACTTGGAATAAATAAATTTTGAAATTTATGATTAATTATTTTTGATGAAGCAAATATATTGATAAATAAACACTCAATTGTCTGTAAAGTTTTTATATACTTCAAAAATACAGTTTCCCTCAAAATGATTTTTATTTATATTTTTTAACAAAATAAAATAATTTATTATTACCAATTTTATAAAATTAATATTTAAAATTGAAATTAATTTTTAAAATAATCATATAGTTAAATTTTGATAATTATCTGAAAAAACTGCTTTTTCAATTAATAGTGAAAATGATGATTTTTTATTTAAAACTATGTTCTGTTTATAGAATTAAAAAAATTACATTTTTTATATGTTTTAAAAAGTATAAATATTTAAATTATATTATTAATAATAAAATTTTGGTTATTAGCATAAATTTTATTATGAATTTGGATATAAACTTTTTTTATTCTTAAGAAAACATTTTTTTTCTAAAAAAATGTTGTTCTTCAAATTTTATCTGTTAATTGTTAAAATTATTTATTCCAATTAAATAAATTGAATATAAAAAAATGGATCAATATTTGGGATAATTTATTTCAATTTTTTTGAATAATTCCTTTTTTTTATCAATATAAATAGTAATAATAGCAAATTTTTGTTCCCACTGCATACATAAAATGGGTTAATTAGTGTCAAAATAATTCTAATAAGCCTTAAAATTACCTGAAAAACATCCCTTTATTTAATTTTATTTCTCTATTTCGTCCATAATCATACCAAATTTAAATATATTTTATTTTTTCCATTTAAGGTTTATTCTTTATCTTTATAATATTTATGTATAAGATAAAGTAGAAAAAGTCAGTTTCTTACTTTCAAAATCTATAGTAAATTTTTTATTGGAATAAGAAAAAATTATTTTAGATTTAAATATTTATTTTAAATATTAAGGAATTTTTTCATCATGGATATTTTTTATTTTTTTGTGATGAAATTATTACCTTAAATGTTTATTAAATACTAAAAAAGTTGTTATGAAAACAGTAAAATATCAACTAAATGAATTTAAAAAAATTAATGTAATATTGTATTCATGAGTTATAGTGTCCCATGAAATTTATAGACAAAATAACTCATATTATATTTTTTCAAGGTTTTTTATTCTAATTCGTTTAATTTTACTTTTATTTCAATATGAAATTAAATGATTAGTTTTAAAAATGACATTCTTGATGCTTTATATTAAATAATATTTTTTGTGACCTAAAATTCATAAAATTACTATATTTACTAAAGTGAATGGTATGAGGTTTAAATTATCACCCATTTTCCTTTTATGAGTCACTTTTCTTTTTATAGTCTCATTATTGATCTCTAATAGTAAGAAATCTATCACAGTAATTTACTAAAGGGTTGAGAAGACATAAAACTAATAGATAAGAGTGAAAAAATGACCAATAATCATCCAAAATTTTTATAAGATTATTTATACTCAGAAGCATCTAAAATTTTAATTATATTAATTTAGGTTTATTTACACATAAAAATAATTTATATTAATTTAATACTCTACATAACTCCAAGAGTGTGCCTCCCCTCACTTATAAAATGGAAACACCTATCCTATTTTTTTTCACAATGTTTGGTCAATATAGATTACCCAATCCCTTAAATAGTACCATATTAGAATCCTCCACCATATATTAGAGATTTCGATATTTCAAAAAGAAAATCATTTCATTTCTTAAGGTGTAATCTAAAAGAGGTTTTTTAGTGAAGAGTTTTAACTCTTAACTGAGTGTATAAAATTTTATTTAATCTTATACCCCCTATAAATATATTTATCCATTCTAAAATAATGAATTAAATATCTTCAATATAACTAGTTATTATGATTATGTAACAACCTTTATCCACCTTCTTCCAATCAATTAGAAAATGGTAATGTCACTCATTCACACTTGTGTACCACCACCTCCATGAAACGATGTGATTCGTTTTTCATTTTTGATTTACATTAATTTTAATAATGATAATTTTTTTGAATATATAATATATTTATGATATAAAAATGATTCTAAATAGGTTAATTAATATTTATCTTTCACTTTTTTAATCTTTTGAAAACTGAAAGCAACATTCAGGCGTACGTATGACCTACCGTCTCTATGAATGATGTAATTCATTATTCTATATCTACATTTTATATATGAATATATATGTATATATAATAAATATATATTATATTTATATCATCATTAAAACTATTTTGATGATTTAACCATGATCAATTCACAAGGACCAAAAATATCGAACCAAAATTATCTTGAAAAATGAAAAATTTAACGTCGAAAAACAATGTTTTTAATAAGTAATTATTAATAAATGAGTATTAAGATGTTTTAACATAATCATATATGGTATTATATTCATGGAGAAGAATAATTCATAATATTATTAAAAAAATAAATTTATTATATAGGAGGTCAATTAACTTTCTAAAAATTTAAAACTTGTGGTAAGAGATTTTTCTTTTTATATCATGATTATATGAATCGTATATGATTAAGTTTAATATGTTTAAATTATATAATAAAACACTCCTATACCTCATTAATTTTATTCTCCTCTAGAAATTTATTTATATTTCAGGTTTTCCTTTCATTTTCCTCCCTTTCAGTACTCATGATATGAAAAGAATATTTTTCTAAGTAAAACCGACTATATTTCTCTCTTCAACCGAAAATTTATTTTATTACATATCAATGTTTTCTAAAAATATTTTAAAGACTGTATTTAATATTATCCTATAATAGGTTAATGTAATTTTTCCCATGATAATTTTTTTTCAAAAAAAATCTTTAATGTAGTATTTTTTCAATTTACGAACAAGGTACTTTTGAAATTTATAAAAAAATTTAAATACTCAATATTTTAAGATATACACCATAAACACAATTTTTCACTATTATGGATTCTCAATACTCATATGCACAGTTTTCATGTTTCCATGTTGTTTTTCAAAAAACATTTTTTCTAAATTTTTTTATATATTTTTAGATTTTTAATAAGTGATTTCAATTTAGAAAGTATATTTTCCTCCAAAAATGTTCAAGTGATAATTTAAAGGAATTTATCTTTCATGACAACATCTTTGAAATTAATTATTCTTTACTAGAGATATGATCCAATCATGTCACCCAAATTATTTATTTTTATGGATTTTGATGATAATAATTTGAGGAAGATTCTATTAAACCTATTTATTTTCCTTGGGTTAATTATGTTATGATGAAACCTTTATGAAACCTATTTCATTTCCCTCAGTTATTTTCTAATGAAATTATGAAATGATTACGAATCTTGTTTCCTTTATATGGCTTATGAAATTATGGTATGATGAATGTTTTATGATATTGTATCACACATATTTATTCATTTTAATATATGATGGGTGGGCCTAGAATTACATATCCCCGTAATAAATTGGGTAAATATATATAACAAATTAGATAATAATGACAGGAATTGGGAGTGAACTCAATTTAGTAATTTAATTCTACAATTATTGTCATGGGAGTGACATTATTAAAGGTTATGGAAGAATGGAGAGTGAACCCAATCCACATTATTGTCTTGGAAGTGATCCTTGAATAAAGAAATTATTTTATATGCTTATGTGTATGACAAAAATTATTTATTATGCCAATGTTATACCCCTATGGAACATTTTTTATGATTATTTTATGATTCATATCTAATGAACTATGAAGATTTATTCCATGACTCAGTAGTTTGATCCTTGATATATACAGTATGGTTTTCAATTGTTATGTTCATATAATCACATACTTATTCTAATGTGATATTTAAGATATCATTGATATCTACCTTGTGCGCCCTTACTGGGAATCTGATCTCACCATTTATTATATTTCATTTCCCTAGGTTATCATGAAATATTTTAAGATATATTTTAGGGTGGTAGTTATGAAATACGTAGTGAGATATGATGTAGATCTTCGAAGAACAAGTTGTTTATGCATATGTGTTCCCAAAGACACTTAAACTATATAGTTCTGACATGTATCATAGATTTATATAATAAATAATCATATAAAAATATGTATCATTTATGTATGAAAATCTGGGTCTCTATAGTTTATATTAGGGAAGGGATTAGATAATCATTTTAGAGATGTTTAGATTTTTTTTGAAAACCTCGGTGACATGCCTCAGTATAGCATAACATCCTAATTTTATTTTGTAATGATGATGGATAAACAAAGTATAAAATCTGATTTCATAGATTGAAAATAATGTGTCAAGATGTTGAAATCCTCTTTATTATTTTTTATTATCAATAACTCTGATTAATGATGAATTACAGTCATACTAACAATTGTTTTAGGAAGGTATTGAAGATAGAGCGATGAAGTTTATGCAGTGATAGGTATGCTCAATTATTGAAGTGTGTTATTTGATCTTAATAATATGAATTACATTATTACCCAAAAATTATCATGGAATGTTAATTCAAATACTCAATGATTATATGTTGAATTATAAGTGGAAACCACACATTGTAGTATGATCACATCTCAATTCTATTATTCTTGTACAATTGAGGTTTTTTAAAATACTTACTATAAATTAGATTATTCTCACTCAAGTGGAATTTAATGTAATTTTTTTGCATGTATTCGATTTTTATATAAATTCAATATCAATTGTTATGTAATGGAAGTCATGTTTTATATTCTAAACCAACCCATGATTTTCTATTGGAAAAAAAATAAATTTGAACTTCCAATTTAAATTTAAACCATTACATGATTCAATATTGATATTAAAAAAAGGGGTTTATCTCATATGGTTTGGGAGAATATCAACATCAAAGATTTGTCTACTGTATGGGAGTTTTTTGATGTCTTTCTAGAATAGTTCCCTAGTCTTCCTCGAAATCATGCATTTTAGTTTTCAATAGAACTTTTACCAAATTCTAAACCTTAAAGACATTATAGAAAATATCCATGATTGATTTGTAGTAAATAATGATGAAACTACATTATAATATCAATATAGGATTTATCCGACCAAGTAAATCACCATGGGGGAACCTATTTATTTTGTTAATAAGAAATTTGGATCGATACAACTCAAGAACTAAAAATATCACAATCAATAACAAGTATCATATTCCTCGTAATGATAATTTGATTGATCAATTATGAGGATATTAGTAATTTTCTAAGATTGAACTTCATTCGAGATAATATAATTTGAGGGTCAAAAGTGAATATATACCCAAGACCGCCTTTCATATGAGGTATGGACATGTTGAAATTATAATGATTTAATATGGAAAAACTAATTCTCCCATTATCTTTATAGATTGAATAAATAGAGTACTTAGAGATACCTTGATCATTTTGTTGGGGTCTTTCTAGATCCATCCAATGGTCCGAAGGCCTTTAATTTTTTTTATTATTTCAACAAAAACATAAAAATAAACCCCCTTTTAAGGGAAGAATGGGGGGGGGGGGACCCAAGACATCATCGACTTAAAACAATTCACGACCCGAAGGTCTAGCGAGACAAACCAAAATGACACATGAAAATACCCCTCCCCAGCATATGAGAATGAATATCACATAAGGATTATAGAAAAGGAAAAAATGATAATATATTTAAAAACTTTATTAAGTTTAAATCATGGAAATTTTTTTTCGTATTTAGGTCATATAATCTCATGTCGTATATTAGTGGATACATTAAAGATAGAAGTTATTGAAAATTTTGTCCAAAATAGACACTATGATTGAGGTATATTTTTTTAATAGTTTAGATGGATATTATCAATAATTTGTGAATCTTTTCTCATGAATATTTAATCAAATCACCAAGTTAACTCAAAAGGGAACCAAGATCCTTTGGGTAGATGAATGTGAAAAAAATTTCAAGGAATTTAAGATAAGGTTAGTCAATGAACATATGATTACAATAACTTGTAGTGGATAAATTTTTGTTATAATTAGTGATACATTTATGAAATTATTGTGAAATGTCCCCATGCTTAATGATATAGTGATATCTTATGCAACATGAAAATTGGAGGTTCTTAAGAAAAATTACCCAACTCATTAATTGATAGCACCAAAGTAATTTTTTAATTGAAGATATGGTGGAATTATCATGATAGAGAATTTTGTGACATATATACGAATCAAAAAATATTAAATCATATATTCACATAGAAAGATAAGAATATGTTCCATAGAAGATGGATAAATTAAATTAAATATTATGATTCTCTATAAAATACAATGATAGGAAATAAATCATGGTGGAATATTCTCTCAATTAAATTGATTGTACTAGATTATCTATGATGTGGTTCAAAAAAGATCCAATATTCCTATATTTTAAAATGACAGATCTATAAATCTTGAAGGAAGGTGATACATCTAATATTTCCTGATTGAGAATTCATCCATCTATCCATGTGTAGAATAAAAAGGTATAGAATAATGAAATATAACAATTAAATACAGTGAGATATGTTCCAAACTCAGCCTTTATTATGATGGAATGAAATGGTTTGGGAAATTTGTATGTTCAAAATCAATTATAGACTAGAAGAAGTATATGTTGGATAATTCTCATAGTTCAACATTATCTATTCATCCTTGAAGTAAAATGATCTATAGAGATCTAATAGAGTATTTCAAGGGGGGGGGGGGAATGAATAGGGATATTGGAGAGTATGTATCATGGTGCTAGGAATTTCATCAAGTTAAGGATAAGAGAATAAAATTTATGGGTATGTTAAAACCATTACCCATAAAATAATAGAAATTGGAAAACATCACTACGGATTTTTTCATCAAACTCCACAACATTTCTGTGATCCATTATTCTATCTGAGTTTTAGTTTATTACCTTATGAATTAAACATACATTATTACTATCAAAGAATATTTACTTATCAATAACCATTCCATTATATAAATTGTGTAAGTGATATGATTTCCAGAAGTACCACATTTTATTTTATCTCATCGATATTTGAGATTTACCTTGATGTTCGGGGGAAGTCATTAGTATGCTTTGCATTAATAGTTTTGTTTTAGTACTTAATATGATCATTTTATAGGGGGTATGTCTGATTAAACTATTAAAACCCAATAGGATATGTCGATATCCTATTATATGTATTTCAAAGGTGGTTGGGATCAACACATTATTCTAGATGATTTTTCTAATAGCAATACCTTTCACTAATACATTCAGATGGACCCTTATTAATCTATATATGGAAAGAATCATAGAACTCCAAAATTTTATGATTATATTGGATATATAACAATATTAAGAACTGATCTACCAATAAAAATGGTTGATAATGTCAGATATTTTTAAGATCACATCAAGGTGGCTCAGTATCGATAGAAATTTTGTTATTCTAATCATTAGAAAATATGGAATTTGATGTTGGTGGGAAGGTATACTTGTGAATTTATCCATGGAAGAAGGTTATGAGATTAGGAATCAATGGAAATATAACCTCTAGGTATATTATACCCTTTGAGAATATTTATTGACTAGGGATGGTAGATTATTTCTTGGCTCTTCAAATTAATCTCTCTCAACTTCATGATGTGTTCCTTACATGTCTCATGAGGAAGTATATACAAGATCATTCATATATATTGAACTAATATTTTATAAAAAAGGATAATTACCTTTATAATGAACAATAATTAACTTAAATATTGTATCATAGAGATAAATTATTGTATCATAGAGATAAAGTTATACATAACAATATTACTCACCTAGTTAATGTTCTCAATAGGAAGTATAAATTCTATGAAGCTATATGGGAACCCAAGGATGTGATGGAACAAGGGTATCCTCAATTTTTTCTTGAGATGAAAGATTTTTTAGGGTGAAATTCATTTTAAGTGCGGTATAATGTAATACCCATAGATTATATTCTATATTTATCTTTAAATAAATTCAATTTTTTAAATTTCTTGTAATACACACAATCTCTAGTCAAAATGAACCATAATATAGTATACATTTACCACCTCGTTGTTAAATTTCTCGAATTAAATGGAATGAATACATTTTTTTAATTTATGTATACTATTTTTAGATAAATAAAAAATATTTAAAAAAATGTACCCACTTTTTTGAAATGTCTATATTTTTTATCAAAAATACATTTTCCTCAAAAAAGATGTTTATTGGTTTTTGTGAAAAAATAATATAATTAATTTCATCATATTTTATTAAAGTTCACATATAAAATGAATAAAAAATTTAAAATCATCATGTCAACATAATATTAGAGTTTAAATTTAAAAATTGTTTTGAAATGATTTATTTTTTGTTGAACAGTGAGAAATATTGATTTTTATTAAAAACCGTCTTTTCATTTAAATCATTTACAGAGTAAATTTTTTTAAAATAAATTAAAAAGACTTAATAATTCAATAATTTTATTAATAAACAAATTTATTTCATTAGAAAAAAATTTATTTTTAATTTTGATATATAAACCCTTAACACATAACAATACATTTTTCCAAGAAAACTATATTTGGTCATGTTTTTCTAGTTATTTTTAAAATTAATTTCTAAAACATTATGAAATTGAATATTAAAAAATTATTTAGTATTTCTATTATGTTGTTCCATATTTGGTAAATATTTTGCTTTTATTTTTTATAAATATGAATAGTAATCAGTGTAAATTTTTATAACCATAGTAAAAGTAAAATGAACTGATTAAGGTTAAAACTGTTGTTATAATGCATCAAATTCAATAAAAAACTTACCTATATTACATTTTATGAGTCTATTTAATCCATAATTATCCAATGTTTTAAAATATAATATTTTTTTATTTACCATTTATTTTTACATTTATTATATTTAAGTAAATGATGAAGTCAAAATGTCACTTTTATTTTATTTTATTATCTATAATTATTTTATAGAGGTAAAAAAGTGTGATAAGTTATAAATATTTACCTCAAATATGATTTAATTTTTTTTTATCAATTTTGTATCTTATTTTTTAGTGATGAAATTATTACATTAGATTCTTACACAACCATGACACGATTCTTGTGAAAGTAGTAGAAAAATCAAGAAAATGATTTTAAAACGGTAAAAGTATTTTTTAGTTAGTTACAACGTCCCACAAATTTTATAGAAAAAAATATTAGGGATATTTATAAGTTTTATATTCTAAATAATCTTCTTCCATTCCTTATTAAAAATAAATTAAATAGATAGTTTCAACAATGACATCAATTATATGTTATAAAAAATGATATTTTATAAAAATATTTATAATAAATTAAAATACTATCTTCATAAACGTAAATGGTATATAGTTTATTATATGAACCATTTTCCATTAATATTTCACTTTTCCTTTCATAGTATCTTTATTAACCCTAAATATTAAAAAAAATATCCTAGAAATATTCGAAACAGTTAACGGAAGCTAAAACCAATAGATAAGGGTGAATGCATAATCAAAACATGTATAAATTTTATTTTATAAGAGTATATGGAATAAAACTAATATAAGAATAAAATTATATCAAATTGGTGCCATTGTTTTATGGATTTTTTTTTCATTCAACACATTAAGAAATTCCAAGGCTTCCCCTCCCACTAATTATAAAAGTGATCCTCCTCGTATTCATTACTAAGAATGATTTATATTTACTAATCATAAAATCAATAACATAATTTCATCCTAGATTCAATATATACGTTTTGTAGATTCTTTAAATTATAAAATACTATTGTTTCATGGATTAAGGTGTAAACTAAAGGAGGATTCTAAATAAAGTGGTATATCTTTTAATCGAGTGTCTTTATTTGTGTAGAATACCACCTCCACGAAGTGGTGTGATTCATTTCTAATTTCCACTATACATGAATGGTAATAAAGGTAAATTTTATTAATAAATATAGAAAATTTGTAATCATAAATTTTTTCTAATATTTAATTATTATTTAATAATTTTTAATTCCATCCATTAATAAGTGAAAACATTTTTTATGCATATGTAAAACCTACCTTCTCCATGAAAGGTGTAATTAATTTCTCTATCTCTACCTTTTATGGATGAATATAAATATATAATTACAATAAATATATATTATATTTATATCATAATTGAATTTATTTATTTTATGGAACTATGATCAGTGTTCAAGTACAATAACTATTGAATCAAAATTCTCCTGAAAACCAAAATAGTTAACACCTATAAATGATAATTTTATTAATTAATTTTTTTTAAAAGGGTATTGAAATGTTATAAGTGGATTATATATGGTATTATAATTTTTTAATTGTCTCTTTTATTTATTAATAATATATTAAAATTTATTATATGGTAGGCTAGATTTGTTTTTAAAAAAGATAAATTTAAGGATATGGATTTATGTTAAAACCCCATTATTTATTAGGATGGTTTAAGAATAAGATTTCATTATGAAATTTTATGATAAAACAATAATGAAACCATTAATTTTATTCTTCACTATTTAATTCTATAGATGAACTTTTTTCCTCTAATTTTCCTCAATTTAATTACTTAAGATACCAAAAGAATATTTTTGAGTATAAATGACTTTATTTATCTCTTTGATTTAATGTACCTTTTCCCCATATCCAGGTTTTCTAAAAGTGTTTTCAATTTTTTTAATATTCCCATATATTTTTTATGGTCATTTTTTAAAATGATTTAATTTTTAAAAAACGATTTAAAATGAATATTCTTATCATTTTTAGAAGGTGGTGTTTTTTAATTTATCAAAAATTTAAATGGAATCTTTATTTTACAATATGTGGAATGAATAGAATTTACTACTATCATGACCGCTTGATGCTTTGAAGATTCTATAAAAACTTTCCATGTTGCTTTTAAAAAATAATTATTTATGTAATATTTTGGAATTTCTTAGATTTTTAATAAGTAAATTAAATGTTATGTGGGTATTTTCTTATAGAAATATTCCAGTGATATTTTAATGGAATTTTTCATCAATGATAAGATACATGATGTTACTTATTCATTATTGGTGATACAATGCAATGATTCCATTAACTTTATTTCTTTATATGTCTTGTGATGATTATGGTTTGATGATAATACAATGTCACTTATTTCTTTCCCATTGGTTAATTAAGATAAAATGAAATTATTTTGAAACATATTTTTTCCATGGGTTATTCTCTAATGAAATGATAAATTTTTATAAAGCCTATTACCTATAATCATATTATTATATAATGATTGGATTAATGTTTATTTATATTTTGAACACATATGTATTAATTTAGTAATGTTATGGGTGGGACCAACATTTTAAATCTCTATAATTTATTGGGTTGATATGGATATCTCTTGAGATAATAAGGAATAGAATAGGGAGTGGAACTTATTATTTAAGTGTCTTTATCCACAATAATAGTCTTGGGAGTAAAATATCACTTAGGATATGATGGATTTGAGAGTGAACCTAATCCACTATAAAAATCATAGACATGATCCTTGACTAAAGAAATTAATTTCTATGCTTATTTTTATTCCAAAAATGTATGATATATTCCATTATTATTATCACATTGCTCAAGTTCTATGATTCCTTTAGGATTCATGTATTACGAGCTTCCAATAATTGTATCATGACATCAAATTATGATCTTATATATGTTGGGTATGATTTTGGAATGTTAATATCATATTCTCATACCCCTAGTATCATGTTATGTTGAAGTAATCATCGATATCTCCCTTGTTTACCCTTATTGAGAATATGAGATCACCATTTCTCATGTTTCTGTTCCCCTAGTAATGAATAAATGTGCTATGTAGATATCTATAAGTAGGATTCTAGTTATGTAGAATATAGAGGTAAATGTTGTATATCACTTTAGAACATTTTTTATATTTCTAAGTTTCCAATGAAAAAAAAATTATATGTTTATGATATACATAACAATTTTATGTATTGAGTATTCATCTAAAAATATGTAATATTTATATATAAAACATTTTTTTATTGTATTAACATATTAAAAAAAATTATCATTTTATTGATGAATCTTGATTAGTTATGTTATCATGGGTATGGAAGATTTATTTTAAGTATAAGTAGTAATAAACAATAAAATAATTAGAAAAGATGATTACTTCTTTTTTGATAGACCTCATTTTTATTTCACATTAAACCTTTTTAGGATGACATTAGAAGAATATCATAACATCATAAAAAATGGAATGGAAGATAGTATGGAATTAGGGTATTTCATGTCCAATATAGAAGTCTCAAACATTTTTTAAGGAGAACAGGAGGTTCCCTTTTATAAGTTATAGAAATAAAACATGTGGAATTATGTTTAACATTTAAGTATTATATATATATAATAATCATTTCATGTGTCCCAAAATGTCATTAATTTTTACGTTAGTTCTTTATAAGGTTGATACCCAATCAAATAATAAAATATACATATGTTTATGTTTCATTTTAAACATTATCTTTTGGTTTTACCCCCTTGGTAACCCTTTTTGACCTTAATCATGGTAAAAAATGTTTTAGCCATTATGGGTCATAAATTTATTTAAAGATGAAAAGTGGATGAAAAATGATCCTTTGATAAACTTTTCAACCATTTAAAATCCCTCTTATCCTATTTCCTTATTTTTTAAGTCATATACAAAAAATATGGTTTGTCATAAAATACCATGAAATTCATTTTTGGGGCTATTCAATTAATTTGACATCAAATACATAGATACAGAAATGGAATTAAAATATAAAAAAATTATGATCATTTATAATTTATAATTATCTATTAAAATAATTAGATACCCCAATTTATCAAAAACATATTTATTTAATTTTTTATAAAATCATTTACATTGATTTTTCTACTACTTGCACAAGAATTGTGTTTTCTAAGCGTTTATGGAAATTTTAGCATCACTAAAAATTAAAATTAAATATGTATCATAAAAAATATATTAATATTAAAAATAATAATTTATAACTGATATATAATTCATTTTATCCAAATAAAAAAATAAAAGAGGTATTAAAATAATGAGAGTGATATTTTGTATTAATTTTAATTACTTAAAATAATAAAAAAGTCACAATCAACGTAACATGAAAATAAATTTCCACATTTTCAAATATAGGATGGTATTGGTAGAATTCCACACATATAATGGAATAAATGGATTTGTTATAGATATTTTGAGATCCTATCTCATAGTTTTATTCTCATTTTAATCATTTTACCCTTACTTATGGGAAACATATTTACCACAGTTACTATTCATAGCGGAAAAAAATAAAAGGGGAAAATTTACCAAAATTTAGATTCATGATTCCAAATACAAGATATATATTTTAATATTCAATTTATAGTATTAGAATTGAAGTTCCTAGATCAGTGTGAATCACTGAGAGGGGGAGGGGGTGAATCAGTTATCCCTTTAAATCTTTCTACCAATTGATTCTTTTCTATTAAAAATATTTGAATGGTTAAAGCCTTGATCCAATCTTCTTGTGTCTCTATGCCTTACCACGAATGATGATGTAAATATAGAGCCACTAAACACAAGGATTTAAAAGGATCATTTCAAATACCTACTCCTTTCGGTGTTGGTTATTCTTCCCAACATAGATTCTCTACTATAATCAGATGAGTAGTTAAAATCGTCGATACAGAGTCCCACTATATCTCTCCTAATTCACATAAGAGGTTATTTATACTGCTTCCCATAGTGTTACCAGATTCCAATTGGCCTACTCCAGAGTCTCACTGAAGTCTTCTTCTCCTCCTGGATTTTACAAGAGATGCTTCTTGATTCACCGTGGATGGATCTTATGATCTTCCCTCATGAGCTTGCTGAATCAAACTTGCTCGTGAATCTCTTCAAGAATCTTCAACAGCCTTTAGAAAGGTATTTTGGCCTTTCTCAATAACTCTGATCACTTTTCTGATCTGTCCTCAGTTCCATAAAACTCGGGCAATTATTTCTTCTTTTGATGAAGACCTGGCCTCACTGATGTGTGTGAAAATATTGTACACAACCTCTTCAAGAATGATAGAATAATTATGAACAATATCAAATCAGTCTGCCTTCTTGGATTCTAAAATATTGTCCACTAAGATACAAGATCTTATTTTAATTCTATCTGGATTTATTTTAAATTATCATCTACTTCATACTTGGATTGTATGGAATCCAAACTTCTTGTTTTGGATATCCCAGTTAATTATACTTCATGTATAAGTTTCATGGAATTGCTTCTTCTTGTCTACAAATGTGCACTCACAATCTTGATTCTTCCTTTTAAGTGTCTTCATGTGTGCATGTGCATGCATGCATGTATGCACAATCTCTTTCTTCTCTATTTCTTGTGTGAAAACCCCATTGGGTATAACCTTTGATAACTCACACTTTCTCATTAGTTTCTTCACTTAATATCTCACACAATTTCTTTTCTTTGGTTCCTTCCACACACACAATTATTATCATGTTTTGGTTTAATATACTTGTGTGCTTCTTTAAACCTGAATGGGTATGATCATGTGTGTTTTATTATTTCTTTCTTCCTCCTTATTTTTCACATGTACATACAAACACTGTATTTTATGTTATTTTCATGCACATGAACTCAACCATTCATGAACCATCCCTTTTCTTCTTCTTTCACACACAACCTGAATGGTTATAAAAAGGGTATGTGTGGGTTAACCTTCTCAAAAGTGAATAGAAATGTGTACTGCCCTCCTCATTCTTCTTCTCAAGAAGATATTGTATGTGTCATGTATGCAACAACCAAAATCATGGGTTCTTTTTCTTCTCTCAAGGAGTTCATTGTAGGATCGAATATGTAAAAGTAAGATGCTCAATATACAAGAGGGGGGGGGGGTGAATTGTATACTTTAAAAATTCCTTTAGAACCTTTAAAGTTAAGTTTAATAGGGTTAAACAAACATTCACAAGACCTATTAAAGAAACCTTTTCTATTTTCTTAAAAGAAAGATTCTACCTTAAAGCGTATTGAATCTGTAATTTAATCAGAGTAACAGAATTACAAAGTATTATAAGGTTATACTTTCTAACATTAACAAAGTTACAAACACAGCGTAATTAAAAAAAATTGAAATAGGAATCAAGTAACAATGGTATTCTTTTAACCCAAAGAGAAGGGTTTCCAACAACCTTGGATAAAGGATCCATGATTTATAGTTTCAAGAAAGTCTGTCCTACCCAAACCCAGGTAAGCCCTCAATCCAAAGATTGGTATTTGTTTTTCTGTCCCTGCAAGCCCTCAATTTAGAAGGAAATTAGAACCTTTGTCTTTCAAACACGGAAGCCCACGATCATCACGATCGAAGTCTGCACTAATAAAATATGAACAAGTTGTTCACAACATCCACATGAATCACTGAGAGTTGTAAGAGCCTATCTCTATAGAAATCACTTCACAAGCTTGTTAACTGTCAATTTCTTTGCCTGTTCAAATGAGCTTGTATTTATAGGCAAAAATTCCCAAAGGTCGGCTCCTCTCCAACGGTCATATTTTCCTTAAATTCCAGAGGGACCTAGACACGTGGCAAATATACAATGGTTTGTTTATAATAGATTGTACGACATAGTTTTAAGTAACAAAAATGATGTTAAGTATAAGATAACTTAGATTCTAATATCATTGGAATGATATATTTAAATAACTCTAACATTATCAAGAAAACGTAATCTTAAGAAATCAAGAAAACAGATTCTTAGAAATAACATTATCAGGAAAATGTAATCTTAAGAAGTTAGGAAAATAGATTCTTAGAAATAAAATTATCAATAAAATGGAATCATAAAATTGAAGTCACATATACACTGGATTCATTATTGAAACTCGACATCACATATACACCGGAATTGGTATTGAAAATCAGTATCACATATACATCGGATTTGGAATCATAAAAATTGAATCACATATACACCGGATTCAGAATCATAAAAACTGAATCACATATACACCAGATTTGGAATCATAAAAACTGAATCACATATACACCGGATTTAGAATCATAAAAACTGAATCACATATACACCAAATTCGAAATCACATATCGTAATGATAGATCTTGCAAAAATAACTGAATGACAAAATCGGAATGACAATTCCAGATCTTAAGAAAAATACAGAACTTAAAAAAATATTCCAAACTTAGAAAAAAGTGTTTGTGATTTTCAAAACATAAAACCTTAAGTAATATAGAATTTATATGATATCCTTATTGACTCAACAATATTCCCCTTTTTAGAAAGCACACAAAACTTTTCTAAGGAAGACTATATTGACTTAAACAAGAAAAAAAACTTATCTCCCATTTTTAATAAGATTTAAGATGAATACAACTAACTCCCCCTTAGGTTATGTTTCCCAAGGATCATATTATTGATATTTGAAGTCAGTTTTTCTTAAAGAAAATATCTCCCCCTTAGATAATCATCTATTCTTAAAGAAAAATCCCCATTACATGGATATTTTCCTTTCTTTCCAAACTCCCCCATAATAGATTCTCCTTCTCGGAGATTAAATTCTTCCTTTAAATAAATTCTCACCCTTTGTGATTTTCAAAAAGAGGGAAAGAAATGGAGAAGTATAAGATGTAACTGAAAGGTTAAGAGATCATACATTCGAAAACAAAAGAAAGATTTTCAAGAAACTTCTTAAGAAAACATTATAAATAAGGTTTATATTACAACAAAACATCGAAATGTAAAGAAAAAATCATCCACTCTTCTTCTGATCAGAAAACATCTTCTTTATCAGAGCTTTGATTTTCTTCACTTCCTTATGATCTTCTTCAAACTTCTTTAGTAAGATCTCCTGATCCTGATTCTTATTTTTCTAACAAAAAGATCCTCTCTTCTTGAGCATCTAACTTTCCTCTAATTCAGCTCTGACTTCCTTCTCACTGCTAACAGATCGAGCAACAGAATTGAGTTGACTCGATTTCTTAGAGATTGATGTCTTCACCTTGTTGAACTCAGTTTCACAAGTATTAAAGGCTCATTTTGTTGAATCCATGAAGTCACCAAACTATCTAATCTCTTAATTGATGGTTTTGGTGCAGTTAAATACTTTCTTACAAGTCACCTTCTGAGATTTGTAATCAATCAAAATATTACTGAAGTCTGATTCTTTCTTGACAACTATGTCCATAAGAATATAGGTTGATTCCATATTTTGATTCATGATATCTTGCATCATTTGACTCCAGGAATCTATGTTTGCATGAACTAGAATTGTACTGACCAACTTTCTTAGAGATAGTTTGAAAAAATCATTCTCAACAGATGAAGAGGACTCAAATCCTGAAACATATTTCCCTTTCTCAACTCCTCTTGGGGTTAAAGAATCTTGTCTCTCTATTATCTTAGAGGACTTTTGAGGATTTTCTTTATCTGGTGAGGCAACCAAAATACTCTTGCCTTTTTTGGGATTTCAAACTGGGGTTTGTTCATCAGATACTTGGATAACATTATGATCTTCCTGTTCATCTTCTTCCTCTTCTTCAACTTGATGTTCAACTTCTTCTTTATCTTCTTCTTCCACTTTAGTTTATACTTGTTAGTCTTCTTCTACTTCAATTTCTACCTCAACTTCTACCTATTCTTATACTTCTTCCTCAATTTCTTCTCCAACCTGTTCTCCAACTTGTTCTACAAATTTGGAAGTTAAACTTGAAGGAGTTCCAACATAATCTTCCACTTCCCTTAAAACATCACCATCATCTTCTTGGACTATCTGATCTTATAATTCTTGAACATGATATGATAAAGATATAACTTTCTTAGCTTTCTGTATTTTTATAGTCATAAGAAACTTTTTATGAATAACTTGAGGTTCCGGTACTTCATGATATTTCTTCTATACAGATTTTAGAAGAGACTGAAAAGCTTGCTCTTCCAAAGATTTTTTCTTTAACTTCTTCTCCTTCTTTTCTTTCTCAATATTTTCAGCTTGCTTGATTCTCAAGGCCTTAGCCTCCGCAGGATTCAAACCAAAAGAAGGATCTCCTTCCTTTCTGGTGGCTGCCATTTCTCTCCACTTTGCAACTGTTGCATCTAAATAAGCTTTTGGTTTCTTAGTAGGAGGAGGTGCTGATACCGGGACATCAAGAAATGGTACTGGAAAGCTTGGTTCTTCATGTTTTCTTTTCTTGGATACTGGATTTGAAGATTTCGGAACATCACCCTTGTTCTGGAAAACCATTTATTCAAAGTTTTTCGATTCTAGAATAAACTCTACTTTCATCCTCCTTAGAGTGTCGTCACTTAGCAAAAATATCTTGAATGGCTTTGGGACTGATCGACATGGAACATTCATTTCTTGAAGACATAAAACAATTATCCATGAAATAATTGCTGGGTACATACAGATCTGAGATCTGATGGATCCACCTTTTATTGCCTAAATGGTGAGAAAGATGTACTTCACCAATTTGATCTTCCTTAAGTTGACAATAAAGTCTAAAAGAAAGATATCACAAATATTTAGAGAATCCTTATCTCCCTTTCTTGGAAAAAGAAATCTTTGCATCCAGAGGACCACCATCTTTTGGTTCGTTGAAAGATTCATGATCTTCAGATTCTTAACAAATTTAAGACCAAGAAAATCCAGAGCCTTGGATTTTTTAAAAGAACCTTCCTTCTCAGGAAGTTTTTGAGAGAAAAGAAGAGCTTCCCCTTCATATGGAATATTGAGAACATTTGCTGCCTTCTTGTAAGGAACTGTATATGTCTTATCATATCATTTGAACTTAAATAGATCCTTTCCATCCTTTTGGAAGAAAGAAATTGATTCATAGAATTGAATAAGGAGATCAAGATAAACTGGATCCTGAGATTTCTCCTTAGCAACACAGACGGTTTCCCATCCATTATATCTTATCACCTTAAAAAAGGGAATCATATTTCTCAAAGAACTTAGAGCATACCAACCTTTCTCTAAAGATTGAACAATTATTTATCTTCTTGCTAATTGACATCTGATCTGCTGAGGATTCCGGAGTCATTTGGAGCATGAAAACTTAGGAACGAAAGCTTTGATGGAAACAAAACATCGGCACTGAGATCAGTAAGGATGGTGCGATACTTGAAAAAGAGAAACCCCTTATATAGACATGGCAATGACTTTTCAACTTCCATAAGATAATCAAACGGCTGAAAGAAGCCTGATCTAATCTTATGGTTGAGAATGGATATAGAAAATATGAATTTTGATCTTTTGAAGTAAGATAAACCAAAATTTAAGAAATTTAAAAATACCAACAACCAAAACTTAAGATAAAGAAAATAAGGATTAAGAAATACTACCTTTTAGAATACTCTGAGAGTTTTATCGGTATTATAATAATTTTTCTTGGGAGTTTTCAAATTCGAAATTTTCAAATCTGAAATTTTCAAATCCAAAATTTTCAAATCCGAAATTTTCAAATCTGAAAATTTTAAATCTGAAATTTTCAAATTCGAAATTTTCAAATCCGAAATTTTCAAATTCGAAATTTTCAAATATGAAAAAAAATTAAAGAAAGAAATCTAAACAAGAATATGTCCTCCCCCTGAAATAAAAAGTAGTTTAATATTAGGAGATGATTTAAAAAATAAGTATATATGAATTATTACCTTATAGAAATAATTCCTAGCTTTAGTTTAATGTATTCAAATATACCGGAAGGTAGAATCTTTGTGAAAATATTAGCAAGTTTCTCTTGCGTTCCAATGAATTGATGGATAATATCTCCTTTTAGTGTGTGTTACCTAAGAAAGTGATGTCTAATATCTATGTGCTTTGCACGAGAGTGATGTGCATGGTTTTTACTTAGGGCAATGGCACTTGTGTTATCACACATAATTTGAGTCTTAGGAAAACTCATACCATAGTCTTTGAGTGTGTGTTGCAACCACAACACTTGAGTACAACAACTTCCAACTGCTATATATTCAGCTTCAGTAGTGGAAAGTGTTAGAGAGTGTTGTTTATTGCAAGACCAAGAAACTAAAGAATCTCCTAAGAAATGACAAGTTCCGGATGTACTTTTTCTATCCATTTTACAACCACCAAAGTTAGCATCCAAAAAACTTATAAGTTAAAAAACATTTCCAGAGGAATAAAATAGTCCCAAATCTAAAGTTCCCTTTAAATTCTGGAGAATTATTTTTACGGATTTTAAATGGGATTCTTTAGGATTTTCTTGAAATATTGCACATAAGCATACTGGGAACATTAAGTCAGGTCGACTAGCTGTTAATTACAGTAAACTTCCTATCATCCCTCTATAAAATGTTTGATATACAGGTTTCCCTGCTTCATCAATATGAAGAGTATTAGAGGTTCCGATGGGGGTACTTATACTCTTAGTATTGTCATACTCGAACTTCTTTAAAATATATTTGATATAATTATGTTGGGATATGTATGTTCCCTCTGGTTTTTGTGAAATTTGAAAACCAAGAGAAAATGTTAACTCACCCATCATACTCATCTCAAACTCAGATTTCATAAGATTCACAAAGGAATCAGTTAAGGATTGCTGAGTTAATCCGAAGATGATGTCATCAACATAAATTTGAAAAATCAAAACATCTTTATCATTTTTCTTAATTAAAAGGGTTGGATTAGTAGTTTCCTTAACATAGTTATTTTGAAGCAAAAATCCTGAAAGTCTATCATACCAAGCTCTAGGGGATTGTTTAAGTCCATATAAAGTTTTGGTAAGTTTATAAACATGATTAGGATATTTTGTATCTTCAAAGCAAGGGGGTTGATCTACATAGACTTAATCCTGTACATAATCGTTAAGAAAAGCACACTTAACATCCATTTGATAGAGTTTAAAATTAAATAATGCTGCAAAGGATTGAAGAATACAAATATCTTAAAGTCTTTCTACAGGAGTATATGTCTCTTCATAGTCTATGCCTTCTTGTTAGTTATATACTTTTTCTACTAATCTTGATTTATTTATAAAAATGACTCCATTTTCATTGCATTTGTTTCTAAAAACCCATTTTACTCCAATAATAGAAGTTTCCTTAGGTTTTCAACCAAGGTACAAACTTGGTTGCTTACAAATTCATTGAGTTCATCTTGCATATCCTTTATCCAATATTCATCACCCAAGGCTTCTTCAGAAGTATTTGGTTCAAATTGGGAAAGAAATGAAATATATTCAACTTCATTTCTTAAATAACTTCTAGTTCTTACTGGTTGATTAAAATTTCCAATGATATTATCACTGGGATGATTCTTAAGTAACAACTGACTTGGATTTTGAGAAACCTGTTCATAAACATAAGGTAGAAAATCTTCAGGGGTTAATGTTTCAGAAAATTTTTATTGAACATTATCCTTGTCTTAAAGATCTTCTAATAAAGGTTGGTAATCGGTTTTAGAAAACACATCTAAAGATGTAGGTTGTTTGAAAATAAAAGGATCATTTTCATCAAAATTAACATGTACTGATTCTTCCACAGTGCAAGTGTTTTTATTAAAAACTCTATATGCCTTAGAATTAGTAGAGTAACCTAAGAAAATACCTTCATCGAATTTGGGTGCAAATTTATGTAAGTTATCCTTGGTATTCAAGATAAATACTTTTCAACCAAAAACTTTGAAGTAAAAAACTTTTGTTTTTCGGCCAGTCCATAACTCATAAGGTGTTTTATTAAGAAGCAGTCTTATTAAAACTTGATTTATAGTATAACAAGTAGTACTTACATCTTCAGCCCAAAAATGTTTGGCTATAGAATATTCTCTCAACATGGTTCTTTTTATCTCTTGAAGAATGTGATTTCTTCTTTTGACAACACCATTTTGTTGAGGAGTTCTTGGAGCTGAGAAGTTGTGAGTAATAAATTTTTTACTACAAAAAGTTTCAAAATCAGAATTTTAAAATTCTCCACCACGATCACTATGAATATTTATCAATGGTAGGTTTTTCTTATTTTTAACCTGATCTCTAAAGATTTTTAAATAAGAAAACTCTTTAGATTTTTTTTCGAGAAAATAAACCCAGGTAAATCTAGTGTAGTCATCAACTAGAAAAAACACATAGTATTTGCCTCTAATAATTCAAGTTTGTGTTGGACCAAATAAATCAACGTGCACTAACTGTAATGTAATAGAATTTGTAACTTCACTTATATATTTAAAGATAGATTTATGTTGCTTTCCATATTGACAAGGATCATAGACTTTCGAAGAATCAAACTTAAGTTCCGGTAGATCCTGAATAAGTTCTTTCTTAGAAATCTTACTTATATTCCTTAAATTACAGTGTCCTAGTCTCCTATTCCAAAGCAATGATTGATCTTCAAATGAACTAAGACAATTTAGGTCTTGAATTATAAGGTCTTCTAGGTTTAAGGGGTACACATTATCATACCGAAGGGCAGAGAAAATAAACTCATCCTTGGAATTGTGAACTAAACATTTATCATTTCTAAAATTCACAAGGTAACCTTCATCACATAACTGACTTATGTTTATGAGGTTGTGCCTAAGGCCTTTTACAAAAATAACATTTTAAATAACAGCTTTACCAAGAAGAATAATGTTACCAATACTGACAATTTCTCCTTGAGACTTATCAACAAAATTCACCTTTCCACCTTTTATTTTTAAAAACTTCTTGAAATAGTCTTTTTTACCAGTCATGTGCTGGGAACATCCACTATCCATGTACGATAGGTTATTAGTACTTCCTTTATTCTCCTGAAAAAGAAAGAGTTAGATCTTCAAAATCCAAATTTGCTTGGATCAGGAATTATTAGATAATAAGAGCTTGGGTAACCATATTTGTTTGAAAAAAAAGCTTTACAAAACCCAAGGGATTGAACCCTATTTAAAGAATAGTTTTCTTCCAATGCCCACCACTTTGGTATTTAGTACAAAAAGGGGCTCTAGAAAGAAAAAAATAATTATTTTTAAAAATAGGTTTTTCATGAGAATAACCTAAACCCTAACTATTACCATGAGGTCGGATCTGGGAATACATCTTGTCAAAATATTCCTTACCAGAAGTGAATTTTGAAAGAAGTTTCTTCAAGGAAAATATCTCAGATTTTAGTCTCAAGACTAAATTATTATCCTCAAGAATAATAGATTTAGAGTTAAGTTTATCCTCTAAAACATCTTTTTCTAAAAACAGATTCTTAAGATCCTCATAAAGGTTATTCTTCTCAGAATTGACTTCTTCAAGTATCTTAGAAATATTTTTTAGAACAACATTTTTATCATCAATATCTTTGGAAAGATCTAAAATTTCTTTTGTTAAAATAGATTCTCTATAATTTTCTTTATCAAGTTTCTTAGAAACTTTATGATTTCTTTTATCAAGAAACTTAGAAAATTTGGACACTTCCTTATAAGAAGGAAAATTATTATCATTATCTGATGAATAAGATTCTTTATCTCAAGAAAAACCTCTATCTAGAAATTTTTTACTTAATGTCATATTGGTTAAGGATTCAACAGTTCGTACCTTATCCATAAGACAATGATTTTGAAATGGAGCTTTGGATATTAGACCAATATTATTTTTCCCAGAAGATTCATATTCTGAAGACTCATTAGAAGAATCTCCACCACTGGCACTCCAAGTGTCATTGGCTTTCAAGACTTTATTATTTTTTGATCCGTAGAAATTATTCTTGTTTTTTTTTTCAGAATTCATGTATTTCTTGTCTCTCTTCTTAGGCAAGGGACAATCAGGTCTGATATGACCAGTTATTATACATTAATAGCATGTCACTTCTCCATAGTTCTTATCTTTTACATCTTTCTTCTTGTATCTATATTGAAAGTTCTTCTGCACAACAATCTTGTTCATCCTCCGAGCAAGATTTTCCAACTCATTTTCTGAAGCTTCACTTTCACTAGATTCAGATTGAATACTTACCTTCTTAGATTTCGTTCTTTTTGTTCTCTCAGGAGTCTTGGATTTCATATGATTTGAAGTAGTTATGAAAGCAACACCTCCATTTCCATTCTTATTATTAATATTATCAACATCTCTCTTCATTATGGTTTCATGTTGAAGAAGAGTTCCAAATTGTTCATCAAGAGAAATATGAGTAACTTTCCTATTATCATCTATAGTAGTCCTCTTGGATTCCCATTCATTAGGCCTGATGTCTATAATCTTTTCTACAAGAGTGTCATCATCTAAAAATTTCTCTCCCATGGATTTTAGGCTGTTGACAATTGTCATAAATCTTTGTTGTACCTTACACATACAGGTTCTCCATAAAGAAAGAAGAAACCATGATACTCATCCTTGAGCATTGATCTTCTAGTTTCAATAACTTTGGAAGTTCCAAAGTGAGTTACTTCAAGATTCTTCCAAATACTATTTGTAGATTCATAGGATGAAATCTAGCTATATATATTTCTCTTCATGTAACAAATCAAAGTATTACCTACCTTAAATTTTAGATGATATTCCACATTTTCTGGATTAGTAAAGGTTTTAAGTTCCTTATCAGGAATCTTATAATCTCCAGTTAATATAATGTAGTTATCTATACCTGTTTTTATCACAAAGGTCTTCATTCTATCTCTCCAGTACTCATAGTCATTTCCATCGAAGATCGGTGGTCTAGTAGGATTGAGATTATCTAAAGATCCAACATGAATGACTGCCATAATAAAAAGGTATTTCATTCCACAAAAATTATTAGTAGTAAAATTTTAATAACCAATATGAAGAACTTAAGAAAAGGAAAACTTGAGCAAGAAAACTTATATGTGGATATAAGTATTTCAGAGACCTCCTCTGATATAAATTGATAGATTGATTCAGAGTATGAGGTATCCAACCTATGATACCAATTGTATGATCGAATATGTAAAAGTGAGATGCTTAATATACAAGAGGGGGGAGGGTGAATTGTATAATTTAAAAATTACTTTGGAACCTTTAAAGTTAAGTTTAACAGGGTTAAACAAACATTCATAAGACCTCTTAAAGAAACATTTTCTATTTTCTTAAAAGAAAGATTCTACCTTAAAGCATATAGAATCTGTAATATAATCATAGTAACAGAATTACAAAGTATAATAAGGTTATACTTTCTAACTTTAACAAAGTTACAAAAAAAGTGGAATTAAAACAACTTGAAATAGGAATCAAGTTACAATGGGATTCTTTTAACCCAAAGAGAAGGGTATCCAAAAACCTTAGATAAAAGTTCCTTGATTTATACTTTCAATAAAGTCTGTCTTACCCAAGACTAGGTAAACCCTCAATTCGAAGATCGATATCTGTCTTGCTATCCCCGCAAGCCCTTGATTTAGAAGGAAATAGGAACCTCTATCTTTCAAACCCAGAAGACCATGATCAGCACGATCAGAGTCTACACTAAGCAAGTCTAAACAAGTTATTCACAACATATGCATGAAGCACTGAGAGTTGTAAGATCCTCTCTCTCTAGAAATCACTTCACAAGCTTGTTCACTGTCAAGTTCTTTTCCCATTCAAATGAGCTTGTATTTATGGGCAAAAATTCCCAACAGTCAGCTCATCTCCAATGGTCATATTTTCCTAAAATTTTGGAGGGACCTGGACATGTGGAAAACATAAAATGGTTAGTTTATAACAGATTGTACGACATCATTTCAAGTAATAGAAATGAGGTTAAGTATAAGAGAACTTAAAGTTCGATATCATTGGAATGATACATTTAAAAAACTCTAACATTATCAAGAAAACATAATCTTAAGAAATCAGAAAAATGGATTCTTAGAAATAACATTATCAAAAAAACGTAATCTTAAGAAATTAGGAAAACAGATTCTTAGAAATAACATTATCAAGAAAACAGAATCATAAAATCGGTGTCACAAATACACTGTATTTGGTATTAAAACTTGGAATCACATATACACCGGAATCGGTATTGAAAATTGGCATCACATATACACCAGATTTGGAATCATAAAAACTGAATCACATATACACCAGATTCGGAATCATAAAACCTGAATCACATATACACCGGATTCAGAATCATAAAAACTGAATCACATATACACCAGATTCGGAATCATAAAAACTAAATCACATATACACCGGATTCAGAATCACATATCTTAATGAAAAATCTTGTAAAAATAACTGAATGGAAAAATCGGAATGACAATTCCAGATCTTAAGAAAAATACAGAACTTAAAAAAATATTCATAATTATAAAAAACTGTTTGTGATTTTCAAAACATAAAACCTTAAAGAATGGAGAAGTCATAAGATATCCTTATTGACTCAACATTCATGTGTTATTATCCTTCATGCACTCGGTTCTCATGGACCTCCTTCATAGATCTAAGGAGGTTCTTATTTATTTCTTCAAAAGAGCACAAAAAGGATGCATAGGCACTGATTGTGTGTTTTAGGAATATTTTTCACAAAACAGGGGAGAGGGTTTGAAAAACCTGTCGCATGTTCGTGATTTTCCTTCACAAAGATGGTGCGGATTATTTAATTCTTTGAAAGGATGGTTCAAGAGTGCGTAGCACCTGTTGAAATCCCACGAGATGTCTTCTCCTTCACGTAGGCAAGATTTGTGGAAAATCTTTTACCTTTTGCGAACTAGAGGGGTTCACGGTGTCTCTGTTTCTTTAGAGAAACAAGAGATCCTTTTTATTATAATCGAGGCAGATTTTCTTGTCCTAGGATCCTCCTTTTATAGGTGAGTGTGAATCCTACTTCTTCATTAAAAATCCTTTAGATATGTTGTGGAGATCAAGGTTTTAATGCACTAGATATATAGATTTTTAAAATCTTCAAATGTGGGATAATTGTTACACTAAGTCTCTCAGTTTGTTTCCATTCAACACATGTACTTCTTTATCGGTGAGTATAATCCTCACATGCATGTGAAGAGGAATGTATGCAAAGCATATTCTCGAAAGCTTCAAGCATCATGACGTGGCCTCACATCTCCATTTTCCTCAGCCACATATGACCTCCATTATTTTAATGCATTCGTGCAAACATAGTCGCATGCATGATATCATGATACTCACACGGTCATCATGCACGGGATTTCATCCTCGAAATTGTACGGGAGCTCAATCATGGTGGATCGGCTTCATCTGCAGTGAGAGGTAGAGTCGGGATAGATGGAGGTTGAATAAAACCTTGGTGGAGTGTGTCGGACTGCCCTACTTTAATCTCGAACTACAGAGATCAGATGGATGTCCCGAATGTGAGTGATGAATCCCACAATTGATCAGATAGTGGACCGTGTGTCTGTGATGCATCAGATGGCTGAGATCTCTTCCCATATTTTTATTTCTATCCCACATATAAATAGAATAGAAGGGGAGCACTTGTTTATAATTTTGATCTCTCTAGAATCAGCTCAGAATTATCCTCCCCCTCTCCCGGTTCCTCCCTGTACCGGTGTTCTGTGGGTGCACTTCTATGTCCACTCTTTCCACCTCAAGTGCGCTCAGGGCACCCACTATGCACATTTCCACACAGGTTGATCCCTGTTCATGATCTTGTAGTCTTATACATGGAATTCATGCCCTGCGCCTCTTGCAGGGGTGGCCTTGAGGGCTTCCCTTGGGCACGGTTGATCCTCGGGTCCTGCATATTCCAGAGGTCTGAGGTCCTCAGCTGGCTTTGTAAGTTGGCCCATATTTTTGGAAAAGGAATAGAACAAATGTACTTTGTTAAAAACAAAGTATAACAAAGATGATATTCCATAAATAAATACCAAAATCCCCTTCCTCCCCTCTTCTTTCATCTTCAAACATCATCCTTCTTTTCTTTTTAGAATAACAAATCCATGATCTATAATATTCCTCCTTTATTCAATAACAGATGATGCATAGAACATTTCTTCATTCCTCATTCATTAAAACATAATGCATGGTCTTAAATGTATTAATGATTCATGTGTTCTCTTTAAACACATATCATGGACTTTTGAGGATCGACACAGGCAATCATCTGATTTGATTCACAACCTACGTCCAGTTAGAATACACTTGAAGGATCTTCCCCTTTACTCATGCAATATAGTATTTCAAGGGGTTCTTCAACCATTGTAGCAATTTTTCATTCTTTGACACATGATTTGGAACTTATGATCTGTTCTACAATCGTATGAATTGTATCCTCTTGGAGAATTGATCATGTGTAGCATTCATTGCTTTGAATAAACAATAATTCTTTAGGGATTCACGAAAATCTTTATCAATATCATTCATTCAAAAATTAACTTCTCATTGAAAACAAATTCAACTCCTATGAACTTTAGGAATAAATCAATTTTAATATAAATTTGTAAAATTCAATGATATATTTTGTTAGAAAATGTGTTTCAAGACTAAAATAATATTATACTATAAATCAGAAGTAATATTCATTATTGTGTGAGTAAATTGAGTATTAATATTTTATAGACGCTTATATTACTTTAAGAAAAATAAAAAATATAATTTTAATTTTAAATTACTAGATTGAATTAAAATAAATAATAGTTTTTCAAAACGTGTAATTTTTTCCTATGACTCAAAAATCAATCATTTTTGAAAAATCCCAAAACAATCACCCTTATATAATATATAAATACTTATTTCAAAATTAATATTATTTTCTAAAAATAAAATTTATATTCATGGAATAAATTATTTATAATTTTCACCTATAAAATATAATAAAAAACATTTTTTAGAGAAGTCCTATTTTTGAATCATAAAATAACATTACTGAAAATTGGGAAATTATTTGTTATGAATTAATAAATATATTTTAATTTTTTAAAACCATTATTCATATTTTTTTATAATTTTTTTATTTCTATTCACACCTCCAACATTATAGCTGTGTTATAACCGACACATTTATATATTAAAATTTCTATCGTATATCACAGTTCTCCTAATGCATGGTTTTGTGTGTCAAGAAAGCTATCAAGCTTATTAATCATTGAAAATAAATTTTTAATAAGTTAAAAATTAAAACATTTCATTTAGATAATAAATATAACTTATAAAATCTAAAATAAAACAATATGATAAAAAAAGATAATAGTAGAATATGAAAATTAAGATCATTTTGATCTTAGAGAAGTAACAGACACGTAAACAATATAGTAAAAAAGAATCCAAAATTTAAAAATGTAATATTCATTTAAAAAATGATCTATATAGAACCTAGAGGTTAATTGAAGTGAGTTTGGAATAAAAGATAGGGAATATATGTATAAAGAGGTATAAAACTAATACGATTGTTTTTATATTAAACCGAATGTTAGGAATACTAACATGAACATTATATTAGTAATCCAACTGAAAAAATAGTAACATAACCAATATAAATATAAAACATAAATGTGAATAACGCATAAAAATACTAAATTAAGATAATTAGAATAATATATACCACAAAATAAATATTCAAAATAGAAATTCAATGAATATTTTATTGGGTTTTTTTAAAAATTTGTATTTTAACATTTTTTAGAAATACCATAATTTTTATGCTAATAATTAATACTACATTTGATAGAAATTTATTCTAATAAAATTAATTTTAATTTTTTAATAAAAATATAAATATTTTTAATGGTTAATGTAATAATTTTCTTAAAAACATTAATTTTAGGTGAATTGAAAAAATATAGTCTTTGGAAATATTTATGATATACAATGTCATATTGATATAATAGTTACATAATTAATCAGAAAAATCATTCAAACTATAATAAATTTAATAATATAGACGATTATTAAAAAACAATAAACTTATATTCTGAGCCTAAAATGTAGTTTACATAGTCTCAATGGGAAAATAATTCAATTAAAACATATTTTTTCATTTTTCTTAATTTTTTGTATAAATTGATAAATTCTATTGAGGCATGGATTAAAATTCCTAAAATAATTTAATTTTATTTGAATATGATTTATATTGTCAAATATGAAAACTAATTCAAATTCTAGTTTGGAAATAATAATTCATTAAATATTAAACCCAAAAGTATCCACCAATTTAAATACCCACTATCCTATCCCATAAAAAACTAACACACATCATTTTATAAAAGAATAAGATCTAAAAATTCTCTCTTATTAATTCTCCCTAAAAGGTTCTGTATTTTCTTATTTAATCCAAACCTAATAATTTATGTCTTTATTCCCATAGAAAATAAGCGATTCTTCAACTAAGAGGTAATCCCTATACTCTTTTTTTTATTATTTTTCTTTCTAATATACTAATATATTTTACTTTCCCCCTTCGAAGACTATTAACTATTTCACGAACTAACCTGGGTCAACCATGAATCGGTTGCCCGAGCCGGTCCGCGACATGGCCCGAAGGGACTGGTTCAGGGTTGACCCAAACTGGTTCATGAAAAACTAAATAACTATGTAATAATATATTATTATTATTATTATTATTAAATTCTATAATCTTGTTTTATCCACTTAAAGAACATATATTATCTCTCCCTTTCTTTGTAAGATGTCCCACTAATGGCTAGGTTTATCCACCTATGAGAATGTTTCCCATGATTGACTTCACATTACCTTCATGTATAGTAAGTGTAAAATATATATTATATTTATATATTTAAATTAATTTATTATATTATTCAGGAAATAGTTTCATGAAATGATAAATTATAAATAATTATATCCATGACATCAAAAAAGAAATGAGAAAATTAAAAAACATGTATTTAGTCCATTATATCTCTAAACAAAATAGTAATAAATAAATTGCAATTATTATAATTTAAAAATAATGAAAAAAATTTAGATAATACACTCTTATATTTATATATTAATAAAAATAGTTTTATTTTTTAAAAGGCTTAAAAATAAAGAATAAATGGGAACTAAGGTAAGGGATTTCTCAACTATATCTGAGCTCTCTAGGTTATGTATCCACTTCTTCATCTTAAATATCTTATGATGATTTTATAATTAGATTTTAATGAAAACTTATAAATATATAATTCATTTATAGATATTTAAATACTCATTCTATTATATACCATTTAATTATTTGTTCTTATTTTGTTTCAATGTTCGTATAAGGACACTCTCTCAACTATTCTTTTTAAGATGAATTCTCTTTATCTAATAATCTTTCCAAATGTTTTATAATTATTTTCATCTCTAAAAACCTTAATCGTTATATTATTAAACTTTTATAGCTATATACATGACATTTCATTAGGATATAAAATATCTATTATAAAAGATATAATTTTAATATCATTAAGGGATTCTATCTCAAACATTCAATTTGGGTTTATATTTTATCTAATATTCTGTAAAAAATTTTAATTATACAATCTTCCCTAATTATTATACATATTTATTTACTGGGCATTTCTATAGGTATTTTCTTGTCCTTTATTTTGAAAACTAATTATTTAAATAAAAGGAAAATCTTAAATAAATTTTAAGGGGAGTCTCAGTCCCAGTTTTTTAACATTCTTCTACTAGTGAAATAATTTTATATATCCATGGGAGATGCCTTTGTTTATTTCCCTATGAAATGTGTCTATATTTTATATCCATGGTCAAGTTTCATATAGAATCTATTTTAATATAAATATTCCTTCAGGATATAGACATTGGTTAGGATATGGAAATAGCCTATGGATATATCCACATTGATGTGGCACTAGACCCACATGTCAACTATAACCACATAACCAAACCCAAGGATAGAAACTTCTCTAAAAAACAAATATCTATGGGGATATTCATCCTTGGTCTCGTGAATTATAAAGAGAAACCATAAACACTCTAATTCAACAATAATTTGGTTTATATATTTATATATATGTAATAATTTTGAAATATATATTTTTATTATTATTTACAAAATTAAAATCAATTTCTAGTATTTGGGATTACAACAATACCTATACCCACATTCATGGAAAATAATACTATATCCTCATATATCCATGGTTACATAGAACTATGGGTATAAATCCTCTATCACAACATATATCCTTGATTACAATAACAAATGTGCAATATCCCATGGACCCCACACTTAATTCCCACATTCAACCATAACCATATATATAGCCTAAACTTGTTCATTAGATATCCATGGTAAGAGGATGAACGTGGTTATATGATAATTATCATACTATTACGTCATAAAACAATTTCTCATCAACTCCCTCATGAGGATTCTGATGATTATTAGAAGATAAATCATATTATACTTTTCGTTTCCCTCATTAGAATTAGTAACAGTTCAACATGGAAAATAATTCAAATTAACAATGAGATTCATCTTAGATTCCCTTTTATGTAATAAGAAATATTGAACTTATAATTTCATAATAAAAATTTGGTTATAAACTTGTCATCTTTATTATATTTATTTTCAATGACTTTATGTTCAATATGTCTTTTTGAAAAAATGATAAAACCCCTCAATTTAAATTAATCATATAAGATCAATGAAATCATACTTCTAAAATAGGATTGAAATACAATAGAATAAATTAAATAATTTTTTGAAACCTAAGAAATATTACTAAATTAGAAGGAAATAGTATTTAGATATTATTTAGGTTTTTGTTAGAACAAATATTTAAACAATTCTATCCTTAACGTGGATAGACACTGCCTACCACAAGGGAAGTCATGTCAACCTACTAATGCCAACCTAGTCATTTATACTCATGATGAATAAGACTCATAGAGTATAATTTTATAATGGATAAATTAAAAAACTATCTAAAACAACCCCTCAATTCACAATCCTCCAACATAAGTTTTCTAGATATCCAAATTTATAGGTTACATCCTAATCCTTGACTGTAATATCTTCTGAATACTATCAATCCTATATCCAAGAGCCCTTAATTAACATTGGTAATATATTATAGTGACTTATCACATATAACTAAGAAATACATTGGTTGTAATCCACAAGTCTTTCAGAATACCTTTAAAAATATAGAGGAATGCATCAATACTGAGGGATAAATGAAACATGTGTGGTAAAAAATCTACTAAAATTAGTGATATAAAAAAATGACTATAAATTACACTAATATTTTCAACTGAAATTTACAAAATTATAATGTAGAATCATATAAAACTTATCTCCCATTGATTTTTTTTATCATAAATAATACTTTAATAGTTCATTAATAGATAATATATATAGTCTGTCACTCTATAGAATAGTAGTTCAAGAATATATGTATATATAAATAAAAAAAATTTATGAAACCAAAAATAACAATATAAAAGTAATCAAGAAACCAAATAGATCCTAGTGGGAATTTTTTTTCCATATTTGGGAGGGTTCAAATAGAACACACATAGACATCCCACACACCCTAGATGGAATCAAAAATAGATATATCTAAAAGTGTTCATCTAAAATTTATACACCATGAGATATGACTACCCAAGATCAGGTGCCATTATCCCCCATATGATTTTTCTTTTCATTTAACTGGACCTCATTAAACCATGTCACTGAATATTATATTAGATCACATATAGGATGTGAGTGCATAAAATCATGTGTAACTCACCACCCAACATTAATAATATTTTCATATAACCAAGTGTATAATAAAGTTTTAAAATGAAGGAAAGTAGAATTAAATAAAAATGTAGTCACTAAATAAAGTGTTGATATCATAAAAAATGATTTTATAACTTGCTAATAATTAATTAATAGAAATCATTCAAACCTACATCAGTCATTCCACTAGTACAAAAACATTTTTTATGTTGTTTTTTAGCTTTTTAACCTCAGTTTTGAGGAAACGTTATTGGGAGTGACGTTAAAAATATGATTTTATGACGGTTATTTAATAAACGATGTTAAAAATAGAGTTTTATGGTTTTTAATGTCGGTTTTTAGAAAACTGATGTGAGATACCTTCTAGAAATGCCGTTAAAAATCCATTGTTTACGTTGGTTTAAAAAAACCGATGTTAAAAGTCATTTTTATATCGGTTATTTAAAAAATAATGGTAAAAGTCTTTTTTAACGTTTTTTTAAATAACTGACATAAAAAATATTTACCATCATGTGGATAATTTCATAAGTTTTAATTTCAGAGGTCGTAGTGCTCAAACAGAGTTATGGATCAAAAGTTATGTCCGTCAAAAGTTTCATATATTTTTTCAAGGAAAGATCAAATGAGCCAACTGTAGATTTTTCTTAGAATGAATTTTAGAATATGAAGGATGTTTTTTATTTTTACCATTATATAAATAATTATCCATCATTATAATAAAATAATATTCATTAAATGATATATCAATTAAGAAAAATACTCATAAAAAATATAAATGATGGAAAAATAATTACGAATAACTTGACTATATTGTGGAAAAGATAAAATAATGGATTCAAGTGGAAGATCAAACTAGTAGAATCAGTGAAATAAAGATGGTTGAAAGAAATGATCGTTAAATGGTATGTCAATAAAGAAAAAAAATCATAAAAACCACAAATCATGGATATATAATTAAAGATACCTTGACGATATCGTGGAAATAAGAAATAACTGATTCACATTGAAGATCAAATGAGTCGATTTGGGGGAGTGATTATAGTTGAAAGAAATGATCATTAAATTTGGATTTGTGTATAATGAAAACATATAATTGAGATGATAAAAGAAAACAAAGTATCAAAAATTTTAAGCGGAAATGGGAAATTTCGATGTTTTGATGTAAATAAATTGAAATTTCACGTTGGGAGGATATAAAAATTATATTTCACGTCTGTTTTATGATAACAATCGTGAAAAGATTTTAAAATGTTCACTTATTTTTCACATCGGTTATTATATAACCGACCTGAAAAATTGATTTTATTGAATTTTTCACATCAGTTATTTAATAACCGACATAAAAATGTTTACAAACATGTATTAAATTTCCCATGATTTGATTTAATAGGTCATGGATCTCAAACGGAGTTATGAAATAAAAGTTATGGCCTTTGGAAATTGGCATTCCCTAAGACTTTGTTTAGAGATAATCAAATTTTGATGCCCATAACTTTTGATTTGTAACTCCGTTTGAGCTTTTTGACCTGTCAAATCGAATCTTGGGAAATGAACTACATTCTTGTAAAAAAAAATTCACATCATTTATTAAATAAAAGATGTGAAAAATACAATTTAACATCAATTATTAAATAAACGATGTTAAAAAGTCGTGAAAATTGGTTTTTCATGTTGGTTATTTAGAAATGATGTGAAAAATTCAAGAAACTAGATTTTTCACGTAATTTATTATATAAGCGATGTAAAAAATCAGAAAAAATGAATTTTTCATGTCCTTTATATAATAACGGACATGAAAAATTGATTTTCAGAGTTTTTCATATCAGTTCTAAAAAACTGACATAAAAAAGGCAACGTTAAAAATAGTTTTTATACTAGTGTGTGCATGATCAAAGGCATGAACCTGTCCAATATAAAAATAATCACTATTAAGTATGTTCTACGAATATTGTCCTATATATAATGTTTTACTCATACATAGATAAATAGTAATATCTATGTTCATAATCTTCAGGATTCGACTCTCTCCCCACGGGTAGGAACTGTATATGTATAACCATATATATCCCACTCCAATGAGGCCATTGATCTTCTTATAAAAATAAATCATATACATATCTTTATATATATAATATATTATTATACATTACCTTTATTTATATGACCTATCTCTACTAATGGAGAGGAAAATATAAATATATTCATATATCTCACCCTATTATAAGTACATTTTTTACAATATGGAACAAGTAGAACAATGTATGAACAACTATATATTCAATTCATAAATGGACCATGGTGATGTAGAGGTTACAATAGAAAATGAAATTTAAAGTTTTAATGACCATGTCAATATCAAAATACTGAATCATAAGACAAGGTTTCCAATATATATATATATATATAATATACAAAGATCTATAAAAAAAGATATAACATTTCAGGTATTATGTTTTCCATCGTATAGAAATGGGTTAACACTCACATATATAACGAAAACCCTAAAACATGTCAAAATTATTTATTAAAAATATAATGAAAAAAATATTTCTATGTGAATATCCATAATAGGTATAAAAAATATAATGGAATAATATACGAAGAAAATTTTCATTATTGTTAATGGGCAATAACTAAATTAATCTTTAGGCATAATAAGGCCCATATTATTCCAAGTATTTTATATGATAAAACTATTATGATTATGCCTCACCCTACCCCAATCCATTTTAATTTCAACATTATGATAGTTTAAGAGGATAAGAATAGGTCACCCAATAAATCCTATAATAAATATACACTATGAGTATGAAATGATAGATATTACACCACAACAACAACCATACTAAACAAATATGAGAGGAAATAAGGTTTCTCATTTATTCTAACCTAAAAGGTTGAAATAAGAAATAAAAATGATGCAATTTACTTATATTCACTAATGAAAAATAGCCATGGTTTCAACATTAGAATGAATCTAAACGATTCTAAGAATATCCCATTACCCTAATTTATAATATCTTAGATTGATGATAATGAAATATAGAAACAAAAGGGAATGGGAGATTAGTGGAAGATGACACCTACCTCTTTATAGAGTTGAGATTCTATAACCAAAATTATTTGATCTATAATAGGGATGATGGGGGATACACTTGATAGGAATGATAGGGGAGAGAGATCATTAAAATTTATTTCTTTCAAGTGGAATAAAGATTAATATCCCATGTATGGTATTTTTCATGTTTAATTATAATGTGGAAAGAGAAAATGTGGATGGTAGTTTTTTATAATTAATAAAAATTATATAGATCTACATAGAACATCGTATAGGCCACTAGTTATACATTGAAATATAATGATTTACTATAGTACACTCGATACAATCATGTACCCATTCATGGTACACTAGTTAGACAATGCTAACCCAAAATAATGGACCCTTCCCCCAACTCATTCCAACCTCTCCCAATATCCCCTATTTACTTCCTTAAATAAATGTACTTCAAAAGAGGAATTTAAGGGTATAAATTAAAATATAATTTTAAATTAAAATTTCAAGGAACTTTATTATATATATATATATAATATTTTATTGATTAATACTAATTAATCCTATATATAAATCTATATGATGTAATATATATTGATATGTATGGATAAAAGTTCATGTACTTGTATCCCATTAGTGACATGTTGTATCTATATACAAGAGATCCTAATCATAGTGATCTTAACATATCATCTCAACCAGTCTTATTATCATCATTCAAGGATAGAATTATAGTAAAAATATTATAGTGGTTTTTATCATGTCATCTTATATGTTCTACCAAAAAAACATAAAAAAATAAAGTGTATTTCAATTAATATACTTTATATGATAAAAAATGTGATTAATTTATCAATACATTAGTTCCTTAAGGGAACATATGTTAATAGAAAACTTCCTAAAACAAATAATCTTCTTTATCAAACCTCCTACCAATAAGTACCTCCTCCTGTATCATATTTATATCCATGAGGATATTAAGATCCTCTATTATGTTTACTCTAGACACATTATGACAGTGTGGTCATAATAGACATCAATCCTACTGGAGTTATGGAATCCATTACTGTGAAGCATGGTAGAATTAATAGGGTGGTCCATTAATATTCAAACTATTCTTAGAATAACATTAAAAATTATAAAAATAAGGAAACACAAACTGATAAGGAATAATATCACCATATGGGATTTATCAAATGACCTTGCATCTATTAAAAGGAAATGTTTTACCCACACTAAAGAAATGACACTCCTCAATCAACTAAATCATGTATACTATTTTGAATATCATAAACATTAAATACATTCAATTTACATATAAATCCCCATTATGGGCATTAACCCACTAATAAATCTGTACAAAAGATCACATCTTGTCCAATAAATCACCCACTATCTCATTTGTATCCTATTTCTCCATATAGGAACTTAGGTAATATCTAGCAATCTAAATCTACTTATTTAATCAAAAATATCATATGAAATTGTGAGATATAAACACATCGTATATCATAAAATCTAAATAATAATCAAACAACTCCACATACCTCACCCTAAACATCATAATAGAAGAAATAACAAAAACAATCCACAATAACAAATATTTTTTTCATAAATTTTTGATTTTCAATTATAAATTCATTAATTAATATCTCCAGAAATAGACTCTATTTGATATAAGATATATTAATATTTTTGAAGAATAAAATTCACAACCATCATGTCTACCCCACAATAATCTCACCTCTAAGCGAACATGGTATTATTCCACCATAAATAATTACTAAATGGTAATATAAAACTCTTTAAACCATTGTCCAGTCAAATTACTAGAGATAGTTCTCCCACACATTAATAAATTATACATTCCCAACACATTCATGTCTATTTATGAATCCCCACCTAGTTCTGTTTACAAAGTCTGATGAATTGTATATATCACTATGGGTATGATTGACCCATTAATATATCCATACAAAAATTTTTAATATTAAATAATTTAATTAACTTAATTTAGAGGAATAAAAATAAAATTAATTTTAAATAAAATGAAAATTAATTTCAATAATGGTCAAAAATATCATCATACCAATAAACTTGTAGTCCATTTTTAATGTATAATAATCTTAGTGAAACACAACTAATATATTTCTAAATGGACTATAAAATAATATTCATTATAAACCCCCCCAAATAATCATTCAACCAACTCTATGACACAATTATTTCCCATAATCTGCTTATAAATAAATATATCCCTTAACTACATTAACATGAATGCAATTTGTACTTTTATATAAACTCTTTGTATATAAAATGGGGAAAACATAGTATAAAACCAATGTAAGAACTATTATCCCCTGGATTTTAATATTATAATATATATATATATTATATGCTTATATGGAATATTAGTAACATATTTTATAATCAATAAATATAAACATCATAAAACCATAGGACTTAACCTAGCCACTATAAAACCATGTTTTACAACATTGATATAAATTGACGGATATTTAGTACTTATGTTAATAATTCATAACCAATCACATGGATCAAAGTGTTGATATTAATTAACTGATTAAATCATCTCCTTATGATAAATATTTACACATTAGAATGAATTATCTTCATTTGGGTAGGAAAAAAGGCCTAACACAACACATGTTTAATTGATGTAGTTACTTAGTAACCATTTCCATTGTAAATTGAAATTACTGTGGAATAAAATATCACTTTTTTAACCCATTATATATCTCATATCAATTAAATTCCATAATAAATGATCAAATCACTATGTGATATGAAAAATATAGCATAATTAGTTTTATTATATATATAAAAACTAAGAATTTTACTTCAGGGATGTTATATATTTTTAAATAAATATAAATTATAATAAATAAACAGATTCCTATGGACTATAAAGGTATAGTTCCTTTGGAAACATGAACACATTAACAACTGGTCCATAAGTGAACCACATCATCTCCCACTATGGTCTTCATAACTTGAACCCCTCTTAGGTATATCATACATAGTAAATTTCTTCATATCCTATGAAAATGAAATGTAAGAAAGGGTTATCTTAGATACTTGGTAAGGTTAAACAAGGTTTAAACATAAGTATAACATTAACATAAGGGTATGAGAACATGATCATGGAATTTGAACACCATGCCTTACATATCAAATATTATGATTCTTGAGTCATGGATTATTGATTAGTAGTTCATAAGACATGAATCATAAGTAAATAAAATAACATCATCCATTAGGTCATAATATTATCATAAGACAAGGAATTTTTGAATACACATAAGTATAGATAATAATTTCCATTATAGTCAGGACTCGCTATCAGGGCTATCATAGTGGAATGGTTTCACTACCCAAACTATCATAGTAGTGAAGGTTCACTCACATGAAAATAATATTAGATAGAGTCCCTTAATAAACCGGATTCACTCGACACTCAAGTAGAATCTATCCCATGATATATAAATCCTTAACCAATGCATTGGAGGGAGATATAGTTCTCACTCATCACATAATGAACATCATACATATGTGTTCCAAAAGTTCATATATAATTCATCATACCATAACCCATGAAATTAAATTAGTTTCCTATACATTTCATCATATTTTCACTTTTGTAAATGATATAGTTTTTATAATAATTTCATTATTTTATCATAGAATTACATTAGGAAAAGTAGGTAGGTTTTATAAAAAATTTATCATGGTATAACCCATGGAAGAAAAATGTGTTTCATAAATATCATTTCATCATCAAAATTAACCATTCATAGAAAGAATAATAATTTTATCCATGGATCATATACCCAATAAGAAATAGACATTAACAACTAATTTCATTATAAATGGAATATGATTTTGAAAGATCATTTAAAACATTTCTTGAGGAAAATATCCTTTCCATGTTGTAAAATACTTTTTTAAAACATAAAATTTTTTCAAAATTGTTATCATTGAAAATAACCTTGGAAAATTATAAATCAATCATTAAAAAAATGAGTGACCTTGATTTTAAAAAGTAATGTTTATGTCATACACATTAGAATAATGGTTCCATTCACATTTCCCAATTTAATCCAAACTGGCACTATTTGGGAGGCAACTTGAATATTCCATTAAAAACATTTTATAAACAATTCAATCATTGGTAAACATAAATTTAATAAATAATTTTTAGAATTTTAAAAATATTTCATGAAATAAATTTGGAATGCATGGTTTTGAAGAAAAATAGGTTTTCAACCAAAGAGAGAAATAAGGATGACTTTTCGTAAAAAAAATTATTTTAAACTATTCAGTACACAGAGACTGGAAAATAAAGGGAAAATATGTATTCTCCTGAAATAACTGGGGGGATGAAATGTAAAGATTTTATTAATATTTGTATCATCATATTTTATCATTGGATCTAAAAATCATAAACAATCCCCAAAAATGATGAGATTATAACATGAAATCTTAACCACTTTGGTAATTATGACGTGTAATCCCCAATAATGGATAAAATAAAACAAAATTAAAAATATCATGATAATAAATAAATTCATGATATTTAAAGTCAATGGGGATCTATATTCACCTCATAAAAGAATATATGTTCTTAATATAACATATGTTTTGAGGAACAAAAATTGAGATAAAAATACCTTATAGGTTTAGTAACTTTTGAACTATAAACCCAAATAAAGAGAGATAAAAAATTTATTATTAAAATAAAAATAATTTTCAGGATAATAATAATAAAATACATTCATTATAATTATATACACCAAGTAATAGTAATAGGTGGTTAATATTTCATGTGTCTCATGGAAGTAAAAAGGGAGATTGAAATCATTTACATTAAGTCTCAACATCCATAGTTTATATTCAAATCTCATGTATAATTAATATAAGTTTAATATAAATATATTACGAAACCATAATTATATTTATAATACCATATATTATTTTCTTATGTCCTTTAATTTCCCATTTATTTTCAATTCTATGATAAAGTCACATTTCCGATTATAACTACTTAGTTTTTCATGTACAATTGGATTTTCTATTATTGAAAATATTGATTTGATAATAAATATTTTATATATATATTTTTTATTTTAATTCATAATATTTAGAGATAGAAAAATAAATACATCATTCATGGAGATGGTAGGTCATACCTATGCATGAACTATGATTCAATTTTCTTGACAGATTGAACAAAATAAAGGTAAATAATATATTTCCATTATAAAAAATTATGTAATATATTTCAAACACTTTTATTAAATTAATTCTTATTACCTTATATGTAATTCCTGAATGAATCACATCACTTATTGAGGTGGTAGTCCACCGTACAGACGAGAAACACTATCATATTCCCACGAAATGGAAAGTATAAAGGTTTATGTGATCGAATAATTCAAGTGGAATAATAATATTATAAATATAATATATAAAAATTTAATCCATCATTATATCAATACATGATATGTATTTTTAGAAAATTAATAACATTAGTTCGGGAGGCGATAGTCCTCTGTACACACAAATGGTGATTTCATATCCGGTTTGATAAAGGAGAAGATGGTTGTAGGTCATTCACTTAACATAAAAACATATCAGTATATGGAAGATACTGATTTCATTATATCATCATAGTTTAATAATATTTTATGGATGTGGATAAGAAATAATTTGAACTGCTCAATTTGGGGTGTCACCTCATTTTTGGTCAACGTCATTTAATTTGCACCAAAAGTATTCATAGATTGGATTTCTAAACAAACTAAGTATTCTATAATGGGAGTAGGGAAGTAAAAAAGAGATTTGGGTAAGAATTTTCTAATCAAAATGGGTTTTTAAGTTTGAATTAGGATGGGGATGAGTGAACTTTTATAAATGAGCTGAGTGGCACACTTGTAATTTTTCAAAACAAAAAGGTTCACCCACATTTGTTCTGATGCCACAATGAACCAAAACTGACCATTATCGATCATAAGAGATATAATGTTGTAATATGGGAATAAAATGTGTTCTAAAAATTTTTTTGGTCCTTTTTATCCCTTTTCTTTTTATTTAAACCCCCGTTAAACCCATTTTAACATAAATTGTAGTAAATAATTTTAATGTTTTAATATTCATTTTGGTAAAAATTTAAGTTTTTTATTTGATAATATAAATTATTCTGATTTTAAATATTGAATAAATTTTTACAAATTCAATCCACATAATCTTAAAATTTTAATTTAAAATTAAACTAGTAGATGTGATAAGAAACCAATTTTTGAAAGAGAAAATGTTCAAAATTTTAAAAACATTTCATATCAAATTTAAATATAAAAATGATTTCAATGAAATAATTTGGATTATTTTATATATAATTTATGTATTTTAACTTTTAAAACCATTTTAAAATAAAAAGTAATCTAATAATTCATTAAATGAAAGGCAGTTCTTTAAAAAAATGAGTACACTACACTATTCATTAAAAAATTAATCTTTTCAGAAAAATACCGAAAATTCACCCTAATCTAATTTAAACATAATGATTTCATAAAATATGTTTAATTTATAAAATAAATTTTATAAAAGTGAAAAAAATTAATTTTACTTTTTTTGAAAAAAATAAATAAATATATAATTTTTTTGGAGGAAATAATATTTTTGAAACATATAATGACTTTTTTGAAAATTAAATAATTTTTCATCAATATGTTTTATTTATAAAAATATATTATAATTAATATTAAAAAATTAGTTATTATTGTTAATATATCTATTTTTAATTGATAGTTTATAATGTTTGTGCTTAATTGACAATATATATAATATATCTCAGTTTCTTAAAACTCTATGTTGCCTGTAATGCAAACTGTCAGAAAAAATTTAATTTATTTGAAAAATAATAATTCATTAAAACTAGATATGTCACATTATACCCCCATTAAAATAAACTTTTACTTATAAATTCAACTATCTAACACAAATGAATGAGGAAAATTCTCCCTCATCATTTTCTTAGGTTCCCATTTTATTTCTTAAAATTGCTGGTTTTTTATAAAACTTTTACCAGGTGAGTGGTATTTTTTCATAGAACAATCTATGTATGATCAAGAAATATTATTGGTTATTAATAATAATAAATATCAAACTCTGGTGGTATAAAATATGATTTTACTAAAAATGAAGGATTAAGTAAGGAATTTCTCAAGAGAGTTACATGGAACAAATCATAGACTTGAGAAAAAGGTTTTTGGAAGCACCAAATAATATGATACCATCCTATTATGATCAATAATTTCAAAGTTAATGATATAATTAGGTCTTAGTTTACTTTTATTTCCAAATATCATAAATTTATTTGGTTGATGAATTCATAGAAACACTTTGCCGCCCACTTCAAATTCTACATCACGTCGTCGATCATTAGCATATGTTTCTACTGACTCTAAGCTTCCTTGATGTATTTTTGAATTGATATAACCATCTACAGAATTTCATAGACTATATTATTTCCTAATGTAATTTTTTATTAAACTTTATTCTTATTAATTATATCTCTACACTTATTCCTATAATGGGATTCATAAGTATCCATATAAATTTTTGAGTGAAAGATATTATTGGATGAAAAATCAACAAGAAAAAGGCGTTAATCCCAACCACCTTTTAAATCCCTAGAAAAAGATATCAACATATACTTTAGGTTTTGACTTATTCTCTAAAACTTACCATCTATCTAAGGATGGTAATTAGTGTTGACAATTAAATCTACATATAGATCCTACTGAATACTTCTCTGGAACTTCTAGGTTATCCTTAGATTCCGGTCAGACACAATATAATGTGGTACTCTATGAAACCTTACCAATTATTTAATGTATATTTTTGAAAGATTACCTAGAGAGAATTCTTATTTGATATCGATTATGTGCCCTAAATCTATAAGATTTTTAGCTACAACCCATATATTGTTATGTACTTCTTATGTTTTTGGGAGTCCGAAGAAAAAAAAAATGTTGATGTATTCTCATTTCCATTCCAGTATGTGTAATGGATGTAACATCCCTTTAATATTTTTCCCTAAGACATAACTTTCTGAAATACCAAGAATCAATATAAAAACAATTCTATATCTATTTCCATACCAACCCACCATAAATTTTCATTCAAATCCCTATACATCTTCATAGTTCTAGGATGAATAGGGAATGAAGAACAATGAGCATCCTCTAAATAATCCATCCTGAAATCTCGTATGGACAGAACATATTCATGTTTCCTAAACCTCATCATTCCATCATGATCAATGTTAAACATAGGAATATTTCTAACCCTTTTTTGAATCTTTACATCTTCCTTCTACACCTCTTTAATCTTCACTTAGATAGATGGTTAACCATTCAATTAAGAAATATTAGATTTTCCCCATTCCTTCTGGATTTCCATATCTATACTTTTAAATTATATAAATATTAAATCTTTTACGATCCTTATCATGGAAAATCTATAATTATCCTTTCAACTAAAGGCATCATCCACCTTAATCTGTTTCCAATGGTGGTAATTTATTGAACAATCAATGTATTTAATCATATATAACTATCTCCTCTGTATCATATGAAAATAAATTTGTGTAAATATATACATTATTATTATTATATGGATATAAATGTCACACCATTATCCATAAATATAATTCCTCCATATATTTAAGGAAAACATTACCCTAGAGAACACTAAACCGTGAGTTACATAATGTTTCTTATGAACCGTTAATTTTCCTAAGGAATAAGCTATATCCATGTATTTATAAAAAATAACACATCCCAATCCCTTACCTATAGATTAAAAACCATTCTCCATTAAAGGGTTATGTAGGCATAGGTGCATTGACTAATATTTTATTTGGTTCCTTAAAATTTTACTCAGAGTCATCTGTCAGGAGGAAATTGGTTCCCTTTTTAATAAAAATAGTGAGTGGATTAGATTTTGATGAGAAATTATCTACAAACCGTAGAGAATATCAAGTTAAACTAATGAAACTATGGATCTCAACCACCATGGTTAGTTTGGGCTAACTCTCAATAGTCTCCATCTTTGATGGATATGCCGATATAACCTATCCTGATATTACATTAAAAAATGAAACATTTTTCTTCTAAAACACACATTTTGTAATTTTTTTATCATTTATCCATCCTTAGGGTATTTAGTAAAATTATCAAATAATATTAATTATATCCCCTATTCCATGAATAGATAATAATATTTACTACAAATACTACCAAAAACTGATCAAGGTATTTTTTTAAAGACATTATTCCTTAAATACATGAAGATAGTGGGGAATTAGTAATATTTAAAGGAATCACAATATATTTATAGTGTCCATACCCTATATGTATTGTTTTAATGGGTATATACTCCTTAATGTCCCTCAATTATTGATATCCATAATGAAAGTCAATCTAGGAAAATTATTGAGCTCCATACAATTATCAAATAGGTCATCATTATAGGGTAGTGGATAATTGTTCTAGATCATTATTTTGTTTATATTTTTATAATCAATGTAGAGTCACATCAATCCATATTTATTTTTAACAAAAATAAAAACTAAACCCCATATTAAAAAACATGGATGAATGAATCGTCTATCAATATTCTCCTGGAGTCAATTTTTTAATTCATACAACTCAATTGTTTTTATTTTATAGGGAGTCATTGAAATTGGTGAGACATCGAGTGTTTGTTTTATTAAAAACTCAACTAAATATTTTTGTAGAAGGCTATGTAAATCTTCCAAAAATAAATAAAAAACACCCACATAATAGGTATATCATCTATGTTGAGTTTCTCCCAATCCATTTGAGATAAAATCCCCTCTGGAATACACATCAAAACCCATAAAATGGATGTGAATTCCAAAAGAAGTTCATATTTATCATCTCATTAATATAAAATAAATGTTTGATTTGATATATAAAATCGGAATTTCATTCCTCATTAATTAATGTGGGATTTATATAGTGAAATACAATCCATTCCTAATATAACATTCAACTAGAGGAATAAAGACAAGATTTTTAGGAAGCACATTCTCACAAAAATCAACTAGATAGTAATAATAGACTTGAGATTTGGTCATCATACCATTCAGAATTTTTAATTCTAATTACTCATATAATCACCTTAGATTAATCTTAATAATCTTTTAAAATTCATCTAATATTAATGAATTGGAAGATCCAAATTTAAATAATACATTATTAGTTCTAAGGTAGGTTTTTTTAAGTGTACCTTTCATCACATCATTATCACAACCCTTATCAGAAAAAGTGATCATATGAGATTCCATTTTTACTTGGTTTAAGAGGTTGAAATTTTTTTGTCATCATAATTATCCTTTATATTTGATAACTAGTTAGCATAAATCTCATACTACTTGCGTTTGAAACACTGTATTGTAGGTGGTTCATTCTACGAAGTTTTCTATCTGTTTGAATCATTAGCTAGCTTGTTACCATAAATTCATTATTCCATTACCTAATGACCTTCCCTTTAATACATAAAATATTTATTGGACTCCATAAGATAATTTAATAAATCTTTCTTCACACACTTTTAGAATAATGGAAATATCAACTTCTTCTCTCCATGGTTTTTATATTTTCCTTTAAATTCCAATTTTCAATTATTATAGAAACTATGAGATTGATATATAAAGACAACTTCCATTTAAAATATGATAGTGTATAAACAATATCTCCACAACTAATACATTACCTTATGGATAATTCCCTTCATATACATAGTTTTGGGCCATTGATTAATTGATCAATATTACATTCAGGTTGGATGATAATACAAGAAATTTACCTTGTAAGTCTTGTAAAAATTTACTCGTAGGTATCAATAGATTCATCAAACATTTTCATTTTCTTAACCCACTCCTTCTCCATCTTCATATCAAGAATATGAGTTAATTTATTATTAAAAAAAATATGTTCGTGAACTCATTCAAATCAATGGATTCAATATAATCATGTTCCTATGAATTATTGATGAGTATTCAAAATTGAAAAACATTTTCTTTCAAATTATAGATATCCAAAATGACTTCCTATGTTCTAAACACTAGATAATGGAAAATATAATTAAAGTTTTACGGATCCATTACTCAGAAACTAGAAGATCAATGAATCCACTTAATAAAGGGGAAAATTACCTCATTAAGGACACAACAGAATATTGTTCCATCCTTTCCTTGTTTGGAAGGTCATCATGATTTCCTTCTTGAGAATGTTGCATCATCATAGTAATTATATTTTTCATTCCATACCCATAACATTTGTCTTCTTAGATTGACAATCATTTCATTTTCACTCTCACATTCAAAGTCATCATCTATTTAAATCCAACATGATGGTTCATAAAGAGTTTATAAATTTGTAAATAATATCTCCTAGGAGAGTCAAACCAGGTGTGCAGTAAGGCCTATTTCCATTCACCAAGTGACGATCGAGTCTATATCAATGCACCCTTTTTTGGATTTATTACCCCGAGGTACCTCTATTCGATAACCACATCCACCTGTATTATCCACACATGGATGTAATTTATTTGAATCCAATTTTTCTATCCTTCACTAAAATTACAAGATATTTTCATATACTTTATATCATCCATATAATTATACTTAGACATACCATTACTGTTATCACTACATATTCTCAACCTAGTTTCCAAATGATAACTAATCTGATCCTTTGATATTATCTATAACGAACCAGACTTCTCATATATAGACATTACATCTTTTTAGATGAATATTCATTACATTAAAAAGGCATACACCTGAGTATCATAAATGTATAGTGACATTGGAAACTTGGGAACCTAAACAACTGGTCCATAAGTGAACTTCATCATCTCTCACAATGTTTTTCATAACTATAACCATTCTTAGAAAATTATAAAAGTATTTTTCTTTATAACCTAGGGAAATGAAAAATAATAATGGGTTAGTATAGAAGATCACTAATGGTAAACAAGGGAGATACATAAGCCTAAAATGAAGATAAGGGTATGATAACATAATCATAGCATTTAAAATCCATTCCATGTATATCAAATACTATAATTCATGTGTTATGGAATAATTATTGGTAGTTTATAATCCATGAATCATAAGAAAATACAAGAAAATTAAACATGATAGTATAAAATTAGTATAAGAAATGTAATTATAATATAAAAATAAGAAAAGAAAATAATTTACATAGTAGTCAAGTCTCACATAAAATGATATCATAATGTAATGGTTTTACTCCCTAAAATATCATATTAGTCATGGCTCACTCCCAAAACAATCATAGAGGAAAAAGTTTCTTATTGAACCAGTTTAAATCACTATTATTTTTATATAAATATCATTAGATATAAATATTTTCCCAATTCATTAGAAGGGTTAAAGGTCCCACACATCACATAATTAAAATCATACATATTTTCTCCATAAGATCATAAAATAGTCATCAAATCACAACCCATAAAAAACGGGCTTCATAAACATTTAATCATACTATAACCTATGAAAAATTGATTGTTTTAATAATTATTTCATCATTTCATCATTTCATTATTTGATAATCCATGGAAAAAGAGGAATGTTTCATAAGAATTTTATCACGGTATAACCCATGGAAGGGAAAATGATTTCATAATAATATTTTCATAAAAAATATAAACCATTAAGAGATAGAATAGAAATGGTATCCTTTAATCATTATTTAATATTGCATACATACCATAAAAAAATAACATCTTAGATGAAAACTTATTTATAATTATAATTTAAATAATTTTTGAAGAAAATATCATTTCCAATTTGAAAAATAATTTTTCAAAATAATTTTTTAAAAAATACATTTCACTGAAAAAATTAAAAACTTCTAAAGAAATATTTAAAATAATGAGTGCTCACAATAGATGAAAGTAATAATAATTTAATACACTTTAAAATAATGATTCATTTAACATTTCTTGTAAAAGATACATGGTCATTATTTAGAAAATGGAATGAATATTCCTCTAATTGTTTAAAAAAAAAATCAAAAATGGGAAATTTTTTTATTTATAAATCTTTTGGAGAATGTTAAAAATATGTTTTCAAGAAATAAAAGAAAATATTTTGGAATAAAAACTGGTTCTCTATTGAAGATAGAAATAAATATGATTTTCCTTTAAAAAATTATTTTGAATAGTTGAGTACATAAAGGGAGGAAAATGATGGGATGAAATTTATTCTCATGAAAAAATTAGAGCCTATGAAAATTCACGAGTTTCCTGGGGTATGTATCTCTTGATTTTATCATCTGAATCAAAATCATAAAAAACTCTTGATAAATGTTACTATTCTATTATAAAATCATTATCACTTTGGTAATTTTTATTTTAAATCCCCAAGAAGGAATAAAATGAATATAATATTAAAATAACATAATACTAAATAAATTCATGATATTAAATTTTAATGGGTATTTATATCTAATACATAAAAGTAGATTAGTGCATAATATAACATATGTATCAAGAAAAGAAAATATAGACAAAAATCCATTATCGCTATGGAAAATGTTGAAATGTAAAACCCATGAAATAAATTTCCTATTTTTCATTTATAAATCTGAATAATTTTCAAGAGATTAATCAAATAAAACATTAATGGGAAATATATAAATCACATAAAACAAATTGGTGGTGAATATGGAATATGTCTCACAAATGTAAAAGTTGAGATAGAAATCTCTGACATTAAGTATCAAATTCCATAATTTACATTAAAACATCTTGTATGATAAATATATGTTTATTATAGAAATATTACATAATCATATATATATATATATATATATATATTTCATTTCATATATTATTTTCTTATGACCATTTATTACAATATTATTAACTAATCCATGATAAAGTCACGTTTCATGTAATAAATTCATCATTTTTCATGTATTTATTTATTTTTTATTCTTGTTCCCTTTAAATTGACCATGTTTAAATCATATAAAAAAATTTATCCATGATATATATTTCATATATACTCAGTATATATTTTCTTATTTTAATCGATGAGATTTAGAGATACAATATTAAATACCCCATTCATGGATATGGTAGTTCATATGTACGCATGAATGACATTTTCATTTTCTCAAAAGATATAAATAAAAAATGGTTAATAGTATATTAAAATTAAATAATAATTTTTTGTCATTTATATCATATATTTTCATTAAACCCATTCTTATTTACTTCCATGTAAAGTGTGAATAAATCACATCATTTGTTAGGCGGTAGTCTTCCACACACATGAGAAACATTATCGTATTCCCAAAGAATGGAATTTATGAAGGTATATGTGATATAATAAATCAAAATCAATAATAATATCATAAATACAATATATAACCATTTATACCATCATTATATCCAACTGTGATTGGGGGTGTTCGAAAATAAATTACATTTATATAAGAACCCAATTTTTCACTTAGGTATGGATCCTTAAATTTTTGGTTTAAATATTCAATTCAGACCTAATATTGAAGCCTAATGGTTTAGTAGAGGATTTAAGGGTGTCCATGGCCTTTCGGAGCCCAGAACACATCTTTTTGGGGAAATTGGTGAAGTCTCATTGTTGGCGCATGGTTGGTGCACAGTTTGGCTAACCGTACAAATAGTGTTTTTCTGGACAGAGACACCTCGAATGGTTGGATCATGTATGTGGGCCCTAATTGTGCAAGTGCCCCTTCTTCCTAGGTAACCATGCATGGTTTGTGCATGATTTGTGAAACCGTGTAGACAAACCATGCACATGCATTTTTTTAGTTAAATTGTCTTTTCCCCCTTAATGATCTAATATTATCCCTCCTACCTCCCAAATCTAAGAACCAGTGAAATTAACCTATTTATCTCTATATTTTGATCTTTTTTAAGGCCAAAGGTAGGAATCAAGATATCTCCTTCATCTGAGATCTGAACGAGCTTTCGTTCATCTTATTGGATGCACAACGGTAAGTACTCGAGTCCCTTTAAACCTTCCCTCTTCTCTCTTTCTCTCGACCTTGTTATCGGGGTATGATAGTTTTTATCCTTTACATAGATCTACTATGATCCAAGAAAAATCAAGGGATAATACTAGAGGAGGAGAGCCATACAATCCTATGGTTATTGGTCTATAAATCATCCCTCAAGCTCATTGATTTTGAAAATTGATGTGTAGGACCCACCAATTTCATTGGGTTCCATTTATAGAATTTATATGACATTTTTATAATAATTATAACTTTATGGTTATTTAATTTACAAATAAGTGATTAGTTTTTAGTAGTTACACCCACAAGTCAGTCCTTTCCATCTCGAAGGGTATGCCATAATTTTCATTTTGGTGTTTTCACACATTTGAGCCACCATTCGGGTGTACCTTGGATTGAACTTCCTAAGGGCAAGTGTTTCTATATTAAATGAATTGTTTGTAATGAAAATTTCATAGTGTAAAGTACCATTTATTCTCACAACTTGACCCGCCTAAGGTAAGTGCTTTAATTTATAATTAAATGTTAAATGGAAATTGTAACGTATGCCAAGTATTCGACTTGACCAGATTTTTTTTAATGATTGATAGGTTGTAAGTCGGTAGTACCCATTAAAACATCAATTGAAAGTAGCACAATGAAGCTTAATTGTTTAATATACATTGAATGGAATTAATAAAGGTTTCATGCTACTTGGGATTATCACACTAATGAAAGGAAAGGCATGGACCAAATGGACTTATTGATTAATTATTACTTGATTAATAAAGGATACATGCTACTTGACCTAGTCACACTAAAGAAAGGAAATGCATGAAAAAATGACTTGATTACATGGTTGCATGCTATTTTACCTTATCAAAATAATGAAAGGAAAGGAATGAACCAAATGAAATATTACATGAATTCATAATTAAATAGGAATGTCCTGACTTGATCTCACCTTGGATTCTGATCGGAGAATTCCATGAGCACTCATGAACCATATTCAGATTCAAGGATACGACTTTCATAGGTTGAGACCCACCTAGATCATGATCCTTGTATATTATTTGGTGGAAAAGTAATACATTGTTGGATCCCTTACATATCATTACAAGATACCTTGGACACACTCCTTGGATGCAGCATTAACAAGTTGGTTCCATGGTTAAATCTCATTGAGCCCAGTCATTACATAGCCTCGTTTTAGCTTGGATGAACTCCTTGGACATGGTATATGTCTCATTGTGGAATGAATTGGACTATTCTCATTGGATTACACTCTTACCCCATTCCAAGATATAGATATTACTGAGTTGGTGACCCTTGAGGTCCACATTGCTTTGGTTATTACCTTAGGACTTCACTATTAAATATCATTACATGTTGCCTTATTAAAACTTGAAACCATTGTAATTGCTGACATGCTACTTATTAATAAACTAGTAATAATGAAATAAAGAATTTTTTACATGTTAAGAGATCAGTTGAGGGCTGAAGTAGGTACTTGGGTATTTAGTTACATTGTACAACTTTACTTTATATACATATGCTTGCAGAATGTTACATTTAAATTACATGGGCTAGATGTTATAGAAACCGTTGGTAGTGGTCCATTGAGATTTATCTCACACTCTCTTCAGGCTCTATTTGGTACCCAAAGTAGATTACATGGTTGCAGGTGTTAACAAAGGGAATCATACTACTTTGAACACTTGATTTCTTGTTGTTTAGGATGGAGCTAGATATCAGATGGCCAAGTTGGATCTAATGATGCTTGGGATAGTATTTGATTTCCTTTATACTTATGTAGACCATATTATGCCTCTTTTTTGTATCCATGTTTTTCATTTTTCTAGTACATGACATATTATCATCTATTGTTGAATGTTATTCCAGTTGTTTCAGTTATTGTGACTGTTGTCTCTTTTTTCCATTCTGTCTACTATTTATTTGTATTGTTTCCTCTATTTACCTATGTTTACTTCAATACACTATGCTACACTTTGTTAATGAGGGAATAGTCTCCCCACGGGCACACCCTAGGCCCTCGCTAATAGTCGGAAGACTATACCATTTAGGGAGATGCACTTAAGGCCATCTGGACTATCAGGATTAGGGAACTAGTTATGTAGCATCCGGGTCTAGGACATCAAAAAGTGGTATCCAAGGTTTCCTTTCTTGCTTTACTATTTAGAGACAATTGATTGGAGAATTAGGAATGCGTTGGGACGTGGTTATAAGCCATGCTTTGGTATTGCGACCCCCTGTTTGGGGTAAAAACAAAGTTACCTGAATTATAATTTTTGTTGTGATTTATGTTATTATAGTTGATATTATTGCACCATTAAGTGATGCACATGTTGTGTGGTGTTGTTGGTTATTAATCTATTTGAGAATTTTTTTTCATCCTTTTCCCGATGATTCGAGGGAAAATATCATTGTGATATCCATCATTATAGGCACCTAGAGTCCTCATTTGATTCATATTTCCATACCATATATGTGCACTTCCATGATTTTCATTACTTGATATGCTTGCGATTGTTCAGCGATGCTATGGTAGTTAGCTTATGATTGTATTACACTAGGTAGTGATTGAGTGATTGTATGTCTCAATTAATGAGGTTTATGGGCCCTCATGGGTTGGGATGAGTAATTTACCAAATCAATCCATTAGGCTATAAATTAATGGGTTTCATTTCTAGTGAAAGGTGTATGGGCACTGATTCATCGAAAATGGATATCCTTTATAAATTAAATCCTAACATCTAAAATGAACTAGTAGCACATAATTATCTTGATATGTTATGTTTATGAAAGGTAAAGGAGTGATCCTAGAAATTAAATAAGAAATTAAATGAAACTTATACCTGATAACTTACAGTTACCTAGTAGTCTAAGTAAGTAGTTGGGGGTAGTATGCCTTGGGTAGTGAGTTTTCTTAAGGTTATCTTATGCAAGTGATTCAATATTTCATATTAAGCTTTTTCTAGGTGTGTCCTTGGTATTTATAGACCAATTACACCGTGACATCATCGTATCATACACCTAGAGGGTGGTGATGACCATGATCTAGACTTGGTGGGCCCGAACCCATCAGTATGACCTCCAAAAGTTCCACTCGAGGTACTAATTATTGTACCAGATCTAGGAACTAATGCCCAAGTTCATAGTAGTTTCCTACATCTGATGAAGTCATTGCATGGTGATCCATGGATTACCCCAATTATGGGTGATCTAAGTTGAGAGTTCTAATAGAAACATCCTCCTAATTTCTCAGGGGATAACAGTATGCAAGCTATTGAGTATTTTCTATCATCCATCCTATCTAACTTTGAGAATTTGGAGATTCCTCTGGAATAGATGGTTAAGAATTATAAATACATTCATCGGTAATCATCCATTCATTGGTGGGATGTGATTTCCTAGGCCGGTCATCATCAGGGCGTGTTATGGGTTGATTTACAGACATCCTTCTATGATCAGTTCATTCCTTAGGTGATAAGGGTTGACATTTCTAGAGAAATCATGAATCTCAAGAAGGGTTCTATTTCAGTTATGGAATATTGAGTGTGTTTCATAGAGTTTCTGTGTTTTTCAACACTTCTAGTCAGTGATGAGTGTTCACGTTCTAGTTGTCTTTAGGATGGGATTTAGTACTCCATCCATACATAGGTGAATGTATTTCTCCTGCATACTTTTTCTGAGATAGTCAATCCGGATCTTATCAATGAGCGTAACCTAAGGACCGACAATAGTATTAGACATAGAGGATAAGTGCCATACTAGGAAAGTAGTCCTTATAGTGGAAGGAAGCGTTATCTTGAGGTTTCTCATTAGGGGAATGACAACCATAGTGCCCACTTATATAGCTCTAAATTGTGTCATCAGTGTGGTTGATGGGGGAATTCCAAGCATCTGTGTGATAGAGACCCATTAGAGTATTAGTATTGTGACTGTATGGGTTGTCTCCAGCATTTCAGCAGGACCTTTCCACCATCTTCAAGTGTAAAAGGATCAGTTCCAGCTCCACCTCCAGTTGTAGATTCTTTCATGATGCATTAGGCGGGGAGTTGGAATAGCACCAATAGATCTGGTTGAGGAGGAGGTTGTGGTCATGGAAGGCATACCCCTGATCACCAGAAACACTAACAGAGAAGTTATGACTGTGGTAGTCCATCTATTGCACATGGTCGTGGATCATGTTAGTTTCTTTCATTTTAGTCGATACCTAAGGATCAGGCTGTGGGACCATCTATAGTATGAGGAACTATTTTTTGTGGCATCTACTATAGTTTCTAATTTTTTGATATAGGTACTTTGAACTCTTATATCTCCATATCTATCGTGGAAAGTCTTGGACTAGAGATACATTATCACTATGGTGAAATGATCCTAGATATGCCTTTAGGGGTATATAAAGAGGGAATACGATAGTGTAGGGATAGTTCCTTTGTGGTAGGAAATTACCCTTTATTATGATAAACCTTTGTTCTATAGATGAAAAGATTTGATGTCATTCTCCAAATGGTCTGGTTGATTCACTATCATGATTTTTATACTAATATCGATCCGAGGTATTGTTTACATCACCAGAGGGAAGAACTTATCTACATAAGTTTGAGTGGGATGTCTAGGATGGTACAACTGGAATAGAGAATTATGGGGGTTGAGTCACTGCCTAGATTGAAAATCCCTTCATGGATTATTATGGTTTATGAAAAGATGATTTTCCTATAGCATTGGATCATTTTTGGGAAGACATTCCTGATAATTTCTCTAGATTACCTCTTGAGAGAGAGGAAAAGTTTACAATTGAGATTGTTCTAGGAGAAGCTCCAAGGTATATTCCTCCATACCGTATGTCACCTATAGAGCTTCAGGAGCCCAACAAGTAGTTAGAGGATTTAGAAATCAAAGTATTTATACGTCCTAATACATCCTCATGGGGTTAACCCATTATTTTTACAAAGAAGGCAGATGGGACCTTACATCTATGTATGGATTATAGAAGCATGAACCGTCTTATGGTCATGAACTGATATCCACTTCCTCAAATGATATCTTTTACCAGCTTAGAGGAGAAAAGTTATTATCTAAGATCCACTTGAGATCAGGTTATCATCAAGTGTGAGTGAGACCTTCAAAAATACCTTGTACAACATTCTATAGTAGGTATGGTCTTTATGAGTACCTTGTTATGTCATTCAATCTTACGAATGCACCCACTATTTCCATGGATCTAATGAATATGATGGTCCACCTTTATTTGGAATCTTTTTTCATGGTCTTTGTGGATGAAATATAAGAGTATTATCACACTTGAAACAACTATGCCAAGAATCTTGATATTGTTTTGAGTACACTGAGAGAGCATAAGCTTTACACCAAGCTTTCTAAGTTCCACTTATGGATCAAAAAAACCACTTTTTGGATTAAATTATATCAGAATCAGGAGTATATGTTGACCAATAAGAGGTCACTATTGTAGTTTCTTGGGAGGATCCCAAGATTGTGTTTGAAATACGGAGTTTCTCAGGGCTGGTTGGATGTTACAGGTATTTCATACATGACTTTTCCCATCCTTACTCACCTCTTACTAGCATTACAAAGAAGGGTGTCAAGTTCCTTTGGTCAAAAGCATGTGAGAAAGCCTATCTGGAGATAAAAGGGAGGCTTTAATTAGCACCAATATTGACCCATGAAGAGATAGTAATAGGTTATAACATCTTATATGATGCATCAATTATTATCCTAGGAGAGTGATGATGTAAGAAGACAGAGTCGTTGCATACAAATCTTGGTAGTTGAGTCCTTATGAGAGAAATTACCTAACGCACGACCTCGAGCTAGTAGCTGTTGTGCATGCCTTGCGTTTATGAATATTTTATCTATTCAGTGTGCAATTTTTGGTTCATAGGGACTAAAAGAGCCACAAATATATATTTCATTAGCATTAATTGAACCTTAAATAGTGAATATGGTTCAAATATCTATTTTTTTTTGATTTTGAGCTTGCCTATATTCTTGGGAAGGGTAATGTAGTTGTAGATGCATGAAGTTGAAAAACTCAAATACAAGACATATATGAAGTTAGTGATGAATAGAAGTTAATGCAAATTTTATGAGATATATCTAGAGTTTCATGACTATACTAAGCATTCTTATCTCTCATCCTTGACAATTACATCTTCCCTCCTTGAGAAGGTTAAGGGTAGACATTTTTCAGATTAGGTTTGGTTCTCTTTGATAGTATATGAGGAGATAACCCCCTATAGATTAGTCTATAGACCGAGACAACATATTGTGTATTCATGTATGTGTCCGAGTTCCTACATATATGAGAGAGGAGTTGATGGAAGTGTCCCATTCCTCTCAGTGGGAAGTAAATCTAGGAATCTCGAAGATGTATCGATACACATGACACCAGTATTGGTGGTCTAGGATAAAATGTCAGATAACAGGTTTTATCACTCGGTGTTCCACCTGTCAGTTGGTGAAGGTAGAGCACTAAAGACCTATAGGATTGTTACAGAAACTTCCCCTACCGAAATGGAAATGGGAAGATGTTTACATGAAATTTTTAGTCGGTTTACCTAGGTCTCCTGGATGTAGAGATATTTTATGGGTTGTCATTGACATACTGATGAATGTATCCCACTGGATTCCAATTTAGGATACATTATTAGTTGATTAGTTGGGAATATTATATGTTTGTGAGATCATACGAATACATGGGGTTCCTCATAATATCATTTCAGATTGGGTTTATCATTTCACATCGTGGTTCTAGCAGGGATTGAAGAAGGATATGGGAACACAGGTGATTCTTATCAAAAAATTTCACCCTTAGACCGTTGGAAAATTAGAACAAATATTAAAGGATATAGAGAAAATGCCACGAGCATGTGTCCTTGATTTTGGTGGTTCAAGGGAGAAACATATCTATCTCATCAAGTTCACATATAATAACATATTTTATTTGACAATTTATATTTCTCTATTTGAGGACTTATATGGTAGTCCATGATGTTCACCCATGTGCTGGCTAGAGGTAGGCCATGTATCCCTACCAGGTCCTCATCTCATTCAGGAGACTTCAAGGTGGTTCGTTTGATCTGGAAGCATATGGCTACTACTCATTCTAGATATAAATCTTATGCCGATCACTGCTGAAGACCTCTTGAGTTCAAGGATGGGGATCATATTTTCCTTTGATTTTCACCCAGGCCAGGGAATAGATGGTTAAGAAAGTAAGGAAATCTATCCCCTAGATATATAAGACCTTTTTAAATTTTATATAGAGTTAGGTCGGTAGCTTATCAGTTGCTACTACGTCAGAGGTACCGTGCCATGAAATGCATCTTCCATTTCTCATATCTTCTCTAGTACCTTTTTGACTTGTCTCATACTTTTTATCTAGAGTAATTTGAGTTAGATGTTGATGATACCTTTTAGGAGTATCCAGTATACATCATTGACTGAAGAATGAAGGATCTCTGAGGCCAGTCTATCACTCTAGTATTACTGCTTTGGAAGTATGGCCAGGTGTAGGATGAGACATGGGAGCGGGAGGCTGACGTATTTTCTTAGTGTCCATAATTTCTCTTAGACAGTGTTCCACCAACCTTGGAAGGTGAACTTGGGGATGCATTCTTTTAAGGGGTAAGACTCTAAGAAATAGGTTTTTCACTTAGGTATGGATCCTTTAATTATCATTTTTAATATTTAATTTGGACCAAATATGGATTCCTAATGGGTTAGCAGAGGTTTTAGGGGTGTCTGAAGATTTTACAGAGTCTGAAAGACATATTTTTGGGGAAACTGGACAATTCACATGGTTGATGCATGGTTGGCACAAAATTTTCTTAACCATGTAGATGCTGTTTTTTCAGAAAGATATACCTCACATGGTCTCCTCATGGCCATGCGGCCTAAATGGGAATGTTTTGTTTTTTCCCAAGTAACCGTACCGGGGTTGCACACGGTTTTTCAATCCATGCGGAAAAACCATGCACAACACTTTTTCTAGGTAAATTGTCCTTTCTCCCCTAATGACCGAATTAGATCCTTTCTTCTTCCCTAATATTTGAACCACATGGATTAACCTATTTATCTCTCAATTTGATCTTTTTTTAACACCAAAGTTAGGAATCAAGAGATATCCTTCATCTGGGATCCGATCAAGGTTCTGTTCATCATGTTGGATGAACAATGGTAAGTAATTGAGTCTGTGTAAGCCTTTGATCTTCTCTCTTGATCTCGACCTAGTTATTAGGGTATGGGAATTTTTATACTTTTCTTATATCTACTATGATCTGAGCCAAATCAAGGGATAATAACAGAGGTATAGAGTCATACAAGCCTATGGTGGGTGGTTTATAACTCATCCCTCAAGTTCGTTGGTTTTGAAAATTTTTGTGTGGGGTCCACCAATTTCATCGGGCACCGTTTATAGAATTTATATTACATGATTATAATCATTGGAACCACATAGTTATGATATTTAAAAATATGTGATTATTTGTTAGTGGTTACACCCATAACTCAATCATTTCCATGTCGAAGGTTATGCCATAATTATCATTTTAGTGTTTTGACACGTTTGAGCCACTGTTCGAGTGTGCCTTGGATTGACCATCCTAAGGGTAAGCATCTCTCTATTAAACAGATTTTTTTAATGATAATTGAATAATGGAAAGTAACATGTATTCTCACCACATGAACCACCTAAGTTATGTTCTTTAATTGAAAATTAAACATGAAATTGAAATTTTTAGGTATACCAACTATACGACTTGACCGAATTAGTTATGAATGATTGATAGGTTGCATGTCCGTAGCACCCCTTACCATATTAATGGAAGGTAGAATAATGAACCATAATTATTGAATATTAATTTAATGGAATTAATAAAGGTTTCATGCTACATGTCCTTATCACACTAATAAAAGGCAATACTTGGACCAAATTGACTTAATGATTAATTATGACTTGATTAATAAAGGTTGCATGCTACTTGACCTTGTCACACAAATTAAAGGCAAGTCTTGAACCAAATAATTTTATTACAAGGTTGCATGCTGCATAGCCTTGTCACAATAATGAATGGAAAGTCTTGAACCAAATTAAATATTACATGACTTCATAATTAAACAGGAATGACCTGACTCGATCTTGCCTTGGATTCTGATTAGAGAATTCCATGAGCACTCGGGAACCCCATTCCAATTCAAGGATATGGATTACATAGGAAGATACCCACCTAGACCTTGATATGTGTCTATTATTTGGTTGCCCTATATGACACCATTGGATCCCTTATATATCATTATAGGATTCCTTGGTTACTCTCCTTGGATCCATCATTGAAAAGTAAGTTCCATGGTTAAATCCCATCAGGCCCAGTCAGTCCTTATCCCAAATTTTCCTTGGATGAACTCCTTGGACTCAGTAGGCATCTCATTGTGTAATTACTTGGAAAATGCTCCTTGGAATATAGTCTTAACACATGACAGGATAATTTTATTACTGGGTTGTCGAACCTTGAGGTATATGTTTCCTTAGTTATTACCTTGGGACTTCAATATTATATATAATTATAGGTTTCCTTGTTAAAAAATGGTACCTTTTCAATTTATAACATCCTAATTATTAATAAACATGTAATAATAAAATAATGAATTGTTTACATGTTTAGAAAAAAGCCAAGGGATGAAGAAGGTACTTGGGTATTTAGTTATATTATATTTCATTATTTTATATATGCATGCTTTCACACTGTTACATTTACATTCAATGGTCCAGATGTTATATAAACTATTGGTGGTTGCCCACTGAGATTTGTCTCACACCCTCTCTGGGTTCCATTTGGTACTCGAGTAGATTACATGGTTGTAGGTGTTGAGAAAGGGAGGCATACAACTTTGAACACTTGATTTCTTATTGTTTAGGACGGAGCTTGATAGAAGATGACCGATTTTGATCTCAGGATTCTTGGGATAGTCTTTGATTTCATTTATACTTATTTGAAACATGTTATGCCTGCTGTCTTGTAACCATGTTTTCTAGTTTTATAGTACATGACAAATAATCATATTTTGTTGAATGTAATTCTAGTTGTTTGAGTTACTTTGTCTGTTTTCCTTATTTTCTATTGTGCCTTCTGTTTAATTGTATTTCTTCCGCTATTTACCTATGCTTACTTCCATCCACTGCGCTACACTTTGGTAATGAGGGCATAATCTCCTAATGTATACACCTTAGTCCCTCACTGATTGTCGAAAACCTCTAGCATTTGAGGATATGAGATTGTGGCCATGTGGCCCACTAGGCTCGGGGCACATGTTAAGTGGAATCCAGGTTTGGGATGTCACAATCTATTCACGAGGCAATAGTCTGTCATACACAAGAATGTTGATTTTGTATCCCATTTTCTGGAATAAGAGACGGTTTTTGGTAATTTATTTAACATGAAAACATATCAGTATATGAAATAAAATTATTTAATTATATCATCATGGTTTAATAATAATTTAAGGAGTTTGAGGAAGATATAAAATAAAATTCTTGGTTAGGATTTTTACTTCTTCTTCAGACAACTTATTTTTGTATACACAAAATGGATCCATATATTAGATTTATAAATAAATTAGGGATTATATGATGTGTGGAGGGAAGTGATGAATTTATTTTTTATCAATTCTGTGATGAAAATTATTTTGGAAGTGTGAATAGTAGAAGAGAATTGGTTGAGTTTTACAAGTGAGGTGAGTGTCACACTTGTAATTTTCCAAATGTAAATGGGATAACCACGTTTTTAGCATTCCACCGGGCTCTAAAATTGACCATTATATATAATAGGAGATATAAGGTCAAAATATAAAAATATAATGGTTTTTGGATATGTTTTGTTCCATTTTTTATCTTTATCACTTTAGTTCACCCCCCCGTAAACTCATTTTAACTTTAACCACTAAAAATAATTTATACTGTTTTTACTATCTTGTTTGAAAAAAAAATAAATGTGACCATATTAGATAATCTAAATTATTTAGATTATAAAAACAGAATACATTTTTATAAATTCTATTCATATATATTGATTTTTTTGTTAAAAATTAAATCCCCATAATGATAAGATTAGGATTTTCCAAAGAGAAAATGATTAAAAGTTTTAAAAAGTTTTATATGAAAATTAAATATAAAAATGATAATAAATAAATAAATTGGATTAAATTATATATAATTTAATTAGGTGTATTTTTCAAATAAGTTTTAAAAAAACCTATCCTAATAAATTCATTATACAAAAAAGAAGTATTCAGAAAAAACCAGAATTTTGAACAAGTCACTTAAAAATTAATCTTCTCAGAAAAATCCTAGAGTTTAAACCTAATAAAATTTCTACATTCTGATTTAAAAAATAATGTTGATTTTATAAAATTAATATTCTTGAAGTTTCAAAAATTAATTTTATTATTGTTCATAAAAAAAATCCTTTTTTTGAAAATAGTATTTTTTAAACATAAAGATATTTCTAAAAATTAAGTACTTTTTACATAAATATGATTTCTTTAGATAATAGAATTATACTTAAGATATAAAAATTATTTTTTACTATTCATAATTCTTTTTTTAACTACTAGGTTATAAAATTCAATTTTAAATAATAATATTAATAATATATCATGTTTCGATAAAACATGAAGTTGCATGTAATGCACGCAATCAATAAAATTATTTTATTCAAAATAATAATTCATAAAAACATGGTGTGATACATTATTAATAAATATTAACCTCAATATATCATTCATAATTTTTAGTACAACGACCATTTCTTAAAAATATTAATTTAATGAAATCATTGTGTTCTTATTCAGTAATCAATTCTAGTGCATCATTAAATGCCCAATCAATCACCATAATAATAAATATTGTCTAAAATAACATTTAAATTCATAAAATATTCTTTATTAACAAATGATAATTATTTAATCAAAATTCATTGTTTTCTATATATAAAATAATTTTATATTTCCCTTTCATTTACCCTAAAAAAACCATCTCCTGAAATATTATATTCATTTGTTTAATCTCAAATACCATATCTTGCATTCAAATGATTAATTGTCAGAAAATTTGACAACTATTTTAATCCCATTAAAAATTATTATTTTTCTCATATCATTCAAATGAACAATTAAACAATATATAATTGAATCACTTTTATATTCATAATTAACCTAATTTTAAATTTTTTTAAATTATGCATGTCATGTAAATTCCCCTTACATACTTATTATAATCAAATAATTTCATGAACTACAATTTTATATGAAAAATAGATTATTAATAACAAAATACATTTATTTTTTATTATTCCACTAATATAAAAATCATAAAAATATTTTAATCTTGAAAAATATCTCAAACACAATTATTAAATTAATATTCTCACTAAATAATTCACCATATTTTATATATATTAAAATATATAAAAAAATATAACTCAATTACATGTTTTTGATTGAAATTAATTTTATTAGTAAAATTATTTACCATTTTCCCATAAATATTAAATAGTCTTATTTTATAAACATCAATATTATATACATCAGAAATCATATAAATTCCTAAATCATATTTTTATACTATAGTTTCTTCTATTTAATCTAAAATATTAAAAGTGATTAATAATATATAATTTTTATCACATATAATCATTTCACTATATCCTAGAAATTGAAAAAAACTCATTCTATCAAACAATATCCACTTAAAAGAATTCGTATCATATTTCTTCTCTTTTAGTGTAAAATTGTTTTTTTTATTTCATGTGAAAAGAACTCAATTATGTATTATAATTATTTTAGTTAATTTTAAAATAGAATTAATTAAGAGATTAATACATATATGTTGATGACTTATAAAATATACATTTCACATAGATGATTTGAATAGTAAATTTTTATAAAAAAACTATAAAATAAATGAGATTATATACCAATGAAATAATTTTCAACCCACACTAAAAATATGTAAAATATAATCTCAATCATATTAAATTACAAATTCTCTCAAAATAGATAATGAAAGAATGAATTTTAACATAATAATAAAAACAATATTTTCAATGAGGCAAAATTATCGGTATAGTATTAAAATTATATACATTTGTATAACCTAAGATACAGATAATAAATCTATCAAGAAATTATATGTTATCAAGGAGGTTAAGGCGAGAGATAAAACATATGACTCCCCTTTTCAAAAGTCCATAAAAGGGAAAGGAAAAAATTAATAAAAAATATTTTCATGATAGACAAATATAAATAATTCCCATATTAAAATTGGATTATTCTAATTCATAAAGTACATTTTGAATAAGCAATAGAATCTCAGTATCCACTGAACACACAATGTGATTCCAAGATAAAATGTATAAAAAGACTGACTTACTATTCCTTTACCCTAACTTTTGGGTACCTATTACAACCCCACTAGGATATTGATTTTATCAATTAATTATCAAATATTTCACCAATATTCTAACACTCCTTCAAACATTATCATTCAACCAACACATAAAAAATCTTTGTATATCCTAGTTCAATCAAGTAATAACATACCTACAATCCTATAGTAATTAAAAAATCTCCATAATATGAATTTTGATCCCACAAAGGAATTATTAATCACCTCCAGTGAAAAATATAGACCACTAAGACCCCATATTTTCTTTACATTCCCAAATTTCAACTCATACATAACCATGATAACACAATACAAAAAATTGTTCTAGAATGCTTTAATTAAATTTTTCATACATTTATTAATTATAAATTCCAAATTCTCAATGAAGGACTCATCCCATGAAAATTTTATATCCTTACAGTAGAAGACATGAGATGGATCCAGTTATTACTTATTCAACTATAAAACATGAGACCCATCATATATTCTGTAGTATATTGGAAGTAATTTAGAATTCTCAAAACATGTCATAATATATTATTGGATCTTTAAAATATATATAAATAGGGGAGACATATTATCCGAATAAACCAATAATCCATTTTCCATTTGAGGTGAGACATGAGGGAAAACCTAATATTAAACACTAAAACAAAAACATTGATATATTGAATTATAATATGTTTTTTATATAATTGTAAAGAATCAAAATGTAGTCCCCCTTAATGGAATCCTATAACAAGGTACCACATGAACTCAGGAGCCCCACCCTATATTCTAGAGGAGACCAACTAGCAGTCAGATCCCAAAACAATCATTATGGAGGGGAAGATCTCATACCATATTCAAAAAATAGTGAAAAATAATTAGAAAAATAACCATCACAAAAGCGAAGTATACATAATGTAAATAAAACATAATGCCATAAAATTTTAAATTTTCCATATGTACAATAAAAACGATCACCCAGTAGTTTGATCACATATTTAAAAAAACCAATATAAAATAAAAACAATAGCTCGAGTTCCATTTTCATGCATAACATACCTTAGTCTACATATGATCATCAAGAAATATCTCCCAATCTATTGCACATCATATTACAAACCTGAAATAAGATCCAATTAGTATTATCATGTAGATATTTAGAAATACATTTTAATAGGTGATAAAATTTTTCCCATGATATATGTCATAATATATGAGTATAAAAAAGGAAAATAAATGGGCCACATAAAAACCCTTGAAATATTGTGCTAACAAGGCCACCATAAATCACTTCACGTTGGGCCACTATGTGCTAGACTATCCACAACAACACCTAACAGTAAATAATTATATTCCATGTCAGTATCTAAAAATCATAGGATTCCATCATCCTTGTCAAATAATCCATACCTAAGGACTTTGGGTATGGTCTCATCAATGTTTTGAATTCTACCTCAAGGAGAAAGGTGGGTCCTGTATGCAAGATTTGAATTCTCTTTCTCACCCATGGTTTTCCCATATCCATGCATGAACTCTACTATCTCAATCATAGAAGGGTCTTCCCATATTATCTCTCATTAAATCTATACCCCATTTCAATATTGGATGTCCCATCATCCAATCATATATCACAACACATAATGGACCCCATCTCACTCGTTTCGGTCTTATTGTCTGATCTTGTTCCCTCTCATCTCTCCTAGGAACTCTACCTCACACATGAAAATCCTATCATTTTTATATCACTCATAATGTTTCCAAACTAGTCTAAAGGCACACAATCTCACTCATGTTTGGCCTTGAAATATAATATTTATTAAGGATTTTGTCTCAACAAGGTCATCCCATTAGACTTATCTAACTTATGACAGTGAAAGGCCTTGTGATACACCCCCAGATCACATTCTATAAATTATTACAACATAAAAACTACACAATAGGATTTAACACATCTCCTAGATCACCAAATAATCATATCATCAGGAGGTTTCCAATCATATTAGACTTAACATATCTTATTGATAATGTCTCAACTCACCCATCATGAAATCCATTGGGATCCCCTGAATCTATATTGGTCTTTACCCATAAATACAAACTCATTCCCATCACCTCTCAGTGACACAACATCCTGTAGTCTCCTCCTAGCCTAGAATCCATCATGATATCTATAAATTGTTTCTAAAACAACTTTTTATCCAAATTCCAATTCCAAAAAAATCCACATGGCCCACACATGGGACAAATCACACATATCCTAAGGTGTATTTATCACATCATTACATAAAATAAACACTCTTTGTCTCACCTCATCCATTTTTGAAAGGATCATACTTCTCACAACACTCTTTGAACCACAATCCACCTTCATAATTTTGTCTCTAGTTAAGATTGATATATACATCCATCTCACCCATCATTATTATTCCCAATCCTTTTTCACATGATTAATTTTACCTAGTAAAACCATCAAAGTATACCAATGTTAAATATCGAATCTCAAGACGTCCTAGTGGTATCTTATTTTATCAATAAATTTCATTATGAATTAAAGGCATTGTAAAATGGAAATATAAAACACTCTAAGTGATATGGATAACTTTTAGTATGAATATGAGTGCCAATACCATCATATCTCTCATGCCTAAGTCCCTATCGATACCAAACCAATCCACCCAATGTTATAAAAATGTATGCTATATGTAATAAATCATAAAATTGTATATAATATTGTATTATAGAGACCTAATTTCTCATTTAATGAGTCACCACCCATGGAAGACTATGAATCACCTTGATCAAAACCATATATGACTCATCTGATCTCAAAGTATCACTCAAGATCCTGTATCACATCATTCTAGATAAAAAAATAATTTGAATGATTTATAATTAATTAATTTTTAAATTTAAACCAATGATGAATAATTTAAAGGAATATAATTGACCATCAATGTCTTATTTAAATCTAAACCAACCACCCATAGAAGGTCCATGACATACCCTTGACACCATCTCAGCCAAAATCTATATAACATGACACCCAGTTAATCATAAATTTTATCTAATATACATATATTACATAAATAAATTCATCATGTTAAATTTATTAAAAAATAGTGAGTATCGACATGTAGATATCATCTTAGTTCCCCCTCTTATCATAGTACACAAAAGACCCATAATTTAAAAATTATTTCACCATGATCTAGTTGAATTATCATAAAAATCCATCCAAATCAAATGATAAACTAGTGTCCATCAATGAGAAACCAAATAATTGGATTCAAATATATAAACCCACCTATAATTTCTGAAATAACATAACTAGAACCATTGATAGTCATAGGGAATTAATAGGGGAATGTGGAAGTAGTTTTTACTAAAATGGTGTCCTCACATCACCCAAGGCCCCCCAAAAAGTGTGCTCGACCATAAAAATATGCTCATATACCTGGTTAAAAATATAAAAATGACCATCATTCACGATGTGAATTAAGTTTTTTATGGTGTCAATACCCTTTTACTGATACATTCACTCCATGAAATGCAATTTTACAGTGTGAATTGTTTTGGGTATATGTGTTCTCCACTTGGCCAAGCCTGTTATTTACATGCAAGGATATAGGATGCTAAATTTTATCCCCCAGTCATGTCAGAACCTCTTTAATATTTACTCAAGAAAAGATACAAAAAACTGGGCCTCATTACCTAAAAAATAGATATACCAATTATGGTTTTCAAGATTTACATCTTGAGTCTCAAAATTAACACCTCGCTAGACTAAAAAATAAAATTATCTCTGCAATTAATAACTCATAATTACATGGGTTGATAAAAAAACCTTATTTTCGAGCTTCCATTCATTTAGAAGCATTTAATATTCATCAAACCATATCTTTTAACCTTCCTCATCTATCAATCCATTGAAATATGTTTATGTTCCATCTATGAATATTAAACATTCTTCCACCATGAAACTCCATACACTAAGAAAACTTTTTATAAGAATCCAAGACACCCGGTCACCCCTACTACCAACATAGTGATGAGGATCACCCACACCAATCTATCACAAAAAACTAATGTTTTATTTAACTATTCAACCTAACAATTATAGTAATCTAAAAAATAATAAAACACTTAAAATAGGATGATTCCAATATATAGTAATCCCCAATATAGGAATTTTATATTTTAAATTCACTATTAATTGTCCACATACTGACCAAATATGTTTTAAAAATTAGTAATAATAAATCATACACATAACCATATACAAACCCATATTAGAACACTAGTTTTAACTTCTATATCAAACCTTGATTGAAAATGATTGGTTTCACTAATTGATGCATCCTTGCAACTCATGATAAAATTATATAGCACATAGAAGAAACATGAGATCATTTCAACACCCACACTAATGTTTGAAGTTGAATCATTGATTAATTCCATGGATTAATATCCAACTAATCAACCTATCCATACCTCTATCTCTCTCTCATCAATAGAACAAAGAAGCTACCAATACAAATCACTATTGGATCACCTAAAGACAACCTCTGACCTGATTTCGATGAAAATAATTTTCCTAAAACCATATCCAAAATCTAAATATATTATTTCCTAATTAACTATATATAATTATATCTTTCATCACACCATCATTATACTCCATCCTTTTCCATCGATCAATTAGTCTCAAAACATTTAAAACTCATCTAAAATGAGGGTTATTATCTTGTGACCGATACAATGCTCCCCGTAATGGGATTATCATTATCATTACTCCAACAAACCAAAATCCATTATCAATAACACACACTTTATAAATAACCACATAATGTGAAGATATGTTACCATACCACTAACAACAGAGTGCCAACATGAATCAATAACCACCTCCCTTTACCTTTTCACTAGGAACATCTTCTTCTAATAAGCCAATGGTGCACTCCACACCATGTGTATTACCTTAAAACACTCCTCGAGAAGTGACCCAAAAAAAGTTTCACAATTATGCCTCTCTATTAACAACCATATCAATGGAAAAAACCTAGTCCATCATTCTCACACATGTCTCACCACTTCAGTACCATCGTAACACCACTATAGTTTTTCCATAACAAGAAAAATTATTTATGGACTCACATATGTTACACTCACTAATACATATTAAACATTCACTTTGTGTTACCATATTGCATATGATCTAACAAATCTAGATTTTTTCCCAAAATTCAATAGCAATGATATCTGTAATCATTAGGTAGAGTGATTCCCCAAGAACCTTCTTATAGGTTCTTACCCTCTATCAAACTTGGAATCTTCCAAACCCAATGGTTACATGATATTTTATAACTATATCCCATAAAGTGACTCATGATCCCAATATTTGCGTTGTAATAATATGAGGATCACACACCAAACATGTTGGTTTTACTCTATATGTATGTAAAAATCTCATAATATCATATGATACATAACTTATTAAAAGGATAATAGCATTACCACTTTTCACAAGAGATTCATTCAAAAAAAAAAATCTACCCATTCTACCAATACACTATAACCAATGAACAAGCATAAAAATGATCCTACAATAAAATCCATCCTCAATACCACAACCACTCTAATCACTTCCAAAATTAAAATACCAAGGAATCCCAAATAGCCTTCCATAGCTTCCAGTTTAAATTAAGTATAATTATTCTGATAATATATACGGAAAAATTTCATATAGGTTAAGGTTGAAACTTTATGTAAACAAACAAACTTCTTCAAGGAATCTCATTCCAATCCTTGATCATCTCTCAATAATTAAATGTGATTTTAATCCATAACATAGGTATCAAATCCTTTCACCATCCATCTAAGTGTATAAAAAAACATTTAGAAAGGAACCAAATTTTATTCACTATAGAACATTATATCATAAGATCAAAATGACTTCTCATTAAAAAAATATTATTGTTCATCTTAGTAAAATCACACCAACATGTTAAATGATAAAATGTTGAATATTTAATTATTAAAAATTTAAAATTTTAAACCTCTTATTGGTAGAATCTAATCATATGTATGCACATTTATGTCATATGAATCTCTCATTCCTACCATAATACATGTTATTAATCTTTCTAATGGTCTATGATAAAAAAATATGTCCAAAAAATACAATATCTAATAAACCTAACAACAACTACAACAAAATATAATAAATGTAATAGCTTTCCCCTAGTAACCATGAATTCCCACAAGAGACTTGTTCATGACTATAAAATATATGTTCTACCACAATATCCACCACATTCTTATAACCGCTGTCAATCATATCAAAAAATAGTAAGACCAAAAAAATTTATGATTCTACACTATGATACTAGCCGCATAATACTATGTATTGTAATACAACTTCACAATACCCTTGACCACAAATCCACCCAGTGGTGTCATACAAAAAGGTTCAATATTATATCATGTATGCCTCCCTATATTTCAGAGGCTAAAGAATAGTATAGATGGATTAAAAAATATATTGGGGAGACTAATACCACATATTAGAATAAAATTATAAAACAAAATTACTAAAAAATAACCATCAAGAAATCAGAGTATACATTAATCAAATATGAAACAATTATAAACAAATGTAATGTTTCATACAGGGAAGACAATAGACCACCAACTTGTCTAATCATAGAAAATATAATTTAGTATAAAATATATATAGTAGCTCTAATTCAATCCATAAACCACTCATGAATAGTCTTGACATACCTATCATGCTTCACATCCTAATCCATTCCACAATATATGAATAACCTAAAGTTTACATAAGGCTTGAATGCACATAAAAGTTACCATTAAGGGTTTTATAAATACATTATAGTAGTAAGAAAACAAATGTGTCATACAATCACCTGGTAAATCATGTGAAAACCAAGCCGACATCACTCCATACTCATACGGTCACCATTTGATGACTACGCCACTAGAAAAACTAGAAATACCTATTTTAGAGTCTTGTTCGTATATAATCCTTTACCTCATTCTATAATCCATGTAACTCATCCATACTCAAGGACCCAATGTAGAGAATCACTCATTTATTAACTGTTATCCTATAGGGCATGGAAGAGTTCTACATCTAAGATTTTGACTCACCTTATCACTTATTTTATTCCCACATATTTTCTCAACCTCCATAATATCACTCATGGTAGGGTCAATCCATCCGAACCAGTTGAAATTTAGATCCCATATTACTCGTCGTGGCCCTGACATCAAGTCCTTCATCACAACACATCCAGGACCCCATCTCCATTATGGTGGTCTCATCATCTAATCTAACACAATCATTCCCCAACCAGCCACTCAATATCACTCATAAAAATTCCTCTATTTCTATCTCAGTTATAATGTGGAAAACATAGTCCCAACAGACACCATTCAAATCTTGCTTGGACCAAAAATCACATACATATCAATGAATCTGCATCACCACCATAGTCCCAAAAATACTATATTAGTCACAGTGGGGAAATTCCTTGGGGTCCACACCTTCATCAAGATATTTTACTTGGAAAATATTTTGAAATAAATATAAGTTCATAAAATGTCACAAATATCATCGAATCATTACAACATCCATAATGAGATATTCATACTAGACCCATCCCTTCATCATAGCCACATATTATCTTATATGTCGTTTTTCCACTGTGGACCTCCAAACCCACCTTGGTCTCTACAAATCGATACTAGCCCATTTTTTTCACCTCTCAGTGAAGGAATATCCCATATTATCATATTTAATATTTCCTCATTAATAAGGGTATAATAAATAAAAAATACACCTTTCTATCTGAATGTTGTGTCCCAATCAATTCCCAAGACCCATGCTTGTGTCTCATCTCACGTAACCCTTTGACTATATACCACTCTACCATATATGTCTATTTAATCCTTAATAATTTTGAAATTTTCATTTTCCAATCCAGTAACCCTTTGACTATATAACACTCATAAGAAAACAATGAGAAACTATTTATTGGATACTTTAAGATATCATACTATTTATATATTTAAATATGAAATTATTGATACATAAAATTATCCTTTCATTCTACATCCTTACCTGGTTAAAGATACTATATATTGATATAAATATAACTATAAAATGATTTATGTTGGTAAAATTAATGTGTCTTGAAACAAAATTATACATGTTGGTCATTATTGGGTAAATTTCATACTATGATATATGAAAATAAAAAATAGCCACTTCACTTAAAAAAAATGAACCAAAATCTATCCTAGAATATACTATTGTGTTTGAATAAAAATTTATCATATATCTCTAATAGGGGGGGGATTTGGGTTAACGACTATTCTTTTTTGATTGGATATTTTTTCTATATGGAAAGAAACATAAATAATTTATTAAATCTAAATACATAAAATATTAAAATATGAATGTTTAAATATGGAGAGATGAGTATTTTACTTAGATAATACATAAGGGAAACATCTATAGGTATACACCAGCGGTGTGATAAAGAACCTTGAAAAACACTAAATCATTATTACTTAAACAAAAATGTTATATTGAAACCACTATATAATTTAAGGTAATATTCTTATAAATATCCTTATACTCAATATTTAATATAATATAAAAATAATATGACTTTTAGGTTTTATAAAATGAGTGTTTAAGTATAGTGTACATTCTAGACACACATGGGTGTTTCTATTCATATTAAACATTAATTATTATTTTTGAATATTCAAACCCATTAAATATTCCCCTTATACATAACAAGATCCTTTAGATTTACAAATGTAATTTATTCTTTTCTATAACTATTAATAATTTATTCTAAAAAATTAATCTATTAAATTCATTTATGTATATTAATTCTTATGTTCCCTGTGTTAAAAAATTATCAGTACTCTAAAATATAAACTATGGATAAGTAAAAAATATATAAAAAACTCACATATATATATAATTACAAGAAAATATAAAATAATAACAATATTTTTTTAAACCCATTATGTGCCCACAATAAATGTAATGTGGTTTCATATTAAAAATATTATAACTAAAACCCATAACCTACATTTATGGATCTTAAATAAAATATAGACATTTAATACCCTTAATTTTATACCCCACAAAAATAATGATATGATTTATTATAAAATATATATATGCTTTATCCTTAGATATTATAGAATATATTTTGGAATATTCTTAAATAATGACTTGAACTAAGGTAATCACCAAAACCATTTTTCATTGGTTTGACAAAAATAGACATAAAATATTTCTATAATCATTTTCATCTTATTTTGGTTAAAGGTAGTGTAAAATAAAACTAATAGTCATGATATTACACAATTCATTATCTATCCATATTTACCAATTGTATAATAATTCACATATACCATGATTAGTTTTCCCCATTATACCATGTGAAACCCCATATATTAGTAGATAAAATGATTCCCACCATGAAATATTGTAGTTATACCATTTTTTTGTATTTGTTTAAAATAATTTTCAACAAAAAAATTATAATCATGATTTTGTTTTATAATCCACGATTTGTTTTCTTGAATAATGACATGGAAAAATAGAACATATTTTTCTATTTTACTAAAAACTTCCTCAAACATAAAAAAATTTAATCTTATTAAAGGATTTTGAAAACTCAGATTTCATTATTTTTACTCATTCTCTAAAAAAACAATAAATAATGATCAAACATAAATGACCTCACCTTACAAATGAATTTGGTTCCAAAATTTAATTCTTGAAATCCCTTGATTATAATATTTTATCTATTGGTATTCTTAGTAATCATGATCCATTTATAGGATTTATTAATCATATATATGGTCTAAATAATCATATAATGTCTTCCATATAAATTTAAGAATATATGAGTGTCAATTCCCATGTTGTATAGATCATCAGTTGGGAGATAAATGATGTAAGGATAGATTTCGGAAAAATTAATACCAATATAAATAAGATCATTCAGGATGAATGAGAGTTATTAATATTAATTTCATAGTAATTTTTTGGCAATGTATTTCCTTTAGAGCCACATGATTACTTCATATCCAAATAGTTCTTATACTATCACTATCTTACTTCACGGTCAATGTTTGTTTGTGGAATTCCCATGAAATCTCTTGATAGTCACAAGCTTTCTTTTCATTGAAGTATCATTTGTGGATAAAAGGCATGTTTATTATTTACTCATATACTTTATATTTTTTAGTCATTTTTATCTTCCTAAAATTTATCTTCCACAATTTCATACACATTTGTGGTGGAAAGGTTCCTATATGACCACATATTCCTTGTAGTTCTCACTAATAAATACTAGTATGCAATTAGAGAAATGGATTCATCTATTGGAACCTTGGTTGTAGATGCCTGATCCACTTTACAGCTATATCACCTTGGGATTTTGGGAATTTTTGTTTCTAATTAATTTAATATTTTTTGAATTCTTTCACTTCATGCAACACTAAATATAGTTATTTATAAAAGAACTATGTTTTTATTGAATTATATGCAACAAAAAATTTAATTTTGAACCACATAAAACACTTATATTATCTTTCTATACATGAAACATTATATTTGTCTTGTGTTACACACAATGCGAACTACCTTTTATATCTTGTGTAACCTAGAAGTTTGGGTTTTTACTTAACTACAATATGTAATTAACATTAATATTAAAATATTTTTATAGCTACCACCTAGCCAATATAAAGGAATTCAGGAAAAGTAATAACTAAATTGTGAAAATAATATTTAAACATTTATATAAAATAAATCCCTTGGTAATAAATTTGTCACGAACCGCCCTCGGGGTCCGTGCCGTGACTACCCCAGGCCCGCCTTCCATAGGCCAGGGGCTGGCGACTAGCACCAAGGCGTAAATCCCAGTAAAAAGGGAAGGCATTGCCTTTGAAAAGTAAACAAACACCACAGAGTAAGCAAGTGGAAAAGTAAACACTAAGTAAAAACAGAGTACAACTAAAAGTGCGAAAAAGTAAAAGGGGCCGAAAATACAAGCCCAACTGTAAAGTACAACTCGAAAGGGAAAACAGCAAAGTAAAGCCGCTACACCGAGCTGTCCACTGGAAAGCCCACCTGAAGGGTGGGTATAGATAGCTCCACTGCTTCTCGGGTCCTGTCGTCCGCTCCGAGCACGTCTCGCCCAGTGGTCCACCTCCAGGTACCGTATTGCTCTGCAAGCCTCAACCAAGATCAATGCTGTCCGTCGTCTGCAACCAACACAATGTTGTGCGGGCATAGCCCGTGCAGGGGTGAGTATAAGCTACTCAGTAGGGATCCCGAGACCCCTGAAGGTCTCCCAAAATCCACAGAGGATAAACCACAAAAGAAAGATACAATCACGAAGTAACAACCAACACTGCTTAGATATATGCCCATACATATACCTAAGTCATCAATTCCAATACGCTCCAACCTCCAAGCCCAAGCACAACTCAGTCCACACAGGAAAGTATACGTATTCCACACAGGAAAGCAAAACGTAATCCACACAGGATAGCACACCACAATCCACATAGGAAAACAACAAGATTCAGCTCACACAGGTATACATCATCGAAAAGGGTGAAAGAGATGATCAGACATAGATACTAAATCATCTAAGCAGGGACCCACATAGGATACAAGACCAGACATCCTCATCATTTCGTTTATGCTAGGACCCACATAGGATACAAGACCAGCATGACGGGGACCCACATAGGATACAAGACCAGCACTGAGTCGTCTAGGCTGGGACCCACATAGGATACAAGACCAGCACTCTTCATTGATTCATCTATATTGGGACCCACATAGGATACAAGACCAGCATAGCTAGGACCCACATAGGATACAAGACTAGCTGTCTTCGTTGATTCATCTATACTGGGACCCACATAGGATACAAGACCAGCACAGCTAGGACCCACATAGGATACAAGACCAGATGTCTTCATTGATTCATCTATACTGGGACCCACATAGGATACAAGACCAGTATTGAATCATCTAAGCTGGGACCCACATAGGATACAAGACTAGCACAGCTAGGACCCACATAGGATACAAGACCAACTGTCTTCATCGTCGCAGTCCACTGAGGATCCTTGCACAATCGTCGTCGTCACAGTTGCAGTCGCAGCCAGCACTAGGGTTCCCGCACACAGCAAGCTCGTTCGAGAGGGTCCGCTCCACGAGCCGAGAGGCTGATACATCAACTGTCACGTAGTCCAGAGTTGATGTATCCAAAAGTTCCGTATTGTCAACAGAAACTCAATGCAACAAACGGCGCGTCAATCGGACGCCCGGTCTGAGAGTTATTGACTTTTTCGTCCTAGGGGCCCGGTTGGTTTTTAAGGAAAAACCAACCTGACCGTACTCCACCTGCATCCAAACCTTGGGCGAAGTATTCCAAAAGATCCTTCTCACTAAGAGGAACTCAACATAGTTGACGACACGTCAATCGGACGTCCGTAGCTCAAGATATGAGCGTTTCCGCTCTGAGGGCCCGGTTGGTTTCGTGTACGAACCAACCCGTCCAAACTCAAAGTTCTCCGAAACCTTGAGTACGATATACCGAAACGACCGTGTCGATCCAAGGATCGCGTTTCCGTATACGGTTCGTCAATCGGAAGTCCGTAGCTCAAGTTATGAGCGAATAACCAAAGTCGATTCGAAAACGGGGGGTCCGGGTCCGGGCCGACCCGGCCCGACCCCCCCATGGGTCGGCCCGAACCGGGTCGACCCAAACCAGCGCGTCCGACGGCGCGGTCCGGCGTGGCGGCGCGGTCCGGCGCGGCGGCGCGGCCCGGTGCGGCGGCGCTGCCGGGGCGCCGCTCGGGTGCCACGCGCGGGGGGCAAGGCCCCCGCCCTTCCTCAGCTGGCGGCGCGGCTGGATGCCGTGCCTTGGGTCAAACGGCCCCCCCACTTGGGGGCCTGCTTTTGAGAAAAACGGGGGGCCGCCTGCCCCCCTTTGTGAAACCGACCCCCCTCATTATGGGGGGCCAATTAGGCAGCCCGGGGAAATTTAATTCCCCCGATTTCCAACAATCCGGCCGGCCCGACCTGGCCGACCGACTTCTTCTCAACAGGACCAGCAAGGGCCGGTCCTCTTCCGTCTTCCGGCACCGGCGGCCCGGCTGGCCGTCGGTCATCACGTTCCGCCGCGGCCCGGAACCGGCCGCGACCTTCGTCATCCGGCGCGGTGCGACGACACCACGCCCCTCCACCGCGACCCCACTCCGGTCGCGGCGCCTTCGGTTTCCATCGACACGGCGCGACGGCGTCGCGTTCTTGATAATATTTCCGTGGCGCGGCGCGACGGTGACGCGTAATATTTGCCATGTGATTCCCACGTGGTGCGACGGCACCACGCCATCTCGTTTCATCCGCAAGAAAATATTCAAGAACAAAGGAGGGGGGGGGGGATTCGGCCGTGTTTGTGCGGTCCGGCCCCCCTCTCGTTAGATGATAGCGTATAAAAATTTATCCTCAAGATTGTCATGCTAGAACCAAGAACGAGAATAAGTAAATAATCAACAACAAACCCCTAACTCGGTTTCAAGAACGATGTTCGTCAACGACCCGTGGAAGATGAGCGTCGCGGTGGTCGGCGTCGCGGAAAAAGGACGTCAATATCGTGAAGCGAGGATTCAAAGATCTTTGACGGCTATTTCGTCGCGGGAAACCGTCTCGGAAGAGATGACGCGGAAGGAGACGTTGTCGGTGTCACGGGTAAGGCGTCGCGGAAGACGGTTCCCGAGAACGTGGCATTCTTCGTCGAAGTCCGAATGTTCTTCGCGTTCTTCGCCAAAGTTTGAAGAAGAAGGAGAGAATTCTTCAAAACCTCTCAAGATGGCTAAGGAGACCGACCAAAATAAAACAGGCTAAGGATTATTTTATTCACACAATTATCAATCTGAATTTCAAAGGTTTGAAATTCAAACAACTCTACTCCATTAATTAACCAAGTTGTCAAGTTAATTAAAGAGGGGTTATTGGGAGTTTAAAAAGAGAAGATGAAGAGTTATGCTTTGTGTGGGCCCCAACACACTTAATACTCCCAAGGGAGGTTAAGTGGATGTGGGTCCCACCTCTAACTCCCTTTGGGAGAAAAAAAAACAACAAGTTAGAATAAAATTTGTATTCCACAATTTTATTTAACTTATTCTAAATTCCCAAAAACTAACTCTCAACCTGCAATAAACACAACCTCGGAAAAGGTCTCCTTAAGCGAATATCGGCGCTGCGAGTTCATTGGTGTCCTCGGATTTCAATTCCGAGCGCCAGATCAAAAGTTAGAAATTCCCGCTCATTCGTTCACTGAACGTTACCGAGCCAAACTTCGGAAAATGATTCCGGGCACTCCGGGCCTCGGAATCTAGTGCTGTCAGAAACCGCGTTCTTGTAAATTTCCAAAGAAAATTAAGAAAAAATTTCCCTTGAATTTTACGGGTCTTTACATTACTCCCACCTCAGGGCTTTGCGTCCCCGTAAAGATACATCAAAAACTAGGGAAAAAAATGAGGGTACTGAGCACGCATCTGAGCCTCCCGCTCCCAAGTGCTCTCCTGGAGATTCCCGTGATGCCATCTGATGCGCACTAGAGGAATCGACCGTCCACGTAGGACCCGCTCCTGTCGATCCTCTATCTCCACCAGAACCTCCGTAAAAGTCGCCCCATCGTCAACATCAAGCTCCCTATGGTCAATGATGTGCGTCGGGTCGTGCACGTATCTCCTCAGCTGAGACATTAGGAAGACGTCGTGCACCCGGTGCAACTGAGGTGGTAGAGCCAGGCGATAAGCCACCTCGCCAATCCTGCTGAGGACCTGGAAGGGTCTGATGAAGCGCGGAGATAACTTGCCGCCTCGGCCAAATCTCCGTATACCACATCGAGGTGAGACCCGCAAGAAGACGTGGTCACCATCCTCGAACTCTAGTGGCCTCCTCCTCCTGTCAGCGTAAGACTACTACTGGTTCTGAGCCGTCCCCATCCGCTCATGGATGACTTGGACCTTCCTGGTCCTACAAGTGCTGTTGAGATTTCTTCCTCGCCGATAAGAGAAATCTGGTCTCATCCCCTGGATGAACCATGTTCTTTGCCTAATACAGTCAATCCCGACATGGATGATACTAATCCATACCAAGGATGACGTCGTAAGGCCTCGATGCTACTACCAAGAGATCCAACTGTTACTCTCGCCTCGAAGGGTTGAGTCACACTGTCGGCATCAGTGTGTGGTAACTGGGTCTCCTCCAGTAGATGTCTCACAAGTGAGGGTCAAGTCAACAGTCAAAACTAGAACCTCTTAGTAACAACACAAAAGAGGACAGGAATGAGAACATCACAAAGGTATGCGTCTTTTATTATTGCAGCTCATAATACAAAGACGCTACACAATAACAACAAGGAACTAGAAGTACAAAAGACGTATCCACTAGTTCCGCTCCTGTCCACATGCTCCCAGAGCTCCATGATCGAAGGCCTCAGCTGCCTGAAGCTGAGCTCTCCCATGTCCACCAACTCCTTGCGGTCGGGGTGGACCTCCTGGTGGTGGTGGTGGCAGCACCTCGAAGTGTCTCCCACCATCGGCTACTCGGCCAGCTCCTTTGCCTTGTCCGCCTGCACCCTGCAGACCACCGTGGCCGAACCATTGTCTGGGAGGTCCCTCTACCGCCTGATGCTCATCTGTAAGATGAGTCGGGCAGTCTCGAGCCATGTGACCTCGCCCACTGCATGCGTAGCAATGTTTTCCCCTCGCATAGCTGGCTCTCCTTCAGGCGCCCCGCACAACCGAATCTTCATCCTGTGACTACCCATCTGATGGTCTGGCCCGCTTAGACCTCTGCGTCACCTGTCTACTGCCAGCTGCAGAAGACCCTGCTACGGGCCGTCCTGCGGAGGGTCCTGTCACTGGAGCCCGCTCAGCGAGAAAACTCTCCACTAGAAGGGCCCTCTCCAACACCTCTGCCTGTGTCGGAATGTTGAGGGAGATCATTGAAGCCCTGATCTCGTGCCTCAGTCCCTACTCGAAGGTCCGGGACCGGAAGAACGGGTCCCGTACCATATCTATGGAGTAGCGCGAGAGATCAGTAAATCTCGCCGAGTACTGGGCCACTGTCAAACTGCCCTGCCGCAGCTGAAGAAGCTCCTGTATGAGTACCGCACGGAGGGTGTCTGGGACGAACTCGGAGTAGAAGATGCTCTCAAAGTCCGTCCAGAGGAGTGATGCCTCATCATGCACCTGGAGCATCAAGATCCACCATCGTCCTGCTGCTGCGTGCAGTAGGCTCGCCGCGAGGATCACCATGAGGTCTGCTAGTGTCCTTACTAGCTTGAAAACTCGGACGACCGCCTCCTGCCAGTCCTCGGCTGCCTGGGTGTCCGTCTCCCCATGGAACCTGGGTGGTCACTGGCACTGGAACTCGTGCAGAGCTCCGAGGCGTCGTGCATCGTCAGCTGCCAGTGCTGGAAGCATCGGGGGCTCGGCGGGTAAAGGTACCACCGGTGCCTCTGCTGACAAGGAGCCCTGCACCGAGGCCTCGTCGCTCGGTGGGCTGTCATCACGCTCAACTCTCGGAACCCTAGCTGGCTGCCGTCGTGGGGCCATCCTGAAAAGGAAACAGGTGCGCCACGGTCAGAACAGTATACCTGGTGAGCTGATATAAAGTAATCACAAAGAAAACTTTGAAACACACACGCAATCAATGTTTTCGTGCATTAAGTCAGAAATCAGTAGTCAGGGTCCTGGTGTATGGATACATCGGTCGCCGCACCAATACTGGACTCCCTAGACTGATAACCACACTCAATACGCTAAACATTATTGCTTCGCATAGAAAAGATCAGAGTTCGTGGTAGAACCGAACTCCTCTGATACCAATTTGTCACGACCCGCCCTCGGGGTCCGTGCCGTGACTACCCCAAGCCCGCCTTCCATAGGCCAGGGGCTGGCGACTAGCACCAAGGCGTAAATCCCAGTAAAAAGGGAAGGCATTGCCTTTGAAAAGTAAACAAACACCACAGAGTAAGCAAGCGGAAAAGTAAACACTAAGTAAAAACAGAGTACAACTAAAAGTGCGGAAAAGTAAAAGGGGCCGGAAATACAATCCCAACTGTAAAGTACAACTCGAAAGGGAAAACAGCAAAGTAAAGCCGCTACACCGAGCTGTCCACTGGAAAGCCCACCTGAAGGGTGGGTACAAATAGCTCCACTGCTTCTCGGGTCCTGTCATCCGCTCCGAGCACGTCCCGCCCAGTGGTCCACCTCCAGGTACCGTCTTGCTCTGCAAGCCTCAACCATGATCAACGCTGTCCGTCATCTGTAACCAACACAACGTAGTGCGGGCATAGCCCGTGCAGGGGTGAGTATAAGCTACTTAGTAGGGACCCCGGGACCCCCGAAGGTCTCCCAAAATCCACAGAGGATAAACCACAAAAGAAAGATACAATCACGAAGTAACAACCAACACTGCTTAGATATATGCCCATACATATACCTAAGTCATCAATTCCAATACACTCCAACCTCTGAGCCCAAGAACAACTCAGTCCACACAGGAAAGTATATGTATTCCACACAGGAAAGAAAAACGTAATCCACACAGGATAGCACAACACAATCCACACAGAAAAACAACAAGATTTAGCTCACACAGGTATACATCTTCAAAAAGGGTGAAAGAGATGATCAGACATAGATACTGAATCATCTAAGCTGGGACCCACATAGGATACAAGACCAGCCGTCCTCATCGTTTCGTTTATGCTGGGACCCACATAGGATACAAGACCAGCACAGCTGAGACCCACATAGGATACAAGACCAGCACTGAGTCGTCTAGGCTGGGACCCACATAGGATATAAGACCAGCACTCTTCATTGATTCATCTATACTGGGACCCACATAGGATACAAGACCAGTATTGAATCATCTAAGCTGGGACCCACATATGATACAAGACGAGCACAGCTAGGACCCACATAGGATACAAGACCAGCTATCTTCATTGATTCATCTATACTGAGACCCACATAGGATACAAGACCAGCACAGCTAGGACACACATAGGATACAAGACCAACTGTCTTCATTGATTCATCTATACTGGGACCCACATAGGATAAAGACCAGTGTTGAATCATCTAAGCTGGGACCCACATAGGATACAAGACCAGCACAGCTATGACCCACATAGGATACAAGACCAGCTGTCTTCATCGTCGCAGTCCACTGAGGATCCCTGCACAATTGTCGTCGTCACAGTTGCAGTCGCAGCCAGCACTAGGGTTCCCGCACACAACAAGCTCGTTCGAGAGGGTCCGCTCCACGAGCCGAGAGGCTGATACATCAACTGTCACATAGTCCAGAGTTGATGTATCCAAAAGTTCCGTATTGTCAACAGAAAATCAACGCAACAAACGACACGTCAATCGGACGCCCGGTCTGAGAGTTATTGGCTTTTTCGTCCCAGGGGCCCGGTTGGTTTTTAAGGAAAAACCAACCCGACCGTACTCCACCTGCATCCAAACCTCGGGAAGAGTAAGCCAAAAGATCCGTCTCACTAAGAGGAACTCAACATAGCTGACGACATGTCAATCGGACGTCCGTAGCTCAAGATATGAGCGTTTCCGCTCCGAGGGCCCGGTTGGTTTCGTGTACGAACCAACCCAGCCAAACTCAAAGTTCTCTGAAACCTTGAGTGCAATATACCGAAACGACCGTCTCGATCCAAGGATCACGTTGCCGCAAACGGTCCGTCAATAGGAAGTCCGTAGCTCAAGTTATGAGTGAATAACAAAAGTCGATTCGAAAACGGGGTGTCCGGGTCTGGGCCGACCCGGCCCAGCTGGCGGCGCGGTCCGGCGCGGCGGTGCGGTCCGGCGCGGCGGCACGGCCCGGTGCGGTGGCGCGGCCGGGGTGCCGCTCGGGTGCCACGCGCAGGGGGAAAGGCCCCCGCCCTTCCTCAGCTGGCGGCGTGGCTGGATGCCGCGCCTTGGGTCAAACGCCCCCCCCCCCCACGTGGGGGCCTACTTTTGAGAAAAACGGGGGGCCACCTACCCCCCTTTGTGAAACCGTCCCCCCTCATTATGTGGGGCCAATTAGGCAGCCCGGGTGAATTTAATTCCCCCGGTTTCCAACAATCCGGCCGGCCCGACCTGGCCGGCCGGCTTCTTCTCAACAGGACCGGCAAGGGCCGGTCCTCTTCCGTCTTCCGGCACCGGCGGCCTGGCTGGCCGTCGGTCATCACGTTCCGCCGCGGCCCGGAATCGGCCGCGACCTTCGTCGTCCGGCGCGGTGCGACGGCACCGCGCCCCTCCGCCGCGGCCCCGCTCCGGCCACGGCACCTTCGGTTTCCATCGATGCGGCGCGACGGCGTCGCGTTCTTGATAATATTTCCGCGGCGCGACGCGACAGCACCGCACAATATTTTCCGTGTGATTCCCACGTGGTGCGACAGCACCACGCCATCTCGTTTCATCCGCAAGAAAATATTCAAGAACAAAGGAGGGGGGGGGGATTCGGCCGTGTTTGTGCGGTCCGGCCCCCCTCTCGTTAGATGATAGCATATAAACATTTATCCTCAAGATTGTCATGCTAGAGCCAAGAACGAGAATAAGTAAATAATCAACAACAAACCCCTACCTCGGTTTCAAGAACGATGTTCGTCAACGACCCGCGGAAGACGAGCGTCGCGATGGTCGGCGTTGCGGAAAAAGGACGTCAATATCATGAAGCGAGGATTCGAAGCTCTTTGACGGCGATTTCGTCGCGGGAAACCATCACGGAAGAGATGACGCAGAAGGAGACGTCGTCGGTGTCGCGGGTATGGCGTCGCGGAAGACGGTTCCCGAGAACGTGGCGTTCTTCGTCGAAATCCGAATGTTCTTCACGTTCTTCTCCAAAGTTTGAAGAAGAAGGAGAGAATTATTCAAAACCTCTCAAGATGGCTAAGGAGACCAACCAAAATAAAATAGGCTAAGGCTTATTTTATTCACACAATTATCAATTTGAATTTCAAAGATTTGAAATTCAAACAACTCTACTCCATTAATTAACCAAGTTGTCATGTTAATTAAAGAGGGGTTATTGGGAGTTTAAAAAGAGAAGATGAAGAGTTATGCTTTGTGTGGGCCCCACCACACTTAATACTCCCAAGGTAGGTTAAGTGGATGTGGATCTCACCTCTAACTCCCTTTGGGAGAAAAAAAAAACAAGTTAGAATAAAATTTGTATTCCACAATTTTATTTAACTTATTCTAAATTCCCAAAAACTAACTCTCAACCCGCAATAAACACAACCTCGGAAAAGGTCTCCTTAAGTGAATATCGGCGCTGCGAGTTCATCGGTGTCCTCGGATTTCAATTCCGAGCACCGGATCAAAAGTTAGAAATTCCCGCTCGTTCGTTCACTGAACGTACCCGAGCCAAACTTCGGAAAATGATTCCGGGCACTCCGGACCTCAGAATCAGGTGCCGTCAGAAACCGCGTTCTTGTAAATTTCTAAAGAAAATTAAGAAAAAATTTCCCTTGAATTTTATGGGTCTTTACAAAATTTATATAATTGAATGTAATAACTATTTGAAAATAAAGAAATTACTTCTCTAAGAAAAATATTTTTCTATGTACAAACACAATTTAATATCAATAAATTAATAAAACCCATTTGATTAATTTTTTAAATAAAATTTATATATTATATATTCAGTAAATATTTTTTATACTCATTAGAAATATTTTCTAGTGTGAAGACATGAATAAAGCCAATTTTATGAATAAAAAGATATATTTTTCTGAAAGTTAATTTTACGACCTTTTAAAGGATAACACCTTTTAAATATTAATTTTTGACCCTTTTATAATTTTTATTTGACAAAATAAAAAAAATTTGAAATAAATTTATCAAAATTTAATTTGGATTAATTTTTGGTATTTTTTAAGATACTTCATTTTTAGATGAATAGTGGTAAATTCTGATTTTTAATTCAAAATATTCTTTTTCATCTATTATTTTATAAAGTTAAATTATTTTTTTTTATTATTTTAAAGAATCAGTCGATAATATATACATAAAATAACCCAACTTAGGTTATTTTAATGGATTTCATGTTGATTTTTGATATGAAAACATTCTAATATTTTGGACATTTTTACTTTAAAAACTAGCTTTGACATTCCGTGTTTGGGAATAAATTTAAATTAATTTGTTACATTTTTATAATTGTAATTTTAAGAAAATTTATCAAATATTTTGAAAAATAATAATTTATAATTTATAATAATTTAAAATTATTTTTGTACCAAATTATTACTGAAGTAAGTAATATTAATTATAGCGATTAAGAGAAAAATCCGCTTAACAAAGGACTGAACCCTAAAAATAATTCCCAAAATTACCTAGAAACTTGTATAAAATCCAATGGATGAAATTTTTTGGATCCTATATTAACTTTTCATTGATTGGGACAATTTCTGGATCCCCTTGGAAGGGGAAAAACATCAGAGGAATTTCGTCTATCAAAAATTTATAAGAGTACAACTCCTCCTCCACAATAAAATGGAACTCACCCCTACCAATTATTAACACCTCTAAAACCCTTTTTGTCACTCAAAATATACTCAAATAATATCCCAACACCGCTAACTCCATCATATAATCCTCCCATTTTTTATAAATCCAACCAAAGAATCCCTTTGGTGCAAACCAAAAGGACTTACTCAAAGAAGGGGTAACATCCTTCCACGTGCTCTTCTGTTTTATTTTCCTTCTCCACCACCTCCACTAATCTTATACCATTAATATATAATAAAATAATATTAATAAATATAATAATATGTTTTTATTATAATTTTTTTACCTATACTTATACACACTTCCATCTAATGCATAAAAAACTTACTATTTTTTGTACAGTAAACTACCACCACACGAAATGATGTTGTTCATTTTTCCATTACCACCTATCATGGTTGGGGATTATAATGAGAAATATATTTTTTATATTATATATTATATTTATGATTTATGATTTATTATTTAATTATTTTATAACACATACCTTCATTATTTCTATATTTTGTAAATTTGATAACATCGTTTGTGGACGTATGGAATACTTCCTCCTCAAAGCGATGTGATTCATTCACACATTACATGGAATTTATTAAGGATGGGGTTTGTGAAAATTTATGATATGTATGAAATAATAATACTACCATAATGATATTATATATATATATCATTTACATTCATTCTTTCAATACGATAATAAAACAGAAAGAACATTCATGCGTATGTACGACCTACCATCTCTATGGATGATGTATTACATTTCATAAAAATATCATTCAAAGATTATTATAAATATTTAAATAAATAATTTATATTATATTTATATAAATTTTTACATTATTTAATTATTTAAATAATAATCTAATTAATAGTATAAATAATAACAAGTCAAATCAGATACAGAAAAATGGATATTACCCAAAACGGAACATTAACATGGGGCTGTTAATAAAAGCGTAATATAAAGTCATAACCAAATAATATATGGTATTAGATATAATAATATTTTTATCAATTATATTTATAATAAAATTATATTAATTATACAAGAGGTTTTGATGTGTATGAATAAATTCCTTACTTAAGTTAAGGGTTGTCTCATCTCACTTTTATTTTTCATGAGCTACAATCCACATTCACCACCTATTTCTTATATGTGGTTTGTTTAGATTCCATGGATGTATTCTATGACTATTATAATTAAATTTATGGGTATTTAATTATTTTTTTATTATATTTCTTTCATTAGGATTATGTTTTATAATATACCAAATCGATAAAGTAATTTTGTCTCTATTCGCCATCTTTGAGACACATTCCATGTTATGCACCTATATTATTTTATGATGTGTATATAATACCATTTTAAATTTTATATAATGTACTAAATTATTTTCATGATATTGTAATATTCTTGTACTCAAATTTTCTTATATGGTGAGTATTATTCAATGTTACCAAGTGTAAGGATTTTATTAAAATAATCTCATCATTTATCAAGATTGTTTATAATTATACTTCCATTGATGAAATATTTTTGTCCACATATCAAGAAATAGATAAATTTTATTATCCTATAGTTATTAATGATATATTCATGTATTATTACCATTTACACGCTTTTTTATGTAAGATAATTAAGAAAGTATTTTTAATACTATTTGACATGACCTCTCTATTCATTCAAAAATATGGGTTATTTCAAAACCATGTATTCTATGAATGTTCAAAATTATATTTTATAAATTTTCATGGAAAATGTTATCAATATTTTTTCATTATTTATTTATAATTTATCATATTATTTTAATTGAAAAAAATTCAAAATTTTTTCAATATTCTTTTATATGTTTTCAAGGAAAAATGTTTTCAATTTATCAAGAATTGTTTTTATGTTTTCAAAGTATTTTTAAATAAAAAGGTTTTCAAAATGTTTTCAATAATTCAATGTAATGTTTCAAATTATTTTCAAATAAAAAGGTTTTCAAAATATTTTCATTATTTGTTTATATGTTTTCAAATCATTTTCAAAGAAATGGGTTTGAAAATGTTTATAGGAATCATTTATAATTTTTCAAGGAAAACTTATTTCAAAATCATTTAAAACTTTATTAATAAGTTTTCATAGATAAAGGTTTTGAAAAAAAATTCCTTTATAAGTATTCAATTTTGTTTTCAAAAAATTGGGTTTCAAATGGTTTCATTTTTGAAGAAGAATTTTCCAAAGTATAAAGGATAATTTACTCATGAAATGTATTAAAAGATCATTCCAAATAATTTCCCACCTAAGACGACAATCGTTGGGGATACTTATGAATTTATAGGAAGATAATCCAATGATTCCTTTCATTTTCTTTCTCAGAATGGTTTATGTGTTGATGGAATTATTTTTATAAAACATGTTTCCCATTCACGGTTTATAATTTTATGAAAAAAATTTCTCTTTCACGAGATATATAATTAAAAATATGCATCTTTTTATGGGTTATGAATTGATAAAATGATTATGAAAACTATCTATTTTAAACAGGTTATGAAATGATTACATTTTTATGAAACCCATTTCATTTAATGGTTTATGATATGATTTTATATGATCTTGTGGATAATGTATATATGATTTAATTATGAGATGTGTGGGGACTCTATCTCTCTCCAATAAATTGAGTGACGATTTATATTTTAGGAGATAGAAATGGCTGGAATGGAGAGTGAACTCGGTTTAGTAAAGGACTTTTTCCATGAATAAAGTCTTGGGAGTGAATCCTGAGTACTAATATGGTCACGGGAGTGAACCTTGACTACCAATATTGTATAGTGAGTGAACACATACTACTATTATATCCTTTTAAGTGATGCCTTAACAAATATGGATATAATTTTATATGCATATGTGTCTATAATAAATTTTATTTTTTTATTACTATGTAATGATTTCATGTCTTATGATATTGATTAACTTATGATTCATGTCATTTGAACTGCAATTAATTATTCCATGACTCATGTATATGATCTATTATATTCATGGAACGATATTTAAATGTTATTCTCATATTCTCACACCCTTATTATCATTTTATGCTTATGTATCTTTTTGTTTATCCTTAATGAGCATCTGATCTCAGACCTTTATAATGTGTCCTTTTCAATGTTATTAAGAACTTTTTTATGTTGATATACTAATAAGGAAGCTCCTTTTTATAATATTGAAGCTCTTTCACCATGTTAGCAGATTTTTCTCCTTGTTTCCAAAGACAAAAATATATTATGGTCTGCACAAAATTACTTTTTTTAGTATTCTGAATTTTGTTCTAAAATGATGTAATATCCATATATATTAATCATGGTTCCTTATAGTTTTTATCAAAGAAAAGGTTTAGTCATCCCTTAGAAACTAGTATGAGAAAACTTTAGTGACATACCTAGGTATTTTTCGATGTATATGTCTTGGGATGTATCTATAGATAATACTAATGTGTCATAGGTATGTGTTATAATTTTTAAATCCTAGAAGTGATTTTTCATAATTATTTGGTTTTCCTATATGAAAATTAATTCTCAAACTATGAAATCTAGTTTTAGTTAATGGAGGTAACCAAATGGAACTTTGTTAATTTTGAATTTGAAGGAATATTGGATGATGAAAAGTAAAATGGGATGATCACTGGGGTCAAATATTTTGTGATCATACCAAATTATTTTTCTCAAAACATGATTAAAATTGTATACCTTAACCAACTACCAGACTCATTAAATAATTTATTAAACATGTTCACTAAGAGATCAGGTAATGAAGACCATGGAGGAAAAAAGATTCAGTTTTTATGTAAATAATGTGGAAAGAACCACCCATGTGAATGTCTCATAGGAACATGATGTTTTTTACTATGGAAAATAAAGAAACAAAAAATTTAACTGTAAATGGAAAATGAAATCTTCAGATAATGTAATGGATGGAAATATTGTCCTCCCCATTAAATCTTTGTTTTTTAAATTCTTTATGTGTGGAGTGAATGGTTATTTTGATAATCAAGTTCGTATGTGGAAAGCTCACGAATAAAATCAACAAGGTGGTATGGGTAATGTTTATATTGCTAGTGATAATGAAACTATAGGTGAAATGTGGAATTATAGAGTTATTAATTAATAGTATAAGGTATAATTATTAAGTTCTTATGGATAAAGTGGAATAATGTATGTGTTTATGTATTTTGGTTCAAGAATTATGAGTTGTAGATTAAATAAGGATGTTCAGTTTATGTTTTTTCTAAGGACATACAAGAATATCTTGAATGGTTTTCATGGACTAGAAAAGTTATTTAAAGGAATGGTGAAATTTTTATTAAGGGATTGAAAACAATTAATAAGTTACTTATTTTAAGAAAATGTTTTTTGGATAAATATGTGTTTGATATGAATAATTAAATTAGATGGTTTTGACTACATCAGAACTGATAATGGATTCTTTGACAATGTAGTTGTGCTTTCATGGATGTATTTTACAACATTTTTGGATTTAATAAATATATAAAATAATCTTTTGAATAACCAAACATGCATGTTTTTATAATGTATTTATGGTAATTCAGGTTATTACCATGTTTCAAGAGAATACATGATGGCGATATTTACATGTTTTGTATGTGAAATGTAAGAGCTACTTTATGAAATACTGTGGATCAATGCCAAGATGTTTTTGAAAAATTTAGTGACCTTATTTATTAAGTTACAGACTTACATATTTCAGAAGGGTTATAAGGTTTACTATTTATGCAATGGTTTACATTAAAATTTGAATGAGGTTCTAGAGATTAATGTATTATATTTCCATATATGGATTTATGCATAATGGAAATTTTTTTCAAACCATTCATTATTATAAATAAATTCATATGAAATTAGTAATTATTAAATTTATGGATCTCATAAACTTCATAATGCATTAATAATGTCAAATTTTCATTCATTTATTAGAATAAGGAATGAAGTGAAAATTGATCAATGAATGTAAAATGGTATGTATTTCCTGTATGTTTTCTTTAAAATTCCTCAAATTTTGAAAAATTGGTCTTGAAATAAAATTTTTCATATTATAATCATGTTTGATGATGTCAATGGCCTTTTTAATGCCTATTTCTCTATGAATTTATTATTTTTATCCTTCCCCTAACCATGTTCTCTTTCACTATCCATCAGAAATTGGTAGTAATATTTTTTTCCATATCTATTTTTTTAGTACCCACCTATTTTCTCCTAGGTGGAATCAACGTTATATGTTACTTTGGGTAACCATTATGTTTCCAAAATTCTCTTTTTAAAGTAAATTTTAGTATTATTTTTTATAATGTGGGTTTTTTGAAAGGAAAATTCAAATATATAACCTTTGATAACCCCGAATAAATTCTCATGAAAATTCATTTTAAGTGGGGTAGAATGTAACACCTCTAATATTTTGTGAATTATTTTTTTGAATTAATTTAATATTTTTTAATATTTTTCACTTCACACAATAATAAATATTATTTTATAAAATAACTATGTTCGGATTTCATTATATAAAACACCAAGTTAATATTTCCCGACATATAAAACATATATTATGTTGTGGTACTAGAAAAAATATCTTTGGATTGTGTTACACACAATGATGAGTTCCTTCGATATCCTGTGTAACAAACATAACCAAATATTTATCAAACTACAATATAATATTAATATGATTATTAAGATATTATTATTTCTACATCCTAGTCTTTGGAAAGGAAGACATGAATAAGAATAAATGAATTTTAAAAATACAATTTACACATGTTTATAAAATAAATCCTTTGGTTATCAATTGGTATAATTAAATGTAAGAACTATTTGAAAATAAAGAAATTACTTCTCTAAGAAAACTATTTTTCTATGTAAAAATACAATTTTATCACAATAAATTAAACAAACCTATTTTTATTAAAGTTTTAAATAAATTTTATATATTATTTATTCAATAAATATTTTCTATACACATACAATATATTTTATATGTATAAAATAAAAAGAAATCCAATATTATGAATAGAATGATGTATTTTTCTAAAAGGTATTTTTATCACCTTTTAATGGAGAACAAGTTTTAAATATTAATTTTTACACATTTCTTATTTATATTTGGAAAAATAATCTTCATTTTTAATATTTAAATATAAAAATTCACTTTTTTTGGATTTTATTTATTTTTATGAGAAACATTAATTTTGGATGAATAGTGAAAAATTGTAATTTTTTATTAAAAACCTATTTTCAATCAAATTTATTTGTATAGTTAAATTATATATATTTTTAAATATTAATTATATCAAATATATATTATTTAATCCAATTTATTTCATTAGAACACATTTTACATTGATATTGAATATAAAAACATTCCAAAGATTTTGCCCTTTTTACTTTAAAAAATCAGGTTTCGCATCCCGTCTATAGGATTAAATTTCAATTAATTTCTATCACATAGGTAATTGGAATTTTGAAAAATAGATTGCATATTTGGAATCATAATAATTGATAAATAATAATATGGTTAACACAATTTTTGACGAAAAATATTAGTGAATGTAATTAAAAATTAATTACAGCGATTAAAAGAAAAATTATCTTAACAAATGAATAAGCCGTAATCTTAAATCCCAAAATGACATAGAAACTTTTCCAAAAGTACTTTTCTGGACATTTTTCGACCCTATGCTCCCTTTTCTATAATTATGACCATTATTGGAGCCACATGACATGGGAAAACGTGGGTGGAATTCCCTCTTTAAAAAATTTACAAAAATGCCACTCCTCCTCCACTATAAAAAGGTAATCACGCCTCCCACTTATTCACATTTATATAGACCATTGTATAGACAAAACAAATTCTAAAATAATTCCCCAAAACCCCTACCTTAATCCTATAATCCCCCATTTGGGAAAAATCTGACCAAATAATCCCTTAATTTCAAGCCATAATAAGTTACTCAATGAATAGGTAACATCCTTCCACAAGCTCTTTTTTATTATTCTACCTCTACATCTCCTCAAATATTCTTATTACATGATTATATAATAAAATCAGTATCATAAGTATACCTATATGTTTTTATTCTATGTTTTATTCCTACACTTACCCACACTTCTATCAAATGGGTTACAAACTTACCATTCTTGTGAATGGTGAACTACAACCTCCCAAAATGATGTTGTTCATGTTTATTTTACAACCTATCATGGTTTATAGTTATTATGGAATCTATTTTTTATATTATATATTTTATATTTATGATATATATATTCTTTTGGAATTTTTATATAGCACATACCTTTATGATTACAATTTTGTGTAAATAAGATAACTTTGTTTGTAGATATTTTGGCTACCACCTTTTCAAAGAGATGTGATTCTTTCAGGCTTTACATGGAATGTATTAAGGATGGATTTTTTTAAATTATATGATATATATGAAAATATAATGATAAATTAGTTATATTATATATATACATATATTTCCTTTTATTTCATTCATTCAATATGAAAATTAAATAGAAACATCCTTGATGCGTTCTTACGGCCTACTGGCTCCATCAATGGTGTATTCTATTTCATACTTCGATCCTTAATATATTATTATAAATATTTTTAAAATTAATATATTTCATATTTATATAATGTTTTATATTTTTTAATTAATTACATTATAATCTATGTAATACAATAAAGAATAATAAGTCAAATAATATACGAAAAACAAAATGGATATTAACCAAAACGTAACATTAACAGTGAGTTGTTAATAAGAAGGTAATATAAAGTCATAAAAATTAATATATTGGATTAGATATAATAATATTGTTCTATGGTAGATGTATAATAAAATGATATTTATTATACAGGATGATTGAATGTGTATGAAGAAATTCAAGACATAAGGTAATGGTTTTCTTTTCTCTCTTTTATTTTCCATAAGACACAAGCCACGGTCACCACTTATTTCTTATATGTGGTGTGTTTATTCAAATTTATTTATTATATTATTAATATAGTTAAATTTAGGGGTATTTACATATCATTTTTATGATCTTTCCTTCATGGGGTTTATGTTTAAAAAGTTACCAAATTGGTAGCATAAATTTGTCTCAATTAGCCTTCTCTGAGACACTTGCTATGTTATGCACCTATATTCTTTTAAAAAATGTATATACTTAAATTTGAAATGTTATATAATTATCCCCATTATTCTAATGTTATTTTAGATTAATTTCCTTTCATTTTCTTATATAGGGATTACAATTTAAATTTACAAAGTGGTATGACTATTGAAGTAATTTCAATATTTATCAAGATTGTTTAAGATTATGATTCCATTGATGAAATATTATGATCCATATCTCAATAAATATAATTAATTTTCTAATACTTTTGTTATTAATTATATATTAATTTATTGGAACATTTTTTTTACTCTTTGGTACATAATATAATATATAAAGTGTTTTTAATAATGTCTAACTATAACTATCTCTTCGGTTGAAAATCATTATTCTTTCAAAAACCTTTATTCTAAAGATATTTACAATATTATTTTATAGTTTTAAAAGGAAAAGGGTTTTCCAAAAGTTATCATGAATTATTTATATGTTTTTAGTGTAATTTCAGTGAAAAATATTTTCTTAGTGATTTCAAGATTCTTTTATAAAATTTCATGGAAAAAGGTTTTCAAAATGATTTCAGGCATTATTTATAAGTTTTCAAACTATTTTCAATGTAAAATTTTTGAAAAAGTTTTCAATATTTATTTATAAGAGTTCAAGGTGTTTTGAATTAAATTCTTTACAAAATATTTTCAAGTTTCTTTTATAAGTTTTCATGTAAAATGGATTTTAAAAGGATTTGAATATTTTATTATAAGTTTTCAAAGGAAAATTTTCTCAAAATGTTTGAAAATATAACTTTATATGATTTAACATTTTTTCCAATAATATGGTTTTGAAATGTTTAAAAAAAAATCAAATAACAAAGGTTAATTTTCTTATGAAATGTTTTTAAAATATATTTCCAAATTATTTCCCACCTAACATGACATATGTTGTTGACACTCATTCTTTTTTAGGGAAATGATCCAAATGGTCCATTAATATTCTTTCCCTGAATGGATTATGTACTGGTGGAATTATTTTTATGAAACCTGATTTTTTTCCTGGAATATTATTTTATGAAATTATTATCAAACTTTTCTCTTTTTTGCATAGGTTATGATATGACTAGATGTTCATGATTACCATTTTATTCCATGGATTATGATTTTATGTTTTATGAACTTTTGGTGCTTGTATGTATGATTTAATTAGGAGAAGGGTGTGACCTATATATTCCTTCAATACATTAGGTAAATATTTATATCTCATGAGAAATACATGGCTAAAACAATGAGTAAAATCATTTTAGTAAAGAAAGTTCTCCATTAAGGGGGTCTTGGGAGTGAACCTTGATTACTATGATTGTCATGGGAGTAAACCATGACTAACAAGATGGTATGGGGTGTGAACCCATAATACTAGGATGTCATTAGAAATGATTCCCCAAATACTATGGAAATAATATTATATGATTATGTTTATACAAAAAATTCTACATCGAATTCTTAAGTTATTCTTTCATGAATTATGAACTAATTACCTTATGAATTTCTCTGTAAGAACTATAAATATTTATTCCATGAATCATGTATATGATATTTGATATGCATGGTATGATATTTAAATGTTATTCTCCAAGTCTCATATCCTTATTATCATGTTATTATTATGTATCTCCTTTGAATACTCTTACCAAGCATCAGATATAACCCCTTATGTTTCCAGTCCCTAGGTTATGAATAATGGTTTTATGTAGATGTTCTAATGGGGATTATCTTTCTGGGAAACATTGAATATCTCTCACCATGTTATAATATTTTGTTTAATGTATCTAAATACACTAAAATATTATGGTCATTGTGAATTTAGTTTTGTAATATGATTAATTTTCATCATAATTGATGTAATATCCATTTATGATAAGCTCATGTTTCTATAAAAACATTAGGAGTTTATGGATAGAAACTGATCATTAAAGATCATTCTTGATGAAAAACATTGAACCAATTTCAATTAAAACATTTTTCATTAGAAAGATAAGAAACCAAGGTGGGATATATGGGAATGTACTTCATATATCCGTCCAAATAAGGAACCATTGATGAATAACTTCTAAAAGATCCCCCCGATAAGGACTTGAGTAAATCCCCCCTTCTTGGAAGGAACCCATAAACACTATTCATAAAGGGAGACCATATAAAATCGTTTTTTCATGTCCATTGAACCTATTTTTTATGTGAACTATAACTCTTCACCCAACACATTTATTTTATATTATGGTGAGGATTTATAAGGTGTTTTGGTGCCACTTTTCAATGGTGCTGGGTGACAAATCATTTCTTCTATTCATGGAAACTTCATAGAGACACCTAATAATTCTTATACATCTCACCATAATGGAATTTATTTCACTAATATCATCTACCTATATATAATCAACCAAAATAACCTTCTTTGATAAGATTTTATATGTTAAAAACCCCTAAATCTAATTCTTGTAAGGCCACCTCTTCAACCAATTAAGTTATATTTTTAGGATATTCATAGTAACATACACCACATTCATCCTATATTTATTTGAAAATAGTACTCTCCTAGTAAATACTCCCTAACTAATAAGACTATAGGGTAATCAGAATAATGAATTTCTATGATAATTTGGTCCCTATAATAAGTACTCTGGTGAAAGCTCCTATGGATCAACATGCTCATCTAGTTTACCTCACATAAAAAATCCAATATTCCTTAAAACATAGTTTATTTCTATTTTCCATTCAATAAACTAGTTATTTGAACATGGTAATCCTAATATATATATTAACTGAAACCCCTTATTCACCTAAAAATACTACTGGATTAGGAATCTCAAGAATGTATTTATGCATGTTTGACTATCCATGGGTCCAGAAGTTTATTTATAAGCCACACAAGTATTATTATTATTCATATGAATGTCTAGGACTTCCTATTATTTTTAATCCCCAATCATTCACTCATTGGTGATCTCATCCATGGGTTCACTAAGTAATCCATACTCCTATATGGGAAATCCCTTCATAATCTTTAACTCATCCTCATGCGAACATATCCACTATAAAACATATGTCAATGGTCCATATTCCCTATGAGTCATCATTTCTCAATGGGATATATTCCCTGTGAATCATCCTTCATCAAAATGCTATAAATACTTTCAGAAATCCTTAATTAAAGGGTTTCCTTCCATGAATGAAATCATACATTATCTCTTATTTAGTTATTGATATAAATGATTTACCCAAAAGGTTATCTATACATAAGTCCCATACTAACTATTGTTACACACATTTTACCTTGTAGTCCTAAAAATGTGAATTTAAACTATGTAGTGTACTCCTTAATATATTTCATTGAACTCTATGGTTTTTCAAGCCAAATTCCATTAAACTGTGAAACTCAGACTACAAGTAATTTGATTCTTGTTAATCTGGTAACTTTAGAGGACTCACAAGGGATCCATAATAACACCACATTAGTCATTTTAAGATAACATTACAGGGTGTGAAATGTCCCATCAATTTTACATGAATTATTTTGGTTATAATTATACTGATAAGGACACATTTTAAGCCCCTATCATAATAAAAAACCCTACATCACAACACCCACCTACCCATTGATAAAAATAAATTATACATTTACAAGTTGTTGGGAATTAATTCGTATAATAATCACCATGTAAAATAAATAAATATTGATAATGATATATATATTTATATATATTCTTACATAGATAAATTGTTTCTATTAAAAAAACATGGTGGAATTTATTCCCAAACATGGATTTTTTTATGATTTTAAAATATGTATTAAATCAAATTGTGATTCCCTAGGTAGAAAATAATTCACACATAAAATGGGTGAAATGATCTAGAACTTTTATACACTCAACCAATGTGCAACCCCAATCACCCCTGGAAATGTCCCAACAACCACCTCTATTAGGTAAATTGGAAAGTATCGACTCAAAATGAAATAAATATTTTTGTATAATCAAGATAGAATATTGAAATAAAAATTAATCATTTAATGTAAAATATATTGATTTAAAATGAACCTTCAATTGATATATTCCACTAATTGTTTTACTGTTTGTTTTTTAACCTTTATAGGACTTTTAATAACCTTTCCCACAATCCCTTCAATCAAAATATGTAATCATCAAGTACATCATCACATTCCAAGATAATGGGAGAGAGGTAAAACACTTAATGACCTTCTCATGAAACAAATCATCATTAAATACCATAATCATTGTATTTTAATAGTAGAGAAATAAATTTATAACTCATTATTTATGGGAGTAACTGACAATGGTTATGGAGGTCCTGTCCATAATAATGATATCGAAAAATACTGATTCCATCTATATAGTACAATACAATGAGGTCCACCCCATGGAAAAATGAATATAAACCATATATTTACTATTCATGTTTCATGTATCCAAATTCTACCCAACAATATAAATATTTATAAGAAATAAGATCCACCCATCACTATTCGACTAGTAGTTGTCAACAAAAATTTCATATCTATGGATTCCATGCGTCCTCTTTATGGTGGTAATTATAGAGGTCCTACTCAGAATGAAATCTCATAATGGTAAAATGTTCCTCCCCACTTAAAAACAATTCCATTAAATCACTCACAATGAGAGGCACTCTCAAGTGATCTAGGTATACTGCACTATGTTCCTCATCACGGATTGGAGATATCTTATCCTGGACGAATGATATTCAGAGTTGGTGTTAAACATGGAAAAATGAATAGGATAATGTAATTTTATTTTAAATTGGGGAGAATCTAGAAAATTTAATTCCACATTATGAAGAATTAGGTAAATGACTATTTTAGTAAGATCAATATTAATAATCTCTCTAATAAGATGAAGAATACAACATCGTTATGTTGGCAGATGTTAGGAAAAAACCCCTCAAGGTAACATTGCATTATTTTTGGGTTGATTGTGTTTGTTGAAAAAGAGGGTTTCCATGATATTTTATGGAGTATAGAGAGTTTATTGACATGGTATATTGGAAAATATCCAAGAAAATGCAATTTATTCTCTATAAGTAGTACTAAAAATTTCTTACACAAGGTGACGCTGTATCCCATTTTTTGAAATTTTTTTGGGGTCCAAAATTTAGAGTTTGGATAGAATCAAGAAAAGTTTTTTCCATGAATTCCTTATTAAAAAATGGAAAAGGAATGATTTTCATGAATATGGGCTTCAAAAATGGTATTTTGTGAAGATTTAAAGATTTTGATGATGAGCTTTGTGAGTTTGATGAGCATCACTGATGAAGAAGGTGAGGAGCATCACGGTGGCACAAAGAGTTTGATGTTGATCTTCATGATAATGAAAGTCCTCACAAAAAAAGTATTTTCTTGGAGCATCATGAAAAAGGGAACTATGCAACAGAAAAGATGGAGCATCGTGAAATGGTAATGATATGACTAGAAGGTTTTGGAATCGGTGGAAATGCCTATAAATTGGCCTCTACCCCCTTATGAAAAGCATTGAGGTATAAAAAAAATCATAAGTTTATAGATTTTTTATGGTTATTTATAAAGATATTTTGCGAATTATGTTCATACTAAGATGTTAGATAAGGATTTAAAATCAAAACAAATGTTCTAAGAATATTTAAAGTAATGAAATTCATGAAGGACAATTAATCTTCATGAAATGAAGGATCCTTGTGAAGGATCGTTGTGCTTTGTGAAAGTGGTGTGGTTCATGAAGGATAAGTGAGATTTAAAAAGGATATTTTAGCTTCATAAAATAAGATCTTTACAAAGGCATCGAGCATTGCGGAAGATGTTTAGAAGTTATTTCATAGTAACTTAGTGGTAAAAAATATTCATCAGTTGGATGAAAGTGGAACCTCAATAGAGCATCTATCTATAACAAAGGATGTATTTAGTAGTAGTAATGAAGGGAAATAAAAGTCCATAAAATGTGAGTGGATCCGTTCCAAGAGGTGTGAGAAAAGGAAAAGGGTGACAATTATCCTTTCCACCTATAATGAGCCATAGAAAGAGGCATAGGGGGTGACCCTTTCAAAAACTATGAACTGAACATTAACCTTGTAAATGTAGTGGGATTGGGTATATATGAGATCTATCCTGAACCACCATTATAGGAAGTGATCCTTAGTGGATTTAGTAAAATCATTACATTTCCATTGTATCCTCCTTAGACATAGCTCAGTAATGGTGAACCAAGTAAAATTGTTGTGTATCACACATGATTTCAATTCTGTTCAACCATTTCTATGGGAATGGGAATGAAGAGTGTTATGTTTAATAACAAAACAAGACTCAAAGGGGTAAAAGTTTTAACATTCCAAACCCTGATCCACCCCCTTTTAGGGTATTTAACCTAATTGGTCTAACAATAGAACTGGCCAATGATAATATACTATTCATGTTCAAGACTATTGAAACTTCCTGGTTTAACATCATAGAATTAATAAGAGAAGAATAAATAACTTATATGGGGTTTTACTTTAAGAAACTCTCTTTTATTTCATAGAAAATATCTATCATAAATGGGGTATTAAAAAAACATTTAGGAGATGAGTGACCTCTAATTAAATGCATATTATTCAACAATATGAATGGATAAAATACTTTTAGCAGTGAAAAATATATACTTTCTCTAACAGTTTTAATTTAGAAGAACGAAAATGGTCTATAAAATGATCAGGGATACCACACCTGACATTCTCTTCAAAGGGTGGGATGAATATGGAGATCTACATTTAACTCTATTCAATGACCAATATAGTCTGCCAAAGGCAACATGAAATTTTATCACAAGATTCTAGGATGTAGTCTTAGGTTGTACATATTATGACTAATCAATCAACTAGATTTATATTAATCAGAAATTAAAATAGTGGTGTACTCAAATGAATCATAATATTGATATAAATATGAATTATTCTACTAATAATGTCAAACAAGAATCCCGAGTGAGGAAAAACTCTTGAAATTGTGAGTCATCCTTCAACAACTAGAATATATTACATTGAAATGGTCATACATCTAACTCATGCTTGAGTAGGTTCATGAACAGGGAGGTAGTAGACAATAACTATTTCTTGATATTGATTACAAGAGAATCTCCACCCCTAGGGATGTGTTTAATTATACCCCACTCCTCCTATATAATAAAAATTATAGAAGCAATATGATTTAAATTTTGTGAAACCAAGTGACCCCAAGCCAATAGGGATTTTGAAACTATTACACCTTTATACTCATTGAATGTCATATAGAGAGAAAAATATTTATCCTCCATTGAATTTAATTCATATAGAAGGATTTACTCTACCAATTAGGGAAGATTCTAGTGATCCAACTACCTATGGGTCTAGAACATCTATTTATCTAACTCCTACTACAAAACAGTATCAATAATCTCATCAAATGTGGCAAAATCCATAACCATTCCCCTTGAGCCACTACATGCCAACTCAGACTAGATATTAACAACATTCACAAGAGATCTGACTATATCAGACTCTAGACACTACCTCCACCTAGGAATTGGATATACTGATATTTCCCAAGGGACACTGTGAGTCCATCATGTACCATGTCATGTGAATGGAATTAAAATGGGGTAATATATACCAATTCTTTTGGAATGCAATTCATATCTCGAGTGGGTCGATAATTCTCCTACTCCACCAAAAATTGGATATCCCAAATCCCAAATATTAAATGGAATGGGTGACAGAAAACAACACCTCAAGAACAATTGTTTAATGATCTGGCCCTATAATGGTAAAAATGTAATATAAGGACGTGAGAAAACTCATATTATTTGTACAAACCCTGGAATGATGAAAATTCTTATGGTAAATTAATCTTCTAGATGGACACCTTTCTAACTATTAAGATCCATAGTAATTATTTATCTATAAAATTATCTTGACACTAAAAAATTTTAATGATCAGTGGTGTCTTTAATTTAAAATATTGTGAAAATGATAGTTCAATATAAAACATCTCTAGGTGTTAGTAAATATCCTTCTACTTAAATATAGAAGCTCCATATGAGTATCACTTGTTGATTTTCATAGATAATATATGTAATTATTCTTAAAAACTTCTAATCCCATTTAAATATAACAATGGTTTTTGAGAATTTATAGAAGTTTCATGGTGGAAATATGATTTAATCCAATTCTCCAACTCCAAGTACCATATTTAACAAATACCTCCACACGATAATCCACATAGATCTATAACCATAATTATCATGCATAAGTGGACACCTATACTATAATTATATCCTATTAATATGTAATATCATATGCTACCTCCACAAATATGAAAAAAAACATTTACCTCATCCATATTTAAATATAGGGAAGAATATACTTGTTTTAAATTATAGGGAGAATAATGTCTATTACTTTTTAGGAGAAAATGTTTTTGGGTATTTAATTTCTTAGATGGAAAAAACCCTCTCAAAATGTTGGAAACATAGATTCTCAATGAGTTCCTTGTACCTGATAGCCCCAATTACTACCCCTTACATCATATGTGGAGGCATAATATAAAATACTACATAATATTTAAGTATATAATATAAAATATGTTTGGTTATAGGTAAGTGAAATTTGGTAGTCTTTTGATATATGTGACATGTGTATATATTATCTCACATAAGGAGGAAAAAAGAAAAATAAGAAATATTAAAATGAAATACATAGAAATTTTATGATTGAATGACCCAAAAATTAGATATATATGAACACTATACTTATATGGTTCAGCTGAATAAAATAGTCAGGACCCATACTGACTCTTAATGACTGGGTTAGTTTCTTTAGTAACACAATATTGTAATAATATGTGAATATAATATAAGAAGATAAATTATTGGATGGGAAAACCCAAAAGGGGTCAAAATCTAGTCCAAAATCATCCCAATTTCATTCCCCTATCATTATGAGGATTGGAAAAATCATAAAAAATGAGACCATGGAAAATTCAACTTAAAATAAAATTCTATTTAGAGAAAGAGTTACAGTATGGTTTAGTTATTCTCCTCATCATGGATGATCCTTTTGGTGAAAATGAGGAGGAAATTTATGAACATGAATTCCATTCCTATAATTGAGGAAAAAGTCTGTAGAGGATAAAGGGGTCAAGGAAGGAGAGGTTGAAGTAGACCTATATGATGAATGAAAACTTCTACTAAGGCTATATATTGTATAGAAACACATAGATAAGAAATACACAAAAATTATTTGAAACACTAATATTATCCTAAATCCACTAGTGATAATTGATTCATACTTATACATGTATTTTTAAATATATATATGAAATTATCTTAAAAACCTAAAAATGTAGGGAGGCCAATTCAATACCACACACAAATTAAAAATTCCCCTGATTCTTGTTAGACACAAGAGTATCTAGTGAAATAATACTTGGCTCATAAGACTCACTTAAGGAAAAACTCAATACTTGAAGAATTAAACCATATACTAGAAATATAGAATCCATAAAAAGTTTTCCATTATTCTTTCTAATCCCTTTATTATAGATGTACTTTATCTCTCAAAGGATCTCACAGCCCTATTTTATTTGGATCTATTAATCCCATAAGAGTTCAATGATGAAGTTTTTTTGACTAAGGTATATCATATTGAGTCTCATTCAACTAATTCACATATATTCATTCTCTTCATAGATATATACCAAGAGACTATCATTCAAAGACATATCAAAACACCTAGTATATATCTTGTAAATTAGACTACATCGATATCTATCATTCCATGATTGAAAATAGTACCAAGACTAATCTTATATGGGTCTTGTACTTTCACCAGTTTTGATATAATGAGGTTAAATTTAAACCATCTAACTTGACTATCTAAGAGTATGAAAAAAGTGAGAATAAGCCTAATTGGATGATCAATGTTAATTCCATGTTTGGTGATATCATAATAAACATTGAATTTATGGTGGTTTTTTAAGATATAACTTCCAAAATCTTTCTTGAATGGATATGGATCTAGATGTGCGTGGTATTGAACGTTTTATACCATCAAAAACTCAAGTAGTATAATAATGGAATTTTAACAGTGTTGTATGATGATAATGGTCACTTGAGTCCAAGGAATCCAAATATATAGATATATGATTTTTTAAAAAAGGGAGGGGAATTAGATCATGGTTGATAAAATTATTTAGATAAATTCCCCCAATGGTCATGATGTTAGAATTGTTAATCAATTATCCTCGCTCAGTGATGACTATGTGGTTCCCATCAAAACTATGAAGTACAAGCTTCTAATGTGGGTATTAATCAGGTCGCATAAGTCCCATTAAATAACAAACCAATGTATTTGATCATTTCTATTTTATATGATGGTATGGTAGACATCTCCATGGAGGAACTACAAAAATAGAATGAAATTACCACTATATGGTCCATGTGTATGAACCTATCCCATGAATACTATAAAAATAATTTATTTATGACTTATTTTTATTCTCATTAAAAATGACTTTAACCCTTTAATTAACTAGATATAAATCTTACAAGATGATGAACATCACAATGTTAATGATCATTCTCCCTACATTCTCTTAGTGACTATTATAGTATATAATCACAGTTATTTAAGGGAAGTATGACATTCCAATGGAGGTGAGAATTAACTTGTACCATCTTTTAAATATCAAGGTTTAAATAACACTTCTACCACATAATATATTAAGCAAAATAATGATGAAAAATAAGATCGTAGAGACACCCCTCTAAAATTCATTTATGTTTTCTCTATCACCCTCAATCATCTTATTAAAAATCATCCTGGTACATAGGAGTATTTATAGACTATGAATATTATTTACAATATATATTTTACCGAATAAGAAAAGTTAATCCTCCTTCCATAAATACCATTGAGATATCTTTGGGTGGAACTATACAAAAATTCATGGATTGAAACCAGATGTGTTTACTAATAACGAGATTTTTCTAAATGATCATCATAGAGGTAAATAGGATGTAATGAGAACCCATCCAACCCATAAAACCATGTTAGAAACTATATATGACAAAAAATCAAAGATATCTTCATTTGGGAAATTTAATACTAGAAATAGAGTTTCAATATTTTCCTCAATAGGCAGAATAATGGTAAGATCTGATTTTCCTTCATAATTTTGGATTTAAACCATCATTTTTTTAAATAATTTCTTTTTATTCCTTGTCATTGAGATATTTATTGATTAAAATATTGGTTTCCAGGCTCTCTATTTCAAGGAAATGTGTTATATATATACAATGATCTGGAAAGTCTGTTGTGATGAAGAAGACACAACCATCATGGTATTACAAGGGGTATTTTCCTATCATGTAATTTATTATTTATTATATAATTTTGTAGAAGTTATTAATGTTCTATGCACCATTAATTAATTTATATTATATGTAAAACTATAGAATTTGAGATGGATTAATTGGTGGTTAGGTCTCAATAATGTAATGTTCATATTCTCGATTTTGGAATAGTTTCCAATAATCTGATGAAATAAAATAAATAGATGAACCCCTTGAAATGTTATTTTGAGTTACATAGGGGAAACTACATGGATTTATGGTATTCCAACATTTTATTTAATCTTAAAGTTAATGTTATGAGGAATTGCATGACATGAATCATACTAATAAAGGATCTATGGGGACTCCATTGATGTCTTTCCTATATCAAAAATTTCATCTAAAACCTCATGGAATAATGATTAAATATGAAAATGTTTACAAATAAGGGAGTCTCCTCTTTGTGGGATGATGAATTTATGAAATCAATTGATGATATTAATGTTAGGCGGAGAAAAAGGGAGTGATGGAAAGAGGGGGGTGAATTGCCTTTTAAAAAGAGATTAACAAATTAAAATCAAAGTGAAAGTGCAGCGGAAATAAAGAGGCAAGACACAAAAAATTGTTAACGGAGTTCGGCCAAAACCCGGCCTACGTCTCCGCTCCCAACTCAACCGTTGAGAGATTCCTACCGCTTGCTTTTCAATGGTTTTAGCAAGAAACCCACTAGGCTTTGAGGTAGCACTAGAACCTATTACAGCTTGCTTTTGGTGGTTAAGCAAGAACCCACTTGCTTTTAATGGTTGAGCAAGAACCCACTAGCCTTCTTACAGGTGAAGGATAGCTCACCTATGACACAAGCCTTTTAAAAGGAAAGGCTTGAAGAAACCTCTTCACACCTTAGTGGTGATGTGAAACCCAAAAGAAAGAGGAATGAGAAAAGGTGTTGGGGTTTGTAGGAACAAACCCAAATTTAAAGCTCAAAAAAAATAAAACAATAAAAACCGTATATGAGAAGAAGCCTTGGGCGCCTTTGAATGATTGGAGATGTTGAAGTCCGCTTCCAAGCTTCTTTGGTGGAGCTCCTTGGATGTGGAAGTTGTTGGAGCACTTGAGGTTCCTTTGAGGGAAGTCACCGGAGGTTGGACAATTGATACAAGCGGAGAAAAAGGGAGTGATGGCAAGAGGGGGGGTGAATTGCCTTTTAAAAAGAGATTAACAAATTAAAATCAAAGTGAAAGTGCAGCGGAAATAAAGAGGCAAGACACAAAAAATTGTTAACGGAGTTCGGCCAAAACCCGGCCTACGTCTCCACTCCCAACTCAACCGTTGAGAGATTCCTACCGCTTGCTTTTCAATGGTTTTAGCAAGAAACCCACTAGGCTTTGAGGTAGCACTAGAACCTATTACAGCTTGCTTTTGGTGGTTAAGCAAGAACCCACTTGCTTTTAATGGTTGAGCAAGAACCCACTAGCCTTCTTACAGGTGAAGGATAGCTCACCTATGACACAAGCCTTTTAAAAGGAAAGGCTTGAAGAAACCTCTTCACACCTTAGTGGTGATGTGAAACCCAAAAGAAAGAGGAATGAGAAAAGGTGTTGGGGTTTGTAGGCACAAACCCAAATTTAAAGCTCAAAAAAAATAAAACAATAAAAACCGTATATGAGAAGAAGCCTTGGGCGCCTTTGAATGATTGGAGATGTTGAAGGCTGCTTCCAAGCTTCTTTGGTGAAGCTCCTTGGATGTGGAAGTTGTTGGAGCACTTGAGGTTCCTTTGAGGGAAGTCACCGGAGGTTGGACAATTGATACAAAATATGTCCGTTGGCTTCGTATATGATCCGGGTAGGTGTCCGGGGCTTCCTTGGCCTTTATTTATAGGCATGGAACCCTTGGGGAGTCTTCGGAGCCGTTGTAAAGGGCCTCGGAGCCGTTGGAGGCCAAATGGGAGTTGACTGGTCAAAGCCAACGGCTAGTTTGACTGGGCTACCGGCTGGCCGGTGCAGGGCCACCGGCTAGCCGGTGCCTTGGATGTTGAGAAGGCCTTCTGCCCAGGCAGCACCGGCTGACCGGTGACAGAGCCACCGGCTGGCCGGTGGTGAGGCAGTAGCTCACACTGTTACATCAGGTTGCCACCGGCTGGCCGGTGACAGAGCCACCGGCTGACCGGTGGAACCTGGCAGTGGGCAATGCCTCTGCCAGGTCCACCGGCTGGCCGGTGCTATCACACCGGTTGGCCGGTGGACTGAAATTCAGTCCACTTCTTGATTCTTTCTTGGGCCATTTTCTTGGCAACCTTGTGCCTATCATTCAAAAACACTTCAAACAATATTAGACAAATAATAAGGTGATTGTGATCATGAAAATCAAACAACGAGGGGAACGAGAGGTACAACAATCTCCCCCTATTTTGATGATCACAATCACCAAAACAATTAAAGTAAAAACAAAAATTAAAGGCATGCTTTTAATGAATAAATTGAAAATAAATGCTAAGCATGATCAAAAGGTTTCTCCCCCAATCAATCAAGAAATTCTCCCCCTTTGTGATTATCAAAATAGCTCGGGGCATAAAACTTGATTGAGGGAAGATTGAAAATCAAGATTTTTAAATCAATTAGAATTTTTGAAAATTGAATTGAAAAATTTGAATAACAGTTTGAATTGAAAGTTTTGAATCTAAGACAAGGTTTTGAAAATTCTCCCCCAAAATAAAAACAAAAAGTCACCGGGGATAGGAAATAAATTTTGGCCCACAGAGACTCGCCAAGAGAGATTTCTCAATCCATACTTGTCTAGTGGTGGGTCTTCTCCTATAAAACTCATCGGAATAGAAAATAGTCTTTGGCCTACCGTACCGGGCATTTTTGCAATCACACTCATAAATGAGGTGCCCGGGTTTCTTACAATAATTACAAAATTTAAAACTAGAGCTCCCCCTTACAAAAACAGTGGGTGCATGGGAGGAGGAAGCTATATTGGTGTAGCCAAGTCCATTGGTGGTTCTAGATACTCGTTGAGAACCTAAGAGTTTGGACAAATTTTGTTCACCTTGGGTGAACTTGGCTAGGGATTCCCTAAGGTCCTTAATGGTTGATTCCAAAGAATCAACATTGGGGAAATTTTGGATTTTTAGGGAGAGTTCCTACTTCTCTTTGAGAAGTTGGTCTTTTTCGGAGGAAAGCTTTTTGAAATTCTTTTTCAAAGCAACTAATTTTGACGAGAGTTCGTGAAAACCATTTTCTAATTGGTCTCGCACATGTTGGAGTTCTTCGTATGACAAATGATTGAAAGAATTAGAAGAACTAGAGGATGAGGAAGAAGAGTCAGAAGAAGTTACCTCGTGAAATGCCATTAGGCATTTTGTACCTTGGTCGCTCAAGGAGGAGGAGGAGGAGGTGGAGCTATCACTCCATGTATACGCTTTGAAATCCGTCTTCTTTTTCTTTTTCTTGGCCTTTTTCTTGCGGGATGGGCAATCGAGCTTGTCATCGCCTTTAGTACCTTCATGGGTTACTTCTAAAAGATTCCAGATATCATGAGAAGATGAGCAAGTAGAAATACGATTAAATTCATTATGGTCTAACCCACAATGAAGAGCATTCATGGCTTTGCCATCAAGCTCAAAATTTGCAATGTCTTCAGGGGTCCATTTGGATTCATCGGGAGAAGAAAGTGAATAACCATGCATGAAAATTTTAAAAATAGGATAACCAATGCTTTTAAGAAAAGTGGTCATGCGGGTTTTCCAAAAAGAATAGTCGGTTCCATCAAAAAATGGAGCACGACCCAAAGAAAAGCCTTCGGGGGCGAAAGAGGTTGAAGCCATCAAAAAAGATCTTGAATTTGAAACCGGTTAGGGTATTACTCAAATTTTTCCTCTGATACCAATTGTTGGTCGGAGAAAAAGGGAGTGATGGCAAGAGCGGGGGGGGGGGGGGTGAATTGCCTTTTAAAAAGAGATTAACAAATTAAAATCAAAGTGAAAGTGCAGCAGAAATAAAGAGGCAAGACACAAAAAATTGTTAACGGAGTTCGGCCAAAACCCGGCCTACGTCTCCGCTCCCAACTCAACCGTTGAGAGATTCCTACCGCTTTCTTTTCAATGGTTTTAGCAAGAAACCCACTAGGCTTTGAGGTAGCACTAGAACCTATTACGGCTTGCTTTTGGTGGTTAAGCAAGAACCCACTTGCTTTTAATGGTTGAGCAAGAACCCACTAGCCTTCTTACAGGTGAAGGATAGCTCACCTATGACACAAGCCTTTTAAAAGGAAAGGCTTGAAGAAACCTCTTCACACCTTAGTGGTTATGTGAAACCCAAAAGAAAGAGGAATGAGAAAAGGTGTTGGGGTTTGTAGGCACAAACCCAAATTTAAAGCTCAAAAAAAATAAAACAATAAAAACCGTATATGAGAAGAAGCCTTGGGCGCCTTTGAATGATTGGAGATGTTGAAGGCCGCTTCCAAGCTTCTTTGGTGGAGCTCCTTGGATGTGGAAGTTGTTGGAGCACTTGAGGTTCCTTTGAGGGAAGTCACCGGAGGTTGGACAATTGATACAAAATATGTCCGTTGGCTTCGTATATGATCCGGGTAGGTGTCCGGGGCTTCCTTGGCCTTTATTTATAGGCATGGAACCCTTGGGGAGTCTTCGGAGCCATTGTAAAGGGCCTCGGAGCCGTTGGAGGCCAAATGGGAGTTGACTGGTCAAAGCCAACGACTAGTTTGACTGGGCTACCGGCTGGCCGGTGCAGGGCCACCGGCTGGCCGGTGCCTTGGATGTTGAGAAGGCCTTCTGCCCAGGCAGCACCGGCTGACCGGTGACAGAGCCACCGGCTGGCCGGTGGTGAGGCAGTAGCTCACACTATTGCATCAGGTTGCCACCGGCTGGCCGGTGACAGAGCCACCGGCTGACCGGTGGAACCTGGTAGTGGGCAATGCCTCTGCCAGGTCCACCGGCTGGCCGGTGCTATCACACCGGTTGGCCGGTGGACTGAAATTCAGTCCACTTCTTGATTCTTTCTTGGGCCATTTTCTTGGCAACCTTGTGCCTATCATTCAAAAACACTTCAAACAATATTAGACAAATAATAAGGTGATTGTGATCATGAAAATCAAACAACGAGGGGAACGAGAGGTACAACAATTAAGTGGTGTCTCTAACACCTACCATTCTTGATAAAACCTGTATAGGAGAATCCTCTTTTCATATACATTAAAAAATTGGAGGGATTAATTAGTAAACATCCTTCTCATAATAGTGAAAAACAAATATCCAAAATATAAATTGAAAGTCATTGTATATTGATACCTAATACTCTAATATCAAGAAGAATTTTATTACATTTATATTTTTTCAGAAACATTTGTGACACTACATATAGATTCATGAGGTTAACTTGTTTTTCTATGTTGTTCCACTTAAATAATTCCTCAGCAATCCTATGTTATATGTATGTGTTCTATAGTTGGATATAATTATATATTTTTTCAATATCAAATTCGTATACTATATGTTTTTCAAATGGGAATCATTGGTATATTTTCAAGAGAATACATGATGACGATATTTACATGTTTTGTATGTGAAATGTAAGAGCAAATTTATGAAATACCGTGGATCAATTCCAAGATGTTTTTGAGAAATTTAGTGACCTTATTTATTAAGTTACAAACTTACATATTTCAGAAGGGTTATAAGGTTTACTATTTATGGAATGGTTTACGTTAAAATTTGAATGAGGTTTTAGAGAATAATGTATTATATTTCCATATATAGATTTATGCATATTAGATAACATTTTCAAACCATTCATTATTATAAATAAAGTCATATTAAATCAGTAATCATTAAATTTATGGATCTCATAATCTTCATAATGCTTGAAGAATGTCAAATTTTCATTTATTTATTATAATAAATAATGAAGTGAAAATTGATCAATGAACATAAAATGGTTTTTTCCTGTAAATTTTCTTTAAAATTCCTCAAATTTTAAAAAATTGGTATTGAAATAAAATTTTCATGTTATCATCATGTTTGATGATGTCAATGGCCTTTTTAATGCATCTTTTCTCTATGAATTTATGATTGTTATCGTTCCCCTAACCATATTCTCTTTCAATATCCATCAGAAATTGGTTGTAATATTTTTTTTTCCTGTCCATTTTTTTAGTACCCACCTATTTTATCCTAGGTGGAATCAACGTTATATGTTACTTTCGGTAACATTTATGTTTCCAACATTCCCTTTTTAATGTAAATTTGAGTATTATTTTTTATGATGTGGGTTTTTTTGAAAAGAAAATTCAAATATTTAACCTTTGATAGCCCTGAATAAATTCTAGGGAAAATTGATTTTAAGTGGGGTAGAATATAACACCTATAATATTTTTTGAATTATTTTTTTGAATTAGTTTAATATGTTTCAATATTTTTCACTTCACACAATAATACATTTTTTTCCTAAAAGAACTATGTTCGGATTTCATTATATAAAACACCAAGTTAATCTTGCCCCACATAAAAAACATATATTATCTCATGGTACCTTAAAAACATTGTTTGGCTTGTGTTAGACATAATGATGAGTTCCTTCAATATCCTGTGTAACAAGCACAACCGAATTTTTATGAAACTACAATATAATATTAACATAATTATTATGATATTATTATAGCTACATCCTAGACTTTGGAAAAGAAGATGTGAATAATAATAAATGAATTTTAAAAATACAATTTACACATTTTTATAAAATAAATCTTTTAGTTATCAATTGGTATAAGTGAATGTAAGAACTATTTGAAAATAAAGAAATTACTTCTCTAAGAAAACTATTTTTCTATGTACAAATTTTTTTTTATCTCAATAAATTAAACAAACCTATTTTTATTAATGTTTTAAATAAAATTTATATATTATTTCTTCAAAAAATATTTTCTATTATAGAAAATATATTTTATATGTGTAAAATAAAAAGAAATCCAATATTATGAATAGAATGATGTATTTTCCTAAAAGGTATTTTTATCACCTTTTAATGGGGAACAAGTTTTAAATATTAATTTTTACACATTTATTATTTATATTTGGAAAAATAATCTTCATTTTTAATATTTAAATATAAAAATTTACTTTTGTTGGATTTTATTTATTTTTATGAGAAACATTAATTTTAGATGAATAGTGAAAAATAGTAAATTTTTTATTACAAAATTATTTTCAATCAAATTTATTTGTATATTTCAATTATTTATGTTTTTAAATATTAATTAGATCAAATATATATTATTTAATCCAAATTAGTTTATTATAACAAATTTAACATTGATATTTAATATAAAAACATTCCAGAGATTTCATCCTTTTTACATTAAAAAATCTGGTTTCTCATCTCGTCTGTAGGATTAAATTTCAATTAATTTCTATCACATAGGTAATTGGAATTTTGAAAAATATATTGCATATTTGGAATCAGAATAATTGATAATTAATAATAATGTCAACATAGTTTTTGATGAAAAATATCAGTGAATGTAATTAAAATTAATTAGAGCGATTAAAAGAAAAATTATCTTAATAAAAGACTAATCCGTAATATTAAGTCCCAAAATGACATAAAAACTTATACAAAAAATACTTTTATGGAAATTTTTCGACCCTATACTCCATTTTCTATAATTATGACTATTATTTGAGCGATATGACATGGGAAAACGTGGGTGGAATTCCCTCTTTTAAAAATTTACAAGAATGCCACTCCTCCTCCACTATAAAAATGTACTCACTCCTCCCACTTATTCACACATCTCAAGACCATTATATCGACAAAAATATTCTAAAATAATGTCCCAAAACCCCTACCTTATTCTTATAAGCCCTCATTTGGAAAAAATCTGACCAAATAATCCCTCAATTTCAAGCCAAAAGGAGTTACTCAATGAATATTCAACATCCTTCCACAAGATCTTTTGTATTATTCTACCTCTACATCTCCTAAAATATTCTTATTACATGATTATATAATAAAATCAGTATCATAACTATACCTATATGTTTTTATTCTATGTTTTATCCCTACACTTACGCACACTTCAATCAAATGGGTTACAAACTTACCATTCTTGTGAATGGCGGACTACAACCTCCCAAAATGATGTTGTTCGTGTTTATTTCACTACCTATCATGGTTTATAGTTATGATGGAATCTATTTTTTATATTATATATATTATATTTATTATATATATATATTCTTTTGTAATTATTATATAGCACATACCTTCATGATTACCATTTTGTGCAAATAAAATAACTTCGTCTGTGGATGTTCAACCACCTCCTCAAAGAGATGTGATTTGTTCAGACTTTACATGGAATGTATTAAGGATGGTATTTTTTAAATTATATGATATATATGAAAATATAATGATAAATTAGTTATATTATATATATACACATATATTTCCTTTTGTTTCATTCATTCAACATGAAAATCAAACGGAAACAACCTTGATGCATTCTTACGGTCTACTAGCTCCATGAACAGTGTTTTCTATTTCATACTTAGATCCTTAATAGATTATTATAAATATTTTTAAAATTAATATATTTTATATTTATATATATTTATATATTTTTTAATTAATTACATCATGATCTATGTAATACAATCATGAATGATAAGTCAAATAATATAAGAAAAACAAAATGAATATTAACCAAAACGTAACATTAACAGTGAGTTGTGAACAAGAAAGAAATATAAATTTATAAAAATTACTATATTAAATTAGATATAATAATATGGTTCTATGGTAGATTTATAATAAAATTATATTTATTATACAAGATTATTGAATGTGTATGAATAAATTCAAGACATAAGGTAATTGTTTTCTCGTCTCTCTTTTATTTTTCATGAGACACAAGCCATGGTCACCACTTATTTCTTATATGTGGTTTGTTTATTCCATTTTATTTATTATATTATTAATATATTGAAATTTAATGGTATTTACATATCCTTTTTATGATCTTTCTTTCATGAGGTTTATGTTTAAAAAGTTACCAAATTGGTAGCATAAATTTGTCTCAATTTGACTTATCTGAGACACATGATATGTTATGCACCTATATTCTTTTACAAAGTGTATATACTTAAATTTTAAATGTTATATCATTATCCCCATTATTTTAATGTTATTTTAAGATTAATTTATTTCATTTTCTTATATAGGGAGTACAATTAAAATTTAAAAAGTGGTATGACTATTGAAACAATATCATTATTTATCAGGATTTTTTATGATTATGATTCCATTAATGAAATATTATGATCCATATCTCAATAAATATAATTAATTTTCTTATACTTTGGTTATTAATTATATATTAATTTATTAGAACATTTTTTACTCTTTAGTACATAATATAATATATAAAGTGTTTTTAACAATGTCTAACTTTAACTATATCTTCGGTTGAAAATCATTATTATTTAAAAACCATTTATTCTAAAGATATTTACAATATTATTTTATAGGGTATTAAAGGAAAAGGTTTTTAAAAAAGTTTTCATGAATTCTTTATATGTTTTCAGTGTAATTTCAATAAAAATTGTTTTCTAAATGATTTCAAGATTCTTTTATAAAATTTCATGGAAAAAGGTTTTCAAAATTATTTAAGGTATTATTTATAAGTTTTCAAAGTATTTTAAATGAAAAAGTTTTGAAAAAGTTTTCAATATTTATTTATAAGTGTTCATGGTGTTTTAAATGAAATTCTTTACAAAATATTTTTAAGCTTCTTTATAAGTTTTCATGTAAAATGTATTTCAAAAGGATTTGAATATTTTATTATAATTTTTTAAAGGAAAATATTTTCAAAATGTTTTCAAATATTACTTTATATGTTTCAACAGTTTTTCCAATAATATGGTTTTGAAATGTTTTTAAAAAAAAAAAATCAAATAACAAAGGATAAATTTCTTATTAATTTTTTTAAAAATATCTTTCCAAATTATTTCCCACCTAACATAACATATGTTGTTGAAACTCATTCCATTCTTGGGAAATGATCCAAATGCTCCATTCATATTCTTTCCCTGAATGGATTTTGTATTGATGGAATGATTTTTATGAAACCTGATTCTTTTCATGGGATATTATTTTATTAAATTATTATCAAACTTGTCTCTTTTCCATAGGTTATGATATGATTAGATGTTCATGATACCCATTTTATTCCCTGGATTATGATATGATGGTTTATGCACTTTTGGTGCATGTATGTATGATTTCATTATGAGAAGGGTGGGACCTATATATTACTTCAATAAATTAGGTAAATATTTATATCTCATGATAAATACATGGCTAAAATGATGAGTGAAATCATTTTAGTAAATGAAATTATCCGTTAAGATGGTCTTGGGAGTGAACCATGACTACTATGATTTCCATGAGAGTGAACCATGACTAACAAGATGGTATGGGTGTGAACCCATACTACTAAGATTTCCTTGGAAATGATTCCTTAACTAATATGGAAATAATTTTATATGATTATGTTTCTACCACAAATTCTACATCGAATTCTTATGTTATTATTTCATGGATTATGAACTAATTACCTTATAAATTTCTCTGTAAGAACTAAAAATATTTATTCCATGAATCATGTATATGATATTTGATATGCATTTTATGATATTTAAATTTTATTCTCCTAGTCTCATATCCTTATTATCATGTTATTATTATGTATCTCCTTTGATTACCCTTACCGAGAATCAGATATAACCCATTTCTTATGCTTCCATTCCCCAGGTTATGAAGAATGGTTTTATGTAGATTTAATAATGGGGATGATCTGTTTGGGAAACATTGAATATCTTTCACCATGTTATAATATTTTGTTATATGTATCTAAATACACTAAAATATTATGGTCATTGTGAATTTATTTTTATAATATGCTTAATTTTCATCTTAATTGATGTAATATCAATGTATGTTAAGTTCATGTTGCTATAAAAACATTAAGCGTTTATGGATAGAAACCCATCATTCAAGATCATTCTTGATGAACAAAATTTAACCAATTAAAATTAAAAAAATTTTCATTAGAAAGGGAAGAATTCAAGGTTGGATATATGGGAATTTACTTCATATATCCATCCAAATAAGGAACCATTTATGAATAACTTCTAGAAGGTCCCTTCGATAAGGACTTGAGTAAATCCCCCCTTATTGGAAGGAACCCACAAACACTATTCATAAAGGGAGACCATATAAAATCAATTTTTCATGTCCATTGTACCTATGTTTTATGTGAACTATAAATCTTCACCAAACACATTTGTTTTATATTATGGTGGGGATTTATAATGTGTTTTGGTGCCACTTTTCAATGGTACTAGGTCAAAAATCATTTCTTCTATTCATAGAAACTTTATAGAGAGACCTAATTATTCTTATACATCTCACCATAATGGAATTTATTTCACTAAGATCACATACCTAGTCATAATCATCCCAAATAACCTTCTTTGATCATATTTTCTATGTTAAAAACCCCTAAATCTAATTATTTTAATGCCTCCTCCATAACCAATTAAGATACATGTTAATGATATGAAAAGTAACATACACCAAATTCATCCTATATTTATTTGAAAATAGTCATCTCCTAGTAAATCCTCCCTTACTAATAGAACCATATGGTAATCACAATAATGAATTTCTATTATAATTTGGTCCCTATAACAAGTACTCTGGTGAAATCTCCTATGGATCAACATGCTCATCTAGTTTACCTCACATGAAAAATCTAATCTTCCTAAGAACCTAGTTTATTTCTATTTTCTATTCAATAATCTAGATATTTGAACATGGTAATCCCACTATATATATTAACTGAAACCCTTTATTCACCTAACAAAACTACTGGATTAGGAATCTCTAGAATGTATTTATTCATGTTTGACTAGCCATGGGTCGAGCAATTTATTTATAAGAAACACAAGTATTATTATTCATAGGAATGTCTACGACTTCCTACTATGTTTAATCCCCAATCATTCACTCATTAGTGATCTCATCCATGGGTTCACTAAGTAATCCATACCCCCATATGGGAAATCCATGCATAAGATTTAACTCATCCTCATGGGAACATATCCCCTATAAAACATATGTCAATGGTCCATATTTCCTATGAGTCATCTTTTATCAATGGGATATATTCCCTATGAATCCTTATTCATTATAATGCTATAAATACTTTGATAAAAACTTAAATGGTTTCCTTCCATGAATGCATTAATAGATTATCTCTTATTTAGCTGTTGATCTAAATGATTTACCCCAAAAGGTTATCTATACATAAGTCCCATACTAACCATTGTTACAAACATTTTACCTTGTAGTAATAAAAAAGTGAATTTAAACTAAGTAGTGTACTCCTTAATATATTTCATTGAACTCTATGGTTTTTCAAGAAAAATTCCCTTAAACTGTGAAACTGAAACTACAAGGAATTTGATTCTTGTTAATCTGGTAACTTTAGAGGCCTCATAAGGGATCAATAATAACACCAAATTAATCATTTTAAGATAACATTATAGGGTGTGACATGTACCATCAATTTTACATGAACTATTTTGGTTATAATTATACTCATAAGGACATATTTTAATCCCCTATCATAATAAAAATCCTTACATCACAACACCCACCTCACCCTCAATATAAATTAATTATATATTTATAAGTTGTTGGGAATTAATCTGTAGAATACTCACCATGTAAAACAAATAAATATTGATAATGATATATATATATATATATATATTCTTACATTGGAGAATTGTTTCTATTAAAAAAACATGGTGGAATTTAGTCCCAAACATGGATTTTTTTTATGATTTTAAAATATGTATTAAATCAAATTGTGATTCCTTAGGTAGAAAATAATTCACACATAAAATGGGTGAAATGATCCAGAACTTTTATACACTCAACCAATGTGCAACCCCAATAACCCCTGGAAATGTTCCAATAACCAACTATATTAGGTAAATTGGAAAGTATCGACTCAAAATGAACATAACTATTTTAGTGTACTCAAGATAGAATATTGAAATTAAAATTAATCAATTACCGTAAAAGATATTGATTTAAAATGAACCTTCAATTGATATATTTAACTAATTGGTTTCTTGTTTGTTGTTTTTAACCATTATAGGACTTTTTATAACCCTTCCAACAATCACTTCAATCAAAATATGTAATTATCAAGTATATCATAAAATTCCAAGATACTGGGAGAGAGAGAAAACCATTAAGGACCTTCTCATGCCACAACTCATCATTAAATACCATAATCGCTGTATGTAAAAACCACAGCTGGGTTTGTGGGCTTGCTATAAATGTGTATGCTTTTATATACACAATATATTTACTACATGGTTATAAAAACCCTAGTGAAGTTATACTTCATCAAATGTTTTATTACAACCATGGAGGTTTCATGAAATAGAGTCTATGTTATGATACCCCATTGGACATCACATAAATGAAGGAATGTGATCATGACCTTAGTTTCTACCTCATCATAAAACTTCTTTAGGATCCTATCCCAGATCACTGTAATAGTTTCCTCCCTCATCATAGGGAGACCGAGGAGGTTGTATCTTACATCCCCAATGCAACTAAAAAGTTACTTGTTGGGTTATTTCTATCCACCACCAAAAAAATCTATATCATATGGCCTCGTTTCCTCATGGATGTATAAGTAGACCACCCAAGAGATCCTAGATATGTTCATACAAGCCATGAAATCAAGTAAGAGGTATTTAATTTGGTGGAAAACCATCCTAGAATACTCTATATTCTTATTCACATTGAAGAATACCATCATCATATTATAGATGTAACAGAAGAGTAGGTTTAAATACCATATCAATTATTACACACCATCCAACATATCATGAAAACAAAATAGGATACTTAATGGAATATTATAACAACCATCAGTGGGTAATCTCAAATTCATGTTCCCACCAATATTAGGGGCACATAAAAATATCTTAATAGCTACTTATAGTCATGCCTATATTCTAAATACTATTCTGGTAGATCACCAACATACATAGAAGAAGAATGAAGACTAGGGTGAGGATTATATATTCATTCCAACATGATGTTGCTGTCATATTTTAGTATCCACCTTGGAAGAGTATCATATCCCTATCCTTGCTAATATAGTTCATTAGCATACCCAAATAGTCACTCAGGGGTAAGCTCATATCTTTAACCCTTGATAAAATTTCAATAACATGTACTACTTACAACAGATTATGAATCATATATGTTTACCAACACTTATAAATCCCATTGATATATTCATGTGGTGCTTATTGTGGAGGATTACCATATACTAATCCTCCCCTAAGAATCTAATTATCATATTTCGATAGTTATTGATGACCATAAGTAAGCCTGCATCCATATTCCTATTAATACTTTTGCAGTATTTTTGTATATTCATGTAGCCATATAATAGAGGTGTTGATATAATATGAAGATAGATATTATATATCCATATATGTTTTCTATAAAAGAAGTATTTTATTTTCATTACATGAATCCAATCTGGATTTTGGTTCTGGCCTTGGTTTCTCAAACATGAATACCTTGAAGATCTCATAAATGGAATCATATAACTATAAATAAAACTAATATTTCTACCATAATATATATTAATATTCTATTTAACCTTCAATGTATTTCAATAGTAGATAAATAAATTTATAACTCATCATTTATGGGAGTAACTGACAATTGTTATGGAGGTCTTATCCATAATAATGATATCAAAAACTATAGATTCCATCTATATAGTCAATACACTGAGGTCCACCCCATTAAAAAATGATTATAAACCATAGATTTACTATTCATGTTTCATGTATCCAAATTCTACCCAACAATATAAATATTTATAGGAAATAAGATCCACATCTCACTATTTGACTAGTAGTTTTCAACCAAAATTTCATCTCTATGGATTCCATGCGTCCTCTCTATGGTGGTAATTAAAGAGGTCCTACTTAGAATGGAATCTCATAATGTTAAAATGTTTCTTCCCACTTCAAAACAATTCCATTAAATCACTCACAATGAGAGGCACTTTCAAGTGATCTAGGTATACTGCACTATGTTCCCCATCACTGATTGGAGATATCTTATTATTTCCGAATGATATCCAGAGTTGGTGTTTAACATGGGAAACTGAATAGGATAATGGAATTTTATTTGAAATTGGGGAGAATATAGAAAATTTAATTCCACATGATGAATAATTAGGTAAATGACTATTTTTGTAAGATCAATATGAATAATCTCTCTAATAAGATGAAGAATACAACATCATTATATTGGCAGATGATGGGAAAAAATCCCTCAAGGTAACATTGCAGTATTTTTGGTTTGATTGTGTTTGTTGACAAAGAGGGTTTTTATGATATTTTGTGGAGTCTATAGAGTTTGTTGAAATGGTATATTGGAAAAGATCCAAGACAATGCAATGTATTCCCTATAAGTAGTACTAAAAATTGCATACACAAGGTTTTGATATATCCCAATTTTTTGTAAAATTTTTGGGGTCCAAAATTTAGAGTTTGGATAGAATCAAGAAAAGTTTATTTCCATGAAGTACTTATAAAAAATGGAAAAGGAATAATTTTCATGAATATGGGTTTCAAAAATGGTATTTCATGATGGATTAAAGATTTTGATGTTGAGATCAGTAAGTATGATGAGCATCACAAATGGATAATGTGAGTAGCATCACGGTGGCACAAAGAGTTTGATGTTGATCTTCATGACAATGACATGCCTCACAAAAAAATTATTTTCTTGAAGCATCAAGAAAACTGGAACTTTGCAGTGGAAAAGAGGGAGCATCGTGAAATGGTAATGATATGGATAAAAGGTTTTGGAATCGGTGTAAATTCTTATAAAAGGAGTTGCTCTACCAATTAGGGAAGATTCTAGTGATCCAAATAGTTCCTTCCACTGATGAGTGATTCTTATTCATTAAGAAAATTTTCAATAAATGTCGATGATGACTCTCCTAGGATCATCATTTATTGTAGTGAGAAGGTGAATATGCATAGAATTTATATTCTATGAAGCTATACTAAGAAGGAAAATATTAATTAATATCATGATTTATTCCTCAATTGATATTTAGAGGGAGAGAAACCCTCTTATAACTCTTATGAGTAAATTAATCTCACAACTCAATTTATATCATTCAATATAATATGAATCCATATCATAGATAACAAATAATATGTGGCTTTTGTAAAAACATTAAATGAAGACTCATATTCCGAAAGTTTGGTTTGTGGTGAATCCCATGGTGAAGGTGTGTTTATTGAGAATCAAAGGAGAACTCTATATTTTTGAGTTTCTATGAACACCATACTACCACCCCTCGAGGAGCTCTGACCAATTAGAAATGGAATGGAGGGGAAAAATCTTCATCCTTCCCTCTACCTAAAATTGTTTACCACCATCTATCAAGGAATAATTTTTCCTATATGAATCTAATATGTGGAATCCAAAATGACTTGATGATTAATTAATCTAACGAAATATTTTTTACACATTGAATGACATATAGAGAAAAAAATATTTATCCTACATTAAATTTCATTCATATAGAAGGATTTACTCTGCCCATTAGGTAAGATTTTAGTGATCCAACTACCTATGGGTCTAGAATATCTATTTATCTAACTCCAACTACAAAAAAGTATCAATAATCTCATCAAATGTGGCAGAATACATAACCACTCCCCTTGAGCCACTACATGAAAACTCAGACTAGATATTAACAACATTCACAAGAGATCTGACTTCATCAGACTCTGGAAACTACCTCCACCTATGCATTGGATACATTGATATTTCCCAAGGGATATTGTGACTCCATCATGTCCCATGTCATGTGAATGGAATTCAAAGAGCGGTAACATATACCAATTATTTTGGAATGGAATTCATATATCATGTGGGTCGATATTGTTGAGCAAAGTATTGTTTTCAACAATGTGTATTAATGTTATTTAAAGGGGGAGATTATTGAAAATAATACTCTATCTCTTTATGATAATTTTGATGCTCACAAATACCCTTAGTTATTTTCTAATGATTTCACTTAGTATTTTGCAGGAGATTATTAATTTATTTTACTCTTGAAATAACAAGAATTTATTACTTAGCGCGGAATTTGTTTTAGCGTGTTCTGGAATCACTGTTCATACCCTACGTGGATAAACGTAACGTAAGGATGAAAAGCGTGTATACTTTTTGAAGTATGATAAAAGTATGGTTAAACAACCATACATTTTTCATAAAAGTATGGAAGCAGAACATTACGTTTGGAAGGAACCTTACGTTTTGTTATCAGCAAAGTATGGAAGGTGAACCGTACATAAATTCCAAGTGATACGTTTGTTTCTCAAAAGTATGGTTCATTAACCTTACTTTTGTAAACAACCATACATTCTTGGAAAAGTATGGATCAAGTAAAAGTATGGATCTTTTACCATACATTTGAATGATGAAGAAAAAGTATGTATGATCAACCCTACGTTTGTTATCAACCCTACGTTTGAAGACTATGTTATTAACCCTAAGTTTGGAAGCCACATCATCAACCTTATGTTTGGCATCGGAATTTTTGGCAGAGGGTTTTTATGTACAATGATCAGTAAGCTGATTTCTGGGCGGCTTTCAAGCCGGATTTAAAGTCATTTTTTAAATTACGAATTTGACTGATTCAAAGCCATTTTATTAATGGATTTAAGATCGAATTAAAAGGATATTTTTTATGCCGAGTCTTAAGGGATGTTATGACTTCTATGTAAATTCAAATTTTTGAATATCACGAATCAGAAGGCGACTTTTATGGATCTAAACGTGTAGGAGATATGATTTATTATTTATGCTCTCTCTGAAACACAAAAAATGTATGATGAGGTAATAGATCTATTATTAAAAAGTGGAAAATAGAGATTGCAACTATTCACGATTAATCTACTGATTCAACAGGAGCGTAAAATCTTTGTTTGTTCAAGTAGAAGGAACTCGATAGAAGATTCACCTGTTCTACATCGAATATCTACTGTGGATCTACTACTTCTGAGGTTGTGAACTATATCTCTATATCTACTACAACGGGATCAACTCAGAACTGCTTCATCTTGAAGATCAATATTTCTAGAGTCTTTGATCCATCTATGGTCAATTGCATTCTATTGCAATTGTGAAGATCAACTGGAAATTTCTTTCTGAAATTTTTTATTCTTGAATAACCAGCTTCTCATTCTAAGCTGTGTAGGTTCGTGTTTGAACCAGAAGGATTTGTTTTTCCTTAAATTGTAAAGGTGTCAACTGCCTATACTCAGTTGTGAATCGGTCTGTGGAAAAGAGGACCAGATAGTGAAAATCATCAAGCTCGTGGAGTAGAGCGTTGGTGGAGTGGACTAAGGGATTTCTGTTCCCCAAACCACTATACATCTTCGTGTTCTTGTTTTTACTTTTTCCACTGCATGATAAAATCCGATAAAGTATAAAGGACAGAACTCGTTCAAGAAAAGAGCTATCGGAAAAATTGCAAAAGACACAATTCACCCCCCTCTTGTGTATAATCTATAGATTCAGATCCAACAATTGGTATCAGAGGAGGAGATTCTGACAGAGCCTTAGAAAGCTAGAAGCATTTAAGGATTATTCAACAGATCATTATGACTGATACAAGAGAAGGGATGTTGATGGTTAGAGCACCATATTTTAATGGATACAACTATGGTTGCTGGAAATCGTGTATGCTAATATATCTGAAAAACCTCGGATATAGAGTCTATTCAAAGATTCTGACTCCTTATGAAATTCCTGAAAATCCTGAGGCATGGAGTGCTGCTATAGAGGCAGAGTACGATATGAAATCGAAGGCTGTGAATGCAATTATTTGAGGTCTAGGACCAGATGAATTTAACCGAGTATCTCAGTGCCCGACATCATATGAGATGTGGAAAACAATAGCTGTGACATATGAAGGAACAAATAATGTAAGGAAAATGAGATATGCAACTGCAAAACTGAAATTTGATACTTTCAGAATGATTGAAGGTGAGAGCATTAACCAAATTAATGGGAGATTGACAGAAATTTTCAATAACATAACTACTCTAGGAGAACCTATTAAGCAGGAAGATCAAGCATTAAAAGTACTGAGAGTACTTCCTACTAGATGGAATGGTATCTCTGCTGAAATCAGATAATCAACACCTGTCAAAGATCTAACTATGAGAGAGCTGATTGGTACACTGATGATGTATGAAGCTGAAATGCAAGATGAAGCTAATGAACATAAAGTTCTTATCAAAAGAGAAGATACTTCGTTGAGGGTAACTTCACTAAAAAATAATAGAAATATGAAGAGCAAATAACTCAAAGCCAAATCAGAAAGCTCTGACTCATCCAACTCAGATGAAGAACTGGATCAACTAGCCAGAAAATTTAGAAAATTATACAGCAAGAAAAGAGGCTTCAAAAAATCCTTTAAGGGAGATAATAAGGAAGTGAGATGTTATGAATGAAAAAAGATGGGACATATCAGACTAGATTTCCCACAAATGAAGGATGCACAGAAAAAGAAATTCTTCAAAATAAATGACTTTGAGCAGAAAGACAAGAAAGCTATGAAAGCCACTTGGAGTGTATCTAAAAACTCTAATAGATCTTCTGATTCAATCTTAAGGAAAGAAGAAGTCAATTAAAAGGAAAACATGTGTTTCATGGTAGAAACTGATGAGGTAAACTCATATTACTACTCTAAATGACATTCTGAATCAAGCTATGCAAATAAAAAACTAGCAGCCTACTGCAATATGCTTGAAGAAAGATATGACTCACTATTTAAAAAACATAAGTCACTAAAAAATATACATAAAGCCATTTTAGATGAAATAGATACAATGATGAAACAATATAAAGAATTAACTGATAAATACAATTCGATTAACACTAACTACATTAATTTTGAATCAAGAATAAAAACACTACAGGATGAAGTAGAATCTTACAAACAGGATGAATTGGTTTTTACAAAAGGATAGAATTCATTAAATGAAATTCTTGGAAAAACTGTCATTAAAAAGGAGAGATTTGGAATTGGCAGTAAAGGAGAAAAACCAAAGCTATATAAAATTTATTTTGTTCCTAGCTCTAAAAATCTTAATTGTAATTTTTGTGGGGCAAAGGGACATGTAGCTAAAAACATTTTCTTAAGAAAACCTCAAATTTGTGGTATTAAGAAAGCCAATATTTCAAAAGACTTATATGATTTAGCTAATTTTAAAAGAACAAAGCAAATCTGGATACCCAGATCATTGCTAGCTAACACTCATGGACCCAACAAAATATGGGTACCAAAGCAATTTGTTTGAATGTATTTGCAGGTAGCAGGTCACCAGAGAAGAAAAGATATATGGTACATGTACAGTGGATGCTCAAGACATGTGAGTGGAAACTCATTGAATTTTTCTTCACTCACTCAAAAGGAAGGATGACTTGTCACATTTGGTGATAATGCCAAAGGAAAAATCACTGGCATTAGAACAGTTGGAGATCCAAAAACACTCTCAATAAACAAAGTACTTTATATACAAGGACTAAAACACAATCTGATAAGTATCTCTCAACTTTGTGATGATGGATATACTGTTGATTTTACTAACAATTTCTGTACTGTTTTTAAAGATAAACTGTTTAAATTTAAAGCACCAAGAACTAAAAATGTCTATACTTTGGATTTAAATTCCTTGTGTAAACAACAAGTAAACTTCTTAACTACTAAATTAAGTGAATCCTGGATCTAGCATATAATACTTGGTCATTGAAATGTATATGGTTTACATAAGTTATCTAGGAAACATTTAGTTTCTGATTTACCTTATCTCAAATTTGAGAGTGACAGATTTTGTGATGCATGTCAACTTGGAAAGAAACACAAATCATCCTTCAAATCTGTTAATAAGGTTGCTACATCTAAACCTCTAGAACTTATTCATATGGATTTGTTTGGACCTTCAAGAGTATCAAGCTTAGCTGGTAAATCATATGTATATTTTTTAGTTGATGACTATTCAAGATTTACATGGATTTTCTTTTTGAAATTTAAAAATGAAGCTTTTACTTTATTTGAAAGTTTCTGCAAATCTGTTCAAAATGAAAAAGGTTTCAATATAATCTCATTAAGAAGTGATCATGGTAGAGAATTTGAGAATCTGGAATTTAATTTCTTTTGCTCAAATGTGGGTATTAAACACACATTTTCTGCACCCAGAACTCCTCAACAAAATGGGATTGTAGAAATAAGAAATAGAACAATTCAAGAAATGGCTAGAACTATGTTAAATGAATATAGCCTACCTATATATTTCTGGGTAGAAGCTGTGAATACAGATTGTTATATAATTAATAGAGTTTTAATTAGACCTATTTTGAAAAAGACATCCTATTAACTATGGAATAACAGAAAACCTAAAGTAAATTACTTTAAAGTTTTTGGATACAAGGTTTATATCTTAAACACCAAGGATAATCGTGGTAAGTTCGATCCAAAATCTGATGAAGGTATTTTCTTAGGATATTCTGCTACCTCCAAAGCTTATAGAGTTTATAATAAGAGGTCAAGGATTGTTGAAGAATCAGTTCATGTGAAATTTGATGAATCTGATCCTTTTGAGAAAAGGACAAAACAAATGGATGAACTTGACTCTAATGATAACATGAGACTTGAGAATTTAAAGAATGATTTTGAAAATGATATAAAAGAAATTCATTCCATTTAAGAGGAACATGATACTGAAGAACCTTTAAATATTTTACCTAGACAGTACAGAACCCTAAATAATCATCCTTTAGAAACTGTAATAGGTAACTTAGAAACTGGTGTTCAAACTAGAAGAAACTTAAAAAACCTAGTGGAATTCTCTGCCTTCCTATCTCAACAAGAACCCAAGACTATAGAAGAAGATTTAGATGATGAAAGATGGGTAATAGCAATGCAAGATGAATTAAACCAGTTTAAAAGAAATGAAGTTTGGGTTTTAGTGGAAAGACCTAAGAATTATCCTGTAATAGGAACCAAATGGGTTTTTAGAAATAAACAGGATGACCAAGGCACAATAACTAGAAATAAAGAAAGATTAGTAGCTAAAGGATATAATCAAGAATAGGGAATAGATTATGATGAGAATTTTGCACCTATATCTAGGTTAGAATCCATTAGAATCTTTTTAGCCTATGCATCTTATATGAATTTTAAATTATTTCAGATGGATGTCAAATCTACCCTTTTAAATGGATATTTAATGGAGGAAGTTTATGTCGAGCAACCTCTTGGTTTTGAAAACTCTAAAAAACCTGATTCTGTTTTTAAACTTACTAAATCTCTTTATGGCCTTAAACAAGCACCTAGAGCTTTGTATGAAAGATTAATTTCTTTTCTTTTGAAAAATGATTTTACTGTTGGTATGGCAGATCCAACACTATTTAAGAAAATTGTGAAAAATAATGTTTTATTGGTTTAAATTTATGTTGATGCTATAATCTTTGGATCAACTAATAAAACTCTTTGTCATGAATTTTCAAAATTAATTCAAGAAGAATTTGAAATGAGTATGACGGGAGAATTAAATTTCTTTTTGGGTCTTCAAATATTTCAAAAAGATTTTGGAAATGTTTTAAATCAAAGCAAATACATTACTAATTTACTTAAGAAATTTGGACTTGAGAACAAAAAGACATTTACAAATCCTATGTGTACTAATATAAAACTTGATTTGGATTAAACTGGAAAATCAGTTGAAAACAAGTTATATAGAGGTATGATTGGTATCTTGTTATATCTTACTGCTAGCAGACCAGATATAATGTATTCAATATGTCTTTGTGCTAGATTTCAATCAAATCCTAAAGAATACCATCTAACTGCTGTTAAAAGAATTTTTAGATATTTAAAAGGAACTTTTTTTGAATCTCTTCTTTATCCTAAAACTTCTGATTTTAATTTGATTTCATATTTAGATGCTGATTTTGGAAGTTGTAGATTAAATAGAAAAAGTACATCAGGTACATGCCACTTTTTAGGAAAATCCTTAGTATCATGGTCTAGTAAGAAACAACATTCAGTTTCCCTGTCAACAGCTGAGGCAGAATATGTTTCTGCTGGCAGTTTCTATGCACAAGTGTTGTGGATGAAAAACACTCTTATGGACTTTGGATTGAATTTTAATAATACACCTATTTTATGTGATAATACGAGTGTAATTAATATTTCAAAAAATCTTATTAGTCATTCTAGAACTAAGCATATTGATATAAGGAATCACTTTTTAAGAGATCATGTTATTAAAAAGGATATATTTTTAGAATTTATAAATACTGAAACTCAATTAGCAGATAGTTTTACTAAACCTCTTCCCACTGCAAGGTTTGATTTTATTAAGGGGGAGCTAGGTTTATTTAATTTTAAATAATTTTCTTTTTTATTTTTGTTTTTGTAAATTTTATTTTATTTATTGAATACTGTTTAATTATTTCTTTCTTTTGTCGTATAAATTTTTATTTTATTTTTATATATATGTAATGATGAGTGATTACATGGGAATCAAGGCTGTCAGAGTCTTTTCGACTTATAAACCCTTTCACTTCTATCTAAACCCTTTCGAAATCCAAAAATTGAACTTCCTATTCTGAAACCCTACCCTTTGAACTTATGAAACCCTAACCTTCAATCCTTCAGAGACTCTCGCAGCAATGGTAAGGACTAAAAGATCCAGTGAGGCCGAGCCAAGCAATGCCAAGAGACAACGCACTGAGGGAAGAAAAATCTTACAAGGAAAGGTAATCGATCTCGATTGGTTGTTTCAGACAAATCTTTTGTTGAAGTAAGCGTTGTCGTTCTAGAATCTTGAACAGATTTTCAATAGTGAAAATACATAATTTCTATATGAAGTTGAACTTAGACACTTCTACAAATCTGTAAAGTTTAGTCTGGGAGATACCGAATATAGTATCATGGCTAAAATAGAGGACAGAGATTTCTCAATTTCTTCAGTAGAGATTAGTCAGATTCTCAACTGTCCTCATGAGGGAGTTTTTCATTTTTACTTGAAGAATATAGGAGATTCTGTGCATAAATCCGAAGAAATTATGTCTTTTCTTTTTGGTACCAAGATAATAAAGAAAATGTTTGTTAAGGATTTGGAGCCTGATCAAAAGATTTTGATAAAATTTATTCAGACCAGAATAGCTCCACGAATGGCAGAAATAGAGAAGATTTTTTACCCTGATATGTATCTAATTTTTCTCTTACTAAGTGATATTAGGTTAAACTTTCCAAGATACATGATAAGGTATCTCAATTATTGATATCAAAGCGAGGCCAGGATGAATTTCTATCCCTTTGGTAGATTTATTTCTAAGATGCTGTTTAAGAAAGACATGGTGAGATTAGTGGAAGCTAGAGTTAACTGTCATCACAGTAACACATTTAATGCTGGAACTTTGAGGAAAGTTGGTTATTTCTGGAGCACAATTAAAGGAAAGATTTTGCCAGTAGGAGATGACGAAGACTCAGAGAGTGGTCAGGATCAACTTGCTAAGTCCAAGGATGGACAAGCTGAATCCAGAGTCAGCAATGTAGCAAGAAGAATTCGCTTTGAGGTGACAGATGTTGAGGAAGACATAAGCCAAGAGGGACTTAATTCAAGAAGAACAAGACCAGTAAATGAAGAAGTTACTTCCACTGTTTTGGAAACTCCACCAGAACCTTTAATTTATTATTCTTTTGTGAGATAAGATGTTGCTGATAAAACCATGAAAGATGTTACTGAGAGAACGACTCCGGTAGAGAAATCAGGAGAACAAGAAGAAGCTCAAAGGGACAATCAGGAACAGATTGTTGCCGATGTTGACGTTGCACTTCAATAGGAACAAGAGATGGAGGTAGTGCATGGTGAAGAAGTGGCCAGACCTGAGGAAACTTCCGCAAATATTATTCTTGAAAACCCAATAGAAGGCATAGATGCTGATGTTTGTGATGATGTTTGTGATGAGCATGTTTCTGAAGCTCAAATAGAGGTACTTCAAGAGGATTTTTCTGTGGAGGAGTTTGAAAACTATATGGAAAAATCTATGGACCAACCTTCTCAGGACAAAGAAAAGGAGAAATCTGATGCTGAATCATTGTGTTTGGTATTGCTGGATCAACCTGAGAATGTGAATCAAGAACAGGGTGCATCTGATTCAAGGAAAGAAGAAGTTGAAGAACTGTACAGAAAAGTATCTCAGTTGGAATCTGAGAATGCTTCTCTTAGAAATGCTTTAGACTTAGAACATTTTAAGTTTAAAAAGCTGAAGGAGTGTACAGTTTCAAGGCATGAAGTTGAAATGTTTAAAGAGGATATGCTAACAGCTGTTTCTCAATTAAAATATGAAATGGTTATAAAGTCAGATTTATCAGATCTGAATTTATTTATGGAGAATCAATTTTCATCAGTTGCAAATAATGCAGTTAGTAGTTCAGGTACTTCACCGGACTTAATCAGAAGGTTTTAGGCTATCACAGCTGCAATGAGAAACACGAATGACAGGATTCAAGATCTTCAATGTAACAGTGCTCCTCTGTCAGTGTTGCTGGACAATCAGAAATTCTTAGTGGATCAACTGACATCTAGTGAGCCATCAATAAGAATTTTGTTAAATCAATTATCAGAGAAGCTGTCAGTATTTGTTGAAAAAGAGTAAAGGATGCATGAGTTTTTCAGAGTCAATTTAATTGAGTATATTCATATGACTCAAGAGAACAAAGATCTCATTGTCAAGCTTGGAGATGGGATGATGAAGACACTTCAGGAGCAGTTTATAGAAATCAAGTCTGCAATTTAGAGGAGATAGACCCTGTTGCCTATCTTACCCAAACCTTGATTCTTGTGTATATCATTGTCATGTATATACTACTGTTTTTGAATGAAATTTTTTCTTCATTGTTTATTTGTCTCTTTATTTATTTGTTTTACTAATTTTATTTTTAATATTCCAGTACTCCAGATTTAATTATTGATAAAAAGTTTGTAAAAGCATTTACTAAAAGTTCAGTGCAATATTAAACGTGTTAAAATACATGATTTTTCATTCTTTTTGATATCACAAAAAGGGGGAGAATTTGGATAAAAACAACATCAATATTTAGGAGGAGTTCATTTTATTGAGGGAGAAAATTAGATGGGACATTTGGATTTATAATTATATTTTTGGTGGAAAGATTTTATTTAAAACTTTATAACAAATTTTGAAAGTTAATTTTTTTTTGTTTAAATACTTTTAATTACTTTATGGGTTTTGTTTTATGGGTTATGTGATCATTAAAAAGGGGGAGATTGTTGAGCAAATTATTGTTTTCATCAATGCGTATTAATTTTATTTAAAGGGGGAGATTATTGAAAATAATACTCTGTCTCTTTATGATAATTTTGATGCTCACAAACACCCTTAGTTATTTTCTAATGATTTCACTTAGTATTTTTCAGGAGATTATTAATTTATTTTACTCTTGAAATAATGGGAATTTATTACTTAGCGCAGAATCTGTTTTAGCGCGTTCTGGAATCACTGTTCATACCCTATGTAGATAAACGTAGCGTAAGGAAGAAAAGCGTGTATACTTTTTGAAGTATGAGAAAAGTATGGTTAAACAACCATACGTTTTTCAGAAAATTATGTAAGGAGAACCTTACGTTTGGAAGGAACCTTACGTTTTGTTATCAGCAAAGTATGGAAGGTGAACCATACGTAAATTCTAAGTGATACGTTTGTTTCTCAAAAGTATGGTTCATTAACCTTACTTTTGTAAACAACCATACGTTCTTGGAAAAGTATGGATCAAGTAAAAGTTTGGATCTTTTACCATACGTTTGAATGATGAAGAAAAAATATGTATGATCAACCCTACGTTTGTTTTCAACCCTACGTTTGTTATCAACCCTATGTTTGAAGACTATGTTATTAACCCTACGTTTGGAAGCCACGTCTTCAACCTTATGTTTGGCGTTGGAATTTTCGGCAGACGGTTTTTATGTACAATGATCAGTAAGCTGATTTCTGGGCGGATTTCAAGACGGATTTAAAGTCATTTTTTAAATTACGACTTTGATTGATTCAAAGCCATTTTATTAATGGATTTATGATTGAATTAAAAGGATCTTTTTATGCTGAGTCTTATGGGAAGTTACGACTTCTCTGTAAATTTAAATTTTTGAATATCGCGAATCAAAAGGTGACTTTTATGGATCTAAACGTGCAGGAGATATTCTTTATTATTTATGCTCTCTCTGAAACACAAAAAATGTATGATGAGGTAATAGATCTATTATTAAAAAGTGGGAAATAGAGATTGCAACTATTCACGATTGATCTACTGATTCAACAGGAGCGTAAAAGCTCTGTTTGTTCAAGAAGAAAGAACTCGATAGAAGATTCACCTGTTCTACATAGATTATCTACTGTGGATCTACTACTGCTGAGGTTGTGAACTATATCTATATATCTACTACAACTGGATCAACTCAGAACTTCTTCATCTTGAAGATCAATATTTCTAGAGTCTTTGATCCATCTGCTGTCAATTGCATTCTGTTGTAATTGTGAAGATCAACTGGAAATTTCTTTCTAAATTTTTTTATTCTTGAATAACCAGCTTCTCGTTCTAAGATGTGTAGGTTTGTGTTTGAACCAGAAGGATTTGTTTTTCCTTGAATTGTAAAGGTGTCAACTGCCTGTACTTAGTTGTGAATCGGTCTGTGGAAAAGAGGACCAGATAGTGAAAATCACCAAGCTCATCGAGTAGAGAATTGGTGGAGTGGACTAGGGGCTTTCTGTTCCCCGAAACACTATACATCTTCGTATTATTGTTTTTAATTTTTCCGCTGTATGATAAAATCCGATAAAGTATAAAGAACATAACTCTTTCAAGAAAATAGCTATCGTAAAAATTGCAAAAGGCACAATTCACCCCCCTCTTGTGTATAATCTGTAGATTCAGATCCAACAGATAATACTCCTACTATACCAAACATTGGATATCCCACATCCCAAATATTAAATGAAATGGGGGACATAAAACAACACCTCAAGCACTATTGTTTAATGATGTGGCCCTATTATGGAAAAAATATAATATAAGGAAGTGAGAAAACTCATATTATTTGTACAAACCCTGGAATGATGAATATCCTTATGGTACAGTAATCTTCTAGATGGATACCTTTATAACTATTAATATCCAAAATAATTATTTCTCTATTGAATTATCTTGACACTAAAAAAATTTAATGATAAATGGTGTCTTTAATTTAAAATATTGTGAAAATTATAGTTCAATATAAAACATCCCTTAGTGTTAGTAAATATCCTTCTACTTAAATATAGAAGTTTTATATGAGTAGCACTTGTTGACTTTCATGGATAATATATGTAATTAGTCTTAAAAACTTCTAATCCCATTGAGATATAATATTTGTTTTTGAGAATTTATAGAAGTTTCAAGGTGGATATATGATTTAATCCAATTATCAAACTCTAAGTACCATATTTAACAAATACCTCCATAGGATAATCCACATAGATCTATAACTATAATTATCATGCATAAGTGGACACCTACACTATCATTATATCCTAATAATATATAATATCACATGCTACCTCCACAAATATGGAAACAAAAACAACATTTACCTCATCCATATTTAAGTAAAGGGAATAATATACAAGTTTTAAATTATAGGGAGAATAACATCTATTCCTTTTTAGGAGAGAATGTTTTAGGGTATTTCATTTCATAGATGGAAAACACCTTTTAAAATTGCTTGAAACATAGATTCTCAATGAGTTACTTGTACTTGATATCCCCAATTACTACCCCTTACATCATATGTAGAGGCATAATATAAAGTACTATATAATATTTAATTATATACTATAAAATATTTTTGGTTATAGGTAAGTGAAATTTGGTACTCTTTTGATATATGTGACATGTGTATCTATTATCTCACATAAGGAGGAAAAAAGAAAAATAGGAAATATAAAAATGAAATACATAGAAATTTTATGATTGAATGAAACAAAAAATAGATATCTAGGAACACTCTACTCATATGGTTCAGCTAAATAAAATAGTCGGGACCCATATTGACTCTTAATGATAGGGTTAGTTTCTTTAGAAACACAATATTTTAATAATATGTGAATCTGATATAAGAAGATAAATTATTGGATGGGAAAACCCAAAAGGGGTCGAGATCTAGTCCAAAATAATCCCAATTTCATTCCCCTATCACTGTGAGGATAGGAGAAATCATAAAAAAACGAGACAATGTAAAATTCCACTTAAAAAAAATTCTATTTAGAGAAAGAGTTGCAGTATGGTTTAGTTATTATCATAATCATGGATGATCCTTTTGGTGACAATTAGAAGGACATTTATGAACATGAATTCCATTCATATAATTGAGGAAAAAGTCTATAGAGGATAAAGGGGTAAAGGAAGTAGAGGTTAAAGTAAACCTATATAATGAATGAAAACTTATACTAAGGCTATATATTCTATATAAATTCATAGATAAGAAATACAACAAAATTATTTGAAACATTAATATTATCCTAAATCCACTAGTGATCATTGATTCTTACATATACATGTATTTTTACAAACATATATGAAATTCTCTTGAAAAACTAAAAATGTTGGGAGGCCAATTCAATACTACACACAAATTACAAATGCCCCTGATTCTTGTTAGACACAAGAGTATCCAGTGAAATAATACTTGGATCATAAGACTAACTTAAGGAAAAAAATCAAGACTTGAAGAATTTAACCATATACTAGAAATATAGAATCGATAAGTAGTTTTCTATTATCCTATCTGATCTATTTATTATAGATGTACTTTATCTCTCAAAGGATCTCACAGTCCCATTTTATTTGGATCTATTAATCCCATAAGAGTTCAAGGATGAAGTTGTTTTGACTATGGTATATCATATTGAGTCTCGTTCAACTAATTCACATAGTCATTCTCTTTATAGAGATATACTAAGAGACTATCATTCAAATACATATCAAAACACCTAGTATATATCTTGTAAATGGGAATACATCTATATCCATCATTCCATGATTGAAAATAGTACCAAGACTAATATTATATGGGTCTGGTACTTTCACCAGTTTTGATATAATGAAGCTAAATTTAAACCATCTAACTTGACTATCTAAGAGTATGAAAACATTGAGAATAATCCTAATTAGATGATCAATGTTAATTCCATGTTTGGTGATATCATAATAAACATTGAATTTATGGTGGTTTGTTAATATAGAACTTCAAAAATCTTTCTTGAATGGATGTGGCTCTAGATGTGCGTGGTATTGAACATTTTATACCATAAAAAACTCAAGTAGTATAATAATGGGATTTTAACAGTGTTGTATGGTGATAATGGTCACTTGAGTCCAAGGAATCCATATATATATATATATATATATATATATATGATTTTTTAAAAAAGGGAGGGGAATTAGATCACGGTTGATAAAATTATTTAGATAAATTCCCCCAATGGTCATGATGTTAGAATTGTTAATCAATTATCCTCGTTCAGTGATGACTATGTGGTTCCCATCAAAACAATAAATTACAGGCTTCTAATGTGGGTATTAATCAGACCCCATAAGTCCCATTAAATAACAAACCAATTTATTTTATCATTTCTATTTTATATGATGGTATAGGAGACATCTCCATGGAGGAACTACAAAAATAGAATGAAATTACCACTATATGGTCCATGTGTATGAACCTATCCCATGAACAATATAAAAATAATTTATGTATGACTGATTTTTATTCTCATAAAAAATGAATTTGACACTTTAATTAACTAGATTTAAATCTTACAAGATTCTGAACATCACAGTGATAATGAAAATTCTACCCACATTCTCTTAGTGACTATTATAGAAGATAATCCTAGTTATTTAAGGGAAGGATGAAATTCCAATAGAGGTGAAAATTCTCTTGTATCATCTTTTAAATATCCAGGTTTAAATAATCCTTCTACCATATAATATAGTGAGGAAAATAATATCTTAGAAACACCCCTCTAAAATTTGTTGATGTTTTCTCTGTCACCCTCAATCATCTTATTAAAAATCATCTTAGTACATAGGAGGATCAATAGACTATACAGATTATTTACAATATATATTTTACCGAATAAGAAAAATTAAACCTCCTTTCCTAAATAACTTTGAGATATCTTTGTGTGGAACTATACAAAAATTCATGGGTTGGAACCAGATGTGTCTACTAATAACTAAAGTTTTCTAAATGATCATCATAGAGGTGTATAGGATGTAAGGAGAACAGATCCAACCCATAACACCATGTTAGAAACTGCATATGAAAAAAATCAAAGATAAATTCATTTGGGAAATTTAATACTAGAAATATAGTTTCAATATTTTCCCCAATAGGAAGAATAATGGTAAGATCTGATTTTCCTTCATAATTTTTGATTTAAACCATCATTTTTTAAATAATTTTTTCTTATTCCATGTAATTGAGATATTTATTGATAAAAATATTGGTTTTTGGGCTCTCCATTTCATGGAAATGTATTATATATATATATATATATAATAATCTGGAAATTATATTGTGATGAAGAAGCCACAAACATCATGGTATTACAAGGGGTATTTTCAAATCATGTAATTTATTATTTCTTATATAATTTAGGAGAAGTTATTAATGTCCTATGAACCATTAATTAATTTCTATTATATGAAAAACTATATAATTTGATGTGGATTAATTGGTGGTTAGGTCTCAATAATGTAATGTTCATCTTCTCGATTTTGGAATAGTTTCCAATAATTGAATGAAATACAATACAAAAATGAACCACTTGAAATGTCATTTTGGGTTACATAGGGGAAACTACTTGGATTTATGGTATTCCACCATTTTATTTAATCATAAAATGAATGTTATGAGGAACTCCATAACATGAATCATACTAATAAAGTATATGTTGGGACTCCATTGATGTCCTGTCTATATCAAAAATTTCGTCTACAACCTCATGGAATAATGATTAAATATGAAAATGTTTACAAATAAGGGAGTCTCCTATTAGTGGGATGATGAATTTCTGAAATCAATTGATGATATTAAGTGGCGTCTCTAACACCCAACATTAATGATAAAACATGTATAAGGGAATCCACTTTTCATATAAATGAAAAAATTGGAGGGATTACTTAGTGCACATCCTTCTCATAATAGTGAAAATGGAAATAAAAAAATTATCCACAATATAAAGAGAATGTCATTGAATATTGATACCTAATATTCTGATATCAAGAAGAATTTTATTACATTGATCTTTCTTGAGAAACATTTGTGACACTACATATAGATTCATGAGTATAACTTGGTTTTCTATGTTGAGCCACTTAAACAATTCCTCAGCAATCCTATGTTATATTTACATGTACCATATTTGGATATAATTATATATTTTTTCAATATCAAATTTGTATACTATAAGTTTTTCAAATGGGAATCATTGGTATATTTTATGGTATTAAACCTATCCAAATATATTTCCTATAAAGATATAGAGTTTTTAGAAAAAGTGTTTTTTCTTTTACAATGACACTCTCTAAATATAGGAGATACATTTTGATGATTACTTTAAATGATTGAATGGATGAAGAATATAATAAGTGAATATAATAGGGTTTGATAAGATAGTTTTCTCATTGTCTAGGAAATGGTAGTCATTTTAACTTCTTTTTTACTATTAAAAGGTTTTACTAACAATAAGGTAGAATACCAAGCCAACATTTTAGGCATGAATCTATCTCTTGAAATATTAATGGCCCACTTGAACATTATGAGGTTCTTAACATTTTTAATCAATAAATGAAACATAAAATATTCCATCATAATGGGATATATTACTCCCTTCTTGATTATATATGATGGTTGTTGGATGAATTTTCTATTGACCCAACATGTTTATTCGTCCCACATTTCCAGAATGAATGTCACAATATAATGGGTTTTAATAACATAACCTTAGTAGATAAAGACCATGAGGAAATAGTGATTCCCATATCACATAATTAGGTGGTTTCTCTAATCATCAATAATGATATTGGAGAGAAAATTTATTTTAACACCACCTCTATTCAAAACGAGCCCATATCCTTGGTTACTAATACAATAATTTTATTGAAATCCTTAATAATAGTAAAATTAAAAAGTTGAATGCTTCCATATGATCAATAGATGAAATAATATATCCATTAAAGTGTACCAATAATGATAATTTAAGATGTTATAAATATCAAGAAAGTTATTTTATTGTAGTGTTTTTGATAGAATCTTCCTTAAGTGCATTGATGGAGGAGAGAATGTTACTATTATATGGGATGTTCATGTCTGTGCTTGCATCACTCATAAGTCAGGAGCCATGATATTCCATAAAAATCAATATAATTGTATATTATTATATTTAATGATATTATCATGAAATTACTTTCATGTAAGATACAAACCAATTTCATGCATCAACCCGTATACGTAATCTGTATCTCCAAGTACTCTTGGTCATCTTCCATATAGAAAACACATGTCATTGGAAAACTATGACAACCCTGCTTTTTATTACAACTTAAACATGATTCATTGCATTAAACTTCACTTGATACAACAAAGAAGATCGAGAGCTTTAGTGTCTTTGGGGCTTAGGATCATTACATAAAAACTAAAAATATGAAATACAACATCTTTATTGAAAACTTCCTTTACATGACAACTACATTCCCTCATACTTAGCATTGCATGTGATAACCTGAGGACATGCATAAGAAAAGGGCGAGCTATAAAGCCCAGTAAGAGAGTACACATCGAATAACATGAGGAGTACAATACATGTTAGACAATAGGCATATCAATATAGAATAAAAGAAACATGAACATAAAGGCATGATAAAGCATGATAATCATAACATGGAAATGTGGCAACAACACTTAACATTGAATTAGCATGAACCAAGGCTCATTGCACATGGAGCATGAGTAAACCCTCATTGCACATGAAGAACGAGTAAACCCTCATTGCACTTGAATTAGCATGATTCAACACTCATTGCACATGACATATCATGATACTATACTTTACCCAATGCATTGGAGCGCTATAAGGGCGCACCCTTCTTAAACATTTCATTTCATGCATAAGTGTGCCACATGGATCATAAAACATGGATTAATAAAACATAATCATTTATTCCACGATAAAGGAATGTGGAATTCATACATGAAACTTTATAATCAATAAGTAAATGTTCATAAAGGTGAATACCCTTGATGGAGAAATGGGCATGGTATTCACTACACAAAGACATTGGCTTAGAAAATCGATGCGATTTCGATAGCGTAACGGCGTGACATAAGAATTCATAAAAATGGTTTATGATAGAGAAAGGGGTTCCTAATAATATTTACATGTAATGTACAGTAAGTAGGTCATATTGATACATGTCCCAACAATTGAAAAGGAATTTAGATTCATGATACAAAAGTATTTCTTGAATGTAAAAGAAGAGAGAGAAGTTCCTTTCTGAATTTTGGCATAGTAATGGGTGTACATGGGAGGAATTTAATGAGAGAGAAAGGGGTCTCCCATCATTCAAACAATAATAGGGCAGTATGGGGGAGGTGTGAAACAATACCCCAACATTCATAATTGGAATTAAAAGGGCAATACAACTTAAAGAAAATTGACAAAAATGAGAAAGGAAGAAAAAACCCGTACTTGAAAGTGTGCTTCCAAAGGCTAGAGAGAGGCTTGTGAGAGGCTTCTTGGGAGCTTGGGGAACCTTGGGAGGATTATAGAGAGAGTAGGGTGGAGGTTGGACGAAATCCAAAGGATTTTAGTGAGGAGGAAGTGGGATCTTGGATGGGTTTATATAGGAAAGGTGAGAGAATTCTTTATTATTTAGGTTTGGGACCCCTTATATTAAACTAATCCAAACCACAAACCATACCATGGTTTTTCCCATGGTTTCTAGAAAAGGAAATAGGAAAACAATATTTTACAAGGCCAAGGTCCGAACTTATTAAAATAATAAGTTTGCTTATGTGGAGGTGAGTCACAATCCCATGGAAATTAATTTAAAAAGGCAAAGTGTTGAATAAGTCTTGAGGGGTTCATTAATGATTTGAAAAGTAAGTCAAAAAAACACAAAATCACTTTATTTTAATGGTAAAACATATATTGGCCGAAAATAAGGATTATAGTATTTTATTACATCACCATTGGGTCATTATGATGTCATAAAACACATTATATATTTAAACAGTATTTAATTTTTACCCAAAAATTTGACTGTCTCAGAAAATTATAAAAAATTGACCATTGGATAATTTCGACATACTGATTCCAGAAATGACATTTATTTTATCTAAAAAAATTTCTAAATATGTTAATTTTCACTTTTAAAATAAAAACCAACATTTATCTAAAATTCACGGGTTTTGACAGAAATGGCTTTCAAACCTTAATAAAAATTATAATTGCATTCATAAATTTATAAGATCATTCATATTTATTAAAAATTAATTTAATATTAATAATAATATTTTATTAAAATATTATTTAATTCAAAAATCCCTTAATTTAATAAAATTTAATTCTTAATTAAATAATATCTAAAAACACCATTTGTACTTTAAAAACTATTTACAATGTATAAAAAATGACTAGAAATTATATTCATTATTATATACAAAAATAATGTACATGAACATAGTACTACTTATTTGTTACATAACCCCTTAAAACAGCCGCATAAGACCTAAGGGTAAGGTGTGCGATGGTGACAGACTCTTGGGGTGGCTCGGATAGCATCGCTCGAGTGGTAATTTCAATCAACTTCCACTTTTCCCGTAGACGGTCATGCTCGAGCTTGACATAATGAAGCTCAGCTTGGGCTTGGTCAAGGGCAAAGCCCAAGGATGCCACCTCTTTTCCGAGCTCCGACAAATGGGATTCGTATGGGGCAATTCTACTGGATGAGGCCATCGCTTCCTTTGTCTGAGTAAAAATTGGGTTCGTTAAAGCCTTATATTTATACTAACCATGTGATCACTGTTCAATGACTATAAAAGTAACAGTCACAACTCTTATCATAAAACCAAAGAAGTTGACATCTTATAAAAATATTTTTTTTATAAAGAGACAATTAACTAGATCAAGAGGGATTTTCCATTAATGAAACTTTGGGTCGTTACAATATTCCCCCCTTAAGAAATTTCGCCCTCGAAATTTTCCTTTTCCCACACTAAAACAAATGTGGGTAAATCAACTTCATCATATCCTCCGACTCCCAAGTCTCTTCTTCAAACTTGTGGTTTCTCCACAACACCTTGACGAGGGGCATTGTCTTATTTCATAGAACTTTTTCTCTACGATCTAATATCTTCACTGGTTTCTCCTCATAAGAAAGATCAGCTTCCAATTGTACCACCTCGGAAGAGAGCACATGTGAAGGGTCCAGTCTGTACTTCTTTAAGAGGGATTCATGAAAGACATCATGCACCTTGGCCATAATAGGTGGAAGTGCTAGTCGATAGGCCACATCCCCAACACGATCAAGAATCTCAAAGGGGATGATGTAACTTGGAATTAACTTCCCTTTCTTTCCAAACCTCATGACCTTCTTCCACGGAGATATGAATAAAAACACCATGTCTCCAACTTTAAATTCAAGGTCTCGTCAATGATTATCTTCATAACTGTTCTGCCGACTCTGGGCTGCCTTGATATGCTTCTAAATGGTTTTCACCTTATCCACCATTTCTTCGACCATTTCTAGTCCAACTAGCTTACGTTCACCGACCTCATCCCAACATGCCGGTGTTCTGCACCTTTTCCCATACAGGGCTTCATATGGTGCCATTTGGATGCTCGAGTGGAAATTGTTATTATAAGAGAACTCAACTAGAGGAATATGTTGATCCCATCCTCCTTTAAAGTCCATTCAGCACGCTCTCAACATATCCTCAAGTGTTTGGATAATCCACTCGGATTGGCCATTAGTTTGAGGATGATAGGCCGTACTGAAGTTCAATTCAGTATTCAGAACATGTTGAAGACTCTTCCAAAACATAGAGGTGAATCTTGAATCTCGGTCAGACACAATATATAGTGGTACTCCATGCAACCTTACAACTTTCCTGATATATATCTATTCCAATTGATCTAAAGAGAAATCCTCCCGAATAGCAATGAAGTGTGAAGTCTTTGTAAGACGGTACACAACAACCTAGATTGCATTGTTGCCTTTGGATGTCCTCGGTAGTCTGGTGACAAAGTCTATAGTGATGTTATCCCATTTCCATTCTGGTATGGGCAATGGTTGCATCATCCCCTTAGACTTCTGCCTCTCTGCCTTCACTTGATGAAACACCAGGTACTTTGATGTATATTCGGTGATCTCCTTCCTCATATTATCCCACCAAAAGTTTTCTCATAGATCTCGATACATCTTTGTGCTCCCTGGGTGAATAGAGAAATTTGAACTATGTGCATCATCCAAAAGTTCCTTCTTCAGCTCTGGACTTGATGGAACACATAGTCTTTTCCCAAACCGCACAATTCCTTCTTCATTAACATTAAACTCAAAGGATTTACCCTTTTTGATAGCTTCCACTTTTTCTTGAATTCCCACATCATCCTTTTGAGAATCCTTTAACCTTTCCAAAAGAGATGGTTGAGAAATCATTTGTGAAAGGATTGATGATGTTCCATTATTTATTATTCCCACGTCCATCTTCATCAAGTATAAGAAGATTGGATCCTTCTCAATTATCATCATTGATAGAATCGTTGGATCCTTTCTACTTAGGGAATCCGCCACCTTGTTCTCTTTCCCAGGGTGGTAATGTATTGAACAGTCATAATCCTTGATGAGCTATATCCATCTTCTCTGGCGCATATTAATCTCTTTCTGCGTGGATATATATTTAAGACTCTTGTGGTCAGTATATATCTCACATTTCTCTCCATAGAGATAATGCCGCCAGATTTTCAAGGAAAAGATCACAGCCGCCAACTCCAGATCATGTGTTGGATAGTTTCTCTCATGGATTTTCAACTGCCTTGAGGCATAGGATATCACTTTATCATTATGCATCAGCACACAGCCTAATCCCTTCTTTAAAGCATCACCGAATACCACAAAAAGCTCCCCACTTGTGGGTAAAGTGAGCACGGGTGCAATGATAAGCCTCCTTTTCAACTCCTTGAATATTTCTTCACATTCATCACTCCAAGAAAACTTTAATCCCTTTCGAGTTATCTTGGTAAGAGGGCTGGACAATCGTGAGAAATTTCTCACAAATCGTCGATAATATCCATCTAAACCCAAGAAGCTACGGATATTGGTTACCGATGTTGGCCTCGGCCATCCCTCAATTGCATCTGTTTTGGAAGGATCCATAGATATCCCATTGCTTGTGATGATATGGCCTAAGAATGAGACCTCCTTCAACAAGAACTCACACTTTATGTACTTTACATAGAGCTTCTCCTTGCGCAAAGTCTCCAGTACTGTTCTTAAATGCTCCTCATGGTCCTCCTTGGTTTTGGAGTATATTAGAATATCATCTATAAAGACTACCACAAATTTGTCATGGTAATATCTAAAGACTTTATTCATTAAGTCCATGAATATTGCTGGATCATTGGTGAGTCTGAAAGGCATTAATATGAATTCATAGTGCCCGTACCTTGTACGAAAAGCAGTCTTGGGGATATCTTCCTTCTTCACCCTTACTTGATAATATCCCGACCGCAAGTCCACCTTGGAGAAGTATTGTGCTCCATGCAACTGATAAAACAAGTCATCAATTGTTGGTAGAGGACACTTGTTATTTATCGTGATTTTGTTAAGTTCACGATAATCGATGTAGATCCACATTGACCCATCCTTCTTCTTGACGAAGAGGACTGGTGCACCCCATGGTGAAGCACTTGGGTGTAGAAACCCTTTATCCAGATTCTCTTGTAGTTTTTTCTTCAGCTCTTCAAGCTCAACAACATCCATTCTATATAGAGTCTTGGATATTGGTAGCACCCTAGGTATAAGTTCAATTGAGAACACAACATCTCTTCTTTGAGGAAGACCAGGAAGTTCCTCGGGAAACACTTCCGCGAATTCCCTCACAATAGGCATTTCTTCAAGGATGGTTTCTTCCTTGGACTCAATCATCTGAGCCAAATACGCGTGCTCATAGGGCAGTAATATCCATGCTTGAGATGATGGAGCTAAAGGAGATTCATCTTCCTCCTGACACTTGTAAAGAATCGGGGGTCGATTCTCCATATGAAGTGTGATTTCCCTCTCCCGACAATTTATGTTGGCTCTATATAAGGAAAGCCAATCTATGCCAAGAATTGCATCAAATTCCACCAAAGGGAGTATGACGAGGTTCGTCGGGAAATTCAATCCACAGATTATAACAGGGGAGGACTTATATTCATGGGATGAAATGATTTCCCCATTTTCCGTACTCACCGACATCTTTAATTACATGATTTGTGGTGGTACTGGGATTGTTCTACTAAACTTTCAAGATATAAAAGAATTCGTAGAACCTGAATCAAAAAGTACGTTCACTATTCTTGAATGAATTACTAGCATACCTATCACCACTTTGTTTTCGGGGTTCACTTCGGCAGAAGAGATGGAAAAATCTCTTCCTTGCTGTCTTGGAGGTTGTTGGTTGCCTCCGATAACCCTTGGATTAGGGCACTGATTTTCAAAATGACCTGGTTCTTTGCATTTTTAGCATTGAGCAATGATTTGAGGTTCGAACGGATTGTTCCTCTCCTCTGTTGCAGCCGCAGGTCCTTCTTTCCGACAGTTAATAGCTAGGTACCCTTCTCTTCCACACCTGAAGCATTTTATCATCCCCTTAAGGCAATTTCCCGGGTGCTTCTTTCCGCACTTTTGGCAAGTGGGGTGCTAGAACTTCTTAGCACCGTTGTATTTATCCATCGGACCACCAGCATTGAATTCCACCTTACACTTCTTTTCCCCATGATACCCCTGTGATTCTCCGATCTCCATTTCGACCTTGAGGGCACATCGGACAATTTCCTCATAGCTGTCGAAGTCACAGATCGCTAATGCTTTCCGCAAGCTTGGCTTCAGCCCACCAAAGAAGCGGTCAACCTTGCATTTGGGGGTAACGACAAAGCCGGAAGCGTATCATGCAAGCCTTGTGAAGTTTTCCTTGTACGCTCCCACAGATTCTTCATCTTTTTTCTTGAGGGAAAGGAATTCCCTTTCCATCTTAAGACGGAGGGTGCGTGGAAAGTATTTATCGAAAAACATCTTCCAGAATTCCTTCCATTCCAAAGCCTTGATCTCCTCCTTAGGCTTCGTATTTTTGATTAATGTCCACCATTGATCAGCTTCACCCCCCATACAATAAGAAGCCAGGAGAACCTTCTCTTGTTCAGAACATTGAAGGATGGAGAAGATCTTTTCAATGGAGTTGATCCATTGTTCAGCGATCGTGGGATCGGATGATCCACTAAAATTAGGAGGCCTTTGTCTCATGAAGCTCTTGATAGTGACTTTTTATTTCTTAGGGGGGTTGAACGTTCCTCTTGACCCGTGTTTCTATTAAAAACTTGAGTTAGATGAGAGAGAAGCATGACAAAGTTCGCGATTCCCGCTCCCATTGGATTGGTCATCTCATTAGTACAATCATCACACTGATCTTCCCAACGGTTGTTAGCCTGAGTCCTCCTATTACCGGCCATTGGCTGGAATAAAAGGAAAGTTAGGGGTAACACATAAAGGGCAATCCAAAGACAAAATTTGATGACTTATAAATAAACTTTCATTCCTTAACTCATGAGTCTATAGGCTTCAATCTAGGCTTTTCATGATCTAATTTCTAACATATATTCTTAGGGGAATTTTTCCCTTAATAAGGGTTCATACTAAGATTGTGAATTTATCAAAACATATCCCCCAGTAGTGTCGTAACCAAGAGTGCAGCAAGGCCCGTTGTCATGCACCAGTTCCCGTTCGAGTCTAGCTCAAAGCGGTGTTTTCGGGTTTTACCACTAGGATACATCTGTGCCAGAGCCGCCTCTACCTGCTCGTATCCAGACAGGGATATATTTGTTTGATAAAACACTTACTTAGTATTTACCAAAAATTAGGGATGTTTTTATTATACTTAGTCTTGTATCTAAGGCTCTACTAGGGTTTCCTAATCCCAAAAATAACTAAACCTATCCTCTGATACCAACTATGACAACCCTGCTTTTTATTACAACTTAAACATGATTCATTACATTAAACATCACTTGATACAACAAAGAAGATCAAGAGGTTTAGTGTCTTTGGGGCTTAGGATCATTACATAAAAACTTAAAACATGAAATACAACATCTTTATTGAAAACTTCCTTTACATGACCACTACATTCCCTCGTACTTAGCATTGCATGGGATAACCTGAGGACATGCATAAGAAAAGGGTGAGCTATAAAGCCCAGTAAGGGAGTACACATTGAATAACATGAGGAGTACAATACATGTTAGACAATAGACATATAAATAGAGAATAAAAGAAACATGAACATAAAGGCATGGTAAAGCATGATAATCGTAACATGGAAATGTGGAAACAACACTTAACATTGAATTAGCATGAGCCAAGGCTCATTGCACATAGAGCATGAGTAAACCCTCATTACACATGAAGCACGAGTAAAACCTCATTGCACTTGAATTAGAATGAGTCAACACTCATTTCACATGATGTATCATGATACTATACTTTACCCAATGCATTGGAGCACTATAAGGGCGCACCCTTCTTAAACATTTCATTTCATGCATAAGTGTGCCACATGGATCATAAAACATGGATTAATAAAACATAATCATTTATTCCACGATAATGGAATGTGGAATTCATACATGAAAATTTATAATCAATAAGTAAATGTGCATAAAGGTGAATACCCTTGATGGAGAAATGGGTATGGTATTCACTACACAAAGACATTGGCTTAGAAAATCGGTGCGATTTCAGTAGCGTAACGGCGTGACATAAGAATTCATAAAAATGGTTGATGAGAGAGAAAGGGGTTCCTAATAATATTTACATGTAATGGAAAGTAAGTAGGTCATATAGATACATGTCCCAACAATTGAAAAGGAATTTAGATTCATGATACAAAAGTATTTCTTGAATGTAAAAGAAGATAGAGAAGTTCCTTTCGGAATTTCGGCATAGTAACGGGTGTACATGGGAGGCATTTAATGAGAGAGAAAGGGGTCTCCCATCATTCAAACAATAAGAGGGCAGTATGGGGGAGGTGTGAAACCATACCCCAACATTCATAATTGGAATTAAAAGGGCAATACAACTTAAAGAAAATTGACAAAAATGAGAAAGGAAGAAAAAACCCTTACTTGAAAGTGTGCTTCCAAAGGCTAGAGAGAGGCTTGTGAGAGGCTTCTTGGGAGATTGGGGAACCTTGGGAGGATTTCTAGAGAGATTAGGGCAGAGGTTGGACGAACTACAAAGGATTTTAGTGAAGAGGAAGTGGGAGCTTGGGTGAGTTTATATAGGAATGGTGAGAGAATTCTTTATTATTTAGGTTTGGGACCCCTTATATTAAACTAATCCAAACCACAAACCATCCCATGGTTTTTTCCCATGGTTTCTAGAAAAGGAAAGAGGAAAAAAATATTTTTCAAGGCCAAGGTCAGAACTTATTAAAACAATAAGGTTTCTTATGTGGAGGTGAGTCACAATCCCATGGAAATTAATTTAAAAAGGCAAAGTGTTGAATAAGTCTTGAGGGGTTCATTAATGATTTGAAAAGTAAGTGAAACAAACCCAAAATCACTTTATTTTAATGGTAAAACATATATTGGAAGAACATAAGGATTATAGTATTTTATTACATCACCATTGGGTCATTATGATGTCATAAAACACATTATATATTTAAACGGTATTTAATTTTTACCCAAAAATTTGACTGTCTCAGAAAATTATGAAAAATTCACCGTTGGATAATTTCGACGTCCTGATTCCAGAAATGAAAATTATTTTATCTAAAATTTTTTCTAAATATGTTAATTTTCACTTTTAAAATAAAAACCAACATTTATCGAAAATTCACTGGTTTTGACAGAAATGGCTTTCAAACCTTAATAAAAATTGTAATTGCATTCATAAATTTATAAGATCATTTATATTTATTAAAAATTAATTTAATATTAATAATAATATTTTATTAAAATATTATTTAATTCAAAAATCCCTTAATTTAATAAAATTTAATTCTTAATTAAATAATTACTAAAAACACCATTTGTACTTTAAAAACTATTTACAATGTATCAAAAATGACGAGAAATTATATTCATTATTATATACAAAAATAATGTACATGAACATAGTACTACTTATTTTTTACATAACTCCTTAAAATAGCCGCATAAGACCTAAGGGTAAGGTGTGCGATGGTGACCGACTCTTGGGGTGGCTCAGATAGCATCGCTCGAGTGGTAATTTCAATCAACTTCCACTTTTCCCATAGACGGTCACGTTAGAGCTTGACATAATGAAGCTCAGCTTGGGCTTGGTCAAGGGAGAAACCCAAGGATGCCACCTCTTTTCCGAGCTCCGACAAATGGGCTTCGTATGGGGCAATTCTACTGGATGAGGCCATCGCTTTCTTTGTCTGAGTAAAAATTGGGTTCGTTAAATCCTTATATTTATACTAATGATGTGATCACTATTAAATGACTATAAAAGTAACGATCACAACTCTTATCATAAAACCAAAAAAGTTGACATCTTATAAAAACATTTTTTTATAAAGATACAATTAACTGGATCAAGAGGGATTTTCCATTAATGAAACTTTGCGTCGTTACAGAAATATCCCTGAACTACTAATAGGAAGTTAAATTATATCATTATTACCAGTGACTTATTCTATTAATTTTATGGGATAATATACCTCAAGGATGTTAGAACAAAGGTTATCCTTTAGGTTTTAAAGTATAATATCATGACCAAAATTGGCCTCCCTCACAAAATATTGATGGATGAAAACACTAATTTCTATACGTAAAAAATGAATATTATATATTAGGAATATTATATCCATTCTAATAACTCTTCTTTATATTATACATGAGTACAAAAATAGATATATTCATTGAAAAAAGTCTCTTTCAAAGATCATTCATATGATAGTGGGAAATGAAAACACATGATGGCATGATATACTCCTTCGGTATTTGTGGTAATATTTGACAATAACCTATAATAACACACAAAAGGCCTCATAATAATTTATATAAATAATATATAAAATCCTATCAATTGACTATTATATTTTTTTCATCATTCATTTTCATTTATAGTATACTATTAAAATATGAACAATCCCAAAATTGACTTAATAAGTTAGAGTGACTCCATGATAAAAGGTTATTCACACAACAGAACCATGAGATACATTATAAATAAGATTTATATAAATTAAATAATATTTTTTACTGCTAATCATTAAATTAATGTGAATTGGTTTTGGCATTGTAATATCCAATAATACAAAAAATGAAACATGTAAAGTTGTAACATGAAGTGGAAGAACCTTATTCTATACCAAAGTTCTATTCCAACAGGGACAACTCTATATATATAATGGATGGCGTGTATATTATAACCAAAAAATATATAAGGTTTATCAAAAATTATATTATCTTAATTCATGTTGGTTCTATAAGAAAATTCAACATGTATTTAAAACTGATTGAATGATCTCTTTGTCGCATGATGTAATTAATCATAAAAAATATTTATATCGTGAATGTTAGCTATATAGAATCAATTTATTGAAGAATGAAGCTAAAATTTGTGACATATAGTTCAATGTTAAGGAACCTAATATATTTATAGTTTCCCATTCCATGAGTAATATATTAATTACTTTCAAACTAGATCTATGTAGGAATCCAAATCATAGGGTCACATTAACATAAACCTATGCTAAAAAATTTCATTTTTTTATGATTTAGTAGTTACATTTATAACTCTTAATCTGTATCTAGTCTCCAATTGGGCCCATATTCATATAGAACCACTAAACACTATAATAGTATCAAGGATGGTTCCACAATAGGTTCCCTCCCTGACAATAGGATGAGGCCATTCTCTTCTTATAGACAATACATGCCCTTGGAAAATCCTCTATGTATTTTTTTTCCTTACATGAATACAAGATGCATATAAACTAAGAAATATCACATAATGTTAAACATTGTGAAATAAATTCCACCCCACATGGAGTTAAAAATAATAGAGTGTTTTAGACCATATGATCATACAGTAAATAGATATATCTATATCAAGTGACATGAAATTAAAAAAAAAATAGAATTATATAAGAGTTTGTTATATATAATAAAAAAGTGTCCAAAGTGAAAGAAACCTCCCCATATTAGATAACTTTTTTTATATAAATCACGTATGTGGTTACATTTTCATACCTTAGGATTGGGGTACACCTAACATATAATAAGAATAATTACCTTATATATATACAAACTATATGTTTCTAGATTCAAATTATTTTAAGATGTATTATTATTCCTAGATCTTCTATCATGGGCCTAGACGATGTCTAATCATATTCAACCCAAACTCATCCAAGTATTGGCCTCTACATTACCATCATTTATCATTTAATGGAACCTATACTATGAATTTTTATAAAATACATATAGCATGATTTCAGTCATTATAAGATATGTAGTCATTCCAAAATCACCTACCTTTGGCCACTTCTTGAATTCCAATCGACCCACACATCATCATGGTATTTAATACTTTGTTCCTTCATGTTTGGATTTCTCTTCTTATTCAACATAAGGATAATTTTATCTTATCTTATTCATGTACTAGTTATAGGTAAAGATCCATATATAGGTTATAATCACATAACCTTAAATTTAAATGAATCTAAGTCCATGTTTAATGACGTTAAACTATATGACACATGTCCCACTTAAAATACCTTAAAATACTTACAATGGTCTTTATTATATAACCGAACTTACCCTATGTGATCTAGACCTATATATTGGTTATTGGAAATATTTTCTCTTAAGTGTATGATAAGGTAAAATAAAACATTTAAATTGGAAATTTATATCCCCTATCCTAGTTGTATGATAGGGAGATTCTAGTAGTTCTAATCCAATATTAGAGTAAAAATACCCACCACTATAATTAGGATCCATTAGTACATGAGTTATTTGATTTAAAATTATATATTACTTTATTTATATCATTTCATATATGTTTTCACATATAAAAAATATATTTTGACTAATCCACGATTTTATTCCATAACAAATTCAACCTTGTGCATTGTCTCCATATTCACATTAGGACTTCCAACATCAGACTCTACACTAGTATATCACATTATTTATCATGAACTATGTCTGGATTAACTTTTATTAGTATAGTATACATATTGATTCTAGGATATTATATCTTAAGGTATCCCAAAATCTATAAACATCAACATTATCATAATCCTAGTGTTTGGTCTTTTTTATATACATATGGATTCTTATATATCATAAATTTGGATGAATCTATTTTAATATTTTCTCTTCATGTGAACTCAATATTTGTAGAGGAATCCCAAATAATAACTATTTATTTATTTATTCTTGTTATCATATGATATATAATGGGGAATGGATATTCTCTCATAGGAAAAAACTAAAATATCATAAAAATCTTCATATTATCTTAATATTGTCAATGTGTGACTCATTACTAGATTCCCTACATGGGTCGAACAATAATATGATGTTTTTTCTTTAGAAAAATTTAGTTCTACAAAAACCCTTTCATATTATCCTCATTAAATAACTGTAAACTATATGATACATAAGTTTACTCTGTGTGACTCTAAACATAAAAAAATTTATCTTTCTCATATGAAAAATAATTTAACAACACCTAATTACACTCCCCAGGACTCAAGACTACATTGAATTATTCATCATCATATGAACTTAAAAAACATCACATCTTATTCCTTATCACATGATGTTAAAATGAATGAAATATGGTTTCCCAAACAAGAATATAAAATGCATGGACTCTTCTTTTCAATATAACCTTGTTATATTACATGAGAGTCAGATCATTGAAATAGTTAATAAAATGTTTCTATAAACTTATATTATTATATAAGGTCCTATTTACTATGATTTAAGTCATATTTTTTAATCTTATCATATTCACATCAAGATTCCTACCCCAGATATAAACTATGAATTTATCCAAAGTTTGACAAATGATTTTTTTTGTTTTTGTTCATTACTATAATACGTAAAAAATAACTTCATGAGTTTCATGTTTGAATCATCATAAAAGCATTATAGATAATGTTAACCAATGAATTTATCTCTGAGGGATAATTCTAATTTTTAATGATATTCATGATTCTATATTCATCACTAATAACCAGAGCCATGTTTTCTTCTATAATTAATATCCTATAATCCTCATATTCACTATAAACATTTACATTGAACTCATCATTCGAGTATTGTTATGTGGTAATCCCTATAATACTTATTCCATCTCATTATTCAGATTGAAATATCTCTTCTCATTATTTACATCATCATTCCTTATTATGAAGGTATTGGGTTCTCTTAACATTCTATCCCCATTTGGATTCTCATACAACACCCCCTTTGAATGGTCAAATAACAATAACCATAAACTATATGTACCTATTTATGAGGCATTTAATACTACATTTGGGAAATCTATACATGTAGGTTTTTCCTTTGAAATGATAAATATATCATCTCACCCTTGGGTAAAATGTTTACAAATTTTATCCCCAATAAACATTGGTCAATGTTATCTGACCATAAACCCCATCAATATTCATCCCACTATGAAGGTCATCAAACTCAAAATTAATATGGGGTAATATATTTTCAGGTAAATAACCCATATATAGAATACCAAGAAAAACTAATTTCTCTAATATCTATATCATCTCAACTCATGACATTGGAAAAAGATACATCATGAATAGAAGAAGGATTAATGCTTGTGGGGATAATGTCTTATCTCTATGAAAAGTCAATCTGTTCTAATTTATAGACTAGTCAAAGAAAAATTATATAATAGAAAGTATACTTAAATCTATTACATTAGTACTCATGTTATTTCATGTTATATCTTTTCACCGAAAAAATATGTTCAATTCCCAATATTGTAACTTGTTGGGTGGTTGAACCCCTTTTGAATACCCTATTCTATATAATCCCGCTTCATATATAACATGTATGAATCTTTAAAAAAATATTTTATTGTTATTATTAATAATCAAATTCATATCGAATGGAAAAATATACATTTTAATGATATCTATGCCTCTATATTCTACACTTACAACTAGGGGAGTTTCTTCTTCCTAAATAGAATTTCCTCTAATATTTGTATTCCTAGAAAATGTTTAACTAGAACCCGTCATTAAAAATTTATCAACTATAACATCATATGTACTTATTCCTTCCCTAAATTTACCAATTAAAATCCATTTTTTTATGATTAACCTAATCAACAATTAATTAATTTAATTGTATTAATATACCATTGATGCTAATAGGGATTTTCAAGGAAAGAATATTTCGTCTTATTCTTATAGAAATATGATCCCTTGTTGCATGATGTCAAACTACACTAAACATGATCCACAATGATATTAATTAAAATTATTATTATTTTCATTAATATATGACCTAATATCATTATATGAATTCAGATCCATGTAAGGGTACATGGTTTATAGTTTCCGTAAAATCTGTTATTGTGAAAAATTCCCCAATCCATGATATAACTTAGATCTCCTATCCTAGGTACAATCCATGTAGTTTCTTCACATATTTATCATATAAAATATTATAAATTACCCTCCCCTACATATAATCTAGATCAATGTAGCAGATATATAATTAAGTACAAATTTTGGATTTATTTATAATAACTTAGATTCCATATTGATATTATAATAATATATTTTAAACCCACCATAGATTCCCTAACTATTAAACCTCTCCATGTTTGGTGTCTCCTACTTTCATCAAGTATTTATACCTCATACTCTTTGGTGGGATAACATAACATTGATATAGACTTTTTTGTGGATCAATTACTATTATATCATAAACATTGTGATATCTGATGTATACATTTCAGACCTAGTAAATGATATCCATTCATTTCCACTTCGTCTTTTACATTCCTAACTATACCAACAATGGTTATTTTTAGACTTGGAAATAATCTTTATGATCTTTAAATTCTCCCAATAATGGCTTCATTCAGCTTTAATTTTTAAATCATTAGATTTGGAATTCTCTAGGTAAAATCCAAGAGATTACATCTCAATTAGATGATCCAAAAATTATAATTCATTGGGTATGCTCCAATTAGTATATTCCATCATTTATCCCTTTTCTATTTACTATATTTTATTATAATCATTAATATATTTTAATTTTAGTAGTCACTATAGAATTAATTTATTAACATCATCTACAATTATTAATTGTCTTTTAATCCTGATAGAAAAATTAGGTCTATATTTGACGACAATCCAAAATAACAAATTAAAGAGTCTGTATTCTTTATATAAATGTATTACATAATAAGGAATTTATTCATTAAAAAGGGAATTTCAATTATAAAGTTCTTATTCCTTGCATTCCACCACCTTAAAAAATTTCACACATTAAATTTCAATTTGTACAAAAAATAGATGAGGGTACTTCTATTTCATCTCATTCTCAGGTCCTCATGTGGCTCCATAAACTTCTCGTTCCTCTACTAAATTTTTTCCAAATGATTAGTTTTATTTAAATTTTTTTTCTCTTTGATCTAAAATCTTTATCAGTTTCTCCTTATATGAATAATCATTCTCTAAAGGAACGACCTCTAGATTCAGCACATCTGAGGAGTTTGGTATGAAATTCCCTAAGAGAGAGAAATCAAAAGAATCATTTACATCAAATAGGATAGATGGAAGTGAAATTCTATAGTCACATCTCATATGAAATCAAGAATCTTTTAGGGGGTGGTCAATCTAGAACTATGTTTTCCCATCTTTTGAAACCACATGAATTTATTCCATTATGATTTATGAATGAAAATATTTTTTCCAAAATTAATATCTAGGTCTATTTAATGGTTTTATACATAGATTTTATTCATACTTTTCATGAATTTTGTATAAAGTCAAACACTATCATCTCTTAGATAAGATCAGTTCGAATAAACTTCCACCCTCAATCTTCATCCCATCATGTTTAGTCTTAATCCTCTTCCCTCATAGAGCCTCATATGTTATAATCCTTATCTATAATCTCTAAGATATGATCAAGACCCATCACATTGATCTCTCCAAATTTATCATTTCATGTTGGAGTCTAATATATCTTCACATACAAAGATAAATATGGTTCTATTTGAATAATTAAATGGAAACTATCATTATATGGGAAATCCATTAGTGGAGGTTTTTGAACCCACTAACCTATGAAATCAGTTTAACAGGATATCAACATATACTTTAATGATTGAATGGGTATCTCAGATTGACCATCAGTCCAAGGGTGATAAGAATTACTAAAACATATATCTTTATCCAATTATAGATGATGTCTTATCTAGAACATTGGAGAAAATCTCTAATTTCTATTAGATATAATGGATAATTGAACTGTATGAAGTTTTTACACTTATATTATTTATGTCTTAGTGAGTTTGTTAAGATATAAATATTACATGATATAAATTAAATGTGTTGAATTTGTATGGTGGTAGAATGCTACCATTATTACATAATGGACATCATATTATTTGGGGAGAACTGTAATGAAATCTATGGTTATGAATTCACAATTTCACACATGTAAGGAAAATAGTTTTATCATACCCATAAAAATATGTCATTCTACTTCATATTATTGGAATATGAAGTATCATGATACAAATTCTAAAATATCCATCTTCATGATATTCAATAATAATTATTTTCTACAAATCCATATATATCATAGTTGATTCCAAGATGAATTGAGAAGGATGAGCTATATGCATCATCCATAATTTCTCTCTTCATTTATGGTTTTAATGAGACACATATACTAGTTACAAACCTTATAACTATATCATTATGAAATAGGTACACTAGAATATTAACTACCTTTTTATATAGATCCTAATTATCTTGTTTAGGCCTCTAAGATAATACCAAGAATGGATGGTTGAAAATTTATTTTGGCATGGTAGGATAGATTTTTTTTACGGTTCACGTGAACATCTCTTACATGTCTAAAAATATTCTAACCCTTTATATCATGTTTATGTTTAGGGATTCGAGAACTTTTTTACATAGAGAATCATCCACTTGATTATCCTTCCCAATATTTAAAAGGATTGAATAGTCATAATGCTTTATTGTCTCTAATAACAATCATTATAACTTATTGAGAACCTATTGTGTGAATATATACTTAAGGATCATATGATCAATGAAAATTTCACACTTCTCCCTATTGAGATAACGTTGTAAATTTTTCAACAAAAAGATCACAATAGCCATTTCCAGATCATTCATTTTTTTGTTCAACTCATTGATCCTTAATCGGTGGGTGATATTGGATATCAATTTAGAACATCTCATGATTATAAAACCCAATAATTTTATGGATGAATTTATGTTGATAAAAATACTTCTATAATAGTGGGAATGTTAAGATAGGTGTAATGATTATCCTATTATTTATCTATTTAAAATACTCCCCACAACTATTTCTCTATTGAACTATTATGAACCAATCCAGGGTTCAATTTGACTCGAAACTTGACCTGACCTGAGACATGGACCAAAGGGAGTTCTCGATCTCTAGGGGATGGAAACTATTTCTTGGGTATTAATAAGAAACTATTAAAAATGATTTTACCCATGATAATAAAATATTAAAAATCCTTAAGATGAAAACAACACTCCAAGATCTATTACAATAACCAAAGAGATATAAAAAATCAAGTTAAACATTTTAATTATTTAACAAAAAACAAAAAATACCAAAATGAAAGGGGAACCAACTAGAACATAACACAAAATATTTATGTAATGAGAAGGTAATCACCCACAACCACCTCCACAAACACCTACAAGAGAGTAATACTAGCTACCAGATCCACCATTACCCCTAAATAATATCATTCCTTTACATAGGTCAAACATAAAAAATTCTACATACACCCAAGGGTGTACATGGGGTGTGATACAAATCCCAATAGGATTACACTAAAAATAGATCACATTCCATCAAAATATAAGGAAAATCAAAATTAAATTTTCTGAAAAACAGAAATTGGAAACATGTTTAAGTAAAACATTTTCAAAAGAATAATTATATGAAATTAAAATGAAATTATGGGCCACCATATGAAGAGAGTAAGCACCACATCACAAGAGATGACCATGTGTAATTCCTAAAATCTCTTTAACTATTGGGACCCTAGGAACCTTGTATCTCAGTGATAATGGTACATAAACCATGCCCTAGAACATCCTCATGCAAGATCACCTAGAGTGGAATCTATCCAAGGTTCTAGGGGTCCCCAATCATCATCGTGCTTTAGTTAGTGTTGTTGAATCATTATTTCTAGATTAAATTAGGCCTCAGACACACTGATCCAACTAGAATAATAGTTATAGTCTTCCCACCTAGATACCTAGGATTCCATTTCTTGTCAATTTCCACTTCGCATGTCACATAGATCAACATTTATAAATATAAACACCATGTAATATGAATGTACATGAATACCGTCAATTATTAGTAGATAAACCTATTTCAAACACACACAAACACACACACCAAATCCATTGAAAAAAATAATTCTCACCACTTACACAATTTATAGAAAACATTTAAGAAGAACAAAAAGGAAACACACATTAAACACAACCAATTTCCTTTATAAAACCATATTTCAACCAATAAAAATATTGAAAACTTTTTAAAACACATTTCACACATTTCACCCAATCCATAGAACACATTTATGAAGCTAAGAAAGTATATCAAAAACATCTAATAATGCTAATACATGGAATCACAAACCTCAAGCTCAGAAACTTATGGAATCTGGTACAAAACCCCAACGGTGCCACAAGGGGACCACATAAATGAATGATCAAACCTCAAAATCCAAGATTAAATAAAATGAACAACGATTAATCCCATTTTAGGGAAACCAACCCACTGGATAAAATATAAGTATAAGAGTGAGAGAGAAAAAACTAAGAAGAGGGAAGAAACAAAGTTAGAAGGGACTTAATTAATGCCTATTGAATATCCAAAGACAAAACACCCCAAATTTGGAGGTCCAAGGGAGAAATTATGAGAGGGAGAGGTGACTAGGTATATAATTATTGAATGGGTGAAAATGGGTTAAATTGGGGTTTAATATAAGGAGGGTAGAATGGTAATTTTTAGGTTTTGAATGACCTGGAAAGGTCCTCTGGTTATCATTAATGGTTTTCAAAACCATAAGGACACCATATGGTGTCCTCTCCCCAAGATGAAATCAACCGCATGAGTTTCCTGGGGAGGGAGCACAGTCATGCTGTAGGCCATGTGACCAGGACATATGCATTGTCTATGGTGAATGGTCTCTTCTAGGATGATGTTCAATTTCCATTAATTATGGGGAAACCATGTGCCACCTACTTTCAAGTAAAGATATTGCATTTTTCTGAAAAAAATCCAAAGAAATATGACAAATAAATTCAAGACCAAAAATAAACAAAGGAATACTTCAAAATAAAATCACAGATGTGGAATTTCACCCCACCATGAATGCTTTTCGGCCTTAGAAATTCAACTCTAGGTTTGGTCATTTAATAAAAAGTAATATTTCTCTTTAACACATGGAATCCTCTCACATGTCTAATGCTAATCATTCTCATGCTTCCAAGGGACTCAGAATAATGGTATGGAATTTACATGAATAACTTTCTTGGAGGAATCCAAATCTTCATTGGCCACTCTAACACATACATATCAGGATCCAACTCCAACTCTTCCCAATTCAACACATGAGATAGATCCATATTATACTTTCTAAGCTGTGTGACATAGGACACATCAATAATTAATGTCAACTGAGACAAAAAGACTAATTGTTATATGAAATTACCAACTCTCTCAGTCATCTCAAAGGTCTGACATACCTCGTTATTAGCTTCCCTTACTTACCAAGATGATGGTGACCCCATCGAGGTTCCACTTTCAAAAACACTAGGCCACCATCATAGAATTACAAAGGTTGGTGCATCTAGTCAGTATAAGAATTTTGGTATCTCTAAACTATCAAGAAATTATTTTTTATCAAAATGAATTTATCAAACATCTCCTATAAAAGGCTTGGTCCCAACAATGAGGTCTCACCTACTTCAGACCAACACAAATGATATTGACAGGGCCAACCACAATTCACCGCAAATGGATTGATTCATATTTAGGACTAGTAAATATTATTATAGGAAAAATCAACCAAACCCAAATGACTATCCCATGATCCTCCGAAATCTGAAACACATTCCTAGATCATGTCTTCTATTATATAATCCATCTTCTCCTTTATACCATCTGTTTGAGGATGGTCTGCAATAATCAACTTGACCTACAACCCCATCTATTTTTGAATGAATTCCCAAAACCATGAGGTAAAATGTGGGTCCCTTTACAATATGATAGTTAATGTGACACTATGAAGCATCACTATATACTAAAAATAGAACTGACCCAACCCATCCACATTTGATAAATCCCGTATCAGAATGAAATGGGATAATTTGGTCATATGCTCAATCACTACCCAAATGGAATTACTTCACTAGGGAATTTGGAAATATGCACATAAAAATCTAGGCTCTACTAAATATTTACCCCTTTTCATGTAAGCATCTTCATGGGTGAAGTGAGGTGAGAAAAATCAAGAACAAACCACTTATAATACCCTAACAATCCAAAAAATCTCCTAATTTATAAATCATTCTTCATCTATTACCATTACATCACTACACTAATTTTCTAGGGGTATAAGAAACCCCCTCTTTCCTAGATCACATGACCCAAAAACTTTACCTCCTTGATCTAAATGCGGAAATTTAAAAAATTTGCATAGAGGTGATGGTCTTGTAGATTTCCCAACATGATCCTCAAAGTCTTTCATTCTAATCCTTAGTTCTATAGTAAACTAGGATGTTATCCATGAATACCACAACAAAGTAATCGAGATACTGATAGAACACTTGGTTCATGATAACCATGATAACTTCTGGAGAATTTTTCAATCCAAAGGGCATAACCAAATAATAAAAATGGTCATACCTAATTCAAAAGGATATTTTCATAACATCCACCACTTGGAATCTGAAATGGTGATACCCGAAACACAAGTATATCTAAGACACACATTTCCCCCTTGAGATAATCAAAAATTTCATCGATATGGTCAAATGGATATTTGTTCTTAATAATCAAATTATCTATATTTAGTTAATAGATTAATAACTAGAGAGATTTATAGTCCTTCTTCACAAAAAATATTGGGCCGGCCCATGGTGAGATGCTCGAGTGAATGAGTCTATTGGATTCTAAATTTATTAAGTTATAACATTAATTCCATCAATTCACTAGAAGCCATATAGTATGACGGAAGAGATATCGGTTGTGTCCCTAGTTCCATGTTGATGGTTAATTTCACATTGTCTTCATGATCATCATGAATTAATTCAAATAAAGTCATAGTACAAGAAAAAGTCTGCTCAGGGAGGCCTAATGTAGTGCATGATGAGGGTATCCCCTCTTACAATGTTCACCCCTCTGGAGGTAATGAATTTAAATTCATAGACAAGGTGATAATAGTGCTTTGAGAAGTAGTGGAGGCCAAAAATCCCCAACTTTGTTCCCCTCCCAACAACTATGGAGAACCTCCATGTTGAAATCGAGAAACCTTATACACTGTATTCCTATATAGATAATAGACCATGGTATTGTACCAATGCCAGCCAGAGACTTATGAAGAACCAAGGATTCCATCTCTGCTGTCGCTATGGAAACCAGCCTTTGGTTTCAAAGATGGAGTCCAGTACATAGCACCATAAACTCAGCATGGAAAGTATGTACCAAGCCAAATCATGCACTGAATGCAAAAATAACTGATCTACAAGAGTTCCGCACAATCCCTCCTCTACTTAAGATACCCTAGGAACATGATACTTCAGTATTAATCTTGAATCCCGAAGGGTGAGAATCCCAATGAACCCAAACCCCTTTCCTGTCTCTAATTAATGTGGAAGGTTCCCCCAGATGGATGAGCCTAAGATTAAGAGAATCCTCCCCATTATTGATAAAGCTAGTGAAATCCACCATCATGATTTTGGTAAAAAGGATCAAAGAATGACACCGAGTGGCCACCCCTTCAAAACGGGTTGAGTTATACGCCCTCCATATACACCAACATCCATGTAACAAAAAAAGGGATCTTACCTTTTTCTCCAAACCATTAGTAGTATCACCATGGAACCAAGAATCGATGAACATAGAGTATTGAGCCTTATAGGAGTGAAATCCTTTGAACACACAAAGAGACCTCAAAATAGAGTAATCCCATTCATCACATGAATGAAATGATCTAAAAAAATGAGATTTACCAACACTAGAAGTGGAGGTCTAGTATGTCTTAACCAAGGATCCCACTCACCTTGAAAAACTTTAGAGATCCCATTAGGTTCTAGAGAACTCACTCACTATCAATGACAATCGATGTGTGCATGAAAACAAAAAATCTAATCCATACCAAGGATCACTTCAAAGAGATACATTTCCAAAACCTAGAAATCCCATTCCAGATTGACCCTTGAAATAGAGGGTGCACATGATAGACACCCACAACCCTTATCTCACTTCTTAACAAGTGGAGTAACCAACTCCATTGCATATGTAATAAGCTTAGTTGATGGTTTCAACACATACACAACATTATCATAAATAAAAGACACATAGTCACTCATATGATACAAAGAAACAACTATATATGATGAATCATTGAGTCCCAAAACCTTTTACTCAGACCTTCTCACATGAATGATGCACATTTCACCATCACTGCTTCAAAAGTTTTAATAAACCAAAAACCCTCTCAATCTTTTCAAGAAAATACTCTATTTCATGGTGATCCATGCTACATAAAAAGTAAGTAGGATTCTTCTTGAGGAACTCCTTAGCGTTGTATATTCCAAGACCTAGTTCAACTTCCCCAACACAAGCAAGACTAGAGCCTTCTCCCTAACCCAAATCTTCAAAATCACAAACCACATTTTCCACTTTTCCATAATCAACTAGTGAGGGATAAATATCTATAGCCTCTTCCGATGGGTTCACAAGAATCCTCTAGGGAGTCATTTTTCTAAAAAATGATAATAATAAAAAAACCCATGAATACACAATTCTGAAAACTTTTAGAAATAAAAACAAATCCCAAAAACTTATATTGGTGAAAACAAAACCACATCCATCACAACAATGAACCAAACCACTTTACCACCTCATGGGGACCATTTACATCCTGAAGTATATACGTATCACCTAGAGGAGGAGTCAAACCAAATTCCTAACATCCCATGGAATCCCATGGTCTCTAATAAGTTGTGTTGGTCAGTAACCCCACTCTCAACCATAACATAACGTCCATATAATAATTTCTCTTATCTATCAAAACTATTCCCAAATATCAAGACCCAAATAAGGGTCAAAAACTTCTTCAATAACATTTTATCATGAACCATGCCATGGTTATATCTGACATAATACCTTCCCCAACCTATGACATGGCCTGAAGGTCATTCTTAATCCTCATGGGTGAGAAACTAGTGTTTGGGACCGAAGAATACTCTTTTGGGAACAATTTAAACCATGATAAGAAACTATAAACAATAATCAATAATAAAACCACACAACTAGATAAATAACAATTAAAAAAGAGATAAAAAAATTCAAGTTAAAAAAAATTCAACATTAACAAAAAAAAAGACCAAAATGGGAGGGGAATAAACTAAACAATAACCCAAAATCTCCATGCAGAAAGAGTTCCATCACCCTTAAGAAACCTCCACAAAAACTTGTAAGAGATGAGGACAAAAAATAGGATCCCCCATCACCACTATGTAACATATTTCCATTACATTGTTCATGCATAATGAAATCTATATACACTCATGGGTGTATGTAGGCTATGAGATGAAGCATGTTAGGAGGAAACCCAAAAGAGATTCCCAGCCATATCATTAGAATAAAAATAAATATGAATGTTTTTAAGAAAATATGAATGGAAACATTTTCAATAATAAATTTTTAATGAAAAAATATTTAATAGAATATTTATTTGAAATTAAAATGAAATTAAGATCTACTCTATGTCGAAAGTAAGCACCACATCACAAGATATCACCAAGGGTAATCCCTAAAGGCTCTAGAACTGCTGGGACCCTATGAACCTCATATCTTAGTAATAATGGTATAACAACCACAGACCACAATATCCTCATGCATGATACAGTATAGAGGAATATATCCATGGTTCTAGTGGTATCCAATCATAATCACAATATTTTTAGTGTTGTAGCATTAATCTGGTATGAACGAAATGGGCTTTGGCCCTATAGACCCAAATAGAGTATTTTTACTAGTCTTCCCACAAAGATACCTAGGATTCCCTTGATGCCCAGTTTTAATTTCACATATCACATATATAACCATGTTCACATACACACACTAAGAAATATGAATACACATGGAGACCATAATTTATCATAGGAAAAACCTCTTTCATATCCTCAAAGGCACAAAATCTATTTGAAGACAAACTACACACCACATACACATTTTATGGAACAAATTTAAGAAGCACAACAAGGAATCAAACCTTAAACACATCCGATTTATTTTAGAAAACCATATTTTAACTCATACACACCTAAAAAACTTTTTTAAACATATTTTAAACCTTTAACCCAATATATTGAACACATTAAAGAAACAAAGAAATAATATAAAAATCATCTAAAAATGATAAAACATGGAATCACCAATCTCAATCATGGAAACTTCTAGAATCCAGTGGAAAAACAAAACTTTACTAAAAGGGGACCCTATAAATGAAATATCAAACCATAAACACCAATAATCAATCCAAATAACAACGATTCAACCCATTTTAGTGCATCCAACCAACTAGAGAAAAGAAAACACAAAGAGGGAGGAAGAATAACCCAAGAGGAGAGGTGATACCAAGGGACAAGGGGATTACTTGATGTTTCTTAGGGATATAAATTTAAAACCACCCTAGATTTAGAGGTCCATAGGAGCATGGTGGAGAGGGAGTGGCACCTAGGGATGGAACTCCTAATGGGGGAAGAAATTGGTGGAATTGGGGTTAAATCATGGGTGGTTAAAAAAGTAATTTTATGATTTCTATTGACCTAAACAGATCACAATATTTTTCCTCATGGTTTTCCGAACTATGAGGAAACCATGTGGTTTCCTCTATCTAATAGGAACCCGACTACTAGATTTTTTTAGGGAGGGATCACTCCTTTGTTTCATGTCATGTAGCATAGACAATGCCACTATACATGGTACATCCATCTCACCCATCATTATTATTCTAAATCTTATTTCACATGCTGAATTTTTCCTTTGAAAACCATCAAAGCATTCCAATGTTAAATATCGCATCTCAGGATGTCCTAGTGGTATCTTTTTTTATCAATAAATTTCATTATGAATTCAAGGCATTGTCAAATGGAAGTATAAAACACTCTAAGTGATATGGATAAATTCTAGTAAGCATATGAGTCCCAATACCATCATATCACTCATGCCTAAGTCCCTATCGATACCAAACTAATCTACCCAATGTTATAAAAATGTATGCTATACATAATAAATCATAAAATTGTATATGATCTTTTATTATAGATACCTAATTTCTCATTTAGTGAGTCACCACCCATGGAAGACTATGCATCACCTAGATCAAAACCATATATGACTCATCTAATCTCAAAGTATCACTCAAGATCCTGTATCACATCATTCTAGATAAAAAATTAATTTGAATGATTTATAATTAATTAATTTTTAAATTTTAACCAATGATTAATAATTTAAAGGAATATAATTGGCCATTAATGTCTTATTTAAATCTAAACCAACCACCTATGGAAGATCCATGACATACCCTTGACACTATCTCAACCAAAATCTATATAACATGACACCTAGTTAATCATAAAATTTATCTAGTATATGTATATTCTATAAATAAATTCATCATGTTAAATTCCTTAAAAAATAGTGAGTATCTACCTATAGATATCACCTTAGTCCCCCATCTTATCATATTGCACAAAAGACCCATAAATTGAATTTTCCCCCATGATCTAGTTGAATTATCATAAAAACCATCCAAATCAAATGATAAACCAGTGTCCATCAATGAGAAACTAAATAATTAGATTCAAATATATAAACCCACCTATAATTTCTGAAATATCATAACTAGAACCACTAATAATCATATGGAATTAAGAATGGAATGTGGAAGGAGTTTTTTCTAAAATGGTGTCCTCACATCACTCAAGGCCCCCCAAAAAGTGGGCTTGACCATAAAAATATTCTCATATACCTGGTTAAAAATATAAACATGACCATCATTCATGATGTGAATCAGGTTTTTTATGGTGTCAATACCCTTTTCCTGATACATTCACTGCATGAAATGCAATTTTACTGTGTGAAATGTTTTGGGTATATGTGTTCTCTACTTGGCCAAGCCCATTATTTACATTAAAGGATGTTGGATGATAAATTTCATCCCTCAGTCATCTCAGAATCTCTTTGATGTTTACTCAAGAAAAGATACAACAAACTGATCATAATTACTCAAAAAATAGATATAAAAATTATGGTATTCGGGATTCACATCTTGAGACTCAAAATGAAGACCTCGTTAGACTAAAAAATAAAATTACCTATGTAATTAATAACTCATAATTACATGGGTTGATAAAAAAAATTTATTTTAGAGCTTACATTCATTTATAAGCATTTAATATTCATCGAACCATATCTGTTAACCTTCCTCATCTATAAATCCATTGAGATATGTTTATGTTCCATCTTTTAATATTAAACATTCTTCGGCCATGAAACTCCATACACCAAGAAAACTTTTTATAAGAATCCAAGACACCCGGTCACCCCTACTACCAACACAGAGATGAGGATCACCCACACCAGTCTCTCACAAAAAACTAATGTTTTATTAAACTATTCAACCTAATTATTATAGTAATCTAAACAATTATAAATCACTTAAGATAGGCTGATTGCAATATATAGTAATCCCCAATATAGGTATTTCCTATTGTAAATTCACTATTAATTGTCTACAGACCAACCAAATATGTTTTAAACCTTAGTAATAATAAATCATACACATAAAAATATACAAAACCATATTAGAACACTAGTTTTAACTTCTATATCAAACCTCCATTAAACATGATTGGTTTCACCAATTGATGCATCCTTACAACTCAAGATAAAATTATATAGCACACAGAAGAAACATGAGATCATTTCAACACCCACACTAATGTTTGAAGTTGAATCATTGATTAATTACATGGATTAATATCCAACTAATTGTACTATCCATCCCTATATCTCTCTCTCTCATAAATAGAACAAAGATGCTACCAATATGAATCACTATTGGATCACCTCAAGACAACCACATACCTGATTTCGATGAAAATGATTTTCCTAACACCATATCCAAACTCTAAATATATTATTTCCTAATGAACTATATATAATTATATATTTCATCATATCATCATTCTACTCCAACCTTTAACATCGATCAATTAGTCTCAAAACATTTAAAACCCATCTAAAATGAGGGTTATTATCTTGTGACCAATACAATGCTCCCCGTAATGGGATTATCATTATTAGTAATCCAAGAAACCAAAATACATTATCAATAACCCACACTTTATCAATAACCACATAAATTGAATGGATGTGACCATCCCATTAACAATAGAGTTCCAACATGAATCAACAACCACCTCCCTTTACCTTTTCATTAGGAACATCTTCTTCCAATAGCCAATGGTGCACTCCACACCATGTGTATTACCTTAAACCACTCCTAAAGAAGTGGCCGAAAAAAGTTTCACAATTATGCCTCCCTAGTAATAGCCATATCAAGTGAAAAACCCTATTCCATCATTATCACACATGTCTCACCACTTCAGTACCATCGTAACACCACTATAGTTTTTCCACAACATGAGAAATTATTTATGGACTCACATATGTTACACTCACTAATACATATTAAACAGTCACTTTGTGTTACTATATTCCATATTATCTAACACAACAATAATTTTTCCCAAAATTCAATAGAAATGATATCTATAATCATTAGGTAGAGTGATTTCCCAAGAACCTTCTCACAGGTTCTTACCCTCTATCCAACTTGGAATCTTCCAAACCCAATGGTTATATGACCTTTTATAACTCTATCTCACAAATTGACTCATGAACCCAAGATTTGGATTTTAATAATACCAGGATCACACACCAAACATGTTGGTTTTACTCTATATGAATGTAAAAATCACATAATAGCCTATAAAACATAACTTATTCAAAGGATAATAGCATTACCACTTTTCACGTGAGATTCATTCCAAAAAAAATCTACCCATTCTACCACTACACTATAACCAATGAACAAGCATCAAAATGATTCTACCATAAAATCCATCCTCATTACCACAACCATTCTAATCACTTCACAAATTAAAAACCAAGGCTTCCCAGATAGCCTTCCATAGCTTCCAATTTTAATTAAGTATAATTAATATGATAATATATACGGAAAAATTATATATAGGTTAATGTTGAAACTTTATGTAAACAAACATACTTCTTCAAGGAATCTCATTCCCATCCTTGATCATCTCTCAATAATTAAATGTCCTTTTAATCCATCACATAGGTATCAAATCCTTGCACCATCCCACTAATTGTATCAAGAAAAATATTTAGAAAGGAACAAAATTTTATTCACTATAGAATAGTATATCATAAGATCAAAAAAAATTCTCATTAGAAAAATATTATTGTTCATATTAGTAAAATGACACCAAAATGTTACAAGATAAAATGTTGAATATTTAATTATTAAACATTTAAACTACTAAAACTCTCATTGGTAGAATCCAATCATATATATGCACATGTATGTCGTATGAATCTCTCATGCCTACAATAATACATGTGATTCATGTTTCTAATGGTTCATGATAAAAAAAAATATATCTCCAAAAAATACCATATCTAATAAACCTCACAACTACTACAACACAATATAATAAGTGTAATAGATTTCCCCTAGTAACCTTGAATTCCCACAAGAGACTTGTTCATGACTGTATAATATATGTTCTATCACAATATCTACCACATTCTCAGAACCCTTATAAACCATATCAAAAAATAGTAAGACCAAAAAAATTTGTGATTCTACATTGTGATACTAGCCGCATAATAATATGTATTGTGATACAACTTCACAATACCCTTGACAAAAAATCCACCCAGTGGTGTCATACAAAAAGGTTCAATATTGTATCATGTATGCCTACCTATATTTTAGAGGCTAAGGACTAGTATATAGGGATTAAAACATATAATTGGGAGACTAATACCACATATTAGATTAAAATTCTAGAATAAAATTAGTAAAAAATAACCATCAAGAAATCAGAGTTTACATTAATCAAATATGACACAATTACAAACAAATGTAATGTTGTCATACAAGGAATACAATAGACCACCGACTTGTCTGATCAAAAAAAAAATAATTTAGTATAAAATATATATAGTAGCTCTAATTCAATCCATGAACCACTCATGCATAGTCTTGACATACCTATCAAGATTTACATCGTGATCCATTCTACACAATATGAATAACCTAAAGTTTACATAATGATTGCATGAACATAGAAGTTCCCATTAAAGGTTTTATAAATACACCAGAGTAGGGTATCACCAACTACCCCTAGTAGATTCCATTGTATGTTAGTATGAATGGAGAAAATAAATGTGTCATACAATCACCTGGGACATCATGTGGAAACCAAGCCACCATCACTTCATACTCATACGGTCACCATTTTATGACTATGCCACTAGAAAACCTATAAATACCTATTTTAGAGTCTTGTTGGTATATACTCCTTTCCCTCATTCTATAATCCATGTAACTCATCCATACTCAAGGACCCAATGTAGGGAATCACTCATTTATTAACTGTTATCCAACTGGGCATGGTAGAGTTCTACATCTATGATTTTTACTCACCTTGTCACTTATTTTATGCCCACATATTTTCTCAACCTCCATCATCTCACTCATGGTCGGGTCAATCCATCTGAACCAGTTGGAATTTGGATCCCATATAACTCATCGTGGCCCTTAAATCAAGTCCTTCATCACAACACATCCGGGACCCCATCACCATTATGGTGGTCTAATCATCTAATCTAACACAATCATTCCCCAACCAGGAACTCAATCTCACTCATAAAAATTCCCCCACTTCTATCTCAGTTATAATGTGGAAAATATAGTCCCAACAGACACCATTCAACTCTTTCTTGGACCAAAAATCACATACAAATCAAGGAATCTACATCACCACCATAGTCCCAAAAATACTATATTACTCACAGTGGGGATATTCCTTGGGGTTCACACCTGCATCAAGATATTTTACTTGAAAAGTATTTTGAAATATATACAGGTTCATAGAATGTTACGCATATCATCGAATCATTACAACATACAAATTGAGATATTCATACTAAACCTATCCCTTCATCATAGCTAAATATTATCTTATATGTCTTTTTTTCCACTATGGCCCTCCAAACCCATCTTGGTCCCTAAAAATCGATACTAGCCCATTTTTGTCACCTATTAGTGAAGGAATGTCCCATATTATCATATTTAATATGTTCTCATTCATAAGGGTCTAATAAATATAAAAATACACCTTTCTATCTGAAGTATGTTTCCTAATCAATTCCCAAGACCCAAACTTGTGTCTCGTCACACATCCTGTAAGGGATAACTATTAAACTATTACATAGAAGACAACCCATGTGACTCACCTCATCAAATAATTAAGGATTCTTACTTCACCCATCAGTATCTATTACTCAATCAACACTCATAATTTTTTTATTTTATTAGGTGTGAGATGTACATCTATGTCACTAGTCATCATGATGCTCAATACTTTCATACATACCCAAATATCCCTAGGGAAACCAACCAAGGATATCTATTCCACCTATCAAATTCAAAGACCTCCTAGAGTTCACTATATATTATAAACAGCACCCTCTCCCCTTGGAGACTTAGTCATCAAGAAACCTAAATTAGTCAAACATAAAGTGAGCACTTTTTCTATGAATATGAGTAGAATGACATCCTATATCTATTTCCCAAGGCCCTATCAGTCCCTAACTGTTCTACCCGAGTCCATTAAATATTATTTATGTAGTAAATAATTCAAAAACAAATCACTTGGGAATGTATTATAGGGACCATATACCCCTATCTTAGAGTATCCACCCATTCTATATTTCAAATCACCTCATCCAAACCCATTCAGGCCTTTTATAATCCCATACTATTACCATATATCAAGTATAATGTCAAAAGAAAATAAATATATAATTATAATAGTTTATAAGTAATTATTTAATTTTAACTACAGTTCTATTATTTACTAGAAGTTCATTGGGAATTTACAATGTATAATAACCTCAACCAACGATCTATTAAAGGTACATAATGTACCCATGAAACCATTCTGGTTTAATTGCTATCACATGACACCATATTAATTTCCAATTTCATCCATCTTAATGAAAAACAAATTTACATCATTAGGAAACATATATTTATTTAAAAAAAGAGAAAACACATGTAAAAATCATATTGGGTTCTTATCTAAACACCACACAAAAAATCCCATCAATCATGGATGATAATACACTAATCTACTAAAATAACCACTATAAACCTAGATAAATCAAATGATAAATCAACAACTATCAATGAGAAACTAATTAATTGTTAAGGAATAGAAGAAATCACCTAAAATAACCATTAAAACACACTTGAAACCTTTCTATTCCATGGGTAATTGAGAGGGGCGAACTGGAATGGAGGTTCGTCCAAAATAAACACCTCCCATTGATAAAATCAACAAAAAACATCAAAGTGTTATTCCCTGTAAAAAGGTATCCATATCCCAAATTAAGAGAAACCACATGTGAATCGTTCAAAACATGATCTGGGAGGTTTGCATCATTTTTTCCCTTTTCCAAACAAATTCATATAATGAAAACCAAGTTTATGTTTTGATTTTTTTGGGTTATAAGGGATTTCACCTCTCCCAATACCATTCACAACATGATGCATTTTTCATATCATGAATGGTTGAATTTCACAAAATTTTATCCCTTGGCCATCATGAAGAATAGAACACACTCACTTGAGTAACTATAACACCAACTATGACTATCTCTTTATCCAAAAAATAACAATTTGAGATATGTCAACACTCAATTTTTGAATCTTAACTAAGTCCAAAAAATCCCTAACAAAAAAATAAAATTTCCCATAGGAATTCACAAACATTAAGGAAATGGTTTATTAGAGACATGATCTATATAAAATGAAATAATGATTAAAAATACATGATGAATGTACTCCTACATCATATTATGATTAATTAAATACTGATAATACATCACTATCAATTATAATTATGTTAAAAAAACCTCACAAATAATAGTTTAAACTGATCCATATGAATAGAAACATAGTAAATAAGGTTATACATAATCTATTGAAGTTCTAAATGATATTCCCATGTCTCATTAGAAACATTGTTAAATTTTTTGAAACATATAATCAATAATCTATATTGTTCACTAAGACTACTCATTATATTGGGAATTATTAAAGTACCCAACATTATCTGAGTACCTAATTTTTTATAAATAATTAGTAAAATCATAATGAATATATCACATAGTAGTTTTATAAAATTCTAAAAGGTACTCAATTAATACTAATGATATTTTAGTCATTATTCATCACAAACCCCTCTACCATATATATCTATTTAAACCTTAATAATTTTGAAATTTTCATTTTCCAATCCAATGACCCTTTGACTATATATAAATCATAAGAAAACAATAAGAAACTATTTATTGTATCCATTAAGATATCATACTATTTATATATTTAAATATGAAATCATTGATACATAAAGTTCTGCTTTCATTCTACATCCTTACCTGGTGAAAGATACTATATATTGATATAAATATAACTATAAAATGATTTATGTTGGTAAAATTAATGTGTATTGAAACAAAATTATACATGTTGGTCATTATTGGGTAAATTTCCTACTATTATATATGAAAATAACAAATAGGTACTTAAATTTAAAAAAATTGAACCAAAATCCATCCTATCATATACTATTGTGTTTGAATAAAAATTTCTCATATCGCCCTAATAAGAGGGGGGATTTGGGTTAACAACTATTCTTTTTTGATTGGATCTTTTTTCTATATGAAAAGAAACATAACTAATTTATTAAACCTAAATACATAAAATATTAAAATATGAATGTTTAAATATGGTGAGATAAGTATTTTACTTAGATCACACATAAGGGAAACATCTATAGGTAGACACCATCAGTGTGATAAAGAACCATGAAAAACAATAAATCATTATTGCTTAAAAAAATGTTATATTGAAACCACTACATAATTAAAGGTAATATGCCTCTAAATATCCTTATACTCAATATTTAATATAATATTAAAACAATATGACTTTTAGGTTTTATAAAATGAGTGTTTATAAATAGTGTACATTCTAAACACACATGGGTGTTTCTATTCATATTAAACATTAATTATTATTTTTTAATATTCAAACCCATTAAATATTCCAATCATACATAACAAGATCTTTTAGATTTAAAAATGTATTTTATTATTTTCTATATATATTAATAATTTATTCTAAAAAATTAATCTATTAAATTCATTTATGTACATTAATTATTATGTTCCCTGTGTTAAAAAATTATTAGTACTCTAAAATATAAACTATGGATAAGTAAAAAATATATAAAAAAAATCATATATATATATATATAATTACAAGAAAATATAAAATAATAATAATATTTTTTTAAACTCATTATGTTCCCATAATAAATGTAATGTGGTTTCATATTAAAAATATTTGACCTCAAACCCATAACCTACATTTTAGGATCTCTAATAAAATATAGACATTTTATAACTTTAATTTTATACCCCTCAAATATAATGACATGATTTATTATAAAATATATATAGGCTTTATCCTTAGATGTTATAGAATATCTTTTGGAATATTATTAAATAATAACTTTAAATAAGGTTATCACCACAAACATTTTTCATTTGTTTGACCAAAATGGACTTATAATATTTCGATAATCATTTTCATCATCTTTTGGTTAAAGGTATTGTAAAATAAAACTAATAGTCACGATATTCCGCATTTCATTATCTGTCCATATTTACCAATTATACAATAATTCACATATACCATGATTATTTTTCCCCATGATACCATGTGAAACCCGATATATTAGCAAATATTATGATTCCCACCGTGAAATATTTTAGTTATACCATTTTTTGGTATTTGTTTAAAATAATTCTAAACAAAAAAATTACAATCATGATTTTGTTTTATAATCCTAGATTTATTTTTTTGAACAATGACATGGAAAAATAAAACATATTTTTCTATTTCACTAAAAACTTCATCAAACAAAAAAAATTTAATCTTATAAAATGATTTTGAAAACTCATATTTCATTATTTTTATTCATTTTCTCAAAAAAAAACAATACATAATGCTCAAACATAAATGACCTCACCTTACGAATGAATTCGGTTCCAAAATTCAATTCTTGAAATCCCTTGATTATAATATTTTATCCATTGGTATTTTTAGTAATCATGATCCATTTATAGGATTTATTAATCATATATAAGGTCTAAATAATCATATAATGTCTTCTCTATAGATTTAAGACTATATGGGTGTTAATTCCCATGATATATAGATCATCAGTTGGGAGATAGATGATGTAAGGACAGATTTAGGAAAAATTAATACCAATATTTAGAAGATCATTCAGGATGAATGGGAGTTATTAATATTAATTTTATAGGAATTTTTTTGTCCATGTATTTCCTTCATAGACACATGATTACTTCATATCCAAATAGGTATTATACTATTACTATATTCCTTCATGGTCAATGTTTGTTTGTGGAATTCCCATGAAATCACTTGATAGTCATAAGCTTTCTTTTCACTGAATTATCATTTGTGGATAAAAAGCATGTTTCTCATTTGTTTATATACTTTATATTTTTTAGTCATTTTTATCTCCCTAAAATTTATCTTACATAATTTCATACACATTTTGGTGGAAAGGTTCCTATGTGGCCACATATTCACTATAGTTCTCACTAATAAATACTAGTATGCAATTAGAAAAATGGATTCGTCTATTGGAACCTTGATTGTAGATGCCTAATCAACTTTACAGCTATATCACCCTAGGATTTTGTGAATTTTTTTTTCTAATTAATTTAATATTTTCGAATTTTCTCACTTCATGCAACACTGGATATAGTTTTTTATAAAATAACTATGTTTGTATTGCATTATATGCAACAAAAATTTAATATTGAACCACATGACACACTTATATTATCTTTCTATACATGAAACATTATACTTGTCTTGTGTTACACATAATGCCAACTTTTTTTTTATATCTTGTGTAACACAGAAGGCTATGTTTTTACTTAACTACAATATATAATTAACATTACTATTAAAATATTATTATAGCTACCACATAGCCACTATAAAGGAATTTATGAAAAAAATTAAATAAATTGTGAAAATAATATTTAAACATTTATATAAAATAAATCCATTAGTTATATATTCATATAATTTTCTGTAATAAATATTTGAAAATAAAGATATTACTTCTCTAAGAAAACTATTTTTCTATGCATAAACACAATTTTATCTCAATAAATTAAAAAACACCTTTGATTAATGTTTTAAATAAAATTTATATATTATATATTTAGTAAGTATCTTTTATACTCATCCAAAATATTTTCTAGTGTGAAGACATGAATAAATCCAATTTTATGAATAAAAAGTTGTATTTTTATGAAAGTTAATTTTACAACCTTTTAAAAGAGAAAACCTTTTAAATATTAATTTTGACCCTTTTATAATTTTAATTTAACAAAATTAAAATAATTTTTGAAATAAATATATCAAAATTTAATTTGATTAATTTTTGATATTTTTTAAGATACTTCATTTTTAGATGAAAAGTGAGAAATTCTAATTTTTAATTCAAAAAATTCTTTTTCATCTATTATTTTCTAAAGTTAAATTAATTTTTTTATTATTTTAATGCATCAGTCGATAATATATACATAAAATAATCCAATTTAGGCCATTTAAATGAATTTCAGGTTGATTTTTGATATAAAAAATTCTAATATTTTGGACATTTTTACTTTAAAAACCCGCTTTGTCATCCCGTGTCTAGGAAGAAATTTAAATTTATTTATTCTATTTCTATAATTGGAATATTAAGAAAATTTATTCAATATTTAAAATCATAATAAGATATAATTTATAATAATTTAAAATTATTTTTGTACCAAAGTATTACTGAAGTAAGTAATATTAATTATAGCGATTAAGAGAAAAATCTGCTTAACAAAAAACTAAACCCTAAACCCAAAATTACCTAGAAACTTGTCTAAAATCTAATGGATGAAACTTTCTGGATCCTATATCACCTTTTAATTAATTGGGACAATTTTGGAAACCCCTTAGAAGGGGAAAAATATCATAGGAATTCCTTCTATAAAAAATTTATAAGAGTACAACTCCTCCTCCACAATAAAATGGAACTCACCCCTACCAATTATTTACACCTCTAAAACCCTTTTTTTCAGAAAAAATATACTCAATTAATATCAAAACACTGATAAATTCATCCTATAATCCTCCCATGTTTTATAAATCCAACCAAGGAATCCCTTTGGTATAAACCAAAAGGACTTACTCAGAGAAGAAGTAACATCCTTCCACGCACTCTTCTGTTTTATTTTCCTTCTCCACTACCTACACTAATATTATCCCATTATTATATAATAAAATAGGAGTAATAAATATAATAATGTGATTTTATTATAAATATTATACTTATACTTACACACAATTCTATCTAATTCATAACGAACTTACCATTTTTTGTACGGTGAACTACCGCCTCACGAAGCGATGTTGTTCATTTTTCCATTAACACCTATCATGGTTTGGGATTATGATAGAAAATATATATTTTTATATTATATATTATATTTATGATTTATGATTTAGGATTTAATTATTTTATAACACATAACTTCATTATTTCCATATTTTGTAAATTTGATAACATCGTTTGTGGACGTCTAGACTACTACCTCCTCAAAACGATGTGATTCATTCACACATTACATAGAATTTATTAAGGATGGGTTTAGTGAAAATTTATGATATGTATGAAATAATAATACTAATATAATGATAATATATATATATATATATATCATTTATGGTATTTATTTCAATATGACAATAAAACAGAAACAACATTCATGCGTATATACGCCTACCATCTCCATTGACGATGTATTATATTTCATAAAAATATCATTCCTAGATTATTATAAACATTTAAATAAAGAATATATATGATATTTACATAATTGTTTACATAATTTAATTAATTAAGTAATAATCTAATTTATAGTATAAATAATAACAAGTCAAATCAGATATGAAAAAATGGATATTACCCAAAACGGAAAATTAAAATGGGGTTGTTAAAAAAAGTGTAATATAAAGTCATAACCAAATAATATATGGTATTAGTTATAATAATATTTTTATTTAGTATATTTATAATAAAATCATATTTATTATACAATAGGTTTGAATGTGTATGAATAAATTTTTTACTTAAGTTAAGGGGTGTCTTGTCTCACTTTTATTTTTCATGAGCTACAATCCACATTCACAACCTATTTCTTATATGTGGTTTGTTTAGATTCCATGGATGTATTATATGAATATTATAATCAAATTTATGGGTATCTAATTATTTTTCTATGATATTTCTTTCATTAGGATTATGTTTTAGAATATACCAAATCGGTTAAGTAATTTTGTCTCAATTCACCTTTTTTGAGACACATTCCATGTTATGCACCTATATTATTTTATGATGTGTATATACTACAATTTTAAATGTTATATAATGTACTCAATTATTTTCATGATATTTTAAGATTCATGTACTTTAATTTTCTCACATGGTGAGTATTATTCAATGTTACCAAGTGTTAGGATTTTATTAAAACAATCTCATCATTTATCAATATTGTTTATAATTATGCTTCCATTGATGAAATATTTTTATCCAAATATTAAAAAATAGATGAAATTTATTATTCTATGGTTATTAATGATATATTAATGTATTAGTACAATTTTACACTCTTTTTTTTACGTAAGATAATTAAGAAATTGTTTTTAAGACTATTTGACATGACCTCTCTCTTCATTCGAAAATATGGGTTCTTTCAAAAACATGTTTTCTATGAATGTTTTAAATTTTATTTTATAAATTTTCATGGAAAATTTTATCAATAGTTTTTCAAAATTTATTTATAATTTATCAAATTATTTTCAATAAAAAAAATTCCAAATTGTATCAATCTTCTTTTATATGTTTTCAAGGAAAAATGTTTTCAAAATTTTATCAAGCATTGTTTATAAGTTTTGAAATTATTTTTAAAGAAAAGGGTTTTCAAAATGTTTTAAATAATTCAATGTAATGTTTTAAAATATTTTCAAATAAAAAGGTTTTCAAAATATTTTCATTATTTCTTTATATATTTTGAAAACATTTTCAAATAAATGGGTTTAAAAATGTTTCCAGGAATCATTTATATGTTTTCAAGGAAAAATTATCTCAAAATTTTTTCAAGCTTTATTAATAAGTTTTCATAGATAAAGGTTTTAAAAAAATAAAATATTCTTTTATATGTATTCAATTTTGTTTTCAAGAAAATGGTTTTTAAATGGTTTCATTTTTGAAGAATAAATTTCCAAAGTATAAATGATAATTTCCTCATGAAATGTTTTAAAAGATCATTCCAAATAATTTCCCACCTAAGAAGACATTTGTTGGTGATACTTATGAATTTATAGGCAGATAATCCAATGGTTCCTTTCGTATTCTTTCTATGAATGGTTTATGTGTTGATGGAATTATTTTTATAAAACATGTTTCCCATTCACGGTTTATAATTTTATGAAAAAAATTTCTCTTTGATGAGATATATTCTTAAAAATATGCTTCTTTTGACGGGTTATGCTTTGATAAAATGATTATGAAAACTATCTATTTTAAATAGGTATAAAATGATTAAATTTTTATGTAACCCATTTATTTTAATGGTTTATGATGTGATTGTATATGATCTTGTGGATCATTTATGTATGATTTAATTATGAGATGTGTGGGAACTCTATCTCCCTCCAATACATTGAGTGAAGATTTATATTTTAGGAGATAGACATGGATAGAAAGGAGAGTGAACTCAGTTTAGTAAAGGACTTTTTCCATGAATAAAGTCTTGGGAGTGAATCTTGAGTACTAAGATGGTCTTGGGAGTGAACCCTGACTACCAATATTGTATAGTGAGTGAACACATACAACTATTATAGCCTTTTAAGGGATTCCTTGACAAATATATATATATAATTTTATATGAATATGTGTCTATAATAAAGTTTATTTCTTATTACGATGTAATGATTTAATGTCTTATGATATTGATTAACTTATGATTCATGTCATTTGAACTGCAATTAATTATTCCATGACTCATGTATATGATCTATTATATTCATGGAATTATATTTAAATGTTATTATCATATTCTCACACCCCTATTATCATTTTATGCTTATGTATATTATTTGTTTATCATTAATGAGCATCTGATCTCATACCATTGTAATGTGTCCTTTCTCGATGTTATTAAGAACTTTTTTATGTTGATATACTAATAGGGACTATCCTTTTTTAAAACATTGAATCTCTTTAACCATTTTAGAATATTTTTCTCTTTGTTTCCAAAGACAAAAATCTATTATGGTCCTCACACAATTAATTTTTTTAGTGTGCTGAATTTTGTTATAAAATGATGTAATATACATATATGTTAATTCTAGTTCCTTACAGTTTTTATCAAAGGAAAGGTTTAGTCATCCCTTGGAAACTAGTATGAGAAAACTTTAGTGACATAACTAGGTATTTTTCTAAGTATGTCTTAGGATGTACCTATAGATAATACTAATGTGCCATAGGTATGTGTTATAATTTTTACATCCTTGAAGTGATTTTCCATGATTATTTGGTTTTCCTCTATGAATATTGATTCTCAAACTATGAAATATAGTTTTAGTTAATAGAGGTAACCAAATGGAACTTTGTTAATTTTGAATTTTAAGGAAGATTGGATGATGATAAGTCAAATGGGATGATCACTAGAGTGAAATATTTTGTGATTATACCAAATTAGTTTTCTCAAAACATGATTAAAAATGTACAGCTTAACCAACTATCAGACTCATTAAATAATATATTAAACAAGTTCACTAAGAGATCAGGTAATGAATACCATGGAGGAAAGAAGATTCCGTTTTTTATGTGAATAATTTGGAAAGAACCACCCATGTGAATGTATCATAGGAACATGAAGTATTTTACTATGGAAAATAAGGAAACAAAAAAATTAACTATAAATTGAAAATGAAATCTTCAGATAATGTAATGGATGGAAATATTGGCCTCCCCATGAAATCTTTGTTTTTTAAATTATTTATGTGTGGAGTGAATGGTCATTTTGATAATCAAGTTCGCAAGTGGAAAGCTCATGAATAGAATCAGCAAGGTGGTATTGGTAATGTTTATATTACTAGTGATAATGAAACTCTAGGTAAAATGTTGAAGTAAAGAGTTATTAATTAACAGTATAAGGTATAATTTATAATTTCTTATTGATAAAGGTGAATAATATAAGTGTTTATGCATTTGGATTCAATAATTATGAGTTGTAGATTAAATAAGGATGTTCAGTTTATGTTTTTTCTAAGGACATACAAGAATATCTTGAATGGTTTTCATGGACTATAAAAGTTATTTAATGGAATGGTGAAATTATTATTAAGGGATTGAAAAAAATTAATAAGTTCCTTATTTTAAGACAATAATTTTTGGATAAATAGGTGTCTGAGATGAATAATTAAATTAGATGGTATTGACCACCTCAGAATTAATAATGGATTATTTGAGAATTTAGTTGTTCTTTCATGGATGGATTTTAATTTTTTTTGCATTTAATAAATATATCCAATAAGATTTTGAATAACCAAAAATTCATGTTTTTATGAAGTATTTATGGTAATTCAGGTTGTTACCATGTTTCAAGAGAATACATGATGACGATATTTACATGTTTTTTATGTGAAATGTAAGAGTAACTTTACAAAATACTGTGTATCAATGCCAATATGTATTTGAGAAATTTAGTGACCTTATTTATTAAGTTATGAGCTTACATATTTCAGAAGGGTTATAAGGTTTACTATTTATGGAATAGTTTATGTTAAAATTTGAATGAGGTTCTAGAGATTAATGTATTATATTTCTATATATGGATTTACACATATTGGATAAAATTTTCAAGCCATTAATTATTATAAATAAAGTCATATGAAATTAGTAGTAATTAAATTTATGGATCTCATAATATTCATAATGCTTTAAGAATATAAAATTTTCATTCACCTATTAGAATAAATAATGAAGTGAAAATTGATCAATGAATGTAAAATGGTATTTTTTTCATGTAAATTTTCTTTTAAATTCCTCAAATTTTGGAAAATTGGTCTTGAAATAAATTTTTTCATGTTATAAGCATGTTTGATGATGTAAATGGACCTTTTAATGCCTATTTTCTCTATGGATTTATGATTGTTATCTTTTCCCTAACCATGTTCTGTTTCACTATCCATCAGAAATTGGTTGTAATATTTTTTCCATTTCCATGTTTTCAATACCCACCTATTTTCTCCTAGGTGGATTCAAAGTTATATGTTACTTTGGGTAAACTTTATGTTTCCAACATTCCCTTTTTAACGTAAATTTTAGTATTATTTTTTATGATGGGGTTTTTTTGAAAGGAAAATTCAAATATTTAACCTTTGATAACCCTGAATTAATTTTAGGGAAAATTGATTTTAAGTGGGGTAGAATATAACACCTCTAATATTTTGTGAATTATTTTTTTGGATTAATTTAATTTTTTTAATATTTTTCAACTCACACAATAATAAATATTTTTATCTAAAAGAAATATGTTCGGATTTAATTATATAAAACACCAAGTTAATCTTTCCCCACATAAAAAACATATATTATCTTGTGGTACCTGAAAAACTTTGTTTGGCTTGTGTTAGAGATAATTATGAGTTCCTTCGATATCATGCGTAACAAGCATAACCAAATATTTATCAAACTACAATATAATATTAACATGATTATTAGGATATTATTATAGCTAAATCCTAGACTTTGTAAAGGAAGATATGAATAATAATAAATGAAATTTAAAAATACAATTTACACATGTTTATAAAATAAATCCTTTGGTTATCAACATGTATAAGTGAATGTAAAAAATATTTAAAAATAAAGAAATTACTTCTCTAAGAAAACTATTTTTCTATGTACAAACACAATTTTATCTCAATAAATTAAAAAAACCTATTTTTATTAATGTTTTAAATAAAATTTATATATTATTTCTTCAAAAAATATTTTCTATACACATAAAATATATTTTATATGTATAAAATAAAAAGAAATCGAATATTATGAATAGAATGATGTATTTTCCTAAAAGGTATTTTTATCACCTTTTAATGGAGAACAAGTTTTAAATATTAATTTTTACATATTTCTTATTTATATTTGGAAAAATAATCTTCATTTTTAATATTTAAATATAACAATTTACTTTTGGTGGATTTTATTTATTTTTATGAGAAACATTAGTTTTGGATGAATAATGAAAAATAGTAAATTTTTATTAAAAAATTATTTTCAATCAAATTTATTTGTATAGTTAAATTATATATGTTTTTAAATATTAATTGGATCAAATATATATTATTTAATCCAATTTAGTTTATTATAACAAATTTAACATTGATATTGAATATAAAAACATTCTAGAGATTTCGTCCTTTTTACATTAAAAAATCCGATTTCTCATCCCGTCTATATGATTAAATTTCAACTTGTTTCTATCACATAGGTAATTGGAATTTTGAAAAATATATTTCATATTTGGAATCAGAATAATTGATAATTAATAATAATTTCAACATAGTTTCTGACAAAAAATATCAGTGAATGTAATTAAAATTAATTACAGCGATTAAAAGAAAAAATATCTTAACAAATGACTAAGCTGTAATCTTAAGTCCCAAAATGACATAGAAACTTGTAAAAAATTAATTTTCTGGAAATTTTTAGACCCTATAATCCATTTTATATAATTATTAATATTATATGAGCCACATGACATGGGAAAATGTTGGTGGATTTCCCTCTTAAATTTTTTTTCAAGAATGACACTCCTCATCCACTATAAATATGTACTCACGCCTCCCACTTATTCACACATATAAATCCCATTATATCGATAATTTTTTTTAAAATAATGTCCTAAAACCTCTACTTTATTCCTATAATCCCTCATTTGGGGAAACGTTGACCAAATAATCCGTTAATTTCAAGCCAAAAGGAGTTACTCAATGAATATGAAATATCCTTCCACAAGCTCTTTTGTATTATTCTACCTCTACATCTCCTCAAATATTATTATTAAATGATTATATAATAAAATCAATATTATAACTATACCTATATGTTTTTATTCTATGTTTTATTCCTACACTTACACACACTTCTATCAAATGGGTTACAAACTTACCATTCTTGTGAACGACGAACTACAACCTCCCAAAATGATGTTGTTCGTGTTTATTTCACTACCTATCATGGTTTATAGGTATGATGGAATATATTTTTTATATTATATATATATTATATTTATTATATATATATTCTTTTTGAATTATTATATAGCACATACCTTCATGATTACCATTTTGTGCAAATAAGATAACTTCATTTGTGGATGTTTTGGCTACCACCTCTTCAAAAAGATGTTATTCGTTCAGAATTTACATGGAATGTATTAAGGATGATATTTTTAAAATTATATGATATATATGAAAATATAATGATAAATTATTTATATTATATATATACATATATTTACTTTTGTTTCATTCATTCAATATGAAAATCAAACGGAAACAGCCTTGATGCATTCTTACGGCCTACTGGCTCCATGAACAGTGTTTTCTATTTCATACTTCAATCCTTAATAGATTACTATAAATATTTTTAAAATTAATATATTTTATATTTATCTAATTTTTTATATTTTTTAATTAATTACATCAAGATCTATGTAATACAATATCAAATGATAATTCAAATAATATACAAAAAACAAAATGGATATTAACCAAAACATAACATTAACAGTGAGTTGTGAATAATAAGGTCATATAAAGTCATAAAAATCAATACATTGGATTATATATAATAATATGGTTCTATGTTAGATTTATAATAAAATTATATTTATTATATAGGATGATTGAATGTGTATGAAAAAAATTCAAGACATAAGGTAATGGTTTTCTCGTCTCTCTATTATTTTCCATGAGACACAAGCCATGGTCACCACTTATTTCTTATATGTGGTCTATTTATTCCAATGTATTTATTATATTATTAATATAGTGAAATTTAAGTGAATTTACATATCCTTTTTATGATATTTCTTTCATGGGGTTTATGTTTACAAAGTTACCAAATTGGTAGCATAAATTAGTCTCAATTAGACTTATCTGAGACACATGCTATGTTATGCACCTATATTATTTTACAAAGTGTATATACTTAAATTTAAAATGTTATATAATTATCCCCATTATTTTAATTTTATTTTAAGATTAATTTCCTTTCATTTTCTTATATATGGAGTAAAATTCAAATTTACAAAGTGGTATGACTGTTGAAACAATATCATTATTTATCAGGATTGTTTATGATTATGATTCCATTGATGAAATATTATGATCCATATCTCAATAAATATAATTAATTTTCTTATAATTTGGTTATTAATTATATATTAATTTATTGGATCATTTTTTTACTCTTTAGTAAAAAATATAATATATAAAGTGTTGTTAATAATTTCTAACTTTAACTATATCTTTGGTTGAAAATCATTATTCATTCAAAAACATTTATTATAAAGATATTTACAATCTTATTTTATAGGTTTAAAAGGAAATGGGTTTTCAAAAAGTTTTCATGAATTCTTTATATGTTTTCAGTGTAATTCCAATGAAAAATGTTTTCTAAATGATTTCAAGATTCTTTTATAAAATTTCATGGAAAAAGGTTTTCAAAATGATTTCATGTATTCTTTATAAGTTTTAAAATTATTTTTAATGAAAAGGTTTTAAAAAAGTTTTCAATATTTATTTATAATTGTTCAGGGTGTTTTGAATGAAATTATTTAAAAAATATTTTTAAGCTTCATTATAATTTTTCATGTAAAATAGATTTAAAAAGGATTTGAATATTTTATTATAATTTCTCAAAGGAAAATGTTTTCAATTTTTTTTAAAATATTACTTTATATGTTTTAACAGTTTTTCCAATAATATGGTTTTGAAATGTTAAAAAAATAACGAAGGATAATTTTCTTATGAAATTTTTAAAAAATATCTTTCCAAATTATTTCCCACCTAACATGACATATGTTTTTGACACTCATTCCTTTATTAGGAAATGATCCAAATATTCCATTAATATTCTTTCCATGAATTGATTATGTATTGATGGAATTATTTTTATGAAACCTAATTATTTTCATGGGATATTATTTTATGAAATTATTATCAAACTTGTCTCTTTTCCATACGTTATGATATGACTAGATGTTCATGATACCAATTTTATTCCATGGATTCTGATATGATACTTTATGCACTTTTGGTGCATGTGTGTATGATTTCATTATGAGAAGGGTGGGACCTATATATTACTTCAATACACTAGCTAAATATTTATATCTCATGATAAATACCTGGCTAAAACTATGAGTGAAATCATTTTAGTAAACAAAATTCTCCGTTAAGATGGTCTTGGGAGTGAACCATTACTACTATGATTGTCATGAGAGCGAACCATAACTAACACGATGGTATGGGTGTGAACCCATACTACTAATATTTCCTGGGAAATGATTCACTAACTACTATGGAAATAATTTTATATGATTATGTTTCTAGCACAAATTCTACATCGAATTTTTATGTTATTCTTTCATGGATTATGAACTAATTACCTTATGAATTTCCCCATGAGAACTAAAAATATTTATTTCATGAATCATGTATATGATATTTGATATGAATGGTATGATATTTAAATGTTATTCTCCTATTCTCATATCCTTATTATCATGTTATTATTATGTATCTCCTTTGATTACCCTTACCGAGCATCAGATATAACCCCTTTCTTATGTTTTCATTCCCCAGGTTATGAAGAATAGTTTTATGTAGATGTAATAATGGGGATGATATTTCTGGGAAACATTGAATATCTTTCACCATGTTATAATATTTTGTTCCATGTATCTAAATATAGTAAAATATTATGGTCGTTGTGAATTTATTTTTGTAATATGCTTAATTTTTATCTTAATTGATTTAATATCAATGTATGTTAAGATCATGTTGCTATAAAAAATTAAGAGTTTATGGATATAAACCCATAATTCAAGATCATTCTTGATTAACAACATTGAACCAATTACAATTAAAAAATTTTTCATTAGAAAGGGAAGAAACCAAGGAGGGATATATGGGAATTTACTTCATATATCCATCCAAATAAGGAACCATTTATGAATAACTTCTAGAAGGTACCTCCGATAAGGACTTGAGTAAATCCACCCTTCTTGGAAGGAACCCAAAAACACTATTCATAAATGGAGACCATATAAAATCAATTTTGATGTCCATTGAACCTATGTTCTATGTGAACTATAACTCTTCACCTAACACATTTGTTTTATATTATGGTGGGGATTTATAATGTGTTTTGGTAACACTTTTCAATGGTACTAGGTCACAAATCATTTCTTATATTCATGAAAACTTCATAGAGAGGCCTAATTATTCTTATAGATCTCAACATAATGGAATTTATTTCACTAAGATTATATAACTAGTCATAATCATCCCAAATAACCTTTTTTGATCAGATTTTCTATGTTAAAACCCTTAAATCTAATTCTTGCAATGCCTCCTCCATAACCAATTAAGATACATGTTAAGGATATGAAAAGGTATATACACCACATTCATCCTATATTTATTTGAAAGTAGTCCTCTCCTAGTAAATCCTCCCTAACTAATAAGACCACATGGTAATCACAATAATGAATTTCTATTATAATTTCATCCCAATAATAAGTACTCTGGTGAAAGCTCCTATGGATCAACATGCTCATTTAGTTTACCTCACATGAAAAATATAATCTTCCTAAAAACCTAGTTTATTTCTATTTTACATTCAATAACCTAGATATTTGAACATGGTAATCCTACTATATATATTAACTGAAACCCCATATTCACCTAACAACACTACTGGATTAGGAATATCTAGAATGTATTTATGCATGTTTGACTAGCCATGGGTCAGACAGTTTATTTATAAGCCACACAAGTATTATTATTATTCATAGGAATGTCTAGGAATTCTTACTATGTTTAATCCCCAATCATTCACTCATTGGTGATCTCATCTATGGGTACACTAAGTAATCCATACTCCTATATGGGAAATCCATTCATAAGCTATAACTCATCCTCATGGGAACATATCCCTTATAAAACATATGTCAATGGTCCATATTCCCTATGAGTCATCTTTTATCAATGGGATATATTCCCTATGAGTCTTCATTCATCAAAATTCTATAAATACTTTGATAAATACTTACTTAAATGGTTTCCTTCCATGAATGAAATCATACATTATCTCTTATTTAGTTATTGATTTAAATGATTTACCCAAAAAGGTTATCTATACATAAGTCCCATACTAACCATTATTACACACATTTTACCTTGTAGTAATAAAAATGTGAATTTAAACTAAGTAGTGTGCTTCTTAATATATTTCATTGAACTCAATGGTTTTTCAAGCCAAATGCCCTTAAACTTTGAAACTTAGACTACAAGGAATTTGATTCTAGTTAATCTGGTAACTTTAGAGGCCTCATAAGGGATCAATAATAACACCACATTAGTCATTTTAAGATAAAATTACATGGTGTGACATGTACCATCAATTTTACATTAACTATTTTGGTTATAATTCTACTCATAAGGACATATTTTAATCCCCTATCATAATAAAAACCCTACATCACATCACTAACCTCCCCCTCAATAGAAATAAATTATATATTTCTAAGTTTTTGGGAATTAATCCATATAATAATCACCACGTAAAATAAATAAAGATTGATAATGATATATATATATATATATTCTTACATAGATTAATTGTTTCTATTAAAAAAACATGGTGGAATTTAGTCCCAAATATGGATTTTTTTATGATTTTAAAATATGTATTAAATCAAAATATGATTCCTTAGGTAGAAAATAATTTACACATAAAATGGGTGAAATGATCCAGAACTTTTATACACTCAACCAATGTGCAACCCCAAGCACCCCTGGAAATGTTCCAACAACAACCTCTATTAGGTAAATTAGAAAGTATCGACTCAAAATGAATTATTTTAGTGTAATCAAGATAGAATATTGAAATTAAAATTAATCAATTACCGTAAAAGATAATGATTGAAAATGAACCTTCAATTGATATATTGCAATAATTGGTTTCTTGTTTGTTGTTTTTAACCTTTATAGGTCTTTTTATAACCTTTTCAATAATCACATCAATAAAAATATGTAATCATCAAGTATATCATCACATTACAAGATACTGGGAGAGAGATAAAACCATTAAGGACCTCCTCATGCCACAACTCATCATTAAATACCATAATCGTTGTATGTAAAAACCAAAGCTGGGTTTGGGGGCTTGCTATAAATGTGTATGAATTTATATACACAATATATTTATTACATGGTTATGAACACCCTAGTGAAGTTATACTTCCTCAAATGTTTTATTAAAACCATGGAGGTTTCATGAAATAGACTTTATGTTACGATACCCCATTGGACATCACATCAATGAAGGAATGTGATCAGGCCCTTAGTTCCTACCTCAACACAAAAATTCTTTAGGATCCTATACCAGATCACTGTAATAGTTTCCTCCCTCATCATAGGGAGACCTATGAGGTTTTATCTTACATCCCCAATTCTACCCACACGTTACTTGTTGGGTTATTTCTATCCACCACCAAAAAAATCTATATCATATAGCCTCGTTTCTTCATGGATGTATAAGTAGACCACCCATGAGATCCTAGATATGTTCATAAAAGACACTAAATCAAGTAAGAGGTATTTAATTTGGTGGAAAACCATCCTAGAATACTCTATATTATTTTTCTCATTGAATAATACCATCATTGTATTATAGATGTAGCAGAAGAGTAGGTTTAAATCCCATATCAATTAATACACACCACCCAACATATCATGGAAACAAAAGAGGATACTTAATGGAATATTATAAGAACCATCAGTGGGTAATCTCATGTTCATGTTCCCACTAATGTTAGGGGCACATAAAAATATCTTAATAGCTACTTATAATCATGCCTATATTCTAACAACTATTCTGGTAGATCACCATCATACATATAAAAACAATGAAGACTAGGGTTAGGATTATATGTTCATTCCAACATGATGTTGTTGTCATATTTTAGTATCCACCTTGGAAGAGTATTGTATCCCTATCCTTGCTAATATATTTCATTAGCACACCCAAATAGTCACTCAGGGATAATCTCATATCTTTAACCCTTGATAAAATTTTAAAAACATGTACTACTTACAACATATTATGAATCATATATGCTTACCAACACTTATAAATCTTATTGATATATTCATGTGGTGTCTATTGTGGAGGATTACCATATTCTAATCCTCCCCTAATAATCTAATTATCATATTTTGATAGTGATTCATGACCATAAGTAAGCCTGCATCCATATTCTTATTAATACTTTTGCATTATTTTTTGTATATTCATGTAGCCATATAATAGAGGTGTTGATATAATATGAAGATAGAAATTATATATCCTTATAAGTTTTCTATAAAAGAAGGATTTTATTTTCATCCCATGAATCCAGTCCAGATTTTGGTTCTGGCCTTGGTTTCTCAAACATGAATACCTTGAAGATCTCATAAATGGAATCATATAACTATGGATAATACTAATATTTCTACCCTAATAAATACTGATATTCTATTGAACCTTCAATTTATTTCAATAGCAGGTAAATAAATTTATAACTCATCATTTATGGTAGTAACTGACAATGGTTATGGAGGTCTTATCCATAATAATGATATCAAAAACTACAGATTCCATTTATATAATACAATACACTGAGGTCTACCCCATATAAAAATGAATATAAACCATAAATTTACTATCCACGTTTCATGTATCCAAATTATACCCAACAATATAAATATTTATAGGAAATAAGATCCACCCCTCACTATTATACTAGTAGTTGTAAATAAAAATTTCATCTCTATGGATTCCATACGTCCTCTCTATGGTGGTAATTAAAGAGGTCCTACTCAGAATGGAATCTCATAATGGTAAAATGTTCATCCCCAATTCAAAATAATTCCATTAAATCACTCAAAATGAGAGGCACTCTCATGTGATCTAGGTATACTGCACTATGTTCCCCATCACTGATTGGAGATATCTTGTCCTTGAATAATGATATTCATAGTTGGTGTTCAACATGGGAAACTGAATAGGATAATAGAATTTTATTTGAAATTCGGTAGAATCTAGAAACTTTAATTCCACATGATGAAGAATTAGGTAAATTACTATTTTAGTAAGATCAATATGAAAAATCTCTCTAATAAGAGGAAGAATACAACATCATTATATTGGCAGATGTTGGGAAAAAATCCCTCAAGGTAACATTGCAGTATTTTTGGTTTGATTGTGTTTGTTGACAAAGAGGGTTTACATGATATTTTGTGGAGTCTAGAGAGTTTGTTGAAATGGTATATTGTAAAATATCCAATACAATTAAATATATTCCCTATAAGTAGTACTAAAAATTGCATACACATGGTGATGCTATATCCCAATTTTTTTTAAAATTTTTGGTGTCCAAAATTTAGAGTTTGGATAGAATCAAGAAAAGTGTATTTCCATAAAGTCCTTATTAAAAATAGGAAAGGAATAATTTTCATGAATATGGGATTCAAAAATGGTATTTCATGATGAATTAAAGATTTTGATGTTGAGATCCATGAGTATGATGAGCATCGCGAATAGAGAAGGTGAGTAGCATCACAGCGGCACAAAGAGTTTGATGTTGATCTTCATGACAATGACAGGCCTCATAATAAAAGTATTTTCTTGAAGCATTAAGAAAAAGGGAACTTTGTAGTGGAAAAGAGGGAGTATCGTGAAATGGTAATGATATGGCTAGAAGGTTATGGAATCGGTGGAAATGCTTATAAAAGGAGTTACTCTACCAATTAGGGAAGATTCTATTGATCCAAATAGTTCCTTCTACTAATGAGTGCTTCTTATTAATTAAGAGAATGTTCAATAAATCTTGATGATGACTCTCCTAGGATCATCATTTATTGTAGTTAGTAGGTGAATATGCATAGAATTTATATTCTTTGAAGGTATACTAAGAAGGAAAATAATAATTAATATCATGATTTATTCCTCAATGGATATTCATAGGGAGACAAACCCTCTTATAACTCTTATGAGGGAATTAATCTCACAACTCAATTCATATCATTCAATATAATATGAATCCATATCATAGATAAAAAATAATATGAGGCTTTTATAAAAACCTTAAATGAAGACTCATATTCCGAAAATGCGGTTTGTGGTGAATCCCATGATGAAGGTGTGTTTATCGAGAATCAAAGGCAAACTCTGTATTTTTGAGTTTCTATGAATACCCTACTACCACCCCCTCGATGCGCTTTAACCAATGAGAAATGGAATGGTGTGGAAAAATCTTCATTCTGCCCTCTACCTAAAATTGTTGACCACCTTCTATCAATGAATATTTTTTCCTATATGAATCTAATATGTGGAATCTAAAATGACTCGATGATTAATTTATATAAGGAAACATTTTTTACACATTGAATGTCATATAGAGAGAAAAATATTTATCCTCTATTGAATTTCATTCATATATAAGGATTTACTCTACCAATTAGGGAAGATTATAGTGATCCAACTACCTATGAGTCTAGAGCATCTATTTATCTAACTCCAACTATGAAATAGTATTAATAATCTCATCAAATGTGGTAGAATCCATAACCATTCCCCTTGAGCCACTACAGGCTAACTCAAACTAAATATTAACAACATTCACAAGAGATCTGACTACATCAGACTCTTGACACTAACTCCACCTATGCATTGGATATAGTAATATTTTACAAGGGATACTATGACTCCATCATTTACCATGTCATGTGAATGGAATTAAAAGAGGGGTAACATATAACAATTATTTTGGAATGGAATTCATATCTCGCATTGGTCGATAATATTCCTACTATACCAAACATTGGATATCCCACATCTCAAATATTAAATGGAATGGGGGACATAAAACAACACCTCAAGCACTATTTTTTAATGATGTGGCCCTATAATGGAAAAAATGTAATAGAATGAAGTGAGAAAACTTATATTATTTGTACAAACCCTAGAATGATGAAAATACTTATGGTACAATAATATTCTAGATGGATATCTTTATAACTATTAATTTACATAATAATTTTTTCTCTATAGAATGATCTTGACACTACAAAAATTTAATGATCAATGGTGTTTTTAATTTAAAATATTGTGAAAATGATAGTTCAATATAAAACATCCCTTTGTGTTAGTAAATATTTTTCTAATTAAATATGGATGTTTCATATGAGTAGAACTTGTTGATTTTCGTGGATAATATATGTAATTAGTCTGAAAATCTTCTAATCCCATTGAGATATAATAGTGGTTTTTGAGAATTTATAGAAGTATCATGGTGGATATATGATTTAATCCAATTATCCAACTAAAAGTACCATATTAAACAAATACATCCACATGATAATCCACATAAATCTATAACCATAATTATCATGCATAAGTGGACACCTACACTATCATTATATATTAATAATATATAATATCATATGCTACCTCCACAAATATGGAAACAAAAACATCATTTACCTCATCCATATTTAAGTAAAGGAAAGAATATACTAGTTTTAAATTATAGGGAGAATAATTTCTATTCTTTTTTAGGAGAGAATGTTTTAGGGTATTTCATTTATTAGATGGAAAAAAACCTTCTCAAATTGCTGGAAACATAGATTCTGAATGAGTTCCTTGTACTTGATAGCCCTAATTACTACCCCTTAAATAATACGTAGAGGCATAATATAAAGTACTATATAATATTTAATTATATACTATAAAATATGTTTGGTTATAGGTAAGTGAAATTTGGTACTCTTTTGATATATGTGACATCAATATCTATTATCTAACATAAAGAGGAAAAAAGATAAATAAGAAATATTAAATTGAAATACATAGAAATTTTATGATTGAATGACCCAAAAATTAGATATCTAGGAACACTCTACTCATATGGTTTAGCTGAATAAAATAGTCGGGACCCATACTGACTCTTAATGACAGGGTTAGTTTCTTTAGAAACACAATATTTTAATAATATGTGAATCTGATATAAGAAGATAAATTCTTGGATGGGAAAACTCAAAAGGGGTCTAGATCTAGTCCAAAATCATCCCAATTTCATTCCCCTATAATTGCGAGGATAGGAATAATCATAAAAAAATGAGACAATGGAAAATTCAACTTAAAAAAAATTCTATTTAGAGAAAGAGTTGCAGTATGGTTCGGTTATTCTCATAATCATGGATGATCCTTTTGGTGACAATGAGAAGGGAATTTATGAACATGAATTCAATTCCTATAATTGAGGAAAAAGTCCATAGAGGATAAAGAGGTCAAGGAAAGAGAGGTTGAAGTAGAATTATATAATGAATGAAAACTTCTACTAAGGCTATATATTCTATAGAAAAGAATAGATAAGAAATACACCAAAATTATTTGAAACACTAATATTATACTAAATCCACTAGTGATAATTTATTCTTACATATACATGTATTTTTACAAACATATATTAAATTATATTGAAAACATAAAAATGTTGGGAGTCCAATTAAATACCACACACAAATTACAAATTCCCCTGATTGTTGTTAGACACAAGAGTATCTAGTGAAATAATACTTGGTTCATAAGACTCACTTAAGGAAAAAACTCAAGACATGAAGAAGCTAACCATATACTAGAAATATAGAATCCATAAGTAGTTTTACATTATCCTATCTAATCTTTTTATTATAGATGTACTTTATCTCTCAAAGGATCTCACAGTCCCATTTTATTTGGATCTATTAATCCCATAAGAGTTCAATAATGAATTTGTTTTGACTAAGGTATATCATATTGAGTCTCGTTCAACTAATTCATGTATAGTCATTCTCTTCATAGTGATATACTAAGAGACTATCATTCAAAGACATATCAAAACACCAAGTATATATCTTTTAAATTGGACTACATAGATATCTATCTTTCCATGATTGAAAATAGTTCCAATACTAATCTTATATGAGTCTGGTACTTTCACCAGTTTTGATATAATGAGGCTAAATTTAAACCATCTAACTTAACTATCCAAGAGTATGGAAATAGTGATAATAAGACTAATTGGATGATCAATGTTAATTACATGTTTGGTGATATCATAATAAACTATTAATTTATGGTGGTTTGTTAAGATACAACTTCCAAAATCTTTCTTGAATGGATGTGTCTCTAGATGTGCATGGTATTGAATGTTTTATACCATCAAAAACTCAAGTAGTATATTAATGGAATTTTGATGGTGTTTTATGGTTATAATGGTCACTTGAGTCGAAGGAATCCAAATATATAGATATATGATTTTTTAAAAAAGGGAGGGGAATTAGATCATGGTTGATAAAATTATCTCGACAAATTCCCCTAATGGTCATGATGTCAGAATTGTTAATAAATTATCCTCGCTCAGTGATGAATATGTGGTTCCCATCAAAACAATGAAGTACATGCTTCTAATGTGGGTATTAATTAGGTCCCATAAGTCCCATTAAATAAAAAACCAATGTATTTGATCATTTCTATTTTATATGATGGTATAGGAGACATCTCCATGGAGGAAATACAAAAATAGAATGAAATTACCACTATATGGTCCATGTGTATAAACCTATCCCATGAACACCATAAAAATAATTTATGTATGACTGATTTTTATTCTCATAAAAAATTACTTTGACACTTTAATTAACTAGATATAAATCTTACAAGATGATGAACATCACAGTGTTAAGGAACATTATCCCCACATTCTCTTAGTGACTATTATAACAGATAATACCAGTTATTTATGGGAAGGATGACATTCCAATGCAGGTGAAAATTAACTTGTATCATCTTTTAAATATCCAAGTTTAAATAATCCTTCTACCACATAATATAGTGAGGAAAATAATGAGAAAAAAAATAATATCTTAGAAACACCCCTATAAAATTTGTTGCTGTTTTCTCTATCACCCTCAATCATCTTATTAAAAATAATCTTAGTACATAGGAGGATCAATAGACTATGAATATTATTTACAATATATATTTTACGTAATAATAAAAATTAAACCTTCTCTTATAAATACCATTGAGATATCTTTGTGTGGAACTATACATAAATTCATGGGTTGGAACCAGATGTGTCTACCAATAACTAGAGTTTTATAAATGATCATGATAGAGGTGTATAGGATGTAAGGAGAACCCATCCAACCCATAACACCATGTTAGAAACTGTATATGAAAAAAATCAAAGATAACTTTATTTTGGAAATTTAATACTAGAAATATAGTTTCAATATTTTCCCCAATAGGAAGAATAATGGTAAGATCTGATTTTCCTTCATAATTTTCGATATAAACCATCATTTTTTAAATAATTTCTTCTTATTCCTTGTCATTGAGATATTTATTGATGAAAATATTGGTTTAGAGGCTCTCTATTTCATGTAAATGTATTATATATATATATATAATGATCTGGAAATTCTGTTGTGATGAAGAACCCACAACCATCATGGTATTACAAGGGGTATTTTCATATCATGTAATTTATTATTTCTTATATAATTTATGAGAAGTTATTAATGTTCTATGAACCATTAATTCATTTCTATTATATGAAAAACTATAGAATTTAATGTGGATTAATTGGTGGTTAGGTATCAATAATGTAATGTTCATCTTATCGATTTTGGAATAGTTTCCAATAATCTAGTGAAATACAATACAAATATGAACCCCTTGAAATGTTATTTTGGGTTACATAGGGGAAAATACATGGATTTATGGTATTCCACCATTTTATTTAATCTTAAAATGAATTTTATGAGGAAATCCATAACATGAATCCTACTAAAAAAGGATATATGGGTACTCCATTGATGTCTTGCCTATATCAAAAATTTCATCTACGACCTCACAGAATAATGATTAAATATGAAAATTATTACAAATAAGGGAGTATACTATTAGAGGTATGATGAATTTATGAAATAAATTAATGATATTAAGTGGCATCTCTAACACCCACCATTCATGATAAAACATGTATTGGGGAAGCCACTTTTCATATACATGAAAAAACTGGAGGGATTACTTAGTGAACATCCTTCTCATAATAGTGAAAAAGGTAAAAAAAATATTATCCGCAATCTAAATATAATTTCATTGAATATTGATACTTAATATTATAATATCAAGAATAATTTTATTACATTGATATTTTTTGAGAAACATTTGTGACACTACATATAGATTCATGAGGGTAACTTGGTTTTCTATGTTGATACACTTAAATAATTCCTCAGCAATCCTATGTTATATGTACATGTACTATAGTTGGATATAATTATATATTTTTTCAATATCAAATTAGTATACTATATGTTTTTCAAATGGGAATCATTGGTATATTTTATGGTATTAAACCAATCCAAATATATTTCCTATAAAGATATAGGGTTTTTATAAAAAGTGTTTTTTCTTTAACAATGACACTCTCTAAATATAAGAGATACATTTTGATGATTAATTTAGATTATTTAATGGATTAACAATATAATATGTTAATCTAATAGGGTTTGATAAGAGATTTTACTCATTGTCTAGGAAATGGTAGTCATTTCAACATCTTTTTTTACTGTCAAAAGGTTTTACTAACAATAAGGTAGAATACCAAGCCAACATTATAGGCACAAATCTATCTATTCAAATATTAATGGACCACTTGAACATAATGTGGTTCTCAATATTTTTAATCAATAAATAAAACATAAAATATTCCATCATAATAGGTTATATGACTCCATTATTGATTATATATGAGGGATGATGGATGAATTTCCTTATGACCCAACATGTTTATTTGTCCCACATTTCCAGAATGAATGTGACAATATAAGGGGTTTTAATAACATAACCCTAGTAGATAAAGACCATGAAGAAATAGTGATTCCCATATCATGTAATTAGCTGGTCTCTCTAATCACAAATAATGATATTGAAGAGAAAATTGATTTTAACACCGCCTCTATTCAAGGTGAGCCCATATCCTTGCTTACAAATACAATAAATTGATTGATATCCTCAATAATAGGATAATTAAAAAGTTGAATTCTTCCATATGATCAATACATGAAATAATATATCCATTAAAGTGTACCAATAATCCTCATTTAAGATGTTCTAAATATCATAAAAGTTATTTTATTGTAGTGTTTTTGATAGAATATTCCTTAAGTGCATTTATGGAGGAGAGAATGTTATTATTAAATGGGATGTTCATGTCTTTTCTTGCATCACTCATAAGTCGGGAGCCATGATATTCCATAAAAATCAATATGCTTGTATATTTGTATTTTCAATGATATTAGCATGAAATTTCTTTCATGTAAGCTACACACCAATTTCATAAATCACCCCGTATATGTACTATGTATCTCCAAGTACTCTTGGTCATCTTCTATATGGAAAATATATGTCATTGGGAAATATCCCTGAACTACTAATAGGAAGTAAAATTATATCATTATTACCAATGACTTATTCTCTGAATTTTATGGGATAATATACCTTAGGGATGTTAGAAAAAAGTTTATCCTTTACGTTTTAAAGTCTAATATCATGACAAAAATTGGTCTCCATCACAAAATATTGATGGATGAAAACACTAATTTCTATATGTAAAAAATGAATATTATATATTAGGAATATGACAACCATTCTAATCACTCTTCCTTATATTATATATGAGTACAAAAATAGATATATTCCTTGAAAAAAGTCTCTTTCTAAGATCATTCATATAATAGTGGGAAATGAAAATACATTATGGCATGATATACTCCTTCAATATTTGTGGTAATATTTGGACATAACCTAGAATAGAACAAAAAATACCTCATAATCATTTTTATATAGAATATATAAAATCCTACCAATTGACTATTATATTTTTTTCATCATTCATTTCCATTTATAGTATACTATTAGAAGATGAACAATCCCAAAATTGAGTTAATAAGTTAGAGTGACTCCATGAGAAAAGGTTATTTACACAACAAAACCATGAGATATATTATAAATAAGATTTATATGAATTAAATAATATTTTTTACTACTAATCATTAAACTAATGTGAATTGGTTTTGGCATTGTAATATCCAATAATACAAAAAATGAAACATATAAAGTTATAACATGAAGTAGAAGAACCTTATTATATACCAAAGTTCTATTCCAACAGAGACAACTCCATATATATAATGGATGGCATTTATATTATAACCACAAAATATATAAGTATTATGAAAAATTATATTATCTTAATTCATGTTGGTTCTATAATAAAATCCAACATGTATTTAAAATTTCTTGAATGATGTCCTTGTCACATGATGTAATTAATCATAAAAAAATATTTATATCATGAATTTTAGCTATATAGAATCAATTTATTGATGAATGAAGCTAAAATTTGTGACATATAGTTCAATGTGAAGGAACCTAATATATTTACAATTTACCATTCTGTGAGAAATATATTAATTACATACAAATTAGATCTATGTAGGAATCCACATCATAGGGTCACATTAACATAAACCTATGCCAAAAAAATTTAAACCATTTTTATGATATAGTAGTTAAATTTATAACTCTTAATCTGTATCTAGTCTCCTATGGGACCCATATTTATATGAAACCACCAAACACTATAATAGTATCAAGGATACTTCCACAATAGTTTCCCTCCCTAACAATAGGATGAGGCCATTCTCTTCTTGTACACAATACATGCCCTTGGAAAATCCTCTATGGATTTTTTTCCTTACATGAATATAAGATGCATGTAAACTAAGAAATATCACATAATGTTAATCATTATGAAATAAATTCCACCCCACATGGAGTTAAAAATAATAGTGTGTTTTACCCAAAATGATCATACACTAAACAAATCTATCTCTCTCAAGTGACCTTAAATTCAAATAAAAAAATAGATTTATATAAGTGTTTGTTATATATAATAAAAAATTGTCCAAAGTGAAAGAAACCTCCCCATCTGAGATCACTTTTTATATATATATCATGTATGTGGTTACATTTTCATACCTTAGGATTGGCTTACACCTAACATATAATAAGAATAATTCACTTATATATATACAAACTACAGGTTTCTAGATTAAAATTATTTTAAGATGTATTATTATTCCTAGATCTTATATCATGGGCCTAGACGATGTCTAATCATATTCAACCCAACCTCGTCCAAGTATTGGCCTCTACATTACCATCATTTATCATATAATGTAACTTATACTATGAATTTTTATAAAATACATATAACATGATTTCAGTCATTACAAGATATATAGTCATTCCAAAATCAACTACCTTAGGCCACTTCTTGAATTCCAATAGACCCCCACATCATTATGTTATTTAACACTTTGTTCCTTTATGTTTGGATTTCTATTCTTATTCAGGATAAGGATAATTTTATCTTATCTTATTCATTTACCAGTTATAGGTAAAGATCTATATATAGGTTATAATCATATAACATTAAATTGAAATGAATATAAGTCCATGTTGAATGACGTAAAACAATATGACACATGTCCCACTAATAATACATTAAAATACTTACAATGGTCTTTATTATATAACCGAACTTCCCCCATGTGATCTAGACCTATATATTGTTTATTGGAAATATTTTTTCTCGAGTGTATGATAAGGTAAAATTAAAAAATTACATTGAAAATTTATATCACATATCCTGGTTGTATGATAGGGAGATTCTAGTAGTTCTAATCCCATATTAGAGTAAAAATACCCTCCACTATAATTAGGATCCATTAGTACATGATTTATTTGATTTAAAATTATATATCACATGATTTATATCATTTCATATATTTTTTCACATATAAAAAATATATTTTGACTAATCCATGATTTTCTTCGATAACAAATTCAACATTATGCATTGTCTCCATATTCACATTAGGACTTCCAACATCAGACTCTACACTAGTCTATCACATTATTTATCAAGAATTATGTCTGGCCTGACTTTTATTAGTATAGTATACATATTGATTCTAGGATATTATATCTTAAGGTATCCCAAAATCTATAAACATCAACATTATCTTAATCATAGTGTTTGGTATTTTTTATATACATATGGATTCTTAACTATCCTAAAATTGGATGAATCTATTTTAATATTTTCTTTTCACGTAAACTCAATATTTTTAGAGGAATCCAAAATAATAACTATTTATTTATTTATTTTAGTTAGCATATGATATGTAGTGGTGAATGGATCTTCTCTCATAGGAAAAACCTCAAATATCATAAAAATCCTCATATTAGCTTAATATTGTCGATGTATAACTCATTACTAGACTCCCTACCTGGGTCGAACAATAATATGATGTTTTTTATTTATTGAAATTTAGTTCTACAAAAAACCATTCATATTTTCCTCATTAAATAACTGTAAACTATATGATACATAAGTTTACTCTGTGTGACTCTAAACATAAATGTTTTTGTCTTTCTCATATGAACAATAATTTAACAACAGCTAATTACACTCCCCATGACTCAAGACTATATTGAATTATTCATCATCATATGAACTTAAAACTATTATTGATAATGTTAACCAATGAATTTATCTCTGAGGGATAATTCAAATTTTTTATGATATTCATGATTCTATATTCATCACTAATAACAAGAGCTAAGTTTTCATCTATAGATGATATCCTATAATCCTCGTATTCACTATAAACATTTTCATTGAACTCATCATTCGACTATTGTTATGTGGTAATCCATAGAATACTTATTCCATCTCATTATTCAGATTGAAATATCGCTTCTCATTATTTACATCATCATCATTCCTTATTATGAAGGTTTTGGGTTCTCTTAGCATTCTATCCCCATTTGAATTCTCGTGCAACATCCCCCTTTGAATGGTCAAAGAACAATAAACATAAACTATGTGTACCTATTTATGATGAATTTAATACTACATTCGGGAACTCTATACATGTAGTTTTTTACTTTCCCTAGCTAAATATATCATCTCCCCCTAGGGTAAAAGTTTTACATCTTTAATCCCCAATAAACATTGGTCAATGTTATCTGACCATAAACCCCATCAATATTCATCCCACTATGATGGTCCCCAGACTCAAAATTAATATGGGGTAATAGATTTTCATGTAAATAACCCATATATAGAATCCTAAGAAAAAATAATTTCTCAAATATCTATATCATCTCATTTCATGACATTGGAAAAAGATACAACATGAATAGAAGAAGGATTAATTCTTGTGGGGATAGTGTCTTATCCCTATGAAAAGTCAATCTGTTCTAATTTACATACCAGTAAAAGAAAAAAATATATAATAGAAATTATACTTAAATCTATTACATTAGTACTCATGTTATTTCATGTTATATCCCTTCACTGAAAATATATTTTCAATTCCAAATATTGTAACTTATAGGGTGGTTGAACCCATTTTGAATACCCTATTCTATAAAATCCTGCTTCATATATAACATGTATTAATCTTTAAAAAAATATTTTATTGTTATTGGTAATAATCACATTCATATATAATGGAAATATATACAATTTAATGATATCTATGCCTTTATTTTCTACACTTACAACTAGGGGAGTGTCTTCTTCCTAAATAGAATTTCCTCTAATCTTTGTATTCCTAGAAAATGTTTAACTAGAACCCTTCATTAAAAATTTATCAACTATCACATCATAAGTAATTATTCCTTCCATAAATTTAACAATTAAAATATATTTTTTTATGATTAACATAATCGATAATTAATTAATTTAATTGTATTAATATACCATTGATGCTAATAGAGATTTCCAAGGAAAGAATATGTCATCTTATTCTTATAGAAATATGTTCCCTTGTTTCATGATGTCAAACTACACTAAAAATTTTCCACAACAATATTCATTAAAATTATTATTATGTTCATTAATATATGACCTAATATCATTATATGAATTCAGATCCATGTAAGGGTACATGGCTTATAGTTTCCATAAAATTTATTAATGTGAAAAATTCCCCAATCCAAGATGTAACTTAGATCTCTTATCATAGGTACAATCCATGGAGTTTCTTATGGTATTTATCCTATAAAATATTATAAATTACCCTTCCCTATATATAATCTAGATCAATGTATCATGTATATAATTAGGTACTAATTTTTTATTTATTTATAATAACTTAGATTCTATAGTGATATTATAATAACATATTTTAGACCCACCATAGATTCCATAACTATTAAACCACTCCATGTTTGGTATCTCTTATTTTTATCAAGTATTTCTTCATCATACTATTTGGTGGGATAACATAACTTTGATATATACTTTTTTGTGGATCAATTACTATTATATTGTAGACACTATGATATCTGATGTATACAATTCTGGCCTATTAAATGCTATCAATTCATTTCCACTTCCTCTTTTACATTCCTAACTATCCCAAAGATGGTTATTTTTAGACTGGGCAATGATGTCTATGATCTTGAAATTCTCCCAATAATGGCTTAATTTTGATTTAATTTATAAATCATTAGCTTTGGAATTCTCTAGGTAAAATTCAAGAGATTACATCTCAATTGGATGATCCAAAAATTATAATTCATAGGGTATGATCCTATTAGTCTATGACATCACATATCCCTTATCTATTTATTAGATTTTATTATAATCATTAATACATATTAATTTTAGCAGTCACTATAGAATTAATTAATTAACAACATCTATAATTATTAATTGTATTTTAATCCTGATAGAAAAATTATGTCTATATTTGACAATAATCCAAAATAACAAATTAAAGAGTCTATATGATTTATATAAATGTATTAATTAATAATTAATTTATTCATTCAAAAGGGAATTTCAATTATAAAGTTCTTATTCCTTACATTCCACCACCTTCAAAAATTTCACACATGAAATTTCTATTTGTACAAAAAATAGATTAGGGTAATTCTATTTCATCTCATTCTTAGGTCCACTTGTGGCTCCATACAATTCTCATTCCACTAATCAAAATTTTCCAAATGTTTTGTTTTATTTAAATTTTTTTTCTCTTTGATCTAAAATCTTCATCAGTTTCTCCTCGTATGAATAATCCTTCTCTAAAGGTACCACCTCTAGATTCAGACCATCTGAGGGGTATGGTATGAAATAACCTAAGAGATATTAATCTAAAGAATCATTTACATCAAATAGTATATATTTAAGTGGAATTATATAGGCACATCTTAGATGCAATCAAGAATCTTTAAGGGGGTGGTCAATCTAGAACTATGTTTTCCCATATTTTGAAACCACATGAATTTATTCCATTATGATTTATGAATGAAAATATTTTTTTTCCAAAATCTATATCTTGGTCTATTTAATGATTTAATACATATATTTTATTCATACTTTTCATGAATTTTATATAAATTCAAACACTATCATCTCTTAGATAAGATCTTGTCAAATCAACTTCAATCTCAATCTTCATCCCATCATGTTGAGTCTTTATCCTCTTCCCTCATAGAGCCTCATATGTTATAATCCTTATCTATAATCTCTAATATATGATCAAGCCCCATCATATTCATCTCTTCAAATTCATTATTTCATGTTGGAGTCTAATATATCTTCAGATAAATAGATAAATATGGTTCTATTTGATGGATCAAATGGAAACTATCATTATATGAGAAATCCACAAGTGGAGTTTTTTGAACCCACTAACCTATGAAATAAGTTTAATAGGATATAAACATATCCTTTAATGATTTAATGGGTATATCATACTAACCATCGGTCTAAGGGTGATAATAATTACTAAAACATATATCTTTATCCAATTCTAGATGATGTCTTCTTTAAAACATTGAGGAAAATCTCTAATTTCTATTAGATATAATAGAGAAGTGTACTCTAAAGTTTTTACACTTATATTATTTATGTCTTCATGAGTTTGTTAATATATAAATATTCCATGATAGAAATGAAATGTGTTGAATTTTTATGGTGGTCGACTACTACCATTATTACATTATGGACATCATATTCTTTAGGGAGCACTATAATGAAATATACGGTTATGAATTCACAATTTCACACATGTAAGGGAAATAGTTTCATCATGACCGTAGAAATATGTCATTCTAGTTCATATTATTGGCATATAAAGTATCATGATACAAATTCCAAAATATCCATCTTTATGATATTCAATAATAATTATTTTCTTTGAATCAATATACATTATAGTTTATTCCAAGATGAATTGAGAAAGATGAGCTATATGCGCCGTCCAAAATTTCCCTCTTCAGTTATGGTTTTAATGGGACACATATACTAGTTACAAACCTTATAACTATATCATTATGAAATAAGTACACTAGAATATTAACTACCTTTTTATATAGATCATAATTATCTTGTTTAGGCCTCTAATATAATACCAGGAATGGATGGTTGAAAATTTATTTTTGCATGGTAGGATAGAATTCCTTTTATGGTTCACGTAAAAATCTCTTAAATTTCTAAAAATATTTTAAGCCTTTCTATCTTGTTTATGTTTAGGGATGTGAGAACTTTTTTACATAGAGAATCATCCACTTTATTATCCTTCCCAATATTTCAAAGGATTGAATAGTCATAATAATTTATTGTCTCTCACTACAATCATTATAACTTATTGAGAACCTATTGTGTGAATATATATTTAAGGATCATATGATCAGTGAAAATTTCACACTTCTCCCTATGGAGATAATGTTGTAAATTTTTCAACAAAAAGATCACAATAGCCATTTCCAGATCATTCATTTTTTGGTTATACTCATTGATCCTTAATTGGTGGGTGATGTTGGCTATCAATTTAGAACTTCTCATGATTATGAAACCCAATAATTTTATGGGTGAATTTATGTTGATAAAAATACTTCTATAATAATGGTAAACGTAAGGATAGGTGTAATGATTATCTTATTATTTATCTATTTAAAATACTCTCGACAAATATTTCTCTATAGAACTATCATGAACCAAGCTAGGCTTCAATTTGACTTGACACTCGACCTGACCTGGGACATGGCCCAAAGGGATTTCTCAATCCCTAGGGGATGGAAACTAGTTCTTGGGTATCAATAAAAAACAATTAAAAATGATATCACCCAAGAAAAGAAAATATTAACAATCCTTAAGATGAAAACCACACCCCAAGATCTATTACAATAACAAAAAATATATAAAAATTCAAGTTAACATTTTAATCATTTAACAAAAAACAAAAAAATACCAAAATGAGAGGGGAACCAACTAGACCACAACACAAAACATTTATGCAATGAGAGGGTAATCACCCTCAACCCACCTCCACAAACACCTATAAGAGAGTAATACTAGCTACCAGATCCAACATTTACCCTAAAGAATATCATTCCTTTACCTAGGTCAAACATAAAGAATTCTACATACACCCAAGGGTGTACGTGGGGTGTGATCCAAATCCCAATAGGATTCCTCTAAAAATAGATCACATTCCATAAAAATTGAAGGAAAATCAAAATGAAATTTTCTATGAGATAGAAATTGGAAACCTGTTTAAGTAAAACATCTTCAAAATAATAATTCTATGAAATTAAAATGAAATTAAGGGCCACCATATGATGATAGTAAAAACCACATCACAAGATATGGCCATGTGTAATTACTAAAATCTCTTTAACTATTGGGACCCTAGGAACCTTATATCTCAGTGATAATGGTGCATAAACCATGCCCTAGAACATCCTCATGCAAGATCACCTAGAGTGGAATCTATCCAAGGTTCTAGTGGTCCCCAATAATCATCATGATTTAGTTAGTGCTGTTAAATCATTATTTCTAGATGAAACTGGTCCTTAGGCCCACTGATATGACTAGCATAATAGTTATAGTCTTCCCACCCAGATACCTAGGATTCCCTTTCTTGTCAGTTTCCACTTCACATGTCACATAGATCAAAATTTATACATATAAACACCATGTAATATGAATGTACATGAATACCATAAACTATTAGTGGAAAAACATATTTCAAACACACACAAACACACCAAATCCATTGAAAAACATAATTCTCACAACTTACACAATTTATATAAAACATTTAAGAATAACAACAAGGAATCACACATTAAACACAACAAATTTACTTTATAAAACTATATTTCAACCCATAAAAATATCGAAAACTTTTTAAAACACATTTCACACATTTCACCCAATCCATAGAAAACATTTATGAAGCTAAGAAAGTATATCAAAAACATACAATAATTCTAATACATGGAATCATTGACCTCAAGCTCAGAAACTAATGGAATCTAGTACAAAACCCCAATGGTGCCACAAGGGGACCATATAAATGAATTATTGAACCTCAAACACCAAGATTAAATAAAATGAACAATCATTAATCCCAATTTAGGGAAACCAACCACTGGAGAAAAGATAAGTTTAAGAGGGAGGGAGAAAAAACCAAGAAGAGGGAAGAAAAAAAGTGATAAAGGACTTACTTGATGACTATTTAATATCCAAATCCAAAAAAACCACAAATTTGGAGGTCCAAGGGAAAAAGAAGGAGAGGGAGAGGTGACTAGGGCTATAATTATTGAATGGGTGAAAATGGGTTGAATTGGGGTTCAATATGAGGAGGGTAGAAAGGTAAGTTTTAGGTTTTTAATGACCTGGACAAGTCCTTTGGTTATCCTTAATGGTTTTCAAAACTATGAGGACAACATATGGTCTCCTCTCCCCACGATGAAACTAGCCGCATGAGTTTCTTGGGGAGGGAGAAAAGTCATGCGGTAGGCCATGTGACCAAAACATTGGCATTATCCAGGGTGAATGGTCTCTTCTAGGATGATCTTCAATTTCCATTAATTATGGGGCAACTGTGTGCCACCTGCTATCGAGTAAAGATATTCCATTTTTCTGAAAAAAATCCAAGGAAATCTGAAAAATAAATTCAAGAACAAAAATAAACAAAGGAATACTTAAAAATAAAATCACATATGTAAAATTTCACCCCACCATGAAATCTTTTCGCCCTAAGAAATTAAACTCTATGTATGGTCATTGAATAAAAAGTTATATTTCTCCTCAACACATGGAATCCTCTCACATGTCTAATGCTAATAATTCTCATGCTTCCATGAGACTCAGAACAATGGTATGGAATTTACATGAATAACAATCTCTGTGGAATAAAAATCATTATTGGCCGATCTAACAAATACATATCAGGATCCAACTCCAACTCTTCACAATTCAACACATGAGAGAGATCCATATTATACCTTTTCAGCTGTTTGACATAAGAAACATCAAGAATTGAAGTCAACTGAGACAAAAAGGATAATTTCTATGTGACCTTACCAACTCTCTCAGTCATCTCAAAGGTTTGGCATACCTCGTTATTAGCTTCCCTTACTTACCAAGATGATGGTGACCCCATTGAGGTTCCACTTTCAAAAACACTAAGCCACCAACTTATAATTACAATGGTTGGTGCCTCGAGTAAGTATAATAAATTTAGTAGCTCTAAACTATCAAGAAATTATTGTTTATCAATATTAACTTATCAAACATATCCTGCAAAAGGATTGGTCATAATAATGAGCTCTCACCTAATTCAGACCAACACAAAGGATATTGACATGGAAGACCACAATTCAACACAATGGGATTGATTCATATTGAGGACTAGTAACTATTGTAATCGGAAAAATCAACAAAACCCAAATGGATATCCCATGATACTTCAAAATCCGACACACATTCCTAGATCATGTCTTTTATTATATGATCCATCCGCTCCTTCAGACCATCTGTTTGATGATGGTATTCTATAATAAACTTGACATACAACCCCATCTCCTTTTGAAAGAATTCCCAAAACCATGCGGTAAAATGGGGGTCCCTTTCCAATATTATAGTCAATGTCACACCATGAAGCATCATTATCTACTGAAAATAGAACTGACCCTACCCATCCACATTTGATAAATCCTGTATCATAATGAAATGGGATAATTTTTTTATATGATAAATCACTAACCAAATGGAATTAATTCACTAGGGAATTTGAGGTAAGAAAAAAATTAATTCCATCATGACCTTGTCCCACTTCTAGGTAGAAGTGGGTAAGGCCTAAAGAAAACATAAGGGTCTCTGGTGCTCTACATTGATCTGCTGATATGTATCACACATAGATAAAAATTCATATATATTTATTGTCACTCCCAATAAACAGTACTAATATCACACATCATAAAACATCATGGTTGAACCATGATGAATGGCCCCCTAATACTGTTCTCTATAATACATCACCACCTTATTTAAAAAAAATGGCACCATGAAGTGACCTTAGAAGTGGAGAAGCCCCTTAGGAGACAATGACCATTCACATAACACCTCCCCACCAAATAGGAACTACATAGAATGCTGTCACATCATGTCACTCGAATTATATCACTGAACAAACTCAAAAAGGTATTGTGTCATCTAAACAGTGGCTATATACATTCCTCAACTATGCTCCATGGCTTCAATAGGCATCTATGATAAAAGACCCAACAATTTCCACTCATCATTAGAATCTTTCAAAGCTTGCACATGAATTTTATGATCGAATCATCACCTGTCACATTACATTGACATGGGGTGTAGACAATATCATAATAGAACCCCTATATGTCTCAAACCAATGATGTTGCCTCAAATTCATGTCCTTCTGGTAGAAAATGTAGGCTAATATCTTATCATTATAATAGAATATAAAATTCTCCCCAAAAATATAATTACACCATGTCTTCAAGGAATCCATCAATACCTTTAACTTTAGGATTTTGGTTGGGTAAATTTCTTCATGTGGTCCAAGTTGGAGAGAACCATACACCAACACATGGTCATCCTAAATCAGTGAAAAACCAAGACCCATACCTAAGGAATAATAGTAGAGTAGATAACTAATTATATATTTTTGAAAGATCAAAATTAGGAATGTGGTCAGCATCAAATTAAGCTCCTCAAAAGGCACATAAAACTCTAGGTTCCACTAAATATTTCCCCTTTTCATGTAAGCATCTTCATGGGAAAAGTGATATGAGAATAATCAAGAATAAACCACCTATAATACCCTCACAATCCCAAAAATCTCCTAATTTAGAAATAATTATTCATCTATTTCCATTACATCACTACACTAATCTTCTATGGGTATAAGAAACCCCCTCTTTCCTAGATCACATGACCCAAAAACTTTACCTCCTTGATCTAAATATGGAAATTTTAAAAAATTTCATAGAGGTGATGGTCTTGTAGAGTTTCCAACATGATCATAAAATGTCTTTCATGATCATCCTCAGTTCTATAGTAAACTAGGATGTCATCCACAAATACCATAACAAAGTAATTGAGATACTGATAGAACACCTGGTTCATGATAACCATGATAACTTCTAGAGAATTTGTCTATCCGAAAGGCATGGACAAATAATAAAAATGGTCATACATAATTCAAAAGTATATTTTAGGAACATCCGCCTCTTGGACTCTGAAATGGTGTTACCCAAAACACAAGTAAATCTAAGTCACCCACTTTTCCCCTTGAGATAATCAAAAAGTTCATCAATACGGTGAAAGGGATATTTTTTCTTAATCATCACCTTATCCATATTTAGTTAATAGATTAATAACTAGAGGGATATATAGTCCTTCTTTGCAAAAAATATTGGGCAGACCCATGGTGAGATGCTCGGGTGAATGAACCCTTTGGATTCCAAATTTATCAAGTTATAACATTAATTCCATTAATTCACTAGAATCCATATAATATGAGGGAAGAGATATCAACTGTGTCCCCAGTTCCATGTTGATGGTGAATTTCACATCATCATCATCATCAGGAATTAATTCAAAGAAATTCATAGTACAAGAAAAAGTTTGCTCAAGGAGGCCTAATGTAGTGCATGACGAGGGAATCCCCTATTACAATGTTTACCCTTATGGAGGTAAAGAATTTAAATTTGCAAAAAAGGTGATAGTAGTGCTATGAGAAGTAGTAGAGGCAAAAAATCTCCAACGTTGTTCCCCTCCCTACAACTATGGAGAACCTCCATGTTGAAATCGAGAAACCTTATGAAATGTATTCCTATATAGATAATAGACCATAGTATTGTACCAATTCCAGTCAGAGACTTATGAATAACCAAGGATTGCATATCTGATGTCACTATGGAAACCAGCCTTTGGTTTCAAAGATGGAGCCTGGTACACAGCGCCATCAACTCGACTTGAAAAGTATGTCCCTAGTCAAAGCATGCGCTGAATGCAAAAATAACTGATCCACAAGAGTTCCACACAATCCATCCTCTGCTTAAGATACCCTAGGATCATGATACTTCAATATTAACCTGGAAGCCCGAAGGGTGAGTATCCCAATTAACCCAAACCCCTTGCCTGTCTCTAATTGAGGTGGAAGGTTCCCCCAGATGGATGATCCTGAGATTGGCAGAATCCTCCCCATTCTTGAGAAATATAGTAAAATCCATCATCAAGATTTTGGTATTAATGATCAAATAATGACACTGGGTGGCCACCCCTTCAAAACGGGTTGAGTTCTAAGCCCTCCATATACACCAGTAAACATCTAACAAAAAAAGGTATATTACCTTTTTCTCCAAACCATTAGCAGTAGCACCATGGAACTAGGAATCGAGGAAGTTATAAGATTGAGCCTCATAGAAGTTAAATACTTTTAACTCACAAAGAGACCTTAAAATAGAGTAATCCCATTCAACACATGAGTGGCATGATCTAAAAAAATGATATTTCCCAAATCTAGAAGTGGAGGTCCAGTATGTTTTAACAAAGGATCCCACTCACCTTGAAAAACTTTAGAGATCCTATTAGGTTCTAGAAAGCTCACTCACTATCAATAAAAATTGATGTGTGCACAAAAAAAAAACAATCTAATCCATACCAAGGATCACTTCAAAGAGGTAAATCTCCAAAACCTAGAAATCCCATTCCAGGTCGAACCTTGACATGGAGGGTGCACCGGACAGACACCTAAAACCCTTATCTCACTTCTTAACAAGTGGAGTCACCAACTCCGTTGCATATGTAATATCTTAGTTGACGATTTCAACACATCCACAACATGATCAGAAATAAAAGACACATAGGAACCCGTATGATACAAAGAAACAACTATATATGATGAAATAAGAAACAAAAATCATACTGTGGTAGGTACTACAAATGAATTCATGAGTTCTTGATCAACTAAATGAAGATGAACCATCTCTAATTGAGTATAAGAACAACCACTATCCTAGAGCTCTATCTTGATATAACTCTCACTAGAAGAAGATCTATCTCTATTTCCACGACCACCAAATCGAGAACCTACCATCCCGGTTTCCTATGACTGGGATGAAATTTCACTAAAGTATGTTAAAGCTGCACCACCTTAGTATGGGAGTGTGGATCTATAAAATTGATACATGTTACTCATATGTCCACACTTATGGAAAGGTCTCGGGGGACCAGAACATGAAAACCAAACATGTCCCACATTCCCACACTAATGGAACATAACTTATCTAGTGTCTGAAGCCACATAAAAAGGAATTTAAGAAATATGGCATGAACTGCCACCTCCCTTCTTCTCCTTCTCTTACAACTTCATCTTCTCCTCAGTTAAAATTCCACAGCCCTATACTACTGGTGACAATACTCCAAAAAACTAGAAATTCCTCTATGATCTATCTCCATCATTAAGGTGTGGTTGAAAACCTCAGTATAATTTTTCGACAAGAAAAAGAAGACCAAGGATCAAAAATCATTCCAGTAACCCATTTCTAATCATTGATAGTTTAGATTCTCATTAGAAAATACTTCAGGCATAAAACAAACTAACTCAGTAAAGTAGATGTCATATTCTAACATGGCTTAATCCCCCAGATGGAGACCCAAGAACTCATTGGTCTTGGAGAAGGACACATCCATAGGGAATTACTAATTGGTAAAGATTACCTTGAACACCTTCTAACCCATCTTATCATACTTACCAACATGAATCATTGAGTCCCAGAACCTTTGACTCGGACTTTCCAACATGAATGACACACATTTTACCATCACTGCTTCAAAAGTGTTAAGAAACCCAAAAACCCTCTCAATATTTTCAAGAAAATACTCTATTTCATGGTGATCCATGCTACCTAGAATTGAAGTAGGCTTCTTATTGAGGAACTCTTAAGCGTTGTGTATTCCAAGACCTAGTTCAACTTCCCCGACACGAGCAAGACTAGAGCCTTCTCCCTAACCCAAATCTTCGAAATCTCAAACCACATCTTCCACTTTTCTCTGATCAACTGATGATGGATAAATATCTATAGCCTCTTCCCATGGTTTCATAAGAATCCTCTAGGGAGTCATTTTCCTAAAATATTATAACCAAAAAAACCCATGAATACCCAATTCTGAAAACTTTTAGAAATAATAACAAAGCCCAAAAACTTTTATTGGTGAAAAAAACTAGATCCATCACAATAATGAACCAATCCACTTTACCCCCTCATGGTGACCACGCACAGCATGAAGTATATACGTATCACCTAGAAGAAGAGTCAAACGAAATTACTAACATCCCATGTAATCCCATGGTCTCTCATAAGGTGTGTTGGTTAGGCACCCCACTCTCAACCATAACCTAAAGGCTATATAATAATTTCTATTATCTATCTAAACTATTCCCAAATATCAAGACCCAAATAAGGGTCAAAAACTTCTCCAATAACATTTTCTTATGAACCATGCCCTGTTTATATCTGACCTAACACCTTCCCCAACCTATGACAAGGCCTAAAGGTCATTCTTAATCCTCACGAGTGGAAAACTAGTGTTTGGGACTGAACAATACTCTTTTGGGTACAATTTCAACCATGATAAGAAACTGTAAACAATAATCAATAATAAAACCCCACAACAAGATAAATAACCATTAACAAAAAGATAAAAAAATTCAAGTTAAAAAAAATTCAACATTAACCAAAAAACAAAAAATACCAAAATGGGAGGGGAATAAACTAAACAATAACCCAAAATCTCCATGCTAAAAGAGTTCCATCACCCTCAGGAAACCTCCACAAAAACTTGAAAGAGATGAGGACTAGAAACTGGATCCCCCATCACCACCATGTAACATATTTCCATTACCTAGGTCGAACATAACGAAATCTATATACACTCATGGGTGTATGTAGGCTATGAGACGAGGCATGTTAGGAGGAAAACCAAAAGAGATTCCCAGCCATATCATTAGAAGAAAAATAAATATGAATGTTTTTAAGAAAATATGAATGGAAACATTTTCAATAATACATTTTTAATGAAAAAAATATTTAATAGAATATTTCTTTCAAATTAAAATTAAATTAAGATCCAATATTTGTTGAAAGTAAGCACCACATCACAAGAGATCACCAAGGGTAATCCCAAAAGGCTCTAGAACTGGTGGGACCCTATGAACCTCATATCTCAGTGATAATGGTATAATAAACAAGAACCAGAATGTCCTCATGCATGATACACTATAGAGGAATATATCCATGCTTCTAGTGGTCTCCAATCATTATCAAAATATTTTTAGTGTTGTAGCATTAATCCAGTATGAACAAAATGGGCCTTGTCCCTACCAATCCAAATAGAGTATTTTTCCTAGTCTTCCCACCAAGATACCTTGGATTCCCTTGATGATTAGTTTTAATTTCACATATCACATATATCACCATGTTGACATACACACACTAAGAAATATTAATACACATAAAGACCATAATTTATCATAGAAAACACCTCTTTTAAATCCTCAAAGGCACCAAATCCATTTGAAGACAAACTACGCACCACATACAAATTTTTTGGAACAAATTTAAGAAGCACAACTATAACACCCGAGATTTTTCTGAGTAATATTTTGTTTTTATCAAAGGAATCTTTCACTACATACTAGCTTGGCTTACTTTACACGCAATCGCGACCTTCCTCGATAGCTTGCGTCATACGCAATACCGAGTTTCACTAAATAACGATATGCTATTAAAATATTATTAACACTAGCCGTTATGAATAGTAATAACCACTTTTTGAAATTTTATAAATTTTATTTTTCAAAATGGACTTCATTTTTGGATTCGGAATACCGAAATTAGCCTAGGGTAAAATTTTGGTATTTTTATGAGAACTTTCAATTTTTGATGAATAGTGAAACCACTAAGTGGTAGGATAAATACTGAATTTTGCATAAAACTTAATTTTACCGCTTCTGTGAATGGAATTTCAAAAATCCGAGAGACACGGTTGATGTCAGTAAGTAAAATGTGGTTCAATGAGATGAAAATAATTTTTGGTGAATAGTAACTTTTTACTTTTTTTTTACCACGGTTAAAAGTAAATAGGGTAATTAAGGGTAAAAATGATATTATTATTACCCTAACACATGTCCAAATTCTATTGGATAAGTGTAATTCGACCAAAAACAGGCTTAGGAATAAAATATGACCATTTAGGCCCACTTGGATTAGATTAGTACATTTATTATTATTTAATTCAAAGAAGAGTTAAAATAGTTAAAATCAAAGTTTAATAAGTAAATCATTTTTAATATGGGGTTATACATAAGATAAATTCGACTATAAATATTCATTAGAAAGCTAAAAATATTTCCTACATAATGGTATTTTATTTATAATTTTTATACATTAAATAATTTAATTATGACACAATTATGATGTAGTAATTATCTTATTTATGAAATATTGACATAATTGATGTTATAAACACCAAAATAAATGTAATTTGAGACTTTTTATGAATTAAACTAATTTTATAGATTACTATGATATATTAGTGTTGATTTAATCAACTTGGTTCGAACATATAATTCTGTTATGACTTTCAAAAAAATCATATATCGAATACTGTCAAAATTGACACAAAATAGTTTTTAAATAAAATATTATATTATTAATTGTTATTTTATTCCTAAAAATCTAAGGTTAGGCCAAATGACTTAGATAAGGATATATATATTAATAATAAACAATTTGGGGTTCTTTTGGCATGTTATAGTAAGTGTATTAACCATATAGTGAAAGAAAACAAAAAGACACGGTAAAAGTTAAATTATTTAACTTAGAGTTAAATCTAATTGATAAGGTTAAAATAATACCCTAAACTTGTCTAAATCATATTGGTTGATAGGATTGCGACCCATACCCACTTTAGCTTCGAAATAATACCCTTTGGAACCATTATAAACCGATTTTGACTTTAATATAAAATAATATTTTGAGATATTCCTAAGGTGCCCCTCTCCTCCCTTATAAAAGGGAACCTCCTCCCCCTCCTCCTCACACCAATTTGAGCACTCAAGCTCGGCAAACCCCTACCATTTTCTCCTCTCCACTTCCCTATAATAATCCTAGAGGTCCTGGTCTTCTTCAAAGACCAATCTTAGTTCCCTAAGTGGAGGATTCAAAGAGGCATTCCAAAGAAGAGGTAATATCCATTACCGATCTTTTCAATTTCTTTCTTCTTCAACTTCTTCTTCTTTAGTTGTTTCATGATAAAGTAATAACATCAGTATTACTTACATACTGATATGTTATTATAAATATGAAACAACCCTAATTCACCTTCTATCCATCCTACGGAAAAATGAAATCACCGCGCGTGCGTACGTACGGAATACCGTCTCCACGCCGTGGTGTAATCTATTTTCCACCATCACCTTACAAGGATGGGTATAATGGTGTAATGAGTAACCATTTATGATTATTATAAAGTAATATTGATACTGAAATAATATATATATACTCCAATACAATTCCACGATCATAGGAACGACATCATCACTCGTGCGTACGTACAGAATACCGTCTCCACGATGTGATGCGACTCGTTCTACATGATCATCATTACATAGTAATTATATAAATGAATTGAATGAATAAATATTATATATGTTACACTAATACCATTCTGGATATAATATATCTATAACCTTAAAAGAAGAATAAGAATTTATTCGGCAAAACACGCATAAGAACAAAAGGCAATAAAGACCCGAGTAACAAGTAACAATGAAATATTACTAACAAGAAGCTAAGAATTTGACCATATATGATATCATATAAATATTTATGATTCCGGAATAAGTCAATAACATTATTTAAACCATTATACAGGAGCTTCGGACACGTACAAAGCAAATCAGACCTAAGGTAAGGGGAAATATCACAATCTCATTTTTATCCGAGATTGTTTATACTTTGAAATTTACTGGGGTGTATTTTATCATCCACATACATGTTTCCTCAATATGTAATATTATTTCCATTAACTTAAAATATTTTAAATCCAATTTTACCCTTCGTTGAGTTTTTAGTAAAGAATATGAAAGGAATCTTTTGTCGTTTTTCGTACGAGGTACTTTTTGACTTTTCTGACAAAAGTACGAAGAATATTTTTTTTTAACTTTTACGACAAGAATGGATTTTTAAAAAATTATTTCCAAGAATCTTACTTTATAAGTTTTCAAGTTTATTTTTAATCAACTTCTTTTAGTTTATAATTGTATGACATGTTAAGAAAAGAAAAGTGTTTTTGAAGTAGAAAGGATATTTTCCTCAAGAATGGAGTTTAAATGTTTTATCAAAATTATTTTCCATCTAAGATAATATAGGGTTCTATTTTTATCCCTATTATTACATTGATTGGATTATGTTGTGAGGGAATTATTTTTATGAAGTCATTTACCTTATATGGTTTGTTTTATGATGTCATGATGTTTCAAGAATCCCATTTTTGTTACATGTGTTATGCGATGATGTATGATTTATGATTATGTGGCACACATAAGAAATGATTCATTATAAGATGGGTGGGACCTATATCTCCATCCAATGCATTGGGTAAAGATTTTATATCTCATGAGATAGATAGGGCTGGAAGGGTAGGTTATACCGGTTCAGTGAAACAGGACTGGAACGAGGGTGACTCGGTTCAGAAAGGGACTTTGTCCACTAAGATAGTCTTGGCAATGAGTCATGACTAACAAGAAATGATTTTCCATGATTATGTGTTCATGCCACAAAGTTTCAAGTTTTATGTTATGATTATGGGGATCTCATTTTCACTTCTATGATTTATTCCATGTTAAGATATTATGATCTCTTTTGCAGGTTATGATTTTCAAAAAGATATGATATGATTTTTATTTATTTTATTTGCCCTTCCTGAGCATTTGAGCTCACCCTTTTATGTTTTCTTTTCCCCAGGTCAGGAAGATGGATATTAAGTATAATATTCTAAAAGGGACCCTAGATATGATGAAATAAATGGGAGACACTGTAGAAGATTTATGAACCAGTTGTTTATGTTTCCCAGTTTCTAAAGACACTATACTTATACGGTCCTTTGTGGTTTTTTCATATGTTGTAATAAGTGTGCTTCAATTTTGAATTATTAACAATGTATGTAAAGTATGGGTTGTTATAGTTGGTATCAGAGGAAAGGTGTAGTCAACCTTTGGAAACTAGGATGTGAAAGCCTTAGTAAGAACCCTAAGGATAAGTCTAAGCATAGAACACAATCTTAGTGTTTTAGAAATGGCCATGAATACCCTAGGATAAGACCTTAAGTGTGAAATTTTATCCTTGATTATGTGGTTTTCCTATTATAATTAGTGTTGCTCACACTATTCTTCTTGGTTTTAGTCAATGGCTGGAACCCGAAGGAACCGTGTTAATGCGGAATGCGATGGGCAATGCAATGATTGTCCCCCTGAGCAACCAACCGATATGGGAGATGGAATGCAAAATCTTGTAGCCACGCTCACACAACTTTCTCAAGCTATGAATCATGCATGACTTCCAAACGAGCAAAGGAAGGAGCAACATTCTGTTGAATCCTTCATGAGGCAGCGTCCACCTTCTTTCAGTGGGTCTACTGATCCATTAGTTGCTGAACAATGGATTAGTACTACTGAAAAGATATTTTCAGTTCTTCAATGTTCTGAACATGATAAAGTCATCCTAGCAGTGTATCGTTTGGAAGGAGATGTTGATCAATGGTGGAATCTTATTAAGAATACGAGGCAAAGGGATGAAATTGAGTCCATGGAATGGGATGAGTTCAAGAACTTATTTTTCAATAAGTAATTCCCTCGTATTCTCCGAACAAAGATGGAGAAAGAGTTTCTTGAACTGAAGGAAAGGGATGCTGAATCTGTTAGTACCTATGAAGAAAATTTTACAAGACTTGCAAGGTACGCTTCTGGTATTATTATCCAACCTGAGAGTAAGATCGATTGATTCTTTAGTGGCTTAAAACCAAGTCTTCGAAGGGCGTTATCCATAAGGGACTTCAATAGCTATGAGGAAATCGTTCGATGTGCTCTCAAAGTCGAGATGGAGATTGGAGTAACCCATTAGTCACATGGGTTTGATAAGAAGAGGAAGATGGAATTCAAAGGAAAATCTAAAGAGCACATTGAAAAGAAGATGAGCTTTCCCTTAAGCTCAAAGTGTGGAAAGAAACATGGAGGGAGTTGTCTTAAAGGGACAAGTAAATGTTTCAAATGTGGAAAGGAAGGTCATCGGGCATTTGAATGCCGCGATAATGGGAAGAAGATGTCTAATGATGCAAACAAAGGAAGGGATACACAAAATGAACCTACTACACTTCAATGTTTCAAGTGCAAGGAGATGGGGAATTATGCCAATCAATGCCCAAATCCAGGGGTTGATGATGATGGTCGACGTCAACAAAATCTTAAGGCTAAATACAAAGGAAAGTCACATGCAATTTCTATCAGTGATGTGGAGTATGATAACGAAGTGGTGAAAGGTACACGTACTATCCACTCTAAAGTTGCAAATTTTTTATTTGATTCTAGATCCACCCAATCTTTTATTTCTGAAAAATTTTCCAAGGGTATCACCGTATTACCTCAACAATTAGATGTTGAGTTAGCTGTGACAACACCTAATGGTACAACAGTCGCATCAAAAGTTTATAATTATTCTCCGATCGAAGTTTGTGGGAAAGTACTTCCTGCAAATCTTGTGATCCTTCCTTTAGTGGAATTTGATGTGATTATTGGCATGGATTGGATTTCTCTACATGGAGCTCATATCAATTTCCAAAGAAGGGAAGTAACATTTCATATTCCAGATCAATCTACGATCATCTATCGATGCAAGGATGAATATAACCTTCCAGTGGAAATTCCTTCCATCTTATGGGTCTTGATTCCACTAAATGAAGGTTATTTATCTCAAATGGTTGGTGAGAAACTTACGATTAAGAATATTCCCATCGTACGGGAGTTTGATGATGTCTTTCCGGAGGAATTACTGGGTCTTCCACCAAATCGTGAAGTTGAGTTTTCAATAGAACTCATACCGGGTGCTTTGCCTATTTCAAAGACACCTTATAGAATGGCCCCAATTGAGTTGCAGGAATTGAATAAGCAACTCCAAGAGAATCTTGATAAGGGATTCATACGCCCTAGTGCGTAACCTTGGGGAGCACCTGTTCTATTTGTTAAGAAGAAAGATGGATCAATGATACTCTGCATTGATTATCGAGAACTTAACAAGATCACTATCAAGAAAAAATATCCTCTCCCACGCATTGATGACTTATTTGACCAATTATGCGGAGCTCAATACTTTTCCAAGATTGATCTTCGTTCAGGGTATCATCAATTAAGGGTCAAAAGGGAGGATATACCAAAGACGGCTTTCCATACAAGGTATGGACACTATGAATTTATAGTGATGCCATTTGGTCTTACTAATGCCCCTGCTATCTTCATGGATCTAATAAATAGAGTCTTTAGAGACTATCTTGATCAATTTTTGGTAGTCTTTATAGACGATATTCTTGTCTATTCAAAGAACAAGGAAGAGCATGAAGATCACTTGAGAATTATATTGAAGACCCTGAGAAAGGAGAAGCTTTATGCCAAATTTACCAAGTGTGAATTTTGGATTCAAAAAGTTGCATTTTTGGGTCACATAATCTCAAAATAGGGGATATCTGTGGATCTAGCAAAAATAGAGGTTATCGAAAGATGGTCGAGACCAACAACAGTAACTGAGATCCGAAGTTTTCTTGGTTTGGCTGGATATTATCGACGTTTTGTAAAAGATTTTTCACGATTATCTAATCCACTCACCAAGTTGACTCGGAAAGGAGTTAAGTTTGTTTGGATAGAGGAATGTGAATAGAATTTCAAGGAGTTGAAAAGAAGGTTATCCAGTGCACCTGTGCTCACACTGCCTTGTAGTGGAGAAAGGTTTGTGATCTACAGTGATGCATCCAAGAAGGGATTGGGGTGTGTTCTTATGAAAAATGATATGGTGATAGCTTATGCCTCACGACAGTTGAAAATCCATGAGCAAAATTACCCAACACATGATTTGGAGTTGGCTGCGGTAATCTTTGCATTAATGATTTGGAGGCATTACCTTTATGGTGAAAGGTGTGATATTTATACTGATCATAAAAGTTTAAAGTATATTTTCACACAAAAGGAGCTGAATATGTGTCAAAGAAGATGGTTGGAGCTGATTAAGGATTATGACTGCTCAATCCATTACCACCCTGGGAAATCAAACAAGGTGTCAGATGCATTAAGTCGACAAGACCATGCTAGTTTATCCATGATGAGGATCACAAAAGATCCAATATTTATGGATTTACAAAGGATGGATCTTGGAATTATAATGGAAGGGGAAAAATCTTATCTTTCTCAAATGAATGTTCAACCATCTATACATGTGAAGATTAAAGAGGCACAAAAAGAAGATATCGAGTTACAAAAGAAGGTGAGAAATGTTCCTGAATTCAACCTTGATTGTGATGGGATAATAAAGTTCAGGAATTGGGTTTGTGTTCCTCCCATCCCCGAATTAAAGAAGGAGATGCTGGATGAGGCTCATATTTATTCATTATCTATTCATCCTGGAAGCACGAAGATGTATAGGGACCTGAAGGAGTACTTCTGGTGGGATGGCATGAAAAGAGATGTTGCTGAATATGTCTCTCGATGCTTGGTTTGTCAACAAGTTAAAGCTGAGAGACAAAAGTCTAAGGGGATGTTACAACCATTACCCATACCCGAATGGAAATGGGAAAACACCACTATGGACTTTGTCACAGGACTTCCTAAAACATCCAAAGGTAATAATGCTATCTGGGTCATAGTTGATCGTCTTAAAAAGTCTTCACACTTCATTGCTATTAGAGAGGATTTCTCTCTAGATCAGCTTGCCAGGATATATGTAAAGGAAGTGGTAAGATTGCATGGAGTACCACTTTCTATTATATCTGATCGGGATCCGAGATTTACCTCGAAGTTCTGGCGAAGTCTTCAGCATACTCTGGATACCGAGTTGAGTTTCAGAACTGCTTATCATCCTCAGACATACGGTCAGTCTGAGAGAACAATTCAAACCCTAGAGGATATGTTGAGAGCTTGCTCTATGGATTTCAAAGGAGGTTGGGATCAACACCTACCTTTGGTGGAATTTTCTTATAATAATATCTTTCACTCCAGTATTCAGATGGCCCCTTATGAAGCTCTCTATGGAAAAAAATGCAGGACTCCAACTTGCTGGGATGAAGTTGGGGAAAGAAATCTATTAGGACCTGATCTCGTTGATGAAATGGCAGAAAAGGTCAGATCTATTCAACAACACATAAGAGTAGCTCAGAGTCGACAGAAAAGTTATGCCGACAACCGAAGAAAAGACCTAGAGTTTGAAGTGGGTGATAAAGTGTTCTTACGAATATCTCCTTGGAAGAGGGTTATGAGATTTGGAAAGAAGGGGATGTTGAGCCCTAGATATATCGGTCCTTTCGAAATACTGGATCGTGTTGGAAAGGTAGCTTACCGATTGGCGCTTCCACCGAATCTCTCTCAAGTTCACGATGTGTTCCATGTATCTCTCCTGGGAAAGTACATACCTGATCCTTCACACGTACTCATCTCAGAAGTTGTACCGCTGGAGCAAGATCTTTCTTATGAAGAACAACCGATAGAGATTCTAGATCGTAGCGAAAAAGTCCTACGAAACAATACCACTCGATTGGTGAAAGTTTTATGGAGGAACCACCAACTTGAAGAAGCTACATGGGAGCTTGAGGATATGATGAGGGAGAAGTATCCTCATCTGTTTGTTACAAAGTGACGAATTTCGAGGGAGAAATTCTTTTTAAGGGGGGTAGAATGTAACACCTGAGATTTTTATGAGTAATATTTTGTTTTTATCAAAGGAATCTTTCACTACATACTAGCTTGGCTTACTTTACACGCAATCACGACCTTCCTCGATAGCTTGCGTCGTACGCAATACCGAGTTTCACTAAATAACAATATGCTATTAAAATATTATTAAAACTAGCCGTTATGAATAGTAATAACGACTTTTTGAAATTTTATAAATTTTATTTTTCAAAATGGACTTCATTTGTGGATTCGGAATACCGAAATTAGCCTAGGGTAAAATTTTGGTATTTTTCTGAAAACTTTCAATTTTTGATGAATAGTGAAACCACTAAGTGGTAGGTTAAAAACTGAATTTTGCATAAAACTTAATTTTACCTCTTCTGTGAATGGAATTTAGAAAATCTGAGAGACACGGTTGATGTCAGTAAGTAAAATGTGGTTCAATGAGATGAAAATAATTTTTGGTGAATAGTAACTTTTTACTTTTTTTTACCACGGTTAAAAGTAAATAGGGTAATTAAGGGTAAAAATGATATTATTATTACCCAAACACATGTCCAAATTCTATTGGATAAGTGTAATTCGACCAAAACAAGCTTAGGAATAAAATATGACCATTTAGGCCCACTTGGATTAGATTAGGACATTTATTATTATTTAATTCAAAGAAGAGTTAAAATAGTTAAAATCAAAGTTTAATAAGTAAATCATTTTTAATATGGGGTTATAAATAAGATAAATTCGACTATAAATATTTATTAGAAAGCTAAAATGATTTCCTACATAATGGTATTTTATTTATAATTTTTAGACATTAAATAATTTAATTATGACACAATTATGATGCAGTAATTATCTTATTTATGAAATATTGACATAATTGATGTTATAAACACCAAAATAAAAGTAATTTGAGACTTTTTATGAATTCCACTAATTTTCTAGGTTACTATGATATATTAGTGTTGATTTAATCAACTTGGTTCGAACATATAATTCTGTTATGACTTTCAAAAAAATCATATATCGAATAGTGTCAAAATTGACACAAAATAGTTTTTAAATAAAATAAAATATTATTAATTGTTATTTTATTCCTAAAAATCTAATGTTCGGCCAAATGACTTAGATAAGGATATATATATTAATAATAAACAATTTGGGGTTCTTTTGGCATGTTATAGTAAGTGTATTAACCATATAGTGAAAGAAAACAAAAAGACACGGTAAAAGTTAAATTATTTAACTTAGAGTTAAATCTAATTGATAAGGTTAAAATAATACACTAAACTTGTCTAAATCCTATTGTTTGATAGGATTTCGACCCATCCCCACTTTAGCTTCGGAATAAGACCCTTTGGAACCATTATAAACCGATTTTGACTTTAATATATAATAATATTTTGAGATATTCCTAAGGTGCCCCTCTCCTCCCTTATAAAAGGGAACCTCCTCCTCCTCCTCCTCACACCAATTTGAGCAGTCAAGCTCGGCCAACCCCTTCCATGTTCTCCTCTCCACTTCCCTAGAATAATCCTAGAGGTCCTGGTCTTCTTCAAAGACCAATATTAGTTCCCTAAGTGGAGGATTCAAAGAGGCGTTCCAAAGAAGAGGTAATATCCATTACTGATCTTTTCAATTTCTTCCTTCTTCAACTTCTTCTTATTTAGTTGTTTCATGATAAAGTAATAACATCAGTATTACTTACATACTGATATGTTATTATAAATATGAAACAACCCTAATTCACCTTCTATCCATCCTACGGAAAAATGAAATCACCGCGCGTGCGTACGTACGGAATACCGTCTCCACACCGTGATGTAATCTATTTTCCACCATCACCTTACAAGGATGGGTATAATGGTGTAATGAGTAAATATTTATGATTATTATAAAGTAATATTGATTCTGAAATAATATATATATATATATACTCCAATACAATTCCACGATCATAGGAACGATATCATCACTCGTGCGTACGTACGGAATACCGTCTCCACGATGTGATGCGACTCGTTCTACATGATCATCATTACATAGTAATTATATAAATGAATTGAATGAATAAATATGATATATGTTACACTAATACCATTCTGGATATAATATATCTATAACCTTAAAAGAATAATAAGAATTTATTCGGAAAAACATGCATAAGAACAAAAGGCAATAAAGACCCGAGTAACAAGTAACAATGAAATATTACTAACAAGAAGCTAAGAATATGACAATATATGATATCATATCAATATGTATGATTCTGGAATAAGGAAATAACATTATTTAAACCATTATAGAGGATCTTCGGACATGTACAAAGCAAATCGGACCCAAGGTAAGGGGAAATATCACAATCTCATTTTTATCCGAGATTGTTTATACTTTGAAATTTACTGGGGTGTATTTTATCATCCACATACATGTTTCCTCAATATGTAATATTATTTCCATTAACTTAAAATAGTTTAAATCCAATTTTACCCTTCGGTGAGTTTTTAGTAAAGAATATGAAAGGAATCTTTTGTCGTTTTTCGTACGAGGTACTTTTTGACTTTTCCGACAAAAGTACGAAGAATACTTTTTTTAACTTATACGGAAAGAATGGATTTTTAAAACATTATTTCCAAGAATCTTCCTTTATAAGTTTTCACGTTTATTTTTAATCAAATTATTTTAGTTTATAATTGTATGACATGTTAAGAAAAGAAAAGTGTTTTTGAAGTAGAAAGGATATTTTCCTCAAGAATGGAGTTCAAATGTTTTATCAAAATTATTTTCCATCTAAGATAATATAGGGTTCTATTTTTATCCCTATTATTACATTGATTGGATTATGTTGTGAGGGAATTATTTTTATGAAGTCATTTACCTTATATGGTTTGTTTTATGATGTCACGATGTTTCAAGAATCCCATTTTTGTTACATGTGTTATGCGATGATGTATGATTTATGATTATGTGGCACACATAAGAAAGGATTCATTATAAGATGGGTGGGACCTATATCTCCCTCCAATTCATTGGGTAAAGATTTTATATCTCATGAGATAGATAGGGCTGGAGCGGTAGGTTATACCGGTTCAGTGAAACAGGACTGGAACGAGGGTGACTCGGTTCAGAAAGGGACTTTGTCCACTAAGATAGTCTTGGAAATGAGTCATGACTAACAAGAAATGATTTTCCATGATTATGTGTGCATGACACAAAGTTTCAAGTTTTATGTTATGATTATGGGGATCTCATTTTCACTTCTATGATTTATTCCATGTTAAGATATTATGATCTCTTTTGCAGGTTATGATTTTCAAAAAGATATGATATGATTTTTATTTCTTTTATTTGCCCTTGCTGAGCATTTGAGCTCACCCTTTTATGTTTTCTTTTCCCCAGGTCAGGAAGATGGATATTAAGTAGAATATGCTAAAAGGGACCCTAGATATGATGAAATAAATGGGAGACACTGTAGAATATTTATGAACTAGTTGTTTATGTTTCCCAGTTTCCAAAGACACTATACCTATACGGTCTTTTGTGGTTTTGTCATATGTTGTAATAAGTGTGCTTCAATTTTGAAGTATTAACAATGTATGTAAAGTATGGGTTGTTATAACAACAAGGAATAAAACCCAAAACACATCTGATTTATTTTAGAAAACCATATTTTAACTCATAAACACCTCAAAACCTTTTTTAAACACATTTTAAACCTTTAACCCAATATATTGAACACATTAAAAAAACAAAGAAAGAATAAAAAAATCATCTAAAAATGATAAAACATGGAATCACCAACCTCAACCATTGAAACTTATAGAATCCAATGGAAAAAAACAAAACTTCACTAAAAGGGAACCCTATAAAAGAAAATATCAAACCATAAACACCAATAATAAACCCAAATAACAATGATTCAACCCATTTTAGTGCATCCAACCCACTATAGAAAAGGAAACACAAAGAGGAATGGAGAATAACCCAAGAGGAGAGATGATACCAAGAGACAAGGGGATTAATTGATGTTTTGTTAGGGATATAAATTTAAAACCACCCCAAATTTAGAGGTCCATAGGAGCATGGTGGAGAGGGAGTGGAACCTAGGGCTAGAACTCCTAAATGGGGGAATAAATTGGTGGAATTGGGGTTAAATATGGGGGTGGGTAAAATGGTAATTTTATTATTTTTATTGACCTAAGAAAATCCCAATACTTTCCCTAATGGTTTTCCGAACTATGAGGAAACCATGTGGTACCCTCTATCTAAAAGGAACCCAACTACTAGATTTTTTTAGGGAGGGAGCACACATTTTTTCAGGTCATGTAGCATAGACAATGCCACTATACAAGGTACACAGTCTCTTCTAAGATGATGCATTGTTTCCTTTAACTATACTCCAACTGCGTTCTGCCTATTATATACTCCACAAATACTGTTTTTTCACCCAAAACTCCAAGGAAATACAAGGGATAAATAAAAGACAAAAGAACAAATAAATTCCTAAATATAAAATCACCGATGTTGCAAAAACTTTATTTCTTTCTGAGTTGTATTAGTTACTGGGATAGAAATCAAGATAAATTTCTGAAAAATTATCTATAGTACCCAAATAATTCAAGGAAACTACATATACATATCATAAATATTAGTCCAGTCTATCCTTTAATTTATTTTTTCATTGAACGATTCACCTATATCTATTTATTAGTGATTACATGAGACAATAATGTAACTTCTCTGCCTAAAACTCACATTTTTGGTACTTTTCATAAATATTTTCATGTCATAAGGTCTTTAATAAAACAATAAAATGAACCGTATATTTATCCTTTATTTGTTACTACATAAGAATATTTTATATATAGAATATCACATATTTATAGTTGTAATACCTAAACCTTAATGAATAAAAAACATTTCTTTGGTATACCACCATAATAATCCATTACATCAAAATATCCCAACCAAAAAACCACCTTATAGTTGTTCTTGGGTCCATGTTTCAAAATTGAATAAGTCATCAATCTATATAAGAAGATAGGTTTTCATTATCGTTATCCTACATAGATTAGGATAATCAATTCAAAGGCACATTGAAGCATCATTCTTCATGAAGAAAAGGATCATTTCACTCCATGGTAACGCATTTGGGTATATTAACACTTTATATGGATTCTATTATAGTTACTTATTTATACCCTCATTTTCAATAGTGTTCATTCTATATTGAGTCTTAAATATTATTAATGATCTATATAAATCTTGAATTGAAAACTAAACATATTGATTAAGAGGAAGACTGAGAAATTATTTAGGGAACTGATCATTATATTCTATTACTATTTTTATGTTATCAAGGACATGATTTTTCTTATTATAAATCATTTGATCTAGATACGCTTTATCAAAATGTAAAAATATCCATGAATGAGATGGTGACTCCAAAGGAGATCCATCATCCACCATACACACATAACGAATCGAAGGGTAATTTATGATATAGAGGGTGATTTCATTCCCCCATCAATTTTTGTTTTCTCTATACAAATAAACTCAATCAATACCCAAAATATCATGGAATTATAATAAAGAGGGCATGATAAGGTTCCAAAAAAAATTTATCCTGTAATGATTGACAGGGGATATGTAATATTCTTAGGATGTTATAATTGAACCATTTTTTGTTTTCCCGGATAACTAAACTTACATGCTTTGAGGTGGTGTTTGAATAGTTCTACTAATCTTGCATGTTATTAAAGAATTTTTAGTACCATAATCAAATAGTATGTTCACAATTCTAGTATGAATAACTATAAAAACAATCACAAATTGTTTGTTAAGATCCACCATAATAGTTCTAATGGAATATACTCACCATTTATTTCTAGGACATGGATTTTTTTCATCCATTATCTAAAAAAACCATGAATTAATATATTGGTTCACATAGTGGCCTTTTTCTTTACAGTTGAATCGTTAGAGCATTTGTTTAGGTTTGACTTGGACATTCCTTTTTTCCATCACATCGGAGGGTTTACACTTTGTTCATTATCCAGCTTGGTACATCATCTTCACATGAATAAATATTATCATTATCCCCTTCATGTTATATCCAGGATACTTCTCTTCATATTTTTGAGAAGTTGGATGTTGGAATTTCTTAACACCATGAGATTTCTCTATCACTATGCTACAATTAAACTCTACTCTCTACTTCCAATATCTAAAACCATGAGACCTTTGATATTTACAAATATCTATTCCAATTATGAGGGGACATCATTAAATTTATTCATAGTTTTAAAATTATTTAATCAAAAACTATTTTATTATATTCTTCCTTGTCATTCTAAAGAAGTAATCAAATTTACTTTTGGGTTTTATGAAAAAGATGGAGGTCTATCATGACTATCTTTTTATGTTTATATCATATTAATAAATGGATTTATCCTTTTATTCTTTGATTCTAAGAAAATAAATCTCCATTTTTATTATGAGAGTGAAATTAAAATATTTTTCAAAAACTATTTTCTAGAATCATTTCCACTCCATTGCTTCAATTTATTACTTAGGATTAATATTAATGATCAACATCTACCATTGTTCAACATCTTTGTATAAGTGATAAAAAACAACATGAAATTAAATTTATCATATCATTGAATGATAGAAGAGATATTATCAATGGAGTTTATCGAATTTTATATGATAAAGGGATCCAATGATCCAATGAAATAAGGATACGTTTCTCTTTAAAAGTTTTTAGTAGCCACATTTTCTTTATTAAGGGGATGTGGGTGTTCTCCCTGATTCATGTTATTGTTCAAAACATGAGTTAATTGAGTATATTTTTTCATGTTGTTCTACACTCGACCTGTCATTGGGTTTGGCATCTAATTTGGGTAGTTATCGCATTTCCCATCACATTGGATTTGGACTCAATTCTACCTATTTCAATCAATTGAGTAAAATAATAAAAAACTTTGGAATGTGAATTTTCAAAATTCTAATCATATAAAAGTGAAATAATGAAAATTTATGGGTTAACCCATAATTTAAATTTATTACTTTACCTATGAATCTATAAGTTTCAATCTATGTTATCCATGATTTATTTCCTAATATTAAATTTCCTAGGAATTTTTGTTCTGTTCATAATGATTTTGTAAAAATAAAGTGATTAACTAAAGAATATATCTAAAGAGATTATATCTAGGTGTATAGTCATATAAATAATTATCATACATCAGGTAATGGTCGATTTAATACCAAACACACCATTTTAGAGTTATTACCCTTCAGAATTTCTGTTCCATATTTTCGTTCACATGACATTATCTAGGAATTGAAGTATTTTCTAGGAATACCAATAAATATATACATTATAAAAATTTATGGATATTTTCATTTTTATAGTATAATCCTTATGATTTTCACTCATGTTTTCTAATCACAATCCTCAATTATAACTATTCGTCTCTCTAATATGACCTATGACAACCCATATATTTTATACACATTATTTCATGATTTATTACATTAAGATACACATTACACAATATAGAAATATTAAGAGTCCTATTATTATTGGTTAATCTGATGAATATCACCATATCATGAAAAAATGATATAATGACATTATTTATAAACATTATAAAATTCCCTTATATTCCATTGATAGTAAAATACTGCACAGGATAACCTGAGGATGTACATATGAAATGTGTGGTCTATATATCCTACTAAGGGAATAATAATAAAAAATATAATGAATTAAATAAGTACATGTGAGTAAAAGGGGAATTATGTTATTACATAAAGAGGTGAGAATCATAATCCTGAATGTCAAATCATGATATAAGATGATAACATCCAGGAATACTAGAAATGTGGGAAAAACATAAAAAATGACATCATAAGATTAAGAAAATGATAAACATTGATAAATAATAACATAGTGTGCTTAGGTTAATTACTAATTCACCATACATGGAATCTCATAGGATAAATAATATTACTCAATTCATTAAAGGGGTATATAATTTTTGGTATTCCTATTACATTTATGTCATGTACACGTATTTGTGTGCTAGATAGATCATATAACATAAGAATATCTTTCATCACTTCTAATACCATGATTAAAGAGAGTGGTTTCCATACATGGAAGTTCCCTAATAATTAATAATAAGTAAAATTTTGTAAATTTTCTTGGTTAGTTTTCGGTATGGGTATTGAAATGACAAAAGTTTTCCATATAAAATCATAGAATAATTTCAACAACTTAACATGAATAAATAATGTCTTGTGGAATGGAATAATCATAGTGAATGGTGGTACCTTATTAATTAGGAATCATAATTAATCTAAAATTATGTGTTAAAACATATTCCAACATAAATTATTGGAAATAAAAAATCGTAATATAAATAAAATAAATAAATAAAGGGGAAGATGAAAATAATTACTTCTTGGATAAGTTTCTTCTAAAATTTGGGTGGGGTCTTATTATAAGATTTAGAACACCATATAAGGGATCTAGAGTTTGAGAGAGGAATAGAGGAACTTCATGCTCAATGGGTTTTAATTGAATAAGAATTTGATGTTTTAATGACCTGAAATTTTAAAAATAAAATCCCCCTTATGATTTAATTAAATATATTATTATATAATATGGATACAGAAAACACATGAACTTATTTAGTTTTTTCATATCCTATAGTATTAAAAAGGTCATTAATTATCTTTATCATTGATAATATATCAATTGAATAGTGATTATATGATTAGTATAAATATAGGGTATTGATAAATCTAATTGACACATAAAAAGGAAGTGATGGCCTCAACTAGCTGGATTGTAAACTATGAATCCAATTTATCAAATATTTTTAGGGAGATAGCATCATTGGTATTTTCCATGACCAATCCTAATATTAAATTCAAGAAATAAAGTATGATAGAAACTATTTACGATAGACGTTCAAGCTCATCAATATCACGTAGCAAACTATGTATGACGTACCATCCCAAGAAATTCTCACCATCCTGCACCCTTCTCTTAGAGAGTTTGATGGTGTATTAAAGAGATATGTATCAAGAAAAATAAAAATTTGAATATTTATATACTATTTTTTAATGTAATAATTTTCAAATTTTCTTTATATCGTTAATTTATAAATTAATTTGATTTTTATAAAATAAAACATAATGGTATTTTTAATTAGTATTCCAATTTAATTTATATATTTCTTTTGATGAATAAATAATTTTTGAAATAAATAATAATTTAATATTATTATTATATTTTTTTATCAATTATAAATGATCATATAATTATCATGAAGTTATATGTAATTTATACAACGGTGTGAAAACTGTTATTATCAAAAACCCCATCATTTCTAAAAAAAATTCCGTTATTATTTTTAAATTAAATAAAACATAGTTATAAAATTATTTAGATAAAATGAATATTTTTTTGAAATAAAAACATTTAAATCATTAGAAATGGAATTTTTCTTAATTTTCTAAGATAACCAAATTTTTAGGTAAAAATTAAATATTGTATAAATATATGGTGTGTATTATGAAATCAAAATGACCCAAAAGTGATGTAATAAATAATATAAAGGGTATACATGACCAAATATGTTTTACCTTTAAAATAAATTGTTTTTTTGTTTATTAGATTGAGATTTTAAATACTTTATGAATACTCTAAAACCATTAATATATTTTAATGTTTTAAAATCATTTCATTAATTGTATGAATAAATTCAACATCAACAATGGTATTTTTTATGTTTGTAACTTTGACTTATAATGTAATGAAAATAACATTATTTTTTCATAAATCATATAATAACCATTTTAAGGTATGAGGTTTTTTTCATTTTATTATATAGAGTCCAAAACCTTAGTTTGATAAGTAAAATAGAATTCCCCACTCATTGACTATATAAAACCACACAATATTTCATTTATCTTCACTAAAAACCTTGTATCACATCTTTACCCCGTCCCAACCCTTGTAGAATCATCCCAATGTACCCTTGATCTCTCAAGAAGCTACTCCCAATAATTTATTGTCACACACTGAAGATAAGGGATCCTCTCATTCTCCTCTTTATTAATGTTTCATTATTATCTTATTCCTTCCATTTCCAATTACAAATTTTGGGATATGAATTTTCATTTCCCTATTACTTCCCATTTAATTTCCAAATTATGAGAGATGCCTTTCACATCCATCATCCCATTTTATTAATTTTTATGTGATGTTTTTATGCTTCCAAAATTTCATAGTGATTTTTCATGCCAAAAATTTTTTGTATTGAATACCAAACACATTTAATCTCAATGGTGTTCTACTTTAAAAATTTATACATACTTGATATGAGACTTACATGTATTGCTTTCGCACTCCATGACCATGGAAAAAAATATTACGATGAATGAATCCAGGTTGTATGATCTATGTGGAAAAAATAAGCACGAGAATTAAATTAATGTAATGGGTGAAACCATAATTATATAGCACTCCAACACATTGGATAATGTTTAGTCTCTTAAAATATCATACTGGGATAAGGATTAAGTATGATTACTTTATGGGAATGTTTCCATCATGATTTCCAAGAATTTTGTATTAACCTTTGTTTATGATGTTTTTTTTAACTTATTGATACATTTCCTATGTTTCCATTACGGTGTCATGCTATATAATGTAATATTTTTCATGGTTATGATTCTAAACCATTTCATGACACATTTATATGCCTATTTTATAACATGTTTTGTTTTCTTAATGTTATTATATTATTATTCCCTAACTGGTCATTATAGCTCACCCCTTTCAAATGTATGTTCTCAGGTTATCCTGTTAAATTTTTCTATTCGATTGAATATTATGATCATTATAATAATGTTTTCAATAAAGATGATGTATTTCTTGTTTTGAGTTGTTATGTAATATACCTAATTCACAAAGATACTATACTTATTAATCATCGAGTTAGTGTTAATTTTAATACTATGTAATGAATATTTTATTAATGTGAAATAAAGAGCAGGGTTGTTATAGTTTGTATCAAAGGAAAGTTTTAAATATTTTGTGGGATTAGGATTAGGAAACTAAAACTAAACCCTTATGGATAAGACTATGTATTTTTAAAAATCCCTAAATTTTGGTAAGTATTGATTAATTTTTTTATAAATAAAATAGATCAATGTCTAGATAATACAAGTGGATGAGACTTAGCCACAGATGTATATATGGGTAAAACTTGAAAACACCACATCAAGATAGCCTTGAATGGGAACTGGTGCATGAAAATGATCCTTGAGGCACACATATTTTGAGACTCATATGGAATATACTTTGGTAAATTCATAAGGTGATTATGAACCATTAGCAAGGGAATAAAAAATTTTCCATAAGAATATATGTTTGGAAATAGATAGTTGATAAGATAGATTGAAACCTATAAATTATTAAGTAAAGGAAACATATGTAAATTATATTTTATCTAATTAATTTCATTAGATTCCCGATTATGTGAATAATTATTTTAAAATACTCATCCCATATTTTCCCTTTATTCTAGACACTGGCTGTAAATAGAAGGAATTGGGTAAACAATAAATGTGATGGTAAATGTGATGACATCCCTGACTAGATTAATAACTAGATGGGAGTTGGAATCACAAACTTTATGAATAAAATCTTTAACGTGAATCGAGTTGTGAATAGAACCATGGATTAAAAAGATCACCAAAATTCCCTTAATAAATAACATGTTTTAATTAAGTAATTTATGCGAAAAGGCCTCTAAATTTAAATGGATTATTTAATCCCTTAATCATGAAAAATGCATCAACTCTATTGAGAATATCATCTCCATCATTCAGTATTTTGAATAAGAGAATGTTCTACCAAAGATTTATTATATAGAGTGGGAAGCTGATTAGTGGTTGGAATTGATCTAGAATATGAAGCTTGAGGAATATATTGAATCTATGTGGGAAGGAATTTAGGAATATTTTTTTGTGATAAATATTATCCTCACACCCCTATCTTAAAATGGAAAGGGATTTCATTGACCAGAAAAAATAGATGATTAATCTTTCATGATGTACGTGGATAAATTCATAAAAATTAAATGATATGCCTCTAGCTTTTCCATTAGCCCTGAGTGCAAGGTCTAACACTTATTTGGTTGGATAAAACCAAGTCTATGAAAATCCATGGTGATCCAGTACTTTGATAGCTATAAGTAAATTTTAATATGTTCCCTCTATATCAATATGTACATAAGAAATCGCAATTTCATCACATGGAAATTAAGAGGAAAGTGAATTTTAATTTTGGAGTTATTATGGTGAAATCAAATTGTGATAATAAATTTCAACATCTCATATGTCAAATGTGCAGAAATAAGAACATAAAAAATTTACTAAGGGGGTGGGGAGATGCTTTAGGTGTAGGGAGGATGGGATCCTAGATAGAGACTTTCTACCTGATAAACCAACCAATGTGAAGGAGGAACGTAATTCTCAATCCAAGTCTCAATGAAATATTTAATACTTCAATGAAAATGAAACATGACACATTTTAAACCAATTATCTAATACAAGAGGTTTCAAATACAAGAAACAACTTCCAGGGTAGTAAGGGAGATGTATTTTTATCATAACCACTTGGCTGGCTCCTGAAAATGAAGTGACGATTGATATAATAGTTTTTCCTTCAATAATAGAGAATATAATTTTTGTATAATGTTCTACGCATTCCTTCAAATAATTTAATTTAGGTTGAACTATTAAAACGCTACCAAAAACAATAGATGAATAGGATTTGGTGATAACTGAATATGGGGAAAATATTACATCATAAGTATATAACTATTACCCATTAACAATTTTTGGGATGAATTTCCTAGTGAATCATTTCATACTCCCTTTGGTGGAATTTTATGCAATTCTGGGTATGGATTGGATTTCGCTATATATATCCAACGTAAATTCCTATGATAATAAAATCACTCTCTGTATCATGAATCTTCCTTCGATTCTGTACAAGTGAAAGGAATAGGATGTTTATTTTTTATCACCAACAAATAAATAATAGATATTATTTTAGTATGAGAAAGAATATCTAACTCACATGATTGATTCTAATGAAATAAAAATTGTTGAATACATTCCCATTTTGAGGGAATACATTGATGTGTTTCTCAATCAATTGTCTGGTCTTCCATTAGTTTAGAGTTTGATTTTCAATAGAGCTCATTCTTATGGTGTTTCCATTATCAAATACTTCGTATAGAATGGAGATTTTGGGATACAAGTAGCTAAAGAAAAACTGATAGTAGAATATTGATATAAGGTCCATACACCCAAGCGATTCACCATGGGGAACACCAGTCATCTTTTTCAAGAAGAAGGATGGGTCAATGCATCTTTTCATTGATTATTGCAAGCTCAAAATGATCATGAAAAAAAAACAAATATCCTCTTACATGGATTTATGACTTTTTTTATTTGTATTGTGGAACACAAAACTTCTCCAAGTTGGATCTGCAGTCAGGATATTACTATGTTAGGATGATGAAGGTGTATATTCCCAATACTAGTTTTTATAAAATTTATAAGAATGAAGAATTTATAGTAATTCCATTTAGAATCACTAATGATTAGGAAATATTCATGGAATTTAGGAATAAATCTGTTAGGTATTACCAAAAAAGTATGTTAGTATTTATAGATGATATTATAATATACTCTAAAAGCATGGGGGAGTATGAGGAGCATATGAACACATTTCAAAGTACCTTAGAAAAGGATAAGGTTTATACCAAGTACAGAAACTGTGATTTCTAGTTAAAGAAAGTCTCCTTCTTGGTAAATATCTTCAAAAGAAATAGAATTTATGTGTATCCTTCAAAAATAAGAAACAATTTAAGGATGTCCAAGGCCAACATCTGTGAAAGATAACAGTAGTTTACATGTATTAGTTAGGTACTATCGTCGATTTGAGTAAGATTTCTCATGATTTTCAAACCCTATAAAAAATACAACTTAGAATGGAGACAAGGTTTATTGGAATTATTATTGTTAAGAGAGATTAAATGAGTTTAAAATGAGGGTCATCACTACACCTATACTCACATTACCCAAAACTAGAAAATATTTTTTGGTATTAAGTGATGCTTCGAAGAAGGGCTTGGACTGTGTGTTAATGAAAAATTAAAAAAGTGATAGCCTATGCTTTAATGAAGTTGAATTTTTACAAATAGAACTACCTGACACATGATCTAGAGCTAAATACACTGATAATACATTGAAAATTTGGATAAATTATCTCTTTGGGGAGAAGTGTGAGATACATATAGATAAAAAAATACTCAAGTATATATTCACACAGAAAGAGCTAAATATGCACCAATGATGACGGTTAGATCATATCAAGGACTATAACTAATCAATACCCTACCATCATGGAAAGGTAAATAAAGTTAAATCCTCTATAAGTAGAAATTATCAATCATTTATTTCATTGATGATAGTTGGATGGGATCCAATATTATTAGACTTAAAGAGAATGGACATGGGAATCATAAATGAATGAAAATTATAAATCCATTCAAAAATGATTTATCAACCATCTCTTTTGGGAAATATACTGTATTTTCAAAGCGATGATTTGGAGAATTAAAAAAAGTTGGAAGCTATCAGAAAAGTGAAATCCTTAGAGTTTCAAATTGATGTGAAATGCGTCATAGGATTTGGGTCAGGAATATGTGTACCATCCAATTAAGAGATAAAAAGATATATTCTGAAGGATTCACATCGATCAACCTAATATATTCAACTATGGAGCACAAAGATGTATTGAGATATCCAAGAGAACTATTGGTAGGATAATATGAAGAATGGGACTATAGAATATACATCAATGTTCTCGATATGTTGTCAAGTGAATGTTGAAAGGGAAAATTATAATGGTATGATGCAACCATTACCCATACCAGCATAGAAATGGGAAAAATAACCTTTTACTTTTTCAACATACCTTTAAATACATATAGAGTAAACAATTATATATGGGTTATTATGGATAATCTTACAAATCCAACTCATTTTATTTCAATTTGATAGGGCTTCTCACTTGGCCAACTTTTACGAATATAAGTCAAAGAAGTAGTGAGGCTGCATAGAATACCATTAATGATTCTATCAAATATAGATTAGATATTTTTCTTCAAGATATATAATGGTATACCCCATAATCTATAAACAATGTGGAACTTTAGTACAACCGATCATCATCAACCTAATGGCCAGTCTAAGCAGCCTATTCAGACACTAGAAGGCATGTTGAGAGAATGTTATAAGGACTTTAAGGGAGGATGGGACCAATATATTACTCATATTGATTTCCCATACAACAATAGTTTCCACTCAAGCATGAAAATGGCTCCATATGAATCCCTTTATAGGAAAATATGCAAAACACTGGCATTATGTGATTATCTTAGTGAAGATAAGCTACTAGGACTTGAAATGGTCGACAAAATGGTGATAAGGTGAAAAATATTCAACAACATATAAAGGAAACCCAAAGTTTACAAAAGTGTTGTGAGGATAGTCATTGATTAGACCTAGAGTTTAATGTTGGAGACAAGGTATTAATTCAAATATCTCAATAGAATAAGGTCTTGAGATTTAGGAATAATTGAAGGCTTATTCCATGATACATCAGTCCCTTTATAATCCTTTATTGCATCAGAGTGGTGGAATATCAACTATTACTCCAACTTAACCTATCCCAAGTACATGATGTATTCCATATATACCTCTCAAGGGAGTACATACCAGACTCATCGCATATACTCTATCAAGAGGTGGTACCATTGGAGAATGGAATTTCCTATGAGGATCCACCTATTATGATATCTGATCATAGATAAAAAGTTCTATGAAATAAGAAAAATTACCTTTTCAATATGCTATGGATAAAAAAAATGTTTGGAGAAGAAATGTGGGATCCAAAGGAATTAATTAAGTAGTATTACACTCATCTGTTTTTGTGTGGGAAAGAAAATTTTGAGGGTGATATTTTTGAAGGGGGAGATTGTAAAGACTCGAAAATTTATAAATAAAATTCCTCTTTTGATATAATTAAATGTTTAATTATGTAATATAAATATAGAAAACAAATGCACATATTTAGTTTTATTATGTCCTATTAGATTAAAAATGGTGTTAATAATCTTTACCATTGATAATATATTTTTTGAATAGTGATCATAATATTAGTATAAATTTAGGGTTTTGATAAATTCAATTGAAACAGTAAAAGGAAGTGATGGCTTCAACTAGTAAGATTATACTCTATGAATCCCAATTATCGAAACTTATAAGGGATATAGAATCACAAGTAATTTCCCTTGAGGTTTCCTAAGATAAGATCAAACAACTTAAGCGTGAGAGAAACTTTTTAGGGAAGAATTTCTAGCTCGTTCAGATCACAGAATAAACCATGTATATTGAACCACCCCATGAAAGTCTTGCTATCACACACCTTACTCTTAGGGGATTTTAGGGTGTATTAATGATATCTGTATCAATACCATCATAATATGAATATGTATATTGTATTTTCTCAATATATTAATATTAATATTTTATTTTTATCATTAATTTATAAATGATTTTAATTTTTATATAACAAAACAAAAATGGAATTTTTAATTAGTATTAAATTTGAATTAAGATAATTATTTGATGATTAAATGTATTTTTTAAACAAATAATATTTTAATATTTTTTTAATAGTTTATTATCAAATATAAATGACGTATTATTTTTATGAAGCTAAATGTAATTTTTATAAGTGTTCAAAAACAACTATTGTCGAGAAAACCTATCATTTCTCAATAAAATTCTATTATTATTTTAAAAGTGAAAATATACATATTTATAAAATTATTTTAATAAAATGAATATTATTTTTTTTTGATAAAAACATTGAAATTATAAAAACAGATAACTTTTTATAATTTTCAGAGATAATCGATTTTACAGGTAAAAATTAAATACTATATAAGTATACAACATGTATTACGACATCATAATGACCCAAAAGTGATGTAATAAATATAATAAAGGGTATACACGAAGAAAATATGTGTTTTCTCTTTAAAATTATATGATTTTTTATATATATTTTTAATTTTATAAATCTTTTATGAACCCTAGGAAACAATTAATATATTTTAATGTTTTAAATCACTTCTTTAAGAGTATCACTCACTTAAAAGTCCTCCAATGGCCTGAAGGACTTCATTTTTTTATTGATTTTTGATAATCCACCTTTCTAGGGGTGAGGTAGAACCCTTACAAGGCCTGTAGGCGTAAGTATTACATGGCCCGTAGGCCTTAGGGGAATTCATTTCCCATAGGCTTCAAACATTACATACAACCCAGACTAACTACTTAGAACTTATCCTCCCGAGCATCTTCATCGTGAAATAAACTATCCACCTTCGCATGGCTATTCGACTAGGAATTTTTGTGCATGCACATTCTTGTCCCGATGGCAGGTGTCATAACCTCTCATTCTTGCAATCCGTTTAGTCTCTACTGTGGTGAAATCTCCTTGCTCATCCTCATTGTAAAGCTTATTTCTTGTAGGTTTTCTAGTTTGAATCTGCACTTAAAGGTGGACCAAAGGCCTTGAGGTGGCTCTAAGGCCTTAATGACCCGAAGGCTTGGGTGGCCCGAAGGCCTGGGTGGCCCGAAGGCCTTAAAGGACTCAGGGACCAAATCGGTGGCCCGAAGTCCCAAACAGGGGCATATTCTCGGCTGCTACAGTGCCAAACAGTAACTACTATAGTTCCCACTACAGTGACTAATACAGTTCCCACTACAGTACCTGCTAGAGTACTGCACAGTTCTGCTATAGTACCTGCTACAAATACTGCTACTGTACTGCTACAGGGCCCAGAAATCCTGCCTCTGCCTGGATTTGATCCCTGGTCGCTTGGATGCACTTACGGAGTCCTTACCAACCAGGCTAAGGCTCATGTGCTCACTTCAAAATCCGAAAGGATACTATTTTTATTAATTTCATACCTTGGACTTAGAAAATAATGAATCCTACTCCCATTTTAATGTAACCATGTGAATATTTTTGGTAATGGTTATTTTATTTTATTGAGTCTAAAACCTATGTTTGAGAAATAATAATGAATTCCCCACTAATTTCATATATAAATAGACCCAATCACTCATTTCTATTAAATAAAAAACCATCCATCAGTTTTTTACTCTTAATTACCCCTATAGAGTCTTACCAAGGTTCCTCAAATCTCTCAAGAAGCCTCCCAAGAATTTGGAGTGACAATCTCAAGGTAATAGATCCTCCCATTATCCTCATTATTTTTTTATTATCTTATGCCTTCCATTTCAAATTCCTAGTGTTGGGATATGTCTTTCAATGTCCCTATTACTACTCATAAAATTTAAAAATGATGATATACCCCTTTCTCTATCATAATCCAATTTTATGAATTTTTTGGTGATGTCCTTATGTTGTTGAAATTTCACCACGGTTTTCCATTCCAAAATAATTGTGTAGCGAATAACATACCCATTTCCTATAAATGGTGTTAACCTTTATAAACTTTAACTTATTTGACTTGGGAATTACATTTATTTATTATAAAATCCATTATCATGGAATAAAATTTTATGAGGAATTAATCTATGTTGTATGATATATGTGGAACAATTATATATGAGAGTGAAATGAAAGTGACGGGCGCACCCAGAATTATATAGCACTCTAATGAATTAAGTAATGTTGAGTCTCAAGAGACATCACTTAAGAACAGGGAGTAAACCTTATTCCTTTATGGTAATTTTATATCATTTTGTCTTGGTAGTTAGCCTTAACCTATGTTTATGAAGCATTGTTTTATGTTTTTTCCACATTTCCTATATTGCCTTTATGTTATCATGTTATATTGTGTATTATTATTCATGTTTATGATTCCCACCCATTTATTGCACCCATTGATATTTCTATTGTGTAACATGTATTATTTTATTAATTAAAATCAATTTTAATTCCTATACTATGCTTTATATATCACCCCTTTCTTTTGTATGTCCCCATGATATCCCATATAGCTTTATGTTTGATGGAATATTATGATCTTATTAAGGATGTTTTTAGTGATGATGATGTATTTCCTATTTTAATTTTTTTAATGTACCTAATTCCCAAAAAAACTATAATTCTCAATATTATGGGTAATATTTAGTGTAATATTATGTAATAAGTCATATGTTAATCTAAAATAAAGTGTAGGGTTGTTATAGAGGTTTTATGAGTATTTATATGAAAAGAGAGATGAATTCTTTATTGATTTCATAAAATATCTTCTAGAATCTAAGTAATACAGTAATATAAACCAGTAACCTTACAATGGTTCATCCAATGGATTATACAAAATCATAATCAATTAAAATATTTTATTAGACTTGGATCTAATATCATTAAAATAATAGCATTCATGATGTAGAAGAAAGTCATATTTATAATTAATTGTTTTTAAAATAATAACATATAATATCGGTTTAGGTGGATTAATTATAGGTTTGTAAAATTAATGAAATAACATAAAAAACACATTAGTTTAATTTAAAACTATTTTTTTGATCTTGTATTCCCTTTATAGTACTTACTACAGTACTATTGAGCTATTATGTTTTCGTAATACATACCATATATTTATACTGTATTCAATTTTTACTCAAAAATTCCAATGTCCAATAAAAATACGAAAGAATAACCATTTTTTTATTTCAACTTCTTGACTTCAAAATGTTTTTTATTATAATAAAATTATTTTATAAATGAAATTATTCCCATATTTAAATAAAAAACCTTATTTATTGAAAAATACTAGTTTTTTGACACAAACATCTTTATAAACCTTATAATAATTACATAAAACTTCAATAAATTCTATTATAATTTACATATAAATAAATATTATTTAGTAAAAATATTTCATGGAAATAAAAATTACTTAAAATTCTGGGACTTATCAGAAAGGGTGATTTAATTGAGTCTATATTTTTCCCAAAAATAAAATGTTGGTTTCTTTATATCAAAATCCAATTTTAACGAAATCCATTATTCAACCATATATATAATGTAATAATGAAAATGTGTCAATATATTCATAATTTTAATAAAATATAATATAAAAAATCATATTATTTTAGTCTATATAGAAAACTTCTTATTACACCAATGTAAGATCATAGGGTAATGTGTGTGATGATAATACTTTTTTGGGGAGTTTTAACAAACATGGTTTGGGAGGTGATCTATATAAGCTTAAATATATCCCATTAAAAATGTTTCTCATGTCTTAGTGGTTTTATAATTGTTTTGGATTGGTCAAGTGAAATTCTCAATGGTTCCATCTCCCTTGGAAGATTAGATAAATGGGATTCAAAGGTTATGATCCTACTGGTTGAGAGAAATTCTTTATCCTTATCGGTCAATTATATTTTACTTTGACTATTTACATATATCAATCATAATGATAAAAATATAATGTATTTATTTATATAATTTATAATGTTTAATGATATTTTATTCCAAATAGAAAAATTATTGGTATATTTTATAAAATTCCAAAATAATAAATGAAATATAGTTAATGTGTTTTCAATAAATACAACAATTAATGAGGAATTAATTCATTAAAAAAGGAATTTTATTTAAAAAAATTATGGGTTGATACATGTGGGACTCTAACTGCTCTAATATACCAAAACTAATGAAAAAAAACTATTCTGAAAAGCTTTATTTAAATTAATAAAAAAACAAGTGAGGTTTTATAACCCCCAAACTTATTTTAGCTCGTTATTCATATTAATTACAAATAATTTATGAGAATCATTTTCATCCACTAAACATGAATATCTACATATTAATCTCAATAATTCTCTTTGATATGATTTTTCCATTAAATACATACCAAATGTACTATCTTTTGTGTATGATCATTTCTATAGCATTCCATATTTTTTATATATAATTTTCCTTTTGAATCAATATGTTTATTTTATATTTAAGAATTTAACATAATGAACACACGTTGCAATACAAAAACTAATAAAGCATTATGATATTAATATAGAAAATTAAATTTGGAGGATACATTTACCAAATTAAAATTACTATAATATAATTTGACAACAAAAAAGACAAAATAAAATATGTATAATAGTAATTTTTTCACTTTGGTCTATTATAATAATCACACCCATGAAAAACACACTAAAAGTGAAACAAAAAATTAGTTTAAGAAACTACATATTTTAAAATTATGAATATGACCTCAAGATAAATTGATTTGAATGATAAATGAATGAAATTAGAGGTATTTATATAATGTAGAAAACATATATTAATATTTATAATATGACTATTAGAATAGTGAACTAACAAATAAGAATATTAACCTAGATGTTAGCATAGAGATGATATTTTTTAATTTGTAAAATGATATTTTGGTATCTTATGAAATAAAATTATAAAGAATTTTTACCAAAGGATAATTAAATAAACGTGTTTAATACGATAACATAAATAACCTAAATAAATCATAACGAAATTTTAAAAAAGACATTTCATTTTTATTAAAATAAATTTTTATCAGTAATTAAAAAAATAAAAATATTTTTTTTATTTTAATTACTTTTTTATAAAACACTACATATTTTTAAATAAATGATACTATAATTTTTTTGAAATCGTACGTAATTTTCTAGAGGGTATAAAATTTAATTGTGTCATAAATGGTTAAATTTTCTTCAATATATAATTTTTCAATTTAAAAAGTATATATTTCATATTAAGATAATTAATTTCATAAAATTTATTTAATGTTTGGAACCATTGAATTGAAATATTTTTAGGGTGTTACTTCTCTATTTTTCGTAAATAATAAATATAAAGTTGTATAATAAAATAATGTACAATAATGGGATATTGAAATAGTTAATATAAATGAATTTCAAAAGTTTTTTGAAGTTATATGAAAATATTAATGTTCTATATACAATTAAATCACATGAAACTTACTATTTAATAACATGTTTGATCACTATTTAAGGATATAATATTGTATTATTTTATTCTAAAGTACCCTATTTTCTACTATAAATACCATCCTCCCCAACTATTTCATAGAACATAAAAAATACATTTCTATAAATAAAATGTATCTAAATACAATAACAACTATCATGGATTCATACTAGAGATTCTAGTGTCCCTAAAATATGAGTCTTGGAATGCTTAATTCATATTGTAAAGGAGCCACATCAAATTGATAATGTAAGTTTTTTATTTCTTACACCACACAATTTTAGTTACTTAATTTATCCACCTATTATTTATTATTATCATATAAATTTCCCTCATCAAATAATTTAAAAAATTATTCTACTTTTCCATGAACAATATAACCATTGAATTCATACAATAGTTTTTATTATTGTTTATAACGTGCATCCCATCATTGTTTTTTTAATCACATATATAGATGATGTTATAAAAAATACTAATGACTTCATGGATTGTTATATTAGTCATTTTTATGATTAAATATGAACTTATAATTATATAATAATATTATCCATATTTTATAATAGCTAAATTATCAAAAAATAAAAAAAATATTGTTTTAAAGGTCAGTAAACCCACCAAAATGAAAAAACTATTAAATGAAAATGTTTATACTCAATAAACCTTTAATGTGTGAGAAAAAATTATATTATAAGGAATAATTTATTCTTAAGGAATTAAATTAATATCATATCCTAAAAATCATAGTATTATGGATTTACCTGACCACAAATTTCATCATTATCAGTAAACCAATATATTCCTCAAAACTTTAAATAAACATGACTAAAGTAATTGACATGAAAAAATATAATATTTAAATGACTATAAATAAACATAATAGTTTAAATAAATCATATATACATTAAAAAAGGTTTGAATATAGTATTAAATAAATCTAATTGGATTTTTCATGATGATAGTTCCACACACCATATGAGTTTGGACCCATGGTAGGGGATCTCCAAAACAAATATTCTTTCTTATGGGGTTTTATTTTTATAACATTACCTATATTTATTCCTATATTATTTATATTTACATATTATATATAATATATACATTACTAATTTATATACCTAGTTTATTGTTAAATTATTTCTTGGGATATTAATTTTCTCAATTTTCTTTCCAAATTCCTTCTTTAATGTAAAACTAATTAAAGGTAAATTTTTTATTTTTTATTTTTCTTCATATAAATACTAATAATAGTTTAAAAATCTTAGATTTTAAAAAGGAAAAATTATTTTAGAAGAATTTTTTCTACCCCATTTATTGTTTAATGGAAAAAACTTTGTGATTTACAATAATAAGTTAGTCTTACTCATTTTTTAAAAAATCTTTTTAGATGTTAGTTTCTATACCTTCTTCTCCTCTCATTTATTATGTCCTTTTCTTCACTTGGACTCAATATTAAAAACCGATGCTTTAATATTCAATTATAAACATCCTATTAACTTTATTATATTATTTTCTCTATAATATTTATGATATTTCAATTTGGTTCATCTTTGAGACATGATTATATAGCCCATTTCCTTCACATGAGATTTATCTTTCTTAAAAATTATATATGATTTTTTACTTATGTGGATAAAATTTTCAAAAACATGTTATTTTATTAAGTTTGGGATCAAAATTTTATATCCCCTAAAGAATTGGGTAATTTTTTATTTCAAGAGATATCATGTCTGGGACACAAGAAGTATTCCTAGCACACTGTTATTTTATCTTGGAAGTTATCCTTATAAAATGATTATGATTTAATGTTTTATAAAGATTATTAACTATTATGATTCAATAATATTATGATATCTTGTCCTTTATTCCATGATTCAATGTTAATATATATGTTCCTCATATTTTATGATATTATGGTATGCGTCTTAGCTCATATGTTATACTTCATTACCATTTTTTCATTATTGGGATTATTAAATCACACTTTTCTTTTATTTATTCCAATATGATATCTTCTATAGTAATATATAATCTATGGGATTGAGGATCAAATAATTGATATTGAAATAAAAATAATTTTGTTATATATTTTATTTTTATTAATTATCTAATCACCCAAATGTAGTATACCAATATATTTATATGTTTTATTTTACATATTTTATATAAAAATAATATAATATTTTATATATGAGACAGGGGATATAGTAGTTTGCATTAGATAAAGGTTGTGTTATTTTTTGGTATTCCGTTAGAGAACATAAAATTAAATAGATCATGAATAACATAGATTATAAAAATAAATTCATTAGTCTAGATATACATGTAATTTAAGACTTACTCAACATATGTTCATATATGTCCCTTTTTTATGATTATTAATATGATTATTATGATCCCTACCATTTATTTGTTTTAATAAATGGATGGAAATATGAGAAAATGTATCAAAAAAGTGTGATGGTAAATGTAATGATTTCAAGAAAAATATACCTAATATTATGGGAGTGGGAGATGAGAACATCACCAAATAATAACAAAGATGAATAATTTTATGAATAATAATATGAATAACGAGGAACCGCCTCCTTAAATAAATATATAAAATAGGGTTTGAGTAATTTGTGAGAAATTATCCTTAGAATTTTTGTTGATCTTCAGACCAATTAATCATGGAATAGTGGATTAGTACCACTTATAAGAGATGTTATGTAAAACAATTCATCAATACATAGGTAGTTATATGTTATATTTATCAAATATAGGTATATATCAATCAGTGTTGGAAAATTATCATAAAATTGAAACCCATGGAATATATAAAATCATTGCAGATGCCTAATTTCCAAAAAAAAATAATTAATATTTTTCTCTCAATGTCCAAAAAATGAGAATGGTACTTCATGGACTCAAGAAAAAAGATAATGAATAAGTTATGTCTTATAAAGAAAATATAAAAAGGATTTTAGGGTATGCCTCAAGATTTATCACAAACCCATCAATTAAGGTAGACCATATCATTTTCTCACTATAACCTGTTATTTGAAGTTATTTAAATATTTTAAACATTGATAGCTATGAGTAAATAGTTTGAAGTGCCCTTAATGAGTAGATACTAATTTTTGATTCGTAGTCATCTCATGGAGATACAAAATAGAGGGGAATATTGATTAATTATAGATGGCCGATTAAAAATATCTCAAATGAAAAAAATAAAACTTCCCACATGTCATAAGTGTGGGATGGAGAATCTAGGAAACAACATCAAGAGAAAATTGAGATATTTTAAGTTTCAAAAAAAGTGGAATCATGCTAATGAATATCAAAGGGAGATAAATAATCCAACTAATATGATTTAATAATTAACTTATTTGATTAACCCAATACACATGGATCAATGTTTCTACTGTAAACAACATGCACATTGTACACATTTTTATACTATGAAAAGGGTTGTTATAGATAAACAACAATAACAACCTCTATGTCCAATGAAGCATAGATGATCTTATGTTACGAATACTACCAAATAGGATCATGATAATGAAGTTATGAATGTTATACATGTTATTCGTTCAAAAATAGTCAATATCATATTTCATTCCAATTATTTCATTTCATCTATATCATGCATGTTCTTTATTAATATTCAAACACCACCAGAATAAATGAAGGCTGAGTTTTTATTTCAAACAAAAAAGTGGATAAATTATTTAATATAATCTATATAAATTGCACATAGTTTATATTTGGGTGAATAATCATCTAAAAAACTTTGTGATAATCAATTTAGTGGAATTTAACACAACAACAATCATGGATTTTCAATTTATTTGTAAAACCAACAACATTAATCAGGAGAGGGAAACCAATTTCTATATCCAAAATAAACCTCTCATACCATATATGTTTAAAGACAATATTGAATCTCATTTTGAAAATCATTATAACTTATTGATATTTCTTCCTTATATTCATTTATATCAACTCAAATGATTGGTACATAGTCTTGAATCCTCTTTTATGTCATTCCCAGTATAATTTAATTAACCAATTTATTCCTCAAAGAGATTAATTGTATTATGGTTGGCTGATAGGTTGAGTTACTTATTAATATTATAGTGAGAGAACTACACATATAAAATTGTACCTACTAAATATCACCCATTATATTAAAATAATAAGATGAGAAACTAAAATTGAATTATAACAAGGGTATTAATCACCCTTATTAGGGTTAGAAGTAGTCCCCAATATCAATTAGAATAATGATATCATGTGTATCTCTATTAATTTTCATGAACCAAAAAATAAGATTATATATAATAAGTATTCTTTGGTGATTCTCATATTTTCTCATTGTTTATTCTATAATTTAACACATTAAATCCAAAAAAATTCTTATAGGAATGTTTAGATTGATAGGGATGATCTTTAAAATGAATAGAGAAATGAGAATACAACTTAATAAATATTGATAATAATCATTGTGAACTTCTATTAATGAAATATCTTCTCTTCATTCAGTCTTGTTTAATAACATCATTATTTCATGTTTTATTTACGGTTTATATATATATATATATATATATATTCAAATCATATATATTTCGAACCTCATATCAGTATATCACTTAATAATATAATTTAATTACATATAATTATAATTGGATAATAGTGTGTGTGAGTGGAATCAATGAGATATTGGACCTATGGTATGCAGTAAACTACATTCCTAAGAGAATACAAATCTATGAAAAATAACTCATATAATCCTCTATAATTTTTATATCATTTATTAATTTAGTTATGTGATCATATAAATAACAATGATTATGATTATAAAGAAAAAGATTCAAATTTTAATTATCCATATCCATTATATAGATAATTCTCAACTCTATTCATGTGGTAACCTAATCCTATTGGTTTCAATCATCTACTACATCCCAAAGAAAACACCAATATTAAGCTAAAAAGGCACAATAATGGGGTACCCATCTTTGGGATGAATAACCCAAGATGATAATAAAGAGTTACTTATATCTTGACTGAATTATATAAGTTAATCCATAGGCTCCCATCATGGGATGACCTACAATGTTGGATGTATGAATTCATTAAAAGTTCCACTTTGGATGGAATACCACATTTAGTATTTAAGGGGATTTTAATTACTTTACTTCTTAATATAAATCATATGTACATTAAATATATAACTATTTATGCCAAAATGTAATATATATATCTTCACGTTTTATTTCCCTTTTCATATATAAATATAACATTTTTTTAAATTTGTATTTTACCCATAGAATTAACATGCTCACACTACATTAATGATTAGATATTTACACAACTTAGAATATTATCTTAATCACCCAAAAAAGAATACAAGTATATTCATATATATCCATATTCTTCTCAAGCATTAAATAAAATAAATTATATTATAACAATACAAAATTATTCAATATTGATAATCATGAAATATTTAATCCAAGAGGGATAGATAGCTAAACCCTAAACTGTCTAAAATAAGGCACAATCCTCCTAGATGGTGAATTGAACAAACCTTAGTCCCTCACCTTTGGGAGAAATGAAAAGAGACATAATTCAATTCATAATACTTCTATCACCTTATACATAAAAACTATATTGAACAACTATTCTTAAGATCATTACTCAAAAAATGAACTATGTTCGATGCAGAGGAAAAAAATAAACCATATAGAGTTTCATGTAGTATTAAATGTAATGCTCTATTTACTAGAATTAATTTATAATATATATTTAAATCATTATCATTATTAAATTTTTGTAAACAATTTATAAACATGAATAATAATAATAAATAAACAATGAAACAACCATTTTTTTTAACATAATAAATAAATATTAATTTTCAATATTAATTTTTTATTTGAAAATTCCCATTCTACCAATACAAACACATTTCATTTACAAACATATACGTAAACCATATTTAATACTTTCAAAATAATACTAATATTTTAAGTACCAACAATGATTTCTATATATTAAAGTTTATTTAGATTTCTTTTTTTGATAAAAATATGAGGAATGCAATGTTGGGGATCCAGTCATGGTGTGAGGTGTGAATCTGAGAATCCAAATGTCATGGTCATAAACTAAAGTAATTTTTTAGGTTTATAATGATTTCATACAAGGTAACCCATTGATTGTCACCATGGAGAGTTCATATTGTGGTGAAATATATAGTTATTATTAAATTTCATTTAGAAGAACCTCCAAACCATATAATATGTCCTACTGGTATTGATATTTCTATTTTTAGGGTCAACATGATGACAAACTAGGGAAAACCATATGAAGGTGATGGTAATAATTATTTAAACAACATGGAATTAAAATTTATTTATTTATGAAAAACATTTAATTTTTACCACTAATTAAATTCAGATGTATTATCTCATGATCTTTGGTTGTGGAAGAATGAATGAATTAATCATGATCTGTCTCCAGGAAGGGAAATATTCATAAAATTGAAGAAGAAATAATACTGGGAAAGTAGAGGTAGTCTCCTCCATTTTCCTTTTTTATGAGAGAGTATGTTTGATGTTGATCACCAAATAAGAAAAAAACCTTCCTAGCAGTTACAGGATTATACTATCCTATAAATCTAATAAAATTTCATGATTATCATTATAATCTACGGCAGTTCTAGTTATATCACAAAAATAGATATTTATTTTTACAATAATAAGGGAGACATTATGCACACATGACTTGATACTAGTAAAATAGGTCACAAAAAATAAGAAGATATTCATTTCCCAATATGAGAATTCTTCATTAAGAGAAGAGTACCCAAGTTTCATTGTTCATCTCATTACAGCTGATCATTTCAACCCATCCGAGTTTTTTACTAAATTAATGGATCATTGAATGCGTTCATGTCATAACTAATCCATTTCATGGATTAAAATTGAAGTAAACTGAGTAGAGAGGGATGTATAAGGTGCATAAATCCCATACATGTAAATCATAATCCATAAATGAAGTATCCATTTACTCCATACAATATCATCATACCATAAGTGTATGATATCCATTTCATATATATCATTTTATGTTTAATTAGATCAAACAATAGTGTATATATTTAGAGGTGAGGTTTAATGGAATATTAGTTCCTTATACTATTATATAGCATATCCATATGTCTATAAACTATTAAATGTACCCATATGACTTTAAATTAACCAAGAATTTCCCAAAGTGGTGTGTATAAATGAACAAATTGGGGAGGACCCTTGGATGAGTAATAAGTGAACCCCAAAATATTATAAAGGGAGTGATTTGTGGAATAAAGTCATTATGAAAATTTTTTTATTCATAAAAGGGTTATGATACTGTAATTTGGAAAATAAAATCATAATCAGTGAGTAACCCTTGACTATATCCCTTTCTATTGAACATAATAAAAATCCTCATGAATTTTGTGATTTAATTTTATTTCATAATTATTTGAAATTCAATTAGATTTCCATCAATATAAAAAGATACTAATTTTGTTCTTTCAAATAGGGGAAGAATGTGCATAAAGGAAAGGGAATTAAATGAAGAAAATTCTTTCTTCTTCTATAAACCATAATACATATCTATCCCCAAGGTGATTTCATTTAATATGGTCCCATGTTAAGGAATTTTAAAATATTAGAGGATTAAATATTCCTGTTATGTAATTTAAAAACATCGTTTTAACAAAACCATGACCCAAAAATCCTATATAAAACTACCAAAATTGAGTGAAATACCTAAAATCTAAGAAAAAAAATCACTACATTAAATTACTATGTCCATAATTTTTTAATATCCAAAACTCTAATTAAAGGAATATATTAATTATGAAAGAGGTCATCACATAACCTCTATCATAGTCTGCATCATCTATATGTACACAAATATTTTACATGTTAGTTTGAGTAGAAACAAATCTGTCGAATTTCCCATAATATTTTATAGTTCCCTATAAAAGGTAAACTATGAAATGTGGGAAATAATTTATTCCAAAAATTCATAACATTAAATTAAATTATCTTTTGTATTTCTATTAAAATTTAACCATATACACAAATACACATAATCACACAATACATATTTTAAATTATGATTGTATATGATATTTTATGTTGAGTATTCCTATATAATAATAGGTATTTTTATTATTATATTTTAATTATGAGAGGGTGATACCATCAATATTTATCTTTTATATTGCACCATGTGAAATCTTTTGTCACCTATTGGAGTGATTAACTTATATACTATTATTACTTATTTATCTCTTCAGAAAGCATAAACACAGTCTGAACTATTAATTTATATGGTTTAATACAAAAAAATGGATACATTCTTGTCATCATAAAGAGTATATCATATGTTATAATCCATAAATAATTATAGATTTAAATGATAAGTTATTTTACTTTAACATTTATTACATAAAAAATTATCAAGAATGATGCATTATGATCCTATATTATCAAATAAATGATTTCTAATGTTACGGAAAAATATATATTCAACCACATTTAAGAGAATTAAATTAAATTTGGATGATTACCAACTCTTATTATCTTATTCAAACACTACTTATATTATGAATAAAATGACTAATATAATAAAAATAAAAACAAATCATCTTCTACAATCATTAATTGAGAAATATTGATAAAATATAGTATTATTATATAAAATAAGTAATAATACTATTAAAACATTTATGTACATAATATTTTTTATTTAATCCTCTTCAAGAGAATCCACAATAATTACATCCATCTGTTCATACTTAATGATAGTATTTTGATGAAGATTCTACAAACTTGTAATCACTTTTTTATGAATTATTATTTCATTGCCTCTGTCAAATGTTTAATGTTTTACATGACTCTCCTCTGCCAATATTCTATCATATATATCACATTTCGAGAATATATTATTGTATATACTATCATTTTAATTTAATTTTTAAATTATAATCCCAAATTTTTCATCAATGAATAATATCTCCCACTTCAATTAGATTCATTAGATCAATCCCAAAATTCTGGTCACCCATGATGTGTTTTAGGGTGTTAAAGGAATTTGTTTAAGTATCTCATTAATCCCCATGAATCCATATAATCATATTCAGTTGATACTATACTTTCAAAAAAATTATATCCCAACCATACTTATTTTTTCATGACATTTTTATTCATGGTGGGGATTTACACACTTTGGAATGATTAAATGGATTCCAAAAATAGTCATGATCAAACTTCTATACTAGAATGGGAATTATGACATGAACTATCTCATTTATATGTGATTTTTATAAATTTTTTGAATATAAAAGAGCCCAATAAACTAACATAATCACTATTGTACATGATTTATAACTCGTTATAACAAAATTCCAATTTCATAGATAAAAAAATCTCCCCAGATTAACTACTCACCATATCTTGGAGTATTGAATAGTTATTTTATCAAATTATTGTGTAATTTATGGTTTCATATTGAAAAAAATACCTCATAGTGAAATATTATTTCCTAAATCAAATAGTGCAAACATTAAAAAACGATGGAGTTTATTTTTTAGCATAATATTCATGACATTAAGGGTCAAATCAAAAAGTATAACATTTATGAAACATACCATGGTATGAGAACCATTATTGTTGTTTGATTCAATAATATCACACAAAATTTTATTCCTACATAAGAATATAATGACATGATGATATACTTTATGATATGATTTCCTATTTTATCACAAAAATCCTATAATACATCACCCTTAAACTTAAAAACACTTTAAAACAAATCATTACTTATAAATAGTTTTTACCTCATTAGAACTAACAAAACTAAACATAGTTTTAATGTGATTCATGTTTTTGGAATTTTTTTAATGTGTTAATGAAAAATTAAAATATTAACAATAGAAATCAAATTTAGTTGACTTCTACATTAATAATCTCCTTTTTCAGTAATCAACCCATTAACAAAAACAAATAAGAATATATTCAATACTAAAAAATTATTGTTCATAAAAATCTATTTCTTTGGATTTTTTAAAAACAATAAAACATGAATAACCCTCCAACATAGAAATCAATATTTACGAAATAATTTTAATACTCTATAATTAATAATGGCTTATATCCACATCAGAAAATGAGAACATCCACTTCCCCTCTATTCTAATATTCTCAAAATTGTTCTTATAAATGTTCAAAATATACATACAAAAATAAATAACAAACCTATTGATGGAATAGTTCATTGAGGTGACCAAACAAAAAATATTGAATATATAGTTTAAACCTATTTAAAAACTCATCAAAAGTCTATTATCCCCTTATATAAAAATATTTTATTTGAATTCATCCTTTTCTTCTACATGATGGAAAAATAATCTAATAAAAATATAGAGGACGAAACATCAAAACATATCATTGGGAATAATGAGGTTGAATAACCATAATTAATACAAACATATTAATCACATCCTTTTTGGAAAAATTTATTAATTATATTTTTGATATGATCCTCTATTTGAATATTTCACCAAATAAATACTTCTTTATCAACTGTATCTTTTATGAAGTTGTAGATGATATATATGTGAATAAATAAATAATATTAAACCTTGTTAATCAAAAAATTATTTACATTTATTAGAAAATAAAAATAGTATGAGAAAAATTACTTCTACCATATTATCTTTGAGATGAGTTTTCAATCACATCAATTGCCTTATTTCTTTAGTTTGAGAAATATACTCTCGATTCATTATATCAGGTGTAATAAAACATTGTTTCATTATGGTAAAATCCACACTTATTCCTCCAAAAAATAATACTCCACCTAATGTATACTTCCTTTTATCAACATGTCCTACCAAATCTGCATCAACAAAGAAATATAGATCTAAAATTCTATTTCCATTTCATTTCAATCGAAAATTAATGGAATAGTTTATATAACTTTTGATTATTTTCACTTAAACTAAATTATATACCTTTAGTTTCTATTGATATTTCACAAAATGTGATAGAATATATGATGTTCATTCATTAAGTAATTAAATAAAGTAATATTCCAATTATTTTCTTAAATTTTAATGACTTATAAATATTTTATATCTCTATTAGAATGTTTTTTCAACATATATTATAGTATAAATTTTCTTTCCATATTTAAATACACATATTCCTTAATTATTAAGCCTAATTTTCTTGAAAAATGGAAAATATAATCATCCACTTGATTAATTGTAAGATATCATATCCCATGATATTTTGTGTTAGTGAAGTAAAATAATTTCTGGATTAGATAGTAGAGAAAATAGATATGTTTTGAATTTATAAAATTGTAAAAAGGATTACCCTAAAAATCAATTTCATTACATGGATAAACATGTATTTTTTGTATATAAATTTTGGGGAAAGAGGACCAATGTTTGTTTTTTTACTATAGTGTAAGTGAGGTTTAATATGGAAGTTATAGAAGAAAGTATCTAGAAAACTTGTAGAGTCCACTTAGTTTTATGATATGTAATAAACTAGAAAAATTACATCATACCAAAATGTTATTGTTGGTAGTGTAGATTTTGTGGGCAAACAGAAGTCCTTTAGACCTACTAATGTCTTGCATGAGTTATCTTCTCCACACATTAAAAAGGTGAAATTGTATAATTTTTTATTTATCTATAATTAAAATCATTAAATATTTGGGATCCACCTAGATTATTTAGAGTGGTAAATATCTACCATATTCTCATATTCTCCCATATCCTTCTACCTCAAACACTTTTCATTAAATAGCATGTTATTTAATAGATTGAGGTATGATATACTTCATTTGGACACAAATTCCACTTCCCCTCCCAAATTAAATTTGAGTTGGTTTATATAGTGATTTGAATATAGTTTTATAAGAGCATGGATATATCTATTCAATATGATAGGGATTTCATATACAAATGAAGTTTGGGGCTAGTGGATGATGATACACATGGTTTTAAGTTGTTTTGTTAGAGATAATCATTTATATGTTTTATGTTTTATTTGAGATAGATATAAAAGAAATGTATTTATAGAATGAGAAACCGGCTTAGGATTTTTTTATGGAATATTTTAGATGAATGTCATCCAAGAATCACACTAAATTTCTTTATGGGATAGCCATGAGGGTTTACATGATTTGTTTTTTCGCTGAACATTCATTTATGAATATTTATGGGTTAATTATGATTTTTTTTATATATAGATTATAATTAATTAGGGATCTTCTTGGATGAGTTATAGTTCATTTCAAGAAAATATGATTGATACATTAATTATCAAATATTGGGGTTGAGTGTCACCATATTGGTTAAATACATTTCTAGGTAGGTTTTCCTAGATATTTTCTTTTATATATTTATAAATATATTTTTTTCTGGTATGGTTGGGTAATTTTTTGTGAAAACATAAATTATAATCAAGGGTATTTTTTATTATGTGAGGTAAGGATAAGAATACATTTTAGGATAATATTAATTCCTCTAGTAATTTGATATTATTTCATTATAATCAATGGTTATTTTATCTACATAATATTCTTAGTTAGAGTGAGGTTTTATCTATGAGGGGTTCCCATTATTGAGTTATAGAACTATAAACCAAGATATTTCATGATATTGTGTGGCACTCACTCAAAATAGCGTTTATTAGTGAGATGATGGAATATGGTGATGTAGATTTTACACAAAAACAGCATTGAAAGGAATGTGAGGATCACCTATAATGGAAATAAAGGTGGTCACCTTAAATAAAATGTGATGATATGGGATTCAAAGACTGTTTTAATTCCACTAATCCTTATCAATTTAAATCATTACTTCTGATGGTCAGGTCACATTAATCAGTGTTACACAACAATAAAATGTAACAATGAGTGGATTTCTATAACACACCAATATATATATATATATATATATATATATATATATATATTTCTTCATAATTTTTTTAATATATCATTTCATATGAAACTAAAAAATTAATAACAATATCGTAAATTTTATAAGTATTAAATATGTTGTCATAATTAAATATGTGAAATCTTTTACGAGGACCATTTTGTAGGGAATGAAAAGGAGGTAGAGTCATTAGGGTTTAACCTGGACGAATCAAAATTTGTACTTCGACAAGTATATCATGTGTGAAATGGCGCAACATATAAGCTCAAGATCCATGAAAGAACTAAGAGATCAATCATAGATAAATAAACACTAACGACAGTCACAAATAAAAATAATGACCTTAGATATTTTGAAAGGATCCTGAGGGGGTTTTTCTGTAAAAACTATGATAATATAAACTTGTAATTTTGTAATAATAATTTTTCTATGTTTTCATTATTATATATAGTATTATATGTTAAAAATGTTTTATAAAATATATATTAAAGTTATTACATTTGAAGAATGTCATCAATAAAATGTATTAAATAAATTCATGGAATGAATTTCAAAATAAATAAATGGAATGCATTAAATAATTATTCCATCATTTGTAAATTTATTATAATTATTCATTGTAAAAAAATATTTTCTTTAAAATAATTATTGTATATTATATATGTTTAATTTTAAAAAAATTCTTATTTTTATTCATGTTTTATATTCTGAATATTTTTTTGAATTTATTTTGTCAAATGTTTCATTGGGTTAATTTTTTAAATTTCTATTTGATGGTTTATTTTTAGATGATCAGTGAAATATATCATTTTCATGAATACAATAACTTTTTGGACTTAATTAATATATAAATATTACTTAATAATATATAAAACCATTGGATATGAAAATTTATTATAGATAGTAAAATATTACATTTAAATATATTATTTTTATTTTATAAACTTGTGATTTATATTTTTAAACCAAATTTATATTCTATTCTAATGATAAATAATAGTTTTGTTTCATTTATATTAATCCAGTATTCATAATGATGTATTCAATTTTGTTTTTCCTTGAGATTCAATAAAATCTCTATTTTAATCACAAGAAAATAAATTTCAAGGGAATAAATAATATACAAGTCTTTGGTGTCAATTCATTTTTATTCAAAAAAATGAATTTTTATAAAAGATGGTTTTGTTATGTTAACAATAAATTTATAAAAGTAATATTTAAAAAATATTTAAATTGAATCATGAAAAAGGGTTCTAAAATTTTAAATCCTAAAGATAAAATTATTTATTTTTGTAGTGAAATATTTAGCTATAAAAACATTTTAATGAGGTGTAAAATGAGACATCCCGATTATGGTTAATTGAGTTAAAAAAGGTTAAAAATGTGTAAAAAGGGTCACAATATCATTAAACCATTTATATAAATATTTTTTGAGGTATTGATCAATCAGTACATCTCCCATATTCATTATTTTCCACATCGGATCAAATTCCCCTTGAATGTGACATTCCTTTAATATAAAGTATTAAATATGTAAAAATAATGACACCCCTCTCAATTATAAAAGGAGTTCTTCATCATCCCACCTCACCACACACAAAAAGAATGTTATCTCATGGATACAAAACAAAAACAAAAAAACCATTATATTTTATGATATATTTCACTTTAAATAAATTTCATTCCTTTGATAGCTTGTTCTATATGAAATAGTGGGTTTAAATGAACTCTAATATGTTATTGAAATATTACTATATTAAAATTATCTCTATGAAATTCAATTTCATAGTGTGAATACGTATAATTAAATTCATAAAAAATATGTTTAAAAAATATTTGAAAATGAAATCAATTTTTTCATTTTTTCATAAGTCAAAATAAAATCATTTTATAATAATTTATTGTTTTATGAAAAAATGTTGTTATTCACAAAGGGTGTTTTTGTCATAATAAATTATTTTGATATCAATTGATGAATATTTAAAATGATAATTTTAGATAATATATTCAATAATATATTTAAATAATATCATAATGGTTTTTACTTTGAAAATAATTAGATTACTTTCAGTTTTATGGTTATAAATGTATTTTTAAAAAAAATTGGCCTTTTACGCACATATTTAAATATTAATATCCTACACTTATAGAAATAGGATTTGATAAAATGGATTCCAAATTATTGTTTCGAATATAAAAATATTTACATGATTCGAAATTCATTTTTTGTCTTAATTAATTGTAATAATAGAAAATATTTGCTACCACGGTTTGGGTTAAAATTGGTTCATGAAAGGGTTATAATAAAAGATAATGGTATAAATACCATTTAATATATTATAAATATTATTTTTTGAATATATTTCAACTATATATTCTCTTAAATTTGATATATTTACCATTTTGTTCCATATTCATAGAAAATGGCTTTATATTATTTAATTTTTTATGAATTCCATGTGTGTCCCTCCCTTCGCTTATAAAATGGAACATCTTATACACCCTTTTTCCAAAACATTGAGCCCTCTATCTTAGCCAATCCATTACCAAATAATTCCTTAGTTCTGTACCTTAATTCATAATCTCTTGGTCTTATCATAAGAAATTCATATGAAGTCTTAAGGTGTAAGCCATATGAGGTCTCTCAAAGAATAGGTAATAGCCTTACTCGATAGTATTATTGTTTATTTCTGACTCTACTTCCAATAAATATTTTATATATTACAAAACATAGTGAAACCAATATCTTAATTATATTGATACTTTATTATGATTATGGTACAACCTTTTTCCATCTCTCTTATATCTAATGTAAAATAAAAACAATACTCATGCATACATACAGACAACTATCTCCACAAAAGAATGTATTTCATTTATCACCACTATCTCTAGTAGATGTTTATACAGATAAATTTGATTCATATTTATCATATTTATAACATTTTTTTCTTATAAAATTATATTATACAATATACATTTATACCTACCCATCCATTAGAAAATGATAATGTCGCTCGTGCGTACATGTGGAATACCTCCTCCACGAAGAAATGTTATATTTTTCACTAGCATTTTATATGTTAGGTAATATAAATATATTAAATGAATATATATGATATTTATTATATAATAATATTTCAATAAATATGAATTATTATTTACCATTCCTTCACTCTATCCACTGAAATGTGTGAACTTTAGTCGTTCTTACAAACAGACTACCATCTACATAGAGTAGTGTTGTTCATTTTTATTCACCACCTTATAATAATGGAAATACAATTAAATTAAATGAATAAATATAATATTTAAATAATTATTAATACTCTAGTGATGTTGAAACCATAACCAATGTCCAAGGATAAGAACAAGAAAAAAACACACATGTAATTTAGGGAGGTTTTCAAATAAATGAAGATGTTAATAAATAATTGTTAATAAATATATAATTGGAAATTATTATAGAATGGTAAAAAGTAAATTATATATAAATATAGTTATATAATAGATTTATTATAAATATATATCTTTTATACAGTTGGAATAAATGTTTATTGTTCAAGATGATACATAATGTTAAGGATTTATCTTGTAATGTCATTTCAATTTAATATTATCTATACTAAATTTTCAATTGTAGGGGATTATATAGATCATATATTATTCACCCCATATAATTTTTTTATCCTCTATATATTCCTTAAATTTTCATGTAAATTATATTTTTCTATATTTCATCTTTAACATTATTGAGAAAATTCTTTTAAAAAAGAAGACCTTATTTACTCTATGGTTGATGAACCATTTCATTAATATCCATGCAGTTAAAATTTTTCTAATGGAAGTTGTTTTCCTAATTTTTTTTTTGAACAGTTAATTTTCACTACCTTTTACTTTATTTACAATGGTTTAATAGGAATTGTTACAAATTATTAATGAAAATGTTATTTTTGAATTTTATAAATGTGTGAATATTAGTTCTCTTTAAATATATACAACATGAATTTATTTTCATACAACCATGATTAATTTTTTAATTTAATATTTAATAACGTGTTTCCATGATCATATTAAAAGGAAATTATTTTCTAAATATTCTAGATATTCTTAGTAAAAATGTTATTAAAAGAGAACATATTTTTCTCATGTTATCAAAGAAAGGTTTTCATGATTGTTTAAATGTATTTTTCATCTATAAGATCATCATTTAAGGATGTTATTCTTCACAGGGTATATACTCTTATAATAAAATTCCATTTATTTATTTTTATATATTATTCTAATATTATTTAAGGATTATTCCATGAATCCTATATCATTCCAATGGGTTAATTTAGTTATGAATAAATTATTATGAAAAATATTTTTTTTCCATGAGTTATGAAATGATGAAATGTGTTTGAAACCCATTTATTTTCCATGGGTTATAAAATATTGAAATGACGATTTTTTATGATCTTTCATCACACATATGTATTGTTTTCATTACAATATTTGTGAGACCAGAATTATATATCCCTCATGTCATGACCCGTCCCCCAGGGCCCGTGCTGTGACTACCCCAAGCCCGCCTTCCATAGGCCAGGGGCTGGCGACTAGAACCGAAAGGCGTATTTCCTAAAAACAGGGAAGGTATTGCATTTATAACCTATAAAAACACGCAAACAAGAACACAACAAGATAAAAACACAAGTAAACAGTATAGTAAAAATGAGTGTGTACAGTAAGAAAAAGGGGCTAGAATACAAGCCCAACTATAAAGTACAAGAAAACTGTAAAGTACAAGCAAACTAAAACAGCTCCTGTGAACTCCCACCAAGGACCCTACCTAAAGGGTTGGTACAGCTCTGTAATGGTCGTCTCTGTGATACACCAGGTCTAATGTCCACCTCCGAGCTACCCCCAGTCTAGGTACTCTCTTCCTCAGTCAGCACTGTCCGTCGTCTGCACCAAACACAATAAGGTGCGGGCATAGCCCGTGCAGGGGTGAGTATAACGATACTCAGTAGGGACCCTGAGACCCTATAAGGTCTCACAAAACCCAAAAAGGATAAACCACAAAGCATGAAAACATCTGAAAACCCTACTTAGGTTTATGCCCATACATATACCTAAGTTTTCAAGTATACCCATATCATTCATGAGGAAACACAAGGCCCAACTCAATAGCTCAAATATCAAATATTCCATAAAGGAACGAATACCATGAAGGTAACACAACAAAGGTTAGTACCAAAAAGGTAACACTGCACAGAAGAATACCATAAAAGTATCACCAAGAAGGAAATAATCAGACATGTATGCCACATAGAATAATACCACCAAGGTATCACCACAAAGGTAAGTTCACACAGGTACTCCATATAGAAGAACACCATAAAGGTATCACTATGAAGGAAAGTACCACAAAGGTACACCACATAGAAGAATACCACCAAGCTATCACCATAAAGGAAAGTACCACATAGGTTCTCTACATAGAATAATACCACCAAGGTATCACCACGAAGGAAAAGACTCATCTCACACCAGGTATAACTTAGGTACAGTAGTAGAGATGATTAGATGTAACTAATGAATCATCTTACTCTTTTAAGAGGTAGACCCATGTTGGATCCTAAATCATCAGACCCACTCATGATCCTAGTACATCACCATACCCACACAAGATCTTAGTACAGTAGAACCACATAGGATCCTAGTACATCATCAGACCCACATAGGATCCTAGTACTATAGACCCACATAGGATCCTAGTACATCATCAGACTCATATACGATCCAAGTACAGTAGACCCACACATGATCCTAGTACATCATCAGACCCACACAGGATCCTAGTACAGCAGACCCACACATGATCCTAGAGTAGTCCCACATTGATTCCTAGAGCATATGAATGTGGGATCTTCGAGCACAGACCCACGAAGGATCCCTTTCTCATGTTACAACCAGCTACAGGGTTCCCACACTAAGCTCAGTTGATTCCGGTAGGATCTTCTTCTCAAGCCACAGGTCGATACTCAAACTTCCACTAAGTCTCACGAAGAATTATCCCAAAGGAATGCAATGTAAAAGGGGTCTCAATGCAACAGACAGTGCGTAAATCGGACGCCCGATCTGTAAGTTATTTCCCTTTTAGTCCCGAGGTCCTGGTTGGATTCGTGTCTAATCCAACCCAGCTGTACCCCGAATTTATTCCAAACTCATGTGGGGTATACCAAAAGGACCGTCTCAATCCAAGGTTTCCAGTGTTGCAGACGGTTCATCAAACAGATGCCCGTAGCTCAAGATATGGTTGGAAGAGTGAAAAGGTTCGAAGTTGGTCCAAGTCTGGTCCGACCCGGCCCGACCTGGATCTGGTCCTGGGATGGACCCAACTCGTGGGATCTAACCCAGACCAACTTCGACCCTTTTCACTATTCCAGCCATATCATGAGCTACGTGCATCCGTTTGAAAAACTGTCTATGGCGCTGGAAACATTGGATCGAGATGGTCCTTTTGGTATACCCCACTTGAGTTTTGAATAAAGTTGGGGTACAATCGGGTTGGATCGGACACGAATCCAACCGGGCCCTTGGAACTAAAAGGCCAATAACTTACCGACCGGGCATCCGATTAATGCACCGTCTGTTGCATCGAGACCCCTTTTACATGGCGGTCCTTTGAGATACTTCTTTGTGGGAATTTGTGGTAGTTGGAGTATCAAATTGTGGATTGAAGAGTAGATCCTCCTAGAATCAAGCGATCTTAGTGCGAGAACCCTATATCTAGGTATAACATGAGAATGGGATCCTTTGTGGGGTCTGTGCTCGAAGATCCCACATGGATCTGCTCTAGGAATCCATGTGGGACTACCCTAGGATCCTATGTGGGTCTGCTGTACTAGGATCCTATGTGGGTCTGATGATATACTAGGATCCTGTGTGGGTCTACAGTACTAGGATCATGTGTGGGTCAGATGATGTTCTAGGATCCTGTGTGGGTCTGATGTACGAGAATCCTCTGTGGGTCTGATGATGTACTAGGATCCTGAGTGGGTCTGTTGTACTAGGATCTTGTGTGGGTCTGATGATGTACTAGGATCCTGTGCGGGTCTGATGATTTATGATCCTACATGGGTATGACTCTTAAGAGAGTAAGATGATTCTGTAGTTACATCTAATAATCTTTACTACTGTAACTAAGTTATACCTGGTGTGATTTGAGTGTTTTCCTTTGTGGTGATACCTTGGTGGTGTTCTTCTATATGGATAACCTGTGTGTTAATTTCCTTCATGGTGATAACTTGGTGGTATTCTTCTATGTGGAATACCTGTTGAAGCTCTGTTCGTCACAAAGTCCAAATATTGACTAAGGGAAGTACCTCAAGCAAAAAAGAGGAAAGAACATCAATAATTTCACAATGGCATTAAGGCGCACAAGTATACTTGCACGCCAGACTTGGGTGCGCAAGTCACTTGCACGCTTGTCATGGGAACACATGTCAGTTGCACTCCCAATGTGGGTTTTCGCACAAACTCAAGTGGCCTATAAATAGCCCATGTGGGCCCCCCATTTCGAGGAGGAATTTTCCAAAACTCAGATTCAAGTTCTGGTTTCCCAAGTCTTTTTCTGATGCCTTCTGAACACTTCTAAGGTAATTCTTTACCAACAATGGAAAATCTTAAGAGGAAGAATAAGGCCTAAGTATTAGAACTCATCAATACTTGTGCGCCTAAGTGTCTAGCCCTTAAGAGAAGTGAATACACTTGCACGCCTCCTTTACCACTCAAGAAAGCTTGCGCGCCACCCTTCTGAAAGTCTATAGGGATGATACTAAGGGCTCTAATTCAAATTCTCCCAAGTATCACTTTATGGATTCTTCGTCCCCCAAGTTGACTCATGTCACGCAAGTATACTTACACGACCAAGACTTACATGCCAGAACAAAACTTGCGAACCCTCTTCCTAGTCACCTCCTTTCCTCAAGTCCTCCCTTCCTCTTCAAAGATAGCCTTCAAAACCCTCTTCAAAGCCATTTGTGGCATAGTAACTTTGTTGGATTCTTCATCTGAAAAGAATTATGAGAAGTTATTTTTATTTTTGCCTCATTCTCAGAAGTAAGCCCCAAATTAAAAATCCCCTTAATATGGTCATCCTCCTTAGGAGTAAGCCCCAGTCTTAATTGCTTTTGATTTGGGATTCCTTCTCAGGAATAAAACCCAATCATAAGTCCCTCTTAAATTTTTGGCTTCCTTTTCAGGAGTGAGTCCTGGGTTAAAATCCCAAATCTCCATACAGTAAAAACACCTTTATAGACCATGATATTGGGATTCTTTTCTCAAAGTCTTTGTCTTCATTTACATGGGAAGTCACCCATATGTAAGACCCACATCCTTTCTTATGATTGCACCTTTCGTGGCACAATCATCAGGTTTTATTGATACCTCTTGTTTCTCACATCGAGCGTGACTCACGCGAGATTAGAGTGTAAAAGTAATTATGAAATCTCTCTTTGGGCCATTAATCATACATAAACCTCATAATTCTTCAGTTAAATTATGTGGGTTCTGATTCATTTTTTAACAAGGATATGTAGGTAGCCCATCTGCGGGTACGATCCCTACTCTAAAATAATCATGTCTTTTTGAATGACAATAAACTTCAAGTGCCCCACTGAGTGGCTTTAAAACCAGTATGGTCATCATAATGACCAATATAGTTATATATAATTTATTTAGGGATACCATTTACTAAGAATCACTAATTCATATGGATGATTCTCTATTGATGAAGAACCTCAAATACATATAAAATATTCTATAAATACCCTACATATCAATCATTGATTTCAAGGTCTAAAGAAAAAAAAATCATTTTCTTGCTTGGTAAATTAACAAGGATTCATGAACATAACTCAAATATATAAGAGGGTCATGTAGTAGACATTAATTCCCCCCAAAAAGGTGTGATGAGTCTGACCTCCCATCCTCTTGACCAATTAAAATTATTAAGCCTAATTAGTCCATAACTAATGGGAACCTACCTTTGGAAAGTAGGTCTAAATGGATATAGAATCATTGGATGTTTCCAGTTCTATGAATAAACCCGTTAGAAACTGATTGGAAAGTTTGAACCTTAAACAAACAAGGTCATACCCATTTATGGAAGAAACAAAAAATGGTGAAACCAACACGAATCCTTAACCAAGTTAAATGATGTTTTACTTATTTTTTAGGCCCATATTTAACTTAATGTGAGGGCCAAAAAAGAAATCAATAACATATGTGATCATCCAAAAGATGTAGTCTAGCCAAACATATCATGATTATATCTGTTATATCAAACATGAACTCTTTTCCAAGATCTCTCTGCATTACAGAAATGGCTTCTTTAAAGTTCACACCTGTGAATGCCTCAGCCACTACTCCTGTTAGATCCTCGTCTGCTCTAAGGATGACATCACCTACTCAGCGTCTTCAACGTTGGGTCACAAATGAATTGGTTAAGGAATACCATCAACATGGTAACATTTCGACTTTGTAGGCCGCTTGACAAGCCCTCCAAGTTAACAACTCACCCTGGTTTTCCGGACAGTGATGACCAGTGGTCAAGAAGCAGGTGGTGCCAACCACCATCTCCAACCATTTTGGGTCATTATCCTCGGAACGCAATCACCAGTCCCTCCCATATTATAGGGAGGTGAATGAGAAGTTCACTCAAGGCCTTAATTCAAGAATACAAGAGTACTTCCCCAGGGATCCTATCAACAATCGCCGCCAGACTCGTGCAGTAGTGCTCCCTCAATATGATGAGGGTATCACCTTTAGGGGTTCGGCTCATGTTCCTCAGACCCGAGCACGCAAGAAGAACTGTCAAAGGCAAAATCCGGTCAACAGGGAGCAGGTTCTTACTTCTACCTTCTCTGGAGAAGTCCATCAAGACAACTTCATGGCAAACAACGAGTGGACATATACACCTGTCCAACCTGATATTACTGCCCAACAGACTCGTCTGGTAGTAGCGCACCAATCACACCCGGAAATTCTGGTGAAGTATTATAGGTAGGCATATACACCCGTTTATAATTCATCAGCTAGTCAGCCGGCTCGTCTGACTGCAACCAAAGAAACTCACCAATCAAATGTGGTGGGGAACAATCAGCAGGAGCATACACCTGCAATTCATCAGGCTAACCAACAGTCTCATTTAGTAGCACCCGAAGATGATAATTAGAAAGATCCAATGACAAGTAGAAGGAAGACATAATTTTCTGCCCCCACACATAAGTACTATCAGAATTCACTAACAGGAAAAAGGAGGACAGGAGCAATAATACACACCTACTATAAAAATGAAATGGACGTATATTCTCGTTCCGATAGCTTAAGTAACCAAGCATATTCTGACAATGGTGAAAGAGAAGAATAAAATCCCTGCACATATTCTGGATGCCTGTCAGAATATTATAACAACTTTAGTATCATCACAGGGAAGGAATCATAAATCTATCCTTATTAGTGGAGTGACTAATCATCAGATCACTCTGGAATAGATACACACCTTTGTCCTAGTCCAGGAGGGTTTTGGGGCATATTCCCCCATGTCATACGGACAATCAATTCAGGCACATACACCCGATTTGATTGGAGATAATCAGCCTAACATAACCATTTCTCCTGAGCAGCCACATACACCTACTTATAATAACCACTTTTATAAACAAGTTGTTTTAAAGTGAGTAAGTAGGCGTCCAAGAAAAAGACCCATCCATCACAGTCGAGAAATCAAGCGCCAATATGTAATAAGGCCTTGCTCGATGCTGGAGTTCTTGAAGCCCTCATATAATTATCTGTTGCAACTCAGGATTCTACTCTTTCATTTTTAAATTCCGGAAATAACAATAATAATTCTGAAGGTATTCATCAGACACTTCCTCATGAAGGTTTGATTCATGATAGTTTGGTCGATCTTGAAGTATCATCTTCAGATGAGATCCACGATAACCCTCTTCATGGCCAATAGATCAAGGAGAAAAAGATTTAATCTTTTTCTTTAACCCACCATGGTGGTCCTCCCCATGATGATGAATTTAGCTGTGAAAGTCCTCTCTATAGTAGTAATTTGCATTGCCTGGAAAATTATTCAAAGGACAATGTCGTAATGAGAAATCCCTCTTATCTTGATGCACTTGAAAATGTGAATCCAGTCATGTTTAATTCTTTACTACTAGGAGTTGAAATACTTTATCAATCAGAAGATATCCTAGGGTGTAGGTCATTCTCTGAACCACCCCTGGTTCATTCATATTATAATTTGATAAATGAATTCTCTACCAATCTTGTTGAATCTGATGAAGCAACAAAGAAGCACCATCTTTGGTCTAATCAGGCATAAGAATCTTCATCGAATGATAAGGAGGAAGTGCTGAATATGAGAAAACAACTGGCAGAAGGTGAAGTACCAGTCATGTTTTGGCCTTTGGCTGGCTCTTAGTATGATATTCCAGAAATTTGGGCGGAAGATTGTATTTACAATAGTCATCTCAACATGTGGAAAAATATTTGTCACTTAAAATAGAAAATATTATCTTATGATGAATATGAAAATCCTGTTAAGATAATAGAAGGGTTACAATACCCAATTGATTTGGCATCTCTCCCAGTTTTCTGATATCCAAAGGTTAAAAAGCAATAGAGAGCCCTTCAGCGTGAATGCTTTGGTGCACTAAAAAGGCTATGCCAGTTAATTACCAATGCCCTATCTGGTTTTCATATCAGGGGATGAGGTTTTCATGGAGCACTGCATTGCACTATACTCTTCAGTCAACAAAGCCCACCAAAAGTTGTCTCATGCAATGTTATTTTCCATGGTCGGCCACAACCAATTGGTTTTGTGTGTAATCAAAGGCTTGCTAAGGAACATGCCTCAACTAGTTCTTTATGAAGCCAGGAATACAAAGAACAAGTTGTCAAATTACTCTTGAATCAAGCAAATGAGAATATCGAACACGATTCTCATTTAGATCTTGCGCATCATCAGGTGACAGAAGAGTCAGAAATCATCCAATGGTCATCTGAACTAGGTGATTTGAGTGGATTTCAGATGATGCATTCGACCAATTTTCAGACTAAGATCTATAAAACCAGGGAAGAATTTAAGAAAGTCTCAGATGTAGCAGCTCAAGAACCACATCAGCTTGCCAAACTGGTGGATATTTTAGCTCAACCCATGGGATCAACAGATGGGATTCAAGGATTTGAGCAGGGAAAGCTAGAACAACCCCAGTTCACTGGATTGAAGACTTTTTCAAATCCTCAATCTATTCCTCAGTGAAATTCAGTTTTCTATCAGTTAGGGAAGAATCCACAAGAGGAAAGTAGAGCTGAATTATCAGGAGATTCCCTCCAAATTACGGTACATCAAGAAGTTCCTCAGGTATCAACTCAACAAAAGGCAATTTCTCATAAAGGACATAGAAAAAGACAGTATCGCAGAAATGCCGATATAAGGAATGCAATGTGTTATGCATCGATAAATTTCATCAATGTCGTTGTCACTGATCGCCCAGAACATGAGGTTCACTCAGAGGAATCAAATAAAGAAGTTCCTATTCAAGAAGCTGTACACACAGAAATAAATGAAGAAGGTGTGCGTACCAGAAGCTAGAGGGCTGCCCAGAGGCAAGATATTCCTTTGGGCAATTCCCTTCCATACTACAGAAAGGCACATGCCAAGGAAAAGGTTAAAAGTCAGGTTACATCCCACCCTATCTCTGGAGAAGTCCAATCACTCTCATTAGAGGAAAGGTTCGAACAACAAGAGGAAGAAATGAAGGAGTTAAGGAGGTTGAATACAAAACTACTTCAAGGTAGTCTTCCTCCTAAGCATGCTGGAGTCAGTAATTCAAGGAAATTCGTTGTAGTTACTGGGACGGATCAAGAATATACTCCTTTACAAGTACACCCTCATAGGTCCAATCCTATGGGTCATGCATAACAACAACCGATAGTGCTACCATCAGTTGCAATAACAGTCACCACACCTGTCCAAACTCCAGTTATTGCACTTGCTCAGGTCCAAGCTCAACCAGATGTTTCTCAAAAGTTAATAACTCCCATTGAGCCATTAATAAATCAGTTAGAAGATATGGATAGAAAACGTGCACAAGTTCAACCAGAAAAGAATGCTTACCCTGAATGGGTTGATGCAATTACTCCCCCATCAAATTTTGCGAATACCACATTCCCAATTTTTAATGGTTCAGGAGACCCAGAACAACACTTAACACATTTTGTTTCTATTTGTGATCCTATGATGGAGACTCCTAAAAAAAAGAAGTAGTTAAGATCAGATGTTTTGTGCAGTCATTAAGAGGGCTTGATTTTGTCTGGTATACAAGTTTGCAGTCTCGGTCAATTACAGGGTGGGAAGATCTCCGTCAATTATTCCTTCTTCAATTTAGCTCAACATTACCAAAGATAATAGTTTTTGATCTTACAAATTGTAAGAAAAGGAAAAATGAAAGAGTTTCAGATTTCATTGCTTGTTGGAAGGGATTAACATATTCATTAAGTTTAGGACTCACTCAAGAAGAGTTGTTGCCAATCTGTGTGGAAAATTTGTGTGATGAATTACACAACTTGTTGATTCCTGTGAAATACACAGGAGGGTTTCGAGACCTTACTTCAATAGCTCAACAGATTGAAGATTCTCTTATAGATACTAAGGCTAAAACTTGTGTAATTCCACCAGCTCCAGGAAGGAGAATGGGGAGGGCAGAGACTACTATAGTTACACTTAAACAAGAACCTGTACCAGCTTCCTCTTCAAAACCTTCATCTTATCGAAGGGCTCCACCTCCTGAGAGTCAACAACATAGGCCGTCTTGTCAAGATGATCAAAGAGATCAAATACGGAAAAATTTGAGGTGTTAAAGAACAAAGTTTATTATTTCCAAAATGAACAAGTTCCAGGTTACTTCATTTTGGCTCTGGAAAATAATTTTGTTTAGTTACCAAGGCCTAAAAGTCCAAACAAGGAAGGAGATGAAGACCTTCCAAACTATTTCCCATTTCATCAGATGTTGGGGCATCTCATTCAGGAGTGTTTTGTCTTCAAAGACCTTCTTCAAAAGTTGGTGGACAAGGGACAAGTAAAACTGAAAGGTTTTTTCAGCCCAGGTAGCATGTGTTACTACTACAGATCCAGAGGAAGAAGATGAGTGGAACAAAGTCAAAAGAAAAAATTCATAGAGATATGATGATTGGATGGCTAGGAAAACGATCAACCGAAGTCATGACATTTTACGAACATAATTGAAGAAACCAATGGTGCCTTCTGCTATTTTTTCCACAAAAATCTCCCTTCATCAGAAGGAAAATCCTCAAAGAGGCGGCATAATTTGACGAAAAAAGAGCAGTCAGAAGAATATGAGCTCATATCAAAGACTAAGTTGTCTTTGACTCTGAAATATTTTATGCCATCTACTTCAAAAGCACGGGTACCACCCCACCAAATGGTACAACCTGAAATGGTTCATCAGGCAGAGTCTTCATCAGATGAAGAGTTGATCTTTGGTTCTGTTAACATGATTCACTTAACGTATGTATATTCCAGTCATAATTTCGATCTTGATGAGCCTGAGTTCCCTGTATCAAATATAGAAATTATAAAGAGTTTCAGAGGTCTAGGATACATGGGAATATGTGGATATTTCAAAAGACACTATTCCAATCCCACCCCAGCTAGAATTGTATATACAGTAGAAAATCGTGGCAAAGCCCTTTAGTGGGCTCAACAAGAAAAAGAAAGTTCTTCAACACATGGAAGATTCAGTCCTGGAACATATATTTTGGATGATCGGTTAGAGGTTAATCCTTATTCCTCTCAACAAATAAATAGACCCACTCGGTCTAATCTACCAAAGCCAGGAGTATTTCCAACTCCTACCCCGATAAAAGATGTATCTACTTCCAAAGCAACAACTTCTAAGGCACCTGAGAAACCACATGTTTCTGTTGGGAAACACAGAACTTTGGACCAAAAGTATGATGTCTTGAAACATTTGTCCCATGTACTGACCAAGTTATCAATTCTAGATGCCTTGAATCTATCAAAGGATCTTCGGGAGGCACTCATTGAGGCTTTGTCATGTCCTCAGGAATTCAAAACTGAAATTGCTATAGCTAAAGTCTACCATATAGAGAATGATCCTACAGAATTCCATGTAGTGATATATTTTATATATGAAGATGAAGATGATGTTGTTCATGGACATATTATACCTTTGTATTTATCTGGAAAGGTCAATGATATAGACATCCGACGAGATTTCACTGATAATGGTTCAGGAGTCAACCTCATCCCTATTCGTACACTTCGTCAATTGGGCCTCACAGAATCTGATTTATCTCCTTCTACATTGATGTTGCAAGGATATAATAAAAATGAACAATAACCTCTGGGAAAGATTACACTCAGAACTCAGTTTGGAGACCTTGTATCCAATTAATATTTCATGGTTGTTTGTCATGACATATCCTTCAACATTTTTCTTGGAAGACCTTGGCTACATCAATATGTGGCTATACCTTCATCATACCATCAATGTCTCAAATATTTTTCAATGGTCAAATTGGGACATTGTATAGTGATAAAGCCCCATTCAAAACATGTGAATCTCAATACATTGAGGCAGAATTCTATCACATGGAGGGAGAGTAGATATCTTCGACAAAGGCGGTTACCAAAATTAATGCTTCATATGGTTTGGAAAGGATTCCAGTAAACCCATTCATACATGTGAGTACAACTTATGTGTTTCCTATCAGTAAAATTGATAGGATAGACCCAAATCCAAATACTCTTATGAAAACTTCCATAATGTCAATTACGGTAACCAAGCCAGACAACATGGTAGAAATTGTTGATTCACCAGGCAATGATGAAAGCTCAAATGAAGATGTATTCATTTCATCTACTGAAATCCAGCAATTCTATACTTCATCAACCAAGATAGACGAAGTTATATCATTTCCAGAGATGAATGATTATGTCGATTCTCAATTCATCATCTCCTCTTTAATACAGATGGAAGACCATTCATCATCAATTGGGTCAGAAATGGTATCCTTTTCTTCAATATTGTCAAATTCAAACTTCTCCCTTGATTATGTAAATTCTGCTTCATCATCTACCATACAAGTAGAAACAAAATAAGTAACACATATTGAAGAAGAAGAGGAATATCTTAGGGATGCTCCTATAACATTTGAAGAAGGTATATCTACCACTGTGGATGAACTCAGAGAAATAAATCTGGGTATCAAAGAAGATCCACACCCTACTTTAATTAGTGCAACCATGACTCTTGAAGAGAAATAAATGTATATTTCATTTTTAATGAAAAGTCAAGATACATTTTCATGGAATTATACAAAAATTACAGGGCATGATCCTGATGTTTCTACTCATCATTTGGGTTTGCGAGAAGAACATCTAGGATTCATGCAAGCCGCAAGAAGACCACACCCAACATATGCCTTCAAAATTGAAGCTGATGTGGATAAGATTATCAAGGATAACTTCGTTAAAGAAGTTCAATATCCCAAATGGCTGGCAAATATTTTCCCTGTGAAAAAGAAGAATGGAAAAATTAGAGTTTACATTTATTTCAGAGATCTTAATTGGAATCGTCCTAAGGATTATTTTCCAGTTCCAATCACAAAACTCTTAATTGATGCTACAGTTGGCTATGAAGCACTTTCCTTCATGGATGGATATTCTAGGTATAATAAAATATGAATGGATACATAAGATTAAGAATCTAAAGCCTTCAGATCCCTTCAAGGTGTGTTTTTCTATCGGGTAATGACATTTTGCCTGAATAATGTAGGTGAAACATATCAACGTACCATGCACCGTATCTTCAAACCCTTTTTAGGGAAATTTGTTGAATGTTATGTGGAAGATTTTGTGGTTAAATCCAGACAACGTTTTAATCACTTGGATGATTTGTAAATCATATCCCACAAACTTCGACACTACAATTTGAAGATGAACCCCTTGAAATATGCTTTTGGGGTAACCTAAGGAAAATTTCTCGGCTTTTTTGTATTCCATCGTGGTATTGAAGTTGATCATGAGAAGACAAAAATCAATCCTTGGTATGTCACCTCCTCGAAATTTGAAGGCATTAAGAGGAATTCAATGACACTTGGCCGATATTTGGTGTTTCATCGCCAATCAGGTAGGAAAATTTTTACCATTAACCAAATTAATGAAGAAGGTAGTCACTTACCAATGGACTGAATAATGTCAAGAAGAATTCAATATTCTCAAAAAATATATCTTGAATCCACTGGTATTAATGCCATCAGTTGAAGTAAGACCATTTATTCTTCATGTAATAGCTTTAGAGCAATCATTGGGTGTCTTCCTTGCCCAAAAGAATGATGCTAGGAATGAAAACAACCTTTATTATCTCAGTCGGACTATTATTGAGGTAGAATATCGATATTCAAGTATTGAAAAGTGCTGCCTAGTGTTAATCTTTGCAGTTCAGAAATTGAGATACTACCTGCAACATCATGAGGTCCAATTGGTATCTCACAATAACCTTCTCAAATTTATCCTTAGTCTTCCAATGCTTACAGGATGTCTGGCAAGGTCAGCAGTTATTTTGCAGTAGTTTGATATCCAGTATGTGTCTCAAAATGAAATAAAGAGCCAAGCTCTAGCTGATTTCCTTACTGAACACCCTTCAATAGAAGATACATCTTTTGATATTAAACTTCCTGATGAGGAAGTATTCTCTATTAAAGAAAATCTTGAAACATGGGAAATGTACTTTGATGGTGATTCCAGAAGACCAATAGGGAAGAAAATGGAAGATCCTATATTCAAAAAATTTGGGATGGGAATTGTAAATATTTCCCCAGAAAAGACAGTGCTACCCTATTCATTCTTATTGTTGGAAGGCGGTACAAACAATAAAGCAGAATATCAAGCTCTCATCACAGGATTGGAGTTGGCACTTCGGGCACAAGTGAATCACTTAAAGGTTAAAGGTGATTCGGACATGGTAATCAAACAAGTCAATGGAGACTATTCCAGTAGAAAAAAAGATTTAATCCCTTTGTATGATTACATCAGGGAGTTAATGGAATCATTTCTTTCAGAACCGACATTTTCTTATGTCCCTCGATCACAAAATTCTCAAGATGATGCACTGGATAATGTAGCCAAAACTCTCGCAGATCCAAATCAGGATGAAACGATCATCAGTATTTCCCATCGTCATACAATTTTACCTAATGTTCAAATCAAAACAAAGGAAATCAATGAAATTAGTCCCATTTCGGAACCATATGGTCATACTACAATATAGATGATATCTATCATAGAATACCAACAAAATGGAACACTACCACCTGATAGAGTCAGGAAAGAACAAATCTGGTGATTTGTAGTCAATTGTACACTTTTTGATAGCCCAGATAACCTAGAAAAAATTCTCTTCAAGAGAGGTTTTAATGGAATTCTCTTCAGATGTATTGATGATGAAGAGACAATGGTTTTCATGAAAGAAGTACATGCAAGAGTCTGTGGTTCCCACCCGTCTGGACATAGAATGTCTGATCAAATTTGAAGACTTGGGTACTTCTGGCCTTCAATGATACAATATTGTGTTGATTTCACTAAGAAGTTTCATTCTTTCCATGTATATGCCAATTTCATTCATCAAACCCCAGAGTTGCTCCATATAGCTAAATACTCATTGCCATTTTCCACATGGGGAATTGATGTAGTAAGACCTTACCCTCCAGCTACATCCAAGAAGTTTAGGTATATTCTTACTAATATTGACTTCTTTTCCAAATGGGTAGAGGAAATACCTCTCAAAGAAGTTAGTTCTAAAAGAATTTTAGCTTCATCAAGTCTAACATCATTACCAGATTTGATGTTCCTCATACCATATTGATGGACAATGGCACCAACTTCTGTTCATCTGAGGTAAGGAAGTTGTATCAAGAATATAACATCAAATTTAACCATTCATCTCGGCATCATGTAGTGGCCAATGGCAAAATAGAAGCCTTCAATAAGACTCTTTCAAACATACTGCAAAAGATGGTGGATAAAGATAAGAAATCATGGCCTGATAATCTTTTTTATGCTTAATGGGCTTATCAGACCACCACCCGCACTGCTACGCGGTCAACTCCATATTCATTGGTATATGGAACAAAAGAAGTATTTCCCATTGAGGTTAAATTACCTTCTCTAAGAGTAGCCATTTGTGATCAGTCATCTACAGATGAACAATCTCAAAAGTGATTGGATGAATTGGAACAATTAGATGAAAAAATATTGTGCACCCTGAACTACTTGGAAGTCTATCAGAATTGAATAGAACAGGATTTCAACAAAAAAGTTCATCTTCGTTCATTCATTCAAGGAGAATTGGTATTGGTCCTCAGAACTCCAATGATACCAGGAAAGAAACCACCAAAGCTTGAGTCAAAGTGGAAAGGACCTTACTCAATAAATAAGGTCTACTCTAATTGAGATTATTCTTTAATCTCAATGGATGGAGAAATCATCACGACTCCATCCAATTCCATATTTCTAAAGATGTATTTTGTGTAACAAAAATACATCTTTAGTCCTTAGTGAAATACTTTAAACAGAATGGTCCCTCCATTGTCCAACATGATGTTAAACTATGTCCAGTCCCTAATATGTCCTACATGTCATTAAAATCTGCATCGTTAGGGTTGTTGCTACCTCTTGTTTCTCACACCGAGTATGAATCACGTGAGATTAGAGTAAAAATAAACTATAATACCCTCTCTAGGCCGCTAACAATGCGTAAGTCCCAACACCATTTTTAGGTCGTTGTCCTCAAGTACAACTCGATCACCAATTCATTTTCAATTGAACTACATGGACTTTGATCTTTGCTTTCTAGGCTGGGTACGTAGGCAACCTCCTGATGTTCAAGCCCAAAACCAATATCTTCACATTGGTTCACCATCGTCCTTGCTATATGAAGTTAAACTATACAGTCCCCCATTTTTCTCACTGGAAGACATTAAACTACATAGAAATACATCTTAGCTACATGACGCTAAACTATGCACCACCAGTCCATGCATATGACCCTAAACTATTCATACTAACTATTAAGAATTTTTTCATGAATGACAATAAACTACCACAGTCTTTGACACCCTCACCTAAGAGGGAATCATTATTGAAATTGATCTCCTACCATGTCATATTCCATGATCTACGTGCATTCATGGAAATTCCCGAACCTTTAATCTTGGGTCAGAACATCATTGCACTAAAGTCACCTTTCACCCTTCACTTGTACGAGCCGAATTTGTATAGAGGGTATTTCAAGAACTACATACGGCTTGATTCCCATCCTTATGGGATACATAAGAACGTTCGAGCATCCCTCGAATCCAGTCCCAAGTCTTTGAGCCTAACCTTAAATTCCACTTTTAGTCCTTTGGCTGAAAAGTACCCCTATGAAAACATGAATGTGGTATGAAAACCCTGGTCTTCATTCACACCAGGTTTATAAAACACACAATGTGTATTCCTCATTGTAGTCAGAGCTCTATGACCCTAAACTAATATCTCCTACACTCACATCCCACATGAAGTAAAAATTTATTTCACGAACTACATATGGCTTGATTCCAATCCTTATGGGATACATAGTGAAGTACAAAACCTCAATTCAGGACCCAGCCACAACATGATTATGGTTATCATTGGTCTATGTATATCCTTCATGCATTGGACAATTCCCATTTTGATGTGTCAGAATCCTAACTTTAAATACTTCCAGATCTCCATAACCCTTTTCTTTGCTTCTGGTCACAAAATTTCTGATACCTGGGAATTCTTTTTCCCGACTATGCAGCACGTGCCCCTAGGCGGCCTTGCATAAGTAGTATACATAACAGACCTATTAGAAAAAAGATACTATTATTTGACTATGCATCCAATGCCCTTAAATGACCCTGGATAATTCAACCCCCTAACGGGTTTTTCAAATAGTGGTAACTTTATTCTTGGGAGAAAAACCTTTTTTTCCTTATTTGTCTTAATGATAATATGTAGGGATCCACATAAATATCCATATTTTACATATTTGTCCCATACTCTTTTTCATTATCTAAAATTATTTAATTCTATGGTTTATATTTCCCTTCCCTACATTTGGGTTAGACCTTCACAAGAGTGAAATTAATCCAATTCTTTGACAATATTGATTAGAAATATCCTCTCCATATTCAAGTACCTCTCTCTATACAACAGACTCTATGCTTTGTAAATTTTGAATCTCCATAAACTTTCACCGGCTTTTAGCAATATAAAAGTAAAATTTCTGAGAGTTCTTTTTCCAGACTATGCAGCACATACCCCTAGGTGGCTTTGCATAAGTAGTCTATATAACATACCTGTCGGCCAAAAGATGATATTATTTGACTATGCAGTCAATTCCCTTAAGTGGCCCTGCATAATTCAACCCCCTAATGGGTTTTTTAAATAATGGTAACTTCACTCTAAGGAAATACTTCCTCTAATGCCTTTTATCACTTTTTTTCATATCATTCATCATATTCAAAATTTATTAAGTCATAGTTTACATATTTTCCCCCATACTTGAATTTGGTAATATGTTTTCAGATAAATTATCAAGGAATTGAGTAAATTTTAATCCATTTGGTCAAAGCTACTCGACCTTAAACATTATCCTTTATATGTCCGACATGCATGAATTTAAACTTCTAACAAGTGATAGGGTAATCATTAAATTGGGAACCTGTAAAAGGAACTCTGAACAAAAGTCAAGTCCCGGATTTCTAAACGTACATTTTTTATGATTTATACAATATTGAACAATAAAAAGATTCAATGTTTCAAGGTTATTTTTATAATCCTAGCAACAATTAAACTATGCATACTAGGCCCATTGGCTAAGGTAAAAATATATATATTTAAGTAATTAGTAAGAGGATGCATGTACAAATAATTAAAGGTGAAATGTATTTTTCATTGATGCACAAAATTAGAAGAACATCCACAGATCATATTATCTTCTCTTTTTCAAGAAATTACAATAGGATTTCAACATAACTCTTCATTTGATTTACGACATCCCAAGCTTCATTAGCTGCCACTTGAAGTTCATTAACTCGACCAAATCCACTCTTTTCAGATTGATGGAGTGCTTTCATGGAATCTGAGATGGATTTCATACCATTCGTTTGAACTAATTCTAGTGAATTCTTAATCTGGTCAAGTTCCCCAGTAACAAAATCTAACTGTTACTGAAGGTGCATCTACTGGACAAATTTCTTCTTAAAATTATGCTTCAGCTCCTTCAACTTTGAAACATGACCAGCCTCATCTCAGGACACCGTAGCCTCAAATTCATTGATATTGTTCAACAACCTTGATCTGGTTAGATCTTGACGATACTTTTTTTCCTGCCCCCTCCTTAAGATGACTTGTTTCACCACGGCATGGATCTCTTGATATCCAAAACCGCCAAGTCCTAACATGACGAACAAGGAAGAAAGTCGAGGGATCTTTGAAGACAACTATTCAAGAGGCACTTCAGATATGATCCTCTATATATTCTTCCTTGCCTTGTGACTTGAGAATTAGAGCGCCTTATGCACCTCTAGGTCTGACTCAGCATCACTATCATAGGGGGGAATATAGTCTGGGAATAATGAACTTAAAGAAGTGCCCTGTTCTGATCCTTCCCCCCTAACCCTTGGTACTTCACTTTCTACTCCCGTTGGGGCAGAGGCTGAGGCTTCACCTCTAGATCTAGCCACTGAAATTGACGACCTTGCATAGTCAATTGAATGTTTTGGTTAGTTTCAAAGGATAAAAAAGTTGATTAAGTTGTCTTGCAAATTAAGTACATCCACAAATATTATTATCTCTTAACCAATGGCAGATCAACAGCATGAGAAGGCTCCTCCCCATCTTTCCTAGCTTCAACATGATTTGAAGGACAGATTTCAGGAAGCTCAGCCGGGTTAAGTTCCACTTGAGCTAGCATCTCTGCAATGATAGGGTTGTCTCTACCCCCTTTAGGCAATGGAAGGTCAGTTGCTTACTCAGACAGAACTGCACATTTCAACCAATCATGGTTAGAGATGTAATAAGAAATTTTTAATAGGACGAAGGATAACACTCACGTCCAAAATCTCTTAATTCACATGTTAATTTAATATGATCTAAAATTTATTCAAAAGATGTGCCAAGATTCATCATTTCATCCAGTGATATCTCAGATTCCTGGTTAGTCTCACTAGTGGGAGAATTTGATATGTCTTCTTGGCAACCCTTATCCTGCGGCCTCTGACCCGGGACAACTTCTTCAAAAAAAATTGCGGAAATAGTTACAGTGGACACCAAATGTTCTGGTGCAGTAAAAATAGAAGCAGTACTGGGAACAGATGCTAGCTCTTCTTCAGGAGCAGCCAGGTCAGCATGAATTTGCGACGGTTCACCAGCACCCTTCGTCATCCTCAGAGGAGGGTTAGTCCTTTCCCTCAAATGAGAAACCGAGGAAGCCCCTGAAATCCCATGAAATATGAGAAATCTTTTCATGAGTTAGGATTCATGACTATCGGAAGGACCTACCACTACTAATGAAGCATTTAGCTGTGGAATTATTCCTTCGATGCCTTTTTTCTTTGACTTTTTGGGTGTGTTGACATTTTCAACTCCAAATACAGGTATTGGAGAGTGAAAATACCTTTCTAACTCCTCATCAATGGATTTCCAGCCTGGGGATACCTCTCCCAGCTCACGAGATGATTCAATTGCTCCAATGGTAGTGCCACCAGGGCTATACTGTGGTGAAGGAACCTCAGCAGTTCCTTTCTTTACAAGGTTCAGGATGAAGAATGTAATTTCCTTGAGAAACAAAGCTTTAAGTGAAATAAATTTGAAAAGAAAATAAATAAATAGACTTTCATCTTCATAATCCATATAATCGTGCCACTCCTCATCTACTAAATCACCAATCCCATCAGTGGTGCCAAGACCCATTATTTCCTTCACCCGCTTGGTGATAAGAATAGAATCATCAGTGGAGTATATGAGCATCTCCAGCTCTCTGATGCAAGCCCACACTTCATCGAGGTTATCCTCTAAACAGATATCAGTATAAGCCCGAAGATTCCCTACTCCAGTGATTTGTAGCCCTTCGCATAAGTCCATCCAGGTGGTTTCAACATCTCAATATAAACTCCACCATGTATAGAGAGACTCTAGTCGTAAATATTCAGCATGTGCACCAAAAGACCGCGAGGAGGGTCCTACAATCTTGGACTTCAACTTCTTCCCAGCTCCTACAATCACAGATAAAGAATAAGAAAATTAAATTTGTTGATCTATAAAATAATGGCGATTAAATTTCCTAAATGATATAACTCAACAGGATTCGACGGAGTAGGTCTATTAACTCTGACAGGAGGATTATATCTGGTATGAGACCACTTTGATGGATGTCGTGCCTCATTATCCCCATCTTGGGAATTCGGTGAATCAGCCCCGGGTGAGGAACCTGGGGAATCAACTCCGGGTGAGGAAGAGTCACCTTCCAGACGAAGGGTTTATTTCCTGACAGTTCTCTTTTTTCCCCACCTGAGGAACCAGATGATTCAGTACTTTTTCAGGGTATGATGATACCCAGTTCTCAGCATACCATGTAGAAAAGTGACTCACCGCTCCAGCAACTGGTAGATCAAACACTACCCCGGTCTTCTCCATAGTTTTCAGCATCCATAGTTGTTGGGAAAACATTGGATGCTTATCTAACCTAAAATGCACATGAGGGGATACAACAATCTACTATAGACACTTGAATTAGCATGAAAATATATATGGAGCAAAGGCCTCGCATATAATCTCTCTGTCAATTCTGTTGACCAATACACCATCTCTACAAGCCAGTATGTATGACATCAATTCCATGCTATCAGTTCCATCATAAAAAAACCTCCCAGTTGGAGAGTTTCCATAAGGGAAGAAATCGAATTCCTTGAACATCCTTAACATCACCTTCAGATCATAGGAGTTAAAGGGAAATGGAAAAATTCCAGAATATGCCTGCACTGATGGCCTGAAATAACTTTCAGGAACCTGTACTCTGCTCTGTATAGCATAAGTCCTGAAGTGAGTGGTGATACATCAACCCAAAACATGTAATGGTCCCACTATTATCAAAGGAGACTTAACCATATAGACATTGAGTAAGATCCTATGAATCTTCACTAAAAATTGGGGTGGCCAACCAAACCATTTTCCTCTCAGCCAACTTGGCTGCAACAATGAAGGTCCCTATCCTAACGCCTCCCTTTGAATCCCTAACTGGCATAAGATAAACACTGAGCCACAAAGCTAAAAATCCCTCCATATGGGTGTTCTTTGGGATTCTTAGGTCCACATTACACCCCCACTTTTCAAACTCTCCCACTTCTAGAGTTAACCAGAATGTGCCAAGATCTCCCCTCTTTTCTGTTCTAGGGCAGCTGGTAGGATGAGTACAGGTGGGCCCTTTCTCCTTTTTCTTGATAAGAAACATATCCATCCACTCCTATGGATGAATATCCTTTCTAGAATGAGTTTTAGTGGACTTTTAATTCATGATCTTGTAGAAATTGTTCAATAATTTTTGAGCTTTAGCCGAAGTCTTCTCCAAATCATTCAAAGTTACCTTGGGGGTGGATGAATTCATCATACATATCGCCCAAAATTGGAGCCCCACCCGAGATCTTGTAGACATCCCACAAACTGATTCCTACTTCTCTGTGAGTCAGATGGAAAGAATTGGTTTCTGGGCTCCAGTGGCTGATTAGCTCCAGCACAAAGTTATCATTCCTGTAGACATATGTCTGACCAACCCAGATGACTTCATATATGACGGCTCCTTTCAGATCCTCAACAAAATCTACATAGGTTTGTTGCACCCAATATTCCCACATCCAAGTCGGCTTCACACCTCCTCCAGGACAGAAATCCCAGATCTTTTTCCATCCTATGGATTGATCCATCTGAGAATTTCGGAAAATGGAGGGATAGAAATGCGGCTGCAGGTCAGGCTTGTGAGGTTTTAGATCTAGAGCACATGGGCTATGATGAATTATAAATGCCTTCTCCACTATTACAGTATTTACAAATGATCCTGTAACTGAGACATTTTCTGAAGCTAAATTGGTGTAAGTCTGAAACCAAGAATGGGGAATATAGTTCTTTGCATCTGGAACGTTGACTCCTTGCAGATGACCATGGCCATATAAATATATCATAGTAATAATGGCCAATAATGTTCATCATGTCATCAATCCACTTGCTATCCATCTCATCAGCTGATCCAATCTTCCATAGAGCCATTGAATCTTCCCAAAGATCGAATAATCAAATTTTAAGTAAGTTGGTTTTTCATAAAATTTGTGAATAAATTGAAAAAATGTCTAAGGCATTAAGTAGCACAAGTCTAATCTTGGTGCACAAGTCTAAGCCATCCGCACAAGTTGTACCGTGGTAGTACTGGAGCGCAAGTCAGAAACAGACTGAGGAAGTGCGACGCAACGAACAGAAGCATGGATGAGCAAAAACCAAGACACTCGTGGGATGAGAGCTCACTTGCATGACGAGAGAGAGAAGCATTCGAAAGCGGGATGCTTTGTGCGAAGTGAAACCTATATTTATAGGCGATCTATAAACTTACACACTGCAACATGCGTGCCTCATACCTGCACGCCGCAACCTGCACGCCTCATACCTGCGCGCTGCTAGATCTTTGTTTCTACTTTTCCTTAGAGTCAAATCCTTTTTCCTTTTTCGGATCCAACTCTGAGGGGGGACTTTTTCTGAAGCTCCGTTCATCACAGAGTACAAATATTGACTAAGGGAAGTACCTCAAGCAAAAAAGAGTGAAGAACATCAAGAATTTCACAAAGGCATTAAGGCGTGCAAGTATACCTGCGCACCAGCCTTGGGTACACAGGTCACTTGCAAGCCAGTCATGGGCGCGCAGGTCACCTGCGTGCCCAAAGTGGTTTTTCCTCAAACTCAGGTGGCCTATAAATATCCCTTATGGGCCCCCCATTTCGAGGGGGAATTTTCCAAAACTCAGATTGAAGCTCTGGTCACCCAAGTCTTTTCCTGACATATTTCGAACACTTCTAAGGTAATTCTTTACCTATAATGGAAACTCTACAGAGGAAGAATATGGCCAAAGTATTAGAACTCATCAATACATGTGCGCCTATATTTCCATCCCTTAAGGGAAGTGAATAAACTTGCGTGCCTCATTTACCTCTCCAAGAAACTTGCGCGCCACCCTTCTGAAAGTCTCTAGGGATGATACTAAGGGATCCAATTCAATGTTTCCCAAGTATCACTTTATGGATTCTTCGTCGCCCAAGTTTACTCATGTCACTCAAGTATACTTGCACGACCAAGACTTGCGCGCTAGAACAAAACTAGCGCGCCTCTTTCCTAGTCACATCCTTTCCTCAAATACACTTTTACCCTTCAAAGATAGCCTTCAAAACCCTCTTCAAATCCATATGTGGCATGGTTCCTTTGTTGGATTTCTTATCTGAAAGGAATTATAATAAGTTCTTTTGATTTGGTCCTCCTTCTCAGGAGTAAGCCCCAAATTACAAATCCCTTTAATATGGGCATCCTCTTCAAGAGTAAGCCAGAGTCTTAATTTCTTCTGATTTGGGCTTCCTTCTCAGGAATAAAACCCTATCATAAGTCCCTCTTAAATTTTTGGATTCCTTTTTAGGAGTAAGTCCTGAGTTAAAGTCCCAAATCTCCATAAAGTACAAACACCTTTATGGACCCTACTCTTGGGATTCTTTTCTAAATGTATTTGTCTTTATTTACTTGGGCAGTCATACATACGTAAGCCCCACACCTTTCTTATGATTGCATATTTCGTGGCACAATCATCAGGTTTTAATGATACCTCCTGGTTCTCACATCGAGCATGACTCAGGTGAGTTTAGAGTGTAAAAGTAATTATGAAATCTCTCTTTGGGACATTAATCATACATAAAGCTCATATTTCTTTACTCCAACTATGTGGGATCTGATTCCTTTTCTAACAAGGATACTTAGGTAGCCCATCTGTGGGTTCGACCCTAACTCTAAAATAATCCTGTCTTTCTGAATGACAATAAACTTCAAGTGCCCCACTGAGTGGCTTTAAAACTAGTATGGTCATCATAATGACCAAGGGAGCTCTATATAATGTATTGAAGGATACCATTGACTAAGAATCATTAATTCATATGGATGATTCTATATTGTTGAAGAACCTCAAATACATATAAAATATTCTCTTAATACCCTACATATCAATCATTTATTGCAATGTATAAAGGAAAAAAAATCATTTTCATGATTGTTAAATTAATTAGGATTCAAAAACATAACTCAAAACTATAAGAGAGTCCCAGAGTAGACATTAATTCCCCCCAGAAAGGTGCGATGAGTCTAACCTCCCATCCTCTCGACCAATGAAAATTCTTAAGGCTCATCAGTCCAAAACTAATGGTCACCTACCATTGAAAAGTAGGTCTAAATGGATATAGATTCATTGGATGTTTTTGGTTCTACAAATAAAGCCGTTAGAAACCGATTGGAAATTTTGAACCTTAAACAAACAAGGTCATCCCCATTTCTATAGGAAATAGTACCTGTGTGGTACTTTCCTTTTTGGTGATACCTTTGTGGTCTTCTTCTGTGTGGCGTACCTATGTGGCACTTACCTTCATGGAGATACCTTGGTGGTATTATTCTATGTGGTATAACTGTGTGGTACTTTCCTTCTTGGTGATACCTTTATGGTATTCTTCTTGTGTGGCATTACCTTTGTGGTGATACCTTCATGGAATTCTTTTCATTATGGAACAGTTGAGCTTTGAGCTAATGAGTTGGGCCTTGTGTTTCCTCATTAATGAGATGGGTATACTTGAAAACTTAGGTATATGTATCGACATATACCTAAGTAGGGTTTTTAGTGTTTTAATGCTTTGTGGTTTATCCTTTTTGGGTTTTTTGAGACCTTCGAGGGTCTCAGATTCCCTATTGAGCATCGTTATACTCAATACTGCACGGGCTATGCCTGCACCTTGTTGTGTTTAGTGCAGACGACAGACAGTGCTGACTGAGGATGAGAGTACTAGGACTGGAGGTAGCTCGGAGGTTGAAATTAGACGCGGGGTATCGCAGAGACGACCATTCAAGGGATGTACCTACCCTTCATGTAGGTTCCTTGGTGGGAGTTCACAGGAGCTATTTCAGTTTACTTGTACTTTACAGTTTTCTTATACTTTATAGTTGGGCTTGTATTCCGGCCCCTTTTTCTTACTTTACACACTCTTTTTACTATACTGTTTAGTTGTGTTCATATCTTGATGTGTGCCTGGTTGCGTGTGTTTACAGTTTATAAAGGCAATGCCTTCCTGGTTTTTAGGGAATACACCTTTCAGTGCTAGTTGCCAGCCCCTGGCCTATGGAAGGAGGGGTTGGCGTAGTCACGACACAAGCCTTGGGGGATGGGTCGTGACACCTCAAATGCATAATGAAATGATTTATATCTCATGAGATACTATATGTTTTAATGGGGAGTGAACATAGTTTAGTAAGGAGAATTTTCCTCTATGATAGTCTTGTGAGTGAAAACTGACTCTATAAATGATGGAATGGGGAGTTCAACCAATCCCCTATGATAGTATTGTAATTGATTCATAACTGATTTAATGTTTTTTATTCCCATTATTGCTCCAAATAAATCATTTTACATGTTTTAATTCATATTATATTCAACCTTGGTTCATGATTGATTAATAATGAATTGTCACATTTATGACTCATGTTTAATGATCTATAATAGATTGTCTATGAAATTTGTATGTCATGATCATGATCTAATATATTTATACTTATCTTTTGATTACATAAAATTGTATATTGATATCTTCCATGTCTATCCTTACTGGTCATCTGAGCTTTTCCTTTTATATGTATCCAATTTTCCTAGCATATGGTGAAAGTTTTTAAGTAGGGTATGACTGTGAAGGGTAATATTTGAGAAGAAAATTTTAGGATATATTTATGATATTTTATATAATAATATGAATTTATACACACAACCCAATTAAACTAAACCATTTCACTTATGGTGCATGTATTATAGTGAACTATATTGTGTATTAATATTAAATTTAAAAATATTTATGTTTTTAGTTCTTGGGTTGGCTTAGTTGGTATTTATGTTGGGTTTAGTTATTTTTTAATATTACTATTAGATAACTTTATTGAAAAAATTTGAGACAAGATTTAGTATAGCATAACATCCTACTGTTTTAAAAAAGTAGATATTTTTTTGTTTCCTAAAAATGAAACCCATTGATTGTTACTGGAATGTAGATGAAAATTTAGCATAGATGCACCTAGGGGTAGACACCCTGAAAAGGACTCTTGATTTTCAACTTGACCTTCACTTGGTACACAATGAGTGGGATTAATACATCACACCAATATAAACACTACCTAGGGATATGATTTCATTAATTCACATTCTCATTAAAAAAAAATAATAACAAATGAAATTATAGAATCTATAACTACCTATGGTAAAACATAGTGAAATTATATGAATATAAATTTACATGGGTTCAAAAAGGTGACATAATTTAGGATATATTGACAATTATTTTCATTATTTTATGATTACACATTCTAATTAATATATCTTGATGTATATACTATGTTTTTGGTTTTAGTTAATCATTGGAGCAAGAATGAATCATCCTAATAATGAGTGGGATGTAAAATGAAATGGGAAAACAAATGTTGGTGGATCTAAAATGAAAATCCTTTCTATTATGATCATAAAACTCTTTCAATATGTAAATCATATTATGATTATATATAATTAAATATGGGAAAAATTAACCATTGAGTATTTCATAAGGAAACATCAACCTTCATTCAATGGGTTCTTTGGACCATTAGTATCTAATATGTGGATTAGGACCACTAAAAAATATTATCAATCCTCTAATGCTATGAGAAAGAAAATGTTTTCCTATTAGTGTATCATTTAGTAGGAAACATATATCAACGGTGGAACCTTATTAATAATACAATTCAAGATATTAAAATTGGATCTATGGAATAGTATGAGTTTAAGAGGTAATTTTTAGAAAGTACATTCCACTAAATCATCACATTGAAATGGAAAGTAATTACTTGAAATTAAAAAGAAAGATGATAAATCTATTGGTACCTATGAGGAAAATTTTACAATATATATGTATTTCATGTCTTGTTAAATCATCTACCAGGGATGAAAAATGAAATGGTTATTCAGTAGCCTAAAACAATGTCTCAAAAATTTCATTTTCAATAGGTTAATTCAACACCTCCAAAAAATAATTTTATGCACTCTCAAGGTAGAAATAGATAGGGGAGATTCCCATTATTATCATGGTTTTGATAACAATAGAAACATAGATTTTCAGGCATATTATAATAGTAAAGTACCTAGTGTAAATGAAACAAATATTCCATTATGTTTTAAGTTTGGAAATATGAATGGGTAAAATTTTATCCAAGGGACTGGTAAATGATCAATATGTGTAGAAGATGGCCATTGAGTGAATGAATGTCAATGTAATGTGAAGGGGAAAATTAGTAATGGTGATAAATCTCATAAAAATATTCCACCCACACTCCAATTCAATTTTTATAATGAGTAGAAACATTATAAAAATCAAGGAAATAATATAAGGGTTAATGTCAATAATTGAGGTCAGAACCAATTAATTCAAGATAGAAATTTAATCCTCCTACAATCACAACATCTAAATTAGGTCGCAAAAATGAAGTGGGGAAAGGTATTATTATCATTCACTTTAGAATTGAAAATGTCTTATTTGATTCTATCTCTACACTCTTTTATATTTGATGAACTTTATGGTCTTATCATGCCACCACTTAAACCATTTGATATTAAATTATTGGTGAAAAATTAAAATGGTAAGATGATCAAATCTCAAGTTGATAGCTCTTATACGATATATATTTCTGGGAATGTGATTTCTAAAAATATTATGATTATTCATATAGTTAAATTTGATGATATTTTTGGAATCGATTTTAATATCTTATATACATCCCATATTAATTTTAAAGGAAGGTAATCCATATTTGATATTACAAATCAACATATGATCAGTATTCAGTGTGAGAATGAATATGACCATCCAATTGAAATTACAACCATTATATGGGTCATAGTTCCTATTCATGAGGGTTATTAATCTAAAATGGTTGCAGAGAAACTCAATATTGATTATACACAAATTTTTTGGGAATATGTTCATATATTTCCTAAGTACATGCATAGTATTCCCCAAAATAACAATGTTCAGTTTTCAATAGAACATTTATATAGTGATATGATTATTTCAAATACACCTTATAAAATGGAATTAATTGGGTTGTCTCTATTTAAGATGAAAATGGAATAGAATCTTGATAAGTGGTTCATTCATCCATGTGAGTCACCAAGGGGAGGAATAGTTCTTTTTTAAGAAGAAAGGTGGTTTAATGCATATTTAAATTGATTATTGAGAACATAATAAGATTATAATCAATAACAAGTATCATATTTCCCATATTGATGACATGTTTTATCAACTACATAGAACTAAATAATTTTTGAACATTTACCTTTTTTCTAGATATCATTAATTGAGGGTCATAAAGGAGGACATACCCAAGATGACCTTCTGTGTGAGGTGAGGTCACTATGAATTTATATTGATTCCCTTTGGACTTACCAATTCCCCTCTTATCATTATGGATTTAATGAATATAGTATTTATATATTACCTTGAAAAGATTACAGTAGACTTTATAGTTGAAATTATTATATATTCCAAGAGATTGGAAGAGAATTAAGATCATTTAAGGATTGTGTTTAAGACCTCTAAGAAGGAGAATGTTTACTAAGTATGAATTTTTTTCTAGAAATTTACATTCTCAGTCCATATAATCTCTAAATATGGTATATTATTGGATTGTTTAAAGACATATTTTATTGATAAGTATCCTAGAATAACCATGGTGAAAATAAATTATTTTATAAGGATGGATACACACTATAGACACTTTGTGAGATATTTCTCAAGGCTATCAATTCTAATAATAAAGTTGATAAGGAATGGATAAAAGTTTAATTAAAATATATGAATGTGAGGAAAATTTCGTGGAACTGATGTGAATATTTTTCAGTGCACATATTCTCATACTACACAATAGTAGAGAATGTTTTGTGATCTATAGTGATGCATTGGACAAGGAAAAATGACGTTTCCTTAGTTATAATGAAATGGTGATAGTTTATTCCTTAAAAAAAATGAGAATTCATGAGAATAATTACCCGAATCATGATTTAGTGTTAGAATTAGTAATTGTTTCATTAAAAATAAGGAATAATTTTTTTATTGTGAAATATGGGATATATATATGATCAAATAACATGTAGTGTATATTCAAAAAAATGTTGAATATTTTACAAAGGATATGGTTAGTGTTGATTAAATATTAAAACTCCTTAATACATTAACACCCTCGGATAGGATGATACTCTAAGTTAGAAGTTCAATTCAAGTTTATCCATGATGAGAATTAAAAGAGATCCAGTACTTATGGATTAACTGATGGGGGATCATGAAATCATGAGTAATGGGTGAAATTCATATCACCCTTAGATGAATGATAAACCATACATCTATGTAAAGATTTATGAGGCACATAAAGAATATGTGGAGATTAAAAATTAGTTAGGGGATGTTCCTAAATTAAATTATGATTGTAAATGAAGGAAGATGTTCAAGAAAAATATTATGTTTCATTTCAAAACCAAAATTCAAGGAGTTTTTAGAAGAAGATCAATGTTCACCAGCCTCATTTTCATCCATGGTGTATGAAGATGTATATAGATCTTCAACAACATTTCTATTGGTATAACATGGAAAAAGATATTTCAAATTTTTTAATTTGATGATTTGTGTGCAAAAAACAAAATTTTGAGAGAGAAAATTATAAAGGGATATTACAACCATTTCCCAATATAGAATGTAAATGGAAAAACATAACCATTAATTTTATTATTGAACTCTCCAAAACATATTAAGTGAACAATTATATTTTGGTTATAGTTAATCACCTTGTAATATCAACACTTTTCATTACTATCAGATAATATTACTCTCTTTATTAGTTCACCGGGTTATACATTAATAAAGTTTTATAGTTTCATATTGTACCAAATTATATTGTTTTTTATTGATATTTAAAATTTATATTGATGTTTTATAGAAGTCATAATTATGGTTTCAATATATGACTGATAATTATCACTTAATATCACCCTTAGATAAATTTTTAGTCTGGGTGGACCACTCAAAAAATAGAAGATATATTAAGATCATGTTTTATCGATTTTAGAGGTGGTTTGGGTTAACAACATTCTTTGGTCAATTTTTATTATAATAAAATCTTTCACTCAACCATTAATATGACACCTTATGAATCCCTCTATGGAATGATGTGGAGAAATCCCACATAATGGGATAATGTTAGAGAAATTAATTTATTAGGACCTATTCTAACTGAGGGAATGATAGATATGTTTATATCCATTCATCCATGCATCCAAGAAACATATAGTCAAGGAAAAGATATAATTACAATAGTTGGTGAGATTTAGAGTTTAAAGTTGGTAACATTGTATTTCAATTAATATCTCTATGGAAAAAGGTTAATATTTTTGGAAAAAAGGGGAGATGATCCCAATATATATCAATACTTTTCAAATTATTAATATAATAAGGATGATAACATATCTCTTGGTTCTTTCAATAATCACCCTAAATTCCCTGAAGTGTACCATATGCGAACCAGCCAGTACCTGAGTGGTACGTTCTTCTGTTTGGCATCCAAGAGACCCAGGTTCAAAACCGAGTGGAAGTGAATTTACAAGTAATATAGAAGGTGTTGTAGCAGTACTATTGTAGGTATTGTTTAGTACTTTATTAGCTGGAAATATTCACCAGATTTGGGCCTTCGTGCCATCGGTTTAGGCCTACAGGTCTCAGGGACTTTGGGTCATCAAAGGCCTTCAGGCCTTAGTGCCTTTAGGCCATTATGACCATGGAGTAGCCTAGTTCACATAGAGCAGGCCCTAGAAGAGGATCAATGAAAGGAGTAGAAGTCACTAGAGTATAGCAAACTGGATTGGATGAATGAGAGGGTATGGAAACCACCATCAACACTAGGCACAGTGCATCTTTTCACATGGAAATGCTAGTCGATCAACAATGCAAGGTGTGGATCTAGACGATCCATGATGAAGAAGTTGGGGGGAGGTAGTTCTAGTGGGTTGGGCCTATGGGTAATGTTATGTGAATAGTATTCCTCTAGGCCTTCAGGTCATGTAATTGGAATTAAGGTTTTGTTGGACCTTGTGCCTTGGGCCTGCAGGTCATGTAAGGGTTCCCCTTCAACCCTTAAAATGAGGATTGTCCATAATAAAATAAAAATAAGGCCTTTAGGCCATTCGGGCATGAAGTGTTCCATATATATCTCATATAGAAGTACATGAATGATACTTCCTATGTGATAGAATCATTGGTCATACCACTAAATAATTATCTTCCTTATGAGGAATAATTGGAACAGATTCTATATTAATGAGATAATATTTGGTAGATTAATTTAATTCACCATGTCAATGTCTTGTGGAAAATCCAAAAAATTAAGGAAGCTGCTTCAGAAGTAGGGGATGTGAAGAGGACAATGTTTACTTAGTTGTTTGTATTAAAGTGACTATATTTTGAGATATAATTTACTATAATTTGTGTAGAATATATAAACCTGAGATTTTATGATATAATTGTCTTTAAATAATTTTAATTTCATTGATAGATTGGTTTATATGCAACACCAGTTTTTAGTGAACCACGACATGCTTTTGATATATTATTATGTGATAGTTATCACATAGATATTGGATTGGAGGGTATTAAAAGAAGTAACTAGATTATAAATATTATTTCTTACACATGTTGAAAATCAAATCATTTGTTAAAATTTTTATAGAAATTAAAATAATAGCATCTGAGACTAAAAGAGGTTTTTCTATGAAAAAGATTTTTTTGAGAGACATTTTTTATTCTAAATAAATTAATTTAAATACTATTTTGTAATCATTTTATTAAAATTTTAATATATTATATTCAATTAAAAATTTATAATTCATATAATTTTTTTTACTCTGCATGAAATTGCATTAAATAATTTTTAAAACTGATAATTAATTTTTTTATTTCAATTTTTATGGAATTTTATATACCTATTTTAAATTTAATTTAAATGTTATAAGAAATTGAATTTGAAAAAATGGTTGAAATATTTTTAATAATGATTAAAATATTTAGTGATGGGGTCACTTTCATTGTTTTCATAATGAGTATATAAAAAAGAAAAAATCTTCTACCATAATTAGAGTTAAAACTGGTTAACAGATGGGGTTAAATTAAATGAAAAGTTTAAAAATGCCATATAAACATGTATAAATTTTATTTAATGGATATATTTTTACCTTATCTCATCTTTTAATTATTTTTCATTCATTTCTAAATTCACAATAAAATGACTTCAAATTATTTAATCCTTCTATGTAATTCCATGTGTGTCTCTTCGCTCAATTATACTAGTGCACCTGATCTCCATCATTATTCCAAAAATTTGAAACCTCTATATTTTTTAATCCATTACCAAAATATAACCTAGGATTCTTCCATTCATTATTGATCTCCTGATCTTACCCTAATACCATCCTAACGAGCCTTAAGGTGTAATCCAAAGTATGTCTCTCAATGAAAAGGGAATTGTCTTACCCAAATCCTTAAAATTTTATTTCTTCTGATACATCCTATAAGTATAATATATATCATAATTTAATTACTTCAGTGTCATAAATATACTGAGATATTTTTTTTATTATGGGATATCAATTTTACAACTATTTTATATCTGATGTAAAATAATAACATTACTCATGTAAACGTATAGACTACTATGGCCATGAAGTGAAGCATTTTATTTATAATCACTATATCACTTCAGTGGTATTATAGATAAAATTAATTGATATTTATTTTAATTATAACATAATAATTTTTATTTAATTTTATGATGTTATCAAACTTCATATCTACCCATCTGTTGTAAAATGATAACATCGCCCATGCGTATGTCTGGACTACCAACTCTATGAAATGACGTGATTCATTTTTAATTTAACTTTTATGTGGATGGAAATAATAATTGATATAATTAATATATATTAGTTTATATATAATTATTATTTTGTAATATCTATTTATAATTTAATTTTCTTTCGTTCCATCCATCAAAAATTAGAAACATTACCCATGTGTATATATAGACTATCGCCTATATGAAGTAATGTTATAAATTTCTTAATCCCACCTTATATGAATGGTTATGAAGGTGTATTAATGAATAAATTTGATACTTATTTCATGCCTTATATTATTTATGTGATAAATCAATACCTAGGTGAAAGGACCAAAATAATCAAACTGAAACATGCTTGGAAATCAAAACATTTTTAAACCAAATGAACTTTTGAAAGAAGAATTGTTAATAAAATGATAATAGAACATTATGAATGAAGGATAAATAGTAATATATATATTAATATGGTTCTATAATCGTTTTTAATAAATCAATTTTTACTATATATGATGATTGAACATGTATGAAGATATACAATACTAGATGTAATTGATTTATATTAAAAAAAAAATTCTTTTTGGGATTTGGTATGCTAAATTTCTTATTGAGGGAAAATATATGGATATTATCTTTTAAACACTATCTACTTACTAAAAATATAGTTAATTAAATTAATTATTTAATAAATTTTATTTTTTATTCATCAGGTACATAAAATGACAGTGAAAATATTTTTAAGAAAAGTCTTCCATATTTACTATTTTGAATGTCCATGATCTTCGAAATTATTTTTTGGAATTTTTTACCTATACATGAAATGTTTTAAAAAGTTAATTTTAACTACCTGTGATTATGTCTACAAAGGTTAAAAATATCACTTTCTTAAAGTTTTCCAAATAATTCATTTTTTAGTATTTATAGATCGGTGAAAAATTATTTCTTCAAATATATACAATGTTAATGGATTTTCCCACTATCATGAACTTTATTTTATTAAGATTCTTATACATGTTTCCTTATTTATTTTAAATGATAATTATATTCCCAATATTCTGAGAATTTTCTGTTATAACGTTATCATTTTAAAAGGATAATTTTATCATGTTTTCAAGGAATGGTTTTAATGGTTGTTTAAAGATATATTCATCTATGTCATTATACTTTAAGTATTGATATGATTCACTATGTATTTGATATTATGATACCTTCCAATTTATTAATCTCAATGTCTTTTGTTGGTGATTATTTAAGGATGTTATATGAAACTCCTTTCATTAAAATGGGTTCAATATATTATGATGAAATCTTTATGAAAACTGTTTATTTATCATAGATTATACTATTACAAAATGATGAAATAACATTGAAACCCATTTCCTTTCCATGTTTTATGAAATGATGAATTTTTTTGGTTTTATTTTTGGAACACATATATTTTCTTTTCATTATGTGATAGGTGAGCCTTAAATTATTTATCCCTACAATTCATTGGGTGATTATTTTCATTTGATGGGATAATATATGTTTGAATTGGGAGTGAACCCCGTTCCACAATTGGGTTTAAACTATAATAGTATTGTGAGTGAAATCTGACTAAGGAAATGATGAAATAGGAAGTAAACCAATTCCATTGTGATAGTCTTAGAATTAATCATTATCTAATCAAAAGGTTTTCCATGATTATGATTCTGACATATAATTCAAACCAAATGTTCTAGTTCTTATGCTATCTTATCGTGGATCATAATTGACTTATGAGTATTACTTTATCTTATGAACCATGTTTTATGATCTATGATATATTTTTTATGAAAATTTTATGTTATTATCGTGATATAAAATTATTATTCTTATCAAATTGTTTAATATGTTCACCATTTGATATATCCTATGTTTATAATTACTAATCATTTGAGTTCAACATTTATTAAGTCTCAAATATTTTAACGTTATGGGGAAAGGTTTTAAGTAGGGTATAAAAAATAAGAGAAATATATAAGAATAAAATTTTGGGAGATGTTTAATATTTTTCATGTAATAATATGATTATGAATCATGTCTCCAAATAAAATAATCATTTAAGGTTTTGAGGTGTCTATTATTGTGAAATTTAATGAATATTTCTCTAAAATTATTAAATATTAATGTATATAACCATTTTTTCACCTCCAGGAAAACATCAAAAAATTAATTCCCATGTATTAGAGGTTATATTCACAATAAAATAAATTTATACTATGAATTACTATGTTTACTAAAGGACGATATCCATGTAAGTGGTAAATCCTTTAATAGGTTTCATTAAGGTCTCATTAAACTTCTGAATCTTACAAATATATTGAACCCATAATAATGTAATTGATTTAGTATCATTACTATACTAAAAGTTTTTTATGTTAATATAATAAAAATATTCTACCTTTATCCAATCAAATATTAAAATGAAAACATCACTCTTGTTATGTGCTGACTAATTCATCCATGAATTATATATTTTGTTTTTCATCACTATAATACATTGATAGTTATATGAATTAATTTATTTTATGTATATGATATTAATATGTAAATTGTTTTTTGGTGTTATATTATTATAAAATTATTATTTAAATGATTATTAAGATACTATATTTTCTCCTTAAATATTAATAAAATAATCTATTCATGGATACCATTGTCACAAAAATGATATTGCTTTCACAAAAAGAAAATTAGACATCATAAATCATTGAAACAAAATGATTCCAATACATTCACTAATCTTGGAATTATAAAATTAGTATCAATGTGTGGGGAATGAAATAATCATTATGAAACATAACTATATGAATATCTTCAACTTTGAATTTATCCCCAACCATTTGATATAAATTCCCATCATTAAAAGGAATCATGACCCATGGAACTTCAATTGGAGGTTTAGGTTCATCCCTTTACCAATAGATAATCATAGGTTAATTGATAATATAAAATGTAACTTCCCTTATTTCGAAGATGATATGGGAAATATATAAATAGAGTTAATCCATTCCCAAATTAACCTTAAATTAAAGTATAGGGATAATAATAAGTTTTCCAAGATTCTCATTCCAAAAAACATTTATCAAAGAGGAGCAATAGTCTTAACATGTGATCATTGCGTAATTATGAGTTTTTACTACTAAATCAAAATTTAATCATTAAGGTGTAGTTTTGATAACCTTATAAAATTCATTAAATAAAAAGGAGTTGGTAAATATAGAATCAAATAAGTCATTGTAAGATCTAGAATGGGTGATTAGGGTATCAGTTAGCACTTCATTCTTATTACACTTAATGGAAATCATGATCACCTAGCATTTCCTTTTTTCTATTTTTGTAAGAGGTTATTGATGTTTATTATCTTAATTAATCCTATGATTTGAGCATGGATTAACAAAATGATCATATTACTTGAATTAATTTTTTTGTGTGTGGGTGGTTCATTTTACGGATCATTATTTTCATTCAAATACTCATCCAAACTATTTCTATCACTACAACATTAATTTACTTGATGTACCCCTTTTCCTCTCTTAATGAATTTATTATTCCAAATATAAAATTTTCATTGTGATTTATTCTACAGTTTTAGTATAAAGTAAGACTTATAATTTTTCCCATGGATTTTATTGTTTTAATTTCCGTCGAATTTAATTTTTCTATTACTATCAAAACCATGTGAATTATAAGTGAGACCATTAAAAAGTTTTACCTTGTGATCACATTGATGGATTTATCTATAAATATTAAAATCTCTTATGGATGATTCATTTTAGAGAATTTGTTCCAGTCCACTAATGAATTGATAAATCATACATTCAAGGTCAATGATAAACCATAATCAAACCTCGTATGTCTTGTAATATTATCCTCATAACTACCAATTGATTTATCATCATTTTTCTTAACCCCAAGGAATTTACTCTCAATTATTATATAATGTTTTTACAGAAAAATCGTATGAAAGAATAACCTCCAAAATAATCCCATTCAAAGGAGTTACATTGTTCTTATGGACTTGTATTCTTGATTACTTTACATCATTTATATATATCACATTCCAAATAATAAATAAATGTAATAACTTTTTCATCCTATGAGTGATAGAAAATGGTAAATATCATTTCAATTGAACTAGTATATTTATCAATAATTAGTGGATCATTAGAAGCACTGAAATAAGGTGGATGTTTCCTAATATATCATTCAAAATTGCATTAGTCCCTCCATTGATTAGTTATTAGATCATTAAGATCCATTAATTTAGAGAGCTGTCTGAGAATAAAAACAATATTGTTTTCTTACATATGCCATGTTAGACAATTTCAAATTTTATTTTCTATAAATTTCATCTTTAAATATGTTCATTATGTTTCCAACCATTAACTAAAACAATAATTCAATGTTTAAGAATCAATATACAATAATCATAGAGAGAAATCATATAAAAATTAAAATCATTCATGAGAGGTCCTAAACTCTAACTCCTACTTATATATATGTAACAATTTTAGGTTCACTATATATCAAATTAAAATAAATGGTTGTAATAGTTTTTTCTTATATATTCATCATAATGGTTCAAAATGATATTTTATATTAAAAAAATAACACCCCATAGGATTCTATAGACATACTTTCAGTCTTAATCCCACTGATTATGCACTGAGTGGGGGATATAGTTGATACTCAATCATAATTTCTATGGTTTTTACCTTTAGGTGAATATATAACAAAATTGAATTAAAGTTCTAGAAAATATAAATATATTAAATTTCTGGTAAACCAAAAAATCTCTATGTTACCATAAAAATAGAATGTTATCATATAATTGGACTTATCCATGGGGTTTTTGGAAAATATTTTTAATCATATTCACCAAAAATTACAAAACCTATATATGATACCTAATTAAGTGGCCCATGAATTTCATAAATACATATTACATCATTTAAGAAGAATATTCAATACCTCTCATAATTATACACATCCAAAATCTAAAATTGTTTATAATATATGGATACTGGATAAATAATAAACCTAATTATGATCAATCTTAAACATGTACCATCATGTTCTTCACACATTGTAATCTTCCCAAACATATCATACATAATACCTTTCTTAAAATAAATTCCAAAATGAAACAATAAAAATGGTTAGATCAGATGATCAGTAAGGTTAAAAAATGGAGATACCAATTCATAATCGTAAGAGTGTATAATATAAGCTTAATGTTATGAAAAAAGTGTGACAAATTTAAAAACAATCCCAATAATTCCATCATCAAAATCATGAGTTAATACATAAATATTTTGAATTTCATAAGAAATGAATCATAAGGAAATTATGATCTATGGGAACATAACATTGGAATAAGAGAATTTCAAGAGAGATTAGAAAAATATATGGCATAATTATAATTATATGTCTCATATTTCAAGGGCATTCACCAAGATATTCTTTATATAATAGGTTTGTAAAAACCACTCATGTACCATCATTGGGATTGAGTTAACCACCTATGTAACCAAATTGGGGTGGGGTTAAGTTCATTTATACCATTTGAAATAATAAAAAAATAATCATTACCTAATTAATATAGGGATATAAGATACCCACCATTCATATAATAATAATACATAAATATGAATTCCACAAGATTATCAAAACATTTTTACTTTCATCACTAAAAATCTAATGGAAATGAAATGTGATTCATCATGATTTAATCATCTTAATCTTTAGCTATACATAGATTTAATATGTATGTAATAATTAAATATTATCCATAATGAATTATAAAAATACTTAAAGGATGTATATATAGATAACAAATTCTCTTCTATAAGATCATCTAAAACATTTCTTAGAATAACATAAAAACAACCTTCTTCTTATAATAATATTTTAACAATAATTTCAATATTTTTTTGAAAAATATTTTAATTGAAAATAAAAATGGAATATAATAAAGTAATCCTCAATGAAAATATTAGTTATGATGGAATGAATTTTTTTTTCACGATAAACACTTGAATAATGATTCCTATCTCATTTTTGGTAAAACTTAAAAAGTTACTCATTTAAATAATGAGTAGAATATTTCCTTTAAACCATTGAAACATACATAAAGTATATCATAAAATAAATTTTAATCATTATTAGATACATTAACAAAATTTATTTATTTATTGATGATGGACATGCACTATATAGATCAATAACCAAAGATGAAAGATAATATCAATTTTAATTAAAAACATTATTTAAGTCTTTATTGATACTGAAAAGAGGAAAATGAAATGGAAACATGAAAAAACTATAAAAACCTAAGTATAAGAAGATATATTGGATTTTACAAGGATAAAATTATTTTCCTAAATGTAAATTCAATTCTAAATAATATCGATTAATATTTTACTGAAAGACAAATCCATTACATACTGTTTGAATTAAATCATAAGTGTCTCTATCCTCCAGTATAATATATTTATATTTTTTATAATTCAAAATGAGTAACATTTTCCAAATTATAATATCATGTATGATTTATTTAAAACATCTTATCTCATTTTTATTAACAACTCTATGTTAACATTATCTTTATGGGTGCTAATTATTCCATTGTTCATATATGTTTCAATTTGGAAACTTTGGTCCTTGATTATTGGTAATGGTTTAATTATCTATAGAATAATAAAAATTTAATAAATATCATATATATATTCTCTATATATAGTTTTATAATATTCTATAAAATGTGGAGATTGAAAAATGAAGTACACTGTACATAGAGATGACAATCTGTACATATACATGAATAAAGTTCTTATTTTAGAACGAAGAGAATAAATGAAAGGTAATTAATATTTAAATATTAAACAATCATAATTATATCATAAATATATTATATTTACATTAAATTTATCATTAAATTTATCCATTTTAGGTGGTGATGGAAAATGATAAACACTTCTTTGTGGAGATGAGAGTCCATGAGTATGCATGATCAACACTTTCTTTTCACATTTACTATAAAAAAAGTGGATAAAAGATGTTAAATAATCATAATTAAATATTATTATAATTAATATTATGAATTTATTATGTTATTATGGATAAAAAGGATATAGATAATGTTTTGGATGAAATAAATTTGTAAAGTGCCAGTTAGGACAATTTCCTCTTCTTTTAGAGACATCCTTTGGATTACACCTTAGACCTTATTAGAATAGTCTTAGGATAATAAAAGAAACACTAGGATGAAGTCATTAATTATATGAATGTATTATTTTATGTATCTGTTTATCTAGTGGGATAATTTTTTTTGAATAAAAGAGGATAATAAGTTTCCTTTTATATGTTTGTGGAGTGGCACACTTGTAATTATTAATAATACTAAAATTTAATAAACTCAATATCCATGGAAAGTAGATCCTAATTAACTATTTTTTAAATTTTAGATTTTCTGGGATCTAAATCCAACTAACCAATTGTATTAAATGGGATTTTATAATATTTTAAACTATATATCTTTAGTTTAACCCCTCATTGACCCCTTTTAACCTTTACCGAAGTAATGATTGTTTTACAATATAGATCGTCATTATGAACAAACCTAAAAGTGAACAGATTAAAAAGTTTGGGAACTATAATTAAAAAATATATAAATCTTTTTCAAAAAAATTAAATTTAATTATTTCTAATAAATTATTTTTAATATAAAATAGAAAAAAATGAAAACAATTTTTAGGAAAATGTATTTTAAGCATAAAACTATATTTATTCTCATTAATTTCCTATTAAATACATTTATATTAGTTTTTAAAAAATACATAATAAATAAACTATAAGTTTAATTAAAATACTTCATATATAGTGATTAATTTAAATTATTATGATAAAAACATATTGTACACATCAAAATAGTTTTTTTTATAAATACACTCTTTTAATGTTAAAATGATTTTATGTTTATTTTTAACCAATTTATAACCACTGAAATAATTTTATATAAGTATATAAAATATTTTTTATAATATTTAAAAAATGAAATTATTCTTTGATACAATAAAGTAACCTTTAAAAAAATCATAGTTGATAAAAATAATATATATTATCAAAATATTTCAAAAAAATTATTTCTTATCAATATTATTTCAATAGTGAAGTAGAAATTATTTTCCATAATTATATTTAATTTAAATTTCATAAAATGTACTAAATTTTTTTATATAAAAACAATATTGATAAAATCTATGTGTTACATGAATTTTAAACTATCAGATACTTGAAATTTAATTAAAGTTAAATAGATCATAAAATCTTGGGGCGTTACATTATACACCCTTATAATTATTTCACCAATATGTTTTTTTACACTAAAATAAAAAACGTATTATATTATTACCTCATCACATCCATGAGTTCCCACATAATTTCCTAAAATTTATGATTTGATAACAAAACATTTACTAGGTGAGGGGTCTTGTTTCATAGAACTTTCCTCCTATAATCAATAATCTCTATTGGTTGTTACCTAAAAAAGAAATAATTCTATATTAGTATAACCTATGAGTTCAGTACATGTGATGGATTATGTTTCTACATCATTAAAATATATACATGGAACACATAATGAACTTCCGAGAGAATCAATGGAAATTTCAATTGATAAGAAACTATATTGCTCCATTCAATATTATTTAAAGGGCCGATGTATCTAGGGTTCATCATTTTCATTATTCTAAATCTTATAAACATATTCCCTATATATTTCTATATTAACACCTTATCACCAACATTGAACTCCAAATCCCACTAATGATTATTTTCATATCTTTTCTATAAACTCTAAGATACATTGATGTGATATTGAATGGATCCAACATTCTCTGCAATTTCCTATGATATATAAGGTCCCAATAGATTTATTTCTCTAATATCATCCCAGAACATTGGATTTCATCACATCATACTACAGTGGGATTCATAAGGATCCTTCTAAATACTTATGATAAATTTTTTATTAATAGAATTATCCACTAGATGTAGGTATTGATCCCAAATTCCTTTTAAATCCATAGAACATGGTCTCAGCATATCCTCTAGGGTTTGAATAGTCCTCTCAAATGGTATACCTATATGAGGATGATATGAAATAGTTGAAAACAACTCTATATCTAGGGGTTTTAAAATATTTATCTATATCATTAATGTAATCTTCAAATATTGATAAAATAAAATAGAAATTGTTACTCCATGAAATATTATTTCTTCTTTATTGTACATACCAAAAATTTTATCAATAAATAAATGTAATCTGATGTAAACAAAATTTGAAGATTTTGTATGGTAATCAACTTGATCCCAAATAAAACTTTTATTTTTAGATGTTCTTAGAGAGTTCGGTGAAGAGATGCACACTGTTGTTTTTCCATTTTCATTCTAGCATGGTTAATGGTAGGAACATCCACTTACAATTTTGTCTCTCATCCTTAACTTGTTAACAAACCAACAATATAGATATATAATATGTAATATCTCTATTAAGTATTTCCTTCTATATATACTTTTTCATATCACTATATATATTCATATATCTAGGATGAATTTATAAAGATTAACTATAATATTTCTCTTATAGCACCCTCATTAAATCAAGTATTGATGGGACACATTAAAAATTACTGAACCATATCATATGATCATAATTAGGATCAAACTTAGGAACATTCTTATCCTTTTTATACAGTTCCATGTCTTCTTTCTAGACTTTTTTTAATCCTTATAGGAATTAATGTTTGAACATTCATATGAGAAATAAATGATATGATCCTTTTTCTAATGATTTTAATATTCATCTATTAAAAATTCATAAGCAATTTATCTCATTCAATCCTCATAAAGGGAAATATATTTTTTCTCCTTCAACCTCAATGAAATCACCACCTTGTTCACCATCCTATGGTGGTAGTGTATTAATAAGTCACAATATATAATATATTCCAACCATATCCTTTTATTCACATTCAAATTTTTATAGATGAATATATACTCCAATATTTTTTCTTAGTATATATATCACATTCATCAGAAAATAGATAATTATTATATATCATCTATGAAAAAATCATTGTAGATTACCATAAATAATTATTTGGGTAATTTTTATCATGAACCTACTATTGGTATGAGGAAAAATCTATATCTATATTATTTTTTATAAGAACAGATATCAGTCCCTTATCTAATCCATCATTGTAAATCACCAAACAATCTCCACTTTAGAGAAGTGTGAGCCCAATCACACTGAACAACTATCTCTTCGGTTTTGTGAACATTTTTCACATTCATCTATCCAAAGTTACTTGAATCCTTTATGAGTTAACATGGTGAGTGTATTGGATATCCAAGTGAAATTATTCACAAATATCGTATAATATCTATCTAATATAAGAAAACTATGGATATATATCACTATGGTTTGTTTGGGCCAATCTTTAATAACATTACTCTTAGAAGGATCCACTAATATACCCGTTCATGAGATCAGAAGAAAAAATAATTGTATTTTTTATCCAGAATTCACATTTTATTCATTTTTAATGTTATTTCTCTTTCCTAATGGTCTATAAAACAATCTCAAGAGATCTTCATGATCTTCCTTCATCATTGAGTTTATTAGAATATTGTATATAAAAACTACCAAAAATTGATCGAGGTAATCACTAAAGACTATATTCATGAGATATATTATAATACTGTGGAATTAGAAAGAAAAAATGGAAACACAATAAATTCTTATTATTCATACCTTGTATAGAATGATGTATTTTGTATATCCTATATTTTAATCCTCATCAAATGATATCCATATCAAATATCAGTATTTTAATAATATTTATTTCCTCATAATTGATGAAACTAATAATTGATACGGAGTATATGATAATTTTTTATGATAATTAACTTTTTATGTTGTCAAAAATCAATTTACAGATCAATTATGCCAAATTTCTTCATAAAAAATAACCATTGTTTCCCAGGGTGACGTAATTTTCCAGATAAATCATATATGCATATTCTAATATATTTTATTATTGAATTCATATAACAAGATTAGGTACATTCTATAAGGAATAATTTAAATGGATATATCTGAATATATGAGTTCTACCAACTCCATGATTCAAAAAAGGCTAGGAAACTATTTTTTAATGAAATCAACAAAATCAACCTCGATAGGAATCTCTCTAGTCTTCAGGGATCTCCCAAGAGAGGGAGGGGAGGCCCCTAGGGAGTCAGAGCTGGGGGATGGGTGCGTGTATCTCTAGGGGAGGATCTGTGGGTTATGGATGAAATTATCATATCCTTCCATAACCACTACCATGTGGCCCACATTAGGCTCAGGGATCAGACAGTCAGGGTCGCGGGTTTCTATAGGCTATTAAGGCGTATTAATGAGTGTAACCTGAGATGATTGGTGGTATGATATATTTTTATTTTAATCTTGATTATGTATTGGTAGACACAAATGCAAGTCATTCCTTAATCTCTTTACTCCTGGTGTGACAAAAGTAGCTCACAGTTGAGGCTTTAGCCCATTATCTTTTCCCTATGGTTCATACTGGGAATCCTTCATCAATGTATTTCTTCATCTAGTAATTAGAGATATACCTTTTTGGTGAGAGGTTCTTGTGGGACCTTTTGGTCATCATGATGGAACCTAATAATGAAATATTTGGTATGTTTTGGTTACCCATTGTCTGACCCCATATTTATTATCACTGAAGATGATTCAAATTCCTTCTCATTGATGGGATGAGATTCTCAGTAATGGGTGAGAGATATTTCATGGAAAGGTGAGTAGGTTTTACTAGAAATAGGTTGTAACCCAATAACCATTAGTTAATGAGTGTATCCCTTAGTGTAGAATGATGATTATGTATCCGGATTCCTTCACACTTGGAAGATTTTATGGACGTCTTACTGAAGGAAATTTTGGAATACCTCCAAGATGTATAGGGTGTTTTGTATCGACTTGCATCTTGGGACTACTCCTATATATTATTTTATATATCGGATGGACCCTACCAAACACCTGGAGATGTGGTTTTAGTTTTAGGACCATCAAGAGAATGTTTTTATCAGACCCTGCATGACCCCTCAGGTTGCTCTTATGTTGTTTGTGAAAAAGTTAGATGTGAGCTTACTCTATTCAATGGATTATAGTGGCCTGAACTAGGTACTAATAAAGAAAAAGTACCCATTACCAAGGATTTATGGCCTCTTTTATTAGTTGTGAGGTGCAAGATGGTTATAAATGATTGATCTCTAGAATGACTACCACCTGTTCAGAGCTTGTGAGGCCGATATTCAGAAGCTAGCACTCTGATGTATCTATTGACAATATGAGTTCTTACTGATACCCTTCAGTGTGAAAAATTACAACAACATGTTTATGTATTTGATGAACCAGATCCTTCAGTCATACTAGAACCATTTTTGTGGTTATCTTAAATGAATACATACTCAAATACCTTTCATCAGAGGAGGAGCACACAAAGAAATTCATGATGGTTCAAGATTTTCTTCGAGAAAACCAGCTTTATGTTAAGCTCTTGAAGGTTCAATTATTTATTCACATGGTTCACTTTATGGGGTATATCATTTATGATAATGGTTTATCTGTGGACCTAGTAAATATCGATGTAGATTATTCTAGAGATCCACCTAAGAGGACATCATATTTTCAGTTTTTTATTACATTATTGGGGTAATACATAGGTTTCATGATAGAATTCTATAGTATTGAAGACCCTACTGCCAACATGACATGGAAAGGGTTATCTTTAACCTAGATTAATCATTTCTAGAGATCCATATATGGGTTATGCATAGGGATTATGAGTGATCATGTTATGAGAATATCAGAGGAGGGTGTAGAGTTTGTTGTGTATCATTATGCCTTAAGAGATATGATCGGATGCATGATCATGTAGTGGAAGAAAGTTATTGCATATTTGTTGAGGCATTTGAGATCCTGGATGAAAAACTACATAAATCAAGGACAAGAGATAGAAATTGTAGCCTTTTCTTTGAAGATGTGCATGCACTATATTCAGGGATATCACTTCATGGATTACTCACACCATTAAAGTATTAGGTATGTATTTACAAAGAGATATTGGAAGATTAGAGAGTGTATCTTGTTGTATTTATTATATTGAAATGAATTTTATATACTCTTCACTCAAGGTAAGGTAAATATGGTGTCATATTGCCTTAATAAAAATCCCACACTCATATGGTGCAGGAGGTGTCTGAACAGTCATCTTACTTGTACTTGAACCTTGTTAAGATGGTGGGTGTATCTTTTCCTTATTAGATGGTGTTTAATCCTCTGCTCCATCAGTGTGTGAGAGAGTTCAAATTGAGAGACATCGACTATGAGGTCTTACATGACAATATATCCTCACGAGTTTCACTTGATGGATTTTATGAAGGAGAAAATCATGCCATCCTTTTCCAAAGATGGACGGTTTTACCTATCCCGATGCGAGAAGAGGTTATGAGAGTTCTCCTAACATATCATTTGGATGTATATCCTAGTATTGTTAACATTTATAGATACTATCACTACAGGTTTTGGTGGTCCGGCATGTGACAAAGCATGGATGAGTTTATCTCTCTATGCCTCACATGGATTCTGGTGAAGGCTATGCCCCATGTTCTGGAAGATTTTTTGTATCCCATTGAGATCATGGAGTGGAAATGGGATTGTATTCCCATTGAAATCTTGACTGGTATTCCATGTATAGATAGATTACATTACACTATTTTGGTGATGGTTGAACAAATCACGATGTCAGCGCACTTCCTTTATATCTGGGAGCTGTGATCGGCAGAGAGATTGGGGTAGTTGTTCATATGGGAGATCATATACCCTTGTGGGGTTATTTCAACTATTATCTCAAACTGTGATGCATAGTTCACATCAACGTTGTGGATTTTCCTATATGATACATTCAAGACCTTCATGAGGATGAGTATAGACTTCCACCTCCAGAATGATGGGAAAACTGAGTGTATTATCTACGTGTTGGAGGATAAGCTGAGGGATTTCATTTTGGACATTTTACAGAGATGTGGGGATCAATTTTATTTGGTATATTTTTTCATATAACATTACATACCACTATACTATTGGCATAGAAACTTTTGAGGTCCATTCTAGGAGACCCTATAGGTCTCCCTTATGAATGAAAAATATAGATAGCTTTTGTGAGTCCATATATGGTGTATGAGATAATGAAGAAGTCTTAGATTATATGTGAGTGGATATGGATATCCCATAGTAGGAAGAAATATTAAATAGATTGACATTGTATTCCCTTGGAGTTCAAGTAGGGATACCATGTTTTCTTGAGATTTGCCCCAATGAAAATGATTTTGAAGATTCAGTTGGGGTGGTAAGCTATCCCTCAGGTTCACAGGGTAATTAGACATCATGTAGAGGGTTTAAGAGGTTTATTACCACCTCTACCTCTTCCCCATATTCTAAGAGGGTGTGTGAATTCTTCCACTTATCACATCAGAGATGATACATGCATGACCCCATTCATGTTATTATCTCAGGAAATATGGACATTGAGGGTGGGGATACTTTTTTCTGAGCACCCAATAGTGATCATGGATTGGAAGGAGTGGACACATCATTGATAGAGCATTCCTTTGGTATATGTGTAGTATAAGTACGTTAGCATACATGAGTGCTCCTTGGTGTTGGAGAGACAGATGTGGGCTCAGAATCTCGAGGATTTTTTTTAGTTTTTTATTTTCAAGGATGAAAATATTATAATAATGAATGGTATATAGATACCCTATTTTTTCCTTTGTAAGAAATTAATTTTTTTTAGATATATTTTCGGAGACATGCGTTGATTTGAAGTGTGATTCTGAGCTCCGGTGTAACAAAATATAATTTCATAAAAATATTAAAAATATTTTATATTATGTACGAAATTTTTATTTCTAAAAATTGGATAAATATTTAATGGAATATTAGATTAGAAACACAACTAGAAATATGTCTTATAATAGCGCTAAAAACCGCCTTTAACAATGATAAAAAAGCGTTGTTAATCTTAGCAAAGATAAAGGGGGGTCCCCTTTATCAGCGCTAAAAAAGTGCTGATAAAGGTGCCCCTTTATCAGCGCTATTTGAAGCATTGATAAATGTATAATATATCAGTGATAAAAATAGCACTGATAAAAACTACCTTTATCAATGCTATTTTGAGCGCTGATAAACACTACCTTTATCAGCGCTCAAAATAGCGCTGATATATTATCCATTTATCAGTTCTTAACTAGTGATAATAAATGCCAAAGATCCTGTGCAAAACCATAACCTGCATAGAACCTACCCAGCACCTGCACACATTACAACACCTGCACAGAGCACAAACAACACCTGCACACAACACAAACAATACCCACACACAAAGCACAGAAGAACAAAAATTATACATACATTTACATGAAATCATGAATACAAAACAACACACTGCTATATACATTTCAGACAATGTTAAATTTGGTTATAATTATATTTATCCAACAAACAGTTAAAAAAATGATGTTCCATCCTTTTTGCATTCATCCGCTCTAAAAAATTGTCATCCATGGCGTCGGTTTCCAAACAAATCATTCGAACTGAGGAAAAATATTTCACCTACATAATAAAACAAATAATATGTTAGTAATACATTAATGAAATAAAGAATTGGGTTTCTAAATGGAATTATACTAGTGAGGAACAAAAAATAAAATAACCAATTAACAAAGAGACACAATAAAAGAATATTGATTCATGAATGAGTTTTCAAAGATGGATTATCAAACTAAATTTGAAAAAATGAAGAATAATTATGATAGTACCAAAAACCAAACTCAAGTCCAAATGATATTTTTTCTGATCACATTTATTTACCATTTCATGTTAGTATAAGTTTAAAATTCTATTTTATATGCACCTTAATTATTTAGAAAATAAAATAAACCCAAATTCATTAGTTTTTCATAAAATAATAAAAAAAAAATTATTTTAGGTGAATTATATTATGTAAATACACAAGATGAGAATCTACTCATGTGATATGACCTCGGTCAACCTCTTTGCTACATTAGGTAAAAAAATTATTTTTCCATGACCTACGATAGGCGTGCATCATGGAATTTGATACTATAAAACAAAAAGAACATTTTTAATTCCTTGGAACATAGGAAAATGGATGGGATAAATCATGTCTTCAAATTCCTCAATCAGAGAATAGAGACTGACTGGAATAGAATGACCATTAGTAATGGTGGAAAACTAATTCCCTACCTAGTCAATGAATACTGATGGGAGTAGGATTTCTGTTACCACACTCATTTCAGAGACAACACATGGGGTTTAGGTGGACATTTCTACAAGGTCCAAAACATACTTTAGGGATTAATCCATAGGCTCAGTGGAAAAATATTCTATTCACCATAAAATCCTAAATGGTTTATTCCGATCAGTAAATAACTGCCAATAATTTTCATGTCTAAGATATAACTAAGAGCATTAATCAACACACGGTTGAGGGGATCCAAGAGAAGTATCCGAAATCAAGGAATTTGTTTATTCAGAAATAAAAAGGCATGGAGTAGGTTGAGTGGAAGAAGGGTGTTCAAAATATTTTGTAAAATTCCATAAATATACCATCATGTGTCACACATTCTATTTGGGTAGGAGGAGTAAACCCTAAATGGAAGGAAGGTTCATTTAAAACTCACAAGGAATGGGGTTTTAACTCAAGATATAAAAGGGGAATCTTGATTATTGATTATGATCATCTGTGAGTTACCTATCTGAGAAGTTTATGGTTATGAAGGCTATAATATGAACCATATAGTTTAAAGGTCATGTGTCTACGACCTAATGTTACATAGTTAAATGTTATTCATTAAGGAATTAATCCTTAACCTATAACATGAAATTTAATGTCATACTGTGGGATGTTAGAATATTTAGTTTAGATTCATGTTGTCAGAACATTTATGTATTGAATCTTAGGGTCATATGACTAGGACCAATGGTGAGAGAGGGATATATTCTCCATATATTAATAAAATATCAATGTGAATAGAGATCTTAGGGGTCAAATTCTAGCAAATTCAGTCTCAACGAAGAGGAATAATTTTTTATTGTACCTAATATAGAGGGTCTAGGACTCACTATATATCCAATTAAATTTGGAATTAAACTATAAATAGTTCTTAAAGGGGTGTGGTTAAAGATCGATGCCCAATAGAGGTCCTCTTAGGTGATGGATAGATCATCGTGTAGTTTTCTGTCATGTGATAGGATCATGAACTGTGTAATTTAATATATTATGGAAATGATTTTTGACATACACTTTAAGGTATTATGGTAAATATGGGGCACCACACAATTTAACATCTTGTGAAAAAGATTTCTTTCTACATTTTAATATCATGGAACTTGGACAAGTGATCAGTAGCATAAATTCATGCATATCAAACTATGGTTTCATTCAGGTTTGGGTAGTATAACTAAGGCCTTGGTGTCTTGAATTTTAGGTTCATATAACTAGAACTAGTGGAAACATAACTCATCAATCATGGTGATCATTTAGTGAAGTGACAGCGAATCATATGCATGTGGCATGTATCTGAGGATTCTATAACCCAATTAGTCCATCCATAATCTACTCTCTTCAGGATCCAATATTTTAAGATGTTTAATTCCTTAATTATATGTCCCATAATTCTATGGTAGGGAAAATAATTTGGAAGATCATTAATTATTTACTCCTTAGGTCTCTGGATCTCCGGAAGATTAAGAATGTGACACTCAAATAAATAAGTGAAGTATGTGGAAACAAGCTCACTCTAAAAGGAATATACCTTTTTGTGCCTTTCATTGAGTAAGTTATAGTCCCTGAATTTTTATATACTATATGTGTTCTTGTAAGGGTGTCCACATGGATGAACCATAAGCATAGGTATCATTGGATTCAATATACCATCATCTATCTATTTATGAATCCAATCATTGAATACAAATCACCTCTTGATTTAATGTCCTAAAAATTGATGGTAGCAGTAGTATTTTTGATGTTGTCACATATTTTTATCTCTCGGTTACTTAATCTATGAGAGATCACTCAAATAGTTTTTTGTGACATTGAAAAAATACTCATGAAATTTATTTGGTTGGAGGAAATACACGTTCCTTTTTCCATATTCAAGAGATGGACAAAAAAATTGTTTCTTTGTTCTATAAAAAAATGACTATGTTGGTATGAACATGTTTCTGAATTTGAAATTTGGTAGGAAATAACCTGATCTCAATCATTTTAGGGTTAGAAGCTGAAGAATTAGAGGTTCCATATATAGATGTGGTCACCCCTATATTGGGGAATGTTGACTTTCCTGGAAGCTCTTTGGAAACTACTAAGTTTGAATAACATACAGAATTCACCTGATGATGAGGTGGAAAATGTTTAAATTCCCCCATCATAGTAGGCTGGGGGAATTCAAAATATAAAAATCCCCCCATTTCTGTGGGAAGGGGTGAGGTGGAACTAGGTTTAGAATTCACCCGATGAGGGGGGTGAAACTTTTGATGATATCCCCAGCCCTATTGGATGGGGTAATTTAATTCAAGGAGTTCCATTTTAAGAGGATGCCAATGTTACTTAAAGAAAATATTTATTATGAATATTTATAATTACTTCATGAAGATCCTAATTTTCATTCTTCAACTGAGTGATCTATTATTTAAAAAAATATGTATCTATTATCCTCAAAGGGAAAAAATACAACAGTATTTTCTAAATCCCGTTTTCAATGGTAGGATGGGTGGATGATGATGGGAGTCACAATCCAGAACCTGAATATTGGATCTTATATTTATATTGGGAATATATTCCATAAACCTTGCATTCAAAATCATAAACATGGTTAATAAAACCTTCTATATTGGTATAAATAGTATCATTGAGCCCTTCTATAACAATTCTTAGAGTAGAGGGTGAGAAAAACCTATTAGGGATTAGAATATTGAAGGAATTTATTATCATACTCATCTATAGAGTGCTCATCAGAACTAGTGGGAACATCTTTAGACCCAGATGATACCATATTTATAGATATATGGGTGAACTAGTTCTCTTATTTAGTAGAATATCCTATTTTTAAGGATGTTTTATATAAGCTTGTCTGTTTGGATTGGGTATATTGGACCATTTTGTGGGTCATCTCCCATAATACCATTTTTTGGGATGGTTATCATGATACTGTTATGGTGGGATAGTTCCCCTAACCACTATTTGTCCTCATTTGGGAGAATGGATAAAACAAATGATACATATTACATGGAATTTTCCATTGTAATTTGACCCCTAACCATTCTGTACATTGTGCTATAGCTAAAAAATCTAAAAAATCACCATAGTACTTCAATGGAAACCCATGTTTAACTTGGTCACATGTATTCATCATTGTCAAAGGGATTCTAAATGAAATGGAAACCCATGTTTAACTTAGTCACTTATTCGGACGCCACTAAGGGAAAAACAGGAGGGAAAATAAGCGAAGGTGTACCCCAGTGAGGGGGTCACCATGGTTTACCATTGGTTGGGAGTTAACCTCATGGAGGCTTCTTACATACCCTATTTATAATACAAGGATCAAAACCCATATATTTAAAAGAGGTATGGTGTGGGTATTACCCATGGTTAGCTTCCCTTCACACTAGGAATACTCTTGGTTGGATGAGTATGGGTTTTGTGGGGCTTATGCATTGTCAGATTCCCAGGTTCTTCCAAGAGTAGCAATGGGATGAATGGGAAATACGAGCTAAGATGGGCCCTGTGAATGGCGTGATCCTTGTAAAGTGGTATGAGGCACAAAAAACATGTCGACCTGTCTGTAAACATTATTTATGGTGGCCATGGGGCTCATCAGACTCTCTATACCTTCCATACGCACTGCACACCATCATGCCTTACTTCAATATTGAGTTGTTCAAATATCAATAATATGAATCCGAGAATAGAAATCATTGGGAAATAAATTAAGATTTCAATACATCAAAGCATTCTCAATTAATTAAATAAGTTTGGAGGATAATCAATGATCATATATAGATAACATAAGTTGTAGGAATTCAACTTTATCCTATTTATGTACAATCTTCCATCAGGTATGTTGCCCATTAGTTTCTAAACACATGTATATCATCTTTTGAATATGAGTTTTTGAGACAGTCAAGGTATTACTAAAAAATATAAATACAAAAAGGATTAATAAATATTTTAAATGAAATCGTAATTATTTTCGAAAATACCTCATCAGGGATGATAGTTTGTTGATGTAATACGATCTCTTTCATAAATTTACAAACATAATAACCACAGTCCTTTTCGTTTGTTTGTTTTGGACACTGTAGAAACATCGACAACAATAAGTAATTTGTTTTGATATGTGTTTGGATAATGCAATGTTATTATATATACCCGGATAAATTTAGAGTTCTAGATCTTATAGGCTTGCTCATCCTTATGCCCTGGATTCATTACATGCATTAGATGATATTGATGCACTGCCCTATCATAACAGAATCCTCATTAAAATATAACATAAATTATATAACTAGATGTTTAGTTTTAAAATGTTGGATCTAGTGTATTACAAATTAAAAAACACCATCATGCATGGTCGGTTTGTTGGATATCCATGTGTTGAATCCAGAAAATAAATCTTTGGAGTATCCAAATTGACTACAATCAGCATCCAATGGTCCCTAAAAATACAAAAATGAATAATAAAGAAAGAAATGAAAATATAGTCGATATGATTAAATTGTAGAGTTTTACCCCTGCATCGTTGGTATTAACTAGAGTCCGTCATCCATAATTTTGTTTTCAAACGATTTGAGCAGGGATGAAATTATTGCAGCCTCTTTATCAGAATCTATTTCGTCTTTTGAAGTGGTGGTGTGAGGATTAACATGTCCAAATTTTTGTTCATGTGGAAATACCTTCAATTGTTTTTCATATATACATCTGCGAAAAATATAAAATGTATTTAGTCATAATTATTAGAGTATATCAGCTTTTGTAAAATCAAATCATGAAAACTTACCTCATGTATACATTTACAACTGAGGCGCCTAGCCATTCATACTTGAGGAGTTCATTTACATTTTCATCACTAATGAAATATGATGTTTCCTCTCCATACATATCTTTTTTGAAATCAACTATGTGAGTATTTCCATCTTTCAACTTTGTATCCACATGAGCCTGCAATGATATTAACTGTGGATATAGAACGGGCAGGGTGAAGGTGCTCTCAGTAGACCGTTTCAATCGTTTGGTTGATCCTTGAGATAGTTTTGAGCTGATATTTTGTTTCACCCCACAATATTTGTCATTCCATAATAACATTCATCGGTTCAGACCTTTTTTCATTAAATGTTAAAGGTCCAGCTTGAAAAATAAATTGTAAATGGATACCTTTTTGTTAACATGTTTTTTTACAAGAACTGTCGGCCATGCGATGAATGTTCCAACAGCTTGTTCAACCATATAAATGTCGTTATCATCATTTGTAATAGGTAACTTGGCAGTCGGCTCATTAGCTACGTTAATTGACACTCTAAGTTGATCTTTTGTAAGCTTTATATTGTATAGCATGTCGTTTTGCGTATTGAACACCGTAGCCCTCGCTACAAGGTGATAGGTGGGAGTTGATAAATATAAATCACAGTCATTTTCACCCTATGGAATATTAGTACAGGAAAGGTATCAGTGTCTATGTAAATCACATTTCAAATAAAAAATTATTAAAACATTGATTACCTCATCTAAGTCAGGTTTTTTAGGGGAATGGCTCGCCTCAAAGATGGTGGGGTGTGGGGTGGGATCGTCACGCATAGGTTGTTGTTGATTTGTTTCTTCTCTTTGCCTCTCCCCCACAAATTTTTCTATCATCTCTCTCTGGTATTGTAATTATTCTTGAAAAAATAGATAACTGTTCTTGCAGCTTTTCCATTTTTTCATTTTTATCCTCTGCTTGTTTTTGTTTTTGAAAATCTGTTCGAGGTGTCACCCCAAAACCCACACCTCTGACGCGGGCATACTTTTCTGGCTTCTTCAAGGCTTCTGAAAGTATGTATGCATCTGGTGTGGTTGTTGTTGATTCTTGTGACTACGTCAGATAGAAAATATTCAGAAATAAGTAGTTATTATAATGTAATAGTTATTTAAAGCAAATCAAATTTATATTATGTCATACTTACACATGTTTCCCACACTTTTTGTGTGTTTTCATATATCATTATCCCCTCTATTTACATGAGCCTCCTTCCATAGCACATGGCGTGGGATGGATATGGATTTCTATTTCGATTCATCAATCTGCATATAAATAGTGAAACATGGTTATGGTGTTGTTTTATATCACATACAAGTAGTAGGGTAGATTTAAAAGACGTACCAATTTTTTCTCAAGTTCAGCATACCCCATCCTTGCTTTACGGTAAGGGTACGCTGGTTCTATTGTGCATTTTTTATTCTCAGTACTCAGTAGCTGTTTCATAAATAAAAAACTGTCAATCAGAGTGATGAATAAAAGAAAACATCAAACAACATATTACCCCACACAATGTACCTGAAAAGTATGCTCCCCAAGACGGTTTCTAAATGCATCCCATGCTCCTTGGGATATCAAGTGTGCATAAAGAGGAGGTGGGTGCAGCTTGATTTTCCCTTCTGCATCATTAAGATGATATTTCATTAAAATTGTGTGGAAACCTCTATGAATCCTTCTTGCCACTCTTAATACATATTCCTTGTGTGAGGAATCTACTATAAATGAACTCTACAATGAATGATGAAGAGTAAGTCAATGTTTTGGTATTTTATTTTATTTTAATAAATTAAAAAAATGATATCATAATGTTACCGTAATCTCTTCCCACATTAATGTCTTTAGCCCAGTGACAACATGGGTCCATGACTGTACATCAATCGGCACGCGTTGCCGAGTGATGATTCTAATGTAGCTACTAAAGATGGCTCTTTTGGGGTTAACATGTTGGCCTCGCTTATTCCATCCCACCTCAAATTTGACGCCTTTAGCTTTTTTTCCTTTAGGATTTTGGCTAATACTGTCAAACTACGATGCTCTTGTTTTTTTGCGCTTTCAGGGTTTCATTTCCTACAATTTCCTCATAAGTAGCATCAATATCTTCCCACAGAGCGCTAGCATCGGCAATGGGACCAGTAGTAACAGGTTGAGAAACCTATTGTACCTCAACACTGGTACTAACAACAACAGGTTGAGAAACCTGTTGTTGCTCTGTAGTGGGACCACCAGCTGCTGGTTGAGAGACCTTTTGTGCCTCGGGATTGGTCGCATCAGCAGGTGCATAATTCATTATTTGCATAAGTGGTTTAATATTTAATTTAGATTAAATAAAAATAGAAGCGATCAGATAATAACATAACGTAACACAATGTATGTTACAATAAACAAATAACCTGATTATTGTACTCTCTTTTTTTCTTTAAAGGCTGAAGAGATTTCACTCCTCTATCGACTATATAAATCCCTTCATTGTGGTCTCCTCTGACATACAAAATTCCATCTACATTGGGAGTGCTGTGAAATGATTGTGAAGTTCCTATAAAAGGGTCAACCTCTGTTGAACTTTCATCTGACCCTTCAGTTGTTTTTGTTGATAACAGAACAATTGACCAATTTCGGTTTGGGGGGTCTGGAATATAAAATTCTTGTACTGCCGGTGATGCCATTATAAATGGTTCGTCTTTCTCCCATTCCTTAATGAAATCAACTTTCACAAATCCTAATTCATCTATTTTAATAGAACTCATGTTATCAACCCACTTGCATTAAAAAATCAGCACTTTGAATTTCTTATAATCCAACTCCCATATTCATTTGATGATGCCAAAGTATGACATATTCGCATAAATTGGATTTTTGACCTTAGCACTGGAAACATGCATCGCCTCAGCCACAAGTGTAACCCCAATATTCTGCATGGTACTGCCATCATCATGTTCATTAGTATAGAATGTATAACCATTAACTGCATAAGCATTGTAAGATAATACGTACACACTTTCTCCTCCTGCTAGCCATCGAAGTCATTCTGAAATTGAGTCTGGATTTTCATCTAACTACTTAAAAATATGGTCTCAAAACCATCCTATAAACTGTTGATTATATGTATCTTATATACATTTTTCAGCCCTAGAAGGATTAAAACGCCTAAGAATTTATTTTTGGGTTTGAACATATGGGTCAACGTCAAAAATGTTATGCAAAACGTAAAGGTGGGCCTGATCTCGATCTGTAATATTGATTGTGACAACCTCTCTTCCAGAAATTCCTTCACCCTCAAGCTACTCAGCGTGACAAGATTTCAATAGGCTAATGATTTCCACACCAGACAGGTATTCGGTACAAAATTCAATAGCTTCTTCAACAATATATTTCTCTTCAATACAACCCTCTGGCCGACTTCGGTTTTTGACATACCCTTTCAAAATCATCATATACCGTTCAATGGGGTACATCCGTCTATAATGTACAGGACCACATAGTGGAATCTCTCTCACCAAATGAACCATCAAATCGAAAAATTTCGTTGGGAAGAACATTTCCAATTCACATAATATGATGGCAATTTCTCTTTCCATAGTTGGCAATTTTTCCGGGTCTATTACTTTGCTACATATAGCTTTGAAGAAGAAACATAGCTTTGTTAATGTATGGCGGACATTCTTGGTAAAAAATGCAACGTAAATCAATAGGAATTAGATCTTGCCTCAAAACATGGAAGTTATGTTATTTCAGAACCTTTAATTTTAAATCTCCCATTGACACGATGTTCTTGATATTTGATGAATACTCCTCTGGAACCTTTACATCATTGAAGAATTTGCAAAACTGATATCTCTCCTTCCTGGAAAGAGTGTAAGCAATAGGAGGAAGAAATGTTTGTTTTTCACCCTTCACTGGTGCCAACTCTTCTCATATTCCCGTCTCAACCATGTCCAATCTAGCCTTAATTCCATCCTTTGTTTTGCTGGGTGCATTTAGCAATGTTTCGATGACACTATCACATACATTTTTTTCAACATGCATAACATCAAGAAAATATCTGACATATAGAAAATTCCAGTATAGTAATTCAAAAAAACTGATCTCTCTTTCCAACCAGTTTTTGTATGGTTTTTCAAAGACGGTTTACCAAAAGTAGTGTCCAAATATTTTACTTTCTCAAACAATTGATCACCTATTTGTGGAGACAGTGCTGTACGTTCTTCTGAACATCTGTTGAATGATGTCGTCCAAGATCGGTACTTATGTCGTCGGGGTAGAAATCTGCGAAGTCCTAGAAACACAATTTTCGATGAATGTTTCAACCTAATTGAATGTGTACCGTGTTCGCAAATGGGACACCCTTGAGTTCCTTTAATATTATATCCTGACAAATTTCTATAAGCAGGAAAGTCATTTATCGTCTCATACAACATGGATTTCAAAGTGAAATGTTCATTTTTATAAGCACCATACAACATAACACCTGAATCCCATAATATTTTCAAATCCTCGATCAATGGGAAAAAATAAACATTAATATCATTACCCAGTTATTTTGGTCCTGATATAAGTATAGATAACATGATGTATTTTCGTTTCATGCATAACCATGGTGGTAATTTATATTTTACCAACATAACCGGCCTTGTACTATGACTGCTGCTTTGAAAACCAAAAGGATTCACCCCATCTATAGATAACTCCAGAAGAATGTTTCTCGGATCATTCCCAAATTCAGGATACTCGGGATCAATTCTCTTCCACTGAAGAGAGTCTACCGGGTGATGTAGTTTACCATCTTTAATTCTTGTATCTGCATGCCATGTCAATTGTCCTGCAGTCTCCTCACTTCCATATAGGCGTCTAAACATAGGAATGATTGGAATGTACCATAAAAATTTCGTAGGACTTGAATCATCTTTCTTGTATCAGGAAGCACCACACTTTGGGCATTCTTTAAGTGATTTGTGGTCCTTGTGAAACAATATACAATCATTCAGGAAAGCATGTATTCTTTTAGAGATCATACCCATCGATCATATCATTCGTTTGGCATCATAAATTCGACTTGGGAGTTCATTATCTTCTAGGAGCTTGTCATTCAGGAGAGTAAGTAGTTCTGTAAAACTGGCGTCACTCCACCTGTTGCGTGCTTTCAAATTATACAGCTTCAATATGGCTAACAATGCTGTATATTTAGTGCAACCAGCATATAATGACGTTTTTTCATAACTCTATAACTTCTCAAACAATTTTGGGAAATCACGACGTTCATCTTCAACTGTCCTTGTCATTTCCTCAATACGATGTTCATCATCATTCACATCTGTAATCACACCCTCCATATGATCGTCTTTACTTTTCACGCTTCTAATCACATCAGATGATCTATAAAATGTCGTGTTCTCTGAGTCACTACCTACATTCGTTTTTCCCCGTGTTTATTAAAACATGTATAACTTTGATCTATTCCATGACAAATCAGGTGTTCTTCCAACTCCTCTGGACTAATTTTCCTTCAATAAAAAAAACGTAAACACGGAGAAAGGATTTGAGAAGGGTCACATGTATGATCTTCTGCAAACTTGATAAACTCTTTCACGCTATCTTCATACACTTTTTTCAACCGATTGGCAGTCATCCATTCTTTATTCATATTCATCTTCTTTATGGGTTCGATCTCGAACTTGCCTAATATTATGTTTTAATTAATCAGGTAGCATTGTTTGGGTTTTATAAAAACAAATCATGGTATAAATTCCTTTAAACACATGTGAAATCTATATACATGGTGTGTCCAGTAGGGTGAACATCATGTATGTATATGATACCTGATTTAATCTGACATATATCAAATTTATTCCAAGTTAGTCTTACAAAGACTGAATGATGCCTTTGAAAATACAAGACATTTAGAAAAACATGAGCTAAAGGTGTGTACTTTAGATACATATTGAGTCACCTCACCAGCTATGTATCACATTTTTGTGGAATACACGGTGTGTAGTCCTTACATGACCACTAGGGGTGTATAGTCTATACACATCAAGTCTCTATGGTATCTATACATGGTGTGAGTGAAGTAAAACACATATCATATGGTTCTACCATTATTTCATGGCATGTACATGGTTTCATGATGAAGTATATGTCTTGGAGATACATTGTGTGTGACCTAGATTCACATGACATGTAACATTTAAAATGAAACTTATTCCATATTTGAGTCATAAGATTAGTCATGTGGGGTAAATTTTGGAGATAAATGTTTTGTGGCATTAAATATATATGAAATCCATGTATGCTGAAGCATGTTCCATGTATTTTAAAGTGTCTCATAGAGCCCTCTAGAAGTGGGTTTCTAGGATTCAGTAGAATTGCACTAGTAACAAAGTGGTGGTGCCATTCAAATGGGTAATGTTTGGATTGATATTTAATGGTGGACGAACTACAACATGAAAAAAATGGAATATCAATCATTCCAATAACCGTAACACCATACAAAAACACAATCGTGATCACAATCCCAACACCATACAAACCAAACAATCAAAATTTTAGATTTTACAAAGCATGCCTTATTTAATTTTGTTTGATAATTCAGTGGTTATAACAGAAGTTTTATCATCCTGGGGTGTTCATTCATAAGTAAAGTATATGTAAATTACCAATTTATATATTCCAATGTTCAACAAGAACCAAGCAACATTCAATTCATATAGTGCACAAACAAGGACCACCAACGGCCATGATTTTCAGCGGGGCGTTTAGCCCGTACATTTCACATTAAAACCATCAATATCAAACAGTAATAACATGCGAACAAGAGGAAACTAATGAGTAATAGGAGAAAACTCACCGTGAAGGTGTTATTAAGCACAGGGTAGAGGTGCATACATGTCAGAGGAGAGGCGCACAACAGAGGAGATTTCCAACTGAAAAGAAAACATAAAATAGGGGAAACCCATGAGAATAAAATAATCTAAAACCGACTAAACCATTTACCACATCCCACAAACCCCAGAAGAAAATGCATGCAAATAAATTTAAATTTATTCATAGAAATCACTATCTGATCACTAATTTTTATCCAAACCATAGGTGCAAAAAAATCCAAATAGGAATAAGAAAAATCACATACCTCGAGAAAAGAAATCCAACCATAATAGTGATCAAGAATAGAACAATGTGAACTAGATGGAACTCAGGATGGGGAGTAAGCCATCCTGTAATAACTCTAAGAAATTGGTGTGGTGAAAAAAGTCCAACATCCTGTTAGTATTTGTGGTGCAATATGTTATACTCAACACCCGATGTAAGGGAGTGTGATTTTCCTATATTCTCAACAATTACCATACCATCTTATGTTATCCTCTATAAAGGTGTATTTTAATTTTAACTATAATGGGGAATTACCTCCCATCCATCAATTTAATTAGTACCATTTTTATAAGTAAGGAATTATTCACATTCATATTTATATTACAAAACATGAAGAAAAACCTCTCATATATCCCATTATCCATGTACAATTTCATTCAAAGAAATGAAATTCACAATTATCATTCTATATAAAATGCAGTAGATGGTGTTCCCTTTCAACCCATTATAGTTCATTTCAATTTATTTAATTAATTCATTAAATTAAAATAAATCCATCATGTAAAATTCATTCCTCGTGATTATTACACATTCAATTTTACCAAGAATGGAAAATTCACTAATAACGCTAAAAAGGTCTTCAAAATGGGCCATAATCAACATGGAAATTTCCTACATGGTAAATTCCATTAAGAATCTAGGCCAAACACCTATAATGTGTCTTCAATTCCATTTATATACCCTTGTATCAAGGGAAAACTCATTTAAAATCTTTGACATAAGCTAAATAGGTGTTTAGGGAAATTAATAATTTGACATTAAAGGGATGATTTTACTTGGAACACTCAAGGGGTGTCCATAAAAGAGTTCAATAACATCTAACCCATGAAACAAGATTCAATAGGTGTTTATTGAGGTTAAAGGATTAAATAAAGAACTCAATAATATCAACAATCCATTGAATCTTGAAATAACACCTTAAATCAGGATTTCACACGTTAAATTCAAGCGGTAGAAAAAGAAATTACCTGAAAATGTGTAACAATAATGGTAGAGGTGGTAACGGATGCAGCGCCGGAGGCGGAGGCGGCGGCGGTGACAAATGAGGAAGCTGCGACAGAGGCGGAGGCGGAGGCAGCGACGGTCGCGGTAGCCGGGGTGGAGGCGGTGGCGGTTGCAGTTGCCGGGGTGGAGGCGGTAGAGGGAGCAGGGGTCGCGGCAGCGGGGGCGGCGGCATCGGCGGTGACAGAGAAGGAGGAGGATGAGGAGGAGGAAGGAGGAGGAGGAGGAGGAGGATGAGGAGGAGGAGGATGAGGTCGTGGCGGCGAGGGGCATGGTTCAGCTTCTGCGAGAGCTTGACTGCGTGCGAGCGAGGATGGCCTGTTAGGGTTATTAAATAAAAACTAACGAAACCTTTATCAGTGCTCATTAAAAGCGCTGATAAAGGCATGTTCTATCAGTGCTAAAATAAAAGTGCTGATAAAACATTCATTTGTCAGTTCTTTTTAGCACTGATAAAGAGATACCTTTATCAGCGCTAAAAAAATGGTGATAAAGGTGTACCCTGTATCAGCTCTTATTTTAGCGCTGATAAATGTAACATTTATCAGCGCTTTTAGATGGCACTGATAAAGGAATACCCCTTTATCAATGCTTTCTTTTTAGCGCTGATATAGGGCAGCGCTTCCCTTTCCTTGTTTTGTGGTAGTGAAATCATAGACCATAATTGAGTCCAGAATGTGATTTTTCTCTAAGTGTGACCTAAAATGGATAGTCACATAGCATTCAGACAAAATAGTTTTTGGTGGTACATTTATTTGGTTTATTAAATAATAAGTTTATTCAATTTATTGATTTAACTAATTGAAATAATTCTATAAATATACCATTATGAAAATTCTCGAGGTTTAAACGCATAAACTCTAGGTGAATTTAGAGTATTTACATTCACCTTTATTTGGTGAATCAAAATCTAATGATGATGAAACTATGGATCCAGGAAGATCAATCCACAATGATTGAAATGAATCATTTTCTTCATTGGGGAGTGTGTTCTTCATCTATGAAAAATCAAAACCCAGTTAAGAATCAGCAATTTTTTTATTCTTCCCCTATTTATTAAATTATTGAGCAATATTATATTTTTTCATTGATCTTATTTTGAATTGAGCCATTGTATGAGCCCATGTGCCAATGTTAAAGTATTTATTTAATCGGAATCCCAATTTGTATTAGTTTTCCAAGAAGTCTTGTCCAATGAATATTAAACCATTTCTTGGATTTCTTTCTCACAATAATTTTTCTTGTTAGTGATATTTGGACCACAGGGTCACAATTCATCATTTTCAGGCAGGGTCGAGCCCGATTGGACCCCATATTTTACATTATTAGAAGTGATCAATGATCGAAGATGGATTTGATATTATTTTAAAAGTTATGGGTTGATAATTTTTTGATATGAGATCCAAATTAGACATAAAATCCATGGGGGATGTATGCAGGGAAGATAGTGAACTCGTGGATGAATTTGAAATCTATTATTTTGTCAATGAATGGTAGGAAAATGGTGGTCAAAGGTTTCACCTTTTCTTCCCGGAAATTAATAGTATTGTATTGAAATATTGGATGAAGATATATAATTCTAGGGTAAATTTTGATATTCTATAAAAAATGAGACTACACATAGTGTATTCTGAATCACACACATTGTGTAGTCCCCTGGTTGTGTGGGTTAAGGTTTTATGTGAATATAAGTATCACATGCAATTTGGGACCCCCAAATGTTGTGTGACTACAACCCGATGTGTAATTCAAGAGTATACGGGAATGGAAAAAACTAGGAACACACTACATATTGAAGTAAATAGACATGAAAAAACGTACACATACACATCCTAAAACACGGGTAGTACCATGACTGGCTTTTTCATTCCATGCAGTCACTCTACAAATTGTGTAATCCTACAAATGAAGTGATATGTGTACTAGTAGGGACATGGCTAGGCAGAGAAATAAGACCACATTCAATGAGGGTACCATTACCCACCACGTACTCCCTTCTTTGTTTTTATGAAACCTCAAACTCTTTTATATACATCATTTGAATTCTTATTTTCTCTTGTGTGTATCCTAGACTGAGTGTTATATCACATATAATGAAATGGTGGTATTTGTGGTGGGTTTTAATGTGTTATGTGAGACATTCAAAGTGTGATATTTTTTAAGTCGATGGTTGATGAGGGAAATGATTAAGCATGATCACCTAATGCATTAGTGTTAAGCACTCATATATAGATAATTAATAGTTCCTTGAGCTTTCAGTAGAGTGTAATTATCATGTGAGAATGGTAATGGTTCCTATATCCACGTTTAGAGTGGAACCCTCATGTGGGATAGGGAATGGGTCCTTTATATATTTATCTGAGTGGGAACCTATTGTTGGGTAAGGCATAAATCCTCGATCAACCATTAGAGTAGAACCCTTTAGATAGGATTTCTATGGGACCTCTACCTATCATACGTGAGTGAAACCCTCCTACATGGTAGGCTATGGGTCCTTTATCTTCTATCAGAGTGAAACCCTACTATGGGGTCAGGGCATGGGTCCTCAACTAATAGAGTGGAACCCTCCAGCTGGGGTGGGCATAGATTCTCTACTAACTATTATAGTGGAACCCTCCAATAGGGATGGGTATGGTTCCATTACTGATTACTTTATTGGAACCCTCCTACAGAGTCAGAGCATTAGTCCTTGACCATAAATGTGGAAACCTCCTACTATGAAACATCATGGGTTTTATAGTTATCTACTCAGTAACACCCTTATATTTTACTAGGGTAAGGGTCCACTCCCTAGGGATTCTAGCCCCTCTACTATTCATGACTGTGGTGAGGTGTAACTTGAATTGGATGAATCTATGGGCAGATGCACAAGATGATGGGCATCGTGGATAGACTCTTCAAACTGCTAGCACTAATTCTTGGGATGGTATGTTAGATGGATATCTCCTTTTATGTTGGTTTGAATTCTTTTTTTTGAGAAAATAAATATATATATATATCCATTTCATTGTATTTTGTACTCTATTGATTTTGGTTGAGTTCTCTATCTATTCATACCTCGTCTCTTACCGCTCCCCCATAAATCTCTCAGTGCATCCTACTAGGTATCTATATATTCACCTATAAATAGGACTTTCCCACACGTGTCATGTCTTAGGAATGTGATGTATGAGTAAGAAATGACTACATAGGAGACAAGGAAAACATAGTGCATTCAACCATGTATGGTGGTTGAATCTTAGAGATCAATAGATGGGATCTCTCAGTATTTTATTATACAAGTATTATCAGGTTGGGACATAATTCTAGTTGTGTGTGTATTTTTTTTCCTTTTCTTTTCATTTTAAATTATCATACCCTTGTACACTCTGGAGGATCATTAGGAATTTTTTATACTCTAGTCGTTGAATCTTTTTGTTGTTATTCATCTTCACTTGTTCATGGATATAGTAGAGTGTTTGAGTAAAAGTTCATTAGGCAGTGTCCTTTGATACTAGTTATTTATTTCGGTGATTATCTCTAGCCCCCAGCCTATGGATGTAGTATTAAGGTAGTTAAAACTTGAGCCCCATTGGGTTGGGTCCTGATAGAACATTATAACCTAGCTGTTAAATTGATGGTTATAATAGGATTAAAAAATTTATGAGAAATATTTATAAATTCAGTATATAATTCATATGAATTTATTAATGTATAAGTACTCAATTTTATGAAATGTCGTTTTTTGCTTCAGAAATATATTTTCTTCAAAAATATATTTTCTATTTTGTGCACAAAAATTATAATTAATCTACACGACATATATATATATATATATATTATTTTAAAAATGTATTTTTTTGAATTATCAATTCATAATTATCTTAGGACGAATTTTTGGTATTTTTTTTAAAAATTTATTTTTTCATTGAATGGTGAGAAATAATAATTTTTTAGATAATGACACTTTAATGAAATTATTATGATGCAAGAATGACATAATAAATTTTAAAACCATTATCATAAGAAATGTGCCACACATAAATTTTTTGAATTTTTTTTTCGAATTAATTTATTATTTCTAATAAGTTTCATTTCACAAAATACTACATATTGATTTTGTTATATGAAAAACACTATGTTTGGATTGAATTATATCCAAAACCAAGATAAACATGTGAAAAACTAGAAACCATATTATCTTACTATATAAACAATACTATACTTGTCTTTTGTTATAAACATGTTTTGTTTCCTTCAATATCTTGTGTTACACGCAAGACCGTGTTTTACAGAACACTAGTATATTATTAAAATGTTATTATTTAATATAGTAAGATATAACCAAGATATTAAATTAGTGGTAATGAATAGTATTAACAAACTTATGAAAATATAAGGTTTATAATATAAATTCATGGGTTACCAATTCATTAGAAATGAAACCATATATCAATTTATTATAAAGGGATTATTTTTATTTTTATGCTCCCAAAGGCATTTTGTCTTAATAAATGAAATTAATTTCAATTTTTTAATTATAATAATGAAATATATAAGTTATATATTCAATAAATTATTTTTGATATTGATGAAATAGATTTATAGGTATAATATAAGAAAAACCCCAATTTTAAGCATAAAACCCTATATTTTTCAAATGGGTAATTTTACATCCTTTTAATGAAGAACCCATTTGAAATATATATTTTGAAAATTTTAGAATTTTTATATGAAAATTAATTTCTTTAAATCTGAATATGAAATTTTATTTTGGATGAATGTTTTGTATTTTTCTGAGAAACATCATTTTTTAGGAATAGTGAAAAATACTACATTATAGTTCAAAACTGTATTTTTTACTTTAATTATATAGTTATATTATATTTTAAATTGGTATAAATGTATAATTAGTTCAGTAATATATAAATCAAAAAAATTTATGTCACTTTAATTAATTTGAGATTGAAAATAGATAGAAAAACATTTCAATATTTTGAACGTTTCACTTTAAAAACACACTTTTTTGTCTACAAGATTAATTTTAAATCTATTTTTTACAATTATTTGTATTAATTTAGGTAAAATGGATTATAGTATTTGGTTAAAACATTACAAATTAGGTTGTAAGGTCAATTTTAATTTTATGTATAAAATAATTTACCATGGTGAAAAAAATATTTACTGTGGTATGGGTAAAAATATAAAACATGATAATGTTAAAAGGGTAAACGCTGAAAATAAAAATTAAATAAAACATTTAAATGTTATTTGAGGTGTGTATAAAACCAATACAAACTCAAAAATATTAATTAAAATCCAAATTCATTGAATTTAATACCACCATAAAATGGTTGGCTTTAAATATAAAATAATCATTATTTAATCACTTAAACCCACCTATACTCAAATATAAATACTACACATCACCACCACATTTTGAACCAGAAAAGCCTTGTATCTCCTCAGATATCTCTTTAAACCTTCCCTAATCACTCTCCCTAATTCCAATTTCTAATATTATCACCAAAATATCAAATCCAAGGTCCTCAAGGTTCTCTAAAGGAGGTGATATTAAAGATGTAATTTTTCTAAAGCACCTCTCTTAATTTCTTCTCTTTTTATACTTTACCATCATCTATTTTATCCATATATGAATTATAAAAATATAATCATATATATAATTTAGTTTTATGTTTCTAATGAATATCTTATATCTGTTTCATTTCCCGTCTCCACTTATTCAATAAAATGTAATTATTGTCCATGTTTTTTCAGTTAATTGACTTCATGAATATTTTTTTTGTTCATTTTTCATTACCAAATTCAAGGATGGTAGAAAAAAAATTTTTAGGATTAAATAAGATTTTAATATATATATTATTACCTATTTCATATTCTAAAACAAATATAACTCAAAATAGTAAATAAAATGAAACCAGTTCATGGTGTTTGGAGAATCACACAAAAATAAACTAAACGGTTAACATTAGCATTTTATCTAAAAAATCATCCTCATGTAAGAAAAAAATGATATATTAGACAATTAATACTTATTTAATTACATTAATACTATTTAATTCCACTTATGGAGTTTTAGTCTCATAAAATCCATAATATTACTAAAATGAATCGATCAATAACTATCAAACAAACGCACCAGGAATCATGAAATTAATGAACTATCATTAATGAATGGGTTATAAGATGATATATAATCATCACATAAGGTTATATAAATATTAATATGGTTCTATAATGAGTTAATAACCTTCATTAAACAATTATACAGTAGTTTTGAACATATTTTATGGAATTCGAATATGAGTTAGGGTAATTTCTTTTCATTTTTTATTTCCTCGAGATAAATTCCTCTTTCATCACTCATATATTTTTCTTGGTTTAAATAATTCCCATTAATTTATTCTATGACTTTAATAATTTAATTAATAGGTATTTATATATCCATTTCTTGATCTCTATTAATTTGAGTTTTATGTTCAAAATGTTACTAAATAAGAAACATAGTTTTGTCTCAAATTTTCTTCTTTGAGACACATGGTTTGTTATGCAGCTATGTTCTTTTACGAGGTGTATATATTTCAATTTGAAATGATATATTAGGAATATAGTTCTTTTAAAAATATTTTATTCTTCGTTTAACATTATTATTTCATGTGGATTATGATTCCAATGTTTTAATGTGGTATATGACACTTTGAAATGTTTGAATATTATTTTCCTCAAGAAATGTTTTTAAAATATTTCTTAATATCATTTTATAGAAAAAGATTTTTAAAATATTTTTGTTCTAAAAACCATTTTCAATGAAAATGGGTTAATTTAACAATCTCATTACTTTATTAGATTGTTTATACATACATATTTACTGGGGTATATTTATCATCCATGTACTAGTTTATTAAAGTTGTGTTCTAATATATTATTAATATTATTATACAATTACATAAAGGCATTTTTACCCATTTATGAGTTTTTATTAAATGGTTGGAATGGAATATTTCATTTCTTTCTGAATGAGATTCTTTTTTACTTTTCTAGAAACATTATAAGAATAATTTTTTTAGCTTATACGACATGAATGGATCTCTATGCTATCATTAAACCTTATTACCTTGAATATTATATTATAATATTATGTGTTTATTTTCATAGAAAATGTTTTCTTTTAAAATTACATTTAATTACATGTAAATAAAAAAATTAATGTAGAAATGATATTTTCATCAAGATTTGTTTTCTATAGTTCTCTAAAAAATATTTCTCATCTAAGATAACATTGTTTGATGTTATGTATCATTTAATATGGGTATTATTCAATTTTTACATCATTATTCTTTCTATTAAGGGTTATTTTTATGAAGGAATCATATTTTCTAAACCCATTAATTTTTGGGGGTTATGTTGTGATTTCAGTATGTTTATGAAACCCATTTCATTCCATTAGTTCTAATATGACAAATTATTTATATTATTGTGGAAAAAATATGTATGATATCATTATGAGATTGGTGGGACTTATATATCCCTCTAATGTATTAGGTAAAAAATTATATCTTGTGAGATAGACATAATGGAAATTGAACACCAAGATGGATATGTGAGAGAACCATTACTACCATGATCATTTTGGTAGTGAACCATAGATACCAAGATGGTATGGAAAGTGAACCCATACTACTAATATGGCCTTGCAAGTGATGCATTAACTACTATGGGAATATTTATTATATATTTATGTGTCTACCAAAATTCACTGTTTTATTCATATGTTATGTTTTCATGGATAATGTTCATTATTTCTTTATGATTCATATCTTATTATCTTCCGATATTTATGACATGACATAGGAATATGGTCTTTTGATATAAAGAGTATCATATTCAAAAGATATTCTCATGTTTTCATACCCTTTTTTCTAATTATTCTTACGTATCTTCCTTTTCTTACTTTTACTTAGCTTCTTAGATCATCCCTTTCTTATGTTTCCCATACCCATGTTATAAGGAAAGGTTTTATGTTGGATTAATAAAGGGTATGATCTTTGTGGTAATTATTGATGATATTCCACCAAACTAGAAATTTATGTTCCATGTTTCCAAAGGCACTAAACTAATATGGTATTTTTGAGTTTGTTTGTCTAATTTATTAAGTATTATGAAATTTTTTGTAATGTCCATGTATAAAAATCAAGGGTTTCTATAGTTGGTATCAGAGTGAAGGTTTATTCAACCTTTGGAAAATATAATGAGAAAACATAGTGAGATACATAGTGATATTTCTAAGGATATTTCTGGGGATGTCTCTAAGGAAAAGCCTAAGGTGTCATAGATTTAAAAGTAGTTATCATGATTTAGACATAATATAGGTGATTTTTCATGATTATGTGGTTTCCAATATGATAATTATTTCTTACTCTATGCTTTCTTTTTTTAGTTGATAGGGGGAAATAGAAGAGACTGGGTTAATATTGAATGTGAAGAAAAATTTTCTAATGATATGTCAAATGGGATGGTTACTTGAGTGGAGGATTTCGTGATCATGCCTAGTTTTTTTCATAGAACATGATTAACAATATTTACCTTAACCAATACTTGGAGTCACCAAATAAGATAAGGAAGGAGTTCATTGAGAGTTTGGGCAATGGATACCATGGAGTAAATATGATTTAGATTCTTTTATGTCAACAATATGGAATGAATAACTTAAGTAAATGTCTAAGATGAATGATAAGATGTATTGACTATGGGAAAGAAGGACAAAAAGAAAGAAACTGAAAAGGGAAAATGAAGAGTTTGGTTAATGTAATGGATGGTAATATTATCCTCCCTATTATGAGTAATGGTAATATTGTTGCTGATGATGAGAATAGAGGTTAAATGTAAATGGAAATATGTATTAAGAAATAATATGAGGTATATTTATTATAGATTAAGGATTAAGTGGAATAATATTTGTTTTTATGTATTTGGATTCAAGAATTATATTATAATAATGGTGAAATATAAAAGGATTACGCATTTTGTGTTACTCACTCATGATTTTCATGTTTATTTTGACTATTTCTGATAAATTAGAAAAGAAATTTAATGGAAAGATGGCCTTTTTTCTAAGAAAAGAATACCCTTAATATATCACTTATTTTAAGATAATGTTTCTTGGATAAAGATATGTTGGATATGAATAAGTAAATTTGAAGGGACTGATTTTCTTAGGATTGATTAAGGATTTACTGATAGGTGGGTTATGCTATCACGAGTGAAGATTTAATTTTTTTAGGAATTTAGTAATATATCCAAAAATATTGGAATATGGGAACACTCATTTTTTAAATAAAAATATATGGAAATTTTGGTAATGACCATGACTCATGAGAATATATGATGAAAGTATTCACGTATTTGGAATGTGCCACCAAATAGAAACTTATGATATATCGGAGATAAATGATAAGATTATTTAGAACACTTCTTTCTAAAGTTGTGGATTTTTATCTTTTGGAAGTATTATAAGTTTAACTATTTATGTAATTTTTTAATTCAAATATCAGTTGATATTTTAGAAATTAAATAATTATCTTTCTATTCGAGTGTTTATGCATATTAGATAACATCCACTAACCTTTTTGTTATGATAAAGACATATAGAATGAACTCTCAATCTATATATTTATCTCTTGATATAACTAAACTCTAGGAATTAAAAATTAAACTTAATTTCTATGAATAAGATATGAATTGGAAATTAATTAGGGCAAAACAAATGGTGAGGTTTTATTAAAATCAAGTAAGTATGTCTTCTCATGAAAATTGTTTTACATTAGAAAAATGATCATGATTTAAAAAGAGATGTCCAATTATCATCCTTTTGATGATATCAATAACCCTTTTATGTTTCATAAGTTTCTATTTTTGTGATTTTCAACTTTATTTGGATCACCCATGTTCTTAGTATTAGTGATCATTATCAACCTGTATAATTATTTATGGTTTTCCTCTATTCCCAAATTTAAATGGTCCACTCCTTCTCAGTCTATTATATGGAATGTTTTGGTCATTGGAAGTGTTCAGAGGAGTATTTGAGGGATTTTAGAGATTTTCAGTTACTAAAGGCTAGAATAAAGAGGATTACATGTTCTATAACTAGATTACACATGGTGAAATTTTGTTTCACATCTTATCTTGGAGGTTCTACGATGTGCATACATTTTACATGATGTGTATAAATGTTTCATGATGTGTAATATTTCAAGGTTATAAAAATTAAATAAAATGAATTGGTGATTCATTTTTTGGAGAAAAACAAACCCCGGGTATTACCCAACGTGAAAGGTGATTACACATTATGTAATACCCTAATCATGTGAAATTTTAAAATTATTTTTTGGATGAACTATCATTAATGAAGTTATAGTTTTATTTTTACTCTCATTTTGGGTGAACCCTAGGCTCCATGAAGTGTTATTTGATCCCCTTCCCCACTTCGATTCATTTATCTAGGTGAATGTTTGTTGGAAAACCGTGGTCAATCTGGGGTGAGTTCTCTTCTATTATTCATATTTTTTATTCTATTCCTCTCCTATAGATCCAGTGTGGTGATGTTTTTTTGGTTTTCATGTGCATTAGGTTGTATTTTGATGGATTCTTGGTCTAGTATAGGTTGATCCGCATTTTTCATGGTGTTTTTTTATTTGCGAGAGTAATTCTCTTCCTTATGGGGCGCAACAATTAGAAATCTCTCTTGAGGTAGGATTCCCTTTATTTCTCTCTATTTTGCATCTAGATGGTGGGATTTTTCTTCTTTTTATTAGTGAATCATTTTTGTTCTATCCAAATTTCAGATCAAGAGCCAATAAATATAAATTGAGGGGAAATGGGGTTTGATTCACATTCTTTTTACAACTTTGATATTGATTATGATATTGTGATTGTTTAGGCTTGATACCCCACAGAAAATTGTGTTCTTTTGTGGATGTTTTTTGTGCTGGATACATCTGATGATGTTTTTTCCTTGTTGATATTTTTTTTGTATCACCATAAAATTAAAATTGGAAAACCCTGTATTATTGGGTAATGAATTAGTTACCCTAGAATTTGTTTTGTGTAATAATGGCCCCCCAAAAGTAGTGGAATGTGGTAAATGTTCGTGTGATCCTTTAAAAAATTTTTTTTGTGGTTTTTACATGAGAGTCAAAGTGCATAGAATTTGGTTGTATAGTGGGACTGTGAAGGGAATGGTATGATTGTGCAGTAGAACTGCATAAATAGTTGTGCTAGGTTATAATGATGGATGTGGTTGTGAGTTGGGGTTTGGTTTTGGTTAGTATGGTAGTTTGGGAAGGATGACATTGAATAAGGATATTTGTGATTGGTATGGGTTATTTTCCATTAATAAAAAGGATAAATATTCTATATATATCGAGAGAATTATATATGTTATATCATGAATGTGTGTTAAATGTAGAGGTTGTGGAACAATGTGTATTATATAGGGAATATCCTTAATTTATTAGGATCTTCACCTTCTAAAATAACTTTTACTGTGTTGCTTGATATTTATAGTAGCTGATAGTTTCCCAAAAGTAATGGAATGGATAAATTAATTGATTAATAAAAAATGAATCCAGTTAAATAAATTTGTTGGTAATGTGAATCGGGTTTTGTTGCTTGTTGTGTAGTGTTATGTAATTATAGGTATCTTCAAAGGTGGGAGTGTTTTGAGTTGGTTGTTTATTTGAGAAAGAGTAGGTGGGGTTTAATTGTTTGATATAAAATATTTATATACTTTTATTTACTTGTGATTTCTATTCTCACCCCACCCACATTGAGAACTATGTGCTGAACATGCACATAGTCCTGTGGGGGTGACTTTTCTAACATCCCGATGGGAGGATGGATGGATGGACACTCACTCTTCCCTAATCCCACTTATAGGTCGTGATGAATCAAGTTTCTTTTTGAATATGTCATGATATGTGGTATCCAGGTGGCTGTAGGGGAAGTCATTTTTTTCCCAGGAATCTTCAGGATGAGTTGTGATGTGTTTTACCAAGTGTCTTCGGGGTGAGTTGTGATTTGAATTCCACAGTGTCTTCGGGATGAGACGTGAGGTGTTTTGAACCCCATGTATGTGAAAGTAGGATGTGTTGTGAGGACCATGTTTGTGTGGGTGGGATGTTTTTTAAGGACTTAGTGTGTGATGGTGGAGGGGGGATCTGTTGTGAGGCACATGTGTGTGTGAGTAGGATGTGTTGTGAAGCCCATGTGTGCGGGGTAATTAGTATACTTCTTTCACATGCTCACAATAGAACTTGGTTTTCTTACTGAGAATACTTTTCTTCTCAACCTAGGTATAGAAAACTTTTTTCAGGTTTCAATAAGGATTTTGTGGATTGTGCATGACCATACTAGCTTAGATATTAACAGGTGTTTCATGACTTCTTAGATTTACTTTTGAAATTTACTTCGGAGACTTCTATATTTGTACCAGTTATATTTTACACATGATTTTGGGATACTTTTGAATTTCCTAACATTATTTCATGGAGTTTCTTTGAGGATGATCCATCGTATCTTCTGATCTTATTTTTTAATAAGGTTAATGCCTCCCATATGCTGATATTTATACACTGTTGGTGCTATCCTCCATCTCGAGTCCTAATGGAGGTGAGACCCGGTGGGGGGGGGGAGATCATTATCTCCATTTCTTCATTGATATCCTAGGAGGGGTATCTTTGGAGGGAGGGGTTATTATAGAGTGGTATCAAAGGTAATGGTTGAGAGATAAGATGGTTTTTGGAGTTAGGCACATTGATGATTTCATGGGATGGTATAAAAACTATTCCAGTTGAGCTTGGTATGTGACACAAGTGAGGGAGACTATCTAGGACACAAAATTTTAAGGGGGGCTATCATCATGTGCATATACTCTGAGTGTATTGAACAATCAAGAGATATAGACCTTCTTGTAGGGTAGATACCTAGGAAACCTACATGAATAATTATTAATTTTTTATTGTTTTAATTGGGTTGTTTTTGGAAGGTCAAAATATATAAATTAAAATAAATAAATAAGAATTAAATTTAATAAAATTACATACTACTCGGGAGTAAGAAATATTTGTTTAACTTTGAGTTATGCCTCATGGTCATCATCATCTTGTGGATTAGGAAGTAAATGCTAGGAATCATGATATATTTGATCTCCATAATGTTGATCCAACTGATGATAATGATCAATGTTAGAGGATGTTGCGTACCTTCCCACGACAGAGTTTTGGAAAGCACGAGGGAAGTGTTTCTGATGTGGAAATTAAAGGTTGGATATAAAGACTTCCTTCAGTATAGTCTATTCCTTGATTTAGTAAAGGTTAACTTTTTTAGTTATTTAGATATGGGGATCTACATGTTAGACCCAGATACTATATCTAGGAGAGTGGAAGGAGGTAGACATTTTTTGGGTTGAATTTCAGGAGTTTCGGTCAGAGTTCTTTTCCTCAACAATGAAGGATGAGAATAAGAAGTAGCTACTATCCCTTCATCATGGGAGTATGTTGGCATGGTATATTGATATTTAGTTTGGGGACCTTCTTTGTTTTTTCCAGAACATTTTCCAGATGAGGATTTTCATGTGACACGTCTTGAGGAGGCACTCCACCCTTTTATCTATTATGCAGTTACTCCATTTATGTTGCCAATATGTTGGGATGTTCAGAAGAAGGAAGAGTTGATTGAGTGGATGCAGTCAAGATGATGTATTCCATGATAGGGGAGATATAAGAGGTCTTGGATAGGTAGAGTTTTTTGTGTCATATCTAAGCCATTGGGATCATTGAGATTTTGACCGACGAGGAGATAACCTCAACAACTTCCTTTCCATCCTTTTGGTGCCAACATTCATTGTTCCTTCCCTATGGAATTAGGGACTGTGTTTTTATTCTTTGGAGTTGACGTAAATATTTATAATTAGTTCCTAGTGTCTACCCGAGAACAGTTTCGTGGAGGTGGATAGGTTTAGCGTTAACCTCAGTAGCAGTTGTTGGTGAGATAATTTCAGCAGCCGAGACAGTAGGCTTTTTCTCCGCTGAGGGAAGATGGACCAGGTATAGGTCAAACATAGGATGTACCTCATTCTTAGGGAATATGAATTTAGTGATGTCATGGAGGTGTTCATTAGTAGAGAGGAAGAGTATATGGGCATGGTCATTTGCATACAGAGGAGGCAACAATTATAGCGAGGCCATATATCTTCAGAGGTATGATTAGTTTGTTCAGCATCGTTTATTGTTTTATGTTTGACTCAGAACCATCACATTCCTTTGTTGTCCCAACTCTATCCCATACTCTAGGACTAGACATATATAGGATTCATGGTCCCATGGTGTTGATTATGCCATTCGGAGTCCAGGCCGGCATGTTCGATATGTATTGGGGGTATAGACTGATGATGGAACTGCATCAGTATTATGTTGATATCTTCTTACTACAGATTCAACCATATAATGTCATCCATGAAATCGATTGGTTTTATTTGATACATAATTTTATAAAATTCTTCCAAAGTATAGTCATGTTCTCAGATGTGGATGGTCAACGTGTGGTTTTCATTGACGAATGGGGTTGTCAGATGGGTTGTCAGAATATGGAACCCCTTCTTTCATTATTAGTAAATCCATCAGTGGAGTTAGTCGATTATAAAATGGTATAATTTACCAGGGTTTTTGGGGAGTTCATATATTTTTTACCCATGAAGGTTGTGATGTTACCCCTCAAGATGATGTGATTTCAGGATATACTTGCAGCATGGTGCTTCTCTGATTTTGATGGCTCTATATTGGGTGTAATCATTTAATTTGTGGGAGTTGGGGATCCAGATAGATCATCTCATGAAGAAGGGTTTTATCTGACCCAGTTTTTCAACATGGATTTCTCCAGAGTTATTTTCAAAGAAGAAAAAAATGTGGTATGAGGTTTTGAATAAACTACTGGAGGTTGAATCTTGTGGCATTCAAGAACCATTACCCTCTTTTGAGGATAGATAGTATTTTCAACCAGCTGAAAGGGGAGAGTTGGTTTTATAAGATCAATATGCAATCTATATATGAATAGTTGAGAGTGATGGAGGTACTTATCTTTAATAATGTCTTCATATGCAGTTTTAGGCAATTTGAGTATGTAGCCCTACCATTCGGTGTTACGAACTCACAATATGTGTTTATGGGACTTATGAGATTGGTGTTCTGTGAATTCATCGATTGATCTGTCATCATATTCATTGATGATATCTTGATCTAATCAAATTAAAAGGAGGATCATACCAAGCACCATTGAACAATCTGGCATTCTCTTTGATGCCCCTGCTCTATGGAATGATTTCCATGTGTATGTAATGGACATGAGAGATGAACATCCTCGGGCATATGGTGTCTCTGAAAGTTGTTCTTGTAGACCCATTGAAGTTTGAAGATGTTGTTTCTTGGGTAGAACCCAAGAACATGGAAATGGTTCACAATTTCCTTAGCATCACATTCTATTATCAAATTTTAGTATACTATTTCCCTTAAGTCATAGTCCCATTAATATCACTGACTAGAAAAGACCAAGATTTGGTGTGAAGTTGTACGTTCTAGGCATCGTTCAGTTTCCTGAAAGTGAATTTGGTTAGTGCTCTTGTGATTTAGTTTTTAATGGAAGGGGTGATGTTTGAGTTGTTCTATGATTATTCTTGTCTGGGATTGGGATGTATCTTGATGTAGCAGTAGGACATGATCTCTTATGGGTCTATGTAGTTAGGCCGCCACAAGCATAACAATTCCACCCATGATCTGGATCTTACAGTGTCCATGTTTTTCTGAATTTTATGTGGTTTTACCTCATTAGGGAGTTCTTTGTGGTCTATGAGGATCACTAGAGTTTGAGGTATGTCTTTTACCAGAGATATATGAACTTATGATAGTGGAGGTGGATAGAGTTTATTCAGGACTATGATTTTGAGATCTCCTACTCTTCAAGAAAGGGGAATATCAAGGTTGATTTTGTGAGAAGAAATTCATAGAAAGAGGTTGTTCGAGAGCCTGTGGATGCTTGGAGAGAGATGCAGGAGTTGTAAGCCCTTCACTTGGATGCAGTAATGGATGGTTCTAGAGGCTGTTTGATTCATATAATAGTGTAGTATTCTCTGATGCAGTTGGTGGAAGAGTCTCGGTGGGGAGACTAAGAGGCAGAAGAGTTTCATGATCATGTTGGCCATGGTTATGATCCATAGGGATGGACAGAGGATGGTCAGAATCAGATTTTGTTCCCTGTGAGGTTGTTCATTCTAGTTGTGATGCACAAGGGAGTCGTTCATGAGTTTCATAAATCAGATTTAGTGGTACACCAAATAATTTCTATGATATACCACGACTTGAGGAAATAGTTTCGATTGCCCAGGATGAAGCATGTAATAGTATATTTTTCTCACAAGATGCTTGTTATGTTAGTAGGTAAAGGCTGAGAACCACGTTCCTAGTGGTTTATTGTATACCATGGATATTCTTGAGTGGAAGTGGAATGACATCTCGATTGATTCAATCATAGTTTTATGATGAGATCAGGGAGGGTATGATACTCTCAAGGTAATAGAGGATCATATAAAGAAAACGACACATTTCCTAGCGATCAAGTAGTCTGGTGTAGTGGATTCCTTAGAAAAGAGGTATGTGGATGAAGTGGTGTAGCTACATGGAGGTATGAGTTTCATTCTCAAATCAGGACATATGTTTACCTTGGGAGTCTGGAGGAGATTTCAGCATGCTTTTGACACCTAGTTATGCTTTAGGACTACCATCCACTCTCAGATGGATCGGAAGACAGAATGGACTATCCAGACAAAGGAAGAAATGTAGTGAGAATTCATCTTAGACATTAGAGGATCATGGGTGTGACATATAACCATGGTAGAGTTTTCTTATAATAATAGCTATCACTCTTCCATTGGCCTGGCTCCGTTTGTAGTGTTTTATAGAAGACCGTTCTATTTATCGTTGTGTTGGAAAAAGGTTGGGAGACAACTGTTCCTGGTCCTAAGGTAGTGAATAGTACAACAAAGAAGGTTCATCTTGTTTGTGAGAAGATTAAAGGAGCATAAGAGTGGTAGGAGTCTTATGCTGATCATAGGAGGAGGCCCTCAAAGTTTGAGGTTGGGGACCATGTGTTATGAAAGGTTTCCCCTCGACTTGGGAAGCAGAAGTTTGATAGAGTGAGTAAGATTTATCCGAGGATTTTTGGACTCTTTGAGGTGTTGGGGGGGGGGTGGATAGGTGGAATACCATTTTTCATTGCCACTATAGTTAAATAGAATACATGATGTCTTCCTTGTCTCTCATCTCCATTAGGATATCCATGATAACCCTTATGTCCTAGACTGGGGATAGATAAATATCAAGGATGACATGAAGTTCATAGAGAGGCCATTATAAATCCATGATCGTTAATAGAAGGTTATGCATGGATGGAAAATTCCCTTTGTTCATGTGTTGTGGAGGCATAGTGGTTAGGAGGAGAACACTTAGGATCAAGAAATGCAAATTTGTACCGAACACCTGAAGTTGTTTTGAAATTTTTCCCTGTTTTTCATTGAAATGTGATGTTTGATCATTTTTTTATGAGATGAGATTTTTTCTCTTAGTTTATGATTGTGTGTGGTTTGTTGTGTGATAAAGTCCAGACATGTGCAGAGAGGAGTATCTAATTCCTAATCGATAAAAATTAATTGTGATGTGATTAAACACATGCGAGTGAGCTAGTGCCACCCATATTGGAAATTACTCTTACATGGAGGATGGAATTATTTGTTTCGTGTGTTCGAGAAAGTGAAGTTTGTTGGGAATAAAAATAGTTGGTTTGGGCTATGTAGAGGTTGATAGAGTTACAAAGTGGTGGTTTGGAAGCATGGTTGTGTGAAAGGGGATGTCTCGTGGTTTTCGTGGAGAGATTGTGAAATATTTTTGTCGATTTTTGGTTTTCTATGTTTACCAAGTAGTAGTGTTTGAAGTATAATGAGATCCTTAAGAGGTATCTATTAGGGTGGTAGTTCAAACCCATTTTTCTTCTGGGATTGGTTTATGATTCTTGAGGGAGAGACTCATTTGAGAGGTATCTGATGTAATGGTTCATCCCTTCCTTGTCTTGTACATTGCGGTTTTTGGATGTTGGAATTGTTTGAAGGAGGCTCAGATGGATTTTAGAGAAGTTTAGTTAATAAAGGCCAGAGGATGGAAGACTACACATCAGGTAAATGGATTACGCGACATGAAATATTGTATCATGGATTTTATAGAGATTTCATGACATTCAGAAATTTTACATGACATGAAGTATGGATTAATGAAATGTCACATTTAAGGGTTAGAAAATTAAAATAAATTGAAGGGGAATTGAAATTTCATTGAAAATTGTACCCCAGGTGTTACACAACCTATATGGTGATTACAAATCATGTAATACCATGATCATGTGTAGTTTAAATAAAATTTTACTAAACCCTCTATCATTTGGTTGTGTTTTATTTTTTTCGCCTCATTTTGGATGAACCATAGGCACCCAAAACTGTTATTTGATCCCTTTCCCTCCCCTTCTATTAGTTGATCTTGGTGGATGTTTTTTGGAAAACCGTGGATGATATTTGGTGATTCATCTTCTATTTATCATCCTTTTTCTTCTGTTCCTCTCCCAAGGATCTTCTATAGTAATTTTTCTTTTGGTTTGGGTGCATTAGTATGTGTTTTCATGGATCTTTGGTGTGATATAGGTTGATCTGTATTTGTTGTGGTGTGGTTGTGATTCATGAGTGTTCTTCTTTTCCCTATGGTTCACATAAATTTGAAAGATCCATTGAGGTAGGATTCCCATCATTTCTCTTTGTTGTGAATCATACAGGAGGGTTTTTACTTCTTCTATAGGTGAATCATGGTTGTACTAGCCTAATTAAAGATAAATAATTGGTTAATTAAAATTAAATGGAAAATGGGTTTTGATTTGCAGGCTTTTTACAGCTTCTATATTGATTGTGATATTGTGATTATTCCAGCTTGATGACCCACTGAAAATTGTGGTAGTTGGTGGAATTTTTTTTTCTAAATTTATATGATGTGGTCACTTCCTTGTTTATATTTTTTAGTATCACCCTAAAATGAACATTTTATAACCACATATAATTGTCTAATGAATATTTTTCCCCAGTATTTTGGTTTGTGTGATAGTGACCCAATGAAAAGTAATGGGATGTGGTAAATGTTTCTGTGAACCTATAACATGTTTCTATGTGGTGTTTACATGTTGGGGTATGTGTTTGGAATATGTTTTTATAGTGGGGGTGTGATGTTCTTGGTTTGAATTTTTAGTAGGGCATCATAACTGGTTGTGATATGTTATGTACCGAGATGTGGTTTTGAATTGGGGGTTTGTTTGGGTATGTATTAGGGTTTCAGTAGGAATCCTTTGAATAAGAATAGTAGTGATTGGTATGGTTTATTCACCATTATTAATATTAATAATGTGTTACCCTATATCTAGAGGTCGATATATGATATATCATGAATGTGTGTTAAGAATAGAGGTTGTGGAATGATTTGTCTTCAATGTGGAGTAGTCTTAATTTATCAGGATCTTCACTGAAATGAGTTTTACTATTTCAACTAATATATGTAGTGCTTGATATTTTCCTATATGTAATTTAATGGATAAATTAATTGTTTAGTAAATAATTAATCTGGTTAGATAAATTGTTTGGGAATGTGAATCAGGTTTTGTGGCTTGTTGTGTGGTGTTTTGTATTTGGAGGTAGTAGTAAAGATAGAAGTGTTGTTAGTTGGTAGTTTGTCTGAGAACCCATAGGTTGGGCATGATTATTTGATATCATATATATAAATACTTATTTTTATTTGTGATTTCTATTTTTACCCCACCCATGTTGATCACTATGTACCAAACACCTGCATAATCAGATGGGGTGTATTTCCCAATATCCCGATAGGAGGATGGATGGATTTACACCCTCTATTCTCTGGTACCTCTTCCAAGAAGTGATGGACCAAGTTTAGTAGGGTAGGTTTCAATGAGATGTGGTAGCCCAGGGGTATGAGGGTGAGGTTTTTGGTCTCCCGGGTTTCTTCAGGAAGAGTTCTGATTTGTTTTCGTAGGGGTCTTTGGGATGAGTTTTGATTTTCTTTCTGGTGTGTCATTGGGATTAGATGTGATGTGTTATGAGGCCTAGGTGTGTTTGTCTGGGATGTGTTGTGATGATATAGTATGTGAGTGGGTGTTTTTTATAATACCCAGGTGTGTTCAGGTGGTATTTGTCGTGATGCCCAATTGTGTGTGGGTGAGATGTGTTGTGAGAACTAGGTGTGTGCAGGAAAGATGTGATGTGGTATATTCAAAAGAGGTGGGGTGCCAGGATATTTTCAAATGGGGTGTGAGAGTAGCTAGTTAGAGTCAACATGGTGTGGGATACCCTATCATCAATGTGATTTATATCATATTACTTTACTTTCATTACATAGATAGCATGCCTTTGTGAGGTTGGGTGGTTAGCATACTTTCTTAGGTGTTATTTGGTTCTGCTATTTCTCTCACAAGGTCATTAGTATTCTTCTTTCACATGTGCATGATAGACCTTGGTTTTCCTACATAGTACACTTGTATACTCACCCTATATATATAATTGTTTTTAGGTTTCCACGAGGATTTCATGTACTCTTCTAGACCTTACTAGCTCCGATCATGATAGTTGTTGCATCGTTGGTTAGCTTTAATTTTGGGATTTACTTTGGAGACATTTTTATTTTTACCATTTCTATATTACCCATTCATGTGGGATTATTTTGGATTTAATTACATTATGTCATGGAGTTTCATTATGGATGACCCATCATATATCCTAGTCTTTTTCTTTAAATGGGTAATACCTCCCATAGTGTGATATTTGTACACCCTTGGTGCTAGTTTCCAGATCAGGGCCTACTGGAGGTGGAAATTGGGGTTCATCATATCTATACCTTCATTTCCAACGTAATAGGTTTATATTTGGAGTGAGGGGGTCATGACACAAATATTCACCTATTTTATACTATGCAGAAACCCATTTCTGATTTACATTTGGTAATTGTTATTTTCCAAATTTTCTTTTTAAAGAAGAAGTTTAAGTACTCATTTTTACATTGTGGGTTTCTAGGAAAGAAAATGTCAAGTATTAATCCTTTAATAACCCAAAAAAAATTCTTGGGTGAAATTCATTTTAATTGGGGTAGAATAGAAGACCTATAGAATTTGTGAATTATTATTTTTTCAAATAAATTTAATAAATTTAATATTTTTTAGTTCACACAATACTAAATATAAATTTTATTATATGAAAACACTATTTTAAGATTACATTATATGTAACACCATGATAATCTTGATAAAAAAACAACACCGTCTAATCATGCGATATATGTGACACTATGATAGTCTTGTGTTATTCATAAGGTGGAGTTATTTCGATAGATTTTGTTACACGCAATACTGAGTTTTACCGAACAATAATATATTATGAAAATATTATTATTTAATAAAGTAAGATATAAACATGATGTTAAATTTGAGACTATTAATATTATGAACTAACTTATTAGAATATACATTTTATAATATAAATTTATTGGTTACCAATTTTTCAGAAATGATAATATATACCAATTAATTATAAAAGAAATATTTTTATTTTTATGCTACCAAATCCATTTTATATTAATAAATTAAATTAATTGAAATTATTGAATTATAATAATAAAATAAATATTTTATATATTCAATAAATATTTTTTTTATATTTATTCAATAGATTTTATAGGAATAAGATAAGATAAAACCGAATTTTACATATAAATGCTATATTTTTCAAAAGGTTAATTTTACCATCTTTTAGTTGAAAACCTCTTATAAATATAAATATTTACACTTATAGAATTTTTATATTAAAAAATAACTTATATGAAATTAGGATTCAAAAATTTACTTTGGAATAATTTTTGGTATTTTTCTGAGAAACATCGTTTTTGGATGAATAGTTAAAAATATTGCATTTTAGACCAAAGCTTCATTTTCGTCAACATTATTTTTACATTTAATATATATTTTAAATTTATTTGAAATTAAATTTATTTATATTATACATATTTAAATCCAATTTATGTCATTGAATCAATTTCACATTGAAATTAGATATAAAAACATTATAAATATTTTGACGTTTCACTTTAAGAACCCACCTTTTCATTTTCTCTACAGGATAACTTTTAAATATAAAATTTCCAATTATTTGAATTAAATTGGTTAAAATGGATTCCATTTTTTTAATAACAAGTTCAATATTAGGTTTTAAGTTCAATGTTATTTTTATTTATAGAAACATTTACCACATTAAAAAAAAATATTTACCGTAGTATAGATAATACAATGAAACATGTTAAAGTTAAAATGGTAAAGGGTTAAAATAGATAATAAATACAAAATCTAAAAGTTGTAGGAGGTTTTGAACAAATCTATAGAGCCTAATAAATTTTAATTACCATCCATGGTCATTTAATTTAATTCCACCTCAAAATGGTTGGTTTTAAATATAAAATATCCATTATTTAACCACTTAAACCCACCACTCCTCAATTATAAATACGACCCCTCACCAACCCATTTCGACCCACAAAGACTTTTAGCTCCTCCAATATCTGACCAAACCTATATTAATCACTCTCCCCACGTCAAATTTCTTCTTTTCTCCCCAAAATATGAAATCAAATATTCCTCAAGGGTCTCTCAAGGAGGTGATATTAAATAGTTAATTATCCCAAAGTAACTCTCTTTATTTAATTTCTTTTTAAAAATTATACTAACCTAAATAATCAATAAATGAAATATAATTTCAGAATAATGAATCTAGAGTTTTTTGATTATAATGGAATATATCATATCTATTTAATTTCTCATCTGCTCTTATTCAAAGACACAAAATTAGTGTCCACGTTAGGCCAGTTAATCACCTTCGTGAATAATTGTTTTGTTATTTTTTAATTTCTACATTAATGGAAAATCTTAAAAATATATTTATGGTTAAATAATATTTGAATATAAATATTATTACGTATTTCATATTCTATAACTAATCCTAGTCATGATAGTGAATAAAATGAAACTAGTTCATGATGTTCGGAATAACCCGCAATAATAAACTAAACATTTTTCATTATCATTTTTTCTAATGAATCCTAATAATGTAAGAAATAAAAATGATATATGAGTCCATTTGAAATTATGGAAGTAAATTAATACTATTTCATTCCACTTCTAGATTTTCAATCTCATAACATCCATAATTTTACACAAATGAATCGATCGTGAAATAATGAAACAAACACACCTAAAACCATGAAAATAAAATAATCAATTATTAATTAATGGGTCATATGATATTATATAATCACCATAAAAGGTACTATAAATATTAATATAGTTCTTTAATGAGTAGATATCCTTTTTTAAACAATTATAAAGTAGTTTTGAACATGTTTTTAGGAAGTCAAACGTGAGGTAAGGGAAGTTCATCTCACTTTTAATTTCATTGAGATACATTCTTATTCACAACACATTTCTTTTGTATGGTGTACATACTTCCCATGAATGTATTCTATGAATTTTATATTTTAATTTATGGTTATTTAAATATCCATTTTATGATATCTATTTCATGGGGTTTTAAATTTGAAATGTTACCAAATGATTAAGGTAGTTTTTTCTAAATTTTACTTCTTTGAGACACATGTTTAGTTACGAACCAATGTTATTTTAAGAATTTTATATAATTCCATTTGACATTTTATATAAGTAATATCACTATTTTTTCCATTTTTTATTCTTCATTTACTGTTATTATATCATGTGGATTATCATTCAAATTTTATAAAGTGATATGGGACACTTTGAAATGTTTAAATATAACTTTATAAAATTTGAAAGGAGTATTTCATCATTTTATTAATGAGGCGCTTTTAAACATTTTTGGAAAATTTATGAGAAGAATGATTTTATTATCTTATATAGAATGAAAGAATTTTTACCTTTTCATGATGGCTTATTACCTTGATTAATACCTTACAATCTTATGAGGTTATTTATTATGAAAATGTTTTCTTTAAAAAAAATTAGAATGTAAAGTAATGCAAATGGTTTCAAATAAGAAAGGATATTTTCCTCATGAATTGTTTTAAAGAGTTATCTCAAAATTATTTTCCATCTAAGATAACATTGTTCAACGTTACTTATGTTTTACTAGAAATGTGCTGGAATGATTCCATTATCCTTGTTTCTATAAATGGTTATGTTTGTAATGGAATTATATTTATGAAAACAATTTCCTTTCATTACGTTATGTTACGATTTTAATACATTTATTAAACCCATTTCATTGTATTTGTTTAGATATGATAAATGATTTATGTTGTTGTGGCACACATATTTATTATTTCATTATGAGATGGGTGAGACCTATATCTCCCTCCAATGAATTGAGTCGAGATTTATATCTCATTATATAGACATAATATACATTTTCTTCCAAAATGGTTGTGGGAGTGAACCATAACTACCATGATGGTTATGGGAGTGAACCATGGCTACCAAGATGGTACGAGATATGAAACCATACTACCAAGATGGCCCTAGCAGTGATTCCTTGACTACTATAATAATCATTATTATATTATCATGTGTTCCACATATATACAAATTTTATTCCTATGTTATGCTTTCATTGATCAAGATTATTATTTCCTTAGGATTCATGTATTGTGAACCTCTAATAATTATTCCATGACTCAAGAATATGATCTTCTTATATGCAGGATGTAGATGCCAAAATCTGCCGAAGGCATCATGAAATCATCCTTTGGAAAACCGAAGTCATGTTTCTACTCAGCAACCAATTTTGGGATTGGCCAAAAGGATGTGCGGAAAATCCAAGGGGTGATGGTAAAACCACTTCTCTGCACAAAAAACTATCACTTTTTGGAATAATTTTTCACGCTGGTGTGGAAAGTCCCGCACAAACGACACTTGGGCTGAGTTTTCCATGTAGGATGAATTCTATGTGCGCCTATTTCCCCTGAGTGCCTATAAATAGAAGGGAACACCACTCACTTTCGGTGGATAAAGAATTAAAATTGTCTCCCCTATAGGTAATACACGTCTTCCAAGCACAAAAGACAACTTTCATGTATAGTATTTTTGGTGAAAGGTCTCCTAGGGGTTTGCCTTTGTGGGGGACCACTAGGGATTGACCCTCAGCCAGGTCCTTTATTGATTGGCCAATGTGCACAAACCCATCCACTTGCATGGAAACCTCGTACCCTTGCGTGCAAACCTCATCCAATTACACGTGATCCTCCTTTATCCATGCAACCCAGCTTGTTGTGCACAATTATTCCCATTTGCATGCTTATTTCATGCAAACACCTTCTTTTACATGCAATCCTCTATCCTTGTGTGCACCCTTGAGAATGTCTTCAATGTTTCTTTCCCAAACACCATCTTCGAGTGATTATTATGTGAAAAACACCTATGTGACACACCCTTCTCTTGTAAACCCCTCCAGTTTCATGATAAGTGATTTCAAGGTCCCTTGGGTAGTGATTTATGTTGCGTTGCATAGCCTTATGCTTCTTCACATAGGCATGATAATGGCTATTGATTCTTTTCATATTCACACTAACATGGCCCCCTCAGTTGATCACTCCACAACACCCCCTCACCACAACATTACTGGTGTGTTCCCTTCCCTAATGGTGGGTGGGTATCAATTATGTAAGTCCTAGGGTTCAGAGTGAACCCGCATAATCTGAGCCTCGGGATGTTAAACTACCAAGAAACATCATCCTCATCCCATGATATTAAACTATGGCCTCACCCATTGAAATACACACGAGGCACCCCATATCAGACATTCTACACGCCCGCTCATCTCCACGGGAGAGAGATCTTCCACACATGGAATGAGATCCTATTTTATGGAGCAACCTCTGTCTGTGGGGAATGGAAACCATCCTTGTGTAATACCCTAGCCTTTATTAAGGGAGGTATAACCCCTTCCCCTCCTCTCTTTTTTAGTGTCGAAGACTATAAGAGATGTGAGCATAGGGACCCTCGCTACCCTATCCCTCTCCATCTCGACTTTTTCACCATCGGTCCTCCATCCTAGAGTAAGTCCAAATATCCATCTCCATGGGACACTAACCACGTGTTAGCCCATGTTTCCTCTTTGGGCCACTAACCATGTGTAACCCACACTCCACTTTCCATAAACACAGCTTTCACGAAATGATCATCAGATCTTTGCTTCCTCTTGTTTCTCACACCGACCATGACTCACATGGGCTTAAAGTAACATTGATCATGGAATCCTTACTAGTCTGCCTTAGCATGTAAGCCCCAAACCATTCAGAACTATGTGTACTTTGATCCCTGTCTCCTAGGCAAGGTACGTAGGAAGCCTCCCTGAGGTTCAAGACCAAAATATACTTTTCCTGACCCCTTCACATCGGTTCACCCATTATTCATGATGTTAAACTGTATCCCTCATTCTGAACTACATGGAATTTTATCCTTATCTAACTGGCAAGGTACGTAGGAAGCCTCTCTGAGGTTCAATCCCTACACATACTTATCCCAACCAAATCATGTTGGTTCACTCAAACCGCATGACGTTAAACTGTATCCCTCATTCTAAACTATGTGTACTTTGATCCTTGTATCTTAGAAAAGGTATGTAGGAATCCTCCCTAAGGTTCAAGCCCATCACCCATCGGTACCAACCACTCCACGTCAGTTCACCCGTCCCATAAAATGTTAAAATGTATGAAGTTCCCAGTCAGGATCCAAGTATCACTGAGAGGGGGAGGGGGTGAATCAGTGATATCTTTTCCTTTTTAAGTTTCCCTTTTTGAAACAACCTTTGCCTCCTGTTAAAGAGTTTCTTCCCTGATGAACACACACAACCACAGGAACACAAGATTTACAAGGTTCACTACTCAACAAGAGTAGCTACGTCCTTGGTATGGTACAGAAAAAATCTAGTACCACACAATCCACTAGAAAACAATCCTTTGATGTGGAATACAAAGAGTAGGATATACACTTACACTCGTGCAACACTTTGAAAACAATCCAATAGTGTGTGTGCTCCCTCTTAGCACAAATAGGGTAACACAATGTTTCAGTGCTTCTTTACAATTGAACAGATGTATTCTCTGAAGTACAAATCTTCACTTTCTTACCTAGAAGCTGGTAAGAACTGTCTTACGCACAACTGAATACGTGCAAAGACCCCAAATATTTCGCGCAGCCTTTAGGGTGCCTTGCGCGCAATTCAAATGGCTTGCGCGTAAAAATGCCCTTTTGGCGCGGAAATCATCTTCGCACAACTTCCATTTTTCGTTCAAAGTTTCACTTATCACGCATCTTCCAAATTTTTCGTTCAACTGTCTTAATTTCGCGAAAACCTATTTCTTTTCACGCACCCCACTTAGCGTAAGATTTTATGTGCACTAGAGCTCGGAATTTCTTCTATGTGTCGATCCTTAACAAATGGGGAGGGTTATCCTCATATTTATAGGCAATTTTGACCCTGCGCGAAAAACACTAATCCACGCGTAAAACCTCCTTTATGCATGGAAAAAATCTTTCATGCAACTTCATATTTCGTGCCATGCTTCAATATTGCATGCACCTCATGCCTTTTCCATTTTTCATTCTTCTAATCATGAAGCACCAATTGCGTGCAAAATTCCAAACCGCATTCCATATTGCACGCAAACCCAATATTTCCTGCGACATCATATTTCTCACACTGCTCCAATCTTTCACGCATTTCATGCCTTTGCCAATTTTCGAGCTTCTGATCTAGAAACACCTTTTGTGCGAAAACTACATTCCTCTATTTCGCGCACCACACCAATATTTCACGCAACCTTCATTTTTCGCACAGCCCGCTGATATTACGCGCACAAATTTCTTTTTCGCGCATCCTGCTGATATTTCGCGCATCCCGCTGATATTTCGCGCAGCCCTCTACAATTTCGTACACCACTTTATTTTTCGCGAAACTCGCCAAGGTTTCCACGCACTCCATGCCTTTTTCATTTTTCAATGTTCTGGATTTGAATAATGCCTTACAATTAGAAATATAAACCATCTTCAATCTAGCGCACAACATTCATTGCCAAGCACATTTCTTCATCTACCAATTTTCAGGCCCTAAAATTTGGCAAACACTGGAAAACAGCGCCACCTTAAACTGTGCTTTTCTGCCGTCCCCAGATTTTCCATTGCTTTGTCATTTTCTCTCTTCACTACTTCCCATAAACATTCTTCTGCTCTTATCACGAATCCCACTATCGTGATATTTATCCTTTGATAGATCATCTTTAGCATCATCAGAGTTGCAATGGGAACTAAAACTTCTCTATCCCCCAGCAGCATTATTCCTTCCAATCAAAACATTATATGACTGGCATCATCATTTCTCCCCCCTTCCTTCATAAGGCTTGCATCACAAGTTCTCCTAACTCATGATATGTGTGAAATACATACCAGCAATGCATCGTCTGATTTGGGATCCTTCTACAAAGTGAATTGATTTATCTTATTTGACAACGAAATACAACACTTTGCAAAGGATAACTCTTCAAACTTTCTTCTCCATTCAACTTGGTCCCAACAATGTACTCCCCCTATTAGTCTATCATGACACTAAATAGTATACTTTCGATCTATGTGGGTTTGATCCTTGTATTCTAGGTAGGGTACATTGGAATCCTTGAGGTTCAATCCAAACCAGTGGTAAGCTGTTGTATACCAACCAGTGGTAAGACATTGTATCACAACCAATGGTAAGCTATTATATCCCAACCAGCGATAAGTTTTAGATTACCAACCAGTGGTAAATTGTTTTATCCCAAATAGATGGTAAGTCATTGGAACCCCAACCAGGGTTAAGCCATTGGAACCTCGACTAGCAGTAAGTCGTTGTCATCCCCACATGAAGGTAAGCCATTTTAAGATGAAATACAAGGGTTTGATCCCGTCTCCCTAATAGGGAATGTAGGAAACCTTCACGAGGTTCAACCCCAAAAACTGGTTAACTTAGGTGTCCCCTACTTGGGACCCACATCTCTGGTCCTCCCCTTAAGCGTCAGACCAACTTGGGTTTCTAACCACACGTAAGCCCCAGTATATCACCGGGTCGTTGTCCTATGCATACACCCTGATTCTATACACCCATCTTGAACTATGTCGACTTTTATTCCCTTCCATGGGGATACGTAGGAAGCCTCCCTGAGGTTCAATACCATCACCCATGTATCATCCAGGTCTCTCCCTCAAGCCTATTTGTTTCGGTAAAGTCATGAACGAACCTGGAGGTTCTACTCCCTTCGGATACCATCCATTCGTCCATTCTCATGGTTCGCCTCCTAAGGTGTCCCATCGCCCCACCGAACTACGTAGACTTTGATTCCCTACCACAAAGATATATAGGATGCCTATTCAAGACTCAATCCCAACATCACCATCATCATCATATCAATTCCATCTCAATCTCCATCCAATATCAACCATTAATATCCATCCTAATTCTTACACAGGCTTCCACATCCCGATGAAATCATTTCACCCACTTTATTGCTACTCCTCATAATAATCGGGTAACTAACTAGACATTTTCCACAACATCAATGTTCCCTCCTAGGGTTTCACCCATATGATCCACACCTATCAGTGTTCTGATCTATCCAATCCATCTCTTCTAGATGTTAAACTCGAGACATACCCTATTTTAAACATGGGAAGCTGAGGAAAACCTCTTAGACATGCCTATAGAATATAATTCCCCGCACTCGGTGTGGGAGGCCTCGTGATTCCACTCCCTCAAGAAGCCCTATGATAAGGGGAAAAAACCCAAACACATCAATGTTCCAATTTCTATACATTCCAGTGATGTCCAACATGAAAACTCCCTCGACCGAAGGTTTGTTCCCTGAATGGACCATTTGGAATGTCCTGACAAGAGCAGTGTAACTAACCAACATCTATAGAGACATGGAACTAGGAAGAGTTTCACGAAAAACATCTTAAGTATATGAGGGATATCAAGACTAGGAAACAAGTTCTGAGGAGGAATATATGGAAGGAGGAACTGACATCCCATCATCCTATTTTGATCAAGGAGAAAACATCCCTGAATAAGCGGAGAATGTCGCCCGCCATTGGAATGCGGGAATGCGGGGAAACAGTCAGTGTGTCCACCAAAACAGACAAATGTGCACCCCAGAGAAAGTGTCAGAAATAGAAATGGTTAATCCAACGTGAATCTATTCTCCTAGATGTAGATATTACTAGTTCTCGAGACATCATTGGATTAGTGTGTCACCGGATCCAGTTATCTTGTGCCAGGTCCCACCAAGAAAATAGTGGACCTAGTTTGAAACTCACTAGAAATTAGGGTAGTTGAACATTGGGATCCTGGTTTGTGACATTGTTAGCATGGATCCTTCTTACCAACCATGGAAAACAGAATGGAATTGGGTCACATGAAATCGTTTACCTTATTTCAAGAGCAATGGTTAAATCTCTCTACTTTGCAGGACCCAAGCTGTCATGACGTGAAACCAATCACTGCACACCCACCGATGTAGGGGTAGGGGTAACATCAATGAAACAATCTTGTGAGACCTCGTATCTCCCATAGTAGCCTCCATGTCCACCATTGCTGGGTGCCCATGCCCCATCTCCCCATCTGAACTCGTTTAGAGAAGGATAATTAACGATCTCATTCAACAATACTATGAGGAGAGGATTATCCCAACCCAGGATATGGATCAACAAGACCTACAATCTTTTGCGTGTCGTCACCACTACCTCCCCCAAGGGCTACGTAGGAAGCCACTGCTCCCCACTCTTACGTATAATCATTTCAACAGCTTCTCCCTGGAACGCTTCAATGACTCCCTCCCTTGCACCAATGAGGTGAGGGATATTCAGGCCAGCCCAGCTGTAATCCCATTCCAGGGGCTCCCAAGGAGGGCTCTCACCAGGTCGCGTCAACACCACCACCCGTCCCCATGGGATGAGAAGCAGGTGACAAATGAACCTGCACCACCAGCCCCAGTCCGGTTAACCTGACACCAGCATCAGGCGCAGGCTGAGGAGGACACCCACCGAGGGGCGTCGACATCAATGAGTACCATAGATCGTGACACCAATGAAACATACCATTAGTCCCCTGTTAATGATGAGTAGGGTCACTCATATTCCTAGCCCAAATCGTGGCCCCAACCACCCCACGGCCAGGCTAGGTCAACATTCTTGGTCGCTGATGTAGGTGGAGTCCGTAGTGGGTGGACCCATGGCAACAACATCTAGTACAAAGGTCCTACCCGTACCATAACCAGTGAGAGAGTAGGTTCATCCTTCTCCCTATATTGGTGTAGGGGTCCTCCACATGCCACCATAAATCCGAGTGAAGGTCCTGCTACCACATTGACACCCAGTACGGAAAACTCTTTCGCAATCGTGACCACAAGTATGGATTCGTTCCTCCTATCATAGGTCACCGATGTGAAGATACTACCCTTACGGTCAACCTTTAGTGTGGGTATCTTCCCCATTTCTATACAAAAACTGAAGAAGGTCCTCCTCATCCATGCAATTAGAGAGGTGGAGTATTTCCTTGCTTCATTGGCACCCAACACGGAGGTCCTACCCGTGTTCAGCTTGACTAGAACGAGGACCCTCCTCGTACTAACCCTACTAAAGGAAATAAGCATGGAGGCATTTTACATACTCCTACCAGCTCTAGTGGAGGTCCTACCCACTCTATCACATCCTACAGAGACTCCCTCCATATGTCAACTAGTGGACATAGAGGTCCTCCCCATGTTCTCTTTGACATTTGTCCAAATTCTCCTTACACCCTAGCTATTCCAGGAGGAAGTCCTCTCCGCCATCACATTAGTTAGGCCAAAGTCCCTCTTCACCCCAAAAATCTACCATGTCCCAAAGAACCACCTTGGGGTAGGATGGAGGGTAGTCGGTGCCTTAAGAAGAGCACCGAGAGGATTTAGACTGCAATTGTGCTCGTCTTTTTCTCATATTCCAAGGCATAATGTGATTCGACAATGGAACCCTCACCTTGATCCTCTATGTTGAGGTCCATTGAAGGAACGAGGCATATCAAGCTCATCCTTCTGGAATGTGAGGTCCATTGATTTCCCGCCTCCTTCTACAAATACATCCAGGAGGATGAATATTTGGCCTCTTTCTAGGTTCTACCTATGAAATCCTCTCTATCGTTGATAGGGTCACTATCTACCTTGACCAGATATCATGGAGAGTTATTCTAGGGAATTTTAGAGGATGGAAAACAACATGGACCACCACCAGTAACCGCAACCCCCACACTAGAACCCGTGGTTTCTGGTCAGTCTTACCAGGATGTGGTGGATCAGTCGTTGCATTCATCACAGGACAACCTAAGATGTGGTGGCTTGTTAGCTCATTTGTCGTATTCTCCACCGTCCAGTCTACCATCTTAGTAGTCTGATTCAGAGTCGTTACCCATCCTGAAGCCACCCCCAATTGATGAATGGGGAAACCAAGGGCCAGATACCGAGCCTGATCCAAGGAGCATTTGGGACATGCTTGTAGTGCCTCGTTTACCAGAGATGTTTTGGCTAATCGTAACAACAAACATCAGTGCACTATAATCATTTATTTAGGAGGAAGTCACTTTATTTTACAAAACACTATTGGCGATGCACTTCTATATCCATTATTAGGGAGTTTCTTACTCCAAGAGTCAGGCACACTTTGATGATATTGACCAACAATGCCTTATGGTCAACTTGGTTGCGCTCTCTATGGACTAGCACCCTGAGTCCCCCACTATCCACTGGACCCTCTTGCAACGATGTGTTCAAAGAATTAAATTTATCTACATAATTATAAAGGTGGATTCCCACTACATTCAGTTCCATGGTTGGGGGTAGTACACTACCCTAAACTTTAGTCCAATCTAGTGCTAACCCAACTTTCCAGGCGATATTCAGGATATGACTCCAGGTAGAGTCATGGTTAACCTAGTCGATCTATTGGAGTGAGATAATGAGATAGAGATTCATGAAATGAACATAACCCCTGGGGGATTTCCACAACTATTGGATCCACTGGGATGGGTTACTTGTCAGTAGGAAAATCTACTCATCCTTCCCATGCCCACCGATTCATTAGCCCTCATTCAACATATTAATAAGGTAAAAGAACATATCAGGGCCGTTAAAACCTCTGAACCATTCTATTTAGTGAAAAATAAAGAGGATGATCTTGAAAATTCCATGTTGCATCAACAGATCATGGAACACATGAAGATGGTTGATGACCTCCTTGCTGAACGTGCCACAAAGCGGTGTCCAGACCATAGTGATCCTCAGTCAGAACAGTAGGGGAAGGTACAAAATTCCCCCAACGAATTGCCTCTGGGTGACCCTAACCATCCTTCCCACATATAAAGGATAGAAGCCAGACCTTATGTCAATAGGGAGTGATATTTATCACCAAATCCACCTGAACGACGTGATAATCATCGAGACCTAGCTCAGGTTCCCCCAGCCGCTTCACAGGTCATCCAACTAGCCACTCCACGAGATGTTGAGCCAGCTTATCATGTTAAAGAACCTTCCGATACACTAGTAGTTAGGGACCCTCATCAATATTGTAATACCCACCCTAATGATCTGATGGTGGAACTCATTTCTCGCCTATAGTTGTTGGAAACTCGATAGGTGGCAATCCCGCCTGATGGCAAGCAATACCTAGCGTGGGTCGATGATATGCCAGCACCCCCGTTTTTTATAAATCCATTATTCTACCCCTTTAATGGGATGGGAGACCCTCTGTAGCATTTGGTCCACTTCATCTCAAGGTGAGGACCCATGTTGGGAACTACAGCACAACAGGAGGCCTCCAAACTCTAGTGTTTTGTCAAACATTAGAAGGGCCAAAGTTTTTCTAGTATAGCCAGCTACCCATTGGGTCAGTCACTAGCTAGGAAGTTCTCCATAGATAGTTATTTTACCAGTTCATCTCATCCAACCAGAATAAAACTATTTCAGACCTCTTAAAGTTATAATAGAGGCCTGATGAGCATGTCACAGACTTCATCGCCTGATAGAAATGGCCTCACATACTCCCTAGATATGTTGCTGACATACGAACAACTAATGAAAATGTGTGTGTGGAATCTCAAAACTAAACTATTACCCTCTATCATTACTCAAAATTACCCTAGGGGATTCTGAGACTTCTCCGATAAGGCCCATAGTCTAGAAGAATCCATGTATTAGACCAAGTAGGCACACTTGTTGCCTCCCGCAATTCTCATGAGAAGAGACGCTAAGGCTGAGCCCACAGCAGTGGCACAAATAGAGGCCCCCAGGAAGATAGATTTATTACTAGTGGTTCCAAATCCAAAGCCTTAGAGTGGACCACCACCTTAGGCATAGACACCGTCCCAATAGTTCCCATCTCATAATAGGCAGGCGCCCCTTCGTAACACGCCACCACCACCTAGGTGAGATAACCAAGTTCCACCTCCTCGACTGGCTCCTCCTACCCCTCTTCAAGGATAGGCTCCCAGAGCCCAGTTCCCTAATAGGAGAATACAAAAATACTCTTTTAGTGAGTCCTAGGTCCCCTATTATTTCCAAAGTTCCATGGAATATGGAATTCTACAGTTTCCTGAATGTAGGAGGCCCGAAGAGGCAGATTTCCCTGGTCGCCCCAATTACTGCCACTATCATCGGATCTTGGGGAACACCCTCAAACAGTGCTATGTGTTTAAAGGCTGACTTCAAGACTAGGTTGATAGCAACACAGTCATTTTAGGCCTAGCTCTGGAATAGGTGGAATGTGTATTCGTGAAACCAGACAACGATAATGGTAGTGAAGGTGAGTGGCATCAGGTTCCTAACCATGGGTCCCAAATGTATGATTACTAGATGAATCATAAGGTAGTCACCCATACCCATGGTATTATCAGTGCATGTATGAATTGACCTGAGCTTTCAGAAGATGCCGCATCACCCTCATCCACTACTTCTGTGTCAATGTCTTAGCCTCCCTCTTCTTAGAAAGGCCAGCGTCGACGGTGCCAGGGAAGGAAAAGTCCCCCACTGATGTCGTCATCATCCCATACTCTCAGTGACATCATGCCCCAAGAGATGGTTATTTCCCAAAGAATTTGTCCAGTGGTGGATGATTCTTGAAGTGAAGATCAAGTTTATGTTTCGGTTAACACCATGGAGCTGGTAAACCTCTACATAATTCTTGATGACAAGAAGAGCCAGACGAATCCTCCTAACATCCTCATCCATCACCAGCGTCGAAAGAACCATGGATACATGGTTCATCGGAGTTACTCAGTAATTACATCTATCTAAGATGTGTGTACCACCAAAACCAGATAGCAAGCCTAGAACAAAGCTCAGCACGCGCCTCATTCTCATCTGGTGTCATCAGGTCTTCCTTCGATGCCGTTTGTGTTACTTGATCAGGTAGAGCCACCCCGACTGTGCTGCGATCTGCCACACTCTGTTATAGACTGGCCTCAGTCATCTTTCCAACATCCGATAGATTCTCCATGATCTTCTACTACTGAGAAACAGGAAACTCCCATCACCAGTTAGCCGCAAGTTTAGCTGGAAGAACATGTTATACCCCTTGCCTCAGAACAAACTCTTGTAAGAATAAGTCCACGCTTGGAAAATAAGTATGATATCCTTAAGAATCTTTCTAGTATTAATGTGAGGCTCTCTATCCTTGAGGTTTTTCAACTATTAGAGGATATGCGTGAAACCCTCTCTGAGGCCTTAAAGAGTGCCCTCCAGTTTGAGAAGGAGGTAGTAGGTGAAGAATCCTTTTATATTGAGGCAGTCGATCATGCTGAATATCATGCCATTATCTATTTCCCTGGAGAATATGAAGGCTCACCAATACATGGGAAGATTCAACCAGTGTAAATCACTGGCCAATTCAATGGCACGGAGGTTCATCATTGTATTGTCGACATAAGCTCTGGGATCAACCTAATCCCGACTCGGACACTCAATAAATTGCGGTTGTCTGAGGATGATATGAGTCCCCCTGATATAAATATTTAAGGTTATGACATGATAGAATAGACACTGATTGTCATGATCTTCCTAAAGACCTAGTTCTGTGGCTTGGTGTCCAGCACCAAGTTCATGGTTGTCTCCTAGGACACAGCTTACAATGCCTTGATGGGTAGGCCAGGGCTTCACCTACATGCAGAAGTTCCTTCATTGTATCACCAATGACTTAAGTACTCCCTTATTGGTCGAGTGGGTGTACTCCAGGGTGACACATCTACCTTTTCCTCTCGTGAAGACCTATATATAAATGCCTACTATTACAAGAGTAAGGACAAGAAGATTCAGGATAATGATCTTGAACATGCTATGGCTATGACCAACCCATGGACAGACCTGAACGATGCCTAAATTTTTTCGATCCACTGATTGGAGGCTACAACCCCTGATCTGATAAAATACTTTTTTTTTCTGTAAAGAGGTGGAAGTTAATTACCAAGTCTAAGGGACACTAGAATATCACCTCGTATTCAAACACAAATCTGGCTCGGGTGATCCCAGATCCCCTACCCCATTGCTGTATCGAGATGTCTGGTCCATGGAAATGACAATACATCATAATTTCTTGTTTCTTTATGCTAGGATAAACTAGATCAAGCCGATGTGCCCCTATTTTTCTGATATCATCAAGTGTGGACCCTTGGGCCAATGGCCAGACGAGATCAGGTCGATAGATTTCTTTTGTATGGTTTCGGTGGAATACGAGTCCCTCGATGCAGTGTCTAACTTCATTCAGGCTGGCACTAGTTTCCCATCAGGAACTATCAATTTAGAGGAATCACCTCCCACTAAGGGTCCATCCTCCATAAGTGAAGAAGAGGATTTGGAGGAATCACCTTCTGCATTCGAAGAGGGTGTCTCTACCATGGTCGATGAATTGGTACAGGTGATCCTCAGTAGCGAGATGGATCTAAAACCTACATTGATCAGTGCCAATATTCCTGTCAAAGAGAAAGAAAATTACATGAACTTCTTGAAGAGAAATTGTGATGTATTTTCATAGAGTTATGATGAGATGCCATGACTAGATCATCAGTTCTCTATACACTACCTCGGCCTTCTAGAAAATCATCACAGGTTTAACCAACCTCCCAGAAATATTAATCCTTTTCATGGTTCCCTGGTCGACATCGAGGTTGTAAGCTCACTAGATCCAATTTCATCAAGGAGGTCTAGTACCCTAGGTGGTTATCCAACAGTGTTCCCATCAAGAAGAAAAAATGGATATATCAGTGTCTGCATCAAATTTCTTGATATTAACTGTCACAGTCAAAAGGATGATTTTCCCCTTCAAATGATGGAACTGGTGATTAATACCATCACTGGGTTCCAAGCTATCTTCTTCAAGGATGGTTATTTTGGGTATAACAAAATTTGAATGGATCCCAAGGATGATGATTCTATAGCCTTAAGGGAACCACACGATACTTTATGCTACTAGGTAATACCCTTCTGTCTAAAGAATGTAGGTTCCACCTATCAGTGTTCCATGCACCTCCTATTTAAGCCGATATCGGGATGTTTTTGGAATGCTATGTCGATGATCTGGTGGTCAAATCTCTCTAGAATCAAGACCATCTCAAATACCTTTAGAAAGTGTTTGGATACCTCTGTACTCACTATATGAAGATTAACCCATTAAGGTGTGCCTTCGGAATCACCTCCGGAAAATTTCTCATCTTTTTTGTTAGATATAGAAGCATAGAGATCGATATTGAAAAGATTATAGCCATCAGTAAGACGTATTCTCTGAGCAACATTCGGGTGCTTTGAGCCTTTCAAGGCGACTTGTCCTACATATGCCGATTGATTTAAAATTTGTCCAAAAGTGTAATCCATTTTCTTGGATAATTAAGAAAGGAATTGTCTATCAGTGGGACAAGGAATTTCAAACTGCTTTCAAAGAAATCTAGAAGTATCTATTTCATCCTTCGGTCCCGAGGACACCCATTTCTGGAAAGGCACTGGTCCTTTATTTGACTAACCTAGAATGATCTCCCAATTCCCTTCTCACGTAGAAGAACAATGAGGGAACCGATAATAGTCTATACTATCTTAGCTGCATGCTCCTTGATACGAAGAGCAAATACTTCCCTATCGAGAAGAGCTGCCTTGCACTGGTATTCATAGTGAAAAAATTGTGAAATTACAAACAACACCATGAGATAAAACTAGTATCCTGAATGGATCTGTTGAAGTACATCCTGAATGTACCATGTTGACAGGTCGTCTAGATTGATGGGATGTGATCCTCCTAAAGATCGACATCAGGTTTGTCCCCTAGAATTCCATTAAAGGACATGCGTTGGCAGACTTCCTTTCCACCCATCTAGCTCATACAGAATAGTCTCTGGATATTGAATTTCCCAGTTAGGAAATCCTCTATATAGATCAATCCATTCTGTGTTGGAAAATTCACATTGATGGTGCTTCCCGAAGGCCAACTGGTTGAATACTCGATAATACCAAACTCAATAGGGTGGTCTTGGGTATCATCTTCATTCCATCGGCACAAGCTATTCTGTCATATTCATTCCTGTAGTTAGAAGGTTGTTCCAACAATGAGGCAGAGTATTAGGCCCCCATTACTAGTGTTGAGTTGGCCCTCGAGATTTATGTGCCCCTCTTACATGTGAAAGGGTACTCAAAACTAGTTGTCAAAGAGATCAAAAATTGCTATGTCGTCTAGAAGCTAGAGCTCATGACACTGTTGTAACGTACATGCTATTTGATGGCATAGTTCCCATATCAGCTAGAAGTTACCCATGTCCCTCGAACCCATAATGGCCGAGCTGATGCTTTGGCCAGCCTAACTACATCTCTTTCAGACCCTAATAATGTTGATTTGATTATCCATGTGGAACACCAGAGAGTCATCTCTCCAATCACTCCAGGTGACGATGAGATCCCGAAGGTAAGACACCTTACCACCGTAGCCTCCATTTCAGGATCTCCAGGTCCCCCTAACATAGTGTTGGAAGTGACTCCCGACTGGAGGTCCCCCTTTATCAAATACCTCCAACACAATAATCTCTCGAAAGATCGAGTCAAGCGTAAGAGAATTCAACATAGTACATTATAGTTTACCCACCAGCGTGGTCCCGGTCTTGAGCGGATATTCTATAGGCATGGGTTTGATACAGTTCTCCTCTGTTGAATTCAAAGAGGTTAGATTTCACTGTTCATACAGGAATTCAATTCTGGTTCTTGTGGGGATCATCAGACCGGGCTAAATCTATCCTACCAGATCCCAATATTGCCGTATTTTTGGCTCTCCATGATCCGAGATTGTATTGAGTTTTCCAAGAGGTGTCATGTGTGAAAAATAATGCTAATTTTGTGCGTCGACCACCAGAGCCTCTCCACACTACCACGTACTCTTGGACCTTTGCTGTCTGGGGACTCGATGTGGTGGGACCATATCCTCCGGCGACAGCTCACTAGTGAAGGTTTATCCTCACCACTACAGATTTATTTTCCAAGGGGGAAGAGCCAATTCTACTCAAGGAGGTCAATTACCATTCTATTGTTAAATTTTTTTGATCCAACATCATCTACCGATTTAGAGTCTCTCATGCCGTTCTCACCGATAATGACACCAACTTCCAAGAAGCTGAGTTGAAGAAATTATATGCCAAGTACAACATCTATTCAAACTACACCTCCCACTATCATGCACAATAAAATGGGCAGATCAAGGAATTCAAAAAAACTCTCTCTATCATCCTGTAGAAAATAGTTGGTCAGAATAATAAGAGTTCTCCGAAAACCCCACCAATTCCCTCTAGCCTTACCAGACAACGACTCATAATTCCACCCTGGTGACCCCATACTCCCTAGTGTACATAACCAAGGTCATCCTGCCCATTGAGATTCAGTTTCCTTCATTACACACAACTGTTTATGATAGAAAATCACCAGATAAGGCAGCTAAGGTCCATCTAGCAGAATTGGATGCGCTCGACGAGAGCCAGTTTTATGCCCTGAAGAATCTAGAAAGGCATCAGAACATAATAGCCAAAGCTTTCAAAAAGAAATTTCACCTCTAATATTTCTTTCAATGTGAAATGATTTTTTCTCTGAGAACACTGATTATACCCAGTAGGAAACCACACAAACTTGAGTCCAAATGGTAAGGACCTTACATCATCCATAAGGTTTACCCCAATGGCGCATACTGCCTAGTTACCATGGATTGTGAGTGTATAACTCATCCCACCAATTCAAAATTCCTCAAGCAATACTTTTCCTGAGTGAATGGTCCCTCATGACCATAATCTATGATGTCTTTACCGTAAGATGTTAAAATGCGTGATCTATCTGAGATGAAGGAGGAAAAATTTCCCTACAGTCATCCTGTATGACAATAAGCTGCAAGATGGTCCGAGATCTACGACCTTAAACTAAGATCCCCCTATATCAATTGTCCAGCAAGATGTTAAACATCATCTTTAAGGACTATGTATGGATTTATTACCATCCTCATGGGATACATAGGAATGATCCAACACCTCATTTTAGAGTCCAGCCTCCAAACTGTTCTATTTGACTATCCCCCTAGGTGTAGTTCTCTTAGAGGATCCTTCATGGTGTAGTGTAGACTTCTTTGGCCCCACTCATGTCAGAGTTATTATGATCAAACCATGTGCCCCTCCTCGTTATTCTATCCTCCCACATCCTCATCACATGAAGTTAAAGTGAATGGACCTTTCAGAACTATGTATTGCTTGATTCCCATCCTCAGGGGATATGTAGGAATGCCCAGATATTTAATCCAAGGCCTATCCCCAAAATTCATGATCTTCCCTTGGGTCGAAACACATATTGCAGTGTGGTCTTTTTCCTTCATTCACAATTAGTTATTCATGGACCCACCGTGTACTCCTCTCCTTTGATATCTCCACCTCTTTCATCATCCCACATGACTTTTAAACTACACATGCATATTCATTCTTCACACATCCCCTTTATTCAGGTCTTCATAATATTTCACATCCAAAAGGACCCTTGAACATAATGGATGATTGGATCTAGGGATCTCCTACCATTTTGGGCCAACATACTCAAGTATCTTGAGAAAAAATTGATACAAGTCCCGCATTGTGAATATGGTTTGTGGTAGAAACTCATTTGTGGAGATTAGTCTCTCTTACCTCTTGTCCCGCATGACGTTAAAATGCACCTTCAGAACAACGTATTGATTGATTCAAATCCTCTGGGATATTTAGTAACACTTAGTCGTTTCATCCATGGGTCCAGACCATATTCTATGACCTATTCTGACCCCTTGGCCCGAGTTTTCTTCCCCAGAATTTTGTGTGGTGTGGTGTGGACCTCATCCTCATTCACGTTGCGTATGCTTTATCACGCCTTGCACATTCCCCCTAAAACCTCATTTCTTATGTATTTGTCCTATCCATATGAATTTAAACTATGATTCCTAGTCTCACATGACTTTAAAATGTTATGTATTTACTGAAAGATGTTAAAATGTTGGGTTTTGTCCTAACATATGACCCTAAACTATGACATTATCTTCCTAGTTGCACTATGAAAAATAATACTGCATTATGATTTCATCACTTGAGGGTACATCATGTTTGGAAGTGGTAATCCAAAATACCATTTTTCAATGCCTACATATGGATTTATTCCTATAGGTACTCATGGATTCTCCATTCTAGGTTTATCACTTAACAAAAAATACACACATCCACCCTAAAGAAGAAAAAAGATCTATCAAATTCTACTTCTTTTTGGTGCTTGGGCAAGAATCAAATGATAGTATTTTCCCTAGAATTGGAACCCCACCATGACACCTCTTGAACATTGTATGGCTTGAACCCTATCCTCATGGGGTATGTAGAAACTCCTACACACTTTTCCTTGGGTCCAACTCAACCTTCATTTTTGGTCCCTCAACCTAAAACCTCCACAGGGAGTACATGGTGTGATATGCACTTCAACCTTCTTCATTCACATTGGGGTTTTCAATTACATCACCACATGTCTCCCTCCCTCCTTTCTATATATTGTTTGATCTCTAAGACCTTTAAACTAAGATATGACCTTCCTTATCACAGGACACCAAACTGCGCGACATTTTCTAGAACTACGTTTGGGTTGATTACCATCTTCATGGGATACATAAGAACAACTAGACATTCTTTCTACAGGTCCAACTATAGGAATCTTAAATATTTCCCCATTTTCGTTCCATTTCCCTAGACTCCTTTAGAAGCAAGTGGTGTGGCAAACACCTCTTGGGTTCTTATTTGCATCAGGTTTTGCGACAACTGCACCATGTTTCTTCCTTGTCTTTTCCCAGCCTGGATTGAGTTCTATGACCCTAAAACAAGATCTCCCTATGAGAACTACGCACCAGTTTAGACTACTTATCCACCCTAAAAGAAATTCATTAAATCATGTCCCCTCAAGATGGCACACTCTACGACTTTAATCTAGGAGTGTGCGACCCCAGGACCCTTGTCCTTGGAAAAGTATTCGACTCCCTCTATCTAATAAATCTTATTATCATACTCAAATGAATCATCAAAAAGAGAAAAAAGTGTGAAATTTTCACATGGGAATTCTCTCGTTTCATGTCTAGGATTAATGATAACTTTATTTGGATCCCCATCCTCTTCCATGTCTGAAGGGACCCCTTTACAACATGATCTCATTCTAAATTGGCTCACCTACTATCATGGTCCAACACCCCTAAAGACCTCGGACAACATTTATGATAGGTCTCATGTTTCAGACATGGTCAACGACCAACCCTAATTTGTCTATCCCCATTCCAGGCTAATGTGAAACATATGATTCATTTTGAACATGGTCAAAAATTATCCTTTGTCGTCACACCACCATCATTGTGATTCAGATCTCACGTAATGTGACACGCATCATTCCACTCCCTTACGTTCAAGTGTAATTTCAATATAGTCGGGTTTACACCCCAACACATAAAGTAAATTTTCATCGCTACTCCTTGTTTCCCACATTGATCACTACTCATGTGGACTTAGTAGTTTTAGTAGGGTGTGTACCGGTGCAGCTATACCACACAGGTTTTTCGTCTCGCATGACATTAAACTATGATCCCAGAACTACATGCATCTTGATTACCATCATGATGGGATACATTGGAACACCAGGCCACTTTCCCTTGGGCATATCCTAGCTTTCACTTTTGGTCCCTTAACCTAAAAAAAACTTCTTTCAGGGATGCGTGGTGTGGTGCAGACTCCTTATGTCCTCATTCATGTTGGGTTTATAACTACTGCATCATATAATCCATTTTTTGGGATCTCCCCATTCAATCCCCATACTATTGTATGACATTAAACTACTTGAGTACACATGTCCTCGACGCAGGACATTAAACTACAGTTCTACCCTAAAAAGAATCAGGATTCCCCATGTTAATTATGGGATGCGTTAGCTTCCCCACCAAAGAGGATTTCCCCCACCAGCATTGGTCTATAACCACTATTTGCTGATGAACTACATTTGGATTGATTCTCACCCTTATGAGATAAGTAGTGATGCCCATACATTTCACCTTGGGCCTAGCCCTAGGGTCATTAACCATTACGGCCCCTCGACCCTAATCACATTCTAGGTGGTATGACCATAAAATTATCTACACCATCCACACTATACATCCTTAAACAATGTTTCTATCATCTTCATTGGTATGAAATAATACTTCAATTCATTCTAGGTCTTCTCTAGATAGGTCCTATATAGAAGTAGATATGATCCCTGATCAAACCGATGTGCTCACATAATGTGTTTCCACTATGATGGCGTAATTTCAAGAGTGTTGGACTCCATTCAAACAAACCATCATGACACCCTCCACACTTTGCGTACCCTTTATTTGGATCCACATCCTCTCTCATGCAAGAAGGGATCCCATAACAGTATGTATGCTCGGCCTATGGCTTGCCTATTGTACATGGTAACGTTTCAGAAGGCTAATGGATGAAATTTTGAGTCAAGACCCATGTTTCAAACATGTTCAGCGGTCGAACTTCACTTTTTATCCCTTTTCTAGGCTAATGAAATAGGGATGTTGTGTTTTGATCAAGGACAATAGTTATCCTCCATTTTCAAGCCACCCCTACTGTGTTCAGAATTTTGGGCATCGTGATTCACACATTCTACTTCCCTATGTTTAGATTGATTTTAACACCCCTGGTCTTACCCCGCTCGCGCATTAGAGCACACTGGGAAACGGTAATTCAACTGCCTGAGAATCTCATTCTTCACTTAGGCCTCCATCTTTCTTCCCGGATACATGGATCAATCACTTATACCTCATATAACCAGATAATGGTTGGTGCTACCACATTTAAATGAATATATGATGCAACAATACCTTGTTTCTCACATCAGGCACGTCCCATGTGAGCTTAGGGATCGATTGTTAATCACTTCACGATTGAGGTTAGAATTCATTGAAATAAAAAAGCAAGTGAATGATCCGTACATGTGCGTAGTCTAGAATAAATGTAAACAAAGAAGGATAGGGTTATGCGTTAGGCCAAAATAGGGCCCTTATGGATCGACCCCTCTAATGGATCGCTCCAACGCAACCACCTTCTAGCTTGTAGCCTCTATAACTGCTTCCCACTCCTTGATATACCTCTCCTCATTAGTAGTTGTGGAGAATATTATGTTTGATCTGATCTGAATTTGCTCCCACTCAACTTAAAACCCAGCTATTTGATGGTTTTCCTGTGTTGCTTGCTCATGGGCTTCATCCAGTTGGGAATTCAACCACTCGATGAAATTAGATTGGTTTGCAATGAATATGGATTGCTCATTTTCTTTTTCTTCAAGGTTCCAAACTTCTTTCTTAGGCTGAAGGAACTTCTGTATGTTCATATATTTTTTCTGGCATTGGTCGATGACAAGATATTGACTACTCTCCTGCATCTTCTCAGCCATGTAATCCCAGATCACCATGTGGAGATGATGAGAATCCACCCCTCCTATGCAGTGAAGGAGAAACCAGGTGTTCATTGATCCCATTAGGGGGACCCAGTCAGCTATTGGATGTTTGAGGAAGCACTTGATACACTTACACCCCTTGCGTCATTTCATACAGCTCTCCTTGACTGCATCAAGGTCAAGATCATCCAACTCCTTAGGGTTTGTAGGCCGGTGTTCCAGGAAAGTAGCCATAAGATCAGCGGTAGGGTCTCTCTCTGGAATTCATCCAAAGGTTTTAGGCTCTTAAATATGTGGGAGACCTTATTCTCTTGTCTCTATTTCAGTAATTTCTCCATACAGACTTCAGACCCCCACCCTGGCAGTGATATCGTTGGTTTCCACAACCCTTTGCTCACTAGGTGTCGGGGCCAACTCTATTTGAGAAGCAGGTTCTGAGTTGGTTGGTGCGTTCTCCCTCGGATTCTCTTCATATGGTCTGGATTCAGTGTCCTGTCAAGCCTCCAATATCATTATTACTACACAAACAATGAATTTCCTAATCATCCTAGTTCTCTGATAACAGATACGGGTATTTGAGTAATGAAAATTACAAGAGCTCAACACATCGACCTCTAGCGTTTCATTCACTGTAGGAGCTATAACTGTAAGAGATCCTTCAGCAATTGTCAATTCAATAATGGTAATTGGTTCCCCACCTCATTCTATCAGTGCACCTTCAGCACCCTCAGATGGAGCTTCCTAACCACCAACACCAATATGGACATGAGCAGGGTAATAGTTTGATTGGTGATTATGAATGATGAAAAGTGGAAAGTCTAGGATATGAATTGAGGAATACCTTTAGGTTCTCATCTATTTCGATACTAGAGGTAGGAATATTCCCACTCACCTGAGGACTCCCTTGGCGGGTCGTCCCCCGAGACCCTTCACCTCAAAGCTCCTCTTCAGCTTCCCCTATTTTTCTTCTTCTTATTCTTCTTATTTTTTTCTTCTAATTCAATTTCCTCTATATCCTCACCACACTCATCATCTTCAGATGACATTCATTTTAGATCATGATTCTGGTCGAGCATCACTTTTTCCTTGAGAGGTGGTTTCTTACATCAACCCCACTGGCGTGCATATATGTCCATGGCCATAAAATATGCATACCAAAAATGAAAGAACAATTTGTCGTCAATCCGAATGAGTATACTCTCTTAAAGATGGATCCCATATCATACCATTTTTTCCAATGGGATTCGGTGCTCATTGACTACCGTAAGGTCAAACAAGCTGACCACAGTGTGGGGAAGATTGTATCCTTAACAGGTTAATGTAGATACCTCATTTGATTCCCAAGAAGCTCTCTGGACACTCCATGAGATTTTTCACGAGCCCCTCTCATATCGGAAAAAGAGGACATGGCCGGACCATGTGACGTTCCCACTACTGATGTTCTGACCTGTACTGACCCAGCTACCTAACTTATTCCCGACCTATCCTCTCCAATAGCTCCGTGTTTTCATCTCTTCCACCCAGGTTCCATACTGGCCACCTTAAGCTTCCAAACTCACTTTCACAGGAGCCCCTCAGGATAGACTGCCACACAGTGTTCGACATACATTGATGAGTTTCCAACATCAACCCCACTGGGGGGATAAGTAATTACCTCATTAGGGATATAAGTTGTAAATATCATCCACATTTGATGAAGAACGCAAGGATATTTATCTCATAAGAAATATTGATAAAACTTATTTGGCATCCATTGGATGCATCTAAACATCTGAGAAAACCATGATGATAGATAGGACTCACAAAGGATCAATACTGGAAAAATAACCTATACCAACGGTTTAGAACGGTTGGTATAGGCCTCCAAACAGTTGGTATAGACTATACCAACGGTTTGGAGAACCATTGACCAGTAAGCCATTGGGATAGGTCTATACCAACAGGTTTCCCAAAACCGTTGGTATAGACCAATCCCAACGGTTTTGGAAACCGTTGGTATAATTAATATGAAAATCTATACCAACGGTTATGGAACCGTTGGTATATTTATTTCAAAAAAAAAACATTCGCTGGGATTTGATCCCAGGACCCCTATTTTATTATTCAACAACTTAACCACTAACCTAACATGACTTCTGTGGATATAATTGCATAAATATATATATGTATTCTCATAATTATTCTAATTTTTGATTTATATAATGTTCTGTGTAAGAAGAAATGATAAAAAATCAAAGGATCTATACCAATGGTTTTGACAACCATTGGTATAGATTTTGATTCTGGATTTTGATTCTGGGCAAGGTTGATTTGTGGGGGACCTTTCCAATGGTTTTAGCAAACCGTTGGGATAAGTGGACACAATGTGGGCTTTCCCAATGGTTTTCCAAAACCATTGGGAAAGGTGGCCTCAAAGTGGGATTTCCCAACGGTTTGGCCAAACCATTGGGAAAGGGAACCTATACCAACAGTTTTTACGAACCATTAGTATAGAAGCGTTAGGAAATGTCATATTTCCAGTAGTGGATCTTATTATCAACCCGGGCCCCAACCACTCACCTCTGATTCTTTGTAATTATTCTCTTTTTTCCAGTGATCCTTTCCCTTTATCTACCATCTGGTCGACCAGGGAGGGGAACACACTAAAGGTAAAATTGGTTTGATTTCTGATATTGTTTCTTATCCCCTATTCATTTAGTGTCAATGGAATGGTCCTGAAAATATTTAAGAGGAATGGTTTCAGACTGTTACATGGGGGATGAATGGAATTTGGAAAAATGTAACCTCCATAGTGATCCACGATCCGACCATGAAGTATTTGGAAAGGACCACATATCCTCCTCGGTGAGACTCCTCTTGAAATACACACCATAATTTCATATAGTTGGGCCAGTATGGGGACCCCCTGGTTAAAACTTGGATTGGATTCCATGATGTCAGCTATCACAAGTATTTTTGGGCGGACTCCCATCATAGTATCCCTCACTTGAAATAAACACCCACTCAGGAAAGTTATAAGAAATATGGCATACCAAACGTTCAGTTCCCATTTTTCATCTACATTAAAGCCCCAAGATTGATATTCCCCCATCTACAAGATCCTCTAATGTGACCCACTCTTTTTCCTTTGAGTCATGGTCAAAAACCACTTTACTTGCTCCAACATCTTTACGTTTGGGTCTTTCTACAAAAACAGGCTGAACCAATTTGAATAGGAAATGTTCTTCAGAATGTCCTTGAACCCTAGCCTCTCTTTGGAAAGTTCTAACAGATTCCATGTCAGGATGGGAGTCCATGACCCGTCCCCCTAGATATTCTATGTTGGAAAACACCTTCACACCGGTTCCAATACATAAGGATACCCCCAATGCAATGAAAATCACAAAACCTGATTCCAACCTCCCAATGATAGAGATGGAAGGTGTTGGTATTAGAGGACAACCAGCTGAACAGCTCCATCCCGAGTTATTGCAGGCGATATAAATGTAACTGTGATGTCCACACCACCTTGAGTAGCTCATTTTTCTACAATTCTGCTTCGAATAGATCACATGATTGGTGTACTCAATATGCCCAAGCCATCTCACTGGAGAAGTTTCCTCCGGACCTCAGGTCCTAATCCTATAGCCATCCCTTGGTCTCATCAGTGATTCTCTATTGTAAGGTACTCGTGTAATGGGCCGGAGAATCCTTAGTGACCGACTCACCTCCCGAGATGGTTATGGTTCTTGGATTCAAGACATAGATGGCCATGTGCCTAGTTTCTTTGGAATTATGGCCATTTCTTGTAATGTTGTATCATGAAATATCATCCCCACATGTCACCCATGACCACGATGTATTGACATCAAATCCCCAAACCTATACCTCCTCTAAAATAATGAAATCCCATATTGGTTGGTTGTCAGAAAGAACATAATCCTTATGGTCTTGGGTCATCATATTTAAGAGAGTTTGGTTATCAGATATAACTTTCCTGGAACTGTAAACCTCAGGATTCATAATCATCTCAGCCCTCCAAGCGACATATATAGCATCTCTCCCAACATCACTCTGATCAGTAGCCGTTTTTTTAATTATGAAAAAAAGAGTGCATGAAAAAACCAGGTCGTTGCATGAAAAATCCAAAGGTTGTATGCAAAACCGAGAGAGCGATGTGAAAAATCAATGTTGTCTGAAGAACTTGTGACCAATATCGGGGTATTACATGATGAACAGAATGGATTTAGTGCAAATGCAGGTGAGATTTAGGTGCACGAGAGCTCCAAATCTTATTCTGCATGAAATCCTGTAAGGACCATGGGACCCATGAGGGTTTTTATTGGCACCCATCGGGTATTCCACAATCGAGAAAATGATTATGTGCACCATATACAATTTTCCATGCACCGACTCATTGGGGTTAGGCATCTTGGAATTTCCCTTAGAATCTGGCCTCCGTTCCCCGTCACAAATCTGATTCCGAGGGGGGGGGGGGGGCATTTGTAGAAACCAAAATCCACCAAATGCATCATAAAGTCATCTTTGAAAAAACCGAAGGAATATTTCGACTTAGAAACCAATTCTGGGATGGTCCAAAAGTCTATGTGGAAAATATGAGGGGTGCACCTAAAAACACTTATCTACGTGCAAAACTATCTCTCTTTGAATTAATTTTTCACACCAGTGTAGAAAGTCCCGCACGGCTGATGCTTGGGCCGAGTTTTATGCGCAGGCCGAATTCCGCATGCATCATCTCCCCTTGATCACCTATAAATAGAAGATAACCCCCTCATTTTCAGTGGATGAAGTATTCAAACTATCTTCCTTGCACATAATAATCCTATTCCATGTGCAAAATATAAAAATTTGGTATATGATTTTCTGTGACAGGTCTCCTAGGGGTTCGGCTTCATGTGGGACCACTAGGGCTTGACCATCGCCCGAGTCCTTTATTGATTGTCTAGTAGCATAAAAACCCCTCCACTAGCACACAAACCTCAGCCCCTTGCACGAAAATCTTCTCCAATTACGTGTGCACCTCCTGTTTCCACACAACCCATCTTATTGCAGGCAACTGTTCCCATTTGAACGCCTATTGCGCACACCCCTTCTTTTGCATGCAATCCTCTCTCCTTGTGTGCACCCTTGACAATGTCTTCAATATCTCTTTACTGGACCCTATATTCATACTGTCCTTATGCTCAAGACAACTATGATACAAACACATCTCCCGTACGACCCTCGAGGTTTGTGCGAAGTGATTTCAAGTTCCCTTGGGTGGTTTGTTACGTTGCGTTGCTTAGCCTTATGCTTCTTTTCATAGGCATGCCAATATATATTGCTTATTTTCATAGCCATGCTAATGTGAACCTCCCCCCATGGATCACTCCATAACACCCCATCACCATGAAATTATAGGTTCCTTCCCTTCCCAATGACAGGTGGGTATCATTTATGTATGTCTTAGGGGTGCAGAGTGAACCCACCTCATCCGAGCTACATGACGTTAAACTATTAAGCACCATCATCCTCTTCCCAAGATGTCAAATTGTGACCTCACCCTGTGCAGTACACATGGGGTTCCCCATCTCAAAAATTCTCTACGCTTGCTCATCTCCACAAGAGTGAGATCATCCTCACATGGAATGAGATCCTCTTTGCTGGAGCATTGTCTGTCTGCGGGGAAGGGAAACCATCCTGGTGTAATCCACTAGCATGTATTACGAGAGGTAACACCCCTACTACTCCTCTCTTCTTAGGTGAAAAATACTAGAGGAGATATTAGCATAGAGTCCTTCATTCCCCTGTCCCTCTCCCTATGAGATTTGTCTCTATTGGGCCTCCATCTAGGATCAAGTCCCGATCTCTATCTCCCTGGGCCACTAACCATGCGTAAGACCATTTTTCCTCTTTGACTCGCTAACCACATGTAATCCCCACTCCACTTTCCGCAGACACACCTTTCATGTTGTGATCTTAAGGTCTTTGATTCCTATTGTTTCTCACGCCAAGCATGACTCACGTGGGATTAGATTAAGCATTGACCATGGAACCCTTCTTGGGCTACATTATCATGTATTCCCCAAACCATTTCGAACTATGTGGTCTTTGATCCTTGTCTCCTAGGAAAGGTATATATGAATCCTCCCTTAGGTTCAATCCCAACACCTACTTGTCCCGACCGCTTCACATCAGTTTACTCATCCCACATTACGTTAAACTATATCCCTCATTCCGAACTATGTGGACTTTGATCCTTTTTGATGTGGCCTTGTCTTACATAATTTTTTCACATCTTTTTATTTAATTTTTAATAATTTAATTAATTATTTAAGCACTTTTTACTACATAATTGTACTTTTGTATTTTTATAATTAAATTTTTTAATTAATCAATTTTTATAATTAATTATGTGATTTTAGTCTTTAAATTAATTATTTTAATGTTACTTTACTTTTCTAATTTAATTTTTTCTTAATTAATTTTTTTAATTAAAATCTGCTTGACTTTTTAATAAATTATCATCTATTTTAAACAACTATTCAACCATAATATTTCTATTTATCTAACAAATCTTTTATTATAATATTTTATCCTTTAATTTAGTTTCATTAAAATATATTAACTTCATTAATTAATATGTTTAATCATCCTAATAATTATTTAAGATATGAATTTGAGTTAATTTAATTGAAATAGCACAATTTTAGCTTTTAGTATTCACTTAGTTGTCTAATTAATTTATTTAGAGTTATTAAAAATTATTTATTTAATCCAAAGTATGAAGTTAAATTATTAAGTCATTAACTATTGTTTTTAGTCAAACAGTGAGGCAGACATGAGCTATTAGTGAATTATTTAGTCAGCGATGCGATAATTTTCTACACATTATAGACCCTTTAATAAATTTTAATCTAAGTCTTATTTAAATTTAGTTTAACAATAATCCAGTTTTTAAATTTCAGTTTTATCAACTAATAATTTAAATTTAAATTTTAAATGATTAAAGTTTATCTATAATTTAGTTTTAATTAGCCTTATTTTAATTTTTAAATTTCAATATTTGTTTCTTTGATTTTATGTATTTAACCGGTTAATTATTTTCAATATTTGTTTTTAATTAACTAAATTTTAATTTTAAATTCATTTTACACAGTTTTAATTTTTGTGTATCACTGTTTGTTTTACTTCTATATGCTACCGATGCAGACGATTATCGGCATCAGTGATCCTTTAATTTTTTTAATCTTTCGATGACCTTTTATTCCTAACTAATAGTAACCTTTGTTTTTCTTAACTATCATCAGCTTTTATTTATTATTACTAATGGTGAGCATTTTATTTATTTGCCTCGGTGAACCTTTTTTATATATTTTTTAACTAACGGTAACTTTAATTTTTTATAAGCATCAGTGACCTTTTTCTACATCGATGACCCTTCCCTTTTTTAACTATCAGTATCCTTTTATTGTAAAACTATCGGTAATGTTTGATTTTATTAGAAATGGTGACCTTTTTGTTCTCCCCAACTACACACTTTCAACAACCTCTCACACATCAGAGCAATGTAGATCCTAGAGACCCGGTGGGAAACCTTGGAGTCGTAAGAATATTAAAGCGGAGCATTGTGCGAGGAGTTATTTTTCCCTTGTTTTCTAGTATTTGTTCTTTGTTTTAGTATGTTACAATTTTTTTAATGATAATGAACATTCTTTCTAGATAAATCATCTAGTTTGGGGATAAATTCTAGTCTACCAGTTATCTTTCATCTTCCTTCTCACATATCATTTAAATTGTGATCAATATTGATCATCGAGATTAGGCTTGAACACATTCAACTGCATCATGCCACTAACACTTAATTTCAAAACTCAAAAATCATTTGGAGAGTCTGATTATGGTTACATTATTTTAGAATTTAATTCAAAATGAAAACTTCAGAATTTATGGTGAGTATTGTTCTTTTGTCTTCTCCAAATCAAAATCTTCACAGTTGATCTATCTTGGAGTGGTGAACTCCAAGACTGTTCGACCAGAGCGACTTATATTATGGAGAGGGAAATAAATCACTAATTTTTAGTGGACACGGTTGCAATCATTATTTTGAGAAATAATACATTTAAAAGTAGTATAATTGAGATTTTTACCTGGGTGATTTACTTTGATAGTTCATTTATGAACATTCCTAATATTTTTTGTTCACTATTTTCAAACTTTTTTCTGCTTCATCATTTTAGGATAGATCAAAAAGCTAAAAAAGTAGTGTTACTTTACTAAATTATAAAGCACAAAATAATTAATAAAATTTAAAAGTAAAAAAATAAACAATCTACTCCATTTCTAAGAATAATGGGGTATTTTGATGAGTTTTAGAAAATTTTGTGTCAAAATTACCTTCTCTATGGGTTCAACCCTACTTCCCACATATACAGTAGTTAGTAAGAATATAAATAATTAAACTTTGACTGACATCAATAAATTTTGACATCAATATTTTGGCGTTGTTTCTAGGGAAGGAACGATCCATTATTTAAAATAAAAGAAACTAAAAAATCACACATATAAAAACATCTAAAATAAATTGATAAAATAACAACTATAAAAAATATGTTTCATTTTCTACTGAATTGGTAATGTTTTCTGTATTTTTGAGATCTTATTTAGTTCTAGTATTCTGCTACTTAATTGTTGATAAACGTTTTATGATTACAAGACACTCTGCTGTTAGTCTAGATCCACTGAACATAGAAATAGACTAATATTTAACTTCTCTTAGAAAAAATAAATACAAAATAGAAATGTAGAACATAGATGAGAGAGTTCCTGCACCTAATTAATTTCAAAATCATCAACCAGAACTCTTAGATGAAGTTGAATGTCCTAGGATGAGGGAGTTACAACCTCCTCATGTTTCAAGCAATCCTTCTTCCATTAGGATATCTCATAGAGATCAAAATTATGAATTAAAATAGTCACACATTTAACTATTGTCTTCATTTAATAGAATGTATAATGAGGACGCTCTAGCATTCAATTGAGATTTTTACAATATTGTGCAGTAGTTACCACTTCTAGGACTTATAGAGAATGAATTAATAATAAGAGTCTTTCCCTTTTTCCTAAAATGGAATGATAGGAATTGGTTTTTAAGCCTAGATGAGAACATTTTTGAAAGCTGGGATCAAGTGTACAGTTCTTTCATAATGAAGTTTTATCCCCAAATACTAAAAGGGGAACATAGAACTAAGATAACTAGTTTTTATCAAGTGGATGGGGAAGCTTTTCATGATGCTTGGGATATATTTAGGGACCTGATTAGGCAGTGTCCCCATCATCAACTCCCATCTCACCTTCTCATGGACACCTTCTATAAAGGGTTTTCATCCTCTAGATAGAATACTATTGATCAAACTACTACGGTTACTTATATTGACAAGACATATAATGAACTGAGAAATTTTTTTATAATCTTGACCTAAATTGAAAACATAAATATGCAAGAAGAAAAAGAGTCAATAGAAATGTTAATGTAAACAATGGTTCAATGAATGAAACTCAATCCCAAATTTCTGAAATCACCAACCAATTGCAATGTTTAATGAACCAGAACTCTAAAAAAACTGTTAATCAACTTGGATTTCCAAACAGCAATCAATATTTAAGAGAAAAATGATCGCAATGTTGAATGTTTGGTCATACTGAGAACTTTTGTCTTAACTTTTATATGCCATCCCAACAACAAGAGAATTCAAACTTTGTAAAATATGGTACAAGAATTACTCCTAAAGATGATCCTTTCTCTAACAACTACAATCAAGGCTATAGGAACCCTACACATCTTTCATGGAAATATTAAGGCTTAAATAAACAATCCACTATCCCTAATTACTCTAATCAACCAAGATGTAATTTTCAAAATCAAGAAAGAGGTGAGTCTTAAAATGCACTAGGAAACAACGATAATCAAATGTCTTATAAAATTGTTTTAACCTTGAAAAAAATTCACCCTCAATAGGAAAGATACATGACTCAACTAACCAAACAAAAAAATCAATATGAGTTAGATAAAATGAAAAATTATGTGAGAATGCCGAATATGGAAACACAGATAGGCCAACTTTATAGAGATTTGACTTCTAGTGAAAAAGGAAGGTTTCCTAGTATAACTAAACTGAATCCTAGAGAGAATTCAATGGTTTTTATCACTAGGAGTTTGCTGAATACTCAAACTGTTGCTAAAAAAGACCTTGAAAATGCCAAAAATTAAAATCTACTTGAATCTGGTAATAAAAATCATCTTTTTTCACATGTTGGAAATTCACATAAATATGTATAAAATGATCAAAATATGAACTTATCATCTAAAACACAAGCTGGAAACTCATCTAAAAATTGAAGGATTAAAGGTAAAGAAAAAGTTGATGAAGAGGTGAGGGAAATTCCTACTCTCCTTAAAATAATTTCCCCACCCATCCCTTTCCCGGAGAATCTGAAACCACAAAGTAACACCATGGGTGAACTTATTCTGTTCCTTGGTCTCCTTTACAAATATCAAGTAAACATTCCATTTATACAAGCCTTAATTAAAAATTATATCTTACTTTAAATCTCTGAAGAAAATTGTTTAAAAAATACTCTTGAAGAATTTTCTACCTAAAGCCTCACTGAAAAGTGTAGTGCTATACTCCAAAAGAAAATACCACCTAATTTGAAAGACCTAGGTAGTTTTTTTATTCCTTTCACCCTAGGAAATTCTGATTATCTCAACTATTTGTGTGGACTAGGTTCAAGAATTAACCTTCTCCTACACTCATTGTTTTGATAGTTGAGGTTGGGTGACCTACATCACACCACATTCATACAACAGTTAGCTGATAGACCTTTCACTCATCCTGTGGGTAGGATATATGACTATATAGTTGGGGTTGGGAATTTTTTTTTCCTGGAGACATTTTAGTCTTTGACATTGTGTGTGATCAAGAGGTTCTCATCATCTTCTCTAGGCCCTTCTTGGCCACAGGTGGTGTTGTTATTGATTTTTATAAGGGTTATCTTATTTCCAAAATTGGAGAACAACATGAAGAATTCAATGTGTTTAAAATTGTTAAAAGACCAACATTTTCTAAAAACTATTCAACGGTAGGGTCCTTAGAGGATGAAAATTCAACTAAAAACATTGAATAATATAAAAATAAATCATTTTTTTGATGAAACTCATTTTGAAGTTGAAAATCATGACCTACAAGTTTCATAAGTTGAAAATTATGCTCAAACACTAAATGTAGAAAATTTTATAGAACTGGAAAACTATTCGGCTTCTGCTATAGGAGAGTCCCCTGTTTCTGAACATAGGGAATTTTTGAGTGAATTTGAAGGTGTTTCTGTTAACACCAACATTATTGAGAAATTTGACGATGTTGAAGGAGAACGTTTAAGGAAACTAGATGATTCTTCTCTAATAAAATTATTGAATTTTGATCTAGAAAAATTGGACTGTGTGTTGTTCAATTCGGATGACAAAACTGTTATTTCTGAATCTGAACATGAAATTGAAAATATTTCATCATTTAATACTCACTACAAGAGATTTGTTGAAGATCTTTGACTTACCATACCTAAGAGTATTCCTTATAGTGTAGAACCACCCACTCATCAACTGAAACCAATCCCTACTCATTTGAAATATTCATTTCTGGGAGAGAATTCCACTTTGTCGGTCATAATTTCTTTTGAACGTAATGAAAATCAAGAACAAAGACTCTTGAGTGTGTTGAAAAACTTTAAATCTTCCTCATGCTAGACCATAGCTGATATCAAGGGTATTCGTCTCTCATTATTCATGCATAAAATACCTATGAAGCATGAAAATAAGCCTAAGGATGAGTGTCAAAGAATATTGAATCTAAACATTAAAGAGGTTGTAAGAGAAGAAGTGATTAAGTTTCTGGACACTAGAATCATATATCCCAATTTTGATAGTGATTGGGTCAGCCCTGTCTAATGTGTTCCCAAGAAGGAAGGTTTCACTGTAGTCAAAAATGAAAAAAACAATGAAATCCAAGTTAGGAAAGACACAAAATGGAGTATCTGTATCAATTATAGGAAGATTAATGAAGCCACAAGTAAGGACCATTTTCCAATTCCATTTCTTGATCAAATTCTATAGAGGATTATTAGCAATGAATTTTCCTGTTTCCTGGGTGGGTACTCTGATACAACCAGATTCATTTTGCACTAGAGGATCAAGAAAATACCACTTTCACATGATCCTTTGGGACATTTAACTATAGGAGGATGCCTTTTAGGTTGTGTGAATCTCAATCCAGCTTTAAAAAGTGTATTATGGCTATATTTTCTTATATGATTGAATGAATCATTGAAGTTTTCATGGATGAATTTTACATTGTGGGTAGCACTTTTGATACATGTCTTGGAAATCTTGAGTTAGTCTTAGTAAGATACATTGAAACCAACCTTGTAATTAATTTGGAAAAGTGTCAATTTATGGTCACAAAAGGTATAGTGCTTGGTCATAAGGTCTCTAAGAGAGTTATAGAGTTTGATACTGCTAAAGTTAAAGTCATTAAAAAACTCCCACCTCCTCAAAATGTTAAAGGAATTAGAACTTTTCTAGGGCATTCTGGTTTCTACTGGAGGTTTATAAAATTATTTTCCAAAATAACTAAGCCCTCGTGTTCTTTAATGTTCAAGGATTCACCTTTTAATTTCAATGAAAATTGTATGAAATCATTTAATCTGTTGAAAGAAAAACTCAATAAATCACCCATCATCACCACACCTTATTGGAAACTGCCTTTTGAGATTATGTTTAGGTGATGTCCTTGGAAAGAGGAAATATAAGAAGTTACATGTGGTGTATTATTCTAGTAGACTACTAGATAAGGACAAAAATAATTATACCACTACTAAAAAATAATTACTAGCTATTGTGTTTTCCTTAGAGAAGTTTAGAAAATATTTGTTAGGCTCAAAAGTTACCCTTTTCACTGATCATTATGCCTTAAAATATTTTCTATCAATGAATGATACTAAACCTAGGCTGATTAGATGGATTCTGTTGATACAATAGTTTTATTTGGACGTTAGGGACAATCAGGGAGCTAAAAATCAAGTTGCTGACCACCTATATAGGATTCCTCTTACTCAATATGAAGATCCTAGGGAAATAAACTCCTCTTTTCCCGATTAACAAATGCTCACTATGTCAATTAGGCAATCTTCATGGTATGTAGATTTTTCCAACTTCCTGGAAACAAGTTTATTTCCCAAAAATATGTCCAATAACTGAAGGAAGAAATATATTTCTGAGATTAAATACTACCTTTGGGATGATCCTCTCTTGTTTAGGAGATGTGTTGATGATATCCTCAAGATATTTGTTCATGAGGAAGAGATTATCTCTATCTTAGAGAGTTTTCACTCCTCACCTTGGGGAGGTCACCATGGTGGTGAAAGGACTACTCACAATGTCTTACAATCTAGATTTTATTGGAACACCATTTTTAAGGATTCTAGTAGCTTTGCAGTGGGTGTGATAGGTGTCAGATACTATTTAATGTTGGTAGGAAACAAGAGTTTCCCCAAAAACGAATTCGGGAAGTAGATATTTTTGATGTATGGGGTTTATATTTCTTGGGTCCATTTCTATATTATCATGGGAATGAGTGCATTCTTGTTTCTATAGATTATGTGTCAAAGTGGGTTGAGGCAATGACACTACCCAACAATCAAGCCAATTATGAAATTAAATTTGTCAAAGAGAACATTTTTAAAAGATTTGGATTTCCCAAAGCCTTTATCAGTTATAATGGAACACACATTAAGAATTACAAATTTAATTCTTTGATATAAAAATATGGTTGTGTTCATAAAATTGGAACTCCCTATTATCCACAGTCCAGTGGACAGGTGGAAATTTCAAACAGGGAACTGAAACATATACTGTAGAAAACTATGTAAAATTCTAGGAAGGACTGGTCTCATAAATTAGATGATGCTTTATGGGAATATAGAACTACATTCAAGACCCCAATAGGTATGTCTCTTTACAAGATGTTGTTTGGGAAATGATGTTATTTACCTATGGAGTTACAACATAAGTCTTATTGGGAACTTTAGGCTCTAAAAATGGATTTTAAGAGTGGTGGTGAGAAGAGATTACTTGAGCAGAGATGGATGAAATTCGAAGAGATAGTTATGATAATTCAAGAATATAAAAATAGAGGACTAAAATCTTTCATGATTCCATCATACAAACCAAATAATTTAAACCTGGAAAGATGGTCCTCCTCTTTAACTCTAAACTCAAACTCTTTCCTAGAAAACTGGATTCCAAGTGGTCCGGACCATTTACTATAGTGACAGTTCTGAAGAATGTAGGTGTTGAAATTGTGGGTGAAGAAAACAAACCCATGATGTTTAATGGACAAAGAGTGAAACTTTATTTTGAGGGACATCCAAAGGGATTGGATTCCTTCAATGTGCTTAAGAACAGATCTCGAATAATTTCTGGCTGAAGACTTTAAAACATAGTGCTGCATGGGAGACAACCCATTTTTCTTTTTTATTTACTTTGTTTAAATTTTATCCTTGAATAATGTGCTTCTTCTATGCTCTATTTTTGTGAAATTACAACTTCTTCTTGATCTATTTTTTCTTATTCTGTTTCACATTTATCAAGAAGCTGTTGTTTTGTTATTTATGGAGTGGAATTCCATTTCTGAATATTTGATGAAAAACATTAAGTCAAGCAAGTACCTTACTATTAAATTTTGTTTCATTTTTTTCTCTTTAATTATTTAGAAAAAATCTATTTCCTGTAACTTTTTATAAAAAAAATTCTACATGTTCCTCTTTCCGGAATTTGGATTTCATTGATATATTAAAATCACTCACTACTTGAATTTAACTGGGGGGGGGGGGGTACATGAAAACTGAGAAACTTTTTATTGAATCTTTTTTAGGTTGGGGTGTTTTAGCATTCATTATTCGACTCTATTGAATATATTATTGAACTAAATCTATTAAAATACTTACACCGAGTACAAATTGTACCCACAAGTTACATGCTATGTTTGTATTTTAATGGTAAATCTTTATTCTCTAAACTAAATGATAATGAATATATCTGGATGTGACTCTAATGGTAATTTATTAATTGTGGAAAATAGTATTTTTGAACTTCAAAGGGGACCTTTTATACATTTCATCAACCTATTAAATTGAAAAATCTATTTGGAACTATAATTTCCACACTAGTTATTCTCCATGTTTTGAAGTCAAATTTTGGGACAAAGTTGGGTTTTAAGTGTGGGGGAGGGGTTCAAAACATTATTATGATAAACTATGCTTTATTTAAAGCACATAAATTTCCATTACAACTTAAATAATTTTGTAAAAATGTTTAAAAATTTTCATTATTTTTCGAAATTCTTTCAATGATTTTAGGCGTGATTAATTCTTCAAATGGGTCTTGAATTAGGATGATAATTGATTAGTAGTTAATAATTGCTTTGAATCTGAGATTATTGAGGTTGGATGATTGCTGAGTGATCTTTAGTGATTAAATGGAGATTTTGGTTTAAAAACTACTTTTTAAAGTGATATGTGAAACTTGTCTATGGAGTAATAATCATAACCCCTGGAACTGGTTGTTTATTATTAATCCTAGGGGCCTCATTTTTATTTTAATTATAAAAATAAATAACTTTAGTGAGCCATATTAAATGATTTTGGATTTAAATATTTTGAAACTAGAGTAGTCTGGGCATCTTGGATCCCATGGTGAAACTCTAAGACCCTAGATGTTGGGTGCATTTCTGTTTACTATAATCCCTCTGTAAACCATGAGTAAGTGAATTTCATAGTGTTTAGCACTTGATACGTGTCTTGGGAAAAAAATAAATAGAGTGTATAGGGTCAAAAACGAGTTCATTAATGTAAGGGGAATGATGAATGCGAGATGAAGAAAGGATCATTTGGTTTATATAGAAGTCATTTAGGTTGTATCATTAAGGTGATTCACAAAAAAAACTAATTATTTTTGGAACTTAAGAAAGATTCATTATACAAATTTATGTTTCTATGTTTTTGATTCCACTAATACATTACCTCTATTCTGTTTTGGACTTTGGACATAAGTATGGATTGAAATGAGTCATTAAGTAGATTCACATATGAGGCAAGACACCTTCTTTGATGGATGATCATTACTATCTTGATTAACCTTTGAGTATTTGTTCTAGGCAAGACATGATTTGAAAATATCATTTCAAAAGCTTAGTTTTATGTTTCTGTCCTCTTTTCTTAAGTGATGGACATTTTACAGTTTGAGCTGAATCATTAATATTACTTTTTTTCAAATATAACAAATCATGTGATTGTTTGAAGACAAAAAATTCTTAAGTGTGAGGTAATTTGATATGGCCTTGTTTTACATAGTTTTCCCACATCTTTTTTATTTATTTTTTAATGATCTAATTAATTATTTAATCACTTTTTACTAAATAAATGCACTTTTGTATTTTTATAATTAAATTTGTTAATTAATCAGTTTTTATAATTAATTATGTATTTTTAGTCATTAAATTAATTATTTTAACCTTAATTAACTTTTCTAATTTAATTATTTCTTAATTAGTTTTATTAACTAAAATCGGTTTGACTTTTTAAAAAATTAACATCTATTATAAACAGCTATTCAATCATCGTATTTCTATTTATCTAAAATAGCCTTTATTATAATATTTTATCATTTAATTTAATTTCATTAAAATATATTAACATCATTAATTAATATTTTTAATCATCTTGCTAATTAGTTAAGTTAAGAATTTGAGTTTAAATTAAACGAAATAGCACAATTTTAACTTTGATTATTCACTTAGTTGTCTAATTAATTAATTTTGAGTTTTTAAGCATTAATTATTTAATTTTATGTATGCAGTTATATTATTAAGTCATTAACTATTGTTTTTAGTCTAATAGTGAGGCATACACGAGCTATCAGCATTTAGTCACTGATGTGATCCTTTTCTACTCATTGTAGACCCTTTAATAAATTTTAATTTAAGTCTTATTTCAATTAAGTTTAATAATAATTCAGTTATTAAATTTAACTATTATCAATTAATAATTTAAATTGAAATTTTAAAAGTTTAAAGGTTATCTATAATTCAGCTTTAATTGTCCTTCTTTAAATTTTTAAAGTTCTATCTTTGTTTTTTTTTCATTTTATGTTTTTAACCAGTTAATTATTTTCAATCTTGGTATTTAATTAACTAAGTTTTAATTTTAAATTCATTATACGCAGTTTTAATTTTTTTGTGTCACTGTTAGTTTTACTTCTATATGCTACTGATGCGGATGATTATCGGCATCAGTGAGCCTTTAATGTTTTAAGCTATTAGTGACCTTTTATTTATAACTAATAGCAACCTTTGTTTTTCTTGACTATCTGTATCCTTTATTTATTTTTACTAATGGAGAGAATTTTATTTATCTGCATCAGTAGCCATTTTTTTATTTTCTTATAACTAATGGTAACTTTAGTTTTTTATAATCATCAATGACCTTTTTCTACATCTGTGACCCTTACCGTTTTAACTATCAGTAACCTTTTATTGTACCACTATTGGTAACCATTATTTTTATTATAAATGGTGACCTTTTTCTACTCCCCAACTTCACACATTCAACAACCTCTCACACATCAGAGCAAAGGAGATCCTGGAGACCCGGTGGGAAACCCTATATTCATAGCAGTACTAGAGAAGTACATCGTTTGGGGAGTTCTTTTTCCACCGTGTTCTAGTATTTTTACTCTGTTTTAGTATGTTAGAATTTTTTTAATGATAATGAACATGTTTTGTAGCTAAATCATCTAGTTTAGGGATAAATTCTAGTCTACCGATTATCTTTCATCTTCCTTCTCACATATCATTTAAATTGTGATCATAATTGATCGGTGTGATCAGTTGTTAACAAAGTAAATTGCATCGTGCCACTATCACTTAATTTAAAAACTCCACAATTATTTGGAAAGTATGATTATGGATACATTTTTGTATCATTTAATTCAAAATGAAAACTTTATAACTTACAATGAGTATTGTTCTATCATCTTTTCCAAATCAAAATCTTCACAGTTGATCTATCTTGGAGTGGCGAACTCCAAGACTGTTCGACCTAAGCAACTTTTATTTTTGGAAAGGTAAATAAGTCACTCATTTTTAGTGGACATGGTTTCAATCATTATTTTGAGAAGTAATACTTTTAAAACAAATGGAATGGAGATTTCTTCATGGTCAATTTACTTTGAAAGTTCATTTATCAGTGTTCTTAATGTTTTTTGTTCACTGTTTTCAAAATTTTTTCTTCTTCATCATTTTAGGTAAGATAAAAATCTTCAAAAAGTAGTGTTACTTTACTGCATTATAAAATCACAAAAGAATTAATAAATTTAAAAATAAAAAAATAGAAAATCTACTTCACTGCTGACAACAGTGGGGTATTTTGAAAAGATTTAGAATATATTTGGTCAAAATTGCCTCTTCTGTGGGTTTGATCCTGCATTCCACATATACGGTAGTTTTTAGGAATATAAATAATTAATATTTGACAAACTTCAATGATGGTCGACATAACTTGTCTCCTATGGAAGGTATGTAGGAAGCCTCCCTGATGTTCAATCCCAATACATACTTGTCCCAACCCCATCACGTGGGTCCACTCATCCCGCATGACGTTAAATTGAATCCCTCATTATGAACTATGTGGACTTTGATCCATGTCTCCTTGGAAAGGTATTTAAGAATCCTCCTTAAGGTTCAATCCTAACACCCATCAGTCCCGAACACTCCACGTTGGTTCACTCATCCCGTACGATGTTAAACTGTACACACCCTTTTAGTCCAGCATGACGCTAAACTGTATAATTTTTAACTACATGGATTTTGTCCTTATCAACTATGAAGGGTACATAAGAAGCCTTCCTGAGGTTCAATCCGAAGTGGCGGTAAGCTGTTGTATCCCAACCAGTGGTAAGACATTGTATCCCAACCAGCGGTTAGCTGTTGTATCCTAACCAATGGTAATCCATTGTATCCCAACTAGTGGAAAGCCATTTTATACCCAATAGTTGGTAAGCCATTGGAACCCCGAACAACGGTAAGCCGTTGGAACCTCGGCCAATGGTAAGACTTTGCCCGCCCCACATGATGGTAAGCCGTTGTAAGATTGACTGTGTGGGTTTGATCCCTGTCTCCTATACAGGGTTTATAGGAAGCCTCCCCAAGGTTCAACCCCAAACAGTAGTAAAATTCGGTGTACCATCCATGGGACCCACATCTATGTTCTACCCCTTGAGCGCCATACCAACCCGGGCTGCTAACCACACGTAAGCCCCAGTATATCGTCAGGTTGTTGTCCTATGCGTACACCCTGATTCTATACCCCCATCTGACGTGGACATTGATTCCCTACCATGGGGATATGTAGGAAGCCTCTATGAGGTTCAATCCCATCACCCATGTCTCAACCTTCTCTTTCCCTTGAGCCTATGTGTTTTGGGAAAGTCATGCCCCAACCCAGAGGATCTACTCCCTCCATATCCCATCCATGCGTCCATTCTCATGGATTGCCTCCTCTAGTGTCCCTTCACCCAACCGAACTATGTGGACTTTGATTCCCTACCATGTGGATACATAGAAATCCTCTTCAAGTCTCAATCCCAACATCACCGTCATCCTCACATCAGTTCCATCTCATTCTTGATCCACTCTCAACCATCCATATTCATCCATATTCTTACATGGGCCACCACACCCGATGAGATCATGTCACCCACTTTCTTGCTATTCCTAGTAGCAATCGAGTAACTAACCACGCTTTATCCCCAACATCAATGTTCACTCCTGGGGTTTCACCCATCTGATCTACTCTCTTCAGTGTTCTAATTATTTTAATCCATCTTCTCTAGACGTTAAACTCATTGTGTACCCTATGTTAAACATGGGAAGATGAGGAAAACATCAGAGACATGCATATGGAATATAATTCCCCACACTCTACATGGGATGCCTCGGCCTTTTATACTATTGAGAATCCATATGATAAGGGGTAGAATCCTAGACTCATCAATGTTCTGGTTTCAAGACATGCCAACGATGTCCGACTTGACTACTCCCTCGACTGAAGGTTGCTTCCCCAACTGGACCCTTTGGAATGTCCTAACAAGAGATGTGTAATTAAACTGTGTCCATAATTACATGGAACTAGGAAGAGTTTCCCAAACAACGTCTTAAGTATATGAGTGAGACCCAGGCTTGGCAATGAGTTCCAAGGAGGAATCCAAGGAAGGAGGAATCGACATCCCATCATACCATTTCGATCAAGGTGAAAATGTCCCTGAATAAGAGAGGGATGCCACCCACCATTGGAAAGTGGGAATGCAGGGAAACAGTCAGTGTGTCCTCCAAAATACACAGATGCGTGCCCCATCAAAAGCATCTGAAAAATAGGGTATGATATTCAAATGTTTTTCTCATATTTTCACACCGTTATCTTCTTATTATGATTATATATCATCCTTTTTACCCTTACTTAGAATCTAATATTATCTATTTCTTGTGATTCCTTTTGCCAGGTTCTAAGGAAAGGTTTCAAGTATGATTACTAAAGGGAATTATCATTGTGGGAAACATTGAAAATCGTCCAATAGACTAGATGATTGTGTTTCAAGTATCCAAAAGCCCAAACTAATAAAGTATTTGGGAATTTGTTTGTGTGATGCATAAATTATTATGAAAATGTGATGTAATGTCCATATAATAGAAGAAAGGGTCACAATTTTTGGTATTAGAATGATGGTTTAGTCAACCATTGGAAACTAGGTTGAAAAATCATACTCAGATCCATAGTGATATTTATAAGTATATTCCTAGGGATTTATCTACTAATAAGCTTAGGTGTCATAGATTTTAAATTATTTATCATGTTTTAGAAATCATATAAGTGATTTTCTAGGGTTATATAGTTCCCTCTATAATAATTGTTTCATACTATATGCTTTCTGGTTTTATACAAAGGAGGAACCAAAAACACTATGTTAACATTGAATGATGCAGATTATTTTCTGATGACAAGTAAAATGGGATGGTTACTGGAGTTAAGGATGTTATGATCATGCCTAGTAATTTTTCAAAGAACATTATTAGAAATGTGTACCTTAACCAACTCAAAGACTAACCAAAGAATATAGGGAATGATTTTTCTTAGTGTTTGGGTAATGGTGACCATGGATGAATGATGATTCAATTTCATTTGTGACAAGAATGTGGAGAGAATCACTTAAGTGAATGTAGCGGAACAAGAATATGTTTTCACTATAGAAAATAAGGAAACAAAGAAAGTAACTACAAAGTAAAAAATAACTGTTTCGATTAACAAAATAGATGGTAATATTGGCCTCCCTAAGACATAATCCAAGGGTAAATTCCTTACGAGTGGAATGAATGATCACTATGAATATCGATATCCTTATTGGAATGATCCCAAAGAGAATCAGAAAGGCTTTTTGAGTAATGGTAATATTGTTAATGATGACGATGCTATATATGAAATGTAGAGGGAAATTTGTATTATGTAATAAGATGAGGAAGAATTATTATTTCATAAATATGAAGTGGAATAATCAAATTTTTTATGTATTTGGATTCAATAATTATGTTATATGAATGGTGAAATATACAATGATTGTTCAGTTTGTGCTATTCACATAGGATTTATAAGTTTATGTTGAATTCTTCTAATAGAATGAAAAAGTGATTTAATGGAAAGGATAAATTTTTTGGAAGGTAAGATAAGTCTTAATATGTGTTTATGTTATGATAATGTTTTCTAGATAATGATATGTTGGATAAAAGTAAGTAAATTGGATGGTACAGATTTCCATGGGATTGATTTAGGATTCGTTGATAAGTTGGTTATGCTATTAGGCATGATGTTGACAACTTTTTGGGACTTTAAGAATATATCCAATAAACATTGGAATAAGGAAAAATCATATTTTCAATATTTATATATTGTAATTTAGGTTACTAATAGGACTCAAGAGAATACATGATGAAGGTATTCACATGTTTGGAATGTATCCACCAAGAGATAACATAATATATATGGTAGATAAATGGTAAGCTAATTTGGTACAATTCATTCTAATTTTTAGTATTTATATATTTTGGAAGGATTATAAGGTTAAACATTTATGGAATGGTTTATGTTACACATCATATTAGGTTTTATAGATTAATTTGGTATCTCTCTATTTGACAATTTATTCATATTTGGTAACTTGTGATAAACAATTTTTTTGATAAAGATATATGGAACAAACTATAATTTTATTTATAAATCTCATGATATACTAAAATTTATATAAGGAAAAATTCAACTTCATTTCTTAAAATAAGAGATGAATTAGAAATTGATCAAGGCATAAAAAGGTGGAAGTTTTCCTAAAATCAAGTAATTTTTACTTCCTGTGAAATTTTTTTAACATTGGGAAAAATATTGTGATCTGTAAAAATTGTATTTTAATCATCATTTTGATGATATCAATGACCCTTCCACATTTCATCAGTTTATTGTTTTTTAATTGTTATCATTCTATGTATCACACACAATCTTGTGATCAGTGAGCTTTATCAATATATATGATTATTTACACTTTTTCTCAATGAATAAATCTTCACATATGTTCACTAATGTATAACCTAGTTATTATTCACTTTGGGTAACCGTTATTTTCCAACTTTTACATTTTAAAAGGAGGTTTTAGTATTCATTTTTAAAATGTGGGTTTCTATGAAAGAAATTTGGAATTATTAATACTATAATAACCCATATGAATTTCAAGTGTAATATTAATTTAATGGGGGTAGAGTGTAACACCCTGAGATTTTATGAAATGTTTTTTTAAATTGGTTTAATATGTTTGATATTTTTCATTTCACACAATACTGAATATAGATTTTGTTAAATAAAAAACACTATGTTCGGATTGTCTTATAAAAATACCAATATATGCTTGTGTAACACACAACACGAACATAGATTTTGGTATAAAAAACACTATGCCTGTATTTTTATACAAACAAATATGAGTTCCTTCAATAACTTACTTCACATGAAAGATCGAGTTTTAGTGATCAATTGTATATTATTAAAATATTTTTTATTTAATATAGTAGGATATAAACACATTGTAAAATTATTGGTTATTAATAATAAAAAATAACTTATTAGTATATATGTTTTATAATATATATCCATTAGTTACCAATTCATTAGAAATGAAAATATATACCAATTTATTGTAAAAGAAATATTTTTATATTTATGCTCCCCAAAGACTTTTGTCATAGTAATTAAAATTAATTAAAATTAGTGAAAGATATTAATTAAATAAATATTTTATATATTCAGTTAAATATTTTATATATTGATCAAATATATTTTATAGACATAATAGTATAACAAACTAAATTTTATGCATAAAACCCTATCGTTTTCAAAAGGGAAAATTTAACGCCTTATAATGGTGAAACCATTTTAAATATAAAATTTTTAACATTCATAATTATTATATGAAAAACTAAAATTATTCTTTGAAATTATTATATAAAAATATAATTTGGATGGATTTCTTGGGTTTTTCGAGAATGTTTATTTTTGATGAATAGTAAAAAATACAGCATTTTAGTACAAAACTGCATTTTCATATATATTAATTATATAGTAAAATTATGTTTTAAATTTATGTTAAACTATAATTCGTTCAATAATTCATCAATGAAAACATTTTTTTTCATTGGAATCAATTTCACATTGAAATTATATATAAAATTTTTTTTCAACTATTGAACGTTTCACTTTAAAACCCAGCTCTTTTGTTTTGCCTACCAGGTTAATTTTAAAAATAATTTTTAAAATTTGGTGAATTTTATTCTATTTAATGGTTTCCATATTTTTAATGAAAAGTTGCATATTAGGTTATATGTTCAATTTAATTTTTAGGTATAAAAAAATTTACCATGGTAAAAAAATTATCTATCGAGGTATAGGTAAAAAAATGAAACATATTTGTGTTTAATTGTTAAAGGATTAAAATACCTAAAAAATAAAACATTAAAAGGTTTTTTTGAGGTTTTTATAGAACCTATATATCCTATAAAATATTAATTCCAATCCAAAGTCTTTGAATTTAATTACACATCTAAATGGTTGGCTTTAAATATAATATATTCCTTATTTAATCACCTAAACCCACCTCTTCTCAAGTATAAAAACCACACCTCACCACCCCATTTAGACCAAAAATCATTGTAGATATTAAAATATCTACCCAATTCCCTGATAAAAACTCTCCCAAAATCCAAGTTCTTATGGTCTCACCACAAGACCAAATACAAGTTCTTCAAGGGTGTCTCAGGGAGGTGATATTCAAGAAGTACTTTTGCTAAATTACTACTCATAATTTCATTTATTTGTCTTCCTTATCCTCACCTCATTCAACCATAAAATCATGATAAATACATAATCACGTATATAATTAAGTTTTATGCTTCCAATTTAATATATTCTATCCAATTCATTTATCATCTCACATTGTTCAAAGAAATGAAATCATTGTCTATGTTATGCCAGTTAATCGCCTATGTGAATAATGTTTTTGTTATTTCTTCATTTACACCTTCAAGGACGGTTTTAATAAAATTTCTGGTAAAATAATATTTTACTATAAATACTAAAACATATTTCATATTTTATAACTAATATAACTCACAATATTAAATAAAATGAAACTAGTTCATGGTTTTCAGAAAAACATTCCAAAATAAAATAAACATTTTTCATTAATGGTTTATCTTTGAATCATTATTAAGTAAGAAATAAAAATGATATATAGGAGAATTAATAAATCTATAATTACATTTATAATATTTAATTCCATATATGTAGTTTTAATCTCATAACATCCATAATTTTACACAAATGAATCGATCATGAAAATATAAAACAAATACACCTGAATCAATGAAAATAACAAAATATTATTAATTAATGGGTATAACATGTAATATAATCGTCATATAAGGTACTAAAAATATTAATATTATTATTTAATGAGTTAAAAACCTTCATTAAACAATTATACAGGAGTTTTGAACATATTTTATCGAAGTTGAACTTGATGTAAGGGAATTTCATGTCACTTTTTATTTACGTGAGATACATGCCTTATTCAACACTCATTTCTTTTGTGTGATGGAAATACCACCCATGAATGTATTTAGGCATTTTTTACATTAATTTAATGGTATTTAAATATACATTTTATGATATCTATTTCATGGGTTTTTATTGTTCAAATGTTACCAAATGAGTAATGTAGTTTGGTGTCATTTTTATTATTTGAGACTTGTTTTTTATGCACCTATGTCCTTTAACAAGGTGTATATACTTCCATTTGACATGTTAATTCAGTAATATAATTCTTTTAACAATATTTTATGCTTCTTTTAATATTATGATTTCATCGGGTCTATGATTCAAATGTTTTAATGTGGTTTGGGACATATTGAATTTTTTAAAGATTATTTTCTTCAAGAAATGTTTTTAAAATTTATATGAAGCTCATTTTGAAGAAAAATATTTTAAAAAGTGTTTTATGTTATGAAAAGTTTTTTTCAAAGAAATGGTTTAAATTAAAAACCTCATTACTTTTTGATTTTTATTATATATAAGTATTTACTATTGTACATTTATTATCCGTTTCCATGTCTGTTGAAATTTCTTTTCAGAATATTTTTACTATTATTATAAAAAAATTTAATTTCATTTTTAACCATTTATGAATTTTTATTAAATGGTTTGAAAGTAATATTTTGTTGTTTTCCTAATGAGGTAATCATTGACATTTCTAGAAAATATATGAGAATATTTTTTTGACATATATAGAATAAATTATTTTTACTCTTTCATAACTCATTATTACCTTGAAGCTTCGCATACAAGATCATGTTGTTATTTTCAATGATGATTGTTTCTTTTAAAATCTTGTGGAATTTAAATTAAAGAAAAAAAATTCAATGAAGAAAGTATATCTTCCTCGTGATTTTTTTCAATAGTTCTCCAAAAATTATTATCATTTAATATTACACTGTTTGATGTTAGTTATGTTTGACATGGGATATGATTCAATGTATCCATTATTATTATTTCTATGAATGGTTATGTTTATAATGGAATGATATTTATGAAACCCATTTCTTTTCAATGGGTTATGTTATGATTTCACGACATTTATGAAACCCATTTAATTCCATTGGATCTTACATGACAAATGATTTATGTTCTTGTGGAACACATATGTATGATTTCATTATGTGATGGGTTAGACATATATTTTCTATCCAATTCATTGGATAATGATTTATATATCATGAGATATACATAATGGAACTTGTGTGACAAGATAGTTATGAGAGTGTGCCATGACTACCAATATGGTTATGGGAGTGAACCATGGCTACCAATATGGTATGGGAGGTGAATCCATACTACCAATAGGTCATTGGAATCAATACCTTGACAACTATGTGAATCATTATTATATACTTATGTGTCTTATAGAGTTTAATGTTTTATTCCTATGTTATGATTTAATGGTTTATATTCTTTATTTCTTTATGATTAATGTCTTATGAGCTTTCAATCCTTATGTCATGACTTGTGCATATGACCATTTGATATGTTGGGTATAATCTTGAAATGTTATTCCCTTGTTTTCATACCCTTATGTGCTTATTATGATTACATATACTCCTTGTTTAAACTTGCTCAATATTTGAGCCCACCCCTTTATTATGTTTCAATTAACTAGGGTGTAAGGAGTGGTTTTATGTAGGATTACTATAGGGAATTATCTTTCTAGGAAACATTCATGATCTTACACTAGACTAGACATTTGTGTTCTAGGTTTATGAAGGAACTAAACTAATACAATCTTTAAGTGTTTTTTATGTAATTTATTAATTATTTCCATAAATTAATGTATGTTCCATGTTCAATAATATATTTTATCAATAATAAAAGTTAATATCATGGATTAAAATAAATACTCTAAAACATTATTTTCAATTTGGGAACCCGATTTTTATTTTTGTGAACATAAGTTATATTTTATTGAAATTAAAAAACTATTTTTGGGTTTTCATTCATTGGTATGGTTTGAAGGTGAAAATATGTTTTGGATATGGTCCAAATGTATAATGACATTTAATTTTTATTAAATAACCACAAAATTTGTGTAATTTATCTTTTTTTCTTGATCAGAGTGCAAAAATATTTTTACACCTAAATTTTCTATTTTCATAATAATTGTTCTTATGCATTTTATATTCTTATTTTAAATTTAATTTCATTTACCTATATAAATTGAATATAAAAAAATGGACACCAAATTTAGAATCAATAATACAAAAAAAACAAAATAGAATAAACATATAATTTTTTTTCTGTATAATTATTTTATCATGGTAAAATTCTATGTTATCATGATTAAGCATAAAATGGGTTTAAAGTGGTTAATGTAAAATATTGGACTGAAAATGTATCCAAAACATGTATAAATGTGATTGTATGAGTTTATTTAGACCCTAAAATAACTTATATACTAATTTATGGTTCCTTAGTTCCACTTTACATGACTATAATAAATATTATTTTTAAATATTTTATATAATTCCAAGTGAATCATTTCAAAAACTTATAAAAGGGAACTCATATATTTTTTATTCTTAAATATTTATATTTATATCTTAGATAATACCATAATTAATAAATTACTAGATAATTTATATCATCCAATATATTTTTTATTCTTCTATGATCATCATAACATGTATTAATGTGTAAACAGATGAGTTCTCTGAAAGAAAATCTAATCATATTAAACAGATCTTCTAATGTTTATTTATACTTATAAAACAAAATATATATTCTATACATCTTAAAAAATATTAATTTGTTATCATACAAATATTAATTTCCTCTTATGATTATGGTATAACCATTTTCCACCACCTTCCCAACAAATGGGAAATGAAATTACTGCTCATGTGTATGTGTGGACTATGGCTGCCACATAACAATATGATTTATTATCAATCACCATATTTTTTGGTTTATATTTATGATGAATTTAATATTTATATATTATATTTATTAAATAATTTTTCTTTAATAATTATATAAACTTATCCACCTTCAAACCTTCTCATCTATTAGAAATTGATAACGTCATTCCTATATATGTATGGACTAACATCTACACAACGCGACGTGACTCATTTTTCATTTACTCTTTACATATTTGGTAATATGGATATATTTAATGAATATATATATATATGTATATGTGAAATTTTTTATATAATAATTATTCTTTAAGGTAAATCTGTTATTTACCTCTCTTTGGTTTAATCCCTCGAAAAGTGGAAACATTATACGTGTGTACATATAGGTTTCTGTCTCTACAAAGTGATATAATTAAATTATCATCACTGCATTATATAAATATTTTTAGGAGTGTATATAATGATTAATTATTACATATATTGTATTATTTAAATTATGGATGTTATGGAACCATATTCAATATACAAGGACATGAACTGTGAAATAGAAACATGCATGAAAAATGAAACAGTTACCACTCAGAATAGTTATTTTCAGAAATCATTTTTGATCAATGAGAAATGAAATTTTATATGTAAATTATATATGGTATTATATTTATGAATATGGTTCTATAATATATGTATAATAAATATATATTTATTATAAATGAGGTTGGAACTTATATGAAAATACCTAGGACTTGAAGTAAGGATTTATCGTTTCAAATTTTCTTTTTGGGGGATTATTTTATGAGGTGTACATAATTTCCCTTTGACATATTATATCATTAATAATTCTTATATTATGATATTTATAGTTCAATTTAGGTAATGTTATTCAAGTTTTTATGATTCAAAAGATACCATTGTGGTAAGGGATTTTTTTTCACTCCCATTTAATGGAGACTGTTTATGATTTGATTTCAATTTCGGGAAATTATATTATCTGTAACAATTAAACCATGTAATTTTTATTCATCTCTATTTATTTATATATTTTTTGCACCATTTTCCTTTCATTGGTTTTAAAAATTGTCCAAATTTTTTAAAATCTACTTTAATTTATCTCTTCAGTCAAGAGTCCTTTTTCTTATATAAACAATTTTTCTATAAAAATTACTTTTTATAATAATATCCAATAATTGTTTTATTAATTTTTACCCATGTTTGTATTTCAAAAAAATTATTAAATAGTTCCTCATTTGTTTTATTAATAAGTAACTTTTTACTGATGGTGTGAATAAAATATGTTTTTTTAATAATTACAACTCGAACATAATTTCCTACCATCATAAATATTCAATGATATGTAGCCTAATTAAAAAAATTCAATATTTATTTCCAAATAAATTGTTTTCTTTATTATTTTAAAAAGTTTAATATTAAAAATATGTGATTTCCAAATTAAATGTTTTTTTCTTCAAGAAATAATCCAGATATCTTTTAATGTTATATTACATCAATGATAATATCATTTTATGTTACTTATGACTAACTGGGGACATGATCCAATGATACAACCCACTTCCTTTCTCTTGATGGTTTATAATGATGGCGTCTTATAGAAGATTCTATGAAACTCATTACATTCTTGTGAGATAACAATGTCTGGAATAGATCTTTCTAAACCCCATTTCTTTTCCATGAGTTATGTTATGGTAAAATGATTAACACTTTTATGATAAGATAGAAAATTTATATTTTATGGTTATATTTTGGTTTGGTATCTTATATAAATCGAATATATTGGGTAAATATTAGTACCTCATGGGATAAACATGTTATGTGTGAACCTTATTTCATGTCCACAATATTATGTTTGGACCTAGATTGTTGTCCATAAGTTTATGGGTTCTCCTATTATCATGTCCATATCAATATAATAGGACCATATTTCATGTCATTAAATTAATTAATGAACCTATAACTATTTATAAATTTTCAAATTTTAATAATATTCTTATAGTGATATATTTTTATGTTTATGATGTTCTCTCATGGCATGTGGTTAATTATTATTGATTCTTCACTATTATGGATATTTTATTTTTTAATGAAAATGATTTTGGTAATGACTCGTGATTATTGAAATTTAATTATATATAAAATTATTATGACATAATCATGTTCCCATACCCTTATTCTCACTTATTATCATTGATTATTATCTCTTATGTTTACCCTTATAAATCATTTTGTGTCACTATTTCTTCTATTTTCATCCCCTGGGTTTTGATCAATGGTTCTATGTATGATATGTCTATAGGGGTACTAATATAAGTAAATTTGTGGGATATGCAAAAGATAATTTAAAAATAAGCTAATTATATATCTAGTCACCAAAACACAAAACTGTTATCATCCTCATGCATTTATATTTATGAAAAGTATTGAATATTTATCTAAAATGATATAATATTTATATATTTTATACAAATATATCATATGTTGGTATTGAAAATTTTCTTAGTTATTTTAGATATTTGGATTATAAAACATTAGTGAAACAACTGGGGATAAATATAAATATAGTTTAACATCATAATGCTATATTAATGTAGAAATTTTGAGTTTCCCAAAAAAATGAATAATTGTTTAGATACTAGAGAATGGGTATGACTCTGGCTTAGATGTAGATAGTCGAATCAACTATATAATGTGAATATTGGGTTTTGGTGGAAGGTTATAAGCATGATATTTCAAGATGGGTACTAATATAAATAACTTTGTGGGATATGTTGAAGATCACTTAGAAATAATTTGATAAAATATCTAGTCACCAAAACACATAACCATTATCATCGTTGTGAATGTATATTTGTGATATACATTTAATATTCATCTAAAATGATATAATATTTACATATTTAAATATCATTTATCCACTATTAGTATCAGAGTAGGGTTCAGTGGTTTTTTAGACAATGTTAAGAAAAATTTGGAGAAAACCCTATGGATAAATATAAATACAGGATAACATCATAATGAACTGGTAATGTTGAGATTGTGTGTTTTCCTAGGAAGTGAACCACTATTTAGATACTAGAAAATGGATATTACTATTGAAGAATTGTATCTTGGGGAAACATCTATAAAAGGAAAATATTGGGTTTTTATGGATGGTTTTATGTATGATATGTCTAGAGGGGTAATAATATTTGGAAAACTGTGGGATATGTCAAACATCATTTTAAATTTTGTTGATTATATATATAGTCAAAAAAATAAAATCATTATCATTCTTGTGGATGACTATTTGTAATATGTATTTAAAATTTATAAAAAATGATATAATATTTATATATTCTATGCTAATGTCTTCTTAGAAAATATCAGAGTATGGTATAGTTATTTTAGATATTAGGATTATAAAACTTTGGTGAAAACCCTTGGGGTAAATATAAATATGGGATAACATAATGCTCGGGTAATATATAGATTGTATATTTTTCTATAAAATAAATCACTGTTTAGATACATGAAAATGGATATGGCTAGGGCATAAATGTAGCTAGGGTAACAACTACAAAAGAGGAATATTGGGTGTAATCTAAATAATTACTATTGAATTATATTTATACTTAAGACTGTATAACTATCTAGAAACTTTTAAGGGTTATGATTAGGTTAATTTTTTTCATTGTGAACCACTTTGAAGGATCTAAATATATTATGAGCATGATTACCTTGGATAAACCTATGATCTCATGGGCTAATATAATTTTATATAATTTATGGAATCATTAGAATTAATTTTATAATCATATGATTCCTTACTATGATTTTGAATTATTGATGATCATGATAACCATTTTTGTTTTAGTTATGTATTTAATATATAATGATGAAGTTGGTGTGGTGATAGGTACAATAAAATATTAATGAATCTTATTAGATCATATTCATATGAATTATGTTCTATCATGAAATGTATCTTGTGATATTCATTGATATCCTCAATGATTATATGTTAGGTTAGTAGTAAAAACTCATAATGGTATGATGATCATATCTCAAGTCTATAGCTCCACTCTGTTAAATGTTTTCAGAAAGTTTCTTCTTTATAATCTTGTTATTATACCTCTATATGAATTTTATGTTTTTTTGTAATGTATTAGATTTATTTACATAGTGTGAATTAAATTTTTTCTGTAATGGAAGTCACATATGTTATTCTGAGTCAATGAATGATTGCCTATCGATATATGGATGAACATAAGCATTAAAATGGAATTACTTCCATTTTATGGGTCTTAATAAAAACTTATTTATGATATTTATATCAATAGGTTAAGGAGAAAATAAATATTAATGATATTTAAATTATTCAATTTTAAGCATATAAAATTTCTAAATACTTTCTAAGAGATTACTTGAATTGTTTTATTGAGTTTTACATTGAACTCATATCTATTGTTATAACTATTTTAAAGAATCGTTATAGAATAACCCCATTTGAGTTATAGGAATTTAAGAATAAACTCATGCTGAATATAGAAAATGGATTCATACACTTGATTTCATCACTACAGGGTGCACCTATTCATTTTGTTACGGATAAATATGGTTAAATGTGTCTTTTCATTGAATAATGATAAATTAACAAAATTTCTATCAAGATAAAGTATCATTCTCACCATGTTATTGACTTGTTTGATTAGTTATTTTGTGGTCAATACATTTCAAGGATTTACCTTTATTCTGTAAATCATTAACTGAGAGTCATTAAATAGGATATACTAAATATATCCTTACATATGAGGTATGGTCAATATTAATTTATATTAATTCCATTTAGAATTATCAATTTCCTTTCTATCATTATGGATCTAGTAAATAATTTCTTTAGTTATTACCTTGATCATATTTTTTGTATTATTTATAGATGATATTCTTATACATTCAATGATAATGGAAGAGAATGAAGAATATTTTAATATTTTTTACAAGACTATGAAAAAGTATAAGATGTATACCAAATATACCTAGAGTAAATTTTGGATTGAAAAGGTTTCATTATTAGGTCATATAATCTCATGTGAGGGTATATCGATGAACCCTTTAATGGTGGATATTATCGGACAACGGTCTAGAAAAACCATAGTAACTGAGATTCAATGTTTTTTATATGGATAGATATTATCAATGCAATGTTAGAGTTTTAGTGTGGCAATATAATATACTAGAAAAGTTTTCATGGAAGGAATCAACGTTAATATAGATATATGAATGCAAGAAAGATTTTGAGTAGCTGAAAAATGGCTAGTCAGTGCATATATTCCCACACTACTCTATGCTCGAGAAGGGTTTTTGATCTATAGTGATTTTTCAAAGAAGGTATCAGGAATATTACTCATGAATAATGATATGGTGATAAGTTATTATTATTTTCAATTGAAAATTAGTGACAAAAATGACCCAACACTTGTTTTTGAGTTGGAAGTTATGATTTTTTTCATTAAATATGTAGAGGAGTGGTCTATATAATGAATGGTGTGAAATATATATTGATCATAAAATATTGATATATATATTAACTCACAATGATTTGAATATGAACTAGATAATATAAATATATTTGATAAAGTATTATGGATAATCAACACATTACTACCTTGGGAAAGCAAAGACGGTGACTAATGCTTTGAGTCATAAGGATAGTTCAATTTTTTTTAGTGGTGATTAAAAAAGATACAATATTTTTTTATTTTCATAAGATTCATCATGAATATATTAGGAAAATTGAGGAAAATATCTTTCTTATATGAATGTTTAATCACCCATCTAGGTGCGGATTAATGTGCTGTAAAAGGTGGGTGTGTAACTACATAAGAAGGTGAGAAAGGTTCTTGAGTTAATCCATGTTAATAATGGAATAAAAAGGTTGATGAATTAAGTGTGTGTCCCATTATAACCTAACATGAAGAAGGATATAATATATGAATCTCAAAGTTAATCATTATCCATTAATGAAGGAATTATAATTATGTATATAGATCTAAAATAGTATTTCATGTGGAAATACATGAAGAGTGTTTTTATAAAGTGGGTATTTTGATTCTTAGTGTGTATGTAATTTAAGGCTCATATAGTGAACTCTAATGATATGTTACAAGAATTACCCTAAAAAAATAAAAATGGGAAAACATCACCATGGATTTCATCATTAGACTAACCAAAGCATCAAAAGGTCATAATGTTATTTGGGTTGCAGTCAATAGCCATATGAAATTACAAAATTTTATTACCATTATATAGGATTAATTTATGGATTAAATTTTTATGATATAAATTATGTGGTAATATTTTAAATGTTAAAAAATTATTTTGAAGATGACTGATATCAAAGTTATACATCGATGTTTTGGATAAGTCATCATAAAACTCTTGATATAGACTTGAGATTTAGTACTACTTAAAATCCTCAAAAAAATTTATAGTCTGAGTGAATCATTTAAATAATATAGGATATGTTCAGATATTGATGAATGCATTAAAATTGTGGTATTCATCAATACCTTCTTTTAGTTGAAAGTTTCTTACAACAACAGTTCCCGCTCTATCATTTAGATGGATCGTTATGAAGCTATCTATGAATGGAAGTGAATAACTCTAATGTGTTTTGATAAACTTATAAAAATAAAGATATTGGTACTTGAGGAATCAATAGAATTGGTATATATAGTTGTAACCATTTAACAACACATTAGGTAATCTCAGAGTTGATAGAAGAGTTATGATGACAATCATTGATGATATTTATAGCACAATGTTGGGAAAATTTATTTAATATGGATATATCCATGGAATAAGGCTATGAGATTCGGTATGAAGGGAATGTTGATCCCTAGATATATTGTCCCTTTTATATTCTTGGTGAAATTGGGATGTTTTATTATCACTTTTAACTTACACTGAATATCTCTCCTGTTCAAGACGTGTTCCATGTATCACTTTTGAGTAAGTCCATACCAAATCATTCACATGCACTGAATCCAGAGGTTATACAACTAGAGAATGATATTTCTTTATGAGGAACAACCATTTTAGATTTTTTATCATAGAGAAAAACTTATATGAAATAAATCCACACACCTAGTTAATGTTTTGTGAGGAATCTATCAATTTGAAGAAGCTATATGGGAACATGAGGATATGATGATTCAGAGGTGTCCCCATTTGTTTTTATAATAGTAAAGGAACTTCAGGGTAAAAATTATTATAAGTATTTTATAATTTAACATTCATATATTTTAGAATATAATTTCTCCTTGTTATTTTTATGTCTTCGATAGCTTTCTTAACACACAACACCAAGCCTCAAGTAAAAAGAAATGTATATTACAAATATTATTATTTAAATCTAACTACTATGAAAAATATATTTAATTAGTGTTATGAATTGGTATAACCAAATTATTAAAAATATTTATAAATGTTTTATATAATTAAAATTTAATTATTAATAAATAATTACACAATTTTCAATAACGTCATTTGTTTAATTCATAAGTATATTTTTGTAAAAAATGGTTTTTATGGATTTTTTTGCATGGAAATTAAAATTAAGTTATTGTTAATTAGAAAATATTATTTTTAAAAAAATATATAAATTTTTAAAATCATCATTTGATAAAATACTTGACATTATTTTTTAATATTTTCCTCAAATATTCATTTTGGGTTGAATAATAAAAAATTTAGATTTTTTAAATAAAGTATCTTTATATAAATTATTTTTATGTATGAATTTCATAGTAAATTTTAAAACCTTTTTCTCAACCAAATATATGTTTTGGAGTAAAATAATTATTTTATAACTTTATTTATTATTTGTGAACACATTCTTGAATTTTGTGAATATAAGTTATATTTTAATCAAATTAAAAACTATTTTGGGTCTTCGTATTTAATTGTATGGTTAGAAGGTTCCATTCAGTTTAAGATTATTTCAAATCCTAAAAACCATAATTTATTTTTAAATATAAAAAAAATCAATTTTGTAAACATTTTTACTTAATTACTTTGTAAAATTATTTTATTTTTAATACGTACATTTTCTTTAAAACCGTTTCTATGTGTTTTAAATTATTTTATAAATTATAATTTTGGACGCGAATAGAAATTTAATCTGATGAAATTGATTTTAACATTTGAATTATAATGTTAAAATATGGTTATAAGGTACATTTTTTTCTTCATATATTTTATTTATCATGATAATAACATTTATTCATCACATTTTGGTTTAAAAGGGGTTTAGATTGGTGAAACTATAAGATAAGGCTTGAAATGTATCTAAAACATATAAAATTTTGGTTAGGTTGGTTTATTTAGACCATGTCACATATTATCTAAAAATGTTGGGTTCCCTCATTCCACTTAAAATTATTATAATATATATTATATTTAAATATTTTATGTAATTCAATGTGTGTCATTTTCCTCACCTATAAAATGAAAACACCTCTTTTTTCTTTTTTAATAAAGACGTACCTCTCTAGATCGACCACTAATTTAACTTATACCCTATTATATTCCTTAATTTATCCAATAGTTTCTTTTAACTCTAAATATTATCCTACTAAGAGATAAGGTGTAACTTAAAGGAGGTATCTCAAAGAAGAGGTAATCGTCTAACCCAACTCTTTCACTGATTATTTCTTATTCTACATCATATATATCTATTTTATCTATCCAAAAATGGTTTTCATGTAACGACCCTAAGTTTTTCAATGGAAATTCCCTTCTTATATATATGTCATAAAATAACATGAAAACACAAAATAATGAACTACTAACTGATAAGTGACCTTTAAACATAAGTTTGTCACTCCTATGTTTGGAATTTTGAAAATCTGACATACACGGTTGTGTTCAAGATGGTTTTTGGAGTCTAATGAAACAAAACTAATTTTTGGTGAATAGTAACCTACCCTAACCTACCCTTATGAATAGTAACCTACCCTTATGAATAGTAATATGAACCTTATGAATAGTAAATAAGAGTAACATTACCTATGAATAACTAAATAAAATTTAGACATCTTAGAAAGTGACAATTTGACCTTGGTAAACGTTTTGGTATTTTGTAAGACATAAATAATTAATTATAATTAATTAATTAATTTAAAAAAATATTTATTTCCCTAAAATTTATTTAATCAATGTATAATAGTTTTTAGATAATTTTATAAGACCCTACATAATTTTTGAAAGAACAATAAAATCAGTTTTAATCTTAAAAACTGTTTTTTATGTAAATTGTGATTTTAATTAAATATTAAATTAATAATATTTAGAAAATTATTTTTGAAAAATGGACTTCATTTTTGGATTCTACACGTTGAAAACTGGTTGGGGTAAATTTTTGGGATTTTTCTAAGATACTTGAATTTTTGATGAATAGTAGAATCCGATAATTCACAATAAATGCTAAATAATGTATTAATTGAGTCATCGATGATTTTATGCTGATGTACGACCACTTGATCTGGTATTACATTATCAAATTACTTTTATTGGTTATCCATGACTCACTATTCCTTGTCTTAGGGGAAATTAATAAACTAATGAATTTTATATTAAGGAAACCCCTCTCCCCTCCACTATAACAGCCACCCTTCTCTCCCTCATTTCCTCACACCTCTCAAGTTCCAAGACTTCTCTAAACACTGCCCAAACATCTTCCATAGCCCCTACCCGATGTCAAAAATCTGCTGATCTCATAAAAAGACCAATACTAGCTTCCTTAAGGAGGATCTCAAGAGGAAGATTTAAGAGGTAATTTCACTCCCTCTTCTCCTTTAATTTCCTTTCAAGTTCCAGTTCATTTCTCGATCTCTACCCACCTATCTTCATCCAATTTTTTTTAACTCTAGTATTATAAATATAATGTAATTTTAGGATTCTAATGAGATATTATATCACCCCACCCCCTTTCCATCTTTCTTTTATTTTATTAAAGAGAACGTTGTTCATGAGGTGTTAATTTATCACCTTCAAAAACAACATGCAATCTTCTTCCATTTCTACCTTCAGATCTGGTCATGAAAAAAATTTTATGATTGAAACAGAATATTTTATGTGTTTTATGTTCTATTTAAAGTTCTGGAAATAACCTATGGACATATTATTAAGCGATAAGTTAAAACAAATTCATTGTGATCCCAAAACTACCGAAATTGACCCAAATAACCATCATTTAATTCTTATATAATGATTCATCCTCATGGATCTAATGTAATTCATTATAAAATCATTAAATCTCTTGTAATATAATTAATTACATGCTATTTTATTTCTGGATGTCTACTCATGTTCCACCCAAACTTCAATTTAAGAATACAAGTGAACAACCCATGAAAAACCAAAAAAACGAACATCCCCGAACAATATTTTTAAACTCTATAAGTCATCCAAAGGAACATAATATGACATAATGAAACAAGAATGAAACCCATTAATGTACACATGGTTATGTATTTCTAATTAATGAATATAATCTCATTATACAAGACATTATAGAGAAGGAACCATTCAGGTACAAGGTAAGGGGAAATCTCGAACCAAATTTTCTTCCATCGGGTTCTCCCTCTTTCACCCCATTTTTGATATGGTAACTCCTCAACAATCATTTGTTCATACTTTCCTTTAATGTTCAAGGATATACATGTTTTATAATGAATTTTATGTCAATCCAAATGTTTTCCGAAATAACTCTTCTCTTAAGAACTCAACTTTTACCTCTCTATCAAGGTTGATGGTTCTTATATCAAGAATGTTGTTCCCTATTTATTTTGGGAACCCAAAGTTTATGATTGTGTTATAATGAGATGAAACACATTCCTTTACATGGGTTATTTATTTTCATTTAGGTTATATGTTCATTTTGGAATGCATGATAAATGATAATGTTATGATATGACGGGTGCGCCCAGAATTATATAGCGCAATATGAATGTTTAAATGTGACGGATGCGCCTGAAATTATATAGTGCTACAATGTAGTGGGTAAAGTGATTAATCTCATCAGTAAATGTGAAATGAAGATTCTATCTTGGAAGTATGTGTGGTAGTTAACCACTAAGACATGATGTTTCATTTTTTATGCATTGCCACATTTCAAGTCTTTTATTTATGCTCCTCTCATGTTCATGATCTTTTTCCTATGTCATGATTATAATCACCCCATGATATATTGTTCTTATCTATACTCTTACTGGGCTTTTAGCTCACCCATTTTTATGTATATCCTTAGGTGGCTACATGTACTAAGGAGAGGACAAGTTCCAATAAGAAGCTATAGAAGAAGAAATTAAATGAATGTTTATGCTTGATGTTGTATTTTTTTTGCATGGTCCTAGTTTTCCCAAGACACTAAACTTTTTTATCCTCTATGTGTAATTCTATTATGTTTTTTATATTTAAAATTATGTAATATTAAAGTAAGAAAAGGATGGGTCGTTATAGTTGGTCTTAGAGGCAAGGTTTAGTTAATTTGGGAATTAGGATTGGTGAACCCTAGAGAAAACCTCTAGTATGAGACTAAGTAAAAATATGCACACAAGAACATATACCTAGGGATCCCATATGTTGTTTTTTTGGTATAATTGTTTAAATTAATAAGTTATTCATGACTTGTTTACTTATGTTTTGTTCTAGCATTTTCTATTTTAGAAAATGGTGGGAACCAGGAGAAATCAGGCCAACAACTCATGCGAGGGACAATGCAATGATTGCCTGAACGACATCCCCAATGATTTGGGAGGTGGATTTCAAAACTTAATGGATATTATTACCCAATTATCTCAGGTTATGAATAATAACCATAATAATGGGGAACATCCTCCTTCACCAAAGAGGGAGAAACTATCTATCGAATGTTTTATGTGGCAACAACCACCGACGTTTTGTGGATCTTCTGATCCACTATTTGCGGAAAAGTGGGTCAACTCCATGGAGAATATCAATTATGTACTTCATTGTTCTGAGATAGAGAAGGTGAATCTAGCCGTATATCGTCTAGATGGAGAAGCTGATCAATGGTGTGATTTGATTAATAACACCAATCCAAGGGAGGAAATTGAAGAGATGGAATGGGAAGGCTTTAAGATAATGTTTCTTAATAAGTACTTCCCATGAAATATTTGCATGAAGATGGAGAGAGAATTTATAGAGCTCAATAAAAAAGAAGGAGAATCAGTAACAACCTATGAAGCGAATTTCACAAGGCTTGAAAGGTACGATTTGAGTTTTGTTATCAACAATGATAGTAAAATTGAAAGATTCTTTAGTGGATTAAAACCACACCTTCGAAAGGCTCTCATAATTCGAGACTTTGAGAGTTATGAAGAAGTTTTTTGGTGTGCTCTCAAAGTGGAGATGGAGTTTGGAGAAGGGTCCCATGGATATGGTGATAAGAAAAAAAAGATGGAGTTTCAAGCTGGTGGATCTAATGACAAAGGTGGGAAGAAAAGTCAACGACCCACATGAAAAAAATGTGGGAAGTTGCACCATGGGAACTGCCTCAAAGGGATGGGGAAATGCTTCAAGTGTGGGAAAGAAGGACACCATGCTCAAGAGTGACGAAAAGTCATAAAAAGGAAGGATAACGTAGCCGATGAAAGGAGAGAACCACTCGTGGTTCAATGCTACAACTGTAGGGAGCTAGGGAACTATGCAAACCAGTGCACTAAACCTTGAGCTCTCGAGGGTAATTAGCGTCAACAACCACCAAAGCCAAAGGAACAATGGAAGGATTATGCCATCACTACTGTGGAGGTGGACCATGATAATGAAGTCATACAGGGTACACTTCCTATTCACTCAAGAATGGAAAAAGTCTTATTTGATTCTGGTTCTATGCATTCCTTTATATCTTGAAAGTTTGCTAGAACTATAGAATCGAAGCCCCGAAACATTGAAGTAGAGATATTTGTAAAAACACCAAGTGGTGCAATCATTGCAACCCAAGTTTTGGACTATTCTCCTGTTGGCGTATGTGGGAAGATTCTTCAATAAAATCTCATAATACTTCCCTTGGTGGAATTCGACTCTATAATGGGAATGGGTTGGCTCTCGTTATATATATCACATATCAACTGTTGGGAAAAGAAAATACTTTTTAATATTCTGAACCATCCCATGCTCCTCTACAAATTAAAGGAAGATCATGAATCTCCTTTGAAAAATCCTTCAATGGTGTGGGTGTTGATTCCATGTGAAGAAGAATTACTCGCCCAAATGGTTGAGTCAAAGGAAAGTTCCAACCTTGAGGAAATGCCAATCGTGAGGGAATACAATGATGTATTTCCTGAAGATTTACATGGAATTCCCCCGGATCGTGAGGTAGTGTTCTCTATTGAACTCATACCCAGAGCTACTCCTATCTCAAATTGCCCCTATAAGATGGATCCTATCGAACTGGAGGAGTTAAAGAGGCAGCTGCAAGAGCATCTGAAAAAAGGGTTCATACGCCCTAGTGCATCACCTTGGGGTGCGCCAGTGCTCTTTGTGAAGAAGAAGGATGGAACCATGCTGCTGTGTATTGATTATTGGGAACTCAATAAGATCACCATAAAGAACAAGTATCCTCTCCCAAGGATTGATGACTTGTTCGGACAGTTAAGAGGAGCTCAATACTTCTCAAAGGTGGATCTTCGTTCTGGATATCATCAGGTAAAGGAGAAGAAGGGAGATATTCAGAAGTTTGAATTCCGTATAAGGTATGGGAACTATGAGTTTTTGGTGATGCATTTCGGACTTACTAATGCCCCTGCAATCATCATGGATTTTATGAATAGAGTATTTAGACATTACCTCAACAAATTTTTGGCAGTGTTTATCGATGATATTCTCATCTACTCCAAGAGCAAGGAGGAACATGAAGAACATCTAATACTTGTGTTGGAGACATTAAGGAAGGAGAAGTTGTATGCCATGTTTAGCAAGTGTGACTTTTGAATGAATCAAGTCATGTTCTTGGGACATGTGATTACAAGTGAGGGAATTCTTGTGGATCCTTCAAAGACAAAGGCGATTGAGGAATGGCCCAGGCCCTCTAGTGTCATAGAAATCTGTAGTATTCTTGGATTAGCTAGGCACTACTGACGTTTTGTGAGAAACTTCTCATGATTGTCAAGCCTGCTAACTAAGTTAACAAGGAAAGGGGTGAAGTATTTCTGGATGGAAGAATGTGAGGGAAGCTTCATAGAGTTAAAGAGAAGGATGATCACAACACCTGTACTCACACTACCGAAAAGTGGAGAACGTTTTGTGATATATAGTGATGCCTTAAAGAAAGGCTTGGGTTGTGTACTCATGAAAAATGAAAATGTGATAGCCTATGCCTCACGATAGTTGAAGAACCATGAGCAGAATTACCTGATGCATGATCTAGAGTTGGAAGCTATGATTTTTGCCTTGAAAATCTGGTGGCACTACCTTTATGGTGAGAAGTGTGACATATACACCGACCACAAGAGCCTAAAGTATATATTCACACAAAAGGAGCTCAACATGCGTCAAAGGAGATGGTTAGAGCTAATCAAGGATTATGATTTCTCTATTCACTATCATCCTGGAAAGGCGAACAAGGTAGCTGATGCTCTAAGCAGGAAAGAACCTGCTACTCTATCCATGCTGCGGATTGAGAAAGACCCAATCTTCTTGGATATGAAAAGGATGGATTTTGAAATCATAAGGTCAGGAGATACAACCTACCTTGCCCAAATTATTGCACAACCATCCATCCAAGTGAATATGAAGGAAAAACGAAAGGGATGATGTGGAGATACAAAATGGGGTTAATGTAGTAAAGGAAGGGAAGCTGCAAGAGTTCCTTATCAACGATGATGGTGTGATTTGGTTTGAAATGCATCTTTGTGTGCCTTCATCACCCGGGATAAAGAAGGAGCTATTGGATAATGCACATATCTCAACTTTCTCTATCCATCATGGGAGTACAAAGTTGTATCGTGATCTCTGAGAACACTTCTGGTGGGATAACATGAAGAAGGAGATTGCAGAATATATATCAAGGTGCTTGTTATGTCAGCAAGTTAAAGCTGAGCGAAAAAAGTCCAAAGGTATGATGCAGCCATTGCCTATACCCATGTGGAAATGGGAAAATGTTAATATGGACTTTATCATGGGTCTCCCAAAGACGTCAAAGGGAAATAATGTGATATGGGTTATAGTTGACTGACTCACCAAGACTGCCCATTTTATCGCTATTCGGGAAGATCTCTCACTTGATCAACTTGCAACGATATATGTGAAGGAAGTGGTGAGATTGCACGGTGTTCCACTCTCAATTGTCTCTGACCGTGATCCAAGGTTCACATTTAAATTATAGAGGAGCCTTCAACATGCTTTGAGTACTGAATTAAATTTCAGCACGGCCTATCACCCCCAAACTGATGGCCAGTCTGAAAGGGCTATTTAGAATCTTAAAGATATGGTAAGAGCCTGATCTCTTGAATTTAAAGGTGGTTGGGATCAGCATCTCCCATTGGTTTAGTTATCATAAAACAATAGCTTCCACTCGAGTATTTAGATGGCTACGTATGAAGCTCTCTATGGGAAGACATGTAGAACTCCAACCAGTTGGGATGAAGTTGGATAAAGAAAGCTACTTGGGCCTGATCTTGTTCAAGAGAAGACAGAGAAGGTTTAAGTCATCCAAAAACACATCAAAGCTTCTCAAAGTCAGAAAAAGAGCTATGATGACAACCGTCAGAGGGACTTGGAATTCGACGTTGGGGATAAAGTCTTCCTTTGAATATCTCCATGGAAGAGAGTCATGCGATGTGGGAAGAAAGGGAAGTTAAGCTCAAGTTATATTGGCCCCTTTGAGATCCTTGACCGCATAGGAGCCGTGTCCAATCGTCTCACACTTCCACCAAATATGGATTAAGTTCATGATGTGTTTCATGTATCACTAACGAGGAAGTACATACCAGACCCCTCACATGTATTGAACTTAGAGGTGGTGTAGCTGGAATATGATCTCTCCTATGAGGAGAAACAGGTAAAGATTTTGGATTGGAGAGATAAGGTTCTACTCAACAAGACAATCCATCTTGTCAAAGTGTTTTGGAGGAACCATAAGTCTAAGGAAGAAACTTGGGAACCAGAAGAGGCAATGAAAGAGAAGTACCCTCACATGATTGGGTAAAGTGAAATTTTGAGGGCGAAATTTCTTAAGGGGGGAAGAATGTAACGACCCAAAGTTTTTCAATGGAAATTCCCTTATTATATTTATGTCATAAAATAACATGAAAACACAAAATATTGAACTACTAAGTGATAAGTGACCTTTAAACAAAAGTTTTTCACTCCTATGTTTGGAATTTTGAAAATCCGACATACACGGTTGTGTTCACGATGGTTTTTGGAGTCTAATGAAACAAAAATATTTTTTGGTGAATAGTAAGATACCCTTATGAATAGTTACGTACCCTTATGAATATTAATATGAACCTTATTAATATTAAATACGAGTAACATTACCAATGAATAATTAAATAAAATTTAGACATCTTAGAATGTGACAATTTGATCTTGGTAAAAGTTTTGGTATTTTGTAAGAAATAAATAATTAATTATAATTAATTAATTAATTTAAAAAAAAATTTATTTCCCTAAAATGTATTGAATTAATGTATAATAGTTTTTAGATAATTTTATAATACCCAACGTAATTTTTTAAAGAACAATAAAATCAGTTTTAATCTTAAAAACTATTTTTTAAGTAAATTGTGATTTTAATTAAATATTAAATTAATAATATTTATAAAATTATTTTTGAAAAACGAACTTTATTTTTGGATTCTACACATCGAAAAATGGTTGGGGTAAATTTTTTGGATTTTTCTGAGATACTTGAATTTTTGATGAATAGTAGAATCCGATAATTCACAATAAATGCTAAATAATGTTTTAATTGAGTCATCGATGATGTTCTGCTGATTTAAAACCAATTGTTTCGGGATTACATTATAAAATTACTATTATTGGTCATCCAAGACACACTATTCCCTCTGTTAGGGGAAATTAATAAACTAATGAATTTTATATTAAGGAAACCCTTCTCCCCTCCACTATAAAAGCCACCCTTCACTCCCTCATTTACTCACACCTCTCAAGCTCCAATCCTTCTATAAACTCTTCCCAAAAATCTTACCTTTCCCCTCCCCCACTTCCCAAAGTGCTGGTCTCATCAAAAGACCAATACTAGCTTTTTTAAGGAGGATCTGAAGAGGAAGATTTAAGAGGTAATTTCTCTCCCTCTTCTCCTTTAATTTCCTTTCAAGTTCATGTTCATTTCTCGATCTCTCCCCAACTATATTCATGAAAATTGTATTTTAACTCCATTATTATACATATAATGTAATTTTATGATTCCAATGGGATATTATATCACCCCTACCCCTTTCCCTCTTCCTTTTATTTTATTAAAGAGAACATTGTTCATGAGGTGTTAATTTATCACCTTCAAAAACGACATGCTCTCTTCTTCCATTTCTACCTTCAGATCTGGTCATGAAACCATTTTTATGGTTGAACCAGAATATTTTATGTGTTTTATGTTCTATTTAATGTTTTGGAAATAACCTATGGACATATTATTAAGCGATATGTTAAAACAAGTTCATTGTGATCCAAAAACCGCCCAAATTGACCCAAATAACCATCATTTAATTCTTATATAATGATTCATCCACATGGATCTAATGTAATTAATTATAAAATCATTCAAGATCCTGTAATATCATTAATGAAATGTAATTTCATTTCTGGATGTTTACTCATGTTCTACCCAAACATCAATTTAAGAATACAAGTGAACCACCAAAGAAAAACCATAAAAACGAACATCCCCGAACAATATTTTTAAACTATATAAGTCATAAAAAGGAACAAAATATGACATAATGAAACCAGAATGAACCCTATTAATGTACACATGGTTCTGGATTTCTAATTAATAAATATAATGTTATTATATAGGACATTAATGAGAAGGAATCATTCGGGTACAAGGTAAGGGGAAATCTCGAACCCAATTTTCTTCCTCCGGGTTCTCCCTCTTTCACCCCATTTTTGATATGGTTACTCCTAAAATATCATTTTTTCATAATTGAATTTACTTTTCTAGGATATAAATGTTTTCTAATGAATTTTATGTCAATCCAAATGTTTTCCGAAAGAACTCTTCTCTTAAGAACTCAACTTTTACCTCTCATTCAAGGTTGATGGTTCTTATATCAAGAATATTGTTCCCTCTTTCTTTTGGGAACCCAATGATTATGATTGTGTTCTTATGAGATGAAACCCATTCATTTTTATGGGTTAGTTATGTTCATTTATGTTATATGTTCATTGTGACATTCATGATAAATGATACTGTTATAATTTGACGGGTGCGCCCGGAATTATATAGCGCAATATGAATGTTTAAATGTGACGGGTGCACCCGGAATTATATAGCACTCCAATGAATTGGGTAAAGTGATGAATATCATGAGTAAATGTGAAATGATGTGTGAACAAGATTCTATCTTGGTTCACAAGTATGTGTGGTAGTTAACCACTAAGACATGATGTTTCATTTTTTATGCATTGCCACATTTCAAGTCTTTTATTTATGCTCCTCTCATGTTCATGATATTTTGACTATGTCATGATTATGCTCACACCATGATATATTGTTCATATCTATCCTTTTACTGGGATTTTAGCTCACCCATTTTGATGTATATCCTCAGGTGGCTACATGTACTAAGGAGAGGACAAGTGCCAATAAGAAGCTATAGAAGAAGAAATTAAATTAATGTTTATGCTTGATGTTGTATTTGTTATGCATGGTCCTAGTTTTCCCAAGACACTAAACCTTTGGATACTCTATGTGTAATGCTATTATGTTGTTTATCTTTAAAAGGATGTAATATTAAAGTAAGAAAAGGCTGGGTCGTTATATATCATATAACATAAATATAATTATATTTTATTATGACTATGGGACAAAATGTTTCTATATTCTTTCCATTAAATAGAAAATGAAACTATTTCTCGTGTGTACCTATGGACTACCACCACCACATAAGAATATCATTCATTTTAAATCACCATCATTCATAGTTGATTATTGTGAGGAAGTTAATATTTTTAAATAATATTTTTTTACATAATTGTGATTATTTATTTATAAAATATTTTCTACCTTATTACCTTTCTATCTGATATGAATTTGATAACTCCCCTTCAGTATATGTGTCTACTAACACATCCATAGAGAAATGAGATTTATTTTTCATTTCCTCATCACATGGTTTGTAATAAAATATATTTAGTGAATATATAATATATTTATGATACATTAATGATTCTGTAAATTTTTATTATTATTTACCTTTCTTTCATTCCATCCATCGAAAAGTGGAAACATAGCTTGTGTGTGCATACATATTACCATCTTCAGGAAGTGAAGTAATTAAATTTTCATCAACACATTACATGAATAGTTATAAAAGTATATACAATTATTAAATGTGATAATTATTGCATAATTAAAATTTAATTGATGATGGAACCATGATAAAATTATATGTTACAAAACATAAAAGATGAAATGTGAATGAAAAATAAAACATATATCACTCGAAACAATGATTTAAATAAATAATTTTTAAAAAACATGAAATGAGATGTTGAAAATAAATAATATATAGTATGATATGGATTAATATAGTTCCATAATATATTTTTAACAAATCTATATTTATTATATAGAAGTTTTGAATTCGTATAAAGAAATATGATACTTGAGGTAATGGTTTATCATCTCAAATTGTCTCATTTGAGACATATGTGATGTTATTCACATATATTAATTTATATAGTGTATATAATTATATTTTAAAATTTTATATAAAAAATAAATATTAAATAAATATATTTTATGTTAATTTTTTTATTTCATCCAAGTGGTTATGATTTAATGGTTTCCAAAGCGGTAAGGGTTTTATGTTTTAATCTAATTTAACCGGGTTTTTTTATTTCTATATTTAGATTGAGAAACATTATATAATAAATATCTATTAAACCCATTATATTTTATTATAATTTATCTATTTCTATATTTTTTTTGTTTCAGTACCATTTTTCTTGGTTTGGTACATAAAGTGGTCTAGAAAATTATTTTATGAAAAGGTAACTTGATTTCTCTCTTCGTTCAAGAATCACTTCACTTTAATATTCATTATCTCTAAAATATTTTTGATAATTTTTTACTAATATCAAATAATTTTTTAAATTTAATATCAACCATGTTTTAATTTACATAAATATGTATGTAATAATGAACATATCATTTTCTAAAAAAATTATTTTTTCACAATGTGTGAAAAAAGTATTGGTTTTAATGATTATGGTATGAAAATAATTTCCCTATATCATGATTTCTCAATAATAAAAATAATACATTATTTATATAAATGATTACATTAAAAGAAAATGTTCAATAATATTATGGAAATTATTAAATATTAAATAAGTAATTTCAAAATGAAAAAGTTATTTTCATCCGGAAATATTCTAGTGATCTTTTGAATGAATTTTTCACATATGATAACATCATTTAGAGGTGTTTATGCTTTAATGGGGATATTATATGATGATTAAATCCAATTATTTTATTTTTATAGTATATAATAATGGTTTTTTATGGATGATTCTGGGAAACTATCACTTTTCTATTTATTATCAATGTTAAAAACAGATCTTTCTGAAAAGAGTTTCTTTTCAAAGGGTTACAGTTTAATGAAATGATGAATGTTTTTATAGTGGTCTAGAACATTTATAGTTTATGGTTATCTGATGAGATGGTAAATTATATCCCTCCAATGTATTAGGTAAATATTGATATCTCAAGAGATAACTATGTTATGAGTGAAACTGATTTCATGTTAACAACATTATTAGTTGACCTAGTTTCATATTAATAAGTTTATATAAAGACCTATTTTCTTGGCCATAATTATATACATGGAATTTTATTATCATTAATGTAATGAATGGACATGTTACAATTTATATATGCATAAAATGTTATAATATTATTCTTGGTCCATATTTCTATGTTTATGTTATGATATCTTGGGTCATGGTTAATGTTTTATGATTCTACACATTAATGGAATCTTTCTTTTTTTTTGATAAAAATTATTCTTAGACTCATGATTAATAATATTTAATTTGGTATAACATAAATATGTTTTGATAATTTTATCATAACCTTATTCTACTATATGATAATTGATTGAAACCACCTACGTTTACCCATACCAATCATTTAAGGTCTATCTTTCTTATGTTTTCCTTACCCAGATTCTGGAGTAAGGTTCTAAGTATGATATCTATAGAAGGGTAACAATATAAAGAGATTTATTGAAGATATTGAACATATTTTATGAAATAATTCAACAATGTATATAGTCACTTGAAACACTTAAAATTTATATTCTTCAAGTGTGTATATGTCTATATTTATGGAATATTAATATAAATTGATGTAATGTTTTTATATATTATGGTATGGTCTCCTCAAATGAATTCATCATCCTTTTTCTTATTCATGAGGAATTCCCTCACCCTTTTCAAATGAAGATTTATTTGGAAATAATTATCCTAATATATCCTCTGAAACAATTACCATTCTGTGGATCAAATTTCATCATATAAACTCACATTCTTAATAAGATTCCACCATTAATATAATTCCCCTTCCAAATAGTAAGCATTTAAATATCTTCCTCATGATCAGGGCATTGTATAGTGGTAAATATAATTTTTGTGGTACTAATTCATTACTCTAGAATTATTAGACCAGCTAACCAACCATAACAAGGTTTATGTTTCCTCATAAATTATTTAATATTGTGTTAGACTATTATTTTCTCATTTTATATCTAAACATGATACATGGATTGAGAGAGTTGTCTAAGGATTGAAAAAAGATTTGGAATTCCCATTATCATGTCATTCAGTTTCTCGTTGCACTATCACATTAAATCGAACTAAATTAGAGTTGATACTTCCTTTTAATTTTCCATTAAAACTTTTTCAAAAATTCCCTATTATAATTTAAGTGTGTTAAAAAAAATTCAATTTGGTTTTTCCTCAATCAAAAATCTCGAAAATTCTATCCTCTAAACAAGCATAGAAATCTAATTTTTTTTATGTTTGATCTGAAAATTATACTCATTGATATTCCTTATCACCATAATGTATGATTTAATGCACATAAATAATTACTATATGAGTACCTCTTTACATTTTACCCACATAAAGGTTATTATCATATTTACTGTTTATAAACCTCACTTCCCATAAAGAACAATCAAATTTATAATACTAGGATCTATGGGCATGTTTCGAACCATACATATCATGAATAATTATTTATATCACGGTCCCATAATTATAAAAGACAAATTCATCAATTTTTTCAAAAAATACTTCTTCCTCAAGATCAAAATTTATAAATATGGATTTCAAATCCATTTGATAAAATTAATAATGTCTATGTGCTTCTACTACCAATAATATTATAATAGTTTCAAATATTTCTACTAGTGAAAATTTTTATTCAAATTAAATTCCTTCCATTTGAGAATATCCTTTTCACATCAGCATAGATTTGTTCCTTGATACTCCACCTTTCTTAGTTACTATATTTTGAAAAACCCACTTAGTTCCAATATCATTTTTTTGGTCTTTACACAAGATCTCAAGTGGAGGTATTCTAATTATGATCAAGGTCCTCATTCATAGCTTATATCCATTCCTCATTCTTAACGGTTTTATCCACTCTATGAGGTATATTTTGAGAAATAAGTTTAGTATTATCATTAATTACCAATTTTATTCTAGTTTAAATGTGATCCTATTAAATTCCAATGATATTTTGAGACCAAACAAGTTTCGTCAATTTTTTACCATTGTCTCATATTTCCATCAACTTCATCTTCATCACTAGTATATTTTGAATCAATATTAGCAATTTTTTTCTATTTAGTAGTAACTTCATAATTATTCTTTTCCATTTTCATACCATTTTATAGAAAATATTCTAACTCTTTCTCAATATCAATATCTGATTTTTTTTCTTATATTCAATAATTTTTACGTCACTTAATCAACTATATTAAGAATTTGTTTCTTCCAATATCTTTAGCCACTACCATTAGATACATATCCTATGAAAATTTCTTTCTCATTTTTGTTATCAAATTTTCTTTTATCGATGTTCTTGATCTTTATAATGAAAGGACTTCCCAAAAATTTGAGTTATTTAATAGTTGGGTTTTTCTTGTACCATATTTCACATGTTTTTATTTATGTTTCAGGTCTTAATATACACATGTTCTATATATGTATGTTAGTATATACATCTTATCTCAAGAAATAAATCTAGATTGTGTGTTTAGATAACATAGTCCCACCCACCTATCTTATGTTTATATTCATTCTTTTAGCTTTGCCATTTTACTATGGATCATATGGTGTGAAATTCTGATTCTTGAATACGTGTTTCGATAGATAATTTTTAAAAGTACCATAAGTAAAATCATTACAATTATATGATCTATTTTTTATGATATAAATACCAATATCCATTTCAACATTCCTCCTAAAAATTTGATCATTTTAATTTCATATAGATTGTGTTTGATAAACATGAAATTATTCAACTAAGTATAATAATTAAAAAATGTAATAAATTATATACCACCAATATTATATTTTTTTTAAAAGTTGAGGGGTCCAAGCCCCACAAATTTATTTATAAAAGAGAGTCAGGGGGAGAAAAACATGAAAACAGTGCAAACAAATACATTAACGTTCCCTTACCTGGGAACCAATCTTTTTCCTCACCTTATCTACAATTTTGCGTTCTTGGTCTCTCATTTCATTCCACAGTTTGGCGCTGATATGCCCCCAACCTCTTCTTCCGGACCAACGGTCTGAAATCTCCTGAGCTTGCTGTAATTACGTTTCAATATCTTCATCAGAGCTGGCAGTTTGATCGTCTTCCTTCTTCCTCATTTATTCATTTCTTTCCTTTTTCTTTTGGATTCTTGTTCTTTCTTGTTTCCAATTGCAATCCTCTATTTATTTTTTGTCATCTTCAGTCCCTACTATATTAGGAAACTGCATATTGGAAATCTGAGATTCATAATAAACTCCCCCCGAAGGATGCATGGTTCCAGCCCCTGCTGATGGATCCAAATCCCCTAGAACAGGAGAAACAAGATCAACATTAGAAGAAACATTAACAGATTTTGAAGGAGTTACAGTGTGATCAAGATCACTGCACTTCACACTATGTAGTTTCTCCACCGAAGTAACCAAAGTAGAGTTCTGTTTGGCTGGGCCTTCCTCAGCTTGGGGCTCTGAGCATCCTGCATTCTGAAGCCTCTCAACATCAGGAACACAGTCCATCTTTGATTTCTTTTTGTTATAAGTATCTTTTCTAGTCAATTTAGATGGATCAGATGAAGGCATCAGAATCTAAGATGTAGCCAGTGCTACATTATGTTTTTGTCCAGAATCAAACCTAGGTTGGAAATCCTGATGCAAGTTCCCATGTCATCCCATATGAGTGTCAACCATATCAGAGGTAGTCTTCACTGTAACCAAATTTTCATTACAAACATAAGTGTGAGAAAGAGATTTCAAAGCCATAGTTGTCCTATTAGTTACCACATCCTCCTCCCTAGCTTGAAAGGATGAAGAGGGATCTCCCTCCTCCAAAATCTCAACCCAGGATTTCTTAGTTTGATTGCAGGTCCTTTTAAAATTCAAAGAGTTTGTAACATCAGGTCTCTAGACATTCTTACTGTTAGAAACAATAGGCAATTTTTTTTCTCTATTGATCCAGATTAACAGAGCTAGGTTTCACCCTCTCAACCTTTTCACATGACTTTGAGTCATGTCCTCTAAGGGAGTATATGCTGCACACTATAGCCTTCCTACACGTTGTAGCATCATGACCTAATACCTTACAACTTTGGCAGAAATTAGGTACCCTTTCAAACTCAATTATCAGCTCTAATTCTTCATCATCCATGGATAAATAAACCCTATAAACAATTATTGAACAAAGATCAATCTAAATGAGGCATCTAGTATAGTGACTGAATCTAGCCATTTCTGTTTCTCTATCCATTCTAATTGGAACTCCAATAGCAAGTGAAATATCGTAAAGAATTATTGGATGCCATAAAATCCAATTCAGACCAAAAATTTTGATCCATACCAGAGTTGAGGTGTTACCTAATTCAAAAGGGTTGAAACTCTTGTCCCATTCCTAGATGTGGAAAGAACCTGGCCTAAATGAGATTGAGCCGAAGCTTCAGGCTTTGATTTTGAGATCTAAAGAAGGGAAAATCAGGTGGTAATATCCTTTGACAAGAGAAACGCACTGCCAAGATTCAAAACCCCAGGCATCAGCAAGTATTTGCTGAAGATAGTCCATTTTCCAGGGAATACTTCCCTTCGGAAGAATCAATATACCAATTATAGAGTGCTCTCCCAAATGCATATGCTCCGCAACTGCATTGGAGTCTGCCCTGACACGAGCCATATATCCTCTTTTGCGAATGCCTTCAAATGAACTTTTGAACTAGGAAAATGACCTACTAGCTTCAATGGCCTCAGGTATGCCTGGCTTTCTAGGGTTAGCTCCATCCATTCCTGATGCATGTGCGTGGGAGTTGAATCTCCCAGGTAGTAGAAAGCCGGCTACCATATCGCATCGCTTCTGCTAAAACCCTAATCTCCATCATAGAGCGAGAGTCGGCTCGACATTTCTCCCCCTCACTACTCACCAATATTATATTTTTGTTTTAATTGATAATATTGGTATGTTTGAATGTGTTCAAGGGGTATAAAAGAATAAATTTTCACCCCATTGAGTGAACATTGATCTAGATTTACTTTTTGATGGGATTCACATATTTCATCTATTTCTCTCTTTATCTTGTGAAATTATCTCACAATATCATGCATCAATATTTTACATACACTCCTTTGATTAAGATGGAAAATCCTTTTACTAAATAGGTTGTTTTCATCTTTGTATCACTATTAGTATGAATCTATAAAATCACCAATTTGAAAAAGATTCTTGTTTCTTATTTTTCCATGAGTGATAATTCTCCCATTATTTGTGATTTTAATGGTACATGGATAATTCTTGAACAATAACTCAGGTTCACCATTAACAAATTCTCCCACAATAAGAAAATTTTGCTTCATGTCTTAAAACAATAACACATTACAAGAGTATAGATTTTGGGATTCAATGTTTACTTTGAAAACTCCTTTTATTTTCAATGAATAGTCATTTTCAATGCCTACTTCTCCTCCATCATGATTATAATTTTTTATCATAAATTTTTGTTACTTGTCATGTGTGATGAATTACCACTATAAATAATCCATGAAATGGTTTTTATTCTAGATGTTAGAGAAACATTAGATGAACTTGATTTTTCATCATTCATTTTTTCAAACCCCCTTTCCATTATCAACATTGGATGTTTGTTATGGATAATAATCATGAAATCTACAGCAATATTCCTTTTTTGGTAAAATCTATAACATATATATTCTAAACTATCAAAAAACCGGTCGGTATATATGATGAATTCCTAATAATAGCTTACATAATTTGAACATTTCTCTCCATTTATCATAATAACTCCCCCTTGTTTTTTATCACATCTCTGGTAGGGATATATTATACCATCATAAGTTTTCATTGTGTATAAACATTCCAAAACACCAAAAGTGTCCCCTAAACCCAGATCTTCCTAACTGATAATAGCCATATCTTAGATATTCATGTTTCAGATATCTTTATATATACTAAGACTGTATCTGATCTAGGGGGGATCTTATTAGAATTTTTTTATTCCTTTGAATTATATGATTATTTCTCACTAGTCTCCATACTCTATATTTTTCAATAATTTATTTTTATACATGTATTGTTAGAGATAAAAGTTTTATTTGGAAATGCATAGAGTTTTACATTAACCTGATTCTTTGAACTCCTATTTTGACTTCTTTGAGATAATTATAAATTTAAATAAATATATTTTCTGAAATATTATATGATATTTTTAAATATAATATGTGAATTAAGACATTTAGATCTGGTCTTCTACTATTCTTATTCTTTTGGAACATATTTTTCTTTAATTTTGTTTACCATCATTTCCATTTTTCAACTTTCAGTTTTGGTATTTTGATTTATTCAATGTAAATAATCTATTTATTTTCACATTCTTCCTTTTCCCCAATTTTATTGACCTTTTCCTGCAATAACATCCTTTTTTATTATTTGGCTTTATCTTTTATTAATAAAAGCTTCTAATTCATTTTTCAACCTATTCTCTTGATCTATTCATTCACATTCGTCATCTTCACCACCATAGGTATCAATACTTTTTTCCACACATTCTATAATGTTATTTTCAGCTTTTTATTGGATGATTGTGGTTGATTTATCTTCCTATTTATTCTTAGCTATACATTTTATTTTAATTTTAAATAATTTATTTTTTCTTCCTTCAAATTTGGTTATGCCTTTGGATCCCTTCCCATATTTTGTTTTCTATGGTTACTCATCATCTTCCATAGGTCTCACATACTTATTTTTTAGATAATTTACAAAACAAATCTTCTAATTCCATTAAAGTTGTAACACCTTGGTGCTAATTTACATTTACCCTTAAACATGGCATTATTGAATGTTTTTTATACAAGAGAAGTGATTCTATAATAATCATTATCTGTATTCTCATCATTGTAATCATTGTATTTGATATCTCATCATCACTAATTATTTCTATTTTCTCATGGCCTCGAAATCCATATCATATTTGATTTTTTTCATGAAGACTATGATCTTTCACATTCTATATGAATTGATTGTGTTATGTAATTCATCGAGATTAAGATCATATCTATCATAAAAAGCTGATACTTTCATATCAAACCTACCATGAAATTACATCATCAGTTTTTTGAAAATAGTTCAATCATTTATTTTCTCTTGAAAACACTAAATATTAATGAAAATTTCATTGACTTTTTTGAATTATTCATCAACATTTTATTCATCACCCATATTGAGATCATGATCTTTTTTCCTCAAGTTTTTAATTTTTACCCAATTACTTTAATGTTTCTTTCATAACAGCCTTCTAATTTATCCTAATTTTGAATGAAAATTTTGAGTCCCATGACCTTCATGTAATATTGTTCAAAAAGATACATCAAATTTGATTTTTGAGCTTTTCCATCAACTACCCTACTCCTCTTAATAGTAAAATTAAAAAGATCATCTTTAATGATAGGTGTGAATCCAAACGTAACTACATATCTAACATCAAGGATAAGAGATAGAATATAGGTCAACATCATAATTTTACAATTTTGATAGTTCAAATTATTAAGAGTAAGAACTCCCCTACCATTAAAAAAATATTGATTATTGATATCTAGTACATTGTGGATCCTAATAATGAAAACATTCATTTGATACCAATTCAATTTCCTAGGGATGTGTTTCACCACTGAAAATGGGGGGTTGAATCAGTGGATATTTATATCATTTATATTTCTTTTGAAATTATCCTTTTTTTCCTCTTATGATCGAATCCACTCTTAAAATTAATCAACTTCTCCCAAATGATGTACAACTAAATAGCATATGAACATAATATTTTTACAAGGATCATTCTAAATGTGATATTACTCCTTGATGTTATTAGTTATAATCCACAATCATAGATTCTACACTATAATCAAAAGCGGTAAAGAATACATTTGTTCAAAAGAATACTGTCACACTATGCTTTCCAGAGTCCCACTAAAAAATAGTTTCAAATTATATGATAAAAAATGATTAAAATTTATTCCAGAAAGATCTATTTTGAATGTTTACTGCTTCTAAAATAATTTATGAAGATCCTTATTTTGATCCGTCAGGAAAAAAAATAGCATATGATCACTTTTTGAAGAAAACAATTTCACTGATTCTTTATAAAATTATGGGTTTGAATTCCCAAATATATCCTACTTATATAGTATGTGAAATAATCATTATGTAAAAAATTATTATCACATAGAACATTTATGATGTCATATACTGTCAGAGAAAAACATTACTACCTCATGAACTGATATCTGTACTACAAGAAACAAATAGTATTCTCAAAAAAATATTCTCTACCCTTAAATGATCACACTTAATATGGGAACCAAATTACAATTTATAGGTAAAAAATTAATTTCTAAATATGAAATTAATGCATGATTATTCTAGAGAACATGTTAATAATTTTAAATTACTTCCATTATATAAGAAACTAAAAAAATGTGTCACCTTTTTCCCCATAATATATTGGGCTCCGCAAAACAATTTTAAATTCTTTTGCACATTCTTCCTCGGTTTACATAGTATTCTCACTAAAAATTAAATTATATCAAAAGTGTTATTTTCTTCATAGAGAATGTCATCTATGAAAATTATATTCATAGAATGTAAAATAATTTACTATGTATACTTTAATACAAATTTTACTTATAACGTCTTGTTCTAGGTATACTATAATTTTCATCTACATTAAAGATACTCCACGAACCCATATTTACAATTGTATGTATCAAATAATATGTTTTATGTATTGTATTCACCATATTAAAACATTTCATCTCAATATGAATTCATATGAGCACACTCCCATTCCCACATATAATTTCATTTCCTATTCAATTTCTCATAATTAAGATCATCCACATAGTGGATTCACCCCATACAACATAAAAGTCTACAAACCATCTCCTAAAAACTCAACAACTTCATCCAAGAACACTACATAGCATTTTTGTCTTTTCATGAAATTTATCTCATGTTCATAAAACCTCTTTATGCATCACTAATTTAAATGTCATTCTATATGTGATATACTAATAATATTCTTAGGATATTCATCCACATAATATTTTTTCAAATAATTTATATGCTTTGTGGATAATCATACATAGCATCATTCCAATCTCTTAATGATATATGAACATCCCACATGACAGTTGAACTCCTTTGTTATTTCTTGGTCTGTATTCCCACATTAGTGAGTGGCTTCGTACATGGGACAGTTGAATATTACCTTAAAATTTTATATTAATGTTTGGATATATTATTGATTCCTAGAAACTTTCTATGCATACATATAATGAAATTGGATTTCACTCTTGGTCAATTATCCGTGAAAAATCTAAGGATTGTTTGAAGTGATCATAAGTTCCCAGGAATGTGTCTGTGATGACACAATATAATATATTTTTATTTGAAGGATTCCATGTAATTTTTTTAAATAATTTGGTATTAATAAGATGAAGAGTTTTTGGCTGATAATATTATTTTAGGATGCTCTTATGGTTATATAAGGTGGTCTTTACACTTTGATAAATCTATGTGGTTTCCAAAATATTGATATCCAACCAAATAAGACTCCAATAAAATCCCCCAACCATACTTAGGTGGACCCAAGGGGTACACCACTAAGGATAGGCCTATAAGGGTAGATTCATAGAGGATAAGGATTAGTTTGGTTGTGTATAGGACTTTGAAGCACTCTAGTGTGTATGGGGATCATATAAGCCGACAAAATCATACATTAGGACAACTAAGTGGATGCCTTGAGGTGCACTTAGTTTGACCTAGAATACCACAAAGCCAAATCCCTAGTGGTGTGTATGAAGTGTGACCAGTACTGATCCCTAGTATTGAGCTCTAAAGGTATTATCAGTTGTTAAGTAGTAAAATGTAGTTATGAGTGCATTACGTTTTGATGTGGGAAAAGGCCTTATGAGGGTAATGTTCACCAATTTTAGGGGAAAATTATATAACTTGGACCATATGATCACATAGATATCTTCCATTTTATTTTCCACAGTACACATAAAGGATTTTTATGATCATCTTAAACTCTACCACATATGAATCCCCTCATAAACAAGGGTTTTCATACTAGGAAACCGTAATGGAGTTTAAACTCTATGCAAGATCTTCCAAATATCACTAGGAGATTGAAAGGTGACTGTATGATTTTACAAAAATCATATATATAATTAGAAAAAGTGGTTTGTGATAAAACACATTTTTATGGAATATTTTATTGATAATAAATGATATAATTTCCTCAAATTGTGGTAAATTTGTTCATTTATTACATATTTTGGATTAGATCATTCATTTAAAAATTTGATGAAAATTTTAGTTTTACCCTTTAAAATTCAATGTATCATTTCAGACATAAATATTTTGATATGAATTATTTGAACTTAAAATTCATTAAATATGTTACTGACTTAATGTGATACAACTTCCATTTAGGAAATTGGAGCTAAATCATGCTCTTGGTTGGTACAAATGGGCCATGAAGTCAAAGCTGGGTTGAACTCGCCAGATTGAACATGGGTTCTGTATTTAGACCATAACTCCTATATCCGTGTGTGGATTATGATCACATTTGGAGAGGAGCTCCAAAACAAAAAAATTCTCACAAATCATCCTTCTATATGGAGAGCTTGTTCACGCATTTCGATAGTCAAATGGGCGGTTCAATTTGTATTAAAATATTTGGTAGAATTTTCCCATTCACACTTGAAACCACCCGTAACCTAGCCTCCCCTCCACTCTATAAATTGGTATTTTTTTCATTTGGAGGGGTTTGGAAGTGCCTTAATGGATTGGAATCATAGGTTAAGTGTTTCTTTTAAATTTAAATTAACCATTGGTGGAGGGAAGCTTTCAATCTATGATCTCCTCCAAAATGCACTTCTCTTCCCCTTCTTTGTTGTAATTTTATTTTTCTTTCAATAAACTTCTTATTTGATCTTAAATTAATTTTATTTTTATCAATTTTCTTATTATTTTATCTTCCTATTTGGTATGGAATTCTTGAGTTGAATCGTGATTGGTTTATACCCATTATAAACTATTGCCAATGCAATTGACTTCTACGATGATTATGCCACCCATGGAAGAGTAGGCTTTTTAGTAATCAATCTATCACTTAACATATTTATTAATTTATTTTGAATCAATGAGATACTGTAATTCAATTAATATGATATATTAATTTATTTTTAAATTTAAATGAAACTATGAAAGAAATTGAACAATAAACACAAATCACGTGAGGTCGATAATTATGTGAATTGTGAGAGTCTAAACTTAATTGGTTATTCAAAACCACACAGGATCAATTTGTAGTGTTCAAATATAATCCCTAAACTCAATTAATTCTAATTTATCGAGAGGATATGTACCATAATTTACCACTTATTATAATATAACCTGATAACATTAATCAAAGCAGGGTGTTGTGATTGCATGTTTCGAAGTTAGCCTAGGATTAAATTCACTTCATCTTTGTGGAAAAGTAAATTATCATAGGGTTCATGATTTAACTAATTAAAGGATCATAATTAAGTGGATATTAATTTAAATTATAATGATTAATAAATTATTGAAGAGGTGGAGTTAGATTGATTATGCCTTTTAAAATATTTTCTAAAAAACATCTTCTTGTTGCATTGAATTTCATTTCAAAATTAAAAAAAATATGAAATCATCTTCCAGCAAACTTCTTCTTGTTTTATAAATACTAACCCACCATAATTCCAAGTAGGGTTTTTATTATCTTTTATTTTATTCTTAGAATACCTTTAATACATTTTGATTTTCTTCCTCCTTTGAGAGACGACCTCAGTCAGCCACTCTGTTGTACCTAAGTAACCTGAAACCACTAATCATTTGAAAGCATCCACGACAGCACCTTTAAAATTGGTGCCATTTCTGGGGAGGCAAGTAATTATTTCAACCAATTAGAGTTATTAATTTTATTTTTCATTTAATTATTTTCTTCTCCTCTTTCATTCTTTTATCCCCTTTATCAAGTTTTTGTCTCTTACTCTCTTCTTTTATTCTTATCGAACCATCAACTCAAACTTCTCATTTTTTATTTTACTATGGTCCACTTTCCTTACTTAAATTTTTCTTTGATTTATTACATGAAATAATCTCTAAGAACTCTTAGATCTTGACCTTGAGATTGAACGTAACCTTCAAACTCGAATAAGACATTCTCAGTCTACGAGAAGTTTCAACATTCAACCAATTAGAGAATTCCTGCACTCCAAGAATATTGAAATTGAAAACACTTATAAGTCCAACTTGAAACAAGAAACAATGGCTTAAAATAATGTAAATTAACTTAATAGAAACATTCTATAATTGGCTACACTTGATATTAATTATCAACAAAATTGCATTGCATACCCAAAACTCGAATCAGACTTTGAACTGAAATCTAGGTTAATTCATCTTCTTCCAAAGTTTCATGGATTATTTGGTAAGGATCCAAAAAAACATTTGAAATAATTTAATGTGGGTTGATCAACCTTAAAACAACGAAATGTTTCTGAGGATCAAATCAATCTATGATCATTTTCATTCTCACTTGATAGAGCTGCAAAGGATTGGATGTATTATTTACAACCTGAAGATGTAACTTGTTGGAACAATTTGAAATGTATTTTTTTACAAAGATTTTTTCCAACATCAAGGACCACATATATTCAAAAATATATCAAGAAAGCCCATGGGGAGTCAATGTATGATTACTGGGAGTGATTCATGAAGTTGTGGTCAAGCTGCCCACATCACCATATGAGTGAGAAAATCCTCATCCAATACTTCTATGAAGGAATCACACCTATGGAGAGGAGCATGGTGGATGTCATGGCTTGACGATAATTGGAGGAAAAGACACCAGTATCCACACATGTATTGATTTCCAAAATGGCCCAAAACTCCCAACAATATGGTGATCGAGGTACACCACATGCCAGAGGAGTACATCGGGTTAGTTCTTCTTCTCTTGAAAGTAATTTTATTGATACTATGTTATAAGAATTGACCATTATGGTGAGGCAGATTAAATTGGATCAAAAAACGTCCCAAACCACTACTATAAGGCCATGTGGAATTTTAACTGAAACAGACAACCCAATTGATTGTTTCCCCCAGTTACAAGAGTCAGAGGATTGTGAATCAGTATTACCTTGGAGAACATATCAACAGTTGAAACAACCATATCACCAAAATAAGCTTGATTCCTTTTCACCAAAATACAACCAATGGTGGAATGATCAATCAGACATGATTTATAGATTTTGGCAACAAAAAAGGCCTCATTTCCAAAAAAAACTTCCAACAGCCTCCACCTTACCAACATGGTTTGAAAAACCCCAAAGGCGATTTGAAGCTCAAGAATAAAAAATTCAATAACAAGGGAATTATCAACCAAAGGTAGATTCTAACACTGGTGATCTTTTTATGAAAATATTTCTTAATCAATAGCATGAGTTGAAGATTCAAGGTTCAGAGTAGAAGGATTTGAAGACTCAAATGAGCCAGACTGCTACTGCCCTCCAAGAACTGGTAAGTAAGAACTCCATAAATATACCTTTCCAACCTACTCAAAATCACAAGGGGAATGTTAGTTACATCACATTGAGAAGTGGAAAGAAAAAAACTGATACATCTGCAAATATAGTTCCATCGACATTCACCTCAACTCTGAAGAAGCCCCATTAAAAACCGGCTGATGAAAACCCCAAGGAGAAAGATAAAGGTAAGAAAAATATTAATGATGTTCCTCCTAAACCAAGAACTTTTCCAAACAGGGTTGTTCAATCTAAGAATATGGCTGAGGAGGGGATACAAAAAGAGGTTTTGGACACATTCAAGCATGTGAAGATCAACATCCCTTTACTTGAAGCCATTAAACAAATACCAAGGTATGCCAAATTTTAAAAATGAGTTTGTACCAATAGAAGAGGGATCAAGGGAAATTAAAGGATCAATATTGGAAGGAATGTTTCAGCACTCATTACACCAAATCTAGAAATGCCAACAAGTACAAGGATCCATGGACATTCATTATCCCATGCAGCATAGGGGAGTTGCACTTTTCTGATACTCTTTGTGATTTGGGAGATTCCATAAATGTGATTCCTCACTCTGTATTCTCTTCTTTATAGGTTGGTGAGTTGAAGCTGATGAGAGTAGTGGTAAAATTGGAAAATAGAGCTATAACAAATCTAGTGGGAGTCCTTGAGGATGTACATGATTGGATAAGAGACATGATCTTTCCAGCAGATTTCTACGTTCTTAACATGCAGGATGATCAGGTAAGTTCCCATCCTCCAATTATATAAGGTATAACCTTCCTCAAAACTAAAAAACTATCATAAATGTCAATGAGGGTACACTTTCCATGGAGTTTGGGGATGAAGTTGTGATATTTAATATTATGGACTCCATGAATTACCCTTAGAGGATCATTCTGCATTTCTTATCTCCCATTTTGAACCACTAAGTAAAAATCCCATGGATTTTGATTGTTCTGCGTTTAGGGAGATTATGAGAATTGGTTCTAATTTGATGTCTAAGAGTACTTCCACACATATTTATAATGCACAATACTCCCTTAGATTTAATCTTGAAAAGGATTCATATTCTAATTTTGATCATGTGAACTATGATTATGACAATGTTGTTGAGAATACTGATGGATTTGATGCTTTAGTCACTGATTTTGATGACGTGTATTCTAATACTGATGTTGATTTTGCACATATTTCAGTTCCTTCAATTTATCCATCCATACACCACCCCCCTATAATGGAACTCAATCCATTTCCACCAAATCACAAATACTCATACTCGTTGAGTAGTGAGAAATTAACTATTATCATTGCTAACAATATCCCTTTTCAACATGAAGAAAAACTTTTGAATATTTTGAGGAAAAAATTAAGGCAATCGGTTAGACCCTGGCTGACATATCAGGTATTATCCCCTCCATTTTCATGCATAGGATTACTTTGGAGGATGGGGCTAAACCGGTTAGGCATCCACAAAGGATACTGAGTCCATCTCTTCTAGATGTTGTAAAAAAATAAGTTGAGAAATTTCTCGAGCCCGGTATAATCTTTACCATTTAATATTCTTAGTGGGTAAGTCATATTCAGGATGTGCCTAAGAAAAGTGGTTATACTGTTGCTAAAAATGAGAAATACAAGTTAGTTCCAATTAGGGTTCAAAATAGTTTGTGTGTGTGTATTGATTATAAGAAACTAAATCAGTCCACTCACAAGGACCATTCCCCCCCCCCCATTTATTGATCAAATGCTTGAGAGACTAGCTGGTAAAACCCACTATTGTTTCATGGATGGATTTTATTGATATTTTCAGGTTCCTACAGCTCCGTAAGATCAAGAAGAAGACTACATTAACCTATACCTTCAGCACATTTGCCTACTAGAGGATGCCATTTGGACTTTTCAACGCCCTAGGTACCTTCCAGAGATGCATGATGAGTATTTTTTCTAATTTTATTGAGACCTTCATGGAGGTATTTAGGGATTATTTTACAGTGTATGGATCCTCATTTGATGAATGTCTAAGTAGTTTGGAAAGGTGTTGAATATTTGTATAGAGAAGAATCTAGTCTTGAACTTTGAAAAGTTTCATTTCTTGGTAGTGCGTTGCATTGTCTTAGGGAATGTAGTGTCAAAACATGGGATAGAGGTTGATAGATCTAAGATAGAAATTATTGCATCCTTACCCTATCCTTCATGTGTGTGTGATATTAGATATTTTCTAGGGCATTCATGCTTTTATCAGCACTTCATCAATGATTTTAGTAATATTGCTCTTCCTTTGTCGTGATTACTTCTAAAGGATTATGATTTTGGGTTTGATGATTCATGAGGGGTAGAATTTTATGAATTGAAGAAGTGTCTAACCATTCCACCGATCATTAATCCCCCACAATCGGTCATTCCTTTTAACCTTATGTATGAAACCTCCAACTTCGCAATTGGAGATGTCTTATCTCAGAGGGTGGAAGGGCGTTCACATGTGACTGCCTATGCATCATGGACACTGGATTCTGCCCAATAAAACTACAAAACCACAGAAAAATAGTTTCTTATTGTCAGGTTCTCTTTAGATAAATTATGTTCATATTTATTGGGCTCTAAACTAGTTGTGTTTTCTGACCATACAGCTCTGAGGTACCTCTTGAAGAAGCTAGACGCAAAGCCTAGAATAATCCAATGGATGCTCCTTCTTCAAGAATTTGATACTGAGATAAAGGAAAAGAAGGAGTCAGAAAACAAGGTGGTAGACCACATTAGTAGGCTTACTCACACACTAGAGGATGACACCTTGGACCAGGTAGCACTTCGGGACACTTTCCCCGATGAGCATCTTTATTCCATCTCAGGTATGCATCCTTGGTATGACGATTTAGTTAACTACCATTTTTCCTCTGAAATCCCTGAAAATTTAAAGAAACATTATGTCCAAAAATTAAAAAGAGAGTCTCAGTATTATGTTTGGGATGATCTCTACCTCTAGAGAATGTATAGTGATCAAGTTATTAGGAGGTGTGTTCCCAATCACGAGTTTGAGTCCGTTCTGCAATTTTGTCATTCACTTTCTTGTGGTGGACATTTAGGACCCTAATGGACAACTAAGAAATTTTTAGACTCTGGATTATATTATCATAGCTTATTCCATGATGCTCATGTGTATTGTAAGTCATGCTCACGTTTCCAACACACGGGAAAAATTTCTAGGAGAAATGAGATGCCTCAAGAACCAATATTATTCTGTGAGATTTTTTATGCTTGGGGCATTGATTTTGTGGGTCATTTTCCTAGTTCATTTGGTTTATTGTATATCTTTTTTGCTATTGATTATGTTAGTAAATGGGTGGAGTCTAAGGCCACTAGAACTGATGATTCCCATGTTGTTGTGGACTTTGTCAAAGCACAGATTTTTTATAGGTTTGGAGTACCGAAGGCCATCATCTGTGACCAAGGGGCAGACTTATTCAATCAGAATATTTCTTCCCTGCTTCAAAATTATGGGGTTACATACAAAACATCAACACCATACCACCCCCAAACAAATGGCTGGGCTAAGGTTTCAAATAGAGAGTTGAAACAAATTTTGGAGAAAATCGTGCAGCTGAATAGGAAATATTGGACCAAGATCTTGGATGATGCGCTTTGGGATTATAGGACAGCATACAAGACACCCATTGTTATGTCCCCATTTTAGATTGTTTTTGGGAAAGAATTTCATCTCCCCTTGGAAGTTGACCATCGATATTATTTGGCTATAATGAAATGCAACATGGATTTGGAACAAGCTGGAATCCAAAGGAATTTGTAAATTCAAGAGCTTGGGGAGATTCGATTGTCTTAATATGAGAACTCAAGTATCTACAAGGAAAGATAAAAATCATATCATGATATAATGATCTATAAAATAGTGTTTCATGTTTGAGATAAAGTCTTTATCTATAGTTCATGACTGAATCTGATGCCTGACATGTTGTGTTCCAAATGGTTAGGTCCTTATGTTGTGACTAATGTTTTTCATTATGGTGTAGTAGAGATCACACAAGAGGAAACCTGAAGGAGATTTAAAGTCAATGGGAAGTGTTTGAAGAAATACATTGAGGGTCTTCCTACTGATGTTGTGGATTTCATCACACTACATGACCCCATCATCACTTGATCATATCAGGCTGTTCCTAACCCTTTCACTTCTTTATTCTTTGACCTATTTAAAATCATACATTTTCATGTGCATATATCATATCATGTGTTCACATTGAGTACAATGTAATATTTTATGTGTAGGGTAGGGGACAACATTTTGGGTTAGATATTTAGGATTTTAATATGTGTGTTTTGTGTGTATTTTCTATTACGTTTTTGTTAATTAAAAAAAACAATAAAAAACAATAAAGAAAGAATAAAGAAATATATTATGTAAATTTCTAATGTGAAACATATGGAAAATGAATGTATTCAAAATTCATTGGTATAATGAAAATAATGAGTAAGATATCATCATTAAGGGTTTATTTTTATAAAAATTGAAGTCATTGATGATATGAATGATTGTTTCATTATAAAACCTTTTAGATTTTGACATCATTATTTGTGATATTTGTTCATTGTAAATTGTTTCATTGATTTCTCCACAAAAATTTTCACTCAACCATGACTTGTGAAATTTTTCCTACTCGATTGAAGGTATAGTCAAGTTAGGTAAAAAATATTATTGGTTGATCCATACATTCATTTCTCTTCTGATCGGTTTCATTACTATACTGAATTTACCTATGTGTGTATACTTGTTATCCGACTATTGTACGCCCTCAAAAAATGGGTTTTGTCTTGGACAGATAAAAAACCACTCTTCATCGACCTTTGATCTTGATATAATTATTACAATTAGTTTCACGAGGATATAAAACACGGATTGCAAGTGGAGTGTGAGATTTTTTCCATGATAAACTTAAAAAAACAAAATAATAATGATAATAATTGAGGGGTGTGATGAAATGTACAACATATTGGGATATCTAGGTCCGAAACATAAGGTTTGGCTTTCAGGAATGCTTCAGTGAATGGGTCTTGTAAATCGATTACAAAGGAATGTAGAACAGGTTCAGTGAATTAAACAAAGTAAAAATAATTCTTTTACATGACCTGAATATACTGAATAATGGGTGGATTTATGATCTTAGAATGGTTGGAATACACACAGGTGGAAAATTAGTGTCATGGTAGACCCATGACCTGTTTCGCTATGATTTGTGTTATGAATCTCACTGGATTTTATTTTGACACAATTTATGAGACACTTATTTTAAAATTTACTGATATTGACTCTTTATGGGATTCTTACTTTGCTTATATTTCTACTTTGGATTGGGAAATATGAACATGCATATATTTTCACAATTTTTTCAAATACATGATATGAGGTTTTTCCCAAGAGTGAAAAAGGGTAAGTGTGGGGGAGTTGATAAAAAAAATTATTTAATATTTTATTGATAATAAATGATATAATTTACTCACAATATGGTAAATGTGTTCATTTATAAAATATTTAGGATTAGATCATTCATTTGAAAATTTGATGAAAATTCCAGTTTTACCCTTTAAAATTCAATGTAGCATTTCAGACAATTTTTTTTGATATGCATTATTTGAACATAAAATTATTTAAATATGTTACTAAATTAATGAGTTACAAATTTCATTGAGGACATTTGAGATAAATCATGCATTTGGTTCGTGCAAATGGGCCATGATGTCAAAGTTGGGATGGACTCTCCAGATTGGACATAGGTTCTGTATTTGACACCTAAATCCATACGTGGATTGGGATCAAATTTTTAGAGGCACTCATGAACCAAATTTCCCACAAATCATCCTACTAGAAGGAGAGATGGTTCATGCAATTTGGTGGTTCTTTTCCATTTCAATTAACCATTGGAGGAGGGAAGCTTTCAAGTTAGAATCTCATCAAAAATTCTCTTCTCTTCCTCTTCTTTGTTGTAATGTTTTTGTTATTTTAATAAACTTCTTATTTTATCTTACATTTTTTTTTATAAATTTCTTCTTCTTTTATGTTCCTCTTTGGGGGGAATTCTTGAGTAGAAGCATTATTGGTTTATACCATTATAAACAGTTGTATATGCAATTCGCTTCTACGATGATTACACCACCCATGGAAGAGTAGTCATTTTAGTAATCGATCTATCTCATACCTTATTCATTAATTTATTTTGAATCAATGAGATATTTTAATTCACTTAATAAGATCTATTAATTGAGTTTTCAATTTAAATGAATCTAATAGAGAAATTTAATAATAAACACAAATCATGTGAGGTCGAGAATTGTGTGAATTGTGAGAGCGCAAACTTAATTTGTAATTGAACACCACAGGGGATCAATTTTTAGTGTTCAAATATAATCAATAAACTCAATTAATTATTATTTCTACAGTGTATATGTGCCTTAATTTACCACTGACCATAATCTAATCTAAGAACATCAATCAAAGCAGGGTGTTGCGATTGCATGTTCCTAAGTAAGCCTAGGGTTAAATTCACTCCATCTTTGTGGTAATGTTAATTCTCGTTGGGTTTGGGATTTAAAAAATTAAAGGATCATAATTAAGAGGATACTAATTTAAATCATAATGATTAATAAATTATTGAAGAGGTATAGTTATATCAATTATTCCTTTAAAAATATTTTCTAAAAAAAATCTTCTTGTTGCGTCGAATTTCATTTCAAAATTAAAAACAAAAAAAAATGAAATCTTCTTCTAGAAAACTTCTTATAGTTTTATAAACGATAAACAACCCCCATCCTAATACTTCCAAGTAGTTTTTTTATTCTCTTTTATTTTATTCTTAGAATAAATTTAAAAATTTGTTTTAATTTGCTTCCTCCTTTGAGAGATGAGTTTGGTCAGCCACTCTGTTCCATCTAAGTAACCTGAAACCACTAATCATTTGAAATAACCCACAACAGCACCTTTAAGTTTGTGGATGTTAAGTAAAATAAATTGAAAATTATATTCTTATTAGTACTACACAAATATGTATTAGTGGAATAAGATAACTTACTTGAAAAATTAAAATGCTACGTGGTTTTCAAAGTTAAAGTAATTGAGTTTTTAGTAGATGGTTTTTGGACTGATATGAAGTATATGATGAAGATCCTATACTAATGATATTAATTATACAAAATTAAATATAAAATAAAATTTATATGAGTATGTAAGTGTTATATCACCTCAACATACTTAGAATAATAGTTTTTGGATGGTGAATAAAGTATGCAAATATAAATTTCTATGTAGACTGTTGTAAATATGATTTTTAAAGAGAATATCTAATGCATATGAAAATGAGATTATTCCATGAACATGTTGTTTTTGGGGGACACATGCATAAATTTATGTGAAAAAAATATTTTCCTTTCCGTGAATATGAATTGTGAATATGGTATTTTCTATGAGAATCCAGAAACCAAATATAGAAAATTATTATTTGGGGTGAGAATTATATACAGACCAAGACCTCTTGAGAAATAGAAAAAAATAATGTTATTTGAATCCCAATACATTATATAGTGAGTGGTAATTCATTTTTTTTATTTTTCATTCAATTGTATGGCTTTAACCATCTTACCTTGTTCTACATAATAATAATGCATTAAACGAATAATTAACCACTTATTTTTTATTATAAATTTTGAGTTGGTTCCTGGATTATGTATGAGTGATCAACTGTATAGTGTATTTTTTAGAGATTTTTTTTATTCTTACAGTGAAAATATAAGTTCAAAATGTTTTAAATTTTTTATTATATAGTATGCAGTAACATAAATGTTATTTGAGAGAATAATTTTTTGTAAATAAGGATTATTTCACCTAATATATATGAAACTTATATTGGGATGTAAAAATATAGAATTTTATGAAGAATCAGTGTAGTGATATTCTTCATAAAGTGAGAATTTGTTATTTTTTAATATTGATTGTTCAAGAGAAAGATCTTCATAAATTATTCTAAGAGTAACCAATATTCAAAAGTGATATATCTTGAATTTATTGTAATCATTTTTTATCAAGAAGTATGTAACTATTTTTCTAGTTGAACTTTATAAATAACAGGGTGAATATATACTAGTGAATACATGTATGTTGTAGATTCTTTTGATTATATAAGTGAATTTTTGATTCGAGAGTCTAACCAATCATAGTAAGATGTATGCTCATATTGAGACCGAACCATCGAAAAATACTGTGTTCATGTTCTATTTATTTTTACAACATTTTGGATAATTAATGTAATCTTAGGAGTGGATTAGATACTAATAGGTCATCAAGGGTTATTTTGAAAAGAAAAAAAATTATGAAAATCACCACTAATTCAACTCCCCCTTCTTAGTGTTGCAACACCTCCCAGGGCACTTCACTAAATAATAATCTCATATTAATTATTTACTATAATAACATCCATTTTCAATTTTATTATTCCATTATTTTTACTTATATCCATGTTATGATTAATTACATAATATATTAAGTTCTTGTAGGATGTTTTGAGAACATTTGGATTATAAGTCGAGAATTGTATAGATACGTTGACTATGGTAAAATGGATCAAGATTTTATTATTTACATAATATTAATTTTTCTATAATTATTATTTTTATAAATTAACTATACTTTTTATAACAAAATATGTATGATCGTTATGAAAAATTAATTTCATTACAACATGGAGATAGTTATATTAACGTACGCGTGAGTAACATTTCAATTTTTTATTGAAAATGAGTGAAATAATGAAAGTACTGTTTTATTTTTATAAAATAATAATTATATAATAATTATAATATTATTTCATTAAATCTAACAATATATATTCTATTTTAGGAAGTAATGAAAAATAAAATACATTGGTTCTCGAGGTGGTGGTATGCATGTAGACACATGTAAGGTTTCTTTTTTTTCATTTTATTGTAATAAATGAAGTATAAAATTTATTTAATTTTACAATATTAACATTATATCATATATATAATATTATTTAATTTTTATCCATTATTATTCCCATCAATGTAAAATTAAATACATCATCTTGTGAGGTGGTAGTGTGCATGTTTGTACAAACGATTTTTTACCTTTTCATTATATGCATAATAATGTTAATAATGATTATTTTTTAAAAATTATAACATTATAGTGTTTTGGAGATATATATGCTAAAATGTAATATTGTTAAATATAGTTCTTAAATTGGTCAAAGAAAAAATAAATTAAAAATAATAGGTTGAGTACTATACATCTTCTTTGGAAATCCTCCTTCATTTTATCACTAAAGCCTTCATAGATTTATATTTTAATCAAATAAAGACTTATAATATTTATTTATGGATTTTAAGAAGGTATTATGGTATTTTTTTTAATATAATAAGCTCTTATTTTTGGAATATATGAGAGTTTATGGCCTTTTATATGTGTGGGAGATGAAATTCATGAATATTTTTAAAATGATTTCAATATGTTAATGTCTTACACCTGATAAAGGGAACCAAAATGGATCATTTTCGAAGTGAATAAAATGTATTATATAAATATTATAATAAAAATTATTGACAAATTTTTTTATTACATTTTAAAAATTATCATTTAGGTTTTAATGCATTTAACAAGTTTTAACTCTTAATATGGTAACTGACATTTGTTTACCCAATTTTCTATTCATAATAAAAAAAATGAAAGTGAACTCATTGCCAAATTTGGAAATGATTATTAAAAATATAGATTCCATTTTATAATGTTAAATTTCTATAAGTGGTAGAAATTATTTTGTAAAAAAACTCACAAAAGGCGATGACAATTGGTTTTCCAAAAAATGACTTTTCGAGTATAAAAATGTGTTTACGTGAAAATAACGTATAATTTCTATTCCAATCAAATTTATTGTACGATAATTAATCAAAATGAACTAACTTTTTTAACCATATAAAATATAGAGTTTTACTTTGTAATACATGAAATTAAAAGACATTTTTATTAAGAATTGATATTTTCAACTATTCACCAAAAAAATTAGTTATTTCGTAACTTTTTCAAAAATTCACTCTATATTAATTTTTTTACTTCATGAAAAAAATGATATCATTTTTTAAAAATAAAAATTATATAATTTTGAAATTAATATTTTAAAATAAAACCTGAAATTCATGTATACAAATTTAGTATAAATAAATCTATATCCATTTTATTAGAAAATTACATAATATTTTTATAGAGAATATAACACTACAAAATTAAATTCATTAATATATATTTGTAGTGGAATTTTTCTGTAATCAATATTAACTGGGATTTTATATTCTTCCACTTTTTTGAAATTTCATCATTTTCAATATGATTCACTTTTTAAGAAAGTGGGGTTATTATAACTTCATGTAATTTTTAGATTCCCATGCTACTTCTTAAATAATATCATTTTTCCACAAAACCATAACCCAGGGAATCAATATGTTCTATAACAATTGGTATTATGGTCAAGATCCAAAAGATGTTTTTTTACATAAAAAATATAATGGCCCAATATTTTTATAAATAAATATTACATTATTTTACATGAATATTACATATATGATATCATGATACACCCCATAAATATGATGGTTTAGTGTATTTGGAGACATGAAACATAAATATCTTATTTAGTTACATTATTCATAATCTATGATATTTTTTTTTACTTTCTATAAATAACCTACATAAACATTTCTTCACAACCTAGGGGAAAATTGTAAAGACCCATAAATTTCAAAGAATTTTTTTTTCTTAATTTCTTTGGGATTCAATGAGTGTGCAGTTTCTAACGGCACCTAATTCCGAGGCCCGGTGAACCCAGAATCAATTTCCGAAATTTAGCTCAGGTACGTTTAGTGAACAAACGAGCAGAATTTCCTAACTTTTGAACTGATGCTCGGAATCGAAATCCAAGGGCACCAATGAAACCGCAGCGCCAATATTTTCTTAGGAAGACCTTTTCTGGAGTTGCGTTTTCTCGGGAATAGTTGTTAAAAAATTCATTAAGTTTAAAGTGAAATAAAAATCATGTTACAATTTTTATTCCACTTTCATAAGTGGTTTAGCCCATGTGAGGGAGTTGGGGTGGGACCCACTGATGTTCTAACTCCCATTGTAAGGATTTAAGATAAGGTGGGGCCTATACGAGCCACCACCTTTTCATTTATTTTTTCCCTAACTCCTTTTAAAACCTCTCTAGTCATTATTGGTTCCAACTTATCAGTCCATTTAATTTTGACAAGCTAAGTTTAATTAAATGAAGAGAATTCATTTTGAATGTTTGAATTTTAAAAAAATGTTGGAAAAGGTAATAAAATAAGGAAAAGGGCTTATTTTATTTTTGGGGTTGCTTTGTTACGTTGAGAGTGGGGGAGCGTTATTCATATTGGAAGAACTTCATCATTCCGGCAAAGAACTTTTCTACCTCGACGAAGAACTCCATCACATGATTTTCTGAAGAACGACGACGCACCATCCTTCGTTCTTCTTCTTGTGTCAAAGGAAGGGAGACGCCTTTCCTCTTCGGACGTTCTCCGTCAACATATACGGAGCCTCACCGCGACTCCGTATTCCGTGACATGAACTTCCTCAAACTTATTTGAGGTAGGGGTTTTATTTTTATGTTTGTGAATATTTGGGCGTTCAATGTTAACGATTTAGCCGCCTGTTATCAAGATAACGGTATGAGGTCGGTCCACATTAACATGGTCGAACGTGCTCCCCTATTTTGTTGTTGATCATTATGTGGTTTGGAATGAAGGCAGAGCGATGCCGTCGCACCGCGTGGGAATGAGGAGGAACGCGGAAAAAGAGTGTGGCGCCGTCGCGATGCGCCAGAGCACCACGGAGGGCCGCGGCCGGGGCGGGCCGCAACGGAGGGGCCCGGTTCTATCACGCCGCGCCGGTCGGACCAAGGCCGCGGTGGAGCAGGGCAATGCGGTCGAAGCCGCCGGTGCTTAGAAGGCAGGACCGGCTGGTCCCGCGCGACACGCTGGCCCGCCGTTACGGACGACCAGATCCGGAAAACCGGGGGATTGACCCATGGTCAGCCCAGTAGGGCGGACCCCCCACGGGTCTGCCGTTTCGTCGAAGGGGGTGGAGGTTCCCCCCCTTCCACATTCACGTGGGGCGCAGTGCCCATGCCGGGCCAGATCGGCCACGCAGGGCTGGCCCGCCCGCGCTGGGAAGGGCTGCCCGCGCCGGGCTGGGCCGCCCGCGCCGGGCTGGGCCGCCCGCGCCGGGCTGGGCCACCCGCGCCGGGCCGTGCCGCGCCAACTGGGCCGGGCCGTGCTAGTCGGGCTAGGCCGCGCTCTGATGGGACTAACTCGGACCAATGTCGGGTCGACCCAGTTCGGGCCGACCCAGGGGGTCTTGGGCTGGGTCGGTCCGGGCCCAAAACCCCCTAAAACCGGTCAGGTTCGTTTAAATGACTGTAACTTGGGCTACAGATCTCCGATCAACGCACCTTCAGTTACTATGCGATCCTTGGATCGAGACGGTCATTTAGGTATATTACACTCAAGGTTTTGGAGAACTTTGGGTATGATCGGGTTTGTTCGAACACAAAACCAACCGGGCCCTCGGAGCGGAAACGCTTATAACTTGAGCTCCGGACATCCGATTGACGTGTCGTCGACTTTGTTGGATTCCTCTTAGTGAGAAGGACCTTCTGGATTACTCCTATTGAGGTTTGGATGTAGTTGGAGTACAGTTGGGTTGGTTTTGACTTAAAAACACCAACCGGGCCTCTGGAACGAAAAAGCCCATAACTCTCAGATCGGGCGTCCGATTAACGCACCGTCTATCACGTTGAGTTCTTTTTGTTGAGACGGAACATTGGGATACATCAAATCCAGACTACGTGTTAGCTGATGTAACGACCCCCCTGGATCGTGGAGCAGACCCTCTTGGAATTGAGCATGCTGTGTGCGGGAACCTTAGAGCTGGCTGTGACTTTGATGCCGATGACGACTGCACTAAAATCCTCCGTGGGTTCAGCAGCGACGAGGACTACACTGAAATCCTCTGTGGGTTCAGCAGCGACGACGACCATACTGAAATCCTCCATGGGTTCGGCGACGATGACTACTGTTCTTGTATCCTACGTGGGTCCAGCAGTACTACTGTTCTTGTATCCTACGTGGGTCTGGCAGTATTTGACTCTGCACTTGTATCCTACATGGGTCCGAAAGAGTAACTGGTCTTGTATCCTATGTGGGTCCAATAGCTTAGTTGGTCTAGTATCCTACGTGGGTCCCAGCTTATATGAATCAGTGGTTACATCTGATTATCTCTATCACCTTACGAAGAAGTATACATGTGTGAGCTGAGTCTTGACTTTCAATCTTTATCATCGATATGATTGACTTGCTTTCCTATGTGGATTGGGTTGTGTTATCCTTTGTGGGTTGGTTGTGCTATCCTATGTGGACTAGATCGAACTTGGGCTCGGATGATGGAGCCGAACTGGAATTGTTGAATTAGGTATATGTATGGGCATATACCTAAGTAGTGTTGGTTGTTACATCGTGATTATATCTTTACTTTGTGGATTATCCTTTTTGGATTCTGGGAGACCTTCAGGGTCTCAGGGTACCTACTGAGTAGAGTTTACTTACCCCTGCATGGGCTATGCCTGCACTACATTGTGTTGGATGCAGACGACGAACAACGCTGATCGTGGATGAGTCTTGTGGAGTAAGACAGTACCTGGTGGTTGACCACTGGGCAGGACGTACACGGAGCAGACGGTTGGACCCGAGGAGCTGAGGAGACTATCTGTACACACCCTTCAGGTGGGATTTTCGGTGGTCGACTCGACGTTGCTGCATTACATTTCAGTTTCTGTACTTTCTTTCCAGTTGTACTTTACTTTCAGATTGAGTTTGTATTCTGGCCCACTTACTCTTCCACACTTACTTTTGTACCCAGTTTTACATAGTGTTTACTTCTGCTGGCTTACTCTGTGGTGTTTGTTTACTTATAAAGGCAATGCCTTCCCTTTTTATTGGGATTTATGCCTTTGGTGCTAGTTTCTAGCCCCTGGCCTATGGAAGGCTGGCTTGGGGTAGTCACAGCACGGGTCCCGAGGATGGGTCATGACAAATTCGTATCAGAGGAGTTAGGTTCTACTGCAGAACTCAGGACTCTGATCTTTCTTCTATGTGATGCAATAGTGTTAAGGGTAATGAGTGTGGTTATCAGTCCATTGAGTCCAGTGTTGGTGTGGCGGCCGACGTATCCATACACCAGGACCCAGACTTCTTATTTCCGACTCAGTGCATGAAAACATTGATTGCATATGTGTTTCAAAAGTTTTCTTTGTGATTACTTTGTGTCAGCTCAAAAGGTATACTGTTTTGATTGTGGCACACCTGTTTCATTTCGGGGTGGCCCCACGATGGAAACCAGCTAGGGTTCCGAGCTTTGTGTGAGATGACATGCCACCGAGCGATGAGGCCTCGGTGCAGGGTCCTTTTACAACAGGGGCTCCGGCAGTACCTCTACCCACCGAGCCACCGTTTCCACCAGCCCCAGCCGCAGAGAGTGCATGTCGCCTTAGTGCACTGCACAAGTTCCAGCATCAGAGGCCGCCCATGTTCCATAGCGAGATGGACCCTCTGGCCATCGAGGATTGGCTGGAGGCTGTAGTTCGAGTTTTCAAGCTAGTGGGGACACCATCTGACCTCATGGTGATCCTTGCAGCGAGCCTCCTGCACGCGACAACAGACAGATGGTGGAGCTTGATGCGCCAGGTGGACGAAGATGCATCTCTTCTCTAGATGGACTTTGAGAGCCTCTTCTGCTCAGAGTTAGTCCCAGCCATTCTCTATGCGGTGCGCATATAGGAGGTACTACATCTATGGTAGGGCAACATGACGGTAGCCCAGTACACAGTGAGATTTACCGATCTCTTACGCCATTTGAAGGACATGGTACAGGACCCATTCTTCCGAGCTCGGACCTTCGAGCAGGGACTGAGACATGAGATCAGGGCATGGATGGTCTCCCTCAGCATTTCGACATAGGCAGGAGTACTGGAGCGAGCCCTTCTCAAAGAGAGCATTCTTGCTAAGCCTACTCTAGTAGCGAGACCTACCGCAGGGCGGCACGTAGCAGAGTCTTCTGCAGCTGGAAGTTGACGGATGTCACAGGGGTACAGGAGGACCATACCAGTAGGTGGATGACCTTAGGACACTGGCTCAGAGGTGCGTGGTACACGGCACAGAGCCATCCTTCCAAGGAGAAGACAGTGCTACGCATGCGGTGGGCAGAGCCACATGGCTCATGACTGCCCGACCCGCCGTTCAGAGGAGCAGAAGACAATTGAGGAACCACCTAGGCAGAGGCAGAGGGTCGACCGTGGCGGTCCGCAGGGAGTAGGCGGATGAGGAAGAGGAGCTAGCCAGGCAGCAGGTGGTGGGCGACGCTTTGAGGCTTTTCCACCACCACCACCAGGAGGCCCACCCCGACCACAAGGAGCTGGCAGGCAGAGACAGGCTCAGCTTCAGGCAGCGAAGGCCTATGAACACAACACACCATAGATGATTTGAGGTACTATCTGTGTCTACCCCACCCTTAATACAGTTCTTATAGACATAAGAGCGAGTCATTATTTTTTTGCAGCTTCCCTTGTTCGGAGCTCGGAGATTCCGACAGAGCCGTTTTCTTGATCCTTACGGCTAGAGACACTTATAGGAGCAGACTCGACGATTACACACTGGTGCCGAAAGTGTGAGATTACTCTACGAGGTGAGAAATTCAGCTGGGATCTTCTTTTAGCGGCGTCGAGGCCTTAAGAAGTCATCTTGGGAATGAATTGGTTATCTACAGTACATGCTCAGATCGACTGTATTAGGCACAAGGTGTGATGTGTTCGCACTGATGGGAGAAGGTTCACCTTCAATGGCGAGAAGGGAGCCTTTGCAGCGTAGGATGGACTCACATAGAGGAGAGGTTAGCCGATCACTCACCAGTTGGCTAGCCTCATCCTAGGAGCAGTTGACGTGCGGAGTCCGAGTTCTCCTGTAGTGGTGGATCAGTATGCAGACGATTTTCCTGACGATGTTCCAGGACTACCTCCTCATAGGGAGGTAGACATCTATATTGAACTATACCCCAGGAAAACCATGATATCCACTCCAGCATATCTTATGGATCCCACTGAGCTTTGAGAGCTTCGGGTACAGCTGGAGGACTTGCAGGGCAAGGGATTCATCCGACCTAGAGTTTCACCCTGGGCTTCCCCGATTTTGTTCTCCAAGAAGGCGGATGGGAGCTTGCGACTGTGTGTTGACTATCGTTTCCTGAACCAGGTGGCCGTGAAGAACAAGTATCCACTACCGAGGATTGGTGACCTCTTCGATCAGCTCAAGGAAGCATGGTGGTTCTTGAAGATAGAACTCAGATCAGACTATCATTAGCTCAGAGTTCGGGACGAGGACATGCAGAAGACGACCTTCAGATGTCGGTATGGACACTATGAGTTCTTGGTTATGCCTTTCGGCATAAACAATTCTCCAGCAGTGTTCATGAGTCTCATGAATAGGATCTTTCATCCATACCTTGATTTATTTGTCGTGGTCTTCATCGATGACATATTGATATACTCGACCACTAAGGAGGAGCACGCCTACCACTTACAGGTTGTACTGAACACACTCTGAGAGCACCAGCTTTATGGTAAGCTCTCAATGTGTCAGTGCTGGTTGCGTGAGGTCGACTTCTTGGGACACATCATCTCTGAGGCAGGATTTGTGGTGGATCTTTCGAAGATCGAGGCAGTGCTAGCTTGGGAGCCACCCAGGAGTGTGACATAGGTGCGGAGTTTCTTGGGGCTAGAAGGATACTACTGGAGGTTTTTGCGAGACTTCTATAGAGTTGCGAAACCACTTTCGTCTTTGATTAAGAAGGGGAAACCTTTCATGTGGTAAGATAGATGTCAGTAGAGATTCCAGGAGCTGAGACAAAGATTGACCAGCGCACCTATCATGAGGCTACCAGAGGAGGGAGTAGGGTACGTAGTTTACTACGATGCATCAGGGACCGGACTCAGATGTGTCCTAATGTAGGAGCGGGTAGTGATCACCTATGGATCACGATAGTTGAGGCAGCATGATAAGAACTATGCTACACATGATCTGGAGTTAGCATCAATGGTCTTCACTATGAAGATGTGGCGACACTATCGGAGGGGCGAGCACTTTACAGTCTACTCTGACCACCAGAGTCTCAGGTACATGTTCTCAAAGAAGGACCTGAACTTGAGACAACAACGATGGCTCGAGTTCCTCCAGGACTATGACTTTGAGATAGTCTATACTCCTAGAAAAGGGAACGTAGTAGCTGATTATCTCAGTAGGAGGACGGGCATTCAGCTACTTGGGGAGGCGACAGAGAATCTAGCCACTTTGCAGATATCCTTCATGGATAGAGGTGGACCAGCATTTCTTCAGTCCCTCACAGTCACTCCTCCACTACTGCAGCGAGTCAGGGAGGCACAGTTTTGGGATGTTGACTATGAGACGCGGTGTGCACAGATATCCTCTGGACATGCACCTGATGGATTCTCTGTAGGAGGAGAGCACGTCATCCTTTTCAGAGGATGTACCATAGTACCAGCTACTTTGTAGGAGGAGGTTCTGAGGGAGTTTCACACTTCCCCTTTAGCGGTACATCTAGGAGTGGCGAGGATGTACCAGGATCTCAGACGACAGCACTGGTGGCCGGGTATGAAGAAGGGTGTAGGAGAGTTCGTTTCTTGGTGCCTCATCTTCCAGTAGGTGAAGGTGGAGAACCAGGTACCAGCAGGCTTGGTACAACCCTTGGAGGTCCTGGAGTGGAAGTGGGATGGGATATCTATGGATTTTGTGACCGGAATACCACGTACATCCAGAGGTCACGACTCCATTTGAGTTATTGTTGACCGACTCACCAAGTCGGCCCACTTCTTACCCATCAGAGAGCAGGGCTCATAGGAGAGCTTGGGACGCCTCTAGTGCACATCTGGTGGTAGCACGGGAATCTCCAGGAGAGCACTTGGGAGCGGGAGACTCAGATACGTGCTCAGTACCCTCATTTGTTTCCCTAGTTTGTGATGTATCTTTACGGGGACGTAAATCCCTGAGGTGGGAGTAATGTAAAGACCCGTAAATTTCAAAGATTTTTTTTTCATAATTTCTTTGGGATTCTACGAGTATGAAGTTTCTTACGGCACCTGATTCTGAGGCCCGGTGAACCCGGAATCAATTTCCGAAGTTTAGATCGGGTATGTTCAGTGAACAAACGAGTGAGATTTCTTAACTTTTGAACCAATGCTCGGAATCGAAATACGAGGGCACCGATGAAACCGAAGCGTCTGTATTTGGTTAGGAAGACCTTTTCTGGAGTTGCATTTTCTCGGGAATAGTTTTTAAAAAATGTGTTAAGTTTAAAGTGAAATATAAATCGTGTTAAAATTTTTATTCCACTTTCATAAGTGGTTTAGCCCATGTGAGGGAGTTGGGGTGGGACCCACTGATGTTCTAACTCCCCTTGTGAGGATTTAAGATGAGGTGGGGCCCACACGATCCCCCACCTTTTCATTTAGTTTTTCCCTAAATCCTTTTAAAACCTCTCTAGTCATTATTGTTTCCAACTTATCACTCCATTTAATTTTGACAAGTTAAGTTTAATTAAATGAAGAGAATTCATTTTGAATGTTTGAATTTTAAAAAAATGTTGGAAAAGGTAATAAAATAAGGAAAAGGCCTTATTTTATTTTTTGGGTGGCTTCGTTGCGTTGAGAGGTGGGGGGGAGCGTTCATCACATTGGAAGAACTTCATCTTTCTGAAAAAGAACTTTTTTACATCGACGAAGAACGCCGTCACACCATTTTTCAAAGAACGATGATGCGCCATCGTTCATTCTTATTCCCATGTCAAAGGAAGGGAGACACCACTCCTCTTAGGACATTATCGGTCAACATATACGGAGCGTCACCGCGACACAGTATTCCGCGACACGATCTTCCTCAGCCTTTTTTGAGGCAGGGGTTTTATTTTTATGTTCGTGAATATTTGGGCGTTCAACGTTAATGATTTAGCCGCCTGTTATCAAGATAATGGGAGGAGGTCGGGCCGCACGAACACGGCCGAACCTCCTCCACTATTTTGTTGTTGATCATTATGTGGTTTGGAACGAAGTTAGTGCGGTGCCATCGCACCGCGAGGGAGAGAAGAGGAATGTGGCGAAGGAGCGCGGCGCCGTCACGCCATGCCGTTGAGGACAGAAGAAACCATGGTCGGTGTCGGGTCGCGGTGGAGGAGCGCATCGCCATTGCGCCGCACCGAAGAAGCACAGAGGGCCACGACTGGGGTGGGCCTCGACAGAGGGGCGCGACGCAATCACGCCGCGCCGGTCGGGCCAAGGCCGCGACCTTTGGCTCCGGTGGAGCAGGGGAGGGCGGCCGGAGCCTCCGGCCACCGTTGCTCAGGAGGCGGGACCGGATGGTCCTGCTCGACACGCTGGCCAGCCATTACGGCCTACCGGATCTGGATAACCGGGGGCTTGACCCCGGTCAACCCTGTTGGGCGGACCCTCCTGCGGGTCCAACGTTTCGTCGAATGGGGTGGAGGTCCCCCCCCCCTTCCGTGGTCACGTGGAACCCGTGTCGGCCTGGACCGGCCACGATGGGCCGGGCCACGCTCGCTGGGCTAGGCCACACCAGCCGTGCCGGGCCGTGCCCTGATGGGCCGGACCCGGACCCGGGTCGGGTCGACCCGGTTCGGGCCGACCCAGGGGGTCTTGGGCCAGGTCGGTCCGGGCCCAAAACCCCCTAAAACCGGCCAGGTTCGTTTAAATGCCTGTAATATGGGCTACGGATCTCCGATCGATGCACCGTCAGTTGCGATGTGATCCTTGAATAGATACGGTCATTTCAGTATATTAGACTCAAGGGTTTGGAGAAATTTGTATATGGTCGGGTTGGTTCGAACACGAAACCAACTGGGCTCTCGGAGCAGAAACGTTTATAACTTGAGCTCTGGACGTTTGATTGACGTGTCGTCGACATTGTTTGACTACTCTTAGTGAGACAGAACTTTTGGATTACTCCAATCGAGGTTTGGATGCAGTTGGAGTATGTTCGGGTTGGTTTTGACTTAAAAACCAACCGGGCCCCTGGAACGAAAAAGCCAATAACTCTCAGACCGGGCGACCGATTGACGCGCCGTCTGTCACGTTGAGTTCTTTTTGTCAAGACGGAACTTTGAGATAAATCAACTACAGACTACGTGTCAGTTGATGTAACGACCCCCTTTGTCTCGTTGAGAGGACCCTCCCAGAATCGACCATGATGTGTGCTGGAACCCTAGAGCTGGCTGCGACTGCGACGACGATGACGACTGCACTAAAATACTCTGTGGGTTCGACAATGATGACGACTGCACTAAAATCCTCTGTGGGTTTGCCAACGATGACGACTGTACAGAAATCATCCATGGGTTTAATGGAGATGACTACTGTTCTTGTATCCTACATGGGTCCGGCAGTACTACTGTTCTTGTATCCTACATGGCTCCGACAGTATTTGACTCTGTACTTGTATCCTACGTGGGTCCGACAGAGTAGCTGGTCTTGTATCCTACGTGGGTCTGACAGTTTAGCTGGTCTAGTATCCTATGTGGGTTCTAGCTTCGATGAATCAGTGGTTACATCTGATCATCTCTATCACCTTACGAAGAAGTATACCTGTGTGAGCTGAGACTTGACTTTCAATCTTTATCTTTGATATGATTGACTTTCTTTCCTATGTAGATTGGGTTGTGTTATCCTATGTGGGTTGGTTGTGATATCCTGTGTGGAATAGATCGATCTTGGGCTCGGATGATGGAGCCTAACTGGAATTGGTGACTTAGGTATATGTATGGGCATATACCTAAGTAGTGTTGCTTGTTACTTCAGGATTGTATCTTTCCTTTGTGGATTATCCTTTGTGGATTCTGGGAGACCTTCGGGGTCTCGGGGTCCCTACTGAGTAGAGTTTACTCACCCTTTCATGGGCTATTCCCACACTACGTTGTGTTGGATGCAGACGACAGACAGCGCTGATCGTGGTTGAGGCTTGTGGAGCAAGACGGTACCTGAAGGTGGACCACTGGGCGGGACGTACACGGAGCAGACGGTTGGACCTGAGGAGCTGAGGAGACTATATGTACCCACCCTTCAGGTGGGATTTCTGGTGGTCGGCTTGATGTTACTACTTTACTTTTCATTTTCTGTACTTTCATTCTAGTTTTACTTTACTTTCATGTTGGGTTTGTATTCTAGCCCACTTACTCTTCCACACTTACTTTTGTACCTGGTTTTACTTAGTGTTTACTTTTGTTGGCATACTATGTGGTGTTTGTTTACTTATAAAGTCAATGCCTTCCCTTTTTATCTGGATTCATGCCTTTGGTGTTAGTCGCCATACCCTGGCCTATGGAAGGCGGGCTTGGGGTAGTCATGGGACGGGTCCCGAGGATGGGTCATGACAAAAATGAACATAAGAATGGGTGAGATCAGATACTCAATATGGGAAATCATGGGAGATATCAAAAAATTATCATTTAAAAGGATAATGGTGTGAGATAATAACCATAACAGATAAATTTAATACCAAATAAGTTAGATATCATAAACATTATTAGTGGAAGAAAATATAATCATGATAAAATAAATGAATCATAAGAGTGAGAAGTATTTAAAAATATAACGCCCCGACCCCAGAATCCCAGAGTCGGTTCATTATTTTAGTACATTGGCATGATTGCAAGGAATCAAGTCCCAAATGACCAGTCAGTTTAACAGTTTTGGAAAATAGATTACATACATGAAATTCACATTACAATTTCAAACATAAAATACAACATAGATAATCCTTTTATAATTACATTATTTTACTAGATTAAACCTACATATAAAACATAATACACTTCTTGGAATCCTAGGAAAGAAAAACATAATAAAGGGGCGATCTCAGATGATCTGTTAGAATAAAAAATATAGCGGAAGCTATCCAAAATAATCATAAACATTTATGGAAAGGTTTAAAATTGAAACACAAGACCTTTAAACATAAACTTCAGAATAATATGGAAAAGATAAATCAAATAATGTCATTTACTTATTCACATAGTTATTCTACTAGTTGAATAATCATGTGTAACATTAATGACTAATCTCACAATGATGGAATGCATAACGCCAGACATCATTACCACAAATTCAATGTCTCATGTCAGAAATATAAATATAAATTTTTTTAAGGACATGTTCCAAGACACTAGTTTGTCTCATGAGACCTGTCGATGCATCGAGGGTCTATAAAGGGGCCCTACCATCACTTACTATATCCAATATGCTTCTCATATGAAAATGTTAGAATACGTATTAAAACTAGCATTAAAAATGTCAATACATTATCCATAGACCATGAATGGTATAAAAATAGTACATCCACAGTCAAACATATCATAACTCATTTAATCGAATATTAAATACTGTATTATAATAAATCAACCTCAATCAATAATATTATCCAGTGAAGGATGTTGACATAGTTGTAAATAATTAGTACAACTCTTTGAGAGAAATATACCTTTTTGTGAAATCAATTGAAATTCACACATTTATAAAGGAAGTCAATAAAAATTTATTTTTGAATTAAACTATCCAATAACACTTTGAAACTTTTGAAAGGAATTAACATTTTAAAACAATCATGTCTATATAAATAAATCCTTAAAATCATTTTGAAAACATGGACATTAATTAAATAGATTTAGATAAAATAATCCTTAAAACATTTAAAATGATGATCTAGTTAAAGATTCCCTTCCATAAAACCTTAAAAGATTACTTTTGAAAATAGTTTTGTGAATCATGGACAATGATAATAAATATATCCTAATAAATACTTACTCATGAACAATCTTGGATAATAATGAGATTCTGAAATTAACCCTTAATTTGTACTTTTCCTTTAGTCGAGGGTACGTTTAACTCTTGTATAATGACCATTGTATTTTATTAAATTATAACAGAACCATATTAATATTTCAGATATCATATATAATTCATTTATGACTTTATACTACCCATTTAATAATAATTTCCATTTTTAGTTAAGATTTCAGGTAATAATCTATTTCTTTATCGTACGTGTTTTAACTTGTAATTCTTGATCATATCACTTAGATCATGGTTTACGTAATTCCATAATAAAAACATTATTTATATATCATATATATATTCAGAATATAAATATTTATAATAGATACATATATGAAATGGAAACATCGTTCATGGAGATGGTAGTCCGTACGTATGCATGAACGTTGTTTCTGTTTTATTATCATATAGTATGGAAGTAAGTAAACAAAATATATTTATCTATATAAATATATATTATTATAGTAGAAATATTATTTCATATACCTCATAATTAATCAATATATTTTTTTATAAAAATTCTTGAAGGGTGATCGTTGAAGATGAATCTAATCGCGTCGTGGAGACAGTAGGACGTACATACACAAGAGCGACAATATCATTCTATTGATGGTGAAATGTTTTTTAATTTGATGATATATTACATATAAATAATCATTACCATGTTATATTTATTATTTTAATTAATTATACTCAATATTATACCCATCCAAATAATATAGTGTTGAATAACATACTACACCACGATGTGGAGACTGTAAGATGTACGTACACACATATAGTGAAATTTTCATTCATTGGATGGATATAATAATGAATTTGGTTGTACCATATTTCTAATAAAATATAATCATGTATAATTTGCTGGATTTATTATTTTTGTATGGTAATAACAAATAAAGATGAAGTAGAAGAAGAAAAGAACTTTGAATGAGGTGATAAAATAATTACCTCTTCTTCAGGTGTTTCCTTTTGATTTGAACAAAAGGGCTCTTTAGGTTTGATTTATGCTCAAGGTAAGGCCTATAAGTTGTATTAAGGGAAGTTTGGATGAGATGTGAGTAGGGTTTTTCTGAGATAAATGTATTTGCATGTGTGAATTTGAGAGATGGGGAAGTACCATTTTATAAGAGAGGTGAGGGGCACTTTAGGAAAAACTTGAAATCTTAATTTATTATAAAATAATTTTCGGTTTCTAGAAGCTTAAAATGTATTTATTTAGAGGAGAATGTGGGTATGGGTCTAAATACTATCAGATAATAGGTTTTAGACAAGTTTAACTCACCATAATAACCTTATCTTTTAGATTTAACTCTTGGTTAAATAGTTTAACATTACCATGTCTTCTTGTATTTTGATATTACATAGTCAATAAACTTACTATAAAATGCCAAGAGAAACTAAAGTGGTTCCTAAATGACATATATAACCTTATCTATCTCCTTTTCCCCAATATAAAATTTTAGGAGTATTATATCATTTATAAAATAGTATTTTTGTTAAAAACTCATTTGTGTCAATTTTGACACTATTTAGTATTTGATTTTTTTGAAAATCATAAAAATTTTATTACTTCTAAGAAATACATTTAATAAATCCTTAAATGTAATATTAACCTATAAAATTGATATATGGAATCATAAGTTTTAATTTAAATTTCTTTTAATATTTATAATATCAATTATTTTAATATTTCATTTATAAGGTAATTACTGCATCATCATTGTGTCATAAATAAAATTTATTATTTAATTTCTAAAAAGTATTAATAAGAAAACATGATATAGGAAATATTTTTATCTTTCAAATGAAAATCTATAGTCTTATTTATCTTATGTTTAACCCTATATCAAAATGGTTTAGTTATTAAATATTGAATTTAACACTTTTAACTCTTCCTTAAATAAAATATAATAAATGTCCTAATATAACCCAAATTGATAAAAAAAGGATATTATTTTTTCATAAGGTTTATTTTTGTCTAAATACACTTATCAAATAGAATTGGGACATGTTTTGGTGTAATTATGACATTAATTTTACCTTTAATTACAATATTTACTTTCAACGGTGGTAAATAAAATTCAAATGTTACTATTCACCAAAAAAAATTTCATCCTATTAAACTGGATTTTACTTTCTGATATCAACCGTGTCTCTCATATTTTTAAAATTAACTCACAGAATTGGAAAAATTACTCTTTATGTAGATTTGCAAATATGTCTAGAAGGTGGGTAAAAGACGTTAAAAAATATCAATACACTTTTATATGTATAATCGTATTACAAATGACTCTAATTAATTACATTAGACTAATATATGTATTATGTATATATTTTGACTTTAAGTTAATTTTTTAATTAAAAATAATTATTTAAATGAAAAAGTCGGTTTTTAGGTACTATGTAGTATTTTTCACTATTCATAAAAATATAATACTTTCAGAAAAATACAAAAATTTCACCCTAACCAAATTTTGATATTAAAAATTCAAAAATGAATTGTATTTTTAAAAATATAATTTTTAGGAGTGTCTATTGTTTATTTTATTATTGTACACAAAAAGACATAAAAAGTAGTTCTTTTTAAGAAAACGGTTTTTCTAAATATATAACTATTTTAACAAAACATATAAACTTCATTATAAATATGTTTTACTTATGTGAAAACATTATAAATAACATCAAAATTTATTTATTACTATTCATATTACAATATTTAAATGATAAATAAATACATTGTTTAAATAATTATAATACTAATGTGTTGTTTTGTAGAAAATCAATCTTGTGTATAACGCAAGCTGAGTCAGTGTTGCGTGAAATATAAGATATTAAATTACATTAAAGAGATAATATAGTGTAAAATATTGGGGTTTTACATTCTCCCCTACTTTAATAAATTTTGACCTCATAATTTAAAATTTTTCTTCAATAATAAAAGGTTGAAAATAGAAAATACCTTTATCAAAAACCCACATCGGAAATAGGGTTAATAAAATTTAGTCTTAATAAGTGGGAAAGGGAAAATGAAAAGGTCACCACCAAATTAGGATTTTGAATAGAATAACATTGATGGAAATTAGAGACAAATAATTAGAGGGAAAATGTAAATATTTATAGTGAGTGATTGAGGTCATCAATCACAAACAAGTGAACGATAAATGGAAAATTGAGGGCCTCAAAGCCATAAATCGATGTTGATTTAAAATATCATAGGTTAAAAAAACATAAGGTATTAGGATAAAACGTTTTTGGTTTTAATATCCTTTCCCTAATGTTTAATAATTAATTTTTTGATACAATAAGAAAAAAAAGAATACTTGACAAGTATAGTTCCATCCTTTAACAAATTTCTACCACAAACTCATTTTTTACTCTAAATGATAATAGAACTCAAAAATATTCTATTTATCCTAATCATATAGGGTTACAAAAAAATAAATTTACAATTGATCTCTTAGAAATTAAAAAAAACTACATTATACAAACCGGGAGATCACGTAAGCCAGTGGTAGGTGAGGCACCCTTATTGCCCTTCAGTTGCAGGTTCATGTCCAACAGCCTTGCCGAACGCGACAGGTTATTACCGGACCTCCATATTGTCCTTTTTATAACAATCCAAAAACAATCTTAAGAAATTTTTTAACCTTAAACAATAGTATCCAATGTCCAACATAATCCATTCCAACCTTTAGACTTATCCAAAATACTTATGTCCAAACTCACAGTCCAAAATTTATAAGGAAGGTAAACATAATGAAGATCTATTTTTTCCACATAATAATATGTGAATACCTTAATCATTAACTCTCTTAAAATATGGAAACCCCATGAATTACCATATAACCTTTTTGATTAAATTCGAGATCCCTTATTCCTTATAGAATACTGGATATACCCCTTATATCCAAAAATGTAGTAATATCCAACAATAATGGAATAAAAAAAATAAATTAGTTCCGCGGTAATCAAGAAAATACAATATAATTCTTCCAAATCATTCATCTATTATTCCAAAATCACTACCTCAGTATCAGGAACTTATTAAGGTTTATCTTTCCCTCACCCATGTAATTTCCAAAATGTTTAACTTGAAACTGTGTAACTTTACATGGTACCATAAAATCTCAAATCATTAATGAAATAATACTAAATTATGATCCTTATTTATTTCCATAATTCATATATCCAGTACATCATTAATACAACACTCAAATGATGTAATTATTCAATAAAATATAAGAACAATAATCATTCCTCTTTATATGCGGTAGTATTATAACATGATTATTATCCAATAGCATCTTTTGGGGTATACCCTAATGATTGATACATTGATTTGCGTAGTGTCCCAACTCCTTGTAGATAAAGAATTGTACATTTGAAACCCTTTTCTTACCCTTACAATCACATACTTGGTGTCCTTTTTTTATGCTTATAACAAACTACCATTATCTTCCTGAATTTACTAATTTTATTGTTTTCATAGTTATCACATGTGGGAAAATCCTTCTTTCCCTTCTTCCCATCATCTATCTTTTTCTCTACCATCCTCTTCTTCTTCAAGCTTCCCTTAAAAGCCATAGGACTCAATGAATTATTTACTTATCTTATTAACACATGATATTATTTACTCTTATGATGAGAATGTATGAGATGTTATTTCCCTACAAAATGTTGGCTTAATACCACGAAAGATATGATCCTTCTTACTCTTTGGGACATGGGTATTGCTAGAGTTATCATTCCTTCTATTGGGCACCATTTCTAAATGACGACAGACACTAGGTTAGATAATATCCTAATATATAATACAAAAACTGGAAAAATTCTAAACATTAATTGAATATTCTCACATATCTATAATCAAAATCATAAAAATGGATTCTCTGATGAAATATTTTCTCATAAATCCTTCATAATGGTTTGTAAATAAAATTTGAATTATCCTATGAATATTCCCCAAGAGTGTCAAACCATGTGCACAGTACAACCCGTTTTCGTGTACCAGGATGCCCCTGGCCAAGCCTGAAACTCCATGTCAGAGTTTTCACTTCTAGGTACATCTGTGCCAGAACCATGTCCACTTGTAGTATCCATATAGGGATGCATTTCTTATAAAACCCACATAATATCTACATTACCCAAAAAATTGATGTTCTTCTATAATAATCATCAACTTTAGTCTTAGGGTAATGTTTCTTAGTTAGAGATTATCTAAATATAGTTTCCAAGGTTATTTCCAAACTTCCTCTAATACCAACTATAACTCCCAGACCCAATAAGCCCAGAGCCTATGAATTATTTTAGTACATTGTCATGATTACAAGGAATCAAGCCCCGAAGGACTGATCATTTTAGAAGTCTTGGAAAATATACTACATACATGAAATTCATATTACAATTTCAAATATAAAATACAACATAGATAATCCTCTGATAATTCAATTATTCTCCTAGCTTAAACCTGTATATAAAACACAATAAACTTCTTTGCATCCTGGGAAAATAAAACACAAGAATGGGGTGAGCTTAGATTCTTAGTAAGGATAAACAATATAGCGAAATCTATCATAAATAATAATAACCTTTTATGGAAATGTATAAAATTGAATCAAAAGATCATTAAACATAATCTTCAGAATAATATAGCAAATATAAATCAAATAATTTCATTTACTTATTCACATGGATATTATTCTATTCGAATAATCACATGTAACATTAATAACTAATCTCATAATGATGGAATGCATAATTCCGGACATTTTAACCACAATGTCAATGCCCCATGCCAAGAATATAAATATATTTTTTTCAAGGCCTTGTTATAAGACAGTAGATTGTATCATGATACCTACTGATGAATATAAGGGCTATAGTAGGCCCCATCCATCACTTACTAAGTTTAATGCATTCTTTAAATGAAAATGATGAAACATAACATAAAAATTTGTATTAAAACTAGCATACAAAATGTTAATACTTTAACCATAGACCATGAATGGTATAAAAATAGAACATCCATAGTAAAAAATTTCATAACCCATTAAATACAATATGGAATATTTTATTATAATAAATCAACCTTAATCCAGAATATTATTTAGTGAAGGATGTTGACATAGTTGAAAATGATCAGTAAAACTCTTTGAGAGATATATAGCTTTTTGAGAAATTATTTAAAAAGTCACACATTTATAAAAGAAGAAATTTAAAAGATATTTTTGAATAAAAGTATCCCATACTACTTTGAAACTTTTGAAGGAAACTAAAATTTTAGAAAATTCATTCCATATAAATAAATCCTTAAAATCATTTTGAAAACATAGACATTAATTAAATAAATTTAGAAAAATTAATCCTTAAAACATTTAAAATGAAGATATTGTTAAAGAGTCACATAAATAAAACTTTATAAGATTAATTTTTATTTATTTATGAATCATGGGAATGGATGATAAATATATCCCAGTAAATAATTACACATAAACAATCACAAATAATAATGAGATTGAGGAATTAACCCTTACCTTGTACTTTTCCTTTAGATAAGGGTACATTTAACCTTTTGTATAATGACCATAGTATGTTATTAAATTATAAAATAACCATATTAATATTTAAGATATCATATATTATTCATTTATGACTTTATACAACCTATTTAATAATAATATTCATGTTTAAGTAAGATTTCGAGTAATAATCTATTTCTTTATCATACATATTTTAAATTGTAACTCTTGATCGTATCACTTCGATCATGATTTACATAATTACAGAATATAAAACATGATTTTTATATCATATATATTCATAATATCAATATTTATAATAGATAGATATATGAAATGGAAACACCATTCATGGAGACGGTAGTCCATACATACACATGAACGTTGTTTCTGTTTTCTTATCGTATAGTATGAAAGTAAGTAAAAAACATATATTTATCTACATGAATATATATTATTAAAGTAGAAATATTATTTCATTTACCTCATAATTAATAAAAATATATATATTTTATAAAAATTCATTGAAGGGTGATTATTGAAGATGAATCTCATCGCATCGTGGAGACAGTAAGCCGTACGTACGCATGATCGACAATATAATTCTATTGATGGTTAAATGGTTTTAAATTTGATGGTATATTACATATAAATAATCATTAAAATGTTATATTTATTATTTGAATTAATTATAATCATTATTATACCCATCCAAATAATTTAGTGTTGAATAACAAACTACACCACGATGTGGAGACGGTAAGTTGTACGTATGAAAGTATGGGGAAATTTTCATTCATAGGATGGATAGAATAATGAATATGGTTGTATAATATTTATAATAACATCTCATAATTTATAAGGTTTTGGAGTTATTATTTTAGTGTGGTAATAACAAATAAAGAGGAAGTAGATGAAGAAAATAACTCTGAAAGAGGTGATAAAATAATTGCCTCTTCTTCGGGTGTTTCCTTTTGATTTGAAGAAATGTGCTCCATTGGTTTGATTTATTCTAAAGTTAAGGCCTCTAAGTTGAATTAAGGGAATTTGGGATGATTGTTGAGTGGGATTTGGTTGAGATAAATGGATTTTGAGGTGTGAATTTGAGAGAAGGGGAGGTACCCTTTTATAAGAGAGGTGAGGGGAACTTTAGGAAAAGCTTGAAATATTAATTTATTATAAAAAAATTTTAGATTTATAATAAATCCAAATGGATTTATTTCCAGTATAAGGTTGGTATGGGTCTAAATACTCTCAACCAATAGGTTTTAGACATGTTTAGCTCACCATATTAACTTTATCTTTTAGATATATCTCTTGGTTAAATAGTTTAACATTTACCATGCCGTATTGTATTTTTACATTACAAGGTTAATAAGCTAACTATAAAATTCCAATATAACCTCAAGTAGTTCTTAATATATATATATATAACCTTATCTAATTTTGTTGGCCTAATCATGGATTTTTAAGAGTATAATATCATTTAATAAAATAGTATTTGTTTTAAAATCTCTTTTATGTCAATTTTGACACGATTTAGTATTTGTTTTTTGTGAAAGTCATAACAACTTTATTAATTAAAGTAAAATAAGTTTAATCAACCCTAACATTTCATATTCACCAATAAAATTCTTGGATGGCCTAAAAAGTTCCAATTTACATTTATTTTAATATTTATAATATCAATTATCTTAATCTATAATTGATAAGGTTATTACTACATCATCATTGTGTCATAAATAAATTTATTATTTAATGTATAAAAATTATAAATAAACTACCATGATGTAGGAAGTATTTTTATATTTATAATTAATATTTACAATTGAATTTATCTTATATATAACCCAATATTAAAAATGTTTTAGTTATTAAATATTGAATTTAACACATTTAACTATTCCTTAAATAAAATATAATAAATGTCCGAATCTAACCCAAATGGATAAAAAGGATATTATTTTTTTAAGGTCGATTTTGGTTGAAATAAACTTATCCTGCAGAATTAAGACATGTGTTGGGGTAATTATAACATTAAATTTACCTTTAATAGCCCTATTTACTTTTAACCATGTTAAATGAAATTCAAAAGTAACTATTCACCAAAAATTATTTTCATCATATTGAACCACCTTTTACTTACTGATGTCAACTGTGTCTCTTAGATTATTGAAATTAAATTCACAGAAGTGGTAAAATTACATTTTATGTAGATTTGAAAATGTGCCTAGAAGGTGGGTAGAAGACATTAAAATATTTCAATAAATTTTTTTATGTCTAATCTTATTATAAAATGACTCCATTGAATTACATTGGAATAATATATTTATTATGTATCTATTTTGACTTTAAGATAAATTTTTAATCATAAATAATTATTTAAATGAAAAATTCAGTTTTTATGTACTTTGCAGTATTTCTCACTGGTCATAACAAAATTTAATGTTTTCAGAAAAATACAAAAAATCCACCCTAACCAAATTTTGATATTCCAAATTCAAAAATTAAGCCTATTTTTCCAAATTCAATTTTTAGGAGTGTCTAAAATTAATTTTATCATTTTTCAGAAAAGGACATGACGAGTATTTCTTTAAAAAACATTTTTTTCTAAATAAAAAACTATTTTAACAAAACTTTTACATTTCATTATAAATATGTTATATTTATGTGAAAACATTATAAATAACATTTAAAATTTATTTGTAACTATTTATATTACAATATTTAATTGAAAAATAATTATATCGTTTAAATAATTATAATACTAATGTGTTGTCTCACAAAAACTGAATTATGCGTATAACGCAAGCTAAGTCGGTGTTGTGTGCAATATATGCTATTAAATTAATTTAAATAGAAAATGTAGTATGAAATATTTTTGTTTTAAATTAAATAAATCTTATTCTATAATTTCTTTTCATAATAGTGTGGGACCATCATAATAACATATAAAAATTTATATTTCAAGGTTAACTATAAAAACCAAAAAATCATAATGGATCTGGAATCAATACCTATTTCCTATTGTGGATCAGTCAAAGCTACTTATTTCCTATTGTGAATCATGCACATCAGCTTGGTTCACATAGAGAATCAAGAAAATCTACTTTTTACCATAGTGGATCAAGCTTATCAATTTTTTTTATATAATTATATCATGAGATATTATACATTAAACATGTCATTATATGTATATTTCATTATAGTTCTACCCATTTAAAAATTAAAACCATTTATATGTTAGCCATAAGATTATAAAACATTCCCAATATCATCACATCAAAACATGTTCAAATAAAATGGGTCTCAAAATCATTTCATCAATTCAACATAACCTAACCCTTGAAAATAAACATATAATAAAAATATCTCATAATGATAATAATTAATCCTCCAAGGAAATAATTTTTATTGTATCATTGGATCATAACCATTTTAAATCATAATTAACATCATAAGGATGTTATCATTGATGAAAATTATTTTAAAATATCACTAAAACATTTATTGAGAAAATACCATTCATATTTGAAAATGATATTTAAAAATTATAATATTTATGGAATATTATAAAGAGAAATTACTTTTGAAGAACCATAGAAACCGATAAATGGCGTATCAACTCATTTATTGGTCATAATAGAGATAAATTTTGTTCATGTTGTATATGTTAATGAAAAACATTCATTTCACTGTTTTTTATAAAAATTCAAAAAATACCTCATTCAAAAAATGAAAAGAAGATAAATTTTAAGAAAAATTTAAAAAAATTACTCATGGGTAAAATTATATTAAAAATCATATGAAAACATTAAAATAATTATATAAAACATTTTAAACAACATGGATTGGGAAGAAAAACGTTTCTAGATCGAAGAGAGAGAAAAAAGTAGATTTTCCTTAAAAAACATATTTAGAGATCTGGATTACTTAAAAGAACATAATGAGATTAAAAATATATTATAAAGAAAAAAATATATTATATCAAAATAAAATTTATATACCATATAATTATCATATAATTTCTTCAATGTAAATTTAAACATAAAAATCTTGATTAGAATATGATTAAAACATAAAACTCTGAACTTAAGTCTAATCCAATTTTGATATGTGTATAAACCTCATGTATAATAAATAATTATTTATTATAAATGTATTGAATAATCATATTAATATATATCATACCATTTATTATTCACTTTTGACATCATATCTGTTGCTCATGAATATTTGTTTTATAAAAAACACAATTTTGGGTGATAACTGCTTCATTTTTATCCATGTTTTGATTTGGTAATCAGGATCCTTTTACTTTGATCATGGTTACGTAATATTAAAAACATAATAAGGATATAAATATTATTTAAATTATTTATAGATATATTTATTGTCATCCATAATTTATAGAGGTAGAAAAATGAATTTCTCTATTCTTGGTACGATAGGTCGTTTGTATGCATGGACATTGTTTCCACTTTCCAAAAGGTGGAAATAAATAAATAAAAATAATAATTCACATTTATAGAATAATTATTATATCATAAATATCATATATATTCATTAAATATATCTCTAATTCTATCTGAGTAAAATAAAAATGAAAAATACCTTTTATCACTATGCGGAGACGGTAAGTCGTACATACACATGAGAGATACTTCCACTTCCCATTTGTTGGGAAAAAGGGTGGATAATGGTGATTTATTAATCATAATAAAATTTAAGTATGTTTAAGATACTGAATATATAAATATATGATAAATATAATAGATTTAGAGGGGTAAATAAGAATTAATAAGAATGTGATCAGTTATGGTGATAACCTCTCCTTTGAACGAACACTTTTAGATATCATTTTAATGAGCATAGTGTTGGTCTTTTGGGAAGAACAAAAAATCCACAATTTTTATATGGAATTTTATAAGTGATTATTTTCGGTTATAGTGTAGGGATATAGATCATGGTGTATATGCAAGAGTAGAGATGTATGTCCTTTTATAAGAGATGGAGATGATACACATGTAATTTCTTAAAAGATTAAAATATAATAAAATCATTCTAAAGAAAAATGCATAAAACTGGACATTAATTATAATAAAAAGTCTCTAGGGTTTCAATAACATCATATAATGAAATTTTTATAGGATTTTATTTCATTATAAACCTTATATTAGCTATTAACCCTTTGTTAATAAATGTTTACCTTAACGACAATAACAACTATTTTCACTATTAAGTGTTATGAATGTATTGAAAAATGGCCAAGTGATTTATAAATGGATCATAGATTATTTTATCAACTATATTCCCTTCATCTAGGTGAATATTATATTTTTATGAATTTTAAATCATTTTAAAAACTATTATTTATTATAAAATATCATTAATGTAAATTTGACACTATTCATTTAATTTCACCTTTTATACATCAAGACAAATTTGAAATTACTATATAATATTTTTACACATAAATATTATGTTATATTTATCTATATAATTCATGTAACACTATAATTCATTCAAATTATATTACCTTTAACAGTTTAATAATGATTTAATTAATTTTTCTATTAATTGAATAAATATTCTCTTAGCCCTGCGCATGAATTTAAAGTAATTATCTATTAAAACAATTTACAAATAAATAACCATGATTAGAAAATATTATTTATTCCTAATAAAAATTTGGAACCTAACACAACCTCTGTTTATCGTTATGTCAAAATCTTAGAGATAATAAAACAGCGAGAATGTCGTTTTTTACTTTTCAATAAATAAAATATTATAATCATCAAAATCATAGAAAAATTATAAAAAAAGGTCATATATAAAATTTGTGGATGATTATGGATGAGATATAGTTATCCAATAAAATAATTTCATGTATTACAGTTGTTATGTAGTCCTTATCGTGTTAATTCTATCCTTGATTACCCGATTTACTCATTACCATGCTAAAAAAAATTACTATACTTACCATTCATAATGGAAAACAATAAAAGGGAAAAAATTACCAAATTTACCCTTCCTTATTGAAAATAAATAATCCATTTTATAAAATGAAATTTCTATATGTGGTATAAATTTATTTTAAAATAGGAGTGAAAAATACGACGAACCCATTTTTTAGAAAAAATCATTTAAAAAAAATTCATTTATTCCTATCGCAGGCATAATAAAAAATATTATCAGAATTTTAAATTATTAATATAAGTATATATCATATAAATTTCATTAAAATAATTCATCAATAGTTATTAATTAAATTTATTTAGACATAAAAATAGTACGCACATTAAAAAACATTTTCAAAAAAAATATCTTTTACTTTCAAATGAATTTATTTTTTTCTAATCAATTGGTTACCAAATAATTTAATTTTACCATGTTTAAACAGTAAATTTTTCATTAATTAGTTAATATTATTCACACCGTGTTATTTATCATCATGATATTTACTAGGTGCTATATTATGCTTCATTTAGACTCAGTGTTTCATGTATTGAAAGTTATCAAAAAAAAATATTTGAAGATAAATATGTCAAGAAATCTCCAGGTGATACATTATACCCCCATTAAAATGAATTTATCTATCAAAATTTATTCAATCAATTTTAAAAAAATAGGGATATCTCTATTTCATTTCATCCTCATGTTCTCATGAAACTTATTCAAATTTATAATTTCTCTAGAGAACTTTAATCATGTGAGTAGCCTTGTTCCCTAGATATTTATCTATATAAACTCAGATTTATATAGGTTGTTATCCATTCGAAATATCATAATCTAATGGTTAAAAATACAATTTCAGTACAGGTGAAGGATCAGGTTTGTGCTTCATTTGGATAGATACATATAACACATCATAAACTTGATAGTATTTTTGTTGAGTATCAAAGTGATAATCTATTATCCTTACTGGATCAAAAATCATGGAATGGATAATATAATATGGGATTTTATTTTCCTTCATTTAAAATATCTTAATCCAATTCCATAAATGAATTCAAGGAAATAACTTCATTCCAATTTTGGACTCCAGATATTTCTGACGATTTTCATTAAAACTCTAATATCAACTCTAAGATGCCTTGATGTGTTGTTGAATGGATCTGTCATTCTATTCCATTTAATCATCTAGAATAGGTCCCAATAGATTTATTTATCTAACATCATGCCATAATGTTAAATGTTATACATTTATTTCCATTGATGGCCTCACAAGGATCCATATCATGAGGCCTTAATTTTACCTATTTTCTCACATTTTCTTAATTAATTTTTAGTTATTTAATTAATTAATATTTTAATTTTTACTAAAATATTGAAATTTTTTAATTTTATAAATAAATTTTTTAATTAGTAATTTTTTATAACTAATTGTGTATGTTATCCTTTAAAATTACTTGTTCTATGTTATTCTATATTTGGTTCATTAATTTTTAAGTATTGTTTTTTGCAATGTCAGTTTTTATTTAAGATAATTAATCAATTAACCAAAGTTTTTTTTATTAAAAGCATCTGTAATTTAATTCCTAATCATTAAATTTTGTTTATTGAAAAGAAATTAACTTTAATAATTTATTTTGATTAATTAATTATTTAATTATTATCCTTCTAAAGTTTAATGTTGTGAATTATAATTTTTTTATTTATTATGCTCAGTTATTTTAATTATTTTTTAATTAATTTTTTTTTAAAATTTTAGTATCTTTATTTGAATTTATTAATTATATAATTTTATTTTTCTTAGTTTATGATTTCACTGTGATTTTAATTTATGTTTTATATTTTGACATTATTCATTAGCTTAATAAATTAATTTAAATCTTATGTGTTTCAATAATTTATTTAATTTTATGAGCCTATTAATTTTTCAATTTATTTAAATAATTATCATATTAAATTATTATTTTGTTCAGACTTAATTTATTTTTTATTCTATTATTAATAAATTTATTGTTTGAAGGCTTTGTCCCGAGTCACCGTTGCACTCAACGGTGACCCGTAGTTTTTTTACTTTTCCATTTTTGTACTCATTGTGCCACCATTTCCTTACCTTGGTGTGGCACCATTTCCCTTCATATTATTCCCTTGATGTGACACAATAACTCCTTGCCTCCAGTGTCACTACCTTTATCCCCTTCATCCCACTGACACACAGACTCAAACTGGACATCACCTTCAACCCTGACCATTTCACGTCATTAAGGAGAGAGAAGCAAATTCCTACACCTAATTTTCTAAAATTTGATTCTTTATTTTCATTTAAAACCCCTGATTAAATGTTACTTCATGGAAGGGGGTGGATCTCTTAGATCTAAACACTAGCGAACCAAATTGAGCTCTGTCATGATGGAAGGTTGCTGTTTGGCGGTGAAGATAGGAAGCTGCATGTTGCGCCGTATGTAGAGGGAAGGAGGCGCTGTCATTTGGAGCTGAGGAGGAAGAACACAATTTCTTTGGTAATCCTTCTAAACCCTTTCCCCTTCCACTATGTGCACCGTGGATGGGAGGGGGAAGATTAATCTAAAAAACTAAAAAAAACTAAACTAAACTGAAAACTAACTAAATAAAAAAATAAAAAAAATAAATAATAATAATAAATAAATAAGAAAAATTAATCATTTTAAATTAATGATAATAATAATAACAAGTCAACATAAATAAAAATTAAAACTAAAATTACATTTAAATAAATAATAAAACTTAAAAATTAAAAAAAATATTAATTTAAAAATTAAATTTGAATTATTTAATTAAATTAATTGTATAAGAATAACCTTAATAATATAATTCAAATATAATATTTATAATTATTATTTAACTTTTAAAGTAAAGTCATTATGATAACCATAATAATAAAATAAATAATTAATCAAATACTAACTATTATATCTTAAAATAATATCATTTATAACAATCTTTTGTTAAGATATTAATAATATCAATTGAATAATTTAATAATTAATGAATAATAATTTTAGATATAATAAATTAAAATATTAATTAAAATATTTATTAATAAAAAATAAACTATAATGAAATATTAAATAAGTAATTTATCATTAATTTAATAATAATAATAATTAATGAGTTATATTCATATTAAATCTTTTTATTACGTTGATTACATTGATTTTGTTGTTCATAGGTCCATGCATGATTTTAAATCCCATCAAGGGTAAAATCCAACCAACTATCAGGAGTTAGTTACATTGGTAAAGATAAAATGACGTGCGGTGCACAAAAAAATAACACACTTGTTGCGTTAAAGAGAACGATCACTTTGAGTCGGTGGAAGGAGATCAGTAACAAGGTCGTAGATGAAGTTAGTATTAAGAGGGAAAAATATAATTTGACACAAGGACTCTCGTTCTGACATTCCACGCCACACATCACACGAGAGTGGATTTTCCCAGGAGTCACAAAGAGTAGTAATAGAGATAAAGGATCTTGAGAGCAGAGAAATAGTAGGAGAGTTTTTCCTCCCTATGTTCTTAATTATTGTACACTATTCTCTGATTGTTTAGTGTTTTAATTAAAAATGATATTAGGATAATAATTTTTTATCCTGAGAATTTAAATCCTAATGTTTATTATTTTTTAATTTATTCATAAAAATTCATTTTTTCATAATCACAATTAATTGGCGAGATTGGTTATGATTCTATTTCTAATTGTTCACACCTCAAAAATAGTTCATCCAAATTCAAAACATGAAGATCAATTGGAGAGATTGATCTTGAATACATTAATCAAATCTTTAACATAATCCACAGTTGGAGTTTTACAGTGATTTTTATTCCAACAATTTCCTTTATCAAACATTCATGAAGCTCGATTGAATTTGGAGTGGAAAACTCATAGGTCCAGTCATCATTGTGTTGAATTTCCTGAAGAGGGAGATTCTTCACCTTTTTCATTGAGGTGTGATTTAATAAAGAGTTGTGTAGAAGAAATTTCTCTTTAAAAAACCCATAGTCTAGAATTCCTGAGTAAATTGTTGATTTATTGCTCCTTAGTCATTGTTGGTGTGTTTTAGTTTACTTCTTTAAAGTAGTTTTATCACCAAATAATGTAATTCTTAGTTTAACATTTCTGTTTCATTTATGTTCATAAAAATATATAATAAAAATATTTAAAATATAAAAACACAATAAATACGTTCACCCCTCCACTGTTGACAATAGTGGAGTTTATTTTCAATAAATCCTTAGATCACTCACCTGCATTCTTTTTGGGTTGACCATGCACCACTATGCTAGTGTCGGTAATGAAATTTAATTATGAGGGTCATGATGACCTCAGAAACCTTTTACCATCTGAATGCTTGAGTGAAAAATTTTATTGTAAGAAAACTCAACTAAATAAAGGTGTTAATTCAAAATTCATTTAAAATATGTAGAATAAGTTTGCAGCATAACCTCTAGTGTTTTAATGATTCTCTCATATTGAACATTTTTCTGATCTTGATATTTTATAATTAAACTCAATTGCATATCATAATATTTCTAACAACTTCTCTAGAATTTTGAGCTAAAACTCATATCCTAAGAAGATAAAATATAATTTTGATTTCTATGCAATCTTACTACAGTATTAATGTGTATTTTAGAAAAATCATCAATGGTGAAATCATTTATTATAGAAATTAATTTTTTTAACATTTTAAGGTGAAAAAATACAACCCATATTGTATTTTGGCCTTTAGATTTTTTGGGGATTTTGGTGATAAAATTCATAGTGATGTTTTTCCATTTCCATTCTAGTATGGGAAATTTTTGTAATATCACCTTATATTTATGTATCTCATATTTAAGTTATTAAAATTTGAATCATTTTGATACATACTTATAAATATCTCTCTTCATGTTTTCCCACCAGAAATACTCATTCATATCTAAAAAAATATTCAGACTTCGAGGATGAATACTGAATTATGACATGTGAGCCTCATCCAACAACTACTTCTCCAGATTAGGATTGGAAAGAACACCTATATAGTTCCCAAAAATTTTCAGTATGTAACAAAAAACGGTATAAAAAACATTTATCACCTTCTTTTTTAGATACTTTTATTCCTCTTTAATATTTACTTGGATAGATGGTTGAACACACATTTAAAAAGATATGATTCTTCTCTGTCCAACAATATTTACAAATCAAACTTCTAGAAATACATAAATATATAATCTTCTATGATCCTTATCATAAATAATCATTCATAATCCTTTTGACTCAATGAATCGTCCAATATATTTTCATTACTATAGTTGTAATGTATTGATAAATCATAATCATTAATCAAATCCATCCATCTTCTCGGATGAATATCCTTCTTTTTCAGATTGAATATACACATTATAATTTTTTGTTAGTATATATATCACACCTTTCACCATAAATATAATTCCTACATGTCTATAATGAAAATAATATTGCATCTAACTCTAGATCATGAGTTGGGTAATTTTTCTCATGAATCATCATTTAGGATGAGGCATAATCTATCACCATATTATTCTTCATGAGAACATATCATAGTCCCTTCTTGAATTCATCACTATATATTAAAATCCCTTCATGACTATAGGTTAAATTAATTATAGGATCAAAGAGTATCCTTCTTAATAATTCCACGACATTTTATTTATATTCACCCATCTAAAAGAATCTAGCTACCTTATATGTTAACTTGGTGAGTTTAATACATATTTGTAAGAAATTTTCCATTAAATCCAATAATATAAAATAAAACCAAGATATCTAATTATCACAATAACATTATTTATTCTAGGACAATAGTAAATAACTTCTGTTGTAGATGAATCCATCGATATACACCTTCTTGAGATTATATGCCCCAAAAATGAATCTTTTTTGCGCCAAAATTTACAATTTTTAAATTCTTCTTACTGATCCTCCTTCATTATGGTAGTTAGGAAATTCCTCAAATGATATTCATTCTCATCCTTTTCCCTCAAATATAAAATAATTTCATCTCTAAATACTACCAAAGACATATCAAGGTAATCTCTAAACACTCTATTCCTTAAATCCATAATGATAGTGGTGGAATTAGTAAGTCCAAATAGATTTACTTTATATTAATAGTGTCCATACCATGTATGGAATATTTTCTTGGGTATATCATCCTTCTTGACTCTCAATTGATGATATCCAAAATGAAGCTCAATCTTGTAAAAGTATTTACCTCCATGTAGAGGATAAAAAAATCATTAATATGAGGTAGAGGATACTTATTCTTTGTTTTGATCTTGTTATGTTATTGATAATAAATTTATAATCTTATTTATCCATATTTCTTCTTATTAAAAAGAATTAGTTTACCCCAAGGTGACACACTAATCCAAGTAATTCCCTTGTATAGATTCTCTATTAATTGCTTCATCAATTATTGGAACTAAATATGGGCCAATCTATATGGAGTCTTCAAAAAACATGTAAAGAACCATGTATAATATTTATTGAAAATAAACTTCATGATGTAGAGGAATACTATGAATCTCTTTCAGAAAGAAATAAAAAATTCCTACATAATTGGAAAATATTAAATGTTATTTTTCTCTCCAACCATATGATATTAGATCCCCTTTGAATATGAGTCAGGCCCAGTAAAATAAATACAGTTCCCATTGCAATTGTATTTTTATCATCGCACTCATATATGATCATAGGTTAGATAAAAATATATAAAATTAATTCCCTTAATTATAGATTGATGTAGTATTTATATGTATAAATTCAATCCATTCATAAGAAAACATTGAATTCAAATAGAGGGATAATAATAATATTTTTTTTAATCACAATCCCAAAAACATCAACAGGTGGAGGATCATAGAATTGCGATGAAACCATATTACCATTAATAGATTTCATTACTAATTTAACATATAATGGTTGATATGGATACTCGATACCATTAGAAAATTAATTAAATATAAATGAGTGGGTACATCCAAAATAAAATAATACATTAGCAGTTATAGAATGAATGAAAATTTCTCATTTCATCGCATCATTCTTATAACCAACTTTGATAGCCCTGATCAGAAGATATTTACCTTTTTATTTGGTCTTAATAGGTTTTTGATGATTATCATCATCAAAAACCATTATATTATATAGTGGTTGGCATAATTCACATACTCCTTGCATTTAAATCATTAGAGCATGAATGGGGCATTAGTTTCCTTTTTTACCTCTATTTCATTGATTGGAATATTCATCCCCTTTCGACATTCACATGATCTATAACCCACCATTCTATATTTAAAGCACTACATAGTTCCATTCATGAAATTACCTTGATCTGATTTCACTCATTTCTAGTATGTATATGGCCAAAATATTAATTACTCATGTGATTTATTTGAGTTATCATTAGACTAAATCATCTCTTTCTTTTAAAATAGACTAGACTTCTGGGAATTTCTAATTTCCATTATATGTTGAGTGCACATAAAATTAATTCTTCATAAATAATAAAATATTTTATAGTTAACACCCTCTAGAGACATGGTTTCAGGCCGTTAAAGAATCAATAAATTTTTACTTGAAGATTAATGATAATCTATAATCACAAATTGCAAGTCTTGTAAAATTTGCTTCAAAAGTAACAATGGATTCAACTAATTTTTCCTAAAATAAATGAAATAATTATCAATAATTTTAAGTATAATATGATGAAAATAATTTTGGAAAAATATTCCTTTAATATAATACTATTCTATAGATTCAATTTCATGTTCTTGACTCATGTTCTTAATAATATTACAAAATTTTTATTCTTTGACTTCAAAATTATAAACATCTATGATAACTGTTTCATGTTATAATCATTGGAGAAAAAATATTTTTTATCTATGGTTCTAATATATTAATCAGCCACTGGTGGATGAGAACACCCACCAAAAGAATTTGGATATTTCCTCATAAAATATTCAGTATAATTTTATTATTTCCTTTGATCATTTGGAAGCTCAGTATGATTCATGGTTTCTGAAAGTTGTTTTATGGTAGTAACAATATTTTTTATTCCTACTCCTATAAAATTTGGTTTATTGAAATGAAAATAATTACATATCCCATCACATTCAATATTAACAAGATTACGTTGAGTTCTATCTATTAAATAAAACTAAAAACTACAGTGTGGGTAATAATAATCAAAGTAGGAAACCAAATAATCATGAAAAATCATTTATAGGGTGTTTAAATTATGAAACCTTCTTCATAATTGATGTAACATTTGGTTTTACCTAGTTTATTTGTTGGTATTACCAAAAAATTAGAGTATTATACTATATATAGACATATCCCCACGGGGTTTTCATTAATGTTTTATAACACTAATTTCCAAAGATTGAAAAACCCTTCCTTTGATACCAACTATAACATCTTGATATTTTTATAAACAAATATTACATCATTCAAGATTATTATTACAAATTATTTATCATTATCCATTCTAGAACCATGATTTGTTTTATATTTTTTGAAAAGATACATAAAATTATTATTTAGCTAAATTCCTCATCATGTATCATATTGTTCAACCGAATATGTTCCCTTCTTGAAATACCCTACTGAAACCATTCTTCAAAAACTAGGGAATATAATCATAAGAATGGGTGATCTCATATGCTAAGTAAGGGTAAAAATGGTAGATATGAATTTATGATCATACGAATGAATAATATAATAAAAATGGTATGATATCATAACCAAAACATAAAAAATTTATACCCAATATATCAAATATTCTAAACATGATTCATGGACTATTGAATTATCGTTTCTAAGAGACATTAATTATTCGAAAATCAACCAAGAACCACTAGTTCTTGTAATAAAAGTGTGTCACTATAATAAATAGATAAATAATTGCATATGTCAAGGTTAACTAACAATAATATAAAATAATAAAAAATCATGCATCAAAAAATATTTCTTATAGTTTATTAAGCACATTAAATTGATTAAAAAATAGGATCAAGGAAATCAACTTGTTCCCTATAATGGATCAAGCACATCAACTCATTTCACATAGGATATCAAAAACATTAACTTATTTCCCATAATTTTCTCATCACAAATGATACCTTACCAAATTAAGTATATGGATATATAATTCTAATCCAACCCATACTATAATGAAAACCATTTATATGTGATTCACATGATCATAAAACATTCACTATATTAGAACATGAAAAACCATGACAAAAAAATGGTTTTCATAAACATTCCATTAAATCAACATAGCATAACCCCTATAAATAAATGGGTTTCATAACAGTATCATCACCATCATCATAAATAAAACAGAGAAATAAAAATGATGGATTCATGGGATAAAATTTCCTTTAAATAAAAATTAATTTCAAAGGATTTTATTATGGATTAAAATATATTTAAGATATAATAGAAACAATTTATTAGAGAAATACCCTATCCACTTTGATAATAACTTTTAAAAATAAATACATTTGAATAATATTATGAAAAAAATATTTTTCTAAAATATCATTTAAAACATTTAAATGAAAATAAAATGTATTTATCCATCATGATGGTGGGAAATTCCAGTGATTGTTTATAAGTTAAAAGAAAACATTACTTTTACACTTTTGTTGAAAAAGTCAAAAAATACCTCATTTGGAAAATGATAAGAACATTCTTTTTGGAACCCAATTTTCTCAATATTGGGTAAATATTATTTAAAATATTGAGAGGGTAATATTATAACCATTCTTGAAAACATTATTAGACAACATGTATATGGAATACCATGTTTCAAAAATATATATGGGCGATTTCCCCAGTATTGTTATAGGTCACTATAGCAGCTCCGTAGTAGTGGTGGAATTACAACAACGGTGGCACTGTGGTGGAAATATATAATTTATCAAGTAATATAGTGGGATAGATACTCTAGTATGTACTATGAAGGATGGTAAATATTCCATTATAATTCATTTAATGATACTTTAAGATAAAAATGGGCTTTCCAACCTAGATTTAGGGATTTCTAGCGCGAGGGCCTTCAAGCCATTTTCATGGGCTACATAGCTATTTACCTATGGAATATGTAATGGGAATCTTATAATATGAATGGAATTGGTCTTTTATTTCATAATAAAATGAGTCTTTGTCCACAACCTTTAACAAAATAGATATGAAAGAAAATGGATTTTAGATCAAAGAGAGAGATCAATATGATTTTACTGAAAACCCACTCATTCGATCTCTTAAAAACATGAAGTGATGATAATTAAAGGAAAAAATATATTATCAAGATATATATTTTAGATAATAAAATTTTAGGGATTTTTCATATCAGGATCATATTATTTTTCCAACGTAAATTCAAGCACAATCAATCCTTATTAAAATATGGTTGGAACATAAATCTCTTACCTCAAGCACCGTATGTAATCATACGTGTTATAAAATCCTGTATAATAAATATATATTTATTATAAATCCATTCCTTAAACACCATAACATCTATAATATCATTTATTATTTACATATGACATCATATAACATTATTATTACCAATTTGTTATTAAAAATCACATTTCATTGTGACAAATTCTTCATTTTTCATGAATGTTTCATTTTGGAAATCTCAGTCCTTATAATTTGATCATAGTTAAATCATATGAAAACATTAATAATGATATAAATATCACATATATTCATTATATATATATATAGAATCATCCACAATGGATAGATATACAGAAAGTAAATACGCCATTCATGGATATGGTATGTCATTTGTATGCACAAACATTGTTTCACTTTTTGATAGATAGAAGAGAAATAAATAAAATAATAATTCACCTATCCAGAAATAATTATTATATCATATATATCATATATATTAATAAATCAATCCTTTTTACCATATAAGAAAAATTGAAATTAAAAAATCACATCGCTTCGTGGTGGTGGAAGTCCACACGTACACTCGGGAGATGGTACTGTTTTCTATTAGATATGAAGGTAAGAAGATAGATGTGATGTAACAATGAAATAATAATATTTATTTATTAATTATAATGTGTAAACAATATATCCTTGGTAATAACCACGCATGAGATATGGTGACGGAATATGATTTGTATCACTACGATTTACCACTTACAGTGTTAACATGAATTATTATTGTTTCTATTGACAATGAAAAAAATAGAAGATACCTATTTACTAAATTTTAACCACATTATTAAAAATATATAATCCATTTTATAATATTTAATTTCTCTAAATTTTATAAATATACTTTAAAATATGTTTTTAAAAGGAGATGCAAACCAGTTTTTTAGAAATACACATTTGTAATCGTAAAACTACATTTATTTCTATCATATGCATAAATACATTAGATAAATATTAAAAAACACTGAATTAGTATATAATTTAAAGTTTTAATTAAAATTATTCAATAATAGTTCTTAATTAAATTTTAGAGAAAAAAATACATTGCATCAATAAAAAAATAAGAAAAAAACAATTATTTTAGTTTCAAATGAATTCATTTTTTTAATAAATTATGACCACATAAATTATTTTATACATGCTTAAAACATACTTTTTTAATAAATTAGGTAATAATATTCATACCATGTAATTTAATTGTCATTTTTTAACTTATATATTATGGTTCATTTAAACTCGGGGTTTCATAAGTTGTAAGATATTGAAAAAAATTTATTTGAAGAAAAACATTTCATAAAATATCAAGGTATTATTCAAAGGTTTATCCTCCAACTGATATAATTCAATAATAAAAACATTAGGTGTATATGGAATATACTTCCTTTACAATGAAACACAAAACACTTCATGTACCTAAGATAATCTCGGAGGGAAATCCACTCAATAAGCATCCAATAAAATCATCTGTTGAATTTCACCCAAACCAATGAATTGTGGACTTGAACTTCCATTCTCAAGAAAATGAATAACACTTTTTGTGGAGATAGAATAACTAAAAAATGTTCACTTACATCGAATTATAGATATTTCCTCTGGTTATATGCATAAATCTTATACATGCTCTAAGACATCCTCATTTGTTGTGAAACCATCTACAAATTCTTAAATATATATTCAAAAAATTATATTCCTAAATATATTCTTCACCAAATTAATACCAACAAGGTGAATTTTAACATGTCTTTATATATTATGTCTCAAATGGCGCCATTTTTACACTAAAATGAAAACTATTACAATAATAAAATTATAAAAATTCCCTATATCGATCCCAAATTATCTTGTAATCCATAGATTAATATCAGATCATGTCATCCCAAGTATGAATAGTTTTTTTATTGTCCATCAGATTGAGGATGAAAAGTTATCCTGAATTTTCATCCAATACACAATAACACTTAAATTATTTTCCAAAATTTAGAGGAAAATATAGGATCATAGTCAGATATAATAGAAAGAGGGACATTATGTAACTTGAATATAACTTTATCATAATGTCTAGAAAGATACCCAAAGACATATTATCTTTAATATGAATAAAATTTCCATAATAATTCAATAGATCAATAATTATTGAAATTACATTATCTCATTGATATGTATTTGTTAATCTCGTATAAAATTTATTGATATATTCTTTTTTTTCCATTTTGGTACTAGAATATGTTGAAACATTCCTTTTAGTACTTATAATTTAGTTTTAGTCTACTAAAATGTAAAATATTACATAGTAACTTAAATAATTAATTGATTCATTCCTTCACAAAATTTATTTTATGAAGGTCTCTATATTTATTAATATAGTCAAGAAAAAATTAAAATGGAGAAATACGAGCATAAAAAAATCATTTCTTCAATTGGGACGAGGAAAGCCCAAATAAAATTTTTCTATCTCTCAAGACACCTTCTCTCTCATTTTTCAAAGTAGGAATCTGAGATTTTCTAAACAAAAATATCCATTTTCCTGTAAACAAATTCTCCTTCCAAGCATGATTAATTCTATCTGAGAATGAAGACTTTACTAAAACCTAAAGAATAGAGAAATTTCATGAATGCATATTTTATATCTAATATTCATAGAATAATTTAAAGAACAATCATTTTATAAATTTAACATACTATATGATTCTTTATCTTTTTCACATAAAGCATATTTGACCCTACATTTCTTTATTGGATGGTAATGAATTGTGATATCATAATACTTAATCACATCTAACCATCTTAGTTTCCTCATGTTAAACTATTTATGAGTCAATATATTCTTCAAAATATTATAGTTATTATATATTCCACAATCTAATATATGTAAATAATGTCTCTGTATTTACAAAGAAAAAACATATCAGTTAGTTCATGTTTATGTGTAGGATATCATCAATCATAAGGTTTCAATTGACACGAGTCATAATAAATTACATAATAATTCAACATTATAACACAACCATGACCCTTTAATGAATAAATTATGTATAAGGAATGATAACCATTTCTGAAAGGTAGGGTAAAAACGTGATTAGTCACCAATATTCATTTTAATTCATGGATAAATTCATTATATTCTTTCATCTTGATTAACTTATGTCCTTTTCGAGTAAGAATAGTAAGTATTCTAGATAATAAAGAATATTTAAAAAATATATTTGGTAGTAACCCACTAATTTAATAAAACTACTAATCTTTTTAAAATTTGTGGGTGTTTTTCACTCTCCAAACACTTTTGTTTTACCTGATCATTAGTTATTCCATTTTTATTTACAACATATTCTTGAATAGATATTTTACATAATGAGTGTTATCATTTAATAAATTTTATATGCAACTTATTTAATTAATGACTTATATGAAAATACTATTGTGTTTTTCATGATCCTCACATCCTTTAAAATATACCAAAATATTATCAATAAAAATAACTATAAATTTATCCAAAAAATCATGGAAAACGCAATTCATAAGGCGCATAAATATAGATGGATAATTTTTCAACAAAAAGTCTATAACCATAAAATCATAACACCCATACCTAGTATTAAATTTTTTATATGAAATTTCACCATCCTTTAACTTTATTAGATAGTTCGCAGACCATAGATTGACCTTTGACAATTACTAAGCTCTCTAGAACTAATCAAATTAGTAATTGATATGCGAGAAATGTCACGAACCCGCCTAGGTGCCCTGGTAACCCCATAACTGAGTCGGCCCTAACATATCCTGAATGGAATTCTAGATCCCCATAGGTTGGAGACTAGCACCAGGCATCATAAAACATGTAAGTGGGAATGATTTCACCAATAACAATGTGGATGTAAAATAAAAAAGAAATTATGCATACAAAAAGAAAATACACTGTGAGTAAAGTAACAGAATACAATAATTAAAAAACATGCTCAAATTACTACAACCCAAGTAATAAAACATGAAAAACACAACCTACGTCCCTATGGACACAACTCACCAAGACCATGATTCAGTAGCTGGATCAACCTTCAAGTGATACTTCCCCTTTTCTCGTACCTGGAAGAAGATAATATGCAAACCCAAAATGAAATAAGTAGGGTGTGATCTAAAAAGACGAGTAGGGTCTCAACATAGATTCCAAAAAACAAAATGTGAACAATTGACTAACCAAATGAATGCTTTTAATTTCTAAAGATAAACATGGTTGGAATTTTAAGGCATAATTAACAAAATCATGCTACACAGTTCAAGTGATGGAAAAATTAATTTCAGAAAAGGATTTACAAATGATAAAATATTTCTAAAAATGGATTCAATAAAACAATTACATAAAATACTGTATTTAAATTTAATAGGAATGTAAAGCAGTTCAAAATTATTTAAATAAATTTATGTTTCAAATATAAGTAACAAGTGAGAAACATAGTCATCTACCAACTAGGAACGATAGTATTTTTGGCTCTAAGACTCCACACTCTCTAAGTGATCATGGAAATATGTGCACACATAAATCCTCTAGACACTGGTCAGAGATGACTCGTAACCAACTCCTAAGGTATGTGACCAACTACATATATGTTTTATAACGTTGTGATATGGTAGAGTGTGTCCAAATAACTCACCAGCTACCTAAGGGTTGCATGAGCTCTTACACAATCAATTATGGGAAATTTATTTTAAGGCTTCTTAAAATAAAATTATGTCCCATTCTTCCATTTCAATGACAATTTTCCATTAAAAACAAAAACAGGTTTTTAGTAAAAAACAATCATCTTTTAAAAGATAAAACCACTAAGTTTCTATCAAAACATTTTAAGACATTTTCACAGGTTTTAAATCCATTGAAAACCAATTGCATAATTTCACAATTCATTTCAAAAATTAAATAAAAAAATTTAATTGAAATAATTTCCATAAAGTCTAAAATTTAAATTGAACCATTTAAATTAAACAATTTACATAAATAGAAACCAATTTAATAGAATTGGGGGTTTTACAAATGTCTTGCTAAAAACCATTTATAATTTACCAAGTCCCTGGAATCAGATTTTATTACATAAACTGAAAGGGATTTTAAGAAACTAAATTTAAATCAACTATTGAAAAAAATCAAGAAATAAATGGTTAATCAACTTGGATAATGAGGAAATAACCACTTACCTCAAGGTCATTAATATTAGTGGCGAAGACAAACCACCATATGTGGTTCAATACACCTTTTCACAACATTATTATCGTAAGCATCAACACACCGAAGGTCGATGTTGGTCATGGGTTCTTAAAACCAATACCAGTTATTTAATTAAAAAGGAACTAATATATGACATGTGATGATACATTTTATCTCATGGGAAATCTTCAAATTATCGATTAAAATATTACATGTGATGATATATTATCTCTCTTACATAATTTTCAAATAATCACAATATCTTGATTAATTATATTTATTACAATTATAATATTTAAAAAAATGTTGTTGCTAAAACATGGAAACTATAAAATTCTCAACATCATCACACTTTAATTAATTGATATGACTAAAATGAAAACATACTTCAATAAATTTATTTCCCTCATATTCATAATGAAGTCAATAACAAATAAATATAATACTTTTAGCATATCCCAATATCATTTTCTAGAAATTAGATAACCTTGAATCTATAGTGAAATAACTATGCTATCTGGTTCCAAATGATACACTTTCCATACATTATCCTATGTTGTAAAAAATTATTATTTAACTTTATTGTTATCAAATGAACCAAGATTTTCCAGAAGTAGGTGAGGTATAAGATACACCTCTCAAACCAATAGTACTAAAAAATATCTGACACTTTTGGACTAATCAACAATCAAGTCTCATACAAAATATTAAAATTAATGAAATAAAAATCATCTACCAAACTAAACTCAACAGATGAATAAAATTTGTTAATTATAGCTAGATAATGAAGATAAAAATATTTCTTTTTAGAGAAAACATTTTCCAAAACCTAGGATTAGATAATTAATTTTAAAAAAGAGTTAATTTTATCAATTTTTTTCTCTATTAACCATTCATCTATAAATTTTCTATTTGAAATTTCATTGGTAGTAGTCTTTTTGTAGAGATTTAACTGACTTAGTTGATCCGATCAGATAAAGTTGAAACTAATTGAACAAATGAAAAAAGGACAGACTAGAAAAGAATTTGAGGGCTTAAACTTTCCATTTTTCTACAAAATTGATGTTGTATGTTGTGAACCACTCATTTATCTATAGTAATTGGTCAAAGATTCAACATCTAAATATCTAAAGTCTCAGATGAATTATCAAAACATAATATAGGTAATGATATTTTTCCAAAAGTGATTTTAAAAAATATTTATGACACGTAATGGTTTCGTAAAATTAATTTTTTTCAGATGAATATATTTTAAGGATAATTCTGTAAAAAATATTTTTTAATGAAAAGTGATAAAAAATATGAAAAATGGATAAAATAAAATATAGTAAAAAAGATGATTAGATATAACCTTTTCAGAGCCAAAAATTATATATTCTATAAGAAATTCAGTTTCATAGCTGTTCTTCATGGTTTTTGAAAAATAATTTAAAACTAATTTTTATAGAAAATCTGATGAATTTTATGTATGTAATTTTTTATACACCACATAATATTTTAGTGAATATGAAGATTTTTTGAAAATCTATTTTTTTCTAAAAAGAAACTCTACATGTATACTCATCCTTTGAAATGGAGTTTATTTATATAAGGGGATTAGTAACCAAGAGATATATATGAATGATCACTTGGTTTTGGAAATTACTAAATTTTATTTAATATATTTAAATCCATCAGAACTATGGGGTTTTTTAAAAATATTGACAATTTGTTCTTTCACTCTGACGAATTTTAAAATAATATCTCCTTTTCTGTGTGTGATTCCAAAGGAAATATTGTCTTATATCTTTTTTTTTCTCATCAGTGATGATTTCGGTTTTTACTTAAATGAATGTAACTTTTGCTATCACAAAAAAATTTCAGTTTTTATAAAATGTGTACTAATGTATGTTAGTTTGTGTTACATCCACAATACTTGAGCACAAGAAATTTCTAAGGCCCCATATTCATATTCATTAGTGGAAAGTACTACTGATTGTTGTTTATTATAATACCAAGACAAATAAGTTTATCCAAACAAATTAAATGTTCCAAAAGAAATTTTTCTATCCATTTAATATCCACCAAAGTGAGTATTTGAAAAAGAAATGTTCAAAATAATTTCCAGAAAAATAAAATAATCTGAAATCCATAGTTCCATTAATTTCATAAAAATTTATTTTTACTGACTTAAGATTGGAATATTTCTTATTATCATGATATCATGAACAAATTCACACATATAATATTAAATTAGGAAGATTATCTACTGAGTATTTTTAATTTCCAATCACTCCTATAATAATATTTAGATCAAATTGTTTCCTAGATTCATCAATATCTAATTTATTTAGGGGTTTTACATGAGTAATAATATTTAAATTGGGGTTATATCCAAGTTTATTAAGAATATCCAATATATAATTTTTTTGAGACATAAAATTTATTCCATGTTTTTGTGATATTGGAAAACCTAGGTGATAAGTATATTCTCCCATTATGCTCATTTCAAATAAAAATTTCACAACATCCACAAAGAAATTTGATAACTCTTTTTGAGTTAAATCAAATATAATTCCATCGACATAAAATTGAACAATTACGATGTTTTTATAAACTTCTTTTATTAAATGTTTTTGAAATTGAACTCCCATAATTGTTTTTGAAAAAAAAATCTAGTTAATCTATTATACCATGATCTTGGGACTTTTTTAAGTTGATAAGGTGAGTTAGTATGTTAAAAAATATGTTTTGGAGATTTTTTATTTTCAAAAATATGTTTTTTAAACATAAAATTCATGCTTTATATATATTATAAAAATCACACTTCACATCTATTTGGAAAACTGTGAAATTTTGAAAAGTTGTATATTCTGAAATTGTATTAATTTCTTCAAGTATGTCTGTTGGAGAAAAATTATAAACAATATCTACAAACTCTTGTTTATTATAAAACATTTCAAAAAATCTTTCCAAATTTCTTATTATAATACCATTTACATCAAACTTATTCAGAAAACCCCATTTTTCTTCAATAACAGAAGTATATTTAGGTTGTTTAACCAATGTCCAAACTTTCTTCCTCTTGAATTCATTGAGTTAATATTTCATATATTTTACCCAATATTCAAAACTTAAAGAATAATTTTTTTTTTGGTTCTAATGTCTATAAGAATATACAATTTTAAACTTCCCTTCATAATAAACATATATTTATATAGGTTTATCTTAATCACCAATAATTTCATCAGTAAGATGATCCATAAGAATCAAATAATTATTTGGGTTTGAAAAACTATGTTCTTAAAAAATGTTGGATTAATTCTTGACATAAAAGTTCATAAAAATATTTTTCAATTTCTCTCTTATGAGAATAACACTCTAACATTTGTTGAAAATCGGTTTTTGAAAACATCAGAGGATGTAGATTGGGGTTTTTGGAAAACAAAAGGTTTGTTTTCATTAAATTTAACATGTAATGTTTCCTCAATAGTAGTTTTTTTCTGGTTAAAAACTCAATAACATATACAAGATGTAAAATAAACTAAAATTATTTTTCCAGCAGATTTTGTAGAACATTTAGGTAAAGTATCTCTTGTTTTTGGAATGAATAATTTTCATATAAAAAATTTAAGTAATAATGTTTTGGTTGTATTCTTGTCCAAAACTAATAAATAGTTTTATCAATAAAAGATATTATTATACCTAAATTTATAGTATAATATGTAGTACCAACTACTTCATCCCATAAATTCCTAGTGATGGAGTATTCAGTCAGTATGGTTCTTGTAATATTCCGAATAATTCTATTTCACCTTTTTACTACAATATTTTACTATGGAGTTCTATATGGTAAAAAATTCCGTATCATACCCTATTATGACAAAATGTTTCCAATTCATAATTAAAAAATTATCAATAATTATCAGTATTAATAGTAATTAATGGAAGAATTTTCCAATTTTTCAAATATGATGTAAAAATTTTAATATAGAAAAATGTTTGGGACTTATTTTCTAGAAAATAGACCCATATATATCTAGTATAGTCATCAATTAAAACATATAAATATTATTTTTCACTCATAATTTTTAGGATTATTTTTTTTGGAAGTCCATAGAATGATTAGATTTCAAAAACTTATTTTAACTAATATATTAAAATAATAAAGGGAAGTTATAGATTATGGTGCTTATATCATCCATGACTAATGGAATAGTGTATTATTCTTATAAGGTATTTACATTGTAAATTACCATATTTTACTATTCACAAAAATTCATGTATTTTATAAAAATACCCAAAATTCACACTGACCATTTTTTGACGTGTAGAATTCAACAATGAACTCCATTTTTTGAAAATAATTTTTAACATATGAGAAATTTAATGCTTAATTAAAATCATCATTTACTCAAAAATACAGTTCTTAAAATTATAACTAATTTTATAACACATTGAAAAATTAAATAAGAACTCATTAAATTATCATAATGAAATACCACAAAATATTAGTTTATGAATACATTTTATGAAAATTAATATTCTTTTAAATAATTTTATTAATTATAATGTTGTAATTAAATATTTATGACTCACAATAATACTGACACTTAATTAGTAATTTTTAAAATTTTCACGTATTTATACTATGATATAATTATAACATATTTTCTTTAATAATATGCCTAAATTTATTTATAATTACATTGTTGAGGCCACTATTTATTCGGTTTATTTACTATTCACAAGGTAATTTTACTATTCCAAAGGTTAAGTTACTATTTCATTGGTATTAGTTATTTTACTCTATAAATACTTATTATTTCATTAATTATTAATTTATAAGGTAGAAATTATGTTATACAAGTGATTTTATATGATTTCTACAATATGAAATAAACATAATAAAGTAAATCTTGTAGATATATTTCTGGTTTGTTACAAAAAAAATTTCTCATGGAATTTTTTTATAAAGCCTCACCTATGGTAGAGGAAACCCATGATTAAAATTATCAATGGAAAAGAAAAAATTATCAAAATTATTAGAGATTTTTAAATATCTCTTTAATAATATTTTCTGATTAATTGAATCAAAGAACAACCCCCAAAAAATATTTTTAATAAAAATATTTGGTTAAGCCTATAGAGGGAATTTGAAAAATTATATTATTTTTCTCCATACCTTTAATTTAAGGGTCCATATTTCCAAATCCAAACCTTTATTAATAGTTATTGGAGTTGTAGAGAAATGCTTAGAATACATTTATTTGATTATTTATAATTTCATTTATTTGGATTTTTTCAAATACATTAATTTGATTAATTATAATTGAATTTATTTGGAATTTAATTATTTTAAATGTTTTGTTACCATTACAGAGGACCACATCCATGTGTCAATGTAAGATCGATATTTCATATGGGTAAACCCATTTTACCATAATTTTTAAATGTATCAATCTCATGTAAAGATAATTTATATAATTTTATAAAGGTAGGTTATGATTCTTCATTCGGTGTCACATTAGGGTAGCTTGTCTAAAGGTAGTCTCTCTCGTGTGAAGGTACGTCTAATTTTTTATCATAAATGATGTATAACGACCCTGGTCATTATTACACACTTAAACATGATTTATTACATAAACATATACTTAATAAAACCCAAAATATAGATAGGTCTTGTGTCTTTGTGGCATAGTAACATTTCATAAAAAAAATAAAACATGAAAAACAGATCTTTATTGAAATCTTCTTTTACATGACCATAAAATTCCTTTGTGAATAGCATTGCATGGGGTAACTTAAGGAAATTCATAAGAAAAGGGTGATCTATAAAGCCTAGTAAGGGAGTAAAAAAGTCATAAAATGAAGAATAAAATACATTTTAGGCAATAGGAATATCAATTAATCATAATAGAAACATGAATATAAAGGCATTATATATCATGATTATCATAACATGGAAATGTGGAAACAACTTAAAACACTGTGTAATTAACATAAATAAATCAACTAAACCCTTGTCCCAATGTGGTGGAAAAAGTAGTATAAAGGAATCATATAATCCCCTATCATAACATGATGTATCATGATACTAAAAACATTCCAATGCATTGGAGTGCTATTTGGTCACACCCTTCATAACCATTTCAATATTATGCATAAGTGTGCCACATAGATCATATAAAATGGATTCATTCAACATAATCATTTATTCCCTGATCAAAGAATTCAAAATAAAAACATGTAAGTTCCCAATTAATATGTATATGTTCATAATGTTTAATACCCTTTATAGAGTAATAAGGATTTTATTAACTACACGATGATTTTTCATGGAAAATTGTGTTATAATTCAGCAGCATAACTGTGTCACATAGAAATTCATAAAATGTGTATATGAGATAAAAATTGGTCTCTCATCAATTATACACTAAATGGATAGTTATTGGATCATGCAACATACTATACCAACATATGGGATGGAATTTAAAATGTATAATACAAAAGAAGAGCTTGAAATGGAAATGAGATGAGAGAAATCCCTTATAGAAATTTAGCATAGTAACAGCATAGGTAATGGTCTTAATGGGGGGAGGGGATAAATGATACCTCCTTGAAATAACATCATATAGATAGTCGGGAATTTATTATATAAATATTAAAATATAACCAATTGAATTTAAAATGACTAACTTCAAACAAGGTTCTTGAATTGAAAGGAAGAGAGAAAGGTGATGATCCCTTACTTGGATCTGTGATCCCAAAGGCTTGGTAAAGGATTCATTAGAGATTTGGGGCTCCTTAAGAAGACTATAGGTAGAAGGGGGTTGATATTGGTAGATCTTAAAATATGTTGAGTAAAGATAAATGGGTTCTTAGGTTGGTTTATATTGGAAAGGTGGGGGAATTCTTTATTATTTAGGTATTGGACACTACACACTAAAATATTCAAAACCACAAACCATCCCAATATTTTTTTCAATGGTTTATGGAAATGGTTATTGGTATAAATTTTTTTATATGTTTAAAGGATGAATATATTAAAATATTTCCCTTGATTATGTGGAGGTGACTAACACTTTCAAGGAAACTATGTTAAAATCATTAAATATTTTAATGACTTGGAGGATTCACTATGGATTTATAAAATAAGTCAAATAAAAATAAAATTATATTATTTTACATTAAAAACATAAAATAGTGTGATGATAACTTTTATAGTGTTTTATTACAAAACAATTGGGTCATTATGATGTCATAAAACACATTATATATTTATACAGTATTTAATTTTTACCCAAAAATTTGAATGTCTCATAAAATTAAGAAAAATTTTCTATTGGATAATTTTGATGTCATTATTCCAAAAAATATATTCATTTTATCTAAATAATTATATAAATATATGAATTTTCACTTTTTAAATAAACACCAACATTTATTAAAAATTAACAGGTTTTGACAAAAACAATTTGCGATCTTTAATAAAAATTTAAATTGAATTCATAAAAATGAAAAGATTTTATATATTTAATAAAATTAATTTAATTATAATACTTTATTAAAATAATATTCAATTAAAAATCCATTAATTCATCAAAAAATATTCTTTAAATAAATTTGAATATTAACCAAAAAATATTATTTATTCTTTAGAAATAATGTACAATGTAACAATAATTGAATCAAAGTATATTAATTATTCTATAAAATTATAATACACATTATCATAATGATATGGTCTTGTTTTATATACCTTTATTGCACCAGTATACACACTAAGATTAAGGTGTGTGATGGTGGGGCTCTCATGGGGCCGTTTAGTGAACATGGTTTGGGATGTGATCTTGATGAGCTTGAACTTCACCCATAATGGTTTCTCTCATGATTAATTTATTAGATCTTGGATCGGTCTCAGACTTGGGAAAGTCCCAAAAATTCTATCTTCCTCAAAATCTCTGATAAATGGGATTTATAGTGTACGATCCTTCTAGTTGAGGCCATAACTTCCTTTGTCTATGTCAAAAGGATTTGTTAATGACTTATATTTATACTAGTCATGTGATCACTATTAAAAGGTTATATTACCAATGGTAACTAAAATTAATATTCACTTAAATCCAATTGGATATAATAAAAAAAATGAGGGCATGTGTTTTATGTATCCATAATAAATTTAATTAAATGAAAGGGAATTTTATTCATAACAGTTTTGGTCATTAGAAACTTTCCCCCTTAAGAAATTTGTCCCTTGAAATTTCATTTCCCCACACTAAAACAAATGCAGGAAACTCTTCCTCATCACTTCCTCCGGTTCCCACATTGCCTCTTAATACCTGTTTTTTTCTCCATAACACTCTGACTAGGGGAATTTGTATTATTTCCTATAACTTTTTCTCTATGGTCTAATATCTTCACCGACTTCTCTTAATATAAGAGTTCATTATCCAATGGTACCACTTTGGGATTGAGTACATGTGATGGGTCTAATATATAATTCCATTAGAATGATAAATGGAATACATCATAGACTTGAGATAGGTTCGATGGGAGTGGTAGTCAATATACCACTACTCCTATGGGTTCAAGGATCTCAAAAGGGCTGATGGACCTTGGACTGAGCTTTCCCTTATTCCAAAATCTCATAACTATATTCCATGGAGATATGCGGAGGAATACAATGTCTCCAACATTGAACTATAGTTCTAATCGACAATTTTCAACATAGCTATCTTTTAGAATCTGGGAAGCTTTGATGTGATACTGGATAGTCTTAACATTCTCCTCCATTTATTCATCCATTTCTTGATATAAACCTTTTCATTCCTCATGTTCATCAAAACATGTCGGTGTTTTGAACCTTTTATTATAAAGGGCTTCAAAAGGATCCATTTGGATTCATGAGTGGAAACTATTGTTGTAAGAGAACTACTCCAAAGTAAGATGTTGGTCCCATCGGCCTTTAAAGTCCATTGAGAAAGATCACAATATATACACAAGTGTTTCTAAAGTCTGCTCAGTTTCATCAGTTTTAGGGTGATAGGTCGTACTAAAGTTCAACTCAGTGTTCAGGGCATATTGAAGACTCTTCCAGAACAAAGAGGTTAATCTTGGATATTGATCAGACACAGTCAATAGTGGTACTCCATTTATCCTTACAACTTATCTGATTTATATTTATGCTAATTGATCCAATGAGAAATCGTCTCAATTTTAAATTAAGTGTGCAGACTTTGTATGATGATCCATAACAACCCAGATAGCATTGTATCATTTGGATGACTTTATAATTCTGAGGAAAATATACATGGTGATTTTTCCCATTTCCATGTTGGTATGTCTAATGATTCAATCATCCACATAGAATTATTCCTCTCATCATTCACTTGTTGACATACCAAGAACATTTATGTATATTTAGCGATCTCTTTCTTCATGTTATCCCACCAGTAGTTCTCCTGTAGATTTCGATAGATCTTCATGTTTCCTGGGGGAATGGACAAATTTGAGCTCTATGAATCATAAAATAGGTCTTTCTTTAACTATAGATTGGATTAAACACATAATCTTGACCCAAATCTCACAATTAATTCTTCATTAACATTAACCTCTGAGGAATTCCTTTTTCTGGTAGTTTCCACTTTCTTTAGAATTCCCACATCATTTTTTTGAGCATCCTTTAACATTTTTAGAAGAGACGGTTGAGCAATCATTTGTGAAAGGATTGATAGTGTTCCCTTCGGTATTATTCCCATTTACATCTTCATCAAATTTAATAATATTGGATCCTTCTCAATTCTTATCAATGATATAATTTTTGGGTCCTTTCTACTTAGGGCATCCACCACCTTGTTCATATTCCTAGGGTGTTAATGGATTCATCATTCCTAATCCATGATGATCTCTAACCATCTTCATTAGCGCATATTCATCTATTTCTATTTGAATATATATTTTAGACTTTTGTGATTTGTATATATTTCAAAATTATCCCCAAAGAGATAATGATGCAAGATATTCAACATAAAGATCACCATTGATAACTCTAGATTATGTTTGGGATAGTTTTCTAGTAAATTTTCAACTTCCTTAGAACCTAGGAAATGAATTTGTCATTCTTCATCAACGCACAACCTGGTCCCTTCTTTGAAGCATCACTGAAGATTACGAAAATATCCCAACTTGTGTGTTGTGTGAGCTCATGGGAAGTGATAAGCTTCATTATAAAAACCGTGAAACTTTCTTCACATTCATCATTACCTAAAATCTTTATTACAGTCTGAGTTATCTTGGTAAAAGGGTTTGAGAATCGTGAGAAATTTCTCACAAATCAGGGATAATATCCAGCTAACCCCAAGAATCTATGGACATCAGTAACAAATTTTGGCCTTATCCATCCCTTAATTTCTTTTATTTTCTAAGGATCTATAGATATCCCATTTCTTGTGATCATATTCCCCAATATTGAGACTTTATTAAACCATAACACACAATTGATGTACATTGAATATAGATTCTTCTTTCTCAAGGTCTCGAGAACAGTGATAAGATGTTCCTCATACTCCTCCTTGGTATTGAAATATATTATAATATCTTCTATAAATACTACCACAAATTTTTCGAGGTAATAATTAAAGACTCTATTCATCATGTCCATGAAGATTATTGGAACGTTTGTGAGTTTGGAAAGAATTACTATGAATTCATAGTGCCCATACCTTGTACAAAAAGTATTATTGGGGATATCCTCCATCTTCTCGCATATATGGAAATATGATGACCATAGATCCACTTTGGAGAAGTATTGTGCTCTATGTATATGATCTAAAAAGTCATCAGTTAATGGAAAAGGATACTTGTTCTTTATCATGATTTTTTTAGCTCACAATAATTAACTCAAAGGCGAGTTGACCCGTCCTTTTTCCTGAACAATAATAATGGTTTACCCCATGGGGAAGCACTTGGGAATATAAACCCTTTATCTAGATTCTCCTATAGTTGTTTCTTTATAACCTCAATCTCTACAACAAACAATATATATGGATTCATAGATACTGGAAATGCCCCATGTATAAGATCAATCATGAATTTAACATATATTCTAGGAAGAAGACCAGAAAATTATTAAGAAACCAATCAGTGAATTCCCTCCTAATATGAATGTCTTTAAGGATGGTTAATTCATTAGACTCAATATTCAGAGAAAGATATGCATACTGATAGGGAAATAGTATCTATGCTAGAGATGATGGTGTTAAATAATATTCATCTACCTCCTTGAATTTGTATATAATTGGGGGTCTATTCTCCATATAGAGATTAATTTCATTCTCACGACAATTTATGTTGGCTCTATAAAGGGAAAGTCAGTCCATACCATGAATTGCTTCAAATTCCACCAAGGGAAGTATGATAATGTTCAAAAAAAATTTCAATCTACAAATTGTGACAGGGAAGGAGTTATATTCAAGGGATGCAATATCTTCCCTGTTTTCCATTTTAACCAACATCTCTACTTACATTATTTGTGGTGATGTTTGGATTGTTCTACTAAACTTTTGGGATATAAAAGAATGCGTAGAACAATAGAAAATAACACTACATTTCAATTTTGAATTCTGATTCTACATTATTTAATATATACTTAAGGATTAGTACATCTAAATTATTGAACATATAATGTGGAATCCAATGAAAAATGGATAACCTATAAATTAAATTAATCACCTTATCTTATGAATTTCCATTCTTTGATCTAACTTATCCATGATCTAACTCATAACATGTATTCTTTGGGGTGTTTTTGGTTCCCTAAATAATAGTTCATACTAATCTTATTAATTTACCAATGCATATTCCCCAGGAGTGTCAAAGTAGGAGTTCAGCAAGGCCCACTATCATGCACAAGTTCTCATTCGAGTCTAGCTCAAAGCGATTTTTTAGGTTTTACCCCTAGATACATTTTTTCCAGAGCCACCATTACTTGTTTTTATCTAAAAAGGGATGTATTTCCTTGATAAACCACTTACTCTATACTCACCTAAATTTATGGATTATTTTTTTATACTAAATCTTATCCCAAAGGTTTTCACTAGTGTTTTTTAATCCTAATCAGAAAAGTAACTAAATATATCCTCTATTACAAACTACAACAACCCTGGTCTTTATTACACACTTAAGGATGATTTATTACATATACATGAACTTAATACAACCCAAAATATCAAGAGGTATAATGTATTTTGGGCTTAGTGACATTACATTAAAAATAAAAATATGAAATAAACATCATTATTGAAAAGTTATTTTAAATGACCGCAACATTCATTCATACATAGTATTTCATGGGATAAGCTGAGGACATACAAAAGAAATGGGTGATATATAAATCCTAGAAAGGGAGTAAACAAGGCCTAACATAAATAATACAATTCATTTTAGAAAATAGTAATATCAATGGATCATAAGAGAAACATGAACATAAAGTCAAGATATAGCATGATTATCATAAAATGGAAATGTGGAAACAACTTAAATCCCTGCATCATTAACAAAAAGGAATTAGGTAAAAAATGTCCAAAAATGGTGGACAAAAGTCCTATAAAGCTATCAGGTAAAACCTTGTCCCAACATGATGTATCATTATACTGAACTTTACCTAATTCATTTGAGGGATATAATGCCACACCCTTCATAATCATTTCAATCTCATGTATAAGTGTGCCACATAGATCATATAACATGGGTTCATTCAACATAATCATTTATTCCATCATAGAATAATATATAATAGATACATGTATGCCCCAAATCAATATGTATATGTGTATAAAGGTGAATACCCTTGATAAAGTAATTGGTATGGTATTCACTACATGATGACTTTGGAATGGAAAATCATTGTGCAATTTCAGCAGCATAAGGCGTCATATGGAAATTCATAAAATTGGTAGATGAGAGAGAAAGGGGTATCACATAAATTATAAGAACAATGGATAGTGATGGGGTCATGAAACATAATATCCCAATATATGAGATGGAATTTAATATTCATAATAAAAAAGAAGTTCTTGAAATGGAAAGAAGAAGAGAGAAATCTCTTACGGAATTTTGGCATAGTAATAGTGTCGGTAAGGGTCTAAATGGGGGAAGAAAAAATGATACCTCATTAAAATAAAATAAATGTTATAGTAGGGGATTGATTATAAAAGGGCGAAAATATTAAAAAATGAAATTAAAAGGACTAATTTCAAACAAGGTTCTTGAATTGAAAGGAGGAGAGAAAGGTGAGGATCTCTTACTTGGATTTGTGATCCCAAAGGCTTGGGAGAGGCTTCGTAGGAGCTTAGGGGTGTCGTGGGGGGTATTTAGGGAGTAGGGTTCAGATGGTGGTCCTGCTTAAATGATCTAGAGTAAAGATAAACGGGTTCTTGGGTGGGTTTATATTGGAAAGGTTGTAGAATTCTTTATTTGTTTTGGTTTTGGACACTACTGACTAAAATATTCAAAAACAATAACAATACCATGGTTTTTCAAATGGTTTTTGGAAAAGGAGAGTGGTATAAATTATCTTATAAGGATATGGTCCAGATATATTAAAATATTTCCCTTGATTATTTGGAGGTGACTCACACTTTCAAGGAAATGATTTTAAATTTTTTAAAAGATTTTATATATCTTGTAGGATTCACTAAGGCCTTATAAAATAAATAAAATAGAACTAAAATTATATTATTTTATTTAAAAACATATATTTTTCCAAATACATGTTTTATATTATTTTATTACATCACTATTGGGTCATTATAATGTCATAAAACACATTATATATTTATACGTTATTTAATACTTACCCAAAAATTCGATTGTCTAAAAGAATTATGACAAAATTCACCACTAGATTATTTTGACATAAATATTTCAGAAATAATATTAATTTTATATAAATAATTATCTAAATATGTGAATTTTTTACTTTTAATATAAATACTGACATTTATTGAAAATTGACTGGTTTTAATAAAAACAGTTTTCAAAATCTAATAAAAAATAAAATTTAAATCATAAAAATTATATGATCATTTATATTTAATAAAAGTAATTTAATAGTAATATTTTATTAAAATATTATTTCATTTAAAATTCCATTAATTCATAAAAATAAATTTATAAAATAAATTATAATATTAACAAAAAAATATTATTTGTGGATTAAAAATCATTTCCAAAGTAACAATAATAGAATGAATGTATATTCATTATTCTATACAAAAATAATGAACATAATAATAATGGTACAGTCTTGTTACATATCCCTTTATTACAGCAACATACGCCCAAAGAGTAAGGTGTGCGATGGTGGGGCTTTTATGGGTCCATTCGGTGACCATTGTTTGGGCTGTGATCTCAATGAGATTGAAATTATTCCATAAAATATTTCACTCATTCTTAATTTGTTGTATCTTTGATTGGTCAAGATCTAGTTCAAAGCCCAAAAATTCTATCTCCCTTAGAATCTCCGTTAAGTGGGATTTATAGTGTATGATACTACTTGTTAAGGCCATCAATTCCTTTTTTGTGTCAAAAGGATTTGATAAAACCTTATATTTATACTAGTCATGTGATCAAAATTCATCAGTTATATTATCAACCTTAAGGATACATAAAGGTCATTTAAATCCAATTGGATATAATAATACAAAAGGATTTAATTTTTTCTATAGCCATAATAAATTTATTTAAAAGAAATGGAATTTTATTCATAACAGTTTTGGTTGTTACATAAGGATAGTTCCATCGGTGTGTGAATGTAAGTGACCAACATAAAGTTAATACCAATGTTGAATTACGGTGGGTCTTTTATGAGGGTATATCTCCCTGAGGGTAATCCTTGATCTACATAAGGGTTATCCAATTTCTAGAACATTCATAAATGTCATCTCTATATAATGTAAAGGTAACCCGTTCATGTTACGGTCTTCATATAAGGGTATATACTATTAGGTGTAGCATCCTTCACTCACATAACAATAATTTATCAGAAATGTAAATTTATTTGAATGAACCTTTACACAGAGATCCATTATCTCTATTAGGTATTAAATTTTATACATAAATCTTAGAATGATTCCCAAAATTGATCTACTCTATATTGAATGGAAATAAAAAGAAATACAAAATATAATTAGGAACATATGATCTATTAAAATTATGATGAATAAAATCTCGACTTGACTAAAAATTAGGTAATTCCAATGTGTTGTGCATGATGGAAGATTTGGAATCAGTTAACATAGCTACATAGATGCAGATCATTAGAAGTGATCATAACAACACAAAAAAAGCATTAGTAAAACAGAATTTATTTCCTAAAATGGAATCATATTACAATTCTTACAACAATACCTATTTTTAGGGATAAAATCAAAAATAAAAATAAAATCAAAGAAATAGAGAAAATAAAATTATAAGTTTTCATTGCAGTAGTTTTCAACCAATCCTCCTGATCCACACAAATCAAGGCGTCTTCATTGAATTCTCGAAGCCTCTATAAGAGAAGTGAATGGTATGTGTTGGACAATGAAACAAGTTTAAATTTACAAAATCTACCATTAAGCTTTTTTTCCTCATAATCCATTAATTTGTATCATATATAGGTGGCTAAACAATAACTATCATAACATAACCATAGTCGTTAGCTGTAGTGAATTAAAAAAACATGTACAAGAAGATAACCAGTTCACTCAAGGTGATCGGAAGAACAAAATAATAAAACCATGAAAATAACTAGATTGTATTACTTTATTATAAAATTATTTATCCATGTACTCATGTTCTAGGATTAGATTCTTGTTCACAAAATCCCTTGCTTTAGGTTATTCAAAATGTCCCCCCATGGTGTGGGAATTCACTAGGACCCAGACACACTGTAATGAGGCGCCACTTTTCTTTTCTAGGGAACCGACTTGGGGATTTGATGCATTAAGAATCGTGAACTACTGTATAGTAATATAGATAGAACATCAACGTGGGTATCAAATTTTAAGAAGGCATATTCACTGAATAGAGACACAAGTTCTTCGGCAGCATCATGTGAAGATTATCTATTCCAATTTGGATGAGAGATAAGGAGGAGGAACTATGTCTATATTTGTCATTGGTATCTAGAGAGAAGTAGAATAAATCATCGTAGAAATTGAATTTAATCGCCAGGAAAGTCATTTTCTTGAATAGTCTATATTTCATTTTTTAGAGTTGTAAAAAATAATCAGATTAAAACTTTTTTTTGGAACCATGGGTTGCAATAGTTTCTTTTGTAATCACAGAATACCAATATTTATTAACAAGTGAATAAACCTATTTTGTTAGCAGCAAATATGAATGTATATTTTTTTATGCAAGGTAATGAAGGGGGAAGGAATAAAATAAAATGGTCAAATTTTTGGACTTGGTTATGGATTAGAGAGGGGATATGACACCCTTTAATTGAATATATGTGGGGGAAATAAAAAGTTGGAACAACCTTTTGAAAAATTTAAAAGGAAAATAAACGCACTTTTTAAAAATTAAACTCAACTATGGAGGAAATATGATTCTCAAATAGATTTTGAATGGTAAGGAATACTATTTAACTTCTTCTCTACTGGTTCAACTTATTATTCTATCTCTAATATTTTATGCTAGTAGATGGTCCAACTAATCTCTTTCACAAGAATCAAAATCACCTTTAAACCCTCTCATACCACTAAAGGTAGGTTTTCATAGTGTAAGAATAAGTAGATCTCATTATACCTTTGAAAAATATCTCCCTTAACCCTTTGGTACCATTGATGGAGAATTTTATAGTTGTTAACATAACTACATAAATGTAGATAACTTAAGGTGATCACAACAATAGTAATAGAGTAGTAGAAGATTGTTTTTTTCTTGAACTAGAATTATATTACTACTCTTACAAGAATCCCTACTTATAGGTGTATAATCACACAAAAAAAATCAAATCAAGGAATCATAGAAAATAATGTATACAGTTTGGTTGTAGTAGGTGTGTCACAATAATCTTTATCCACACACATTAAGTAATCTTCATTGAATTATCCAAGAATCCATCACAGTAATGTATGGTAGGTATCATCCAAGGAAAAAAGTTTATTTTTATAACAGTTTAAGGGAATAAAATATTAACATAAATTAACATTAATTAAATAGGAGAGTTTTTTTTGATACATGGGGATCTTTTGGGGAAAATGACTATATATTATTCTAAAATCACTAAATCCTCTCACAATTATTTTTTCCATCCCAAGATCATGTACAACCAAGGAGTCATTTTCCAAGTTCATAGAGATTTTTCAATTTACTCGAGCCCTTCACACATCTAACTAGATTTTGTTGGTTCCTCTCTCTATCCATGTTTAGGTAGAATGTCTTGAAAGAACTCACAATTTAGGGGATCCAAGACACCATCATTTTATTTTGTAAACATTGATTTTATTATGAATATATTTTCATTTGGTAATTTGTATGAACTAAAAAAGGGAAATAGAAAAATTAAAATGATTAATGATAAAAAGGGGATATAGTGCACCTATATTTCTCATAAGTTGTAATGTTATTTTATATATTGAAACTATTTTGTTTTTCTCATATATTAATTGGAGTGAATAACTAAAAGAGGATATATGGATATACGTGATATGGAATAAATTATTATAAAAAAGTGTAATTTTTACTCTAATATACTTGGTATTCAAACATTTTTAACTTAATGAACTATTATGGGGTGTTTTTATTGTTTCTGATGGCCCATAAATGTTTTGGAATTGTTTCAATGATTTATTATTATGTTTGAGTTCCAAAATCAACTTGGATAATTAATCCATATCTTAAGTATGTAATTATTATTTTTTGTTTCAATAATATGATTGTAAAATATGATTGATGTTCTATAGACACACACACAAACACTCACACAAATACCTAATAATATTTTTTTTTATTTCATGCCCATAAATGTGTTAAATTGAAAGTTTATGGTGAGTTATTATGGTTATTGTAATTTTTTCAGTTATGAAAGGGATATGCTGGTCTGAGGTGCATAGTTTTCATGGTGTGTAGAGATGGAATGTGGGATGACTAATAAAATATATGGGTTAGTTTCAGGGTGATGATTATGTTTTGGGTTTTTTTTAGAAAAGGATATATGGAATGTAACTTTATTAATTATTCTTAGTTGTATTGGTTGAATTGGAATCGAGAAATCTAAATACAAGAAAGTAGTTTGAATAAAATAATAGTGGGATATTACTAAAATCTAGTAATGTGTCATGAATCAGAATTAAATCAATGTAGGATATAATTTAAATATATTTACATGGAATTTGTGGATTGTAGATGGAATAAATGTGGGTGATAATTTAGAATGTTTTCTAAACAAACAAGTTAAATAATTGACTTAACAAACATAATACTGGTTGGTAAATGGTAAATATATAATTATCCCAATGAAATAATAAAAGTGGAATTATGGTTGATTTTTATGGCTATATTTTTTTGGATATATGTCCAATTTAGACCCTAAATGTTTCATGAATTTTAAATCTATATCATTGATCTAATGATGGAAGAAATTAATATTTATAGGGCCATTTTGGTACACTCCTGGGATGGGATTCATATGAAACTATCTATATTTTTATTTTATTGTGATTTTTATATGCACTCTACCCGAGTCGATCAACATTATTGATTCTTAAATGGACATAAATTAAAAAAAATTATGTATGTTGGTGACGGTGGATGGCTCGACATCCCCTCTTCCAAGATCTCCCTTCAGTACTAGTACATTACAATGTTGGTAGTGATATTAGTTAGTGGTGGTGATTCATGGTAGGAGGTCACAATGTTGTTGTATTTCATTTTCATGATACCTCTTTTCTATAGACCTATGAATTGATTGATATAAACGTGATAATGTTTTGATAAGTGGTTGGGATGATTGACATAAGCTAAGAGATGTGATTCCCTATTGAGAGGATATGATGTTTGGAATGCGTAGAGATACAGGGATTACCTATTATGATAAGGCTAATGATATAGAAGAGATTTGAGCATAAGAAATTTAACATTGAGTTGTGAGAGTGGAAAATCAAGGGGTATGTCGGTGAAGGGTTCCTTTTATTATATTATTCTCATGTTATTTTATTATACATGGACTTGATATGTAGTGAGAGTGACTTCAGAATGTTGAGGATCAATTATTGACTTGTTAGTGACATGTTGGTGCTCTCTCTCTATCACATACACACACAAACACACACACATAAATAAGATATTATTAGTAGAAATTTAATAGACTATTTGGATCATACCATCTGGGAGTAGAGAGTTGTGGTTGGAGTTTCTACTTTTGAGTCTTTTGGGATTTTATTTTCTGGAGACTTGCCATGAATTTCACACCATGCATTGTGATATTTTTATTATACGATATCTTGAATTTTTTATATGATGTGGTGTCAATTATAGATTTTAATCTTATCAGTTGATTTTAAATTCATATACTTATTGTAATGCCTTTTATTGTGTGTTATATACCTTTGGTGCTAGTTGCTAACCTGGGGCCCATTCCTAGATGGATTTAGTGGTCCCTCTACTTTATTACTAGTCCACGAGGGGTACCACAGGGTAGGGGAAATGATAGACAATACTTTATCTAACCTCTAACATAAATGATGTATAACATTGGTAATTAGATTTATTTTCATGTAAATACTAGACAATTATTTTCAAATGATTCATAGAACCCATTAAGTGAATACCCATGTCTCCATATCCTTTGAACATCATTGATAAATCCTTGTCCCATAAAAATATCTATTTGAATCAATCCAAAAAAATATACTGTTGAGATGGACAATCAAATGATGGATTTATAGATTGATAAGCATCAACTAATGACCTACCAACTATAAATTTACTCTCAGAGGTCCCATTATATTATGTACTAAAAAACCTATTACTGACGGTATGCTAAATCCCCATGTAATTATTTTATGTCATTTCAGAGATTCAATAACAAAAATAGTGAACTTCCAAATATCATTCTTTATACCTCCATCCAATGATGTTCCTAGAGCTATGTAATAGAATCTGACATCATTAATTCCAAGTCATCTCCTTTGAAATCATCTATTCCTTTTTAAATTTGGTAATCAGTACCTCTAGTTCAATCCCCCTTAATAACTAATGAACACTAGTCTCTATTTCAGTGTATCCATTTTTAGGAATCCACGACACTTGAGTTTGAATTCAATTAAATAGAGGATGGTCTGACTATGGAAAACTAGAAAATAATAAGAGTGGATTTCATCCTAGAAAACATGATTAATAAAATGTACAAACCCATTTATAATCAAAATACCTCTATAGAGCTCTAATGAAATTCAAACATCAAAACACACATGTGTAATAGAAGGTATTGAAAGATCCATAATAGAAGAATCAATATTGATAAGGTATAAATGATCCTTGTCAATAAATCAGTAAAGGTGAAGTTCGTAAAATCCAAGAAATTTTATCTTATACAAGAGAAATATATTCCAAAAAACATGTATATTTGGAAACAATTTCTCATTCTTTAGTCTGAATTCAGAGGAGATTGTGTAGAAGGGTAATGCATTCTTTATAGAGCACAATCATTAGAAAAAAATGTGAAGAAGGCGTTATCCGAGAAACCATCTTATTCAAAAAATTTCTAAAGACGGAATTGTATAAGCCAACACCTTCTTTAATATACTGATAAACAAGGCGTTGTCTGTGAGAATTCCATATAAGATCATTTTTTTAATTTTAATTTAATTTTTGTTTTATATATATATAAATAAACTTAATTTGTTATTAATAATAATTATTAATATTTAATAATGTAATCAATAATAATTACATTTTTACGAGTTAAGTTATTAAAAATACAATTATTACTAATTATTATTAAATTATAATCTATTGTGGCATGTAAATTAATTTATGTTTAACATTTTTACATCTACTAATAATATTAATGATGATGATGATAATGTAAATAATAGTATTATTATTTATAATAATTCACATTATTAATTATATTATTATTAATTATTATTAAATTAAGAAATAATTGGATTATATATAACATTTATAATAATTAGTTATTTAGTTATTATTAAAATATTATTTATTGTTAAATAATGATTATTAGAAATTAGTATCAATTATATAAAATAAAATCATAATTAAAACATTGTTATAATTTATTATATTTTCTATATTACTAATTTAATTAATATTTACTTTTTAATTATATTATTAACTAAATTATTGGCTACAATAATAACAAAAATATTTACATAATTATTCCTAATTATTATTTTATATATTTAACAATATAATTTTTATTTATTACTAATGTAATTCATAACATTTAATAATACTTCATAATAATGTAATTAATAACATTTTTTGTCTAAATTATTTTTTGTATGTTAAATGTTTTTATAAAATTTTATAATTTTTTTGATACCTCATAGATCCTAAATATGACCTTGTGATTGAATATTTATATGAAATTGGATGGGGTCTAATTAAATTTTGATGCATTTAAGGACTCTCGTACTGGGATAATACAACACAAGGGATCAGTGTCCCATTTTTATGTGAATTCAGATTCTTTTTATGAGAGGATTACAGTGAGGAAAATATCCCTAATTTCCTGACTCATATAATCTAAGGGTGAAAAACCATTGAATTTTGATGAAATAATCCATTAAATTTCATTCTTAGGGGGATTTTCAGAGTGGAGGTGTGCATCCCTTCGTAGAGGATTTTTTCACTGCCTATTTTATTCAGATGAGGATATGAATTGAGTTTTGAGCATCATATATCTAATCTTAAATCTTATATGGATGTATTTTCATGAGTGGTCGATGGAAATAAATGTTTCACACGCCAGGAAGGCATTTTATTAGGTTTTGGATCTGTATTTATGGGCTCAACAGGGTCCTTTGGAACCTCATTATTCTTCATGATATTGCTAGAGTAATTTCAACTTCTATTCGACATGATAAGGAAACAGATATTGGGAATTTTAGTCACTCCTCTAGGTTTTTGGTGTAGATTTATATTAACCCCACTATGGTTGAAAAGGTATTACATTATACTCCTAAAAATAATATTTTCATTGATATAGAGTATGGCCTGAAACCACTTTTTTGTGACTCGTGTATGGTTGTTGGTCAATTGTCGGTTTATTGTCAGAGAAAAGATTCTTTTGAAAAATTTTGGATGAAGGAGATGCTTTCTAACCACTACTGAAAGAATGATTCTATGAAAGGAGCTTCTTTGATAAAGCCCCTGGTCATGCAGAATTTAAGATTGGGAGACAAGTGTCCATTGGTGCTGTGAATGTTTCTTTGAAAGGAAGCTGTAAGAGGCTTGGAATGGGGATAATGGGTGAGTAACTTCTAGTCGGTATAGGTAGTGTTCCTTATAAATAGGTAGATCTATTATATGAGCAATAAGTGATGGTACATAATTCTGAAATAAACTCAGTAGTAACTCACCAATCCCTCTCTTTTTTGGATGCTTTGTTCTTTAATGTAGAGAATATTGTAGAAGAACACTCGTTTGATCATGATGAGGTTGGAATGGTGGGAGATGGTGTCTGAGAGAGTCTTGAGGTTCTTTAGGGTGATTCATCACTTTGAATAGGTTTATATATATATTTAAATCCTAATCAAATTCTTGGAGGTGATGAATCTGATTGTGAGGTTTATGCCCAAGCTGAAGTAGATGCTCAGCTCACACAGGAGATGAACTTTATCATACCAGAAGGTCGAAATAATAAATTTAATGGAATGAAAATTTATTGTTTCATAGAATGTAAATGGATTAGTTGAGGAGGATTTAAATCCATTTTATGTGTATGGATCTCAAAAAAAACATGGATTCCACTTTATCACCAGAAACAAGTTACTGGAAGCTAGCTAATTATGGGTGAGGAAAATCTCTACCTGGGAGGCCCTAACTGGTGATCTAGACTTTGGAATGTGTATCTACATGAGATAAAGATTTAATAGAGTTAAAAATATTATACTCCGAGTCTTGATCAATATCATAACTTCCACACCACTCCAAAATGGTTCATAGGAAATATCTCAGATGGTGCCATGAATGATGGATAAGTTCTAATTGGTTGTTGGGTAGTTGTATATTGATCTCTCTGAGAAGTTAAATGTTGCAAAAGGCGTTGGAATTAAGGATATTCATCAACAAATCATGATGGATTGAGTGCATCCGGAGGTAGAATGGGATGATAGTGAGGATCATGCTTTTATTTTAGATAGGTTTTCCATGTATTGTACAACCCTATAATATCCCTACACAAATGCCACACTCTGGTGCCACGAGTCAGTCTATCACATGACCTCAAGCGCACCTCCCCATATTCTAGATGTTGTCGACTAGTAGTGATGATCAAATATAGACCATGGGGAGACAATACCCTCTTTATTGGAGTAATAAGATAGCAGAAATAAATAAGTAACAACCAAATGGTATAACCATAACCATAATAATACCAGAATAACATGATGACCAAAATAGGAAATAAAATATCCAAAACTATACTATAGATATTTCATGCTAAATGGAGTGTGAATTTTATATATGAAAAAACAAAAAATAATTAGACACTGAAAACTTCCAAGTGGGTCTCAAGTGACATCTGATCTATCAACCATGCTACATAAAAAATTATACATCTATAATAGAACTCTTTTACTTATCCTATCTAGAAAAAATGAAGACCATTCGGGTACCAATCAGACAACTTTGGTAGGGTGTCAGTTCAAATCAGTATGCAGACGCCAATTGCATCTAAAACAATATATAGTCAATAAAAACGTATTATGTTGTATATATAACAAAATACAATCAATAAAGTAAATAGTTTACATGTATTAAACCATTATTTATTTAATCTCATAAACCCATGGATTCCCAAGGACACCCGAACTACAATACCAACTTCCACCCATGCCGAAGTCTAAAGAGTATCCCAATACCATTTATATAAATTATTTTTTCATTTCAATTCATATTAGGACCAATTGGAACAATAGTATAATTCCAAAATTTTGGGCCTAGATCTCTATGTCTAGACCCCATGGGTATTTGAAGTAGCAGTATTTGACCAACAACTCATTTATCAAATAATCATACAATTGGGATTTTTATGTGACAGTCTATGTCCCACACTCATTTATCACTATGGAATTTTGAAGTAACATTCGATGTCCCACACAAATATATTAATTTATCAGCATGGGAATTTGAAGCAAGATTCCATGTACCAAACACATTTATTAATTAATCCCAGAAATCACATGGTGTGTGGTTTCCCCAAACTATGAACCCAAACCATGTACCTCACCCAAGTGTGTTTCCTAGTTACTACTAGTATGGCACAGGGTTTGGAAAAACATTCACCAAACGTGTTAATTCCATCTATTTGGGATCACAAAATTTTCTAGGATGGTTGCACGGTTTGGGAAAACGACGCACCAATTGTTCTCTAGTCCAAAACACATAAATTCTATCTCCGTTAGAAGCCCCATTAAATGGGATTTATAGGGTAAAATCCTACTTGTTGAGGTCATCAGTTCCTTTTTCTATGTTAAAAAGATTTATTAAAACCCTATATTTATACTATTCATGTGATCACAATTCAACAGTTATATTATCAATAGTAAGGATACTTAACAGTCATTTAAATCCAATTGGATATAATAATACAAAAGGAGTTCATATTTTTTCTATATCTATAAGACATTTAATTAAAAGAAATTGAATTTTATTTATAATAGTTTGGGTCATTACATGAGGCTAGTTCAATCAACGTGTGAATGTAAGAAACCTACATAAAGTTAATAACAATAGTGAATTAGGGTGGGTCTTTCATGAGGGTAGATCTCCATGAGGGTAATCCCATATCTACATAAGGGTTATCCCTTTTCTAGAGTTTACATAAAAGTCATCTCCATATAATGTAAAGGTAACCCACTCAGGTTAGGGACTTTATAAAAGGGTATATACCATTAGGTGTAACATTTTTTTCTCACCTAATAGTCATTTGTGAGCAATGTAAATTTATTTTAATCAACCTTCACACAATGACCCATTCTCTCATATAGGTAACAACATTTATATAGAAATCTTAGAATTATTCCCAAAATAGATCTACTCTATATTTAATGGATATTAAAGTAAATACAAACTATAATCAAGAACATATTATCATTTAAAATTATGATGAATAAAATCAAAAAATGACTAAAAAATAGGTAATTCAATTGTGTTGTGCATGATGGAAGATTTTCTAGCAGCTTACATAGCTGCATAAATGCAGATCATTGGAGGTGATCATAACCACACAAACAAAGAATTAACAGAATGGTATTTATTTATTGAAATGGAATCATATTACAATATATACAATAATATCTATTTATAGGGATACAATCACAAAGAAAAATCAAATGAAGGAAATATACAAAATAAAATTATATGTTTTGGTTATAGTAGTTTTCATCCAATCCTCCCAATCCACACACAAAAAGGAGTCTTCATTTAATTCTCCAAGCCTCTGCTAGAGATGTGGAATTTAGGTGTTGTCCAAGGAAACAAGTTTAAATTTCCAACATCCACCATTAATCTTTTTTTCCTCCTGACCCGTTAATCTGTATCATATCTAAGTAACTGACCAAAAACTATAATAACTTCACCATAGTTATTAGATGTATTGAATTGAAAACCATATGTGGAAGAAGATAAGGAGTTAACTTGAAGGGATCACAATAACAAAATATCAAAACCATGAAAAAATGGATTTTATTGCTTTATTATAGAATTATTCATCTTTGTACTCATATTTTAGGATTAGATTACTATTCAAGGAATCCCTTGATTTAGGTTCTTCAATATATCCCCCCTTTGTGTGGGAATTCACCAGGACCTGGGCACACTGGAATAAGGTGACACTTTTCTTTTCTATGGGATCCAACATGGGGATTTGATGAACTATGTATCATGAACTACTATATGGTTCTATAGATAGAACATCAATGGGGGTCTCAACTTCTAGGAAGTAATCTTCACTGAATATAAACACCTATTCCTTTTCTTCATCAGGTTAAGATGATTGGTTTTGCTTGGGAAGAAGAGATAAGGAGGAAGAACAGTGGCTATCTTCATCATCAATATCTAGAAAAAAGTTGGAAAAATCATCAAAGAAATAGAATTTAATTGCAAGGAAATTCATTTCCTTTAATATTCAAGATTGAATTTTTTAGAGTTGAAAAAAATAGTCCGATTAAAACTTTTTTTTTTTGAAATTGTGGGTTTTAAGTGTTTTATTTGAATCACAGACTGCCAATATTTTTTAACAAGTGAAGAACAATCTTTTATTAGAAACATAAATGAATGTATATTTGTTTTTGTGAGGTAATGAATAGGGAAGGAATAAAATAAAATGGTCAAATTATGGGTCATGGTTATGGATGAGAGAGGGAGATAAAACCCTTAAAATGAGGATATGTGGGGGAATGAAAAAGTTGGAACCTCTTTTTCGAAAATGAAAACGTAAAATAAACTCACTTTTGAAAAATTATACTAAATGTGGATGAAATATGATTCTCAAATGGATTTTGAATTTTTATGAAAACTATTTATCTTCTTCTCCCCTAGTTAAACATATTATTCTGTCTACACTACTGCATGTTAGTATTTGGTTCAACTAATCTCTTTTACAAGAATCAAAATAACATTTAATACCCTATCATACCACTAAAGGTAGGTTTTCGCGGTGTAAGAAGAAGCAGATCATACTAAACCTTTGAAAAAGCTCTCCCTCAACCCTTTAGTACCATTAACGTAGAATTTTACAGTCGCTAACATAAATACATAGATATAGATCTCTAGAGGTGATCACAACAACACTAACAAAGTAGTACCACATTGTTTTTTTCTTGAACTACAATTTTATTACTAATCTTACAAAAAATATTATTGTTATACAATCACACAAGAAAAATCCAATGATGGAATCACAGAAAATAAATATCTAAAATTTGGTTGCAGTAGGTATTTCCCAATCATCCTTATCCACACATGTTAAGTAGTCTTCAATAAATTTTCCAGGACTCCATCATAGTAATGGATGGTTTGTATCATCCAAGGAAAGAAGATTATTTTTATAATAGTTTAAGGGAATTAAATATTAACAGAAATAAACATTAATTAAATAAGATATTTTTTTCTGAATTTTGGTGATCTTTTGGGGAAAATGACTATAATTTTTTCTAAAATCACTAAATCTTTTCCCAATTTTTTATGTCCCTATATCTTTGAAAATAATGTATTTATTTTCCTAGTTCATAGAGCCATTTCAAATTACTCGACCCCTTCACACATCTAACAAGATTGTGTTGGTTCCCCTTTTCCTCTCCCTATTTGTGTAGAAAGTCATGAAGAAGATCACAATATAGGGGATAAAAGAAACCCTATATTTATTATGTAAACTTTGAGTTTATTATGCATATATTTCCATTTGGTAATTGGTATGAATTAAAAAAGGGAAATAAAATAATAAAAATTATTAATGATAAAAAGGAGATCCAGTGAACCTATATTTCTCACATGTTTTTATGTTATTTTATATATTGAAATTATTTTATTTTTTTTATAAATTAATTTCAGTGAATATATAAAAGAGGAAATATGGATATAATTGATATAGAACAAATTATCATAGTAAAGTGTAATTTTTACTCTTATATTCATGGTATTCAATCCTTTTGAACTTAATGAACTATTGTGGTGTGTTTTTCTTATTTTTGAGCGTGCATAATTGTTATAGAATTGTTTTTATGAATTATTATTATGTTTGACTTCCACAATCACCTAGGATAATTAATCCATATGTAGAGTTTGTAATTAAATTTTTAGTTTCAATAATATGAATTCAAAATACGATTGATATTGTACATACACACACACATAAATACCTAAGAATATGACTTTTTTATTATTTTTTGTCCATCAATGTGACAAATTGAGAGATTATGGCTAGTTATTGTAATTTTGTCAGTTTTGAAAGGGAGATGATGGTTTGAGGTGCATAGTTTTCATGGTGTGTGGAAATGGAATGAAGGATGACTAAAAAAATTTATGGGTTAGTTTAAAGGTGATGATTATGTTTTGGGGGATTTTTATGAGGAAAAGGCTATATAGAATGGATCTTTTATAATGATTATTAGTTTTATTGGCCTAAATGGAATTGAGGAATCTAAATTCTCGAAAGTAGTTCGAATAAAATAATAGTGGGATATTACTAAAATCTAGTAATGTGTCATGATTAATAATTAAATCTATGTAGGATATAATTGAAATATAAGTACATGGAATCAATGGATAGTAGATGGAATAAATGTGGGTGATAATTGAGAATTGGTTTTCAGTGAACAATTGAAATAAATGGCTTAACAAACTTAATATTGGTTGGTAAATGGTAAATCCAAAATTATCCCAATGGAAGAATAAAAGTGTAACTATGGTTGATTGTTATGGATATATTTATGTGGATAGATGGAAAATTTGATCCCCAAATGTTTCATCCATTTTTAATGTATAGAATTTGTCTAATGAATGAATAAATTAGTTTTTATAGGGCCCTTTTTTACACCCCTAGGATGGGATTCATGTGAAACTATCTATATTTATATTTTATTGTGATTTTTATATGCACTCTACCTGAGTTGATCAATTATAATGATTCCTAAAGAATTTCAATTCCAATTTTTATCTATTTTGGTGACGATGGATGGATCGACATCCCCTCTTCCAAGATCACCCTTCGGTAGTTGTACCTGAAAAAGTTGTAAGTGATATTTGTTAGGGGGGTGATGCATGGTAGGAGGTAACAATGTTGATGTATTTCATTTTCATGATACCCTTTTTCCATGGACCTTTGAAGTGATTGATATTAACTTGATAATTTTGTCATATGTGGATAGGGTGATTAAAATAGGATAAGAGATGAGATTCCCTACTGAGAGATTATGGTGATTGGAATGGGTAGGGATGTGGGGCTTACCAATTATGTTAAGGATAATGATATGAAAGATATGTGAGCACAAGGAATTTAACATTGAGTTGTGGGAGTGTAAAATCAAGGGGGAAGTTGGTGAAGGGTTCCTTTTATTATATTATTATGATGTTATTTTATTATACATGGACATAAAACGTAGTGAGTGAGACTTCAGAAAGTTGAGAATCGATAATTGACATGTTAGAAACATGTTGGTGCTCTCTCTATCTCTGTCACACACACACACAAACATATATACATATATATATATATATGAGTTTATTATGAGGAATTTAATAGATTATTTGGATTGTACCATCAGGGAGGAGAGAGTTGTTGTTGGAGTTTCTACTTAGGTGTCTTTTGGGACTTTTTTGGAGTCATGGCATGAATTTCACACCATGCATTGTGAAATTTTTATTATATGAGTTCTTGAATTTTTTATATTATGTGGTGTCAATTAGATATTTTCATCTTATTATTTGAATTTAAATTCATATATTTATTTTAATTCCTTTTATTTTGTGTTATATACCTTTGGCGCTAATTTCTAACCTGGGGCCCATTAATAGATGGCTTTAGTGGTCCCTCCACTTTATTACCTATCCAAGAGGGGTACCAGTGGGTGGGGGATAAGATACATAATTTTTATTGAACCTATTCCATAAAATATGTATAACCTTGGCAATTAGTTTTTCTTTCATGTAAATCCAAGAAAATTATTTTTCAATTGATTCATAGAAGCCCAATAAGAGCATACCTATGTCTCCACATCCTTTGAACATCCTTTAGAAATACTCGGCACATAATAATCTTTATTTGAATCAATCCAAAAAATATATAATATTTAGATAGACTATCAAATTATGGAGGCCTATATTCATAATCATTAATGAATGACCTACCAACTTAAAATTTACTATGGGAGGTCCCATGACATTCTTTACTGAAAAACCATTTACTAACGATATGCTGAATCCCCATGTAATTCTTTTATGTCATTTCCTAGATTCTACAACACCAACATTGAACTTCCACAGATCATGCTCAATATCTCCATCCAATGAAGTTCCTAGAGCTAGGTAGGAGAATCTGACATCATTAAATCCAAGTCATCTCCTTCCAAATATTGTATTCATTTTTTAATTTAGTAATTAGTACCTCTAGTTCAACCCCCCTTAATAACTACTGATCATTAGTCTCTGTTTTGGTGTATCCATTTTTAGGAATCGACGACACATGTGTTATAATTCTATTAAAGAGAGGATGGCCTTACTACGGAAAACTAGAAAATAAAATAAGAGTGGATTTCATCATAGAAAACATAATGAATAAAATATTTAAACCCATTCATAATCAAAATACCTCCATGGAGCTCTGATGTAATTCAAACCTCAAAACACATATGTGTAATAAAAGGTCTTGAAAGATCCATAATAGCAACATTGATCTTGATTAGGTACTAATGATCCTTATAATTTAATAGGTGAAAGTGAAGATTGATAAAGTTAGGAAAATTTTCTAATACATGGGGAATTAATTCCAAATAATATGTATATTGGTAAATAATTTCACATTCTTCAGTCCAAATTTAGAGGATATTGTGTAGTAGGGTAATGTATTTTCAAAAGATCAAAATCATTAGAATAAAACGTGAATAAGGAATTATCTAAGAAATCATATTATTCAAAAAATTTCTAACAACGGATTTTTACAAGACAATACCTTCTTTAATATACTGATTAAGAAGGTTCTGTCTGTGACAATGTCATCTAAGATCATTTGTTTAATTTTAATTGTTTTTTTGTTTTTATATATATATAAAATTAAAAATAAACTTAATTTGATATTAAAAAATATTTATTAATAACTAATAATGTAATAAATAATAATTACATTTTTTCTAGTCATGTTATTAAAAATATAATTATTACTAATTATTATTAATTATAATCATTTCTGGCATATAAATTAATTCATGAATAATGTTTTTACATATAATAATAAAATTAATAATGATTATGATTATGTAAATAATAGTATTATAATTTATAATAATTTACATTATTAATTATATTATTAATAATTATTATTAAATAAATAAATAATTGGATTATATATAACATTTATAATAATTAGTTATTTAGTTATTATTAAAATATTAGCTATTTTATTAATTATGATTGTTATAAATGATTATCAATTTTATAAAATAAAATCTTAATTAAAACATTGTTATAATTTATTATATTTTCTATATTAATAATTTAATTAATATTTATTTTTAATTATATTATTAACTAAATTATTAGTTACCTTAATATTAATAATATTTAAATCATTATTCCTAATGATTATTTTAAAAATTTAAGAATATAATTTTTATTTATTAATCATGCAATTCATAACATTTCATAAAACCTCATAATAACAAATTTAATTACATTTTTTGTGTAAATTAATTTTTTATGTTAATGGTTTTTATAAAATTTATAATATTTGTTGATACCTCATAGAACCTAAATAGGGCATTGGGATTGAATATGGATCTGAAATTTGATAGGGTGCAATTGAATTTTGAACTATCTGAGGACTCTCATACTAGGATAATACAACATAAGAGATTGGTGTCCCATTTTGAGGCGAATCCGTAAGCTTTCTATGAGAGGATTACAATGGGGAAAATTTCCCTAATTTCATGACTAATATTACCTAAGTGTGAAAACCCATTGAATTTGGTTGAAATAATCCATCAAATTTTATTCTTACAAAGACTTTCTGAGTGGAGGTGTGTATCCCTTAGTGAAGGATTTTTTCACTACCCATTTTCTTCAGATGAGGATATGAATAGAGTTTGGAGCATCATATATCTAATCTTAAAGACTATATGGATTTATTTTCAGGATTGGTCAATGGAAATAAATGTCTCACATTCCAGGAATTCATTTTTATAGGTTTATATATGTCTTCATGGACTCAACAGAGTCCTTTGGTACTTGATGATTCTTCCGAATATTTCTAGATAAATTGTGACTTCTGTTCGACATGATTAAGAAACAGAGATTTGGAATTTTTGTCACTCCTCTAGGTTTTTGGTGTAGATTTATATTAATTCCGTCGTGGTTGAGAATTTTTTACATTATACTCTTATAAATAATATTTTCATTGATGAGAAGTATGGAAAGAAACCTCTTTTTTGTCACTCGTGTATGGTTGTTGGTCAATTGTCAACATAATGTTAGAGGACAAATTAGTTTTAGAAATGTTTGGTGTAGTATAACCATGCTAACCATTGATGAAATAATTTTGATATGAAGGAAGATTCTTTGAAAAATCCCCTGTTCATGCTGAAATTATGATTAAGAGACCGATGTCCAGTGGTGTTGGGCATGTTTCTTTAAAAGGAACTCTAGTAGGCTTGGAATGGGGCTAATGGATTAGTAGCATCTGGTTGGTATAAGTAGTTTTCTTTATAAATGGGTATATCTAGAAGATGGGAAATAAGTGATGGTACATAATACTGATATAGACTCAGTAGGAACTCACCAATCACTCTCGTTTTGGGATTATTTGATCTCCAATGTGGAGAATATTGTAGAAGGACACTCCTTTGATCACAATGAGGTTGAAATGGTGGGATATGGTGTCCAAGAGAGGGTTAATGTTCTGTAGGGGGACTCGACACATTGAATAGGTATATAGATATTTAACTCATGATCAAATTCTTATAGGTGATGAATTTGATTTTGAGGTTCATATCCAAGATGAAGTATATGCTCGGCTCACATAGGAGAGGAATTTTCTTATAACGGATGGTATAAAAAATATATTAATGGGAATAAATATTTTTTGTTTCAAATAATTTAAATGTTTGAGTTGGGGAGGATTTCAATACATTTTACATTGATGGATCTATTAAAACTTGCATGCCACTAAATCAATAGAAAAAAAGTTACTGGATGCTATCTTGTTATGGGTGAGTAAAATCGCCAACTGGGTATAAGGCCCCAGCCTTAAACATTACTTAATCTTGAGTTATTACAAGGTTACACCTTGAGGATCTTTTCAGGTTTAGAGTTTTAGAGAATTAGATCATAAAACATGCATTACATTCCACATTTAAACAAAGTGGTTACATAAAAGATAGTATTCATTTTTCTCATCAATGGAAACATATTTAAAATAAAACATGGATTCTTTCTTGACACTTCCTTGACACTATCATCATATCATGAACCTTTCCCTTGACCTGTGAAAAACATTTCAAAAACTTGGGATGAGTATAAAAAGCTCAGTAAGGGATATAAAAATATGGAAAGGAAACATGCGTACATATATACATAAGAATGAAATCATAATTTACCCATAAAACATAAGCACTTTAACATACCTCATAAAATCATGAATAAAACATAGAAATCCTAAGACATGAAGGTAACTTGAGGCATTCATAACATTCTTACATAGGGAGTAACCCACTTGGTTACGTTTGGAATACCCATCACAGTATATTCCCTAAATCTCTTAGGAGAAACCTTAACGTTTCACTCCTTCACGTTACCCAATGCATTGGAGAGCTATATCGGGCTCACCTGCACTTAGTTTATCACAGAACCACCCGTCTTCATAATAATTCCCAAGAACCTCAACATAATCGTAACACATAAAACATGCATATAGGAAACATAACATTTCCACCTTTCAATCACAAGATATCAATACAACACATTGATATAAAAACAATATGAAAACCATTTTCAATACCAATACAAAAGAAAAGTAAAACATGGTATTTATTTTTCTTTTTAAAAAAAGTATGTCTTGTAGAGGAAGTTGAAACTCAAATAATGGTCACGGCGGCGGAGAAGTCACTGTCACCGCATACATATGACAAAAACATTCCCTTTTGTCATTTTGTAAAACACTTCGTATAAAGAAATATTCCTTTTGGATAAACATAAAAGTCAAAGGGGTTTATACACCATATAACAGAAGGTTGTGTATAAAATAAAATATGTCTCAATGAAAGGAGATTGAGATGAAGTCCCATACCTCGGGTCAGACTTGACTCAGTCATTCTTTAATCTCCTGAATAATAAATTTGAGTTAATTTCTACTTGTTTAAGAACCTTTTTCAAGTTCATTATTCCTTTTATATCACTTATTGCCATGTCATGAACACTATGTAATTATTTAAGTTAATAACGGTCGTTTTAACGATCATTGGTACTTGAGTAAAAAATAAACCCTTTATAATTACATGTTGTTCATGTATTCATTATATCCAGAATTTTATTCATGATGTAGATATCATATATATCATATATATCCAGTAAATTCATTCATTTATAATATTACATAACATTTAGAGGTAAGAAATGAAATGCACCGTTCATGGAGACGGTAAGCCGTACGTACGCATGAACGCTGCTTTAATTTCTATTTCATATTTTATGAAATGGAATCATAATGATATAAAGGTATATTATAATTCTAGTGTAATATAATATATAATATAATAACTCCATCCTTTATATGTCCCACATATGGTATTAACGAATCAAATCAATTTGAGGGGGCGGTAGTCCACACTTCCTTAAATGAAGATATCGCGTTTACCCATAATGGAAACCATAAAGGTATTCCCAAAATAAAAAATACAGAAGCTTAAGGAAAAAATAAACATATTATATATCATATATAAATATAGTGTCATCTTAATGGCCACATTTGAAGGTGTTAAAAGAATGTTGAACAGTCATCGTTTCGGGAGGCATAAATTCACCATCCACAGAAACAGTATGTTCTTTAACCATTAGATGTATGTGTTTGTAAGTGTAGCTCCAATACTTCTTATAAAAACATCCTAGTATATTGACGATACTGGAGTTGTCACAAAATAAATTAATAAAAAGCGTTTAGGGGGTTGGAGAAGTAAAATAAAACAAAAGGACTCAAGTGAAGACATTACCTTAAAATCGGGTAACTCCCTTTGGTTTGAGCTCAAAGGCTTCCTTGGGAAGACATCTTCCCAAAGTGAGGCTTCAAGGAGTAAGAGAGGGATGTGGATAGACAAAATGGGAAGGGTTTGGATGATCCAAAGGCTTTGGAAGTGTGGGTAAGGAGGTAGAGGTGGGGGCCTTTTATAAGAGGAGAGGAGGGGCACTCTCGGAAAGTATAGAAATGTTACTTTATTTTAAAATGAGTTTCAGATTAAAAAGGTCCCACATTGATATAATTCTATGGTAAGGTGATAAGGCTTCTAAATATACCCATAAAATAGGTTTTGGACATGTGTAGGTCATAGATTTTACATTATCTTTTCATTTTATTTAAATCCTTTATTAATGAGGTAATCGCTGCATCATCATGATGTCATAAATAATTTAATTTATTTAAAGTATAAAAATTATAAAACAAATACTATGATGTATTAAATATTTTTATCTTTCCAATGACTATTTATAATCAAACATCTAACTTGTATAACCCCATGTAAAAAATGTTTTAGTAAAACATCTCATGTTTGTGTCATTTTTACTTTTACATTAAATAAAAAGTTATTTATGTCATTTCCCAACCAAAGTGGCTCCATGGGGTCCCCAAGTTGACCCATGGATTGTCTTGGTCGGCCATGACACATCCAATGAGGGTAGGACATGTGTCAAGCTCATCTCATATTATTAAAACATTATTTTACCTTAAACTACACTAATTACCTCTAATCGCGATTAAAAACATAAAATTTACTATTCACCAAAAAATTATTTCAATATCATTGAACCAAATTTTACTTCTTAATGACAACCATGTATGTAATATTTTTGAAATTCAAAACACAGAGGTGGTAAAATTTCATTTGAATGAAAAATCAGTTTTTTAAGTACCACTTAGTGGTTTCATATAAATCAAAAATTGAAGTTTTTCAGAAAAATACCAAAACATCACCCCAAGATATATTTGATATTCTGAATTCAAAAATGTTTTCTATTTTAAAAAATTCAAACCATATAAGTTGAATTAATTAATTTAATAATTAATTCCCGTTGTCAGAGCAAATAGCGTGTTTTTATGAAACAATAAGTATCAAAAGATTGACACTAGTTTAAGTTCAATTTCAAAGTGAAATTAATTCCAATGACCACTATTGGATTAAATGGTAAAAATATATTCTAATTTCACTTTAAAACCAATTCAAAAGATAATATAATCATACAAATAAATTAGATTAAAAATAATTTTTGATGTAAAATGCAGTATTTTTCACTATTCATTAAAAAAATGATCATTGTCAGAAAAATACCAAAAATTCACACAAAGAAAATTTTGATGTCCCAATCATAAAGAATACGTTCATTTTGACAAAAATAGCTTAAAAAATTTTCAAAAGATAGATTTAAAAATGGTTTTCCATCAAAAGGCAGTAAAACAATCTGTTAAAAATATTAGTGTATTCCCTGCTTAAGATTGGATTTATTTTCATTTTAAGCCTCTAAAACAATATCAAATTCATTAATAGACATAGATAAAAATATCTATTATTCATTAATTAATTGGGATGTTACATCCTTCCCCCCTTTAGAAAATTGTGTCCCCGCAATATATTTACTTATCGAATAAATGGGGGTACTTATCCCTCATTGCATTTTCAGATTCCCATGTTGCCTCTTCCATCATGTGGTTTTTCCATAAAACCTTTACCTGATTAATAACCTTATTCTGTAACACTTTTTCCCTATGGCCAAGAATCTGGACCGGTTGTTCCTCATAAGATAGGTTCTCTTCCAGCTGAACTACCTCTGGACTCAAAACATGAGATGGATCTGACATATACTTTCTCAACATCGAAACGTGAAAAACATTATGTACCTGAGATAAACTTGGAGGTAAATCCACCTGGTATGAAACTGATCCAACTCTATTCAGAATTTCATATGGTCTAATGAACCTTGGACTCAGCTTTCCTTTCTTACCAAATCGCATCACACTTTTCCATGGTGAGACTTTGAGAAAAATATGATCACCTACCTCAAAAGATAGATCCTTCCTCCTGTTGTCTGCATAACTCTTCTGCCTGCTCTGAGCTGTTCTCATGTGTTTTTGTGTCATCTGAACCTTTTCTGCCAACTCTTCTACCAATTCAGGTCCCATCAACTTCCTTTCACCCACTTCATCCCAGAAAGCTGGAGTTTGACACTGCTTCCCATATAATGCCTGAAATGGTGCCATCTGTATACTGGAATGAAAACTGTTATTATATGAAAACTCAACCAAAGAACGATGTTGGTCCCAAATTCCTTGATAATCCATCGAACAAGCTCGTAGAATATCCTCCAAGGTCTGAATTTTTTATTCTGACTGCCCATCTGATTGAGGATGAAATACTGTACTAAAATTTAATTCAGTACCCAACGACTTCTGAAGGCCCTTCCAAAAGTTAGAAGTAAACCTGAGATCACGATCAGATACAATAGAGAGAGGAACTCCATGTAACCCGACTATCTCTTTAATATACAAACAGGAAAGTTGATCTAGAGAGAAAGTATCTCGTATAGCAAGGAAATGAGCAGATTTAGTAAAGCGATCAACAATAACCCAGATTGCATTATTACCTCGAGGGGTCTTCGACAATCCCACAAATAAGTCCATGGATATATTCTCCCATTTCCACTATGGCACTGGTAAAGGAGGAAGCATCCCTTTCGGTAACTGCCGCTCTTCTTTAACCTGTTGACATGTCAAACACTTCACAGTAAAATAAGCAATATCTCTTTTCATTCCATCCCACCTGTAATACTCCCGCAAATCTTTTTACATCTTGGTACTACCAGGATGAACTGAAAACGGAGAACTATGAGATTCACATAACAACTCTCTCTTCAACTGTGAATCACAAGGCACACACAATCTCTTCCCAAATCTCAAAACACAATCATTATCAATGTTGAATTCAGGCAACTTACCTTTCTGAACCAGCTCTACCTTTTTCTGCAACTTACTATCTTACTTCTGTGCTTTCTTGATTCTGTCTGATAGAGAAGATTTCACTGATACCTGAAACAAAACAGAAGAACATCCTACACTAACAACATCTATTCCAAAGTTCATCAAATACTTAACCAAATTATCACGTTCCAAACGCAACATTGCTAATGAAGCATTACTTTTTCGACTCAAAGCATTAGCCACTTTATTTGCTTTTCCCGGATGGTAATGAATTGTACAATCATAATCCTTGATTAATTCCATCCATCTCCTATGTCTCATGTTTAACTCTTTCTGAGTGAATATATACTTTAAACTTTTGTGATCGGTATATATTTCACACTTTACTCCATACAAATGATGCCTGTAAATTTTTAAAGCGAAAACAACAACAGCTAATTCCAAATCATGTGTAGGGTAATTTACCTGATGAGTTTTCAACTGTCGTGAAGCATAAGCAATTACCTGATCATTCTGCATTAGGACACAACCAAGTCCTTTCAATTAAGCATCACTGTAGATAACAAACTCACCATTCCTGGAAGGAAGTGCCAAAACTGGAGCATTCATCAATCTTCTTTTCAACTCCTGAAAACAATCATCACATTCTTTTTTCCAGATAAACTTAACACCCTTCCGAGTTAGCTTAGTCATTGGAATAGATAATCGTGAAAAATTTCTAACAAATATTTGGTAATAGGCTACCAAACCAAGGAAGCTACGAATCTCAGTTACATTTGTGGGTCTTGGCCATTCTTCAACAACCTTTGTTTTTGCAGGATCAACGGTTATCCCATCTTTAGAAACAATGTGACCAAGGAAAGAAATTTTTTGCAACCAAAACTCACACTTTCTGAATTTCCCATACAATTTCTTTTCTTTTATGGTTTGCAAAATAACCCTTAAATTTCTTTCATTCTCCTCTTTACTTTTAGAAAACACCAAAATATCATCAATGAAAACCAACACAAACTTATCCAAGAACTCATGGAAAATTCTATTCCTTAAGTCCATGAATACAGTAGGTGCATTGGTTAGCCCAAAAGTCATTAATAAAAATTCATAATGGACATATCTTATACGAAATGCAGTCTTCGGAACATCTTCCTCCTTTACCTTCAGCTGATGGTACCCCGATCTCAGGTCAATCTTTGAAAAAAACTGAGCTCCCTGGAGCTGATCAAACAAATCATCGATATGAGGCAAAGGATATTTGTTCTTAACAGTGATGTTATTCAAGGCTCTATAATCAATGCAAAGTCTCATAGAACCATCTTTATTTTTAACAAATAAAACAGGAGTACCCCATGGTGACGTTCTAGGTCGAATGAAACCTTTCTCTAATAAATCTTGCAATTTCTTCTTCAACTCTAAAAGTTCAATTTGAGCCATTCGATAAGGGGGTTTTGAAATTGGCATAGCATCAGGAACTAAGTCTACAGTAAACTCAACTTCCCGATCTGGTATTATTCCAGGCAACTCATCAGGAAAAACATTTGGATACTCATTTACCACTAGAACATCATTAATCTAAACAGTTCCTTTATTTTCAACAATATGTGCAAGGTAACATTCATTTCCATCTTTTACAAGTTTCTCAGCCTCTTAATATGATATCAACAGTAAGGGTTCATTATTGTACACAAACTGAAAGCCTTCGGAAAAGAAACTTCTTTAGCTCTACAGTCAATCTTAGCCTGGTAAATAGAGAGCCAATCCCTACCCAGGATAACATCAAACTCTACTAGAGGTAGAACAATAATGTTTGTAAGTAGGTTCTTTCCATATATAAGGATAGGAAGATTCTTATAGATTCTTTTTGCCTCAACATTTCCCCCAGGTGTTTTTACCAAAAGTTCAGGATTCATTTCTTGAGATGGTATTCCCATTTTACTAGAAGCGTTTTCAGAGATGAAAGAATGTGTAGACCCTGAATCAAACAACACACTGGCATAATCTGAAAAAACAAACAAAGTACCTGATAAAACTTCATTTGATGGCCCGACATCTGCTGAAGTAGTTGCAAAGGATTTCACGACCCCTTTCTGCTTGTAGTCTAACTGCTTCCCATCACTCAAACTCTTTGTCGGACACTCGTTTGCATAGTGACCCATCTCATTTCACTTAAAACATTTCACTAACTATAAATAAAATTTGAACTTACCATCACCTTGATCTTTTTCAGTGCAATAACGAGCCTTATGTCCCATCTTACCACATCGGTAGCACTTTCCAGAATTCAGAAGACATTCCACAGCATGCCTTTTACCACATTTATCACAAACTGGAAACTTAGTTTTCATACCATCAGAATTTTTTGAAGAATTCTTCCCTTTCTCCTGCCACCTCGGTCTCTTCTTCTCCTGGTTGTTATAGAACACTTAGTCATCGGAAAACTCCATTTCCACCTTCTCAGCACATCGAACAAGATTTTCATAACTTTTAAACTAACGAGAAGCTAATGACCTTCGATATTTTGGCTTTAATCCTGAGTAAAAATGATTGATTTTACTAGTAAGGTCTCGGATAAAATTTGGAGCATACCTTTCCAATCGAGTGAACCTTTCTTCATAGGCAGCCACTGAGTCTTCCTCTTGCCTCAATTCCAAGAATTTATTTTCCATCCTAAGTTGAACAACCTTAGGAAAATTCTTCTCAAGAAACATACATTTGAATTCATCCCAGTCAAGAGCATCAATCTCATCGGCATCCCTGATATTTTTAACCATCGACCACCACTGATCTGCTTCACCCTCCAAACGGTAAATAGCAAGACTAACCTTTTGATTGTCTGAACACCCCATGACATCAAAAATCTTCTCCAATGCTTTAATCCAACCTTCAGCTAACACATGGTCAGATGATCCTCTGAATGATGGGGGATGTTTCCTCATGAAATGTTCCACCACCTACATGTTCCTCAGCAGTTGATATGGATGATCTCGTGCATGGATACCACCACCATTTATCGCTTGAGTCAACTGTGCCATTACTAAAAAAAACTGTTCAGTTCCAATTCCGGCCATATCAGGATGCTGATTCAGAAGGTTATTTCCTTCTGTATGCCTTCCTAGCACTGCTTCCCTGTTTCCTCTACGGAAAACCATTCTGAACAAACATTCCTTAGATGAAGCAACATGGCAATCTTCAAATTCTACATCACTTCAAAAAAACTATTTTTGGATAATCATTTAATAGAATTATAACTCCTAAGTTATCTAAACCAACCTCTGATACCAACTATAAGGCCCTATCCTTAAACATTACTTAATCTTGAGTTATTACAGGTTACACCTTGAGGATCTTTTCAGGTTTACAATTTTAGAGAATTAGATCATAAAACATGCATTACATTCCACATTTAAACAAAGTGGTTAAATAAAAGATAATATTCATTTTTCCTATCAATGGAAACATATTTGAAATAAAACATGGATTCTTTCTTGACACTTCCTTGACTCTATAATCATATCGTGAACCTTTCCCTTGACCTGTGAAAAACATTTAAAAAACATGGGATGAGCATAAAAAGCTCAGTAAGGGATATAAAAATATGGAAAGGAAACATGGGTACATATATACATAAGAATGAAATCATACTTTACCCATAAAACATAAGCACTTTAACATACCTCATTAAATCATGAATAAAACATAGAAATAATAAGACATAAAGGTAACTTGTGGCATTCATAACATTCTTACATAGTGAGTAACCCTCTTGGTTACGTTTGGAATACCCATCACAGTATATTCCATAAATCTATTCGGATAAACCCTAACGTTTCACTCCTTCGCGTTACCCAATGCATTAGAGAGCTATATCGGGCTCACCTGCCCTTAGTTTATCACGGAACCACCCGTATTCATAATAATGCCCAAGAATCTCAATATAATCGTACCACATAAAACATGCATATAGGAAACATAACATTTCCACCTTTCAATCACAAGATATCAATACAACACATTGATATAAAAACATTATGAAAACCATTTTCAATACCAAAACAAAAGAAAAGTAAAACATGGTATTTATTTTTCTTTTAAAAAAAGTATGGCTCGTAGAGGAAGTCGAAACTCAAATAATGGTCATGGCGGCGGAGAAGTCATTGTCGCCGCATACGTATGACAAAAACATCCCCTTTTGTCGTTTTGTAAAATGATTCGTATAAAGAAAGATTCCTTTTGGATAAATGTAAAAGTCAAAGGGGTTTATACTCCATATAAAAGAAGGTTGTGTATAAAATAAAATATGCCTCAATGAAAGGAGATTGAGACGAAGTCCCATACCTCGGGTCCGACTTGACTCGGTCATTCTTTAATCTCTTGAATAATAAACTTTAGTTAATTTATACTTGTTTAAGAACCTTTTTCAAGTTCATTATTACTTTTATATCACTTATTTCCATGTCATGAACACTATGTAATTATTTAAGTTAATAACGGTCATTTTAATGATCTTTGGTACTTGAGTAAAAAATAAACCCTTTATAATTACAAGTTTTTCATGTATCCATTATATCCAGAATGGTATTCATGATGTAGATATCATATATATCATATATATCTATTAAATTCATGCATTTATAATATTACATAACATTTAGAGGTAAGAAATGAAATGCACCGTTCATGGAGACGGTAAGTCGTACGTACGCATGAACGCTGCTTCCATTTATATTTCATATTTTATGAAATGAAATCATAATTATATAAAGGTATATTATAATTCCATTTTAAGATCATATATAATATCATAACTCCATCCTTTATACGTCCCACATGTGGTATTAATGAATGAAATCACTTTGAGGGGGTGGTAGTCCGCATTTCCTTAAATGAAGATATCGCGTTTACCCATAATGGAAACCAAAAAGGTATGCCCAAAATGAAAAATACACAAGATTAAAGAAAACATAAACATATTATATATCATATATAAATATATTGTCATCTTAATGGCCACCTTTGAAGGTGTTAAAAAAATGTTGAACAATCATCGTTTTGGGAGGCATAAATTCACCATCCACGGAAACAGTATGTTCTTTAACCATTAGATGTAGGTGTGTGTAAGTGTAGCTCGAATAATTCTTATAAAAACATCATTGTATATTGAATATACGGGAGTTGTTACAAAAGAAATTAATAAAAAGAATTTAGGGGGTTTGAGAAGTAAAATAAAACAAAAGGACTCAAGTGAAGACATTACCTTAAAATCGGGTAACTCCCTCTATTTTGAGCTCAAAGGCTTCCTTGGGAAGGATTATTCCCAAAGTGAGGCTTCAAGGAGTAAGAGAGGGATGTGGAGAGACAAAATGGGCAGGGGTTGGCCGAGCTAAAGGCTTTGGAAGTGTGGGTAAGGAGGTAGAGGTGGGGGCCTTTTATAAGAGGAGGGGAGGGGCACTCTTGGAAAGTAAAGAAATGTTACTTTATTGTAAAATGAGTTTCGGATTCAAAAGATCCCACATTATTATAATTCGAGGGTAAGGTGATAAGGGTTCGAAATATACCCATCAAATAGGTTTTGGACATGTGTAGGTCATATATTTTACATTATCTTTTCATTTTATTTAAATCCTTTATTAATGAGGTAATCGCTGCATCACCATGATGTCATAAATAATTTAATTTATATAAAGTCTAAAAATTATAAACAAAATACTATGATTTAGGAAATATTTTTAGATTTCCAATGACTATTTATAATAAAAAATCTGACTTGTATAACCCCATGTCAAAATTGTTTTAGTAAAACATCTCATGTTTGTGTCATTTTTACTTTTACATTAAATAAAAAGTTATTTATGTCATTTCCCAACCAAAGTGGCTCCATGGGGTCCCCAAGTTGACCCATGGATTATATTGGTCGGCCATGACACATACAATGATGGTAGGACATGTGTCAAGCTCATCTCATATTATTAAAACATTATTTTTACCTTAAACTACACTAATTACCTCTAATCGCGATTAAAAACATAAAACTTACTATTCACCAAAAAATTATTTTAATCTCATTGAACCAAATTTTACTTCTTAATTACAACCATGTATGTCTGATTTTTTAAATTCAAAACATAGAGGTGGTAAAATTTCATTTAAATGAAAAATCGGTTTTTTAAGTAACACTTAGTGGTTTCACTATTCATCAAAAATTGAAGTTTTTCAGAAAAATACCAAAACATCACCCCAAGATATATTTGATATTCTGAATTCAAAAAGGTTGTCTATTTTTCAAAATTAAAAACATATAAGTTGCATTAATTAATTTAATAATTAATTCCCGCTGTCAGAGAAAATATCGTGTTTTTATGAAACAATAAGTATCAAAAGATTGAAACTAGTTTAAGTATAATTTCAAATTGAAATTAATTCCAATGACCAATATTGGATTAAATGATAAAAATATATTCTAATTTAACTTTAAAACCAAATCAAAAGATAATCTAATCATATAAATAAATTATATTAAAAAGCAGTTTTGATGTAAAATGCAGTATTTTTCACTATTCATTAAAAAAATGAACATTGTCAGAAAAATACCAAAAATTCACACAATGTAAATTTTGATGTCCCAATCATAAAGAATAAGTTTATTTTGACAAACATAGCTTATAAAATTGTCAAAAGATAGATTTAAAAATGGTTTGCCATCAAAAGGCAGTAAAACAATCTTTTAAAAATATTAGTGTATTCCCTTATTAAGATTGGAATTATTTTCATTTTAAGCCTCTAAAAAACTATATAATTAATTAATAGACATAGATAAAAATATCTATTATTCATTACTTACTTGGGATGTCACACTGGGAGCCCCCAATGGGGGCCCTATTCTTTTTAATGTGTCTCTACATGAGATAAATATGTAATAATAATCAAAATATTATACTCTGAACGCTGATAAATATCATAACTTGTTCTTCACTCTAAAAGGGTTCATGAGAAATATCTCATATGATGAGATGAATGATGGATAAGTTTTAATAGGTTGTTTTGTAGTGGTATTTGGAGCTATCTAAGAAGTGAAATGTTGAAAATGGCATTGGTATGAAGTAAATCCATTATCAAATTATGATGGATTGAGTTCATCCTAAGGTAGAATGGGTTGATGGTGAAGATCATGATTTTATTTTAGATAGGTTCTCCTAGAATTGTACAACCCTATAACATCCCTATACAAGTTCAACACTCTGGTTCCCCAAGCTGGCTAGTCACATGACCTCAAGCACACCTTCTCATATGCTGGAGGTCGTAGACATGTAGTGAGGGCCCAATATCGATCATGGGGAGACTATACCCAATTTATTAGAGTAATAAGATAGAATAAATAAATAAGCAGAAACCAAATGGTATAACCATAACCATAATAATACCAAAATTACATTATGACCAAAAATATGAAATACAATATCCAAAACTAAATTATCGATATTTCATGCTAAAAACGTGTGAATTTTAAATATGAAAAACCCGAAAATAATTAGACATTCAAAACTACCAAGTGGGTCTCGAATCATGTCTGATCTCTCATCCATGTTATATAAAAAATTATCCATCAATAATAGGACTCTTATCCTTATCATATCTAGAAACATGAAGTCCATTAGGGTACCAATCAGACAACTCTATTAGGGTGTCAATTCAAATCAGTATGCAACCACCAATGAAATATTAAACAATATATAGTAAATAAAAATTTATTATGTTGTATATATAATAAAATATGATCAATAAAGTAAATATTTTACATATATTCAACTATTATTTATTTAATCACATAAACCCACGAATTCCCAAGGACACCCAAACAACAATACAATATTCATCCCATGATAGAGTCTAAATAATATCACAATACCATGGATATAGATTATTAATTCAATTAAATTCATATTATGACCAATTGGAACCATTGTATAATGTTAAAATTTTAGGCCTAGATCTCCATGTCTAGGACCCCATGGGTATTTGAAGTATCATTCTGTGACCCACAACTCATTTATCAAATAATCATACAATTAATATTTTGATGTAACAGTATGTTTCCCACACTCATTAATCAATATAGGATTTTGAAGTAACAGTCCATGTCCCATACACATATATCAATTTATCACAATGGGAATTTGAAGCAAGATTCCATGTACCACACAATTTTATCAATTCATCCTAGAAATCACAAGGTACGTGGTTTCCCCAAACTATGCACCAAAACCATGTGACTCACCCAAGCGTGTTTCCTGGTTACTACTAGGTGGGAGCATGGTTTGGAAGAAAATTCACCAAATGTTTGAATCCCCTCTATTTGGGTTCACATGGTTTGCTAGGCTGGTTTCATGGTTTGGGAAAATAGTGCACCAACCATCATCTAGTTCAAATCCTAGAAATTATATCACCCTTAGAATCTCTGTTAAATGGGATTTATAGGGTATGATACTACTTGTTGAGGCCATCAGTTCATTTTTTATGTCAAAAGGATTTTTTAAAACCCAGTATTTTTACCAGTCTTGTGATAACAATTCAATGTATATATTATCAACAGCAAGGATACTTAACGGTTAATTAAATCCAATTTGATATAATAATACAAAAGGAGTTCATGTTTTTTATATATCTATAATACATTTAATTTCAAGAAATTCTGTTTAATTAATAACAATTTGGTTCATTACATAAGGACTGTTCCATCAGTGTGTGAATGTAAGTGACCTACGTAAAGTTAATAACAATACTGAATTAGGATGCATCTTTCATGTGGGTAAATCTCCCTGAGGGAAATACTTGATATACATAAGTGTTACCATATTTCTAGATCTTGTATAAATTTCATCTCCATCTAATGTAAAGGTAACCCACTCATATTAGGGTCTTCAGATAAGGGTATCTACCATTAGGTGTAGCATCTTTCGCTCATATAACAGTCATTTCTATGCAATGTAAATTTATTTTAATCAACCTTCACACAGTGATCCATTCTCCCCTTATGGTAAAACATTTTATTCCAAAATATAAGAATTATTTCCAAAATATATCTACACTATATTTAATGAAAATAAAAGAAAATACAAACTATAATATAGAACTTAAGATCTATTAAAATTATTATGAATAAAATCATGACCTGAATAAAAATTAGGTAACTAATATTTTTTGTGCATGATAGAATATTTTTTAGTAGCCTATATAACTACATAGATGTAGATCAACGTAGGTGATCATAACAACACAAAAAAAGCCTTAGAATAATGGTATTTATTTAATAAAATGGAATCATATTACAATTCTTACAACAATCTCTATTTATAGGGATACGATAACAAAGAAAAAAAATTAAAGAAACAGAGAAAATAAAATTATAAGATTTGGTTATAATAGTTTTCATCCAATCCTCCTGATCCACACACTTAAAGGAGTCTTAATTGAATTCTCCAAGCCTCCGTCAGAGATTTTGATGCTATGTGTTGGCCAAGGAAACAAGTTTAATTTTCCAACATCCACTCTTAAACTTTTTATCCTCATGACCCATTAATTTTTATCATATCTTGGTGGTTGAAAAAAACTATAATAACTTCACTATAGTCATTTACTATATTGAATTAAAAAGTGCATGTGGAAGAAGATAAGTAGTTCACTCGAGGTGATCACAAGAACGAAATAACAAAACCATGAAAGAAACTGAATTTTATAGATTTATTATAGAATTATTAATCCTTGTACTCATATTATTGGATTATATTCTTGTTTACAGAATCCAATACTTTTGGTTCATTAAAATTCCCCCCCATGGTGAGGGAATTCACTAGGACCCAGATGCACTGGAATGAGGTGCCACTTTTCTTTTCTAGGGGAAACAACATGGGGATTTGATGAATTAAGAATCATTAACTACTCTATTGTTATATAGATATAACATCAATGAGAGTATCAACTTTTAGGAAGTAATTTTCAATTCATATGAACACCTGTTCTTTGGCAACATCAGGTAAAGATTATTTAATCTGATTTGGAAGAAGAGATAAGGAGGAGGAACAATGTAAGTCTTTATCATTGGTATCTAGAGAGAAGTTGATGAAATAATTGAAGAAATATAATTTAGTCTCCATGAAATTCATTTCCTTGAATACTATAGATTTCATTTTTAAGAGCTGCAAAAAATATTCATATTAAAACCATATGTTTTTGAAATTGTGTGTTGCAATAGTTTTTTTTTGAATCACAAACTGCCAATATTTTTTAACAAGTGAAGAACCATATTTTTTTAGTAACACAAATGAATTTATATATTTTTTGTGTTTGAGGTAATTAAGTGGAAAGTAATAAAATAAAATGGTCAAATTGTGGGACATGGTTATGGATATAGAGGGGATATGACACCCTTAAAATTAGGAGATATGGGGGAAAGTCGAAGTTGGAACATCGTTTTGGAAAATAAAAAGGAAAATAAAATATTTTTTGAAAAATTAAACTCAAATGTAGAGGAAATATGATTCTTAAATGGATACTAAATTGTTTTGAATACTATTTATTATCTTCTACACTGGTTCAACTTATTATTTTGTATCCACTGATGTACGTCAGTAGATGGTCAAACTAATCACTATCACAAGAATCCAAATCACATTTAAAACCCTATAATACCACTAATAGAAGGTTTTTGAAGTTTAAGAAGAATAATATCTCACTAAACCTTCTAAAAATATATCCCTGAACCCTTTGGTACCACTAATAGAGAATTTTATAGTGGCTAACGTTACTATATAGATGCAGATCACTAAAGGTGATCACAACAACACTAATATAGTAGTAGCAAATTGGTTTTTTTCTTGAACAACAATTATATTACCACTCATCAGAAAATCCCTACTTATAGTTATAAAATTACACAAGGAAAATAAAATGAATGAATCATAGAAAATAAATGTATATTGTTTGGTTGTAGTAGGTGTTTACCAATCATCCTTATCCACACACATTAAGTAGTATTAATTGAATTCTCCAAGACTCCATCACAGTAATTGATGGTAGGTTTCATCCAAGAAAACAAGTTTATTTTTATAATAGTTTAAGGGAATAAAATCTCAACATAAATTAATATAAATAAAATAGGAGTGTTTTTCGTGATTTTTGGTGATCTTTTGGTGAAAATTACTTTATGTTCTTCTAAAATCACAAACTCCTCTCATAATTTATTTCTTTTCCTAGATCATGGATAATAAAGGCATTGTTTTCCTAGTTCATAGAGAATTTTCAATTTAATCAATCCCTTCACACATCTAACAAGATTGTGTTGGTTCTTCTATCTCCCTCCATATTTTTTAGCATGTCTTGAAGCAACTCACAATGCAGGGGATCCAAGAAACCCTCTTTTTATTTTGTAAACCTTGAGTTTATTATGCATATATTTCCATTTGGTAATTTGTATGAATTAAAAAAGGGAAATAAAATAATCAAATTGATTAATTATAAAAATGGGATCTAGTGAACGTACATTTATCACATATTGTAATGTTAGTTTATATATTGAAACAATTTTGTTTTTTTCATAAATTAATTGGAGTGAATATCTAAATGAGGAAATATGGATATAAGTGGTATGGAATAAATTATCATATTAAAGTGTAATTTGTATTCTTGTATTTAAGACATTAGAACTTAATGAACTATTGTGGTGGGTTTTTCTTGTTTCTAAGAGCCCATAAATGTTATGGAATTGTTTTTATAAGTTTTTATTATGTTTGTGTGCTAGAATAACCTTGGATAATTAATTCATATGTTAAGTTTGTAATTAAATTTTTTGTTTCAATTATGTGAATGAAAAATATGATTGATGTTGTACACACACACACACTCACAAAAATACCATAGAATATGATTTTTTATTATTATTTTATGTCCATCAATGTGATAAATAGAGAGGTTATGGCTAGTTATTGTGGTTATTGAAATGTTTTCAGTTATGAAAGGGAGATGCTGGTTTATGGTGCACAATTTTCATGGAGTATGGTAATGGAATGTGAGATGACTAATAAAATATGTGGGTTAGTTTCAAGGTGATGATTATGTATTCGGGTTTTTTGTGTGGAAAAGGATATATGGAATGGAACTTCTATAATGATTCTTAGTTGTATTGGTTGAAATGGAAGTGAGAAATCTAAATACTAGAAAGTATTTGGAATAAATAAATAGTGGTATATTACTAAAATCTAGTAATGTTTCATGAATAAGAATTAAATTTTTGTAGTCTATAATTGAAATATAAGTACTTTGAATTGGCGGATAGTATATAGAATAAATGTGGGTGATAATTGAGAATGGGTTTTCAATGAACTAGTGAAATAAATGGCTTAAAAAACTTAATACTGGTTGGTAAATGGTAAATCTATAATTATACCAATGAAAGAATAAATGTGAGACTATGATTGATTGTTATGGATATATTTATGTGTCTATATGGCCAATTTGGGCCCTAAATGTTTCATGAATTTTTAATGTATAAAATTGATCTAATGATGGAATAAATTAGTTTTTATAGGTCCATTTTTATACACCACTAGGATGAGATTCATGTGAAACTATATATATTTATATGTTATTGTGATTTTAATATGCACCCTACCCAATTCGATCAATATTACTTATTCCAAAGGGATTTAAATTAAAATTGTTATCCTTGTTGGTGAAGGTGGATGGCTCGACATCCCCTCTTCCAAGATCTCCCTTCGGTAGTATTATACGAAAAAGTTGTAAGTGATATTAGTTAGTGGGGGTAATGCATGGTAGAAGGTAACAATGTTGATGTATTTCCTGTCCATGATACCCCTTTTCTCTATACATATGAAGTGATTTATTTGAACTTGATAATGTTGTGATATGTGGTTGGGATGATTGACACATGCTAAGATATGAGATTCCCTATTAAGAGTATATGATGATTGGAATGGGTAGAGATATGAGGCTTACCTATTATGATAAGGATAATTATATGGAGATATGTGAGAATAAGGAATTTGACAATGAGTTGAGAGAGTGGAAAATCAAGGGGGGAAGTTGGTGAATGGTTCCTTTTATTATATTATTCGTATGTTATTTTATTATACATGGACATGATACGTAGTGAGCTAGCCTTTAGAAAGTTTAGGATTGATAATTGCCATGATAGGGACATGTTGGTGCTATCTCTCTCTATCACACACACAAAAACATATATATATATATATATATGAGTATATTATGAGGGACTTAATAGACTATTTGGATCATACCATCAAGGAGTAGAGAGTTGTGGTTTGAGTATTACTTAGGAGTCTTTTGGATTTTATTTTGGAGACTTGGCATGAACGTCACAACATGAATTGTGATATTTTTATTATATGAGATCGTGATTTTTTTTATATGATGTGTTGTCAATTAGATATTTTCATCATATCAGTTGAGTTAAAATTAATATATTTATTTTAATTCATTTTATTGTGTGTTTCAACCCTTTGGAGCTAGTTGCTAACCTCGAGCCCATTCATAGATGGCTTTAGTGGTCCCTCAACATTATTATCGGTACAAGAGGGGTACCTGTGGGTGGGGGTAATGATACATAATATTATATCAAACCTATTCCATAAATGATGTATATCATTGGAAAATAGAATTGTTTTCATGTAAATCAAAGAAAATTATTTTTTAAATGATTCATAGAACCCATTAAGAGCATATCCATGTCTTCATATCTTTTGAACATCCTTGAGAAATCCTTGGCCCATAAAAATCTATATTTGAATTAGTATAAAAAAATATACTGTTGAGATGGACCATCAAATGATGGACGTCTAGAGTGATAAGCCTCAACGAATGGCCTACCAAAGTCAAATTTACTCTCAGAGGTCCCATTATATTCTTTACTGAAAAAACTATTACTCACTATATGCTGAATCCCCAAGTAATTATTTTATGTCATTTCCATGATTCCACAACAAAAATAGTGAAATCACAAAGATCGTGCTCTATATCTCTATCCAATGAAGTTCTATGATCTGGGTAAGATAATTTGACATCATTAATTCCAAGTCATCACATTACAAATCATATATTCCTTTTTTAATTTGGTAATCAGTACCTCTAGTTCAATCCCCCTTAATAACTAATGATCACTAGTCTCTCTTTCGGTCTATCCATTTTAGGAATCCACAACACTTGAGTTAGAATTATATTAATGATAGGATAACCTGACTACGGAAAATTAGAAAAAAATAAGATTGGATTTCACTATAAAAAACATAATGAATAAAATTTTCAAACCCATTCATATTCAAAATACCTCCATGGAGCTCTGATGAAATTCAAACCTCAATAAACACATGTGTAATAGAAGGTATTAAACGATCCACAATAGTAGAATCGAGATTGATTAGGTAATAATTTTACTTGTAAATAATTAGGTTAAGGTTAAAATTGATAAAGAAAGGAAATGTTTCTAATACAAGGGAAATAAATTCCAAAAAATATATATATTGGAAAATAATTTATCATTCATTAGTCTGAATTCAGAGGAGATTTTACCGAAGCGTAATGGATTTTTGAAATAGAAAAATCATTAGAAAAAAAGTTGAAGAAGGTATTATCTAAGAAATCATCTTATTCATAAAATTTATAACCATGGAATTGTACAAGAAAACACCATCTTTAATATACTGATTAACAAGACGTTGTCTCTGACAATGCCATCTAAAATCATCTTTTAAATTTTAATTTATTTTTTTGTATATATATATATTTAATAATAAACTTAATATTATATTAAAAATAATTATTAATAATTAATAATGTAATCAATAATAATTAAATTTTTACTAGTTATGTTATTAAAAATATAATTATTACTAATTATTATTAAATTATAATCATGTGTGGCATCTAAATAAATATTGGTTTAATATTTTTATATCTAATAATAATATTAATAATGATTATGATAATTTTAATAATAGTATTATTATTTATAATAATTTACATTATTAACTATATTATTATTAATTATTATTAAATAAATAAATAATTGTATTATATTTAACATTTATAATAAATAGTTATTTAGTTATTATTAAAATATTAGTTATTTTTAAATTATGATTATTATAAATGATTATCAATTTTATAACATAAAATGTTAATTAAAACAAAGTTATAATTTATTATATTTTTTATAATCCTAATTTAATTAATATTTATTTTTAATTATATTAATAAATAAATTATTAGTTACATTAATAATAATAATATTTACATCATTATTCATAATTATTATTTTAAATATTTCACAATATATTTTTTATTTATTAATAATTTCATTCATAACATTTAATAATACTTCATATTAACGAAGTTATTAACAACTTTTGTGTAAATTAATTTTTTTATGCTAAATGTTTTTATAATATTTTATAATATTTTTTGATACCTCACAGAACCTAAATAGTGCATTGTGATAGAATATGGACTTGAAATTGGATGGGGTCCCATTGAATTTTGAAGAATTCAAGGACTCTCGTACTAGGATAATACAACACAAGGAATTAGTGTCCCATTTTAAAGAGAATCTGGATGCTTTTTATGAGAGGATTACAATGGGAAAAATATCTGAGATTGCCTGACTCATATTACCCAAGGGTGAAAACCCATTGAATTTTGATGAACTAATCAATCAGATTTCATTCTTACAGTGATTTTTTGAGTGGGGGAGTGTATCCCTCGGTAGAGGATTTTTTAACTGTCTATTTTCTTTAGATGAGGATATGAATCGAGTTTGGATCATCATATATCTAATATTAATTCCTATATTTATGTATTTTCATTATTATTCGATGGAAATAAATGTCTCACATTCCAGGAATTCATTTTTGTAGGTTTGGATCTGTCTTCATAGACTCAACAGGGTCCTTTTGGCACCAGATGATTCTTCATGATATTGCAAGAATAATTGGGACTTCTATTCAACATGATAAGGAAATAGAGCTTGGGAATTTTGGTCACTACTCTAGGTTGTTGGTGGATATTTATATTAAATCCACCATAGTTGAGAAGGTATTAAATTATAATCATATAAATTATATTTTCATTGATGTGGAGTATGGGAAGAAACCTATTTTTTGTGACTCGTGTATGGTTGTTGGTCAATTTTCGGCTTAATGTCTGAGGAAATATTATTTTAAGAAATGTGGGATGAAGGAGAACCTTGCTACCCACTACTGAAATAATTTTTATATGTAGGGAGATTCTTTGAAAAATCCCCTGGTCATGATGAAATTAATATTGGGAGACCGGTGTCCAGTGGTTTTGTGAATGTTTTTTTAAAGGAAGCTCTAGGAGGCTTGGAATGGGAATAATGGATGAGTAGAATCTACTTGGTATTTGTACTGTTACTTATAAATGGGTAAATACAATAGATGAGAAAGAAGTGATAGAACATAATGTTGATTTAAACTTAGTAGCAACTCACCAATCCTTCTCTTTTTTTGATTCTTTGATCTCCAATGTGAAGAATACTGCAGAAAGACACTCGTTTGATAATGATGAAAATGGAATGGTTGGAGATGTTTTCTAGGAGAGTATTGAGGTTATGGAGGGGGAATGGACACTTTGAATAGGTTTATATATATTTAACTCCTGATCAAATGCTTAGAGGTGATGAATCTGATTGTGACGCTTATGTCTAAGATGAAGTATATGCTCAGCTAACACAGGTGAATAATTTTCTCATAGTAGATGGTTGAAAAAATAAATGTAAGGGAATGAATATTTTTTATTTCAAATAATGTAAATAGACGAGTTTAGGAGGATTAAAACCCATTTTATGTGGATGGATATCAAAAAAAATAATGGATGCCATTGAATCACTTGAAACAAGTTACTGGAAGCTAGCTACTTATGGGTGGTGAAATCTCCAATTGGTAGGCCCCAACAGGTGCCCTAATATTTGGAATGTGTCTCTACAAGAGATAAAGATGTAATAGAGGTCACAATATTATACTTAAATCCTTGATCAATATCGTAACTTATTCTCCTCTCCGAAAGGGTTTAGGGGAAATATCTCAGATGGTGGCATGAATGATGGATAAGTTCTTATAGGTTCTTGTGTAGTGGTATGCAGAGCTTTCTAAGAAGTGAAATGTTGCAAATGACATTCATATACAGGATAGTCATAATCAAATTATGATGGATTGAGTTCATACTTAGGTAGAATGGGATGATGGTTAGGAGCATGCTCTGATTGTAGATAGGTTCTTCTAGCATTTTATATCCCTATAACATCCCTCCACAAGTGCCACACTCTGGTGCCTCGAGCTGGTCGGTCACGTGACCTCAAGCACACCTCCCCATAAGCTAGTGGCTTTCGACTAGTAGTGAGGCTCCAATATCGATAATGGGGTGACTATACCCACTTTATCATATTAATAAGATATCAGAAGTAAATAAGCTACAACCAAATGGTATAACCATAACCATAATAATACCAGAATCACATGATGAACAAAATAAAAAATACAATATCCAAAACTAAACTATATATATTTCATGTTAAAATTATGTGAATTTTAAATTTGAAAAAACCAAAAATATTTAGACACTAAAAACTTCCAATTGGGTCGTGAATCACGTCTGATCTCCCAGCCATGCTATATAAAAAATTATCCATCTATAATAGGACTCTTATCCTTATCCTATCTAGAAAGATGAAGTCCATTCGGGTACCAATCAGACAACTCTATTAGGGTGTCAGTTCAACTGAGTATGCAACCAGTAATGAAATCTTAAAGAATTTATATTAAACAACAATGTATTATGTTGTTTATATAATAAAATACGACCAATAAAGTAAATAGTTTACATATATTCAACTATTATTTATTTAATCACATAAACCCATGAATTCCCATGGACACCCAAACAACAATACCAACTTCATCCCATGCTAGAGTCTAAATAATATCACAATACCATGGATATAAATTATTAATTCAATTATATTCATATTAGGACCAATTGAAACCATTGTATAATGCAAAAAAATTAGGCCTAGATCTCCATGTCTAGGACCCCATGGGTATTTGAAGTAACATTCTGTGACCCAAAACTCATTTATCAAATAATCATAAAATTGGGATATTGATGTAACAGTATGTGTCCCACACTCATTTATAACTATATCATTTTAATGTAACAGTCCATGTCCCGCACACATATATCAATTTATCACCATGGGATTTTGAACAAAGATTCCATGTACCACACACATTTATCAATTCATCCCAAAAATCACAAGGTGCGTGGTTTGCCCAAACTATGCACCCAAACCATGTGACTCACTCAAGTGTGTTTCACAGTTACTTCTAGGAGGGAGCATGGTTTGGATACCCATTCACCAAATGTGTTAATATCCTCTATTTGGGTTCACATGGTTTGCTAGGCTGGTTTAATGGTTTGGGAAAACACTGCACCAACCATTGTCTAGTTCAAAGCTTACATATTCTATCACCCCTAGAATCTCTGTTAAATGGGATTTATAGGGTATGATCCTACATGTTGAGGCCATCGGTGCATTTTTGTGTCAAAAGTATTTTTGAAACCCCTGTATTTTTACCAGTCATGTGATAACAATTCAATATTTATATTATCAACAGTAAGGATACAGAACAGTTAATTAAATCCAATTGGATATAATAATACAAAAAGAGTTAATCTTTTTTCTATATCCAAAAGCCATTTAATTAAATGAAATTTAGTTTAATTAATATCAATTTGGGTCGTTACATAAGGATTTTTCCATCGGTGTGTGAATGTAAGGGACCTACATAAAGTTAATACCAATACTGAATTAGGGTGGGTCTTTCATGTGGGTAAATGCCCCTAAGTGTAATCCAATATATACATAATGTTTAACCCATTTATAGAGATTGTATAAAAGTGATTTCTAAATAATGTAAACACTACTGGAAATGCAGTCTTTCCCAATGGTTCTCAACCATTGGGAAAGCCTACAGAACCGTAGGGAAGTGAGCCGTTGGGAAAGCTTTTTCCAACAGTTTACATTGAACCGTTGGGATATGTTAGAAAAAATGAACCTATCCCAATAGTTGTGCCAAACCGTTGGGATATTTTTTCCCAACGGTTTGTCTTGAACCATTGGGAAAACCAACCAGATGAATTCTTTCCCAACGGTTTCTAAACCATTGGGAAATTATTTTTACCAACAGTTCATAGAGAACCGTTGGTAAAAAAATACTCTGAATTCTATGCCAACAGTTTGAAACCGTTGGCATAGCCTATACTGTTTAAATTGCACAACGACCTGAAATTTTCATAGCAGCCAGTCCCTTCCCTCTCCTTTCTAATTCCCTCTCATTTCCAATTATTGTACCTGCAATAAAATAACACATACATATACAATTATTGTACCTGTAATAACCAACTAAAACATACATATAGAGAACAAATTCATACACATTTAACATAAATTGTATCCTAGAACTATACACATCCAGAATTAAATCAGAATTCATAACATAATTATAAATATACATAATTCATTTAAAATTCAATTTAAAATTTAGATGACAATTATATGTGGAATCTGGAATTCAATTCATAATTTGATCGGTTTTTTGTATACTATATGTTTTTACTTGAAATGATTTCCATTTTAAACAAAATACATACACCTAGAGAGATATCGGACACACTGTGCCTTGGATTAGGGCGAGGTTAACTTGCACACATCAAAAATGACTCATGGATCGTTGTCCTAAAGTATCAACATATTCCGAAAGCGTTTGGTTGGTTTTCCGTTTGTCAGTTGTTGTTTTCACTTAAAATAAAGTGCTTATTAAATATAATAGAGATACTTTGAGTGGTGTCAGCCACACCATGCCTCGGATTGAGGTGGGGTTGACTCATACACGTCACAAGTGACCCATGGATTGTTGTGCTAAAATATCAACACAATCAGAATCTGTTTGGTCGGTTTTCTGTATGTACTTAAAATGTTTTCCATTTTAAACATAAGAGGGACACTTTGGGTGGTTCCAGCCACACCATAACTTGGATTGAGGCGTAGTTGACTTGTACACATCACTTATGACCAAGGGATCGTTGTCTTAATGTTTCAATAGATTCTGAATGCGTTTGGTCAGTTTTTCATATGCCAGTTGTTCTTTTTACTTATAATCCTATCCATTTTAAACAAAAGAGACATAGTTAGAGTGGTACCGGCCACACCACACCTCGGATTTCAATAGGGTTGACTCATACACATATCAAATTACCCATGGATCATTTTCGAAAATTATCAACAAAATCCAAATGCGTTTGGTCGGTTTTCCGTATGCCAGTTGATGTTTTCACTTAAAATGATGTCCTTTCGACACAAAAGAGAGACACTTTGAGTGGTTCCGTCCACACCACATCTTAGATTGAGGCAGTGTTGATTCGTACACATCACATATGACCCATGGATTGTTTTTAGAATGTATTAACACAATTAGAATCCGTTTGGTCTGTTTTCCATATGTAATTAAAATATTGTCCATTTTAAACAAAAGAGAGACACTTAGAGTGATCCTGGCCACACCGTTCCTCGAATTAGGGCGGGGTTGACTTTTACACATCACATATGACCCATGGATCATTTTCCTAAAGCATCAACAAATTTCGAATGCGTTTGGTCAGTTTTTCGTATGTCATTTTTGGTTTTCACTTAAAATGATGTTTATTTTAAACAAAAGAGAGACACTATGAATGGTGTTGCCCACACTACAACTTGGATTGAGGCGGAGTTGACTCGTACACGTCACATATGACCCATGGATCATTGTTCTATATTATCAAACCAATAAGAATCTATTTGGTCCGTTTTCTGTATGCTAGTTGTTGTTCTCACTTAAAATAAAGTCCATTTTTAAAAAAAGAGAGACACTTTGAGTGGTGTCGGCCACTCCACGCCTCGGATTGAGGCGAGGTTGACTCGTACACGTCACATATGACTCATGGTTCGTTTTCTTAAAGTTTCAATGGAAACTGAATGTGTTTGGTCAGTTTTCCGTATGTACTTAAAGTTTTGTCCATTTTAAACAAAAGTGAGACACTTAGAGTGATACCGGTCACACCGCAACTCGAATTGAGCCTGGGTTGGTTCATACACGTCACATATGACCCATGGATCGTTGTGACAAATTATCAACATAATTTGAATGCATTTTGTTGGATTTCCGTATGCCAGTTGTTCTTTTCACTTATAATCCTGTCCATTTTAAACAAAAGAGACATAGTTAGAGTGTTACCAGACACACTGTGCCTCATATTTAAGCTAGGTTGACTCTTACATGTCTCAAATGACCCATGTATAATTTTCATAAAGTATCAACACAATAAGAATGTGTTTGGTTGGTTTTCCGTATGCCAGTTGATGTTTTCACTTAAAATGATGTCCTTTTGAAAAAATAGATAGACACATTGAGTGGTGCCGGCCACACCGCGCCTCAGATTGAGGAGGGGTTGATTCTTACACTTCACATATGACCCATGCATCATTGTGCTAAAGTATCAACACAATCAGAATTTGTTTGGTCAGCTTTTCATATGTACTTAAAATGATGTCCATTTTAAACAAAAGAGAGTCACTTAGAGTGATCCCGGCCACACCTTGCCTCATATTTAGGCGGTCTTTACTCATACACGTCACATATGATCCATGGATCAATGTTCTAAATAATTAACACATTTAGAATATGTTTGGTTAGTTTTTCATATGTCAGTTGTCGTTTTCACTTAAAATGATGTCCATTTTAAACAAAAGAGAGACACTATGAATGGTGTCACCCAAAACACGCCTCAGATTGAGGAGGGGTTGACCCGTACATGTCACATATGATGCATGGATCGTTGTGCTAAAGTATCAACACAATCATAATTTTTTTGGTCGGTTTTCCATATGCTAGTTTTTTTTTCACTTAAAATGAAGTCCATTTTAAACAAAAGAGAGACACTTTGAGTGGTGTCGGCCACACTGCACCACATATTGAGGATAGATTGACTTGTACACATCACATATGACCCATGGATCATTGTGATAAAGTATCAACACAATAAGAATCTATTTGGTCGGTTTTCAGTTTGCTAGTTGTTATTTTCACTTAAAATGTTGTCAGTTTCAAATAAACATGAGACACTTTGAGTGGTGCCGGCCACACCGGGCCTCGGATTGAAGTAGGGTTGACTCGTACACATCACAAATGAGTGGGGGGGGGGCTGTCTGGGGTCCAGGGAGGAGGGTGGGGGTGGGGGGGGGGGGCTATCCGGGGGGTGTCTGGGGGGATGTCTGCGGACCAAGGAGGAGGGGGGGGGGCTGTCCGGGGTCCAAGGTGGAGGGTAGGGGGGCTGTCCGGGGGGTGTCTGGGGGGCTGTCCAGGGACCAAGGAGGAGGGTGGGGCTATACAGGGGGTTGTCTTGTGGGTGTTCGGGGGGGCTGTCCGGGGTCCAAGGAGGAGGGAGGGGGGGCTATCCGGGGGATGTTTGCGGGGCCATCTGGAGGGATATCCGGGTGATATCTAGGGTCCAGGGAGGATGGTGGGGGCTGTCCGGGGGGATGTATGGGGGTTGTCCGGGGGGTTGTTCGGGGGGCTATCATGGGGGCTTTCCGGACTCCAAGGAGGATGGTGGGGGGTTGTCCAGGGTCCAGGGAGGAGGTGGGCAGTCCAGGGAGTTCCCAAACACACAAAAATCTATAAACATGCTCAAGATACACCACAACCACTAAAAGACAACAACATCCATGAAATTAGACAATATATAAAAATAACTCAATTCCAATACTATACTACGGCTCTAGATAAAACCAACAACTCGAATAGATTAAACATTAAATCTCAGTAATATTAATAAAAAATGTAACAGATCAGTTTGTACCACATAACCATCACCATCATCACCATAATCATCACCCTCGTCCTCATCCCCATCATCATCCTCGCCCTCCTCAGTGCCCTCCTCCTCGCCCACGCCATCCGCCTCACCCTCCTCCTCTCCCTCCTCTTCCGCATCAGACTCCTCTCCATCATCATCATCAGTCTGTACATCATATTGACCACCACTAAAAATGCCACCTAGTGCACCATATATAGAACACATTGACGACATATGTTCATCAAAAGCTGGGTTGGCCTCTAGTGGAAGTGTTGGACATAGAACTTCAATAAATTTCATAAATGCATTGTTTTCCCTAGTAGACTGTTCTGCCATCTCTGTGGCCCTTTTTCAGCCTGTTCTGCCTATGCCCTAACTTTCTGCAGCTTGGTGGCACTACAACTCATACATGAGGAGGGCCAATACCTCTTCGGGGCTATCCTAGGTCGACAACGTACTCTGCCAGGATGCTCCTCTCCCAACACCTAAATTAAGTGATCAGTTGGCCCAAAATTGTGTGGTTCTTGGGCATTGAGGGACTCTAAAGTATCCTGTTAAAAATATAAATATATTATTAAGTTACAAAATAGATATTAAAATGTAAAATCAACAGATTAAAACTTACAATCTGCTGCTGAGTCGCTTCGTTGATGGAACTTCCATCCTTTTTCCTTTTACTCAAGCAAAACAGTTTTGCTCGAGGCACACGTCCTTCAATATTCTATATTTGCTGCTACAATGACATTGAAAACTAAAGTTATATGAAAAATTTAGCAAATGATTAAATAATTGAGGAAAAAAAAGAAAGTGTATGTCATAAAGAAAACATATAAACAATTTTCATACCTGCATCCTCTCATGATGTAGCATTGTAGTACGTCCTAGTGTGTGGAGGTATTTTTTGGTATCAATGTGTTTTTTATTTTTTCCAGATGATTCCTAAATAAAATTTGATAATTTAAAGAATAATATTAATGAAAAACATGAAAGTTATTATTTAAATACCTCAAATGTAATTAATACCATATGTTGGGTAGTCTCCCATTGAGTAATCATCCGACGATATAGCTCTATAGGACAATCATCCATGACTGGTACTTCCTCTAAATTAGTTCCAATTCTAGCACACTAGCCAATATACAACTCATGCTTGTAGGATCTCTAAAGCTCGCCTAAATCTTTTAGCTGTCTCGGTCATTCACCCTCACCATCGGTAAAATTAAATCGAAGCTGACATCAAAATATTAATTCATATAAATTCAAAAATAATTCATGGCATTAAATACAACAGATTTTTTTACCCATATCTCTTCCCAAGCACTATCCTTGACCAGATGTGGAAAATGTATCCATGATAGCGGGCTGACAGGAATGATGTCAGAGTATTTGGAAAGCGTCCCTAAAAAACTCCAACATTGCTGCCCTGTTTTCTCAACCATTTTGTTGTCTTCATTGTAATCAATCATAATCTGTGTGTGGCGGTTCCACACCGCACGCATGCGTGTACACCACTGTCCCCGCCTCCTGTTAGTAGATGTATCTGTCATGAAAGAAAAACAAATATTTTATCAAAACATGTTATAATGAAAATAAATATTGCTATAAAAATTTGTTAGGGTTCTTTAAATATACCTGCGCCAGTCTGATCGATGAGCACCGTTGGATCCACAGAAACTGATGGAATACCCTATGGTGGAACAGCAGTCGAAGACGATGGAATATAGAAGCTCAGAGAGGAAGAAGTAGAAGGAAAAGAAGATGGGACAACTATATGACTAGATTCTGACTGGGGAGTGGGAATCATCATGGGATATGAAAAAGATTGGCCAGAAGATGCAAAAGGTGGAAAAAACATGGGAGGCCTAAATATCCCATGTGTCCCTAACGACACACCGAGATAAGAATGTAGGACGAATGACATGTAAGTGGGAGGGGTGGGGTCTAGTTGGGTACGCAAAGCTGCTCGTCCACCTCTAGTACAAACCCTCCTTGTACCACTGGCCTGAGTACTAGGACTAGTTCTAGGCTTCTCGTTGAATAACTGTCGATGTATAGGTGGATCGTACAAAAATGATTACAAATAAATTAAGCACATGACATTATATATTCTTTAAATATATATGTATTTAAAATAACATACTCACTATAGGAACTAATTATGGAATGACCATATCCACCATTCGACGATTGTTCTCCATCATTTTTTTCCTTCGTCTCTCTTCAATTGGCTGCATTTCATGCTTTTGAAAAAAATATGTAATTAATAAGAAAAGGGAAGCTAATGTTTAACCCAAAAAACTAAATATATGAGGGAATAGGGGGATTTATTGGTAATTTAGCTATCAATTGTTTTAGAAGATCTTGAATGGATTTAATAATTCATACATGTTGTAATGTTCACCAAGTTAGAAATATTGTTTAAATAGGTTTGAAAACAGTTCAATTCCAAATTAGAAAATGCAATTCAAATAAAAATGCAACCAATAAACATTGAAAATTCACATAACTGTAAAGTCAACTAAAACATATTTGTGATCAATACTAAATCAATTTGAATATTACCAACCATAACAACCAAACTTGAGGTAAAAGAAAAGAATTGAGAACATCAATGAATGATTCTATATATTTTCAACCACAACTTCAGGTTCGCAATCAACTCTGAAAATTGAGTTATTGGAGTCATCAAAAGAAATAAATGGATTGGTTCCAATGGCACTAGGGACAGTGTCAATTCCATCATCACCATCATCAAAAATATTTCTTGGAATTACTTCAACTATGACACCAAATTCAGGTCGAAGTTGGTCTTTGACATAAAAAACATGTTTATCCATTGATTCCAACACATATGGTTCTTTGTTAGAAAGAGTGAGAGTCATATTAATTACTCGAAATCCAAAAACATAAATAAATATTCCATGTCTTTTCATCGAATGAAACCAATGGAATTTCATCATTGTGACTTTTCCATGAGAGTAATAATCCAATATTATTATTTTCTCAACGACTCCATAATAACCCACATTTTCAAATTGTGGTCTACTATCTGATGCACTGGCATAAAAATCTATTGTAGAAGTAACCATAACACCATTATGTTGTGTTATCATGTTCTTTTCTCATTCGGTGACAATAAATTTGTACCCATTGATAAAAATTGATTTATAGTCACGAACCATGGTATTTGGACCAAAATCCAAAGCTCTTATTTCCTCAGAGACAGAGTCAGCAGAAAAACTCAATACCTATAATATAAATGACTATTAAACTTAATTAAATATTTATATAATTATTTTAAACAATAATATTTTTACCTTCAATTTTAACCAAGCAGAAAACTCTTTGCTATGAAATGTCTATCTCCTTCTCAAAGATAAAGAACGATGCTTCCTATTTAACATTGTTTAATGTTCCCTGTAGATAAAAAATATGAATAGTTTAACAGATATATATGTAAGATATACATATTCAATTTAGTTACCTGATATAGTCATCGAACAAATCACAGTTGAACAAAACTGTGCGATGTGCCATCTCCCGCTCTTCATGGCTCAATATATTCAATGTATATGATCCAAGAATTCCTCTTATTTGAGGAAGTGTTGGAAAACTGGGTTCAATTTGATCTTACTATTCATCTTCATTTCTCATTGGTCTGTTCATTCTTGTAGTAAGATCATACAAATACATTGAGCATAAATCCATACATTCTTGAGCCATGTAACCGTTCACGATAGAACCTTCGGGATGATTCATGTTTCGGACATAAGACATTAACGCGTCCATATTTCTTTCAGTTGGATAAATCCAATGAAAAGAAACATGTCCTCCGAGAAGTATTTTAGTGGTAGTATGGACAGTTAGATGCATCATGCATGTGAAAAATGATGGAGGAAATATTTTCTCCAACTCACACAAAATTAATGGGGCATATGTCAACATTTTTTGCAAGAAAGACTTGGAAATCTTCTTAGCACAAAGATCTCTAAAAAATGGAACAACCTAATAACAGTAATCCTTACATTATTGGAAAAAGGATTACTAATTTCTTTTGGAAGCAACTCATACAGTAGAACGTGATAATCATGAGTCTTCAAATATTTTAGCTTTAACTCTCTTCTGTTGACTTGTGTAGATATGATGCTTGAATAGCCATCAGGAACTCTAATAGTCTCTAATACTTCCAGAAATTGTTTTTTTCGTAAGTGTCATCACATAAGAAGCACATGGAAGTTTCCATTTATTTTCTCTGATACCCACATGATGCAATTATGGTCTGATGCCCTAATCCACCAAGTCACGCTGAGATCGTAAATCATCTTTTGTCTTCCCCTTGACATTTAGAATAACCGAAAGCAACATTTAACATATATTCTTTTCAATGTTCATTATGTATAAGAAATGACGTAATAAATTGGTTGACCAATAAGGAAAATCAAAAAAGATATCATCTTCCTCCAATTGTAATATGTTTCAGTGGAAAAAATATTTCTCTTTCCAGATATATTTGACCCTTCCCGAATGAAAGACTGAAATCTTTCAATCCATTAAGCACATCAGTTCTAGACATACGCTGAGGTGGATCATCAGTCTCTATGGTATTACCAAATATTCGACGATTCCTTCTATATGGATTCTCATTTGTCAAGAATCGTCAATGTCCCATAAAACTGAAACTACAATGATGTTTCAGCCTTCTCGATCATGTATTCTTCATACAAACTGGGCATGATAGTTTTTCCTTCGTGCTCCATCCAGACATCATTACATAAGCTAGAAAATCATTGATTGTCTACGTAAGTGCAGCATGCATCTGAAATATATCTTTCAAACATGCATCGTATGTGCGCACACCCAAATCCCAAAGATGTTTCAACTCTTTTATTAAAGGTTGCATGTATACATCAATATCGATGATGGGATCAGAAGGAACAGATATGAGTATACTCATGAAATTGAAAAAAAAATTCATACACAACCATGGGGGAAGATTATAAATGTGTATAAAAACTAGCCATGTGTTGTGCGAAGTAAGCATCTTCCCAAACGGATTAAAACCATTGCATGAAAGACCCAGCCTTACATTATGCACATTAGCTGCAAAATCAGGATGTCGAACATCCAATATATACCATGAAAATCTATCTGCAGGATGAAATAACTCATCATTAGTCTTATTTCTCTCAGTATCATGCCATCTCATTTTTATTGATAAGTCATCAGACATAAAATGATTCTAGATTCTGGGGATCAATTGAAAGTGCCACATTACTTTTTGTGGAACTCAGGATGGTGTTCCATCAGATTTTGAATTCCTGTGGGATGTTCCACATTTTATAAAATCATTTCATTCTGCGATTTCCTCCCAGAATAAACTGCTATCTTTCGGGAAAGCATCAATTTTATTTCTAGAAAATCCAAGTTCCTCAACTAACTTCCATTCCATATAGTGGTTTGAGGGAATATCTGCATCATCTGGAAGTAAATCCTTCAATAGGGTAAGAATGTAATAGATTTTTGTATTAGAAATCCCATAAATAGTTTTCCCATGAATCAATGGGATTAAAAATTCCATATTTTTCATTTTTTCACATTGTCGATATACTGGAGTCGTGGCAGCATCATTCAATTTTTTCACCCTATCAATATCATCATTTTTACTATATGCATCAGTTTTCCTCATGTAGAAGTCTTCTTGAGTCAAAATCCTTTCTTTTTCATGATGACGAATACACAGAAACCGATCATCTAACAAATTCTCCATTCCAGTCCTTTTATTTCGATCATCACCAATTTGAGATTTCATTTTCTCCCTATTGTTATACCACACAAAGTAGTTTTATTGAAAACCATATTTGGTTATCTGGTAGTTGACTTCTTCACGGATCAACCAAGGTCTACCAACACAATTAGAACATGGACAGTGTATGCGACCACTATCTGAAGCATTGTGAAATGAAAAATCTATAAATCTCTCTAAATTGTTTTGAAAATCACTTGAGATCTGATCGGTTTCATACATCCAACTTCTGTCCATTCTATAAAAAGATTTTATATAAGTCATTTTTTCATAAACAATTCAATAGGATTGACCTTTAATATAAAATACATTTCAGTAAATGATAAAGGAAGATGTTTCTAGTTAATGTATTGAACTATTAAAATAATTTAATGAACAAGTAATCATAAATTAAATTAAAATTTATTTATATTCATTTTCATTAGGTCTATAAGAGGCACATACCTCAGGTCCCATTATGCGTTATAGGCATCCCAAATCATTCACTCGTGTTCAATAACTAATTATTGGAACCTCTATGGCCATACCTTTCATTACCCAATTACTTTCCCCAAGTCAAGAACACCCCATGGGTGAATAAATTTTAGGCTTCTAAACTAATAGGTTGTTCATGGCTTGTAAAAAGATTTAATTTCATTAAGTATATACAAAAACATTTATTTTTAAATTTGAGATTAATAATAAAGTTTTTCAATGATAAAAACATTTCTGAATTGAACTTGTGACTTATCTATCAATTTTATGGATGTCTACACATGCCAGCATGGCTAGTGAAAAGCACCCCACCCTCATAAAAGTTAGTATTAGCCAAGAAGGACACATAATATACAACATACAATGAGAACCATATTTAATTGACCCTCAAGTTATATTAGTACAGTCATCTTGGGGGAAATGGAATATATGATCCCAGTTAACTGATGAATTCAAAATCTCGTATTCCATATGTTCGACACTATCTAAGGTAAGAAATCATGTGAGGATGGGTTTACATCATTATATTTCATACATGCTAGTGAGAATGAAGGCTTGAATTAATTACTTGACTTCACTGATTAAATGAGGGTAGAAGTTTCATAGGCTGTGTAAAAAGAATGATTAAATGAGGGTATAGGTTGCATACACTGTGCATGGTTGGGGAGTCTCATCCGATTTAGAAACTAAAATAAATTCTCATCATAGGTATTAATAAGAAACATCATAATTAAAAGAAACTCCAAATAAAAAAGGACTAAAAACATCAAACATTTAAATAATTCACTACTATGCATGGTTTATCCACATGTTTAGTAGTAATTATATGTCTTAATCATGAACCACCTCTACAGCTCCGAGTTTACAACAATAAACATAAGGTAAATATCTCAAAATATCTATAAAAAAACTTATTAATAGGCTAACAACATAAATATAATCTTGAACCAACCATGGAATATCTTTCACAACACATTCTAACACACCAGTTATCTCATGTGTTACTAAATACCAAACATAGTCACATAAAAAGTGTATTATAAAAAATTACAGTACACAAGCCTTATTAAAAAATTGTCATTTTAATAAAACACTTTCTTTAAGGAATTTTAAAGAAAAACATTCATAAAAACTTCTCAAAAAATTAATAAGCACATATAAATAAATTTCCAAGTAACAATTAATTACAAGATGAAGAAAAAACATAAAAACACATACATACAAAATCTAGAATCCAACTGTAATGAATTTGAGATGTTTCCACTTCGATGGAGGGTTAATGATTTAATTAATTAAATGGATTGGAATGGAGAATGTCTAGATTAAATCAAAACACAAAACAATGATATACACATCAAAATCAAAACATAAAACTAAAATATTAGATGAATAACAACAAAAAAAAGGTATCACTTAAATATTTTATGTGTATAAAGAAGAAAATACCTGATTTGAGATGATTTCAATGGAGTTTCACCAGTTTGGATGGGGGGAGTCATGAGAGGAGCCAAACGCTGCAGAGATTTAGGGTTCTGTCGCGAATGGGGGAGAGTAGCATCCGACTGTATTTGGGGTAAAAATTTACCAACAGTTTTAAATAACTGTTGGTAAAGGGGTGTCTAAGGCACCCTTTCCTAAAAGTTCAGTAAAACCGTTGGTAAAGGGGAACCCTTTCCGAACGGTTTACTAGAATCATTGGGAAAGGGTTCCTTGGACACCCCTTTGCCAACTGTTACCTCAAACTATTGGGAAAGGGTGTCTTGGCCCTTCTTCACCCACAGTATATGCAAATTGTTGGTAAAGAAGCGTTGGGAAAGCATGCATTTCCAGTAGTGAAAGGTAACCCGCTCATGTTAGGGTCTTTATATAAGTGTATCTACCATTAGGTGTAGCATCCTTCACTAACATAACAGTCATTTCTAAGTAATGTAAATTTATTTTAATCAACCTTCCCATAGTGATCTATTCTCTCCTGAAGGTAATAACTTTTATGCAGAAATATTAGAATTATTCCCAAAATCGATCTACTCTATATTTAATGGAAATAAAAGGAAATACAAACTATAATATAGAACATAAGATCTATTAAAATTATTATGAATAAAATCATGACCTGACTAAAAATTATGTAATTCAAATGTGTTGTTCATGATAGAATATTTTTCATTAGCTTACATAACTGCATAGATGTAGATCATTGGAGGTGATTATAACAACACAAACAAAGCATTATAAGAATCGTATTTATTTTATAAAATGGAATCATATACAATTTTTACAGAAAACCATATTTATAGGGATACAATAACAATGAAAAATAAAATGAAAGAAATGGAGAAAATAAAATTATAAGATTTGGATACAGTAGTTTTCATCCAATCCTCCTGATCCACACTCATAAAGGAGTCTTCATTGAATTATTCAAGCCTCTATCAGAGATTTGGATGGTTGGTGTTGGCTATGGAAACAAGTTTAAATTTATAACATCCACCCTTAAATTTTTTTTCCTCATGACCTATTAATTTGTATCATATATAGGTGGTTGAAAAAAACTATAATAACTTCACTATTGTCATTAACTATAGTGAATTAAAAATTGCATGTAGAAGAAGAAAATTAGTTCACTTTAGGCGATCACAAGTACAAAATAACAAAACCATGAAAAAAAACTAGATTTTATAGATTTATTATAGAATTATTCATTATTGTACTCATAGTATAGGATTAGATTCTTGTTCACAGAATCCCTTGCTTTTGGTTCTTGAAAATTCCCCCCTTGGGTGAGGGAATTCACTAGGACCCAGATGCACTTGAATGAGGTGCCACTTTTCTTTTCTAGGGGAACCGACATTGGGATTTGATGAATTAAGAATCATGAACTACTCTATGGTTATATAGATATAACATCAATGAGGGTCTCAACTTTTAGGAAGTAATATTCATTTCATATGGACACCTGTTCTTTGGAAACATTAGGTGGAGATGATTGATTATGCTTCAAAAGAAGAGATAAAGAGAAAGAACTATGTCAGTCCTCATCATCAGTATCTAGATAGAATCTAAAGAAATAATTGAAGAAATAGTATTTAATCTCCATGAAATTCATTTCCTTGAATACTTTAGATTTCATTTTTTAGAGTTGCAAAAAATATTCAGATTAAAACTATATGTTTTTGGAATTGCAGGTAGCAATAGTTTTTTTGAATCACAGACTGCCAATATTTTTTAACAAGGGAAGAATCATATTTTTTTAGTAACATAAATGAATGTATATATTTTTATATATGAGGTAATGAAGTGAAAAGGAATAAAATAAAATGGTCAAATTGTGGGACATGGTTATGGATGAGAGAGGGGATATGACACCCTTAAAATGAGGATATATGGGGGAAATTCAAAGTTGGAACATCCATTTGGAAAATAAAAATGGAAAATAAAATCTATTATGAAAAATTAAACTCAAATGTGGAGGAAATATGATTCTCAAATTAATATTGAATTATTAGGAATACTATTTATCTTCTTCTATAATGGTTCAAATTATTATTCTGTATCCACTGATGTATGTCAGTAGATGGTCAAACTAATCTCTTTCACAAGAATAAAAATCACTTTTAAAGCCATCTCATACCACTAAAGGTAGTTTTTTGCAGTTTAAGAAGATTTAGATCTCACTAAACCTTCAAAAAATATATCCCTCAACCCTTTGGTACCACTGATGGAGAACTTTACAGTGGCTAACAGAACTACATAGATGTAGATCACTAGAGGTGACCACAACAATAGTAATAGAGTAGTATCAGATTGGTTTTTTTTCTTGAACTACAATTATATTACCACTCATACAAAAATCCATACTTATAGTTATAAAATTACACAAGAAAAATAAAATAAAGGAATCATAGAAAATAAATTTATACTGTTTGGTTGTAGTAGGTGTTTTCCCAATCATCCTTATCCACACACATTATGTAGTATTTATTGAAATCTCCAAGACTCAATCACGGTAATGGATGTTAAGTATCATACAAGGAAACACATTTATTTTTATAATAGTTTAAGGGAATAAAATCCCAACATAAATTATTATTAATAAAATAGGAGAGTTTTTTCGGATTTTTGGGGATCTTTTGGTGAAAATTACTTTATGTTATTCTAAAATCACAAACTCCTCTCACAATTTCATTCTTTCCCTAGATAATGGAGTTTATAGGCATTGTTTTCCTAGTTCATAGAGAATATTTAATTTACTCAATCCCTTCACACATCTAACAAGATTGTGTTGGTTCATCTCTCTCTCTCTCTCTCTCCATATTTTTTAGCATGTCTTGAACCAGCTCACAATGTAGGGGATCCAAGACACCATATTTTTATTATATAAACATTAAGTTTATTATGAATATATTTCTATTTGGTAATTGGTATGGATTAAAAAAGGGAAATAAAAAAAATAAAATTGATTAATGATAAAAAGGGGATCTAGTGCACCTATATTTCTCACATGTTGTAATGTTAGATTATTTATTAAAAAAAAATTATTTTTTTCTTAAATTAATTGTAGTGAATATCTAAATGAGTAAATATGGATATAAGTGGTATGGAATAAATTATCATATTAATGTGTAATTTGTATTATAGTAATCATGGTATTTAAAACTTTTGAACTTAATGAACTATTGTGGTGTGTTTTTCTTGTTTCTAAGAGCCTATAAATTTTAGGGAATTGTTTCTATAAGTTATTATTATGTTTGTGTGATAGAGTCACCTTGGATAATTAATCCATATGTTAAGTTTGTAATTAATTTTTTTTTTTCAATTATGTGAATGAAAAATATGATTGACACTGTACACACACACACACTCACACAAATACCTGAGAATTTGATTTTTTATTATTATTTTATGTCCATCAATGTGATAAATAGAGAGGTTATGTCTAGTTATTTTGGTTATCGTAATGTTGTCAGTTATGAAAGGGAGATGCTGGTTTGAGGTGCCCAATTTTCATGGAGTATGGAAATGGAATGTGCAATGACTAATATAATATTTGAGTTAGTTTCAAGGTGATGATTATGTAGTGGGGTTTTGTGTGTGGAAGAGGATATATGGAATGTAACTTTTATAATGATTCTCAGTTTTATTGGTTGAAATGGAATTGAGAAATCTAAATACTAGAAATTATTTGGAATAAATAAATAGTGGTATATTAATAAAATCTAGTAATGTGTCATGAATAAGAATTAAATTTGTGTAGGTTATAATTGAAATATAAGTACATGGAATTGGTAGATAGTAGATGGAATAAATTTGGTTGATAATTGAGAATGGTTTTTCAGTGAAAAAGTGAAATAAATGGCTTAACAAACTTCATATTGGTTGGTAAATGGTAAATCCATAATTATCCCAATGAAAGAATAAAAGTGGGAATATGGTTGATTGTTAGGGGTATATTTATGTGGATATATGGCCAATTTGGGCCCTAAATGTTTCATTAATTTTTAATGTATAAAATTGATCTAATGATGGAATAAATTAGTTTTCATAGGGCCATTTTTGTACACCACTAGGATGGGATTCATGTGAAACTATATACATTTAAATTTTATTGTGATTTTAATATGAACTCTACCCGATTTGATCAATCTTACTTATTTCAAAAGGATTTCAATTCCAATTGTTATCCTTGTTAGTGAGGGTGGATGGATCGATGTACCCTCTTCTAAGATCTCCCTTTAGTAGTATTACATTACAATGTTGTAAGTGATATTATTTAGTGGGGGTAATGCATGGTAAGAGGTAACAATGTTGATGTATTTCCTTTTCATGATACCCCTTTTCTCTATACATATGAAGCGATTTATTTGAACATGATAATGTTGTGATATGTGGCTGGGATGATTGATAGAGGCTAACATATCCCGAAAACAAAAAGTCTATAAAACAAAAAGTCCATTTGGGTACCGATCAGACAAGTCTAGTAGGGTCTCTGTTTAACTCAGTTTGAAACCACTAATGGAATCTAAAACAACATATAGTAAATAAAAATGTATTCTGTTGTATATATAATAAAATAAAATCAATAAATTAAATGGTTTAAAAATATTCAACTATTATTTATTTAATCACATAATCCCATGGGTTCCCAAGGACACCCGAACTACAATACCAACTTTAGCCCATGCAGGAGACTAAACAATATCACAATACCATGGATATCAATTATTATTTCATTTCCATTCCTATTAGGATCAATTGGAACCATATTATAATGCCAAAAGTTCTGGCATGAATCTCCATGTCTAGGACCCCATGGGTATTTCAAGTAGCAGTCTATGACCCAAAACACATTTATCAAATAATCAAACAATTTGGATTTTGATGTAATAGTCTGTTTACCACACTCATTTATCACGATGGGGTTTTTATGTAATAGTACATGTACCACACACATATATCAATTTATCACCATGGGATTTTAAATCAAGAGTCCATGTACCACACAGATTTATCAATTCTTCCCAGAAATCACAAGGTGAGTGGTTTCCCAAAACTGTGCACCCAAACCATGTGCCTCACCCATGTGTGTTTCCCGGTTACTACTATTAGGGTGCATGGTTTGGATAAAAATTCACCAAATGTGTGAATCCCCTCTATTTGGGATAACACGTTTTTCTAGGCAGGTTGTACGGTTTGGGAAAATGGTGAGCCAACTGTGGTCTAGTTCAAAGCCCAGAAATTCTATCTCTCTTAGAAGCTCTGTTAAATGGGATTTATAGGGTACAATCCTACAGGTTGAGGCAATCAGTTCCTTTGACTGTGTCAAAAGGATTTCTTAAAACCCTATATGTATACTAGTCATGTGAACATAATTAAACTGTTATATTAGCAACAACAAGGATGCGTAACGGTCATTACATCAAATTAGATATAATAATACAAAAGTGGGTCATGTTTTTTCTATATCTATAATACATTTAATTAAAATAAATGTAATTTTATTCGTAATAGTTATTGTTGTTACATAAAGGTAGTTCTATAGGCGTGTTAATGTATGTGACCTACGTATAGTTAATACAAATATTCAATTAGGGTGGGGTTTTCATGAAGGTAGATCTCCCTAAGGGTAATCCCAGATCTACATAAGGGTTATCCCTTTTATAAAGCTTGCATAAAAGTCATATCCATCTAATGAAAATGTTAAAAGCTCATGTTAGGGTCTTCATATGAGGTTATATACCATTAGGTGTAGAATCCTTCACTCACATAACAGTCATTTCTGAGAAATGTAAATTTATTTGAATAAACCTTCACATAGTGATCCATTTTCTCTTGTAGGTAACAAATTTTATTCAGAAATCATTGAATTATTCCCAAAATCGATATTCACAATATTTAATGGAAAATAAAAGGAAATAAATAATATAACCAGGAACGTATGATCTATTTAAATATTGATGAATAAAATGATGAATTGACTAAAAATTAGGTAATTTAAATGTGTTGTGCATGATGGAAGATTTTGCAGTGTCTTACATAACTGCATAGATGCAGATCATTATAGGTGATCAAAACAACATAAACAAAGCATTGGTAGTAAGGTATTTACTTCCTAAAATTGAATCATATTACAATGCTTACAAAAATCCCAATTTATATGGATACAGTCACAAATAAAATTCAAATACAGGAAATAGAGAAAATAAAATTATAAGTTTTGGTTTCAGTAGTTATCATCCAATCCTCTGGATCCACACACATAAATGATTCATCATTAGATTCTCCAAGCCTCTATCAGATATGTGCATGGTAGGTGTTGGCCAATAAAACAAGTTTAAATTTCCAACATCCACATTTAAACATTTTCCCCTAATGATCTGTTAATTTTTATCATATCTAAGAGGTTGAACAAAAACTATAATAAATTTACCATAGTAATTATCTGTAGTGAATTAAAAAGCACATGTGGAAGAAGATAAGAAGTTCATTTGAGGTGATCATAAGAAAAAAATTACAAAACCATTAAAAATCCGAATTTTATTGCATTGTTATAGAATTATTCAACCTTATACTCATAATCATGGATTAGATTCTTGTTCACGAAATTCCCTACTTTAGGTTCTTCAAAATGTCTCCTTGGTGTGGGAATTCACCAGGACTCGAACACACTGGAATGAGACACCACTTTTCTATTCTAGGGGAACCGACATGGGGATTTCATACATTAAGATTCAAGAACTAATTTATGGTTCAATAGATAGAATATCAACGAGGGTCTCAACTTTTAGGAAGGCATATTCATTTCATAGAAAGACCTATTCTTCGGTAGCATCAGATGAAGATGATTGATTCTTCTTCCGAAGAAGAGATAAGGAGGAGGAACTATGTCTCTCTTCAACATTAGTATCTATAGATAAGTCGAATAAATCATCCATGAAATAAAATTTAATCTCTAGGAAATTCATTTTCTTGAATATTATAGATTTCATTTTTTAGAGTTACAAAAAATAATCAGATTAAAACTTGAAATTTTTGGAATTTCGAGTTGCAGTGGTTTTTTTTTGAATCAAAGACTGCCAATATTTTTTAACAAGTGAGGAACCCTCTTTTGTTAGTAACCCAAATGAATATATATTTTTGTGTATGTCAGTTAATTAAGGGGTAAGTGATAAAATAAAATGGTCAAATTGTGGGACATGGTTATGGATGATAGAGGGAAGATGACACCCTTAAAATGAGGGGTTATGGGGGGAAAGACAATGTTTGAACATCATTTTGGAAAATGAAAAAGGAAAATAAACTCAATTTTGAGAAATTAAACTCAAATATGGAGGAAGAATTATTTTCAAATTGATTTTGAATTGTTAGAAAGACTATTTATCTTCTTCTCTTCTCGTTCAACTAATTATTCTATCTCCACTATTGCATGTTAGTAGATGGACCAACTAATATCTTTCAAAAGAATAAGAATCACTTTAAAAACCATATCATACCACTAAAGGTAGGTTTTTCAGTGTAAGAAGAAGAGGATCTCACTAAATCTTATACAAAGATCTCTCTCAACCCTTTGGTACCATTGTTTGAGAATTTTACACTGTCTAACATACCTACATAGATGTAGATCACTAGAGGTGATCACAACAACACTAATAGAGTAGTAGAATATTGTTTTTCTTATTGAACTAGAATTATATTAAAACTCTTAAAAGAAATCCCTACATATAGGTATACAATCACAAACAATAATCAAATGAAGGAATCATAGAAAATAAATATCTATTGTTTTGTTTTAGTAGGTGTTTCCCAATCATCCTTATCCACACACATTAAGTATTCTTCGTTGAAATCTCTAAGACTCCATCATAGTAATGAATGGTAGGTATCATCCAAGGAAACAAGTTTATTTTTATAATAGTTTAAGGGAATGAAATATTTACATAAATTAATATTAATTAAAAATGAGTGTTTTTCTAATTTTTTGGTATTTTTGTGGAAAATTTCTATATGTTATTATAAAATCATTAACTCCACTCATATTTTTTTCTGTCTCTATATCATGGAAAATCAAGGAATTATTTTTCAAGTTCATAGTTCTTTTTCAATTTAATCGATCCCTTCACACATCTAACAAGATTGTGTTGGTTCCTCTCTCTCTCCCTTTTTTTGTAGCATGTCTTGAAGCAACTCACAATGTAGGGGATCTAAGATAACCTCTTTTTATTATGTAAACGTTGAGTTTATTATGCATATATTTCCATTTTGTAATTGATATAAATTAAAAAAGGGAAAAAATAATCAAAATTATTAATGATAAAAAGGGGATATAGTGCACCTATATTTCGCACATGTTGTAATGTTATTTTATATATTGAAACTATTTTTGTTTTGTCGTAAATTAATTAGACTGAATATCTAAAATAAAAAATATGGATATAAGTGACATGGAATAAATTATCATAGTAAAGTGTAATTTGTATTCTAATATTAATTCTATTCAAACCTTTTGAACTTAATGAACTATTGTGGTGTGTTATTTGTGTTTCTGAGAGACCATAAATGTGATGGAATTGTTTCTATGAATTATTATTATGTTTGACTACTTGAATCACCTTGGATAATTAATCCATATTTTAAGTTTGTAATTAAATTTTTTGTTTCCATAATATGAACATAAAATATGATTTATGTTGTATACACACACACACACACTCACACAAATAACTGAGAATATGACTATTTATTATTATTTAATTTCCATCAATGTAATAAATGGAGAGGTTCTGGATAGTTATTATTGTTATTGTAATGTCTTCAGTTATGAAACGGAGTTGCTAGTCTAAGGTGCACAATTTTCATGGAGTGTGGCAATAGAATGTGGGATGACTAATAAAATATGTGGGTTAGTTTCCAGGTGATGATTATGTTGTGGGGTTGTTTTTGTTTGGAAAAGTCTATATGGAATGGAACATTTAAATGATTCCTTATTGTATTGGTTAAAATGTGATTGAGAAATTTAAATACTAGAAAGTAGATTGAATAAAATAACAGTGGGATATTACTAAAATCTAGTAATGTGTCATGAATAAGAATTAAATATAGGTAGAATATAATTTAAATATAATTACATGGAATTGGCGGATAGTTTATGGAATAAATGTGGGTGATACTTGAGAATGGCTTTTGAATGAGAAAGTGAAATAAATGGCTTAACAAACTTAATACTGGTTTGTAAATGGTAAATCTATAATTATCCCAATGAAAGAATGAAAGTGGGAGTATGTTTGATTGTTATAGATATATTTATGTGGATATATGACCAATTTGGGCCCTAAATGTTGCATGAATTTTTAATTTATAGTATTGATCAAATGATGGAATAAATTAGTTTTTATTGGTCCATTTTTGTACACCCATAGGATGCGATTCATGTAAAACTATATATATTTATATTTTATTGTGATTTTATATGCACACTACCCGAGTCAATCAATCTTACTAATTCCTAAAGGATTTCAATTCCAATTTTTATCCATGTTAGCGAGGGTGGATGGATCGACATCCCCTCTTCCAAGATCTCTCTTCATTAGTAGTACCTAACGAAGTTGTATGTGATATTATTTAGTGGTGGTGATGCATGGTAGGAGGTAATGATGTTGGTGTATTTCATTTTCATAATACCCCTATTCTATAGACCTATAAAGTGATCAATATGAACTTGATAATGTTTTGATACGTGGTTGGGATGATTTAAATAGTCTAAGACATGATATTACCAATTGAGAGGCCATGGTGATTATAATGGGTAGGGATACGGGGTTTACCTATTATGATAAGGCTAATGATATCGAAGATATGTGAGCACGACGTATTTAACATGAGTTGTGAGAGTTGAAAATCAAGGGTAAGTTGGTGAAGTGTTCCATTTATTATATTATTCTGATGTTATTTTATTATACATGGACATGATACATAGTGAACGAGCCTTCACAATGTTAAGGATCGATAATTGACATGTTAGTGACATGTTGGTGCTCTCTCTCTATCACACACACACACACACAGATATATATATTTATATATATGAGTTTATTATGGTGAATTTAATAGATTATTTGGATTGTACCATCAGGGAGTACAAAGTTGTGGGTTGAGTTTCTACTTAAGAGAATTTTGGGATTTTATTTTAGAGACTTGGCATGAATTTCACACCATGTGTTTTGATATTTTTATTATATGAGGTCTTGAATTTTTTAGATGATGTGGTGTCAATTAGAGATTTTAATCTTATCAGTTGAGTTTAAATTCATATATTTATTTTAATTCCTTTTATTGTGTGTTATTTACCTTTGTCACTAGTTGCTAACATGGGGCCCATTCATAGATGGATTTTGTGGTCCATCTACTTTATTACTGGTCCAAGAGGGGTACTAGTGGGTGGGGGAAATGATGCATACTATTTTACCAAATTTATTCCATCAAATATGTATAACATTGGTAATTATGTTTTTTTTCATGTAAATCCAAGATAATTATTTTTCAAATGATTCATAAAATCCCATTAAGAGCATACCAATGTATCCATATCGTTTGAACATCCTTGAGAAATCATTGGCTTTTAAGAATATCTATTTGATTCAATACAAAAAAATATACTATTGAGAGGAACTATAAAATTACGGATGTCTAGATTTATAAGCATCAACGAATGACCTACCAACGTCAAATTTACTCTAGGAGGTCCCATTACATTCTTTACTGAAAACCATATTACTGACGGTATGTTGAATCCCTAAGTATTCTTTTATGTCATTTTTTAGATTAAAAAAAAATATTGAACTTTAAAATATCATGCTCCATATCTCCATCCAATGAAGTTCCTAGAGCTAGGAAAGAGAATATAACAACATTAATTATAAGTCAACTCCTTCCAAATCATGTATTCCTTTTTAAATTTTGTAATCTATACCCCTTGTTCAATCCCCCTAAATAACTAATGATCACTAGTCTCACTTTTGGTGTATCCATTTTGAGGAATCCACGACCCTTGAGTTCAAATTATATTAAAGAGTGGATGACCTGACTATGGAAAACTAGAAAAAATAAGAGTGGATTTCATCATAGAAAACATAATGAATAAAATGTTCAAAACCATTCATAATCAAAATACCTCCATGGTTCTATGATGAAATTCAATCCTTAATACACACATGTGTAATAGAAGGTCTTGAAAGATCCATAATTGCATAATAAAGCTTGATTAGGTACTAATGATCCTTGTAAATAAATAGGTGAAGGTAAAGATAGATAAAGAAAGGAAATTTTTCTAATTCAAGGGGAATAAATTCCAAAAAATATTTATATTTTGAAATAATTTTTCATTCTTATGTCAAAATTTAGAGGAGATTGTGTAAAAGGGTAATGGATTTTCGAAAGAGAACAATCATTAGAAAAAAATGCATAGAATGTGTTATCCAAGAAATCATCTTATTCAAACAAAATTCTAATGACAAAATTGTACATGACAACGCCTTCTTTAATATACGGATTAACAGTATTCTATCTGTGATAATGCCATCTAAGATCATTTTTTTTTAATTTTAATGTTTTTTATTTTTATTTATATATAAATTTAATAACAAAATTAATTTCATATTAAAAATAATGATTAATAATTAATAATGTAATCAATAATAATTTCATTTTTACAAGTTAATTTATTTAAAATATAATTATTACTAATTATTATTAAAATATAATCTTTTATGGTATGTATATTAATTTATGTTTAATAATTTTAAAAATAACAATAAAATTAACAATGATGATGATAATGTAAATAATAGTATTATAATTTGTTATAATTTTCATTGTTAATTGTATTATTATTAATTATTATTAAATAAACAAATAAATGAATTATATATAAAATTTATAATAATTAGTTATTTAGTTATTATTAAAATATTAGTTATTTTTAAATTATGATTAATATAAATGATTATCAATTTTATAACATAAAATATTAATTATAACATTATTATATTTTATTATATTTTCTATATTACTGATTTAAGTAATATTTATTTTTAATTATATTATTAACTAAATTATTAGTTACATTAATAATAATAATATTTACATCAATATTCCTAATTAATATTTTAAAATTTTAACAATATAATTTTTATTTGTTAATAATATATTTCAAAAAATTTAATAATACTTCATAATAACGAAATTAATAACATTTTTTGTGTAAATAAATTTTTTTTATATTAAATATTATTATAACATTTTATAATATTTGTTGATACCTCACAAAACCTAAATAGGGAATTGTTATTGAATATGGATATAAAATTGGATGGGGTCCGATTGAATTTTGAAGCATTCAATGACTCTCGTACTCAGATAATACAACAAAAGGGATCAGTGTCCCATTTTGAAGAGAATTTGGATGCTTTTTATGAGAGGATTACAATGGTGAAAATATCCCTAATTACATGACTCATATTACCTTAGGGTGAAAAACCATTGAATTTTGATGAACTAATCCATCAGATTTCATTCTTATGGGGATTTTCTAAGTGGAGGTGTGTAACACTTACTAAAGGATTTTTTTCACTACCTATTTTTTTGAATGAGGATATGAATCTTTTTTTGAACATTATATATATAATATTAAATCCTAAATGGATGTATTTTCATGAGTGGTCGATGGAAATAAATGTATCACACTCCAGGAATGCATTTATGTAGGTTTGGATATGTCTTCATGGACTCAAGAGGGTCCTTTAGCACCTGATGATTCTTCATGATATTGCAAGAGTAATTGCGACTTCTATGTGAAATGATAAGGAAACAAATCTTATGCATTTTGGTCACTAGTCTAGGTTTTTTGTGGAGATTTATATTACATCAACCATGGTTGAGAAGGTATTACATTACAATCCTATAAATAATATTTTCATTGATGTAGTGTATTGGAACAAACATCTTTTTTGTGACTCGTGTACGATTGTTGGTCAATTATCAGCTTAAACTCACAGGAAATATTCTATTGGGAAATATGGGATGAAGTAGTACATTTCTACCCACTACTGAAATAAAGTTGATATGAAGGAATCTTCTTTTAAAAATCCCATGTTCATACTGAAATTAAGATTGGGAGACCGGTTTATAGTGGTGTTGTGCGAGTTTCTTTAAAAGGAAGCTCTCATAGGCTTGTAATAGGGATAATGGATGAGTAGCATCAGGATGGTATAAGTAGTGTTCCTTATAAATATGAAGATCTTGAAGATTATCAAAAAGTGATGGCACATAATGCTGATATTAACTCAGTAGGAACTCACAAATCCCACTCTTTTTTGTATTCTTGGATCTCCAATGTGGAGAATATTATAGAAGGACACTAGTTTGATCATAATGAGGATGGAATGGTGGGAGATGGTGTCTAGGAGAGTGTTTAGGTTCTGGTGGAGGACACAACACTTTGAATAGGTGTATAGATATTTAACTCCGGATCAAATTTTTAGAGGTGATGAATCTGATTGTAAAGTTTATATCCAAGCTGAAGTAGATGCTCAGATCACACAGAAGATGAAATTTCTCATAGAAGAAGGTATACAAATAAATTTAAGGGAATGAATATTTTTTGTTTCAAAGAATGTAAATGGATAAGTTGAGGATGATTTCAATCCATTTTACATGGATGGACCTCAAAAAAATAAGGATTCCACTGAATCACTAGTATCCCTATTAGTGGGAACCTAAAATCTCCCCACATTATAATTGCTCATATAGGAGCAACACTACCAATGATCTCTTTGATTTACAGATTAAAATATCAGACCCTGAGCCTGCATGTCCTCTTATATCTTTATTTTATCTTCCTATACTTGGAAAAGGTTCCACAACACACAAACTACTATCACGGTCTTTCTCTGCAATAATGTATCACTGCATTTTAACACAAGTATCATATGATATTCAATAAGCACATCGATTTGAAAATAAACATTATCCAAATCATTCCAATGAGGTGGGTTGGGGTGATAGCACCAAATCTGTGACACATAAAAAATTTAATTCATAGAACAGTGCCTCTAGGGAAGAGACAATTGGTATTCCACTAGCCTAATTCTCTCTTCAACCTCAAACGTTCCAGCAAAATTGGGTAAAAACTTATCCTGTCTCTAAATACTACGGTGACCAAACCTATAATATGGATGAAGGAACACACAATCACCCTACAAATACTCTATGGTTTTTTTATGTATATCTGCATATGACTTCTATCAACTCTGATCTACAGCCATACACTTCTGAATCAGTTTCACTTGATTTGATGTCCCCAACACAAGACTTGGACCCAACTACTCTAACTCTCCTATAGCTATTGATCATAGAGTTGATCTTCATTCCCTTCAATAAATAGCATCATATGGTTTCATCTATATTGTTGACTGATGACTATTGTCATAGGTGGACTCTACCATAGCTAGGTGCTTTTTCCAAGACCCACCAAATTATAAGACTTACGCCTCCAGAATACCCTCAAGTACATTTATAGTACATTTTTAATTCCCATCTATCTGTGGGTGGAATTCCAAACTTAGTAAAACCTGTGTTCCATGTTAATTAGGAAATACCAACCATAAGAGTGATGTAAAGTGTGAGTCATGGTATGAAAAAATAATCCATTGGATCTCGTGCATATGTATTATCTCTCAAACGTACATGTCTCTTGAATGATCCACTAAAAAAGTATCTCGTATTAGAAATAAATGTGCTACTTTCATCAGCCAGTCAACAATCACCCAATTATAATCATTTTTCTTTGTCTTCCATGGGAGACCCACCACTATGTACATGATAACATCATCCTACTTCCATTTCAGAATAAGAGGTGGAAATAGTAAACTACCTGGTCATTGTTTCTTGGACTTCATTAGTTGATAGGTGTATCATTGTGTAACAAACCATGATACAATCTATTTCATGTTTGGGCACCAAAATTTTCATTATAGGTTACGATAAATTTTCATCACAAGTTATGATAAATTTTCATCACACCTTGATTCACTACTCACTTCGAGGCATGAAACTAATGAATAAGCTCCTCCCACATGATCATAGGCATAATAACCTAATTGATGACATAGATGATCACAACCTGATCTATATTACACTCGAAAGGTGACTCCCCAAGTTAAAATATTTCCCTCAAGGAAAAAAATATGGTTAAGAACATTTCTTGTCTTTAATCCGGCTCAAAACTGTAGAATACATTGAAACTGATATAAGATTCATCTACCCCTAACTCTCTTGAACCACAACATGCATCTCAGCCAACAAAGTAATTATTTACCACTCAACATTAGACTCATGATATTCTAGGGTCTAGGTTTTCTAGATTATAGTGTCATCCACACTTTTTCATTTCCCAAGAATATATGGTAGCAAAAAATCAAATGACTACATATACTCAACCCACCTCTACTTTAGGATATTCAAATCTCGTTTTGAAAAGATATAATTTAATCACTTTTTATTACTATACACTTTATACTTTTCACCCAAGAGATAATGTTTCATCCACTATAATGAATAAACCAATGCAGATAACTCGAGTTCATTCATAGATTAGTGTTGATCATGTGGACTCAACTTCCAAGACCCATATTCCTCAACTCTATTTCGAGGAATTAACACTACCCCAGGGCCGATCTAAGAGGCATCACAAAAAACCATATATTACTCACCTGGATTGGGTTGGAGAATGACTTTTTTTTATTTTCAATTGATACTTCAACTACTAGAAAGAATTCTCACAATCTATATACAATTCAATGTTTTTCTCCTTATTGGTCAATCCAAAATTTGGTTCTTCAAAATGAGAAAAGTCTTGGATGAACCTATGGTAATATCCCACTAACCCAATAATTCTACGAATACCAAAAGAATTATTAGGCTGCTCCCAATAAACACATTATGAACTTTCTCTATTTCCACTGACACACCTTCATATAAGATGATGTGACCCAATAAGAGTATATGATAAATCCAAATTTGACACTTAAATACCATGGAATATAACCAAGGATCTCTTGGTGTATTAAGGATGATGTCAAGATATTGGGAATGATCATTATGAGTCTTGGAGTGCACTAAGATTTCATCCAAAAACACTACCTCAAACTAATATAGGTATGAATGGAAGATTTTTTTTCAAAAGTCCCTAAATATTTCTAGTGTATTATTTTTCCGAAACAACAACACAAAGAACTCATAACGGACATACCTTCTCAAACAAATTGTCCTTGGTATATCATAAGTCCAAAATATCAACAGATGATACCATGATCTCAGGTGGATATTAGAGAAGAAACAATATCCCCTCAACTAGTTAAAAATGTCATTGATGCACAGATGAGGTTTCTTGTTCTTAATAGTCATATATTTTAACTTCCAATAATCAACAAAAAATCATAGAGTCCCTTCAACTTTGATAAAAAAAACTAGAGAACATAAAGGAGTTGTAATCGGATGGATAAACCCATTATCCATTAACTCTTCCAGCTGATTCTTGAGCTGTTGAATCTCTAATTGTTCCATTATATATGGTGTAATATAAAATGAATCAGCCCCAAGAATAAGCTCAATTGTAAATTAAACATCTCTCATAGGTGGAAGCCCTTAGGTTTCTTCAAGAAAAACATCATGAAACCTGTACACTATGTGTGGAAGGAAATCCTACATTACATCTCTATCATCTATTAACGTACTATAAAACTAGTTGGTAAAATCACCTAGCTATGGATGAATTGCCCTGCTCAACCTGCCTAGATATCACACTCTTCATGTTGAATATATCTATCAACTACAGGATACATAAATTTCACTCTCCCACGATAACAATCTATGTGGTCATAGTATGATATTAACTACTCAATTGCCATAATTCAGAAAAATCTTGTCATATCTCGGAGGTAATGATCCCAAATTAAATTATACTCCCCAACCTTGAGAGCACGCACATTGCAGAATAATAAATCTCTAGCCTATACTCCCAATGGTGTATTGACCACATTGTCATGACATGTAAAATTGATTATGATTTAAAGATTTATTTATAGTCTAGGGAAGACCCTAGGTCATCTCTTGAGGAGCATTGATAGGTTTTGATTATATATTTTTAACAAATATTACTAAAAGAGGGGGTTTATTTTGAATACAGTTTTAGGAAAATAACATAACATAAAGAGTTTAATAGTTGATAGAAGAAAGTGGAGTATTAAGAATTATGATGTAAAGATATCACTTCAAGTTCAATACATGTATTGGATAGTTCATTGTTCTGAAAATTTCACATGGTTTTGTTTAATTCTTTGGTTGAGGGTTGTCAAGATCTTGATTCCCCTCTTGAATTTCTAAATGTTGCGCAAAGTACCAAACCTTAACACAACAATCATGTTGTCAAGGTTTGGAATTCAATAATAGATTAAATTATACCAAATCATACTAATATCTTCTGTATGTGTGAGAGAAAGAGGATCCTTGTGTTTCCTAATTAGAACAACTCAAGTTTCCCACTTGAAATTTCAACCCAATCGACGTTGAAATGAAAATAGGTTCACTAAATTAAACCCATGAAATGAACCAAGAAGAGAAGCATGATTGGATAAAAACTGAGTTAAATAGTCCACACACAAATTACTCAAAACGAGTAGAGTATCATGTGATGGAACTCCCTCCCAAGTATGTGTAGATCCCTCGAAATGATTTTCCACCATTTAGCTCACCATCGAGAGGAGGAGAAGGTTCGGGTGGAACTCCTTCTTCATTGATGACCCCCTATGATGATAGGGGCCTCCAGAAGATCATGTATGAGGAGAGAACTCCTTTGGGTATCCAAAATACCAGAGCTTTTCCTTCTAGTTGAACTTTAAAATGAGGAGGCCAAGGTTACATTTTATAGGAAAATGAGAAGGTGGTTTTGAGCACACAGAATTATTAAAACCACTTGTCACAGGTGTTTCGACCTTCATACAACATTATCTCGATTTGAAGAAAATCAAAAAGTTGTATCCCCACCTTTTTTCTGTCTCCAATGAACGTTTGGCACAATTCAAACACCTATAGCCCTAGATATGGACAGATCACAGAACAACACTTTTTAATCCGTCCAGATTTGGTGTGCTGAACAAATTAGGTCGGAAAGGCCATCATATGTCCGAATGAGTTTTGGGTTTCTTCATATGAAATGTCTCCCAATGAGTTTAGGACCAGAACCCAAAAGTTAAGCCCAATTGGATGAAAAATCTAGTATCAGTGTGTGGATTAACCCACTAGTGTGATTGGATCTTGCGCGGTTTGGTCCATTTTTCTTGGACATCATCACGGGACCTTTAAATCTCCTTCACCTTCAATGAAATTTTCAGGACAAGTAACACTGGCCTTTTTAATATCAATAAAAAAATAAATTATTCAAACATGGAATTAATTTTTTTATTATTTTTGGCATTTATAATACAAATTCAGTTTAATACAATGGTGTAAGGGTGAAAATGACAGAGTGAATCGTGGTATGATCACACCCCCACAACTAAACATTTGAACTCCGGGGAAAAGTTACATATCCAAATAATATGATGCATATATACATATATATATTACCAACATCATGAAGATTTAACATTTGAGGAAATTTCAATTCACTAAAGTAACGTGATCAATGCACGAACCACACCAAAGATTTTTTCCTAGTGAAAATGGAAAAGGATGTATCATAAATCATATCACAATAAAATTCAAAGAGATTAATGATGCCAACATGATCAAGGAAATAAAAAGTCAACCATTCCACTAACTCTCCATGTGTGTGTGTGAAAACCATTCCATGCTATTCTCTCCACTTTCTATCAAATAAATATAGGTTATTGTAACATTATTCAGCTTTAAATGATTTTTCACCAAACCCGTCCTACATCCTTTGCAATATTATTTCAAAACCCAGTCACGTAAGCATTCCTAGAAGTCAAAGCATATGTTCCTGACCTAGATATGCCCATATATTTCACATTTCAGCACTCCTCTCATTTATTATATTTGTTTTGAAGTTACATTTTGAACAAATCGTACACTCATCTCTCAACCATTTTTTGATCTCCTCACGACACTAATTGTAATAGTTATAACAAGATCAATGGTTGAAGAGAAGTGGTTTTTGAGTTTCTGAAGACATAATGTTTTTTGAGGGAGAACAACAGTTTGACATTAGGTACACACGCATAGCTCAATCTGCTATAGTAATGAAATAGATTGAATAAGGAACGGACATATGAAAATATCATTTAAAGATAAAAAATATTAACCTATCATATATTTACCTTATATTAAGTAAGAAATATTTATACTTTTTGGTTTGGTGTAAAATTGTATGGAGACATTAGTGAAACAGTTTTTCCAAAACAGCTCACACAAGGGGCATCAATCATCTCAAATGTTTCATAGTGATACAACAATTTATATCATTGACAGAAAACCAATTCACCAAAAATCTCTCTGTGATGTTAAATTCAAAAAAATACTCATTTTCACCATTCTTTATGGTATTTTTACTTTCCCTACATTATGGTCACCGAATCATGGAACTTTGAAATTTTTGATGGGGAAAAATAGAAATACCATATAGAAGGCGAAAAATAGAAGGGAGAAGAAAGATAATGGAAAACCTAATGAACTCAACAAGAAAGGGAAAAGTGAAAATACCATAAAGAAGGCGAAAAAGAGAAAATGATGAAAATTCCTATCTAACCCATGAATGTACCCATCCCCCCACACCGATAATGTGCAGTTTCCTCACTGTAAGAAAAGAGGATGTGGAAAGGAATGATAAAACCTAGTGAGTTTCATTCATAGATTACTTCTTTAACATGGAGGTCCTCCCTCGGGGACTCTGGAATGGATTCATGGAAGTGCTTCAGCCACTGCCCATTGATAGTCAATGTTTTCTTGGTTTCTTCATTTTGATCCTAGACAACAACAATTGGAGAGACATTATTAACAGTGTATGGTCCAAACTAGCGGGAACAAAGCTTACCTGGATGCAACTTCATCCATTCATTATAAAGGAGTGCCTTCTTCCCAATATGGAACTGACGATGAAGGATAAGATGGTCTTGGGCAGCCATGGTTCTTTCCTTATAAATCCTTGAGTTTTCATATGCACCTCTTATCATTTACTCTAGCTCATGAATCTGCAACTTTCTTTGAGCACCTGCACCAGAATGATTAGAATTGCATTGTTTGATGGCCCAATAGGCCCAGTGTTCAATCTCACTTGGGAGGTGACAACTCTTTTCAAACACAAGACGATAGGGTGAAATTCCAATGGGAGTTTTGAAAGCAGTATGGTAGGCCCATAATGAATCATCAAGTCAAAGACTCCAATCTTTTCTATTAGGTTGAACCATTTTTTTTCAAGAATTTATTTTACCTCTATATTTGACACCTCAGCTTGACCATTCGTTTGTCGATGATATGTAGTAGAAACTCGATGACCGACCCCATACCTATGAAAATGTGATTTCATTGTTCGATTGCATAAATGGGAACCGTGCTCACTGATGATGAACCTTGGTAATACAAACCTACAGAAGATTTGAGTTCTCAAAAATTCTACAACTACCTTAGAATCATCATTCCTTGTTGCTCGTACCTCTACCCATTTTGAAACATAATCAATTGTCAGAAGAATGTACAAGTTTTCAAAAGAATTGGGAAATGGACCCATAAATTCAACACCCCAAACATAAAAAATTTCATGAAAGAGCAACAGTTGTTGTGGAATTTCATTTCCTTTAGAGACATTCCCCATTCTTTGACAACGAGTACAATATTTGAAAAAAACATGGGAATATCGAAAAGGTGTTTACTAAAAGAGACCAGAATCAAGGACCTTGTGAGCAGTCTATTGGGGACCAAAGTGGCCCCCACAAGCAAGAGTGTGGCAGAATCTATGGATGTACTTAAACTTATTATCAGGAACACAACGCCTAAGGGCTTGATCACTACAGGTGCGCCAAAGGTATGTGTCATCCCAAATATACCAACATGACTCATGTTTTAGACAACTGGCTTGGTTTCTGATGAAATCTGTAGGAATGTAAGATGATACCAAATAATTTAAAATTTCAGCATACTAAGGAATAGAATCTTTCACTCGGTACAGTTTCTGATCAGGAAACATTTCATTTATGGAAATACAGGGGTATGAGTCAATGTGTGAGGATGGTTTAATCCTACTAATATGGTCAGCCACCACATTCTATGATCCTTTTTTATCTCTAATTTCTTGATTGAATTCTTTAAGGAGGAGCATCCAACGAATGAGACGTGGTTTGGCTTCTGGTTTCTTAAGGAGGTACTGAAGGGCTGCATGGTTTGAGAACACAATGACCTTTGACCCCAAAATATATGACATCAATTTTTCTAAGGAAAACATAATGGTAATGAATTATTTTTTAGTTGTGGTGTAGTTTTCTTGGGAAGGGTCCAAAGTACATGAGGCATAGGATATGACATGTGGAACTCGGTCGATCCTTTTTGACAAAACTGCCCCAACTGCATAGTTAGACGCATCACAGATGAGGTCAAATGGTAAATCCCACCGAGGTGGTTGGATTACCAGGGGTGAGGAAAGGCTCCATTTTATGTTGTTAAAATCATCCTCACATTCTTTATCAAAAACAAATTCTTTTTCATTTTGGAGTAATCAGGCGAGGGGGAGTGCAATTTTACTAAAGTCACGAATGAAATGACGATAAAATCCAGCATGGGATAGGAAAGTTCACACATCCCATGTATTTTTGGGGAATGGTAAGGAATAAATGACATCAACTTTTGATTTATCTACTTGGATTCCATCCCCAGAAATGACATCCCCCAAAACTATACCTTGTTGCACCATGAAATGGCATTCCTCATAATTTAATACAATATTATTTTCAATATAGTGATGTATGACTTAACCAAGACTACTCAAACATTCATCAAAAGAAGAGCCATAAATAGTGAAATCATCCATGAATACTTCCATGCAATTATCTAAGTAATCTGAAAAAATACTAACCATGCATCGTTGGAAAGTACCCAGATCATTTCACATACCAAATGGTATCCTTCGATAGGAAAATGTGCCAAAGGGGCAAGTGAAGGTTGTCTTTTCCTGATCCTCAGGGGCAATATGGATCTGAAAGTATCCACAATACCCATCAAGGAAACAGTAGTGGGACTTACCTGCTGGTCTATCTAGAATTTGGTCAATTAATGGAAAAGGGAAATGGTCATTCCCAGTGTGTTGGTTTAGTCGGCGATAGTCTATACAGACACGCCAACTATTCTGCACAAGATTTGGAACCAATTCATTGTTTTCATTTTTAATAACTGTAAGGCCAGTATTTTTAGTAACTACATTAACGGGACTGACCCATTGGCTGTCAAATATGGGTTAAATGATTCCAACATCCAATAATTTTGTTACCTCATTTTTCATAACTTCTAGGAGGTTTGGGTTTAGTCGACATTGTGGTTTGCTCACTGGTTTAGCCTCATCATTTAACGGAATATAATGTGTACAAATTGATGGTCCAATACCAGGAATGTCAGCAAGTGTCCACCCCAATGCTTATTTATATTCCCTCAAAAGTTCAAGTAGTATCAATTCATGCTCAGTAGGGAGTGAACTAGCAATGATGACGGGAAACTCGTTTCCATTATCAAGATATGAATATTTTAAATCTTGAGGCAATTGTTTCAGTTCCAATTGAGGTGTATTTTGGATTTATGGGGGTGTGTGTGAAAGTGATAGGTCACTTATCTCATCTAACTGCTCAATGGTATCATCCTCGGATGAGGAATGAGATTTTTCAAGCTTTGCAGTATCATTGATGGTAAGTGGATCATCAGTGTTCAAGAAATCATCAACCAACGAACATGCATGACACTTTTCTAAACCACTACAAAAATCAATGCATGAATCATTTCCTTGAATTTCTATCAGTGAAGAAAACTCAGAAAGGGGATCAGGGGAAAGAAATGTTGTTTTTTTAGGGGAAATGTGTACATCTATAGAATTAATAGAGAGAGAAGAATAATCTTCTGAGGGGTGCTTCATGGCATCAAGGATGTTGAAATGGACAATTTCACCACCAAATTCCATAGATAATGTACCATTGTGGATATTAATTATGGGTTTGGTTTTTTTCAAGAAAGGTCTCCCCAATATAATCGGGGAATTTCCATTTATCATATCATCCTCCACATTAAGCACATAAAAGTCAGAAGGAAATATTAAATATTGGACCCTCACAAGAAAATCCTCTAACACACCAGAGGGGTGTGCAGTACTCCGGTTAGGTAGTTGAACAATAATTCTAGTGGGATTCAACTCCCCGACCTACAATGTAGGGTAAATAGGCTGAGGGATCACATTAATAGAGGAATCTAAATCAATCATAGCATTAGAAAATGAATACTCCCCTATGGTGCATGGATTCAAGAATGTTCCAGGATCATTTCACTTGGTGGGAAGTGATGGATCTATCAATGTTGAAACATTCATCCCAAACTCACCTTCTCATATCCATGAAGTCACCTTCGGTGTGTACACATCTCATTTAGAAACTTCGCGTACCGTGGAATTTTCTTCACAACATCAATCAATGGGATGTTAACCTGCACTTTCTTGAAAATAACCAATATTTACTTATCAAGATCAGTTTCCTTTTGTTTCCTTGGTTGGGTGGACCTTTGAAGAAATGGAAGAGGAATAGTTGGGGTAGGTAACTTATCAATTTACACACTTTTTTTTATGGAAGGGTTTCTCACAAGACAAGGTTCATCAACATTTGGAACATTTTTAGTGGATGGGATGGAGGTTTCCTCAGGAGGCGAAGACACTAATAGAAGATTGATCTTACTTTCTAGTTTTTTTTCACTCCTAAGGGTGATGGAACTGACATTTACTTTATCCCTAGGGTTAACTATTGGTTGAGAGGGAAGTTTACCTGATCCGTGACTTTGAATTTCTCCCACTGAGTTAGCTAGTTAGAGTAATTGGGTTTTTAGGTCTTGTATGGATGCTTGAGTTATTTGTTGGAATTTAATATTGTTGGAAACCACTTATTTCATTATATCTTCTAGGCTCGGCTCAGGTTTTGTAGGGGTTTGTTGGAAAGGCCTTTGGGGTGGTTGAGGATTTCTGGGTGGTGGTGGTGGATGACTACTCTGCCCTGGTTGATTCCATTGTTGTTGAGGTTGGTTTGAATACCCCCTTTCCTATATGCTTGGTTCTCCTTCCACCTAGGGTTGGATGGATAGTAAGGTTCTTGCCTAAAGGGTTGGTTATTGGGGCGGCCTAGAAATATTGCCTCACAACTCCCAGATGTTTCCCTCAATTGAAGACATTGGTCAGTGTAGTGGTTGTTTGAAGAACATATACCACAATGGATGGGAGGAGGAGATTGGGATTTTCCTTGGGAAATAGCAATTTGTCGAAGAAGGGTACTTACCTCTTCGAACTTTGTGTCCACCTTATTCTTGAATTTAGTACTTTGTACCTCATGAGCACATAGACTTGGTATTCTAGACCTTATACAGAATTGTTGAGTGTTTTTCCCTGTTCTCGATTAAGGTCCTTGCAGCAATTGGGATCTTATCTACCAGTGAACCACCTACAGCAGCATCAATCGTATTTCTATCAATAGGGATTAAACCTTCATAAAAATATTATATTATAAGTTGGTCACTTATTTAGTGGTGTGGGAAACTTGAACATAATCTTTTAAACCATTCCTAATATTCATGAAGTTTTTCCCCTTGAGATTGTCTTATCCCACAAATTTCTTTCCTCATTATTGCAATTCAAGAGGCTGGGAATTTTTTTTCAAGAAAAGGTGTTTCATGACCGACCAACATTTTATTGGGGAATTAACATAATATAACCAATCTTTCGCAGTGTCTTCCAAAGAAAATGGGAATGCTCTAAGATTTACTTATTCCTCATCCACATAATCAGGTTTTAATGTTGAACAAATAGTATGAAATTATTTTATGTGCTTGTGTGGATCCTCTTCAGGAAGTCCATGGAATCTTGGTAATAGATGAATTAAACCAGATTTTAGTTCAAATTTGGGTACCTCTCCTTGTAATTGAATGTATGTGGGATGAATATCAACATCAGGAGAGGTTAGTTCTTTTAGTGTTTTATTGTTTTCATCCATGTTATTCATGTTAATTTCAGTTTTTATGTTCGTTCCAAAAGAAGATGAAGGCTGAAGAAGAATTCCAGTATGTGGTGTGCCCTCCTTCAAAGTGTTGTCTTGTGTGTCTCGGTGTCGTTGACATAGGGTCCTCTCCGATTCAGGTTCAAAGGGTGATAAATCTCCCAAATTCGAATGCGTCATGCACCAAACCTACACAAAAAATAGATCATAACAAAATGTGATTGAAAATGTATAAGAGAAAACAAATAAATATTCACAAAAATTAAAAAAAAAATACACGAAAAACCAAAGTGCTCCCCGGCAAAGGCGCCAAAAATTGTCGGCGTTGTCATGATGCGTCAAATTGATTATTATTTAAATATTGATTTATAGTCTAGGGAAAACCCTAGGTCATCTTTCGAGGAGCGTTGATAGGTTTGGAGTATGTATTTTTTAATAAATATTACTAAAAGAGGGGGGTTATTTTGAAAACAGTTATAAGAAAATAACTTAACTTAAAGAATTTAATAGTTGTTAGAATAAGGTGGAGGATTAATAATTATGAGATAAGGAGATCACTACAAGTTCACTACACATCTTTTATTGTTCATTGCTTTGAAAATTTCACATGGCTTTGTTTAATTATTTGGTTGAGGGTTGTAGAGATCTTGATTACCCTCTTGCCTCTCTAATCGTTGTGCAAAGTACCAACCCTTAACACAACAACTGTATTTTCAAAGTTTAGACTTCAAGAATAGATTAAAGGAAAGCAAAGAATACTAATATCTTTTTTATGTGTGAGAGAAAGAGGATCCTTGTGTTGTCCAATCGAAACAACTCAAGTTTCCCACATGAAATTTCAACCCAATCAGTGTTGAAATGAAACTTAGTTCACTAAATTAAACCCATGAAATGAACTCAGAAGAGAATCATGATTAGATAAAACATAAGTGAAATAATACACACACCAATTACAAAAAACCAGTAGAGTATAAAGTGCCGGAAAGCTCTCCCAAGTATGTGTATCTCCCTCGAAATGATGATCCACCATTTTGCTCGCCATCGATAGGAGGAGAAGGCTCGGGTGGAACTCCTTCTTCATTGATGATCCCCCTATGATGATAGGGTCCTCCAGAACTTCAAGTATGAGTAGAGAACTCCTTTGGGTCTCCAAAATACCAGAGCTTTTTCTCCTAGTTGAACTTGCAAATGAGGAGCCCGATGTTCCATTTTATAGGAAAATGGGAAGGTGGTTTTGAGCACATTAAATTATTAAAACTAATTTTCACAAGTGTTTTAACCTCCATACAAGTTTATCTAGATTTGGAGAAAATAAAAAAGTTGTATCCCCACCTCTTGGATGTCTCCACTAAATGTTTTGCACGATTCTGACACCTATATCTTGAGATATGGACAGATCACAACACACCACTTTTGAATACGTGCAGATTTGGTGTTCTGGACAGATCAGGTCAGAAAGGCCATCATATGATCGAATGAGTCTTGGGTTTCTTCATACGAAATGTGTCCATATGCTTTTCAAACTAGCCTACAAAATTTCATCCCAATTGGATGCATGGTCTAGTAGTAGTGTTCCTATTAACCCACTGGTGTGCTTGGATCCTATGTAGTTTGACCCATTTTTCTTAGACATCATCATGGGCCCTCCAAATCACCTTCACCTTCAATGAAAATTTCAAGACAAGTAAAATTGTCCTTTTTAATATCAATAAACAAAAAATAAATGATTCAAACATGGAATTCAATTTTTTATTATTTTTGGAATTTACAATACAAATTCAGTTTAATACAATGGTGTAAGGGTGAAAATGACACAGTGAATCGTGGTACGATCATGTATCTATCATCATGACCCTACTCATGAACACCACCTCTAGTATCAAACCATTAAAAATTTGGGATGATATAAAATAATGATCGACACTTAAATAAAAGAAGTAACCAAAAAAGGTAGAAACAAATAGAATAGTACCTCTAACTATTGATGATCCAGCCTCGCTATCCACTGGTGTAGGATAGATGACATGCAACAGTACTTCCCTAATTCTATATGATGTATTTTGAGTCCCCTAATCTATAACACTCTACTAATATGAGTGAAATTTCTTATAATAACATTTTCCATTGCCTCTTCTTCCCTGTCTAGTATAACCCCAACTTCTAGACTGATACAGTGTAGAAGATCCCATGGAAACAGTCTGATTCTTCCAAGACGCTCCACCATTACCCATCTTCATGGGTCCCTACAAAACCTCTATAGATGTTACATCCATTATCAAGACCGAAACTCAATAAGTGGTTAGGGGAAGTTTATATATAAGTGACTTAGCCTACTATATTGGTGAAAAATCACTCGAGAAAGGTCATGTGTAACTGAACCTTCCCCTTAGATACTCTTCTTCCTACTACCATAGCCAAAATTCTCATAATGAACTTTCCTACACAAGGATTTCATACTTTCTGACCACCTACAAGACATCATATTTCCTCAAAAAGAAGCTTACTTCTAGTTACCCATAGAAATGTTATCTATATTCCCTAGTTCGAAAAACATATTCATCCACAAGATATTCACTTGGGACTTAATTTCATATTTATTCCCATCCAGATAACACTTTCACCCATTCTCCTTATCTCATTCCAATTCTATAACAAAGCACATAAATTCATTAAAGATACCTACATACTCTATAATTTGAATTATCCCCTGATTCAACCTCATTAACATAGTTTCTATCTCTTGTATCAACATACCTGGGTAAAAGTGCTCAATGAATTTATATGGGAAGTACTTTGAAACCATTTATTCCAGCTATCTATCCCGAGTATGGTTGTCTCACCCATTATATTATTGACCATGTAACATGTATGTATCCAATTATACTCTCTTCTCATTAGGAGTCTCCATGTTTTCCTTTATCTTATGGAGAGAATCAATCAAGAATATAGGTTCTTTAGGTCTACCCTCTTCGAGAAATGTTGGTTCGTGTTGAAACTAGAACTCTTATGTCAGATTAGATATTCTTTTCACAACCTACCCTTGGTTTCATTCCATGTACTGTATGACCCATGATCTGTTCTCTTTGAACTGCTCTCAAACATCCTCACCAAACATTATCGGTGCCTCTAGTTCCACAAATGGATATTCATTTCCATCCATAACCTCCCATCATCCACTCAATAATTATAGTCATGGAGGCATACCTCTATAATTCCAAAAAAACTTTTTATGAAACATTAAATACATTAAGACATTTACATAAGAGGGATTCGAAATAATCCCTAACAAGTCATTCCCCCAACCTAGCCACACGGTCAAAACTAAGGTTCTATCACTACCATTAACCATCACATATCTAGCTCACGGTTAAAAATGGTAAAAAGGTTTTCATCATTAAAGTTACTCATTAGACACCAATTTTATTTATTTTTCATCATTTAAAAATTTCAATTTTGTATTAGGAAAATTTTTCATTTCAATTTCAAAATCAGGGAATTTTTTTCCATTTCAAGAACTTACCCAAAAATTGTTTTCCCATTTGTGCAAAAAATGATGCACATAAAAAAATAATCCCAAATTCCTAGAATGATGCATGAATAATCAACTCTTATTCCATATTGGTCCACAATAGAAATCTCATAAAATATAAGAAAAAATAGTCTCATTACACAACAAGTTCATCACCCAAGGTTGAATAACATCCAACAATATAAAAACACATCAATAACAACAATCCCACCCCAGCTACTTGTGTTTCCTTATGTACATGGCATAACTACTCCCATGCTAAAGATCATATCTAATGCCTAAATATCTTAAGTGTCATGTCTACCTTTCCTTAAATATTATGATAAAAGAAAATAAAATCAAATTTTTCTCTAATACCACTTTGTAACATCCTGAACCTGGTGTCACACACTGAATTCTTGATTTGTTCAGTCAAATGATCTCAAGCATGCCTCCCAGTATAACAAAGGCTACTAACTAGAATTTGAGGGTCCAATATGGATCAGGGGGAGACTATACCCTCTTTATCGGAGTAATAAAAAAATTAAAATAAATAATAAAAAACTATATGGTAAAACCATTTGGTAAAACCATAACGAGAATAACTCCTGAATAACTTGATGAACAAAATAGGAAATACAATATCCATAACTAAATAGTAGATATGTCATGCTAAATATTTGTCAAGTGTCAATATAAAGAAACAAAAAATAATTAAAGTGACTAAGAACTCCCAAGAGTTTTCTGAATCATGTTTGGCTCCCTCATCCACTCTCTAATTTAAATCATTAATCTAACACAAGACTCTGGCACTCATCCTACCCTACAAACATGAAATCTATTTGGGCACCGATTAGGTAGGTAAAGTAGGGTGTGAGTAAAACTCAATAGACTACCACCAATGATGTCCAAAACAATATCTAGTAAATAAAGGTGTATAAAATTATATAATTAATAAACCAAAATCAATTAATTAAATAGTTTACATATATTAAATTATTCTTTATTTAACCACATAAACACTCAGGTTCCTGAGAATACCCAAATTACAATAACTTCTTCGGTCCAATCCAAAGTCTAAAAAATATCAAAATACCATGGATTTTATTATTTCATTTCAATTCATATTATGGAAAATGCAAAGCATAGTCTAATTCCAAAATTTTTGTCTTAATTATCCATTACAAAGACATCGTGGGTATTTGAAGAACCACTTTATGAACCACAACATATTTTTCAAACAATCACACAAGTTGGATTTTGATGCAGCAATATGTGAACCCGAATCATTTATCATTATGGTTTTCTAAATCAGTAGTCCATGTCCCACACATGTATATCAGTTCATCACTATGTGATTTTGAAGCAGCAGTCTATATCTCACACACATTTATCAATTCATCTGAAAAATCACATATATAAAATCAGTCAAGATTAATCAACATTAATAATTTTACCAACATTTTACCATTTGACTCATGGATTAATTAACCAATTGTTTAATACCAAACTACTCAGAAAATATCCTATTAAATAATTGAGAAATTAATTAGTGCAATTACATAATCCCAAAATCCCATTAATTAATTCAACAATTAATTAATCCATTTCCCCAATACCAATATTCCATTAATTATTTCACCAATGAATTTATCCAATTTATCCAATTTCTAATTTCCCTAAATTCAACCCAAATCATCATCATGTGGAAATTAATTCAATTCAATTCAATGATTCGATAAATTAATTAATCTATTAATTTATCCAATTCAATAATCAATTTTAAAATGTTCCAAAAGAAATTATTCAATACATACACGCAAAAAAATTCTAAAACTATGGTAATTGAATATAGAACACCTACCTCCATATTATTGAAGGATTCTCACCAAAAAAATTTCCCCAGTTGAAATATAATAGTCAATTGAACAACAAAGGATGTGATCTAGATCCACAACCTAGATCAAAGATTAAATGGATTAGATATACCAATCCAAGATCTAGATCCATCACAAATAGAGGAAAACATCCCCTCAGTGGATGAGATAAAGACAACAGATTTTGGGTAAACCATACGAGATGATATTTTGTTACTGGGAGATGTGTATAGCTTCAATCTGAGCTTCAAATCACCATAGATAGAGGTCACAAGGCCTCTGAATCCATTTAGGATACTCCAAAAATGAGAGAAAAAAATTTAAGGTTCAAGCTAGGGGTTTAGGTATATATGATGGGGATTAGGTAAATTATTTATTAGATTTCAAGGGATTAAAATCCCGTACACATGGTTTCCTGTATAGGGAAAACTATTTCCCCTTATAGAGAACCCTAACTATGTGAATCACCCAAGGGTGTTTCACAATTACTAATAAGAGGTTCCATTGTTGGAAATACATGTGTCATCCATGAGAACCCACTCTATCTAGGTTCACACAGTTTTCTCATATGGGTAAAAGGTTTGGGAAAACCATACATCATCCATTCACTACCCCTATTCCTTCCAAACACATCTAATATTCACCAAAATGAACAAATTTTAAAACAAAAAAATTACTCAAAACAAAGAATCATGTACATATAAATGACATTATAACTTCTGTAGAAAGGTTTGAGATCTTACTAGAACACCTATCATAGACTTAAGAACTGAACTCAACTTGTCAATACTGAATTTATATCATCTCTCAGGTGATATCATATCAAAAACCTAATTGATCCCATCAAATTGAAAAAAAACAATAAATAAAAAACAATGAATTACGAAATATGGTAAAATTAAATTATCAAGGTCTAATATGCCCTTCTAGGTTGAGTGATAAATCATATAGTCACTCACAAATACTAGTGAATGTACTTAGTGCGAGGGCCGTGATGAAGATGTCCTCCAACATATCCAGTGACACAATACTACTCTTGTGAATACCACATGGATATATATGGGTCATGTATAATATGCTAATCCTGATCTTATTTTCCTATAATTTGAATATTGTACACCACTAAAATCTATCCCGGTGACCCCAAAATAGGTTGTCAATATCTAAACTGCCTCCTAATCCTATTGATTTGGTTCCACTAAACAATATTAATATGGATTAGTGGAACCATGATAGTGGAATGATGTATACACATCCTATAATAATATTGAATATATCATAGATGCTCACCTACACATGGTGTTTAATTAATCTACACAGACAGAAATAAATTTAAAAAATAATTATGAAAAGAACACACAATTAAATAAATAGTGATTCATTCATACCTCTTAAATGGAAAAATAAACATACAATAGACTGTAATAAGAAATTTAATGTGTAGGGATATATAAAAATGTCTTTGAGTAGATCCACCTATGAACCAAAAGTAATTTTTTTTCATAAATTAAATAATTAGAAAATGATATTGGAAGAAAAGTTCATATTAAACTTTTAATATATTAGTTAGAAAATAGGAAAATACGCAATGAATAAACTGGAAAATCGAAGGAAAACTGAGGTGAAATTATCAAGAATCATTTCCATTCCCACACCTGTAATAAAATATAACAACCACATATCTCCCTCACCTCCATGTGAGATTAATTTCTAAACTCTATATACTAATGTGCAAGAAATGTTGAGTCCCAACTATAACTCCATACATGCTCAAAATACTCAAGTATAGTTAGGTAAATTAGAAAACTTATGATCAATAGTGATATGGAAATAAAGTACCTCTAATCAATCATAGAATGTACACTGATGCATATCTCTATAATGTCAACTCATCTGTATCTTGATCAATGAGGCCAAAATGAGTTTCCATATAGGAAATTTATAAACTACATACTCTAAGGTTCTATGTCCCATCTGGTAATGGTATGTCCAAATATATATGTAAAATCTAACCCTGACTATATTTCATCAGACCTATAATAAAATATCACTCCATAGGAATGCCTGATATTATATAGACACTTTTTTCAATGAAATTATTATATCCTTATATTGAATATGAAATGTATGTGTCTCTTGTATCAATCGATCGATCAAAGTAGGGATGAGTAAGCCATGAATAGGTATATTATAACACATGATCGATCTATAGAAGATAAACTCACCCAAATAAAATATAATAGGATATTGTGGGCTCTTCTGGATAAATTTATGGGGCCTGCAAACATTTAGTATACTATCTTCACCACAATCCCATTAATGTTTTGATGTAACAATTTAATATAAATGTTTCTCAAGAATAATGGTAATCACATGGACAAAAACATCGGTCAATAGATCCCGAACTTCATCAACTTTAACCCGACATTGCATCCTATTAAATTGATGCACCTGTTATGATGTGTCATGATTTTTTATTATCCTCAATCACTTTTCTATTTTTTTTGAGTATTGATATCCTTGTAGGTGATATTTGTCTACAAGCTCGGATTTTTCAATAATGTATTTCATGCATCTATAATATTTTTGGGAAAAAATGCTTTTTTGGGTGATTTTACAACCCATTTGAAGCTAATTTTGATACATTAAATAATGTTTATAGTCATGTTTACATATCTCTTACCTTATTCAAATACCAAGGACCACTTCCTCTTTGGTATTTTCATCACATACTTATATACATACTCATTTATTCCAATTATTTCTTTTAGTGATTGAAAGAAAACATGTTGTCTTGGTTTGTATTCTATAAAGGCATTAAGGAAAATTTATAGAAGATTCCATTAATATGAAATAAGAATAAGTACTGAATGTGAAGAAGATGTGATCCAATACCTAATTTGATGATTTCTTTTTTGATGTTTTCAACATGAAATTTTGTTCATACATTTCTTGAAATATATCTCACAAAGTAACAATGGTAAGAATGAGGGGGTAATGAACTAATTTACTTAATATTCCTAACTAATTTGATTGTAAAATGATGATTCAAAATAATGGATATCTCATTCCTCTAAAATACATGAACACACATACAATATGGAAACGAAGTCCACAAGTCCACAATATCATTCTATACTATTGCAAATTCTAGTGGCAAGGAAAAACTATTTCCATCCTAAGTGGAAGAAATATTTATAACTCCATTATAATTTCTATATTGAAAATTTCAATCAATATTTATGAATTGTTTACAGTGAGGTAATGTTTCAAACCAAGGAAGTAAGTCCTAGAATAACTGATGAAACATGACTTTGTCTACCAAGACACGATTGTTCACATTATGATCCAATGTTTAAAATTGTTAAAAAACCTAACCATTTTGAACCAATCACTTGATCCAATAAGTAAAAACCTAAAATGATGTTTTCTAATCACCATAAACCTTCTCAGTATATTTCATCTTTGTAATACACAACTTCTTACATGAAATGGTTTATCCATACTCTCCATGTGTTCCTATAATAATTCGACATGAACAACTTTATTGACTATAATAATACCAATAATAATTTAGTATATGAATATAGAGTCAATTTTATTATGATATTGAGATATACTTGGTTTCAAAAATGTGTTTCGTCCTGAATATTTTTTAATTTTTCAACAAATAGAATTTCTATAAAGGTTATCTCATAATCATATCTTGTATGTGTCACCAAACTATTGAAATGTTATTGAAAATGTCAATTTGATATACTGATCTACAAGATTAATCCAATGTGTCTTCAAATGGAAATTCTTTATAACTGTTCATAAATTCACTTTCTTCTAAAATTGTCTTCCAACAAAAAAGTCATCATTAATACTTCCAACATTTTATTTCTAGGAAATATTTGGGAACTTGGTTATTAATGTCACTACATCCCATTCAAAATCAGGAAACACTTGTGTAATATCATGTAATATTTTCACAATATTTCCATTTTTTATTTATGGATCATTGGATGGAGTTGAATCATATTCTCATTAAAATACTTCATCACCCCCCGAATGATCATAATAGGCATCACTGATCACACCCATATGTGGATTAGCTACCAAAACAGATGTTGTAGAAACATCTACATGTATTATCATCTGAAATGTTTTCTATGATCTATATATACATTTATCACCTAATCGACCTTAAGAAACAGGTTCAGATGTAAACATATACCCCTAAAAAAATCCACTATTTTCTGATATGTTTTATTCAATTTTAATGGCATTATAAATTTTTCTAAAACCAAAATAAAATAATATCTTGAAAAAAGTTTGAGTTCCATCCAACCCAACACCCAACCCTGCCCACAGTGAGGTCCAAAGTGTGTTCCAAATCACCATAGGCTTAAAACTACTGTCAGGCATCAATGAAATCACTATGGGAATGATTTTTTCCCAATAAACCAGGATCAATAAATAAAGTAAACAAGATGTAGAACCAACATTAACTGATATCAATAAATATAAGAAATGAATCCAGATACAAATAAAATTAAAAATAATTGAAACTCAAACAAACCAAAACCAAAAATCTACCAATGCGATATCCATGTGACCTCATACTCAACACCATCCACTAACCAACCTATTACAAAGGAAACTCAAACTAGAAACCTGAACCGGAAAAATAGCTCGGGTCTACCCACACCAAATGGTATAAGTAGGGTGTGAGCATCATATAATAATATAGAATCACCAAATAATCCATAAATTTACTTTCTAGAAAACATTCTATTAATAGTAGTTTGAAAATAAATATATACAAACCGTTTCCTCTCATTTTTATAAAAAAACATATCTTTCCTTGTTAAAACAACACACACAGCACATCGCTATTTTTAAAAACAGATTTACATTTTTAACCTTAAATGAAAACCAAAATCCAAAAAAGGGAATATTAGGCTATTCTGAAAATAAAAAAGGAGTATAAATAGAAAAGAAAATGTAGAAGAATGTAAACATTAAAATATATATAGTAAACCATGGGCGTTACTAAACATCCCAAGAGTGGTCCCTGGACATACTCGAATATGACTCACCAGTCGGTGTCTGGTGTAGCTCTATATTTTATAACCAACTGGATTCCCAAAACTAACCAATCCAGTGGCGCATCACACCATGACTTATATAGTCAAGTGGACCAAACCATATAATCTAGGTTGATATGAAAACCACACACATCCCTCTAAAATATTTCCAAGAAACCCCTGGTAATATGATAGTGTGTAAGTAGGATGCCATCACACATGTGACTCACATTACCCACCACCACCGCACTTTACTACATGAAACACTAACACCGCGCACATGATAACTCACATTAGAAAATACTCTTTAGGGTTTCCAGTAATGTAAAAATTCATTCAAAAGTTCCAAATGGTCCATCACATCATACAAGGATCTGAAACAATTCTCAAAACACGTTAGGTTTCTAACCATAAAATTATACTTCTAAACCACAATTCATTTCCCCCAAACAATATATAGTTCCAAATAGGCCTTACATCATTCCCATTTAAAATAAATTTATAAAAAATTTACAAAATAATGTGAAACATAAATTTCATGTATAAAATTCAATATAGGCCTTTCCCTTTCATGTTCAATTACTTTTGAAAACCAATATGAAAAACACACAACATTATTAGAGATCCAAAAGTGGTTTCATACAGTTTAGAAATGAACCATATTCTCAAGGTACCAAATAGGCCATTTTTTATAGATCCCATTTGAAAAGATTTTCAAAACCACATATCATACCAACACACCATTTAGAAATCAAGAAACCTTTTCAGATAATGATGTTCACGGACAACATTATCTGATGTTCCCATATTCATTTCAATTCCAATCCATGCATGCAATCTATGATTCCATGGATGTTCCAATATCCAATGGCACACTTAGAGTGTCCATGAAATAATAAAAAACCATTTTAAAGAAACAACACTTCCTTTAAACCAACACAAAACATCACACCATTCAAGAAATAATAATAAGAATTCTAAAATTAGGATAATCTTCCCAAAACATCTTACCAAAAAACACAATACCGTAAAAAGGGATCCAAACAAAACATTAATCCCAATTTATATTTTCACCCTAACTATTAAAACATAATAAAGGAAAAATAATACAATAAGTTCTAAAATTACCTTTTAAATTTGATTATCTTTTTTACAAGCACCTTATGTACATAACTATATAGAAAGTTTGAAGAAATCCCATTCTTAACCACTTCCACCAAATTTTTCCAACCTAAAAATGCCATACAAAAACAAAAAAATCATTCCAAAAGTATTCAAAACATATTTATATATAATTTTAAAATAAAAAATAATAAAAGGGAATGGTTTGGAAAGTAAATAGATAGAAACACCTACCTCAAAATAGTGCGGATGTGATGAAACTTCAAGGGAAGGATGAACTAAACCCCAAGGATGAAACACAGTACACCCTAAAATAAAGTAAATAATACAAAATAAGCCAATCCTATCCCAATGTTTCATCCATAAGTGTTCCAATAATAAATAGAACAAGAAACAAGAGAGGGGAAAATGATTAGAAGAATGGGGTATATTTTTTTGAAGAAATAATGATGAATCAGTAATCTTTTTTTGTGAAATCGGGGAAAAATGTTTTTAAAGATGATGAAGAATGAAGGGGGCTCCCTATGGTCGATACCAAATTGATAGTGCTTAATCTATGAGGTGGAATCACTTAAATCTGGTTTTTAAAATAAAATTTATTTAGGTTTTAATGGGATGTATGGTATTTCTACACAGTTTTGTAAACCATGTGAAAATCGTGTGAACACCACTTGAAACATTATATAAACATTCATATTTAAATTTAAAAATTTGGGGAACCCATGCTCAAACAATAAGACTCAAAAAATTGGCCAAAACCCTCAAATGAATCCCACAAACACTAGGAGAGTTCTAACGAAGATAAATGAATTCTTTAAACACAATGTAGTTACTATGTTGGTTCCAAAAACTTCCTACCATGACATTTTCTCCCAATACCCTCCACATTAACGATAAATAAGTAAAAAACCCACCCAAATCCTCCAAGACTTGAAAATTTAAATTTGATAACTCAACCAAAACATCAAACAAAATATATAAAGCTACTAAAAGAATAAAATAAAATAAACTCTATGGTCGGCGTGTGGTAATTCTCCCCACCACAAACACTTTCTTCCCCCAGACTGTCACACAGCAAAAAAATAGGCAAATCTTAATTCCAAAACTGATTAAAACTAAATGATTCCATAAACCTTGGGGTGATCATTCACACCAAAAGTCACACCCAACCATCTCTAATGGAAACTAATTCACAAAAAGTTATAGGAAAACATCAGAGGGTTCACCCTTCCATAATAAATGAACTAACATTGTCAACATTTAAAACAAAGAAACACACAACTGAGAAGGGGAATCCATAAAAATACTAACCTAAACTAATTTTTGATGATAGAATAAACACAAAGAACATAAAATTCCTGAACCAGCCAAAAACCTCCAACACAAGGTGATAAACCCATGAAAGTCACTCAACCAATTAGAAAACACTACTGGAATTTAGTCTTTTCCCAACGGCAGTATACCAACGGTTTTCTTAAACCTTTGGTATAGTGAGCCTTTTCCAACGGTTTAAGAAAACCGTTGGCAAAGAGAATTTCGGTGGACCCTTTCCCAACGGTTCACTGGAACCGTTGGGAAAACTCAGTGAACCCAACCATTTACCAACAGTTCCAGTGAACCGTTGGGAAATGTGTGCCTTTTCCAACGGTTTTTATAAACCGTTGGCAAAGGTTTCCCCCAAATTGCTCCTCTCCCCATTCGGACAGAGCCCTAATCTATTCGCTCAGGTGCTCTCGCGAACCCCATATGACTCCACTTCTCTCGCAAATCCGAACACCAGCACCCCCATCCCAAGAGGTACACCCCATACGAATAGGTAAAATTTGATCTCAACCATATTGTTGTAGTTGTTTTAATGAATATATTTTTTCCAGGTGTTGGTGGTTAAATTGATTATTGAAATTAATATCTAAATAGGATATTGTTTGTGTTTGTGAAGACTTCTTTAATGTTTTTGTATTCTATGCTTGGAAGGAGAGTGTTCAAAACATGTAAATCAGAGTTGGGACGTTTACATGTTTTGGATAATGGATTGTGGGAATTATACATTGTGTTCAAACCAATTTGATATGTTTTGGATAATGGATTTTGGGGGTAGGGGGTGTCCACGGGGGTGGGTGGGTTGTCCACGGGGGTGGGTGGGGGTGTCCACGGGGGTGGGAAAGGCTGTCCACGGGGTGGGCGGTGCTGTCTAGGGGGTGTGGGCTGTCCTGGGGGTCTGGGTGGGGTGTCCTGGTGGGGGAGGGGTGTGTGGGGTGTCCAGGGGGGTGGTATGTCTAGGTGGTGGTGGTGGGGTTGCAGGGGAGGGGGTGTGGGCTGTTTGGGAGGGTGGGCGGGGCTATCCAGGGGGGTACGGGGTGTCCAGGGGGGTACGGGGGTGGGCGGGTTGTCCACAAGGGTGGACGGGCTGTCCACGGGGGTGGCCGGGCTGTCAAGGAGGGGTGGGCGGGCTGTCCAGGGGGGGTGGGTGGGCTGGCAACGGGGGGTAGGGGTGTCTAGGGGGGTGGGCGGGCTATCCAAGGGGGTGGGGGCTGTCTATAGGTTGTAGCAAGAAATCCAAAATGAATGTGAGGAAGAAAAGGATGGTTTGTTTTAATACAAACCCAATGAAGAACTAAACAATTTAAATAAATAAATTATAACAAACTAGAGGAAGCCTTGAGCGCCAAGAGTGTGAGAGTAGTTGATGTAGAGGCAGCCCAAACTTCAAGGATGGAAATGGATCACAAGTAGCCTTAGAGATTTGTCGTTAGAGCTTCAAGGGATCAAAATATCATTCCAATGTATCAGGGGTTTTTTCCCGGCATCCATCCTCGTCTATTTATAAGAGAAATATCCCCAAATACTTCAATATGGCCGTTGGAGGGCTTTCGGAGCCGTTGGGGGTCAAGTGGGTAAGTCTGGTCAAAGCCCAAGGGCTAGTTTGACCGGGTTTACCGGCTGACCGGTGCTTGGCCACCGGCGGGCCGGTGCTCCAGACAGAAGGCAGAGCCTTCTGTCTGGGTTCCACCGGCCGGCCGGTGATTTAGACACCGGTAGGCCAGTGGCACCTGGCAGTGGGCAAGGCCTACTGTCTGGTTCCACCGGCTAGTCGGTGGTCAGGTACCGGCTGACTGGTGGAACCTGGCAGAGAGCATTGCTTCTACCAGAGACCACCGGCTGGCCGGTGGAAATCCACTGGTTGGTCGGTGGACTCAGAGAGTCCTTTTCCAGTCTTCTTGGGCCAACTCTTTGGAAACCTTTTTCCTATCATAAAAAAACTTGAAAAGAAGTTAGAACACGATGAGAGTGATTGTGATCATTAAAATCCAAGAGATAGGGGTAAAACACTGACCACAGGGGGTAGGGGTGTCCAGGGTTGTGGGCGTGCTATCCAAGGGGGTGGGGGGCTGTCCATAGAGAGAAGGGGTGTCGAGGGGGGTGGGTGGGCTGTCCACGGGGGTGGTTGGGCTGTCTAGGGGGTAGGGGGTGTCCACGGGGGTGGGTGGGTTGTCCACGGGGGTGGGCGGGGCTGTCCATGAGGGTACCCTACTAATATGGTTATGGGATGAGGCATGCTCTGATGTGATAACACATTAAGTTCTTGTTGGTTTTACATTTTTTCAATAACACATTAGTATGTTTTTTCACATGTGTAGTTGATACCATGATTATTTTCTTCCTTTATCGTTTACTTAAATGTATTTTCTATTAAAGTTCAATCCTATTGAATTGTTTATAACAAAATGACTTATATGAATTTTTTTACAGAATGGACAGAAGTTAGATGTATGAAACCGATCGTATCTCAAGCGATTTTCAAAACAATTTAGAGAGCTTTATAGATTTTGCATTTCACAATGCTTCAGATAGTGGTCGCATACACTGCCCATGTTCCAATTGTGTTGGTAGACCTTGGTTGAGTCGTGAAGAAGGCAGCTACCACATAACCAAAAATGGTTTTCAAGCAAACTACTTTGTGTGGTATCACAATGGGGAGAAAATGAAATCTCAAATTGGTGATGATCGAAATGAAAGGACTGGAATGGAGAATTTGTTAGATGATCGGTTTCCGTTTATTCGTCATCATGAAAAAGAAAGGATTTTGACTCAAGAAGACGTCGATATGAGGACAACTGATGCATCTAGTGAAAATGATGATATTGATAGGGTGAAAAAATTGAATGATGCCACCACGACTCCAGTATATCGACAATGCGATAAAATGAAAAAGCTGGAGTTTTTAATCCGATTGTTTCATGGAAACACTATGTATGGGATTTCTAATACAGCAATCGATTACATTCTTACCCTCTTGAAGGATTTAATTCCAGATGATTCAGATATTCCCTCAAACCACTAGATGGCATGGAAGTTAGTTGAAGAACTTGGATTTTCCAGAAACAAAATTCATGCTTGCCCGAGAGATTGAAGTTTATTCTGGGAAGAAACCGCTGAACGAAATGAATGTATAAAATGTGGCACATCCCACTGGAAGTCAAAATCTGATGGAACACCATCCCGCGTTCCACAGAAAGTAATGTGACACTTTCCATTGATCCCCAGACTCCAGAATATTTTTATGTCTGATGACATATCAATAAAAATGAGATGGCATGATACCGAGAGAAAGAAGACTAATGATGAGTTGGTTCATCCTGCAGATGGATTGCATGGCAGATATTTGATGCTCGACATCCTGATTTTGCAGCTGACGTGCGTAATATGAGGCTGGGTCTTTCATGCGACGATTTTAATCTGTTTGGGCAGATGCTTACTTCGCACAGCACATGGCCAGTTTTTATACACATTTATAATCTTCCCCCATGGTTGTGTATGAAAAAATCTTTCACTTTCATGAGTATACTCATATCTGGTCCTTCTGATCCCGGTATTGATATTGATGTATACATCCAACCTTTAATAAAAGAGTTGAAACTTCTTTGGGATGTGGGTGTGCACACATACGATGCATGTTCGAAAGACATATTTCAGATGCGTGCTGCCCTTATGTGGACGATCAATGATTTTCCGGCTTATGCAATGATGTCTGGATGGAGCACAAAGGGAAAACTGTCATGTCCAGTTTGTATGAAGAATACACGATCTAGAAGACTGAAACATCGTTGTCGTTTCAGTTTTATGGGACATCGACGATTTTTGCCAAAGGATCATCCATATAGAATGAATCGTCGAAGATTTGATAATACTATAGAGACCGATGATCCACCTCAGCATATGTCTGGAACTAATGTGCATAATGAATTGAAAGATTTCAGTTTTTTGTTCGGGAAGGGTCAAATGAAATCTGGAAAGAGAAAAAATGTTTCCACAGAAACCTGTTACAATTGGAGGAAGAGGAGTATCTTTTTTGATTTGCCTTATTGGTCAAACAATTTGCTACGTCATTGCTTAGACGTAATGCATATTGAAAAGAATATATGTGAAATGTTGCTTTCAGTTCTTCTAAATGTCAAGGGGAAGACAAAAGATGATTTACGATCTCGACGTGACTTGGTGGATTGGGGCATCAGACCAGAATTGCATCCTGTGCGTATCAGTGAAAATAAATGGCAACTTCCATGTGCTTCTTATGTGATGACACCTACTGAAAAAAACAATTTTTGGAAGTATTAGAGACTATTAAAGTTCCTGATGGCTATTCAAGCAACATATCTAAACGGGTCAACAGAAGAGAGTTGAAGCTAAAATCTTTGAAGACTCATGATTATCACGTTCTACTGCATGAGTTGCTTCCAATAGCAATCCATCATCTTTTGTCCAATAATGTAAGGGTGGGTGTTATTCGGTTGTGCCATTTGTTTAGAGATCTTTGTGCTAAGAAGTTGTCCAAGTCTTTTTTGCAAAAAATGTTGACAGATGCCCCATTAATTTTGTGTGAGTTGGAAAAAATATTTCCCCCATCATTTTTCACATGCATGCTGCATCTGACTGTCCATATTCCAACTGAAATACTTCTCGGAGGACCTGTTTCTTTTCGTTGGATGTATCCAACTGAAAGAAATATGTTCACATTAAAGTCTTATGTTCGAAACAAGAATCATCCCGAAGGTTCTATCGTGAACGGTTACTTAGCTCAAGAATGTATGGATTTCTGTTCAATGTATTTGTCTGATCTTACTAAAAGAATGAACAGACCAATGAGAAATGAAGAAGAACAATATGAGCAAATTGAACCCAGTTTTCCATCACTTCCTCAAATAGGAGGAATTCCTGGATCATATACATTGAAGACATTAAGCCATGAAGAGCGGGAGATGGCACATCACACAGTTTTGTTCAACCGTGATTTGTTCGATGACTATATCAGGTAACAAAATTGAATATGTATATCTTAAATATATATCTGTTAAACTATTCATATTTTTTATCTACAGGGAACATAAAAACTTGATAAATAGGAAGCATCGTTCTTTATCTTTCAGAAGGAGAGAGACTTTTCATAGCAAAGAGTTTTCTGCTTGGTTAAAATTGAAGGTAAAAATATTATTGTTTAAATTAATTATTTCAATATTTACTTAAGCTTAGCTATCATTTATATTGCAGTTATTGAGTTTGTCTGCTGACTCTGTCTCTGAGGAAATAAGAGCTTTGGCTTTTGGTCCTAATACCGTGGTTCGTGACTGTAAATCAATTGTTATCAATGGGTACAGATTTATTATCACTGAACGAGCCAAAAACATGAGAACACAACATGATGGTATTATGGTTACTGCCACAACAGATTGTTATGCCAGTGCATCAGATAGTAGACCGCGACTTGAAAATGTGGGTTATTATGGAGTCGTTGAGAAAATAATAATATTGGATTATTACTCTCATGGACGAGTCACAATGATGAAATGCCATTGGTTTGATTCGATGACGATACATGGCACATTTATTGATGATTATGGATTTCGAGTAATTAATATGACCCGCACTCTTGCAACCGAAGAACCATATGTGTTGGCATCAATGGCTAAACAAGTTTTTTATGTCAAAGATCAACTTCAACCTGAATTTGGTGTCATAGTTGAAGTAATTCCAAGACATATTTTTGATGATGGTGATGATGGAATTGACACTGTCCCTATTGCCATTGGAACCAATCCATTTATTTCTTTTGATGACTCCAATAGCTCAATTGTCAGAGTTGATTATGAACCTGAAGTTTTGGTTGGAAATATATAGAATCATTCATCCATGTTCTCAATTCTTTTGGTTTACCTCGAGTTGGGTTGTTAAGGTTGGTAATATTCATATTTATTTAGTATTGATCACAAATATGTTTTAGCTGACTTGACCGTTATGTGAATTTTCAATGTTTATTGGTTGTTGTTTTATTTGAATTGCATTTTCTAATTTGGAATTGAACTGTATTCAAACCAAATCAAACAATATTTCTAACTTGGTGAACATTACAACTTGTATGTTTTATTAAATTCATTCAAGCTCTTCTAAAACAATTGATAGCTAAATTACCAACGAATCCCCTCATTCCCTCATATATTTAGTTTTTTGGTTTACACATTAATTTTCTTTTTCTAATTAATTACATATTTGCTTTCCAATGCCGGAAATGAAGCCAATTGAAGAGAGACGAAGAAAAAAAAATTGCGGAGAACAATCGTCGGATGGAGGAGATGGGCATTCCAACATTAGTGCCTACAGTAAGTACTTTATTTCAAATATATATATATATATTTACAGAATATATAATGTCATGTGATTAATTTTTTTTGTAAACTTTTTTGTAGGATCCACCATTAAGTCGACAGTTATTCGACGAGGAGCCTAGTACTGGTCCTAGTACTCAGGCCGGTGGTACGAGGAGGGTTCGTACCAGAGGTGGACGTAGAGCTGCATGTGCCCGACTAGACCCTGCCCCTCCCACTGACATTTCAGCCTTCCCACATTCTGATCTCGGTGTGTCGTTAGGGACACACATGATATTTAGACCTCCCATGTTTTCGCTACCTTCTGCATCTTCTGCCCCATCATTTTCACATCCCATGATGATTCCCACTCCCCAGTCAGCATCAGGTCATACAGCTGTTCCATCTTCTTTTCATTCTACTTCTGTCTCTCCGAGCTTTTATATTCCATCGTCTTCGACTCCTGTTCCACCAGAGGGTGTTCCATCAGGTTCTGTGGATCCGGCGCCACTCATTGATCAGAATAGCCAGGTATATTTATAAAACCCTAACAAATTTTTATAGCAATATTTATTTTCATTATAACATGTTTTGATAAAATATTTGTTTTTCTTTCATGACAGATACATCTACTGACAGGAGGCGGGGGCGGGGTCGTACACGCATGCGTTCTGTGTGGAACCGTCACACTCAGGTTATGGTGGAATATAATGAAGACAATCAGATGGTTGAGAAAACAGGGCAGCAATGTCGGAGTTTTATGGCGACGCTTGCCAAATAATCCGACATCATTCCCATCAGCCCGCTGTCGTGGAGACATTTGCCACATGAGGTCAAATATTGAGCTTGGGCAGAGATATGGGTAAAAAAATCTGTTGTATTTAATGCAATGAATTTTTTTTGTATTTATATAAATTAATATTTTCATTTCAGCTTCGATTTAATTTTTCTGATGGTTAGGGTGCACGACTGGAACGTCTAAAGGATTTAGGCGAGCTTTGGAGAGCCTACAAGCATGAGCTGTATATTGGCTGACGTGCTAGAGTTGGCACTGAGTTAGAGGCGGTACCAGTCGTGGATGATTGTCCTATAGAGTAGTATCGTCAGATGATTACTTATTGGACGAGTACCCAGTTTAAGGTATGAATTACATTTGAGGTAATTAAATAATAACTTTCAAGTTTTGCATTAATATTATCCTTTGCATTATCGAATTTTATTTAGGAATCATCTTGAAAAAATAAAAAAAACATTGATGCAAAAAAATACCTCCATACACTAGGACGCACGACGATGCCGGATCATGAGAGGCAGCAGGTATGACAATTGTTTATAAGTTTTCTTTACGACTTACATTTTCTTTTGTTTCCTCAATTATTTAATTATTTGCTGAAGTCTTTATATAACTTTTTTTTTCAATGTCATTGTAGAGGCAAGTACAAAATATTGAAGGACGTGTGCCTCGAGCAAAACTGTTTTTCTCGAGTAGACGAAAAAAGGATGGAAGTGCGGTCAAAGAAGCGACTCAGCAGTAGATTGTAAGTTTTAATCTATTGATTTTATATTTTAATATCTATTTCGTAACTTAATAATATATTTATATTTGTAACAGGATGCTTTAGAGGCCCTCGATGCCCAATAAGCAGACAATTTTGGGCCATCTGATCACTTACATCAGGTGTTGGGAGAGGATCATTCTGGCAGAGTAAGCTGCCGACCTAGGATAGCCTCGACGAGGTATTGGCCTGCCTCAGGTACGAGTTGTAGTGCCACCGAGCTGTAGCAAGTTAGGGCACAGGCAGAACAGGCTGAGAAAAGGGCCACAGAGACGGCAGAACAGTCTGGTAGGGCAAACAGTGCATTTATGAAATTTATTGAACTTATACGTCCAAAACTTCCAGCAGAGGCCATCCCAGCGATTGATGAATACATGTCGTCGATACATTCTATATATGGTGAACTAGGTGGCAGTTCCAGTGGTGGTCAGGCCGATGTACAGCTTGAAGATGATGATGGCGAGCAGTCTGATGCGGAAGAGGAGGGAGATGAGGAGGGCGAGGAGGAGGGCAAAGGCGAGGAGGAAGGCGCTGTGGAGGGTGAGGACGATGAGGAGGACGATGACGAGGGCGATGATGATGATGATGATGGTGATGCTGATGCTGATGTGGGACATATTGATCTGTTACATTTTTGACTTGAGATTTGATGTTTAATCTATTCTAGTTGTTGGTTTTATCTAGAATCGTAGTATAGTATTGGAGTTGAGTTATTTTTATATATTGTCTATTTTTATGGATGTTGTTGTCTTTTAGTGGTTGTGTTTTTGTGAACTCCCTGGACAACCCCCCTCATTCTTGGACCCTGGACAACCCCCCTCCCCCTTGGACCCCCCTCACGCGCGTTTACGAAGCGCGTGCATCACTTAAAATACGAATATTGAGCCGTACCACACAAACCTCACATCCGATTGACGTTCCGTCTATGCATACACATCACGAATAATAATTAGAATGTTGCACTGTGGTTTCAGCTCAATCTGAGGTCGTCCGCTATGAATTTGACAGTTGGACGCCCGTTTTGGCCGTTTCTGACACCAGGACTGCGTTGTCGGTCACCGCGGGCACACAGCACGTCCGATTGACGTGCCGTATGCTCGACCACTTCAGAAATCACTCACCCGTATTTGTCGTCTGATTTCAGGCCATTCCGACTTCGTTCGGCCCGTTTGGACCCCCCTCACGCGCGTTTACGAAGCGCGTGCATCACTTAAAATACGAATATTGAGCCGTACCGTGCAAACAACATGTCCGATTGACGTGCCGTATGCGCTTACATGTCACGAATAATAATTAGAATGTTTCACGGTGGTTTCAGCTCAATTTGAGGTCGTCCGCTATGAATTTGACCATTGGACGCCCGTTTTGGCCGTTTCTGACACCAGAACTCCGTTGTCGGTCACCGCGGGTACACGGCACGTCCGATTAACGTGCCGTCTGCTCGAACACTTCATAAATAACTCTCCCGTATTTGTCGTCTGATTTCAGGCCATTCAGACTTCGTTCGGCCCATTTGGACCCCCCTCACGCGTGTTTACAAAGCGCACACATCACTTAAAACACGAATATTGAGTCGTACCGCGCAAACCGCACGTCCGATTGACGTGCCGTCTACGCGTACACGTCACGAATAATAATTAGAATGTTGGACGGTGGTTTCAGCTCAATCCGGAGATGTGGTGTGGCCGGCACCACTCAAAGTGTCTGTCTTTTGTTTCAAAAGGACGTCATTTTAGGTGAAAAGCATCAACTGACATACGGAAAACCGACCAAACGCATTCCGAATCTGTTGATAATTTATCCCAACAATCCATGGGTCATATGTGACGTGTACGAGCCAACCCGGGATGAATCTGAGTCGCGGTGTGGCCAGGATAAGTCTAAGTGACTCTCTTTTGTTTAAAATGGACACCATTTTAAGTACATACGGAAAAACGACCAAACGGATTCGGTTTCCGTTGAAACTTTAGGAGAACGATCCATGGGTCATATGTGTGGTCGGCACCACTCATAGTGTCCGTCTTTTGTTTCAAAAGGACGTCATTTTAAGTGAAAAACATCAACTGGCATATGGAAAACCGACCAAACGTATTCGGATTGTGTCGATACGTTAGGAAAATGATCTATGGGTCATTTGAGACGTGTAAGAGTCAACCCCGTCTAAATCCGAGACGTGGTGTGGCCGGTACCACTCTGACTGTGTCTCTTTTGTTTAAAATGGACAAGATTATAAGTGAAATAAACAACTGACATATGAAAAACTGACCAAACGCATTCGGAATCTGTTGAAAATTTAGGACAAAGATTCATGGGTCATATGTTACGTGTACGAGTCAACCACGCCTCAATCCGAGTCGCGGTTTGGCCGAGACCACTCTAAGTGTATCTATTTTCTTTAAAATGGACTACATTTTAAATTCATACGGAAAACCAACCAAACGCATTCTGATTGTGTTTATATTTTAGCACAACAATCCATGGGTCATTTGTGATGTGTACGAGTTAACCCCGCCTCAATACGAGACTCGGTGTGGCCGACACCATTCAAAGTGTCTCTCTTTTATTTAAAAAACACTTCATTTTAAGTGAAAACAACAAATGAGATACGCAAAACTGACCAAATGATTTCAGAATATGTTGATACTTTAGGAAAACGATCAATGATTCATTTGTGACATGTACAAGTTAACCTCGCCTCAATCCGAGGCACGGTGTGACCGGTATCATTCCAGATGTATGTATTTTGTTTAAAATGGATATCATTTCTATTAAAAATATATGGTATATGAAAAACCAATCAAATTATGAATTGAATTCCGGATTCCACATATGATTGTCATCTAAATTTTAAAATGAATTCTAAATGAATTATGTATGTTTATAATTATGTTATGAATTCTAATTTAATTATGGATGAGTATATTTTCAGGATGCATTATATATGTTGGTTGGTTGGTTTTCATTATTTGTATGTGTTGGTTTGTTCTCTATATGTATGCATTATATGTGTTACAGGTACAATAATTGGATTGAAAAATGAATTGAAAACGATGGCATAATTGGATTGAAAATTGAATTGAAACCGAGGGTGAATGCCCAAAAACGAGACCTGCTGTGAAAATTGCAGGCTGCTGTGCAATTTGCACAGCAAAGCCTATGCCAACGGTTTGAAAACCGTTGGTATAGGCTCTATTGAGCTGTTTTTACCAATTGTTCAAGGAACCGTTGGTAAAAACAGCCTATCCCAACGGTTTAAAACCGTTGGGAATACCCATATAATTGTTGTTTTTACCAACAGTTCTATGAACCGTTGGTAAAAACCTTTACCAACGTTTTGTAAACCGTTGGGAAAGAAAATTTTAGGTTGATTTCCCAACGGGCCAAACCGTTGGGAAAGGCTGATTTTTTCTCAGATATCCCAACAGTTCTGTGTAAACCGTTGGGAAAAGCCTTTCCCAACGGCTTACTTCCCCACGGTTTGCTGAACCGTTGGTATAACTTATACCAACGGTTCTGCAGCCTTTCCCAACGGTTTGGAAGCGTTGGGAAAGGCTGGATTTCCAGTAGTGAAACCTGAACTTAACTACAAACATTGATTTTCAACAAGAATTAATATATCCAAAATGTGCACAAATGAAATCTAAAACCAAGTCAGCCTAGACAAATTCTAAGAACATTCATATATAACCAAAAAAATCATTTATCCACATTGAGATAAACACAACCACTCTGGTTATGATAAAACAAGTCCATCATAATTGTTTCCATAAATGACGAAATGAAAACAACAAAAACAAAACTAAATCAAAGAAACTCCAAATGTCCCCACTTTAGCACAAGAGACCACCAAAGCCAAGGTTTTCCACACAACCCCGGTATTTCAGGATTGTATGCGAGATTCACTCTATGAACAATGGCTGGAGCCCTGATGAATGAAGATTTTGTTGGGTCACATCTAGTTGATGACAAAATTTGATCACAACATCTTATTCGGGCAATGATTCAACAAAAAACATCTCCAGATAACCTAGACAACCACAATAATGGCACATTTTTGGAGTATTGCGACAAGAAGAATTCGAAATCCTGATCTGGCCATATCAGTGGAATAAAATCGAATGAAATCAAGAACTGAAAATCAATCCTAATAGAGAAGACTATTCATAAATAGGTTCCTCTGGAACACCATTCTCTCCAGATGGTGAACCCTCATGAGAAACAAGAGACACTATATTTCCAACAATCTGCACTCCAGAGACAAACTCATCTAAAAATACTTTATCCAACAACTTCTCAAAAATGATGACCCTTGAAGGATAGTATTCACTCTTTGATCTCAGGATGATAAACCCCAATGAAAAGATAATACATCATTAGACTCAAAAAAACAACCTATGAAGAAATGTAGAAAACCTCCTTGAAGTGGATAACATAGGCCTTCACCACCCAATGGCATGGCTAAACATTCATGATCTCTTCCATTTTCTTCATCTTCAACTCCTCAGGGATAAACCATAGGATGAAAATGGACATAAAAACATCCGACTTCCTCCCAAAATACATAAATGGTGGGTAAAACATCTCCCATTCATCTAAAATTGGGACATCAAATAAACATAGAATAGAAGTAATCCTAATAGCTTTTGGAGTTCCCATCAATTTGAAGACACTATCAGCTTCCTCAATCCACTCCACTCCCTCTAATAGTCTTTGATAAACACAAAGGATAGGCAGGAAAATAGAGAACCAATAAATGGGCATGAATCATTTAAAATTTTGGGGACATTTCTCGGTGGAATATTATAAACAACATAAAGGACACCAATTCAAAACCAACATCAATCCAAGGAACAATAAAAAAAAATCTCATGCCAAAACAAAGGATCACAAGACAAACACATATGAACACAATCAATAACTATATTTTTAAAAATTAACACTTTCATTTTAGTTTAACAACTATTTTTCCCAAGGATGCATTACAAATAATAATAATCGCTTTTTCACAAAACAAGAACCCATTGTTCAAAGAAAAATCAATCTAAAAAATATTTTAATTCCAATTACTCACCCATGGAACCTTATAAACCATAAAATATGCATCCATCCACTCCCATATGAATCTTCCATGCACATGGTCCAACATATAATTTTTATATATACCTGTAGAAATGTGAATGTTCATAAGGAATACAAATAATCACACTTACCATTTCATTTTCAAAGTGAAGAATTTATCTAATTCATATCCCAAATAATTTTTTCTTTTAAAAATACATTTTTCCATTATGAAACCTTTTGAAAGAATTTAAATTTTTTTTGAAGAAAGAAATCCATTTTAAAAACTTGGTCACTTTAACCGAGACAAAACAAAACATTAATCATGCCAAACACCCAATATGAGGAACTAATAGTCAAACCTAACCAAGAGACGTGGTAGTGGGAAATGTCCCAAATAGGAATCATAAACTAGGAGGTGATTGAACTGTGTTCTCAGACTTCACATGGGTTACTACTTCCTTATATATCACAACACAACATCAGATTATCTCTATTGTCATTACTCATCCAAAATAATCAAAATAAAGAATACTGACTCAAAACCCGGACTACCCTAGAAACTCAATGATCATAATGCGAATTATTTCATGAAACTATTCTTATACCTACCTCCTATGTTCTAAAAATAAAAATCTACAACAAACTGACACCTCAAATAATAGGGGACTACTCTGATACCATTTTTTCACGAACTAATTATGAGTGTCATCCAACCTGACACCTGAACTGGTCGCTATCATGGATTGAATTGAGTTACTGATCCCTGAAGGTTTGAAACTAGTACCATGAATCAAATAAATCACTATGGGAATGATTTTTCCAAATAAAATAGGATCAACAAATAAACTAAAGAATATGAACAACCAAAATTAACTGATATCAATAAATATTCACATTGAATATAGATACAAATACAACTGAATAAAAATAAAACTCCAACAAAAAAAACCAAAATGCTACCAATGAGATCTCCATGTGACCTATTGGTCACCACCATCAACCGACCTACCTACTACAAAGGAAACTCTCACCGGAAACCTAAACCTTCAAAACAACTCAGGTCTACCAACACATAATGGTGCAAGTATGGTGTGAGCTTCGAAGCTCAATAGGTGGTCACCAAAGAATACATAAATTTACTTTCATGAAAATATTACATTGATTATAGTTTGAAAATAAATATATAAAATTAGTTTTCTCTCATTTTGATAAACAGACACAACTTTCCTTTTTAGATCAACTCACACACCACATCTCCACATTTAAAAATGGTTTCACCTTTTTATGCCCAAACCCAAACCAAAATACAAAAATGAAAAATCAGGATATTCATAAATTAACAGAGTATTATAATTATAAAATAAAGTGCTGCAGAATGTAAACATGTAAATATAGATGGTAAACCATGGGTGCTCCTAATCATTCCTATACTGATCCCTAGATGTACTCGAATCAGACTCACCTACTGGCATACTGTTCATATCCATAGTCTATAACCAACCACCTTCCCTAAAATATCCAATCCAGTGTCACATCCCACCAATACAAATAAAGTAATGTGGGTAAAAACATGTATAATTCATGTTGATAAGAAAACATTTATTGACTCTTTAAATGATTCCCATGAAACCCATGGTAATAGAATAGTGTGTAAATAAGAGGCCCTCACACATGTGAATCACCTTACATGACACCACCACACTTACATACACCAAATACTTACACTGAGCACATGATAACTCACATGCGGAAACACTCAATAGGGGTTTATCCACATAACACATCATTCACAAGTTCCAACCTAGCCATCACTACATAAAGGCTTCCAAAAAATATCTCAAAAATGTGTAAAGTTGTCAATCGAGCATTTATATTTTGAAACCAAAATTCATTTCCCCAAATAATTATAAGGTTCCAACTAGGCCTTAAATCATGTACATTTAAAATAAATTAAGAAAACATTTAAAAATTATGTGAAACATCACTTTCATGTGTACAATGCCAAACGTGCCCTTACCTTCCAAGTCCAATCCATTTTTGAAATCAATATAAAAAATGTACAAAATTCATGGAGGTACAAAAAGGGGTTTCATTCCATTTAAGAACTAAACATCTTCTCATGGTACCAAATGATACAAGTTTTTAAATAGAACATTAAAAACCATTTTCAAAACCACACAATGTACCGATACACCATTTAGAAATCAAGAAACAATTTGAGAGATCGAGGTTCAAGGAAAACATTATTTTAAGTTGCCATATTTATTTGAATTCCCTTTCATGAGTGCACTTCATGAACCCATGGATATTCCATAATCAAATGAAACACTTGGAGTGTCCATGAAATATTACAAACCCATTATTATGATACCCCATTTCTCATTAGACCAACACAACAAGTCACAAAATTTCAAAATTAATAATAAGAATTCTAAAACCAGGAGAATATTTCCAAAACATCATACCAAGAAACATTAGACCATAAAGAGGCATCCAAAAACACATTAATACCACATTATATTTTCATACTAACTATCAAATCAAAATAGAGGCCAAATAATAAAACAAGTTCCCAAATTCACTTTATAACTCTATTATCATTTTAACAAACACCTTATATACATAGTTATACAGTACGTTTGAATAATATCCTTCATAATCCACTTCCTCCAATTTTTTAAATCATAAAAAATGCCAAAATAATCACAAAAAATCATGCCACAAGTATGTGAATCACATTAATATATGATTAAAAAATAAAAAGGTAAAAAAAAGAAATGATGTAGAAAATAAATGGATGGAAATACCTACCTAAACAAAGTTCAGAGGTGACAAATCTACAAAGGAAGGAATAACTATGCCCCAAGGACGAACCTCACACCCTAACATCAAGGAAATTATACATAATTTTCCATCCCTAACCACAATGTTTAGATATAATGGTTCCATGGAAAAGGAGAACCTTGTAATGAGAGATGGGAAGATGAGAAGAGGAATGGGGAAGATTTGAAGAAGAAAACATAAAAAATCACTAACCTTTGGTGAGAAATTATCCCAAATGTGTCCAAAGACAGAGAAGAATGAATGGGGCCACACTTTAGTTGATACCCAATTGAAATTCCTCAAATGGGATGTGGAATCACTAAAATTGGGTTTTTTTAAATAAAGGTTATTCTTGGTTTTAAGGGGTTGGGTGGCTTTACTGCATAGTTTTGTAAACTGCGAACAAAATGTAAAAACGCTATGAGAAACATTCTGAAAACATGTATATTTAATTTTAAAGGCTTGGGAAACTCATTCTCAGACCATGAAACCAGAAAAGTAGACAAAACTACTCAAAAGGAACCCCAAAACACTAGGAGAGCCCCAAAAAAGTCCATGAATGATTTACACACAATGTAGTGACCCCGTGGGCATCACAAACTCCCTACCATGACACTTTATCCCAATACCATCCAAACTAATGATGAATTAGTACTAAAACCATCCAAATCCTCAAAGACTAAAAAAATTAAAATCAAGAGCTCAACACAAACGTCAACAAAAATTTATAAAGCTAAGGAATAAAATTTTAAAAAAAACTCCATGGTCAGGGTGTAAAAAAATCTATCACACTAAGCCTTACATGCACATGATAAGTATTAAAAATAAGCCTCAAATATTCTTCATTGATAAAATTATGTATCATGTAATATAAATTATCATGGTTTTGGGAAAATATATAAATAACATATGATATAAACTAATTCTTAACAAGCTTCAATCGATTTTAAATTTTACTATTTATTGCATTCATAGTATCACATCCAGAATGATTTTATAATCTTACTGGACACCAATATATGATATCCCATACATATCATATACTATTTTACCTCCATCATATTAAAACCTATGATATTATTTGGAAATATTTACAAATTTTTTAATTGAAACTAAATTTCTGTTTAAATATATACATTAACATTTCTTCAAGTAAATGTAAAACCACCAAACTTTAAATATTAATATTTAGATTATAATTCCTCTAATCATAATGATATACTATTATATTAATAACAAAAAATGATATTTTATTTACAATTTAATAATATATTAATATATATAAGTCTACTTTTTACAATGCAGTGATAAAAATATTAATTTTAATAAAATGATATATTAATAATATATTATTAAAATGTTTTTCTCAATTCCTTTCCTAGTTAAATTAAAATGAAATAATATATTATTAGATTAACATTATATATATATATATATTACACTATAATAAAATATTAATTAAAAAATCACTAGTTAATTAATTAATATTTTTATGTAATTAAATAATAATATATAGATAACATTTGAAAATTACAAAAAATATTTAAAATTAAAATTAAAATTCAATATTTTTTACAAAATATTTTATTTAATATATTCTAGAAAATTGAACTATTTGATATAATGTTTTTATCAATTGAAATTAATTAAAAAATATATAATTTAAGGAACTTAAAATACTTTCAAATTAATATATATTTTTTACAAAAAAATAGTATAATAATTTTAAAAAATGAAATTAACTAATAAATAATATATTTTATTAAATGAAACAATATATAGATTAAATATAAGACAATTATTTATAAATATAATATTATTTAATTATTATTATCAATTATTTTTCTCATATAATTACAATGCAATAATATTTTTTTGATTAATATAATATATATATGTATATATATGATAATGAAATAAAATATTAATTTCAAAATCACTAAATATATTTGTAATGTATTTAATATAATAAAATAAAATATATGTTGGCACTGAAATCTAGAATTAAATGGTAATGGAATAAAAAATCACCCAAGGGTCGACCTCGCAAGACTCTATCTCATATCCCTTCAGCACCGTGAACGGTATGAAGCTGGAAGAATGAAATCCTCCGCAACCAACATAGAGAAATAATTGAAGCCTTGATGATCCTGCTAGTTAAATTTGTGACCACTATAGAGAAATGAAAAAAGCCGCTGTGATCCTGATAAATTCATTCACAACCGATGTAGAGAAATGAAAAAAGCCTCTTTGATCCTGATGGATACCTTCTCAACAACCATAAAGAAATAAAAGAATCCTCTTCAATAAACATGGATACATTCGCAACCACTGTAGAGAAATAATGAAATCCTCTATTATTCATAATGAATGACCTCTGATCGCAAAGTTCCATTTCCTTTGTAGCGCGCCCTCGGAGCATCGCCACAACATGTGCCTAAAAATATGAAGCTCCTGTTGGAACCAAGGTTTTTCTTTGCTGTAAAAAGAGTTTTGGTTGTGTTTGTTGTCATTATACTTTTTGTTGATCATGGTTTGAGTTTCTTATTGTCAACCCTTTCATGGAAGACCAAAGAGATTACATGGAAAACGGTCATACAAATTGATCCGAAAGTAGTATTGAAGGTGGCATCATTCTCTAGTGTTTGTGATATTTTGGGTGCTGAAAATACAAAAATGGAAAACCGTGTTTTTAGAAAAGGATGGTGCATGAAATATTTGAATTGTGTGTGAAATATTGATATTTTTCATCAAATATTGAAGGTGTTTTTGGATATTGCATGCAAGACATGTTTCAGGATCAAAATGACAAAAAATGACAAAGTCATGGAGTGCGCGGAAGTTGATGTTGCGCGAAAGTATTTGTGTGCCCAATGTGACGTCAAAAGGGGTTTTTTGTGCTCATTAAGAATCTTTCGCATAGGGTTATCAAGGGCTTATAAATATGCAGCTACCCCCAAGGAAAAATTAAGAATTTTCCATCGATTAAATGGTAGATCAGCCATGCGAAAGATTTGTGCGTGAAGGATTTAAAGAGAGTGAATCTTGCGCAGAAGTTGTTCCTTTAGTCCAAAACGTCCAAGTGAACCCTTAGGTGTAGTTTTGTTAAAGATAAGGGTTTCTTAGAAAGTAGGTGTTGCACGAAATTCATCTTTCATGACAATTCCCAAATCTTGTGTACCAGTTGGGGTTTTGCACGCAAGTGTGGTGTTATGCTTCTGACATTCTTTTGAATATCTGGTGTGTGTGGTAAGGGATTTCATGTGCATAAATTTAAGACTTCGATGCAAGCAGTGTCTCATGCTGAATAGAGACAAATACTTCAATGCAAATATATTGATGATACCTTCAAGTCAATAAACTATGTTTGACTTCTCTCAAGGTAGTGAGCTAGGGGGAGTTGACAGAAGTGATCTGAGGGATGTAGTGAGTGTTCCCGGAACCTTTGTTAAGGCATTATGCCTGGTACAAAGTGACTATGACTAAAACCTATAATCCATAAACCAGTGAAGATTATTGGATTTTGGTAAAACCGAAAAACTGTTGGTATATACTCCTTGGACTTAGCCCTTTCTGGTGAACCATGTAAATGTACTATGTTAACTTTCTACTTTCATTTGTTTGTCAGATTGAAAAAGTTCTTACCAATATGGGAACAAGATCCATATATTTAAAAAATAAAAAGTGGACACCCTGATTCACCCCTCCCCTCTCAGGGTGTTTCAGGGACCTTCAACTCCCCCCCTAAATGATCGATACCCTGACCATTCACCATTTGAGCTCTCAATTTGTGAAGCACCCTTTTATCTGTGAACAAGCGAGATAATGCATTACCCAAGGTTCATGAGCACTACAAACAATATTTCCCATTGATCTAATTTTGTTTCACTTCAATTGGAACTCCCTTAGTGAATCCCTATGGATATCACAATGGTAGGGATTCATTTTGGGTGCATGGGTCATTACAGAGAATTCAACCTTCACGAATCACCATCCAAGAACATGTTGAATCTGTGCCTTGGATGAGCTATCATGCTTTGCGAAGATCCTCCTTTCATGGAGGTATATTTCACCATGCTTCACAATGCATTTTCCTATGTGAATCCCCTTCTTTTCGTGAACAACTAGAGCTTCAGGAAGCCCCTCTCTACGAGGTGTTCTGCTTCATGAACCCTTCTCTCGTACGACCCTCTAGGTTTGTGTGTAGTGATTTCATGGTAACTTGAATGGTGTTTCATATAGAATTTCCTTCCCTTATTCTTCTTCAAATAGGAACTCTAATGGATATTCATTCTTTTCATTTTCATGTTTTAGTGAGCCCCTCGACTGACCATTCCTCCACCCCATTGTTATATAGAATTTGTTGTGCCATATTTCCTATAATTGTGTATTGGTACAATTTATATAAGACCCAGGGGTGAGGACTGAGTCTGATTTATACAATCTACATGATGTTAAACTATAAGGCACCCTCTTATATGACACATCATGTTAAACTATGATTTGTATCATGTGTGTAAAGCTTGTATGGAATCAAAGGAGAATGTGAATCAGATCTCTCCATATCCACTCTCTCACAAAGCTTTGTCACTATGTGTTCCTCAGACCTTCTTCATGTAATCCTTGACACATTTTGATAGGGTGTTTACTATATGATGTCCATATCATCCACGTACATCAGATCTCCCTCCTCAGGCTTCCCCCTAGAGTAATTTCCAATATCCATCTCCATGTGCCGCTAGTTAGTCATAAGCTCCAAACCATACTTCGTGGACCCACATTTCATGACACTATCATCAGGTCCCCTTTTGCCTCTTTTTTCTCACACCAAGGATGACTGACATGGTCTTAGAGTAAGTAGTGATAGTGACATCTTACATGGGCCATGAACCATGCATAATTCTCATTCCCATTCATCCTTAATGGTGTTAAATTTAACAAAATAGAACACTATGTGGACTATGATCCCTTTTAGGTGCGTAAGAAACCTATCTATGGTTCCATCCCATCACTAACCGCAATCCATTTTTCTTGACCCATTCATGTTCTTTTATTTTTCATGTATGATGTTAAACTGTATCACCCTTTGAACTACGTGGGATTTAATTCCCAACCAATAGGATATGTAGGAATCCTTTCTGGGGTCCAACCCAAATATACGGTAGTCCCTAGTACTCCCTTCTATTGTATGTACCCTCATGATGTGATACATTCCATTTTAGGGATGTATCTCTCATATTTTCCTCTCTGGGGTGTTATGATGCACATGGGAAGCTAACCATGCATAGTCCACACACAACCCATACTCCTCTAACAAATACTATCCCACTTACGATGGGATTCTAATCTTGCATAAGCCCCAGTGTGGCTTCGAGTATTTTTCCCTTGTGTACACTCCAATTCTATGCCCCATTCGTGAACTACCTGGAAGATGATCCCTTTTGAGTATTTAGGAAGCCTCACAAAGGTTAAATATCATCATATATTCTCCATCATGATCTCTCAAAAAATCATTTTTATCCTAGTAAGATCATTCCCCAATTCAAACGTTTCACTTACATCGGGTTTTTTTCAATCCGCTCCATTTCTCACAAGCCGCCTTCTCGGGTGCCTTATCTCCCCATTCAAAACTATGTGGAATTAGATTCCAAACTCATAGTATCTGTAGAAATCCTCCCTAAGGTTCAAGTCCTGATACTTCATCTTCACAAGGGTCCCATCCAATTCATCCTTACCCTCTGAAACCTCCCCCATATCCATTATAATTTTACCCACACTCCCACATCCTGGTGAACTCATTCCATTTATTTGGTAAACTAACCACGTGTAAGCCCCTAATCACCCCTTTGAACTGTCTTTTTTTTATACCTTTTCTCCTAATAGGGTATGTTAGAATCCTATCAATGTTTAAATCCCAGCTAATGGTAAACCTTGTATTCCCCACTTTTGGGACCACCAACCTGATCTAGCCTTTGTGGTGTTCCAATCAGCCTTTATGGAGTGAAAATTTCCTTTTTGCGGGAAACTCCATCTCGGGTATTTCCTCATTGGGAATTTTGATCCATCCATCTAGTAAACCATACATGTGCTTCCATATAGGGATGTACCCATCGAATCTACTCTTGTCAGTGTTCTGATCAGTCTAATTCATCTCTACTCAAAATTAAACTCACATCATACCCTGTGTTAAATGTGGGAATAGAAATAAAATGTCAGAGACATACCTCTGACATAAGATTCCCCGCACTCAATGTTTGATGCCTTGGGACTATGATCCCTTGAGAAGCATTCTAAAAAGGGAGAATTTGGGTATACCAAGGTTCCATTATCCAAACATTCCATCGATTCCCAATGTGACTACATACATGATCGATGGACGCTCCCCTGACATGACTCTTTTTAATGACCGCATGAAAGCATCATAATTTACCAGCATCCTCAAAGATATGGAACTGATAAATGAGGTTCAATAACAACATCTTAATCTATGAGGGATACCCAAACTAGGTGATAAGTTTTGAGGAGGAATTAACGGAAGGAAGAACGAACATCTCATCTTCTCATTTGGATTAAGGAGTATATATCACTAAATAATTGATGAATACATGCATACTTTGGAAATAGTGAATGCTGGGAAACATATGTGGTCATCGATATTAATGGTGACATGAGGCATCCCACCATGGTAAATGTTTTAAAAACGAAAATGGTAAACAAGACATAAATATTTTCTCCTTCAAGCATGGGGATTAGTAGTGTTCAAGACATCAGCATATAAGTGTGTCACTGGATCCAATCATCTGGAACCAGGTCCTGCCAAGAAAATAGTGTTGGAACCATGGTCGTTCTTTTCATAAATTGGATTATGGTTTGTGTTTGTTGTCAATCCTCATTGGAAGTTCAGAATGTGTGCCAGTACAATAATCATACAGTTCAATCAGAAAATAGTAACCAAGGTGGCGATGTTTCCCAGTGTTTTCCAAATTTTTGGGCCTCAAAATCGAAAAAATGATGACATGGATTGGTGGTAAAAAGAGGTGTGCACAAAGAGGAAGTGGTGCGCGAAAAAGGAGGGTCATGCGTGAAATATTTGATTTGGGCATGAAAAACAGCGTGGTGCACAAAATAGTGCATCAAGGTTTTTCATGAAAATGGCGTTTTAGAATCAGAATGTCAAAAAATGGAAAAGGAATGGGTTGCGTGAAAAATAGTGTGATATGTGCGAAAAATGGTACCTGTACGAAATATTATGCACCAAATGATAGGTTTTTTGCACCATATGGGGTTTTCAGAGCGGGGGTATGAGATGATAATAAATAAGAGGTGACCCCCCTCATTCCTTATGGTTGAAGGCTTAGAGAAGATCTGAGGTCTGATGTGCGTAAAAGGTTCACATAAAGGGGTTTTCACGAAACATTTTGAGTTGTGCGAAAAATTCTGGGTTGCACCAAAAATTATGTGCTGCGCAAAATATTTTGGTTTTCAAGAAAAATTTGAGTTGTGCAAAAAATTCCAGGCTACTTGAAAAGGCAGAGATGCGAGTAAAAATTATGGGGGAACATAAAATATTCAATTGCACGAAAAGGGTGTTTTTGCGCAAAATATTCTTCCGCGTGAAAATGAAATATTGTGCTCAATAGGATGACCTTGCGTGAAAATGGTTGGTGTTAAGAGAAATTGTTTGTGAAACTTGTTTTCACATTCTGGTTATCCGGTTCAGTGGTTCAGTGTGTAAAAGTGAATCATTTCTAGACGTTGATTCAATGAGAGTCTCATGCTAAGCATATGCAAAGACTTCGATGAAAATCTATTGAAGAGACCCTCATATTTATAAATTGACTGGGACTTCACCAAAGGTAGTGAGCCAGGGGGAGTCAACGAGAGTGACCCGAGGGACGCAGTGGGTTATCCCAGAAATTTTTTAAAGGCAGTGTCCCTCGGATAGAGTGGCTGTTCCCGAACCATTTTAATCCACAACTCGTGAAAAATAGTGGAATCATGTATGACCGACAACCTGTCAGCATATGCTCCTTAGATGTAGCCCTTAGTGGTGAACCATGTAAAAAGTGTTGTGTAATCTCTTTTCATGTGAACGTTTGATTTATGATCATATCCATCATACAAGTTTTACTAGTTCATACTAACGTGGGATCATGATCCATCAAATTTAAAAGAAATTTTGAGACCCTGAGTCACCCCTCCCCTCTCAGGGTGTCCCGGGGTCCTACAAGTGGTGTCAGAGCATAAAAGTTGTTGGTGTTAGATCTTTCCTTTGTCATCATGGATAATGCAGTCAATGCTAGGGGAATACCTCTCTTCAATGGAAGTAATTTTTAGATTTCGAAGAACAGAATGAAACCTCTTTTAAGATTCCTTGGAATGGAAGTCCTCTTTGCTACAATGAATGGAATACAAGTTTCTGATCCAACAGGGCTTGCTATAACTGAGAGAGACAGGAATGTTTTTGACGCTGATACTAAAGCTCAGAATGCTATCACTGCGGCTCTTTCAGATCAAATATATCTAAAGGTGATGAGTTACACCTCAGCAAAGTCTATGTGGGATAAACATGAAAACCTTTATGAAGTAGACAACAAAGTGAAGGAGGCAAAAATTCAAGTCTTACACAACAGGTTTGATGATCTAAATATGCATCCTAATGAGAATGTAGATTCATTCTTTAATCGAATTACTGAAGTAGTAGGATAAATTTGAGTTCTTAGAGAGTAAATCAAAGACATTGATATCGTAAATAAAATCTTGAGAAGGCTTCCTCCAATGTACAATGCAAAGGTGTTAGCCCTTGAAGAAAGAGATCTATCTAAACTATCTCTAGATGATCTGTTAAGTAGTCTAGTGGCATATGATATGAGAGTCAAACCTGAAGATGCCACGACTTGTGTAAGCAAGGAAATGGAAATCAAAGCCGTGGACAAACATAAAATTTCAAAAGATAGTAGTGGTGAAGATGATGAGGAAAAAGAAATTCTTTCTCTCATCACCAAGAAGCTGAAGAAGGGAAAAAGAAAATTTAAACAAAATCTACCTCTGGCATGTTTTTGTTGTGGAAGAGTTGGGCACATTTCCTCTCAGTTCCAAATAAAGTTTGATGATTATTAGAGTGAAGAATAAGACATCAAGAAGCCACAGAAAAAAAATTTCAAAAAGGGAGACTTCAAATATGGAAAGGAAATTTAGAAGAAGAGTTTTGTCCATAAAGAAGAAAAATATGATATTGAATTTTGTAAAGAAGAAGAATGAGAATTTAAAACAGGAAACAATGCTTCCATGATGGATACCATTGAAAAGTTAGATCCCTCAATCAATAAAGGTAGAGATAATCAGATTACTCCTATTAGTGATCCGAAGATTCAAATTAAGAATGCCTTTTCCAAGATGGAGAATAAATGTAAGAGATGCAATATGTGGAAGGAAATGGTCTAAGAATAATCAGAATATGATGATGAGCATGAGGTAGAAATTGAATGACTAGAATAACTAGTGAGAGTTCAGTCTTCAATCCTTGAAAGAACAGATGATGTTTTTGAAGTAAAGCTTATAATTGAAGAACAAGAAAAGGTCATAAATGACCTTTCATACAGACTAGAATAGAATTACAAGTCATTTTATGGTCTTGAGGAATAATTTGTTACTCTTAGGTGTAAATTTTAATGTCAATCAACATCAAATGAGGGTAGGAAAAAAATTCATTTTGGATGATTCTCTAATGCAGAATTACTGGAAAAATCTATGTGCGGTTCAAATGGGGTTGGAAAAATCTTGAGTGATCAAAGACCCGATTTCATGGGAAAGAGTGGAAATGGATGTGAAGTTGATACATCAACAACTGGAAGTAACGAGATCCAAAATAAAGACAAGATAAAAGTTGGACATGTTGAAACATTGCCTAATGTGCCGAAAAAGAAACTCTCAATCCAAACTAAAAGAAGAACTGAAAATTATCCCCAAACTCTCAGAAATGACATGAAGTCCGATTATTCTCCCAAGGAAGAAGGAATGCGGATAAATTCAAGTGAGAAGACATTTACTCTCATGAAGTGCCAGTTCTGTGGCTATCTGGGCCATACCATGACATATTGTGAAGAGGCAAGGAGCTACATGAATGGAGAAGATCTAGGACATCAACAATGGAAACTGAATTCATACCCTCCTTCTTATAGAAGAAATGGTTTCTATGGATACTATTTTCATTGTTCTAACTTTGGCCATAAAGCTATGTACTGCAGGAAAAGATTCGATAAGAGAGATTCATACTACTCTCAGAGACGGGGAAATATCCACCCTCCTGATGGTGTGGATCTCACAAACAGGTGTTATCCTCTGGAAGATGATTATGGGTATGAAGAATCTGATTATGTGGAAGAAATAATTAGAAGTCCATCAATATCTTATACTCAATCCAATATCTCTTGGAAAGAATAGAAGAAGTTCAAGAAATCCAAACTTGTAGAGGTATCCCTCAAAGCTACAAAAAACAATAGTACTTGGATTTTGGATAGTGGTTGTTCATATCATATGATAGGTAATACTGGCCTGTTAATGGATATCAAAAGGATGGTTGATGGTACAATATGATTTGGTAATGATGGAGCTCTGAAAATCAAAGGCAATGGAAGTACTGAATTAGATAATAGAGAGCTTAAGAAGACTGAAGTACTTTATGTAGATGTCCTAAGTCATAATATACTCAGTGTGAGTCAACTATGTGACTCGGGACTTATAGTTACATTTAATCAGAAAGGATGCACTATCAAGGGAAATATAGGAAATTCACTTATGAAGGGATACAGAACAGAAGGAAACTTGTATCAGGTTGATAGTAAAGAAAATGTTTGTTTCATGACTGTTGAAGAAGAAAACAATTTGTGGCATTGGAGACTGGGACACATCAATCAACAAGACATGGAAAAAATATCAAAACTGAGGATTGTCATGGACAGTACCAACTTGAAGCGTGTGCGTGAAAAGTCTTGTGATGCTTCTATTTGTGGGAAGCTGGTCTGCAGTTCATATCGGCCAAAGAAGAAAAGGCTACATCATCTTCTTGATCTAATTCATACAGATGTATTCGGGCTGATAAATGTTTCCAAAACTCATGGAGAAAGGTACTTTGTCCTTTTCATAGATGATTACAGTAGAATGGCATGTGTAATGTTCATTCAAAGGAAATAGCAAGTGCTTGACTGCATGAAAACATATCGGCGAAATGCCGAGAATGATACTGGACTAACAATAAAAGTGTTGCGATTTGGAAATGGAGGGGAATACAAATCCATTGAATTTGAAAATTACCTGGAGAAGTATGGGATACAACATGTGGTAGCTTCTATGAGAACTCCACAACAAAATGTAGCTATTGATCATAGGAATTGATAGGTGAACAACATGGAACAAACTATGCTGATTGAGAGTCGTATTCCATGAAATTATTGGAAAGAGTCTATTCAAGCTGCATTGTATATTCAAAAACGAACATGACTTTATATGGGTTAGAGGAAGACACCATATGAATTGTGGAATGGAAGGAAGCCCTTTTTGAAATACTTTCTCATTTTTGGAAGTAAATGCTTCATCAGGAAAAAAGAAGGAAATCAAGGGAGTATGGTGACAATGCGGATGAAGGATAAGATGGTCTTGGGTAGCCATGGTTCTTTCCTTATAAATCCTTGAGTTTTCATATGCATCTCTTCTCATTTCCTCTAGCTCATGAATCTGAAACTTTCTTTGAGCACCTGCACCAGAATGATTAGAATTTCATTGTTTGATGGCCCAGTAGGCCCGGTGTTCAATCTCACTAGGGTGGTGACAACTCTTTTCAAACACAAGATGATAGGGTGACATTCCAATAGGAGTTTTGAAAGAAGTATGGTAGGCCCATAATGAATCATCAAGTCAAAGACTCCAATCTTTTCCATTAGGTTGAACCATTTTTTTCAAGAATTTCTTTTACCTCTCTATTTTACACCTCAGCTTGACCATTAGTTTGTCGATGATATGCAGTAGAAACTCGATGACCGACCCCATACCTATGAAAATGTGATTGCATTGTTCGGTTGCATAAATGATAACCGTGGTCACTGATGATGAACCTAGGTAAGACAAACCTATAGAAGATTTGAGTTCTCAAAAATTCTACAACTACCTTAGAATCATCATTCCTTGTTGCTCGTACCTCTACCCATTTTGAAACATAATCAATTTCCAGAAGAATGTACAAGTTTCCAAAAGAATTGGGAAATGGACCCATAAAGTCAATACCACAAACAGAAAAAATTTCATGAAAGAGCAACGGTTGTTGTGGAATTTCATTTCCTTTAGAGACATTCCCCATTCTTTGACAACGAGTACAATATTTGCGAAAAACAGAGGAATATCGAAGAAGTGTTTACTAAAAGAGACCAGAATCAAGGACCTTGTGAGTAGTCTATTGGGGACTAAAGTGGCCCCCACAAGCAAGAGTGTGGCAGAATCTATGGATGGACTTAAACTTATTATCAGGAACACAACGCCTAAGGTCTTGATCACTACAGGTGCGCCAAAGGTATGTGTCATCCCAAATATACCAACATGACTCGTGTTTTAGACAACTGGATTGGTTTCTGATGGAATCTGTAGGAATGTAAGATGATACTAAATAATTTAAAATTTCAGCATACCAAGGAATAGAATATTTCACTCGGTACGGTTTCTCATCAGGAAACATTTCATTTATGGAAATACAGGGGTATGAGTCAATGTGTGAAGATGGTTGAATCCTACTAATATGGTCAGCCACCACATTCTCTGATCCCTTTTTATCTCTAATTTCTAGATTGAATTCTTGAAGGAGGAGCATCCATCGAATGAGACATGGTTTGGCTTCCGGTTTCTTAAGGAGGTACCGAAGGGCTGCATGGTTTGATAACACAATGACATTGGACCCCAAAAGATATGACATGAATTTTTCCAAGGAAAACAAAATGGTAAGGAATTATTTTTCAGTTGTGGTGTAGTTTTCTTGGGAAGGGTCCAAAGTACGTGAGTCATAGTATATGACATGTGGAACTCGGTCGACCCTTTTTGAAAAAACCGCCCCAACTACATAGTTAGAGGCATCATAGATGAGGTCAAATGGTAAATCCCACAAAGGTGGTTGGATTACCGGGGTTGAGGCAAGGCTCCATTTGAAGTTGTTAAAATCATCCTCACATTCTTTATCAAAAACAAATTCTTTTTCATTTTGGAGTAATCGGGCGAGGGGGAGTGCAATTTTACTAAAGTCACGAATGAAATGACAATAAAATCCAGCATGACATAGGAAAGATCACACATCCCATATATTTTTGGGGAATGGTAAGGAATAAATGACAACAAATTTTGATTTATCTACTTGAATTCCATCCCCAGAAATGACATCCCCCAAAACTATACCTTGTTGCACCATGAAATGGCATTCCTCATAATTTAATACAATATTATTTTCAATACAGTGACGTAGGACTGAACCAAGACTACTCAAACATTCATCAAAAGAAGAGACATAAATAGTGAAATCATCCATGAATACTTCCATGCAATTCTCTAAGTAATCTGAAAAAATACTAACCATGCATCGTTGGAAAGTACCCGGAGCATTGCACATACCAAATGGTATCCTTCTATAGGAAAATGTGCCAAAGGGGCAAGTGAAGGTTGTATTTTACTGATCCTCAGGGGCAATATGGATCTGAAAGTATCCATAATACCCATCAAGGAAACAGTAGTGGGACTTACCTACTGGCCTCTCTAGCATTTGGTTAATTAATGGAAATGGGAAATGTTCATTCCCCGTGTGTTGTTTTAGTCGGCGATAGTCTATATAGACACGCCAACTATTCTGCACAAGATTTGGAACCAATTCATTGTTTTCATTTTTAATAACTGTAAGGTTAGTCTTTTTAGTAACTACATTAACGGGACTGACCCATTGGCTGTCAGAGATGGGGTAAATGATTCCAGCATCCAATAATTTTGTTACCTCATTTTTCACAACTTCTAGGAGGTTTGGGTTCAGTCGACATTGTGGTTGCCTCACTGGTTTAGCCTCATCATTTAACAGAATATAATGTGTACAAATTGATGGTCCAATACCACGAATGTCAGCAAGTGTCCACCCCAATGCTTGTTTATATTCCCTCAAAAGTTCAAGTAGTCTCAATTCATGCTCAGTAGGGAGTGAACTATCAATGATGACGGGAAACTTGTTTCCATTATCAAGATATGAATAATTTAAATCTTGAGGCAATTGTTTCAGTTGCAATTGAGGTGTATTTTGGATTTATGGGGGTGTGTGTGAAAGTGAGAGGTCACTTATCTCATCTAACTGCTCAATGGTATCATCCTCGTATGAGGAATGAGATTTTACAAGCTTAGCAGTATCATTGATGGTAAGTGGATCATCATTGTTCAAGAAATCATCAACAATGAACATGAATGACACTTTTCTAAACCACTACAAAAATAAATTGATGAATAATTTCCTTGAATTTATATCAGTGAAGAAAACTCAGAAAGGTGATCAGGGGAAAGAAATGTTGTTTTTTCAGGGGAAAGGTGTACATCTATAGAATTAATAGAGAGTGAAGAATGTTCTTCTGTGGGGTGATTCATGGCATCAAGGATGTTGAAATGGACAATTTCACCACCAAATTCCATAGATAATGTACCATTGTGGACATTAATTATGGTTTTGGTTGTTTTCAAGAAAGGTCTCCCCAATATAATCGGGGCATGTCCATTTATCCTATCATCCTCCACATTAAGCACATAAAAGTCAGCAGGAAAAATTAAATATTGGACCCTCACAAGAACATCCTCTAACACACCAGAGGGGTGTGCAGTACTTCGGTTAGGTAGTTGAACAATAATTCTAGTGGGATTTGTAACAGCGCGAGATTTTATGAAAAATATTCTTTTTTATTTCACTAATGTCTTGTGTTGTACGCTACACCAAAAGGAGCTTGCACAACACGCATCCTTGACTTTCCTTGCATTACACGCAATCGCAACCTTCCTCGATAGCGTGTGTGGTACGTAATACTGAGTTTCACGAAACAATGATATGCTATTAAAATATTATTGAAACTAGCCGTTATGAATAGTAAAAACTACTTTTTAAATTTTAGAAATTTTAACTCTCAAAATGGACTTCATTTTTGGATTCGGAGTATCGAATTTAGCCTAAGGTGAAATTTTGGTACTTTTCGGATAACTTTCATATTCTGATGAATAGTGAAAATTACTAAATTATAATTAAAAACAACTTTTTTTAATCGAAATAATTAATAGTGATAAATCATTAATTTGAGTGGTTTTAAAGTATATTTAGAATATATTTTTACAATTTAATACAATGTTGGTCATTGGATGTAATTTCACATTTAAACTAGACATAAACAAGTGTCAATCTTTTGATAGATTTTGTTTCTTAAAAACACGCTATTTGTTTTAACAGCGGGATTTAATTATAAAATTAATTAATGCAACTTATATGTTGGGAATTTTGTAAAATATAAATCATTTTTGAATTCGGAATATCAATTATAGCTTAGGGTGAAATTTTGGCATTTTTCTGAAAAACTTCAATTTTTGATGAATAGTGAAACCACTAAGTGGTAGGTTAAAAACTGAATTTTGCATAAAACTTAATTTTACCGCTTCTGTGAATGGAATTTCGAAAATCCGAGAGACACGGTTAATATCAAGGACTAAAATGTGGTTCAATGAGATGAAAATAATTTTTGGTGAATAGTAACTTTTTACTTTTTTTTACCGCGGTTAATAGTAAATAGGGTAACTAAGGGTAAATATGATATTAATATTACCCTAACACATGTCCTAATTCTATTGGACAAGTGTAATTCGACCAAAAACAAACTTAGGAATAAAATATGACCATTTAGGCCCACTTGGATTAGATTAGGACATTTATTATTAATTTATTTAAAGAAGGGTTAAAATAGTTAAAATCAAAGTTTAATAAGTAAATCATTTTTAATATGGGGTTATACATAAGATAAATTCGATTGTAAATATTAATTAGAAAGCTAAAAAGATTTACTACATGATGGTATTTTATTTGTAATTTTTAGACATCAAATAAATTAATTTATTTATGACACAAAGATGATGCAGTAATTATCTTGTTAATGAAATATTGACATAATTGATGTTATAAACACCAAAATAAATGTAATTTAAGACTTTTTATGAATTCCAATAATTTTATATGTTACTATGATATATTACTGTTGATTTAATCAACTTGGTTCGAACATATAATTCTGTTATGACTTTCACAAAAATCATATATCAAATAGTGTCAAAATTGACACAAAATAGTTTTTAAATAAAATATTATATTATTAATTGTTATTTTATTCCTAAAAATCTAAGGTTAGGCCAAATGACTTAGATAAGGATATATGTATTAATAATATACAATTTGGGGTTCGTTTGGCATGTTATAGTAAGTTTATTAACCATATAGTGAAAGAAAACAAAAAGACATGGTAAAAGTTAAATTATTTAACTTAGAGTTAAATCTAATTGATAAGGTTAAAATAATACCCTAAACTTGTCTAAATCCTATTGGTTGATAGTATTTCGACCCATCCCCACTTTAGCTTCGAAATAAGACCCTTTGGAACCATTATAAACCGATTTTGACTTTAATATAAAATAATATTTTGAGATATTCCTAAGGTGCCCCTCTCCTCCCTTATAAAAGGAAACCTCCTCCCCCTCCTCCTCACACCAATTTGAGCACTCAAGCTCGGCCGAACCCTGCCAAAATCTCTTCTCCACTTCCCTAGAAACATCCTAGAGGTTCTGGTCTTCCTCAAAGACCAATTTTAGTTCCCTAAGAGGAGGTATCCAAAAGGCGCTTCAAAGAAGAGGTAATTACCGTTACCAATTCTTTCATCTTTATTTCTTCTTCCACTTCTTCTTATTAGGTTGTTTCATTATGAAGTAATAACATCAGTATAACTCATGTACTGATATGTTATTATAAGTATGAAACAACCCTAATTCACCTTCTATCCATCCTACGGAAAAATGAAATCACCGCGCGTGCGTACGTACGGAATACCGTCTCCATGCCGTGGTGTAATCTATTTTCCACTACCACCTTACATGGATGGGTATAATGGTGTAAAGAATAACTATACATAGTTATTACAACAGCATATTTATTCTGATATATTGTATAATTCACTCCAATTCAATTCAATAGAAATGATATCATCGCTCGTGCGTACGTACGGACTATCGTCTCCACGACGCGATGAGATTCATTCTCCATGTTAACCATTTAAGAATGATTATAAAGTATATATAAGAAATAATAATGAAATATATGACATTATAAAGCTACTGGATTTATGTATATATATTCATATGTATGTCATCTACTTACTTCCATTTCAAGACAATAAGGAAAGGAAAACAACGTTCATGCGTACGTACGGACTACCGTCTCCATGAACGGTGTTTTTCATTTTATTTATCTACCTATTATATATATATATATATACTGAATATATATGATATATAAATAATATTTTATATTCTGGAAGTAAGTAAATCATGATATAAGTAATAATTATGTCAAGAACAACAAGTCAAAACACCTACGATAAATGAAACGATTTTACCCAAAACACTTCTTTAACATGGAATTTACAAAAGAACGGGTAATATAATGTCATAAGTGAACCATATATGATATCATAACAATGAATATGATTCTTTAATAAGTCAATAACATGATTTAAATCATTATACAGGAGGTTCGGACACTTACAAAGCAAGTCGGACCTAAGGTAAGGGAAATATCACAATCTCATTTTTATCCGAGATTGTTTATTCGTAAGTATTTACTGGGGTGTATTTTATCATACACATCTATGTTCCCTCAATATGTAATATTGTTTACATCCACTTACAATAGTTTAAATCCAATTTTACCCTTCGGTGAGTTTTTTTGTACAAGATATGAAAGGAATCTTTTGTCGTTTTCGTACAAGGTACTTTTTGACTTTTCCGACAAAAGTACAAGAAGAATGTTTTTTTTCCTAAACGGCACGAATGGATTTTTACGGTTTTATAAAGCCTTATTTTCATGAACCTTCCTCCAAAAGATTTCATGAATATTTTCAATAAAATCTATTTCTTTTAAAATTGCATGATGTTTTGTGAAAAGAAATTGATTTTGAAGAAGAAAGGATATTTTCCTCAAGAATTCATTTCAAGTGTTTTATCAAAATTATTTTCCATCTAAGATAATAAAGGGATCTATTTCTATCCATATTTTTACATTGATTTGACTATGTTGTTATGGAATTATGTTTATGAATTCCTTTATCTTATATGAATGGTTTTATGATGTCATGTTGTTTAAGAATCCCATTTTTATTACATGGGTTATGAAATGATGTATGATTTATGATTTTGTGGCACACATAAGAATGGTATCATTATGAGATGGGTGGGACCTATATCTCCCTCCAATGCATTGGGTAAAGATTTTATATCTCATGAGATAGACATGGCTGGAATGGTAGGTTATACCGGTTCAGTGAAACAGGACTGAAACGAGGATTACTCGATTCAGAAAGGGACTTTGTCCACTAAGATAGTCTTGGCAATGAGTCTTGACTAACAAGAAATGATTCTCTATGATTATGTGTGTATGCCACAATGAGTAATGTTTTAAGTTATGATTTCATTTCACTACTATGATTTATCCCATGTTATGAAATTATGCTCTCTTTTGCAGGTTAAGATTTCCAAAAGTTATGTTCTTATGTATATGATGTGATTGATATTTCTTTTGTTTACCCTTACTGAGCATTTGAGCTCACCATTTTATGTTTTCTTTTCCCCAGGATATAAACAATGGTTTTAGGTATGAAAAGGAATATCTTTATGGGAGATGTTGAAGATCTTCCACCACAATTAGAAGTTTACGTTCCGAGTTTCCAAAGACACTAAACTATTACGATCCTTGTGTGTGTGTTTTTGTTATGTACTAAGTATTCCGCAAATGTAATGTAAGGTCAATGTACGCCAGGCTTCGGGTCTCTACAGTTGGTATCAGAGGAAAGGTTTAGTCAACCTTTGGAAACTAGGATGTGAGAATGTTAGTGAGATCCCTAGAGATATTTCTAAGGTATGTCTAGGGATGTCCCTAAGGATAAGTATACGTATAGGATATATTCCTAGAACTACGGTAACGATCATAGAATTTAACCTAATATGTTAGATATTGAGGGTGCTCCCCCTTTACTATGTTGTATTCCCTAGCATGATTTCGCCTCTCACAAAATTCTTTTTGTGTTTTAGTTAATGGAGGGAACCAGAAGGAATTCGGTTAACATTGAATCCAATGGACAAATTTGTGACTATGAGCAACAAAATTGTGTGATGCCTAGAGATAAAGATATTGTGATTATGCCAAATCAGTCATCACGATATATGATTAACAAGGTGAAATTTAGTGGTATGACTAATTCATCAAAGAAGAGGAAGATAAACTATTATGCATGTTCGCATGTTGAGGATCATAAAGAAAGGAAGATTGAGATTTCTAAAGAAGGGAAGAAGAACCTTGAGGAATACCTCAAATGGAGGGACCGATGTTATCTGTGTGGAGAAAAGGGTCATAGAGTGACAGATTGTTATGGAGTTCAATGTCTTATTTGTGGAGAACATGGGCATTACCCAACTCAATGCCCTGACTTAAAAAGATACTTCTAAATCAAGGAAGGACTTATTCCAGGACAGTCATTGAAGTGGATGGACTGAAGTGTTTATGTATTGGTATTCAAGAATAATGTTGTTGAGGTACTTTTATGGTGTATTGGAATATTTATGTATTACTCTAATGTGGTATTCGAAGTGATTGAGGTATTTTTGGAAAAAAGATGATATGCGCATAATGAAGGGAAAATAAGAAAATGAAATATTTGACAGTATTCATGAGCTCATGATTGATATAAGGACTAAGTGATATCATGGTTTGAGTATATAGAATTTTGAAGATTTTGGTATGTGGAAAGTGTTAACTTTTAACTGCACTCATGTTTTCACTAAGGTATTCAAAAGAATACACGATTAAGGACTTTGAATGTTTGGAATGTGACCAACAAGACATATCTTATGATATGTGGGGATCAACGACAGTATTAAATCTCTGGTAATCGATGTCACTATATTATGAGAGTGGACTGCAGTATTATGTATAAGCCTAAAGATTAGACTGGATTATGTTGGAAATAAGTTAGTATTGTTTAAGGATAGAAGATTTTCGATATTATTGATGGGATGTTATAGTAACGTAGTTTTAGAAAAAGGGACAACCTGCAGGACGGGCGACAACCCATCGCTTCGGACAAGGCTGTAGGAATCGAACCCACAACCGAAGTGCGACTGGCCTTTATCGCCTACCACTGACCTACAGGAAGTCCCTTTTTAGTAGAAACTAGTTTTATTATATTAAGCAGTATGATATATGAAGTATAAGTCCATTTTAGGAACCATATATGATTAATCCCACTATAGATCGACTTATGTATATAAATTTTGCTAACCTTTTGAGACAGATGGAATGACCCGTCATTCTATCACATGATCTGCTAACACTTCACGAATAACAAATTCAACTTCATTTATTTAAGAGATGAAGTGGAAATTGTTAAAGGCACGAACAACAGTGAGATTGTACCAAAATAAAGTAAGTATTTATTCTAATTCAAATTATTTAACTTTAGGGAAATAATCTTGAAAACCAAAAATGTTTTCCTAGTTCTCTTATACCTGATGAATCAGATGGTACCTTAGATCGTCACAAATTTATGGATTTGTGATTACTGGCTTTTCCATAGCCATGTTCTCTACCACTCTCCATCAGAACATGATGGTTAGATTTCTCTTCCATATCCATATTTTCACCTATGTGGAAACCCAGTGATTAGTTTATTTGGGTAATCGTTACATTTCATACTTTAGTTTTTAAAGCCAAGTTTTGGTATTCCTTTTAACGATGTGGGTTTCTATTAAATAAACTTTCGAATAGTAAACCATTTATAACCCCGACGAATTTCGAGGGCGAAATTCATTTTAAGGGGGGTAGAATGTAACAGCGCGAGATTTTATGAAAAATATTCTTTTTTATTTCACTAATGTCTTGTGTTGTACGCTACACCAAAAGAAGCTTGCACAACACGCATCCTTGACTTGCCTTGCATTACACGCAATCGCAACCTTCCTCGATAGCGTGTGTGGTACGTAATACTGTGTTTCACGAAACAATGATATGCTATTAAAATATTATTGAAACTAGCCGTTATGAATAGTAATAACTACTTTTTAAATTTTAGAAATTTTAACTCTCAAAATGGACTTCATTTTTGGATTCGGAGTATCGAATTTAGCCTAAGGTGAAATTTTGGTACTTTTCGGATAACTTTCATATTCTGATGAATAGTGAAAATTACTAAATTATAATTAAAAACAACTTTTTTTAATCGAAATAATTAATAGTGATAAATCATTAATTTGAGTGGTTTTAAAGTATATTTAGAATATATTTTTACAATTTAATACAATGTTGGTCATTGGATGTAATTTCACATTTAAACTTGACATAAACAAGTGTCAATCTTTTGATAGATTTTGTTTCTTAAAAACACGCTATTTGTTTTAACAGCGGGATTTAATTATAAAATTAATTAATGCAACTTATATGTTGGGAATTTTGTAAAATATAAATCATTTTTGAATTCGGAATATCAATTATAGCTTAGGGTGAAATTTTGGCATTTTTCTGAAAAACTTCAATTTTTGATGAATAGTGAAACCACTAAGTGGTAGGTTAAAAACTGAATTTTGCATAAAACTTAATTTTACCGCTTCTGTGAATGGAATTTCGAAAATCCGAGAGACACGGTTAATATCAAGGACTAAAATGTGGTTCAATGAGATGAAAATAATTTTTGGTGAATAGTAACTTTTTACTTTTTTTTTACCGCGGTTAATAGTAAATAGGGTAACTAAGGGTAAATATGATATTAATATTACCCTAACACATGTCCTAATTCTATTGGACAAGTGTAATTCGACCAAAAACAATCTTAGGAATAAAATATGACCATTTAGGCCCACTTGGATTAGATTAGGACATTTATTATTAATTTATTTAAAGAAGGGTTAAAATAGTTAAAATCAAAGTTTAATAAGTAAATCATTTTTAATATGGGGTTATACATAAGATAAATTCGATTGTAAATATTCATTAGAAAACTAAAAAGATTTACTACATGATGGTATTTTATTTGTAATTTTTAGACATCAAATAAATTAATTTATTTATGACACAAAGATGATGCAGTAATTATCTTGTTAATGAAATATTGACATAATTGATGTTATAAACACCAAAATAAATGTAATTTAAGACTTTTTATGAATTCCACTAATTTTCTAGGTTACTATGATATATTACTGTTGATTTAATCAACTTGGTTCGAACATATAATTCTGTTATGACTTTCACAAAAATCATATATCAAATAGTGTCAAAATTGACACAAAATAGTTTTTAAATAAAATATTATATTATTAATTGTTATTTTATTCCTAAAAATCTAAGGTTCGGCCAAATGACTTAGATAAGGATATATGTATTAATAATATACAATTTGGGGTTCGTTTGGCATGTTATAGTAAGTTTATTAACCATATAGTGAAAGAAAACAAAAAGACATGGTAAAAGTTAAATTATTTAACTTAGAGTTAAATCTAATTGATAAGGTTAAAATAATACCCTAAACTTGTCTAAATCCTATTGGTTGATAGGATTTCGACCCATCCCCACTTTAGCTTCGAAATAAGACCCTTTGGAACCATTATAAACCGATTTTGACTTTAATATAAAATAATATTTTGAGATATTCCTAAGGTGCCCCTCTCCTCCCTTATAAAAGGAAACCTCCTCCCCCTCCTCCTCACACCAATTTGAGCACTCAAGCTCGGCCAAACCCTGCCAAAATCTCTTCTCCACTTCCCTAGAAACATCCTAGAGGTTCTGGTCTTCCTCAAAGACCAATTTTAGTTCCCTAAGAGGAGGTCTCCAAAAGGCGCTTCAAAGAAGAGGTAATTACTGTTACCAATTCTTTCATCTTTATTTCTTCTTCCACTTCTTCTTATTAGGTTGTTTCATTATGAAGTAATAACATCAGTATAACTCATATACTGATATGTTATTATAAGTATGAAACAACCCTAATTCACCTTCTATCCATCCTACGGAAAAATGAAATCACCGCGCGTGCGTACGTACGGAATACCGTCTCTATGCCGTGGTGTAATCTATTTTCCACTACCACCTTACATGGATGGGTATAATGGTGTAAAGAATAACTATACATAGTTATTACAACATCATATTGATTCTGATATATTGTATAATTCACTCCAATTCAATTCAATAGAAATGATATCATCGCTCGTGCGTACGTACGGACTACCGTCTCCACGACGCGATGAGATTCATTCTCCATGTTAACCATTTAAGAATGATTATAAAGTATATAAAAGAAATAATAATGAAATATATGACATTATAAAGCTACTGTATTTATGTATATATATACATATGTATGTCATCTACTTACTTCCATTTCAAGACAATAAGGAAAGGAAAACAACGTTCATGCGTACGTACGGACTACCGTCTCCATGAACGGTGTTTTTCATTTTATTTATCTACCTATTATATATATATATATATATACTGAATATATATGATATATAAATAATATTTTATATTCTGGAAGTAAGTAAATCATGATATAAGTAATAATTATGTCAAGAACAACAAGTCAAAACACCTACGATAAATGAAACGATTTTACCCAAAACGCTTCTTTAACATGGAATTTACAAAAGAACGGGTAATATAATGTCATAAGGGAACCATATATGATATCATAACAATGAATATGATTCTGTAATAAGTCAATAACATGATTTAAATCATTATACAGGAGGTTCGGACACTTACAAAGCAAGTCGGACCTAAGGTAAGGGAAATATCACAATCTCATTTTTATCCGAGATTGTTTATTCGTAAGTATTTACTGGGGTGTATTTTATCATCCAAATCCATGTTCCCTCAATATGTAATATTGTTTACATCCACTTACAATAGTTTAAATCCAATTTTACCCTTCGGTGAGTTTTTTTGTACAAGATATGAAAGGAATCTTTTGTCGTTTTCGTACAAGGTACTTTTTGACTTTTCCGACAAAAGTACAAGAAGAATGTTTTTTTTCATAAACGGCACGAATGGATTTTTACGGTTTTATAAAGCCTTATTTTCATGAACCTTCCTCCAAAAGATTTCATGAATATTTTCAATAAAATCTCTTTCTTTTAAAATTGCATGATGTTTTGTGAAAAGAAATTGATTTTGAAGAAGAAAGGATATTTTCCTCAAGAATTCATTTCAAGTGTTTTATCAAAATTATTTTCCATCTAAGATAATAAAGGGCTCTATTTCTATCCATATTTTTACATTGATTTGACTATGTTGTGATGGAATTATGTTTATGAATTCCTTTATCTTATATGAATGGTTTTATGATGTCATGTTGTTTAAGAATCCCATTTTTATTACATGGGTTATGAAATGATGTATGATTTATGATTTTGTGGCACACATAAGAATGGTATCATTATGGGATGGGTGGGACCTATATCTCCCTCCAATGAATTGGGTAAAGATTTTATATCTCATGAGATAGACATGGCTGGAATGGTAGGTTATACCGGTTCAGTGAAACAGGACTGAAACGAGGATTACTCGATTCAGAAAGGGACTTTGTCCACTACGATAGTCTTGGCAATGAGTCTTGACTAACAAGAAATGATTCTCTATGATTATGTGTGTATGCCACAATGAGTAATGTTTTATGTTATGATTTAATTTCACTACTATGATTTATCCCATGTTATGAAATTATGCTCTCTTTTGCAGGTTAAGATTTCCAAAAGCTATGTTCTTATGTATATGATGTAATTGATATTTCTTTTGTTTACCCTTACTGAGCATTTGAGCTCACCCTTTTATGTTTTCTTTTCCCCAAGATATAAACAATGGTTTTAGGTATGAAAAGGAATATCTTTATGGGAGATGTTGAAGATCTTCCACCATAATTAGAAGTTTACGTTCCGAGTTTCCAAAGACACTAAACTATTACGATCCTTGTGTGTGTGTTTTTGTTATGTACTAAGTATTCCGCAAATGTAATGTAAGGTCAATGTACGCCAGGCTTCGGGTCTCTACAGGATTCAACTCCCCGACCTGCAATGTAGGGTAAATAGGCTGAGGCATCACATTAATAGAGGAATCTAAATCAAGCATAGCATTAGAAAAAGAATACTCCCCTATGGTGCATGGAATCAATAATGTTCCAGGATCATTTCACTTGGTGGGAAGTGATGGATCTATCAATGTTGAAACATTCCTCCCAAACTCACCTTCTCATATCCTTGAATTCACCTTCGGTGTGTACACATCTCATTTAGAAACTTGGTGTACCATGGAATTTTCTTCACAACATCAATCAATGGGATGTTAACCTGCACTTTCTTGAAAATATCCAATATTTACTTATCAAGATCAGTTTCCTTTTGTTTCCTTGGATGGTTGGAACTTTGAAGAAATGGAAGAGGAATGGTTGGGCTAGGTAACTTATCAATTTAAACACTTTTTCTTATGGAAGGGTTTCTCACAAGACAAGGTTCATCAACATTTGGAACATTTTTAATGGATGGGATGGAGGTTTCCTCAGGAGGCGAAGACTCTAATAGAAGATTGATCTTACATTCTAGTTGTTTTCCACTCCTAAGGGTGATGGAACTAAAATTTACTTTATCCATAGGGTTAACTATTGGTTGAGAGGGAAGTTTACATGATCCGTGACTTTGAATTTCTCCCACTGAGTTAGCTAGTTGGCCTAATTGGGTTTTTAGGTCTTGTATGGATTCTTGAGTTGTTTTTTGGAATTGAATATTGTTGGAAACCATTTATTTCATAATATCTTCTAGGATAGGGTCAGGTTTTGGAGGGGTTTGTTGGAAAGGCCTTTTGGGTGGTTGAGGATTTATGGGTGGTGGTGGTGGATGACTACTCTGTTGGGTCGGAGAAATACGGGAATTGATGGCAAGAGGGGGGTGAATTGCCTTTTAAAAAAGATTAACAAATTAAAATCAAAGTTGAAATGCAGCGAAAATAAATAAGGCAAGACACAAGAAATTGATAACGGAGTTCGGCCAAAAACCCGGCCTACGTCTCCGCTCCCAACTTAACCGTTGAGAGATTCCTACCGCTTGCTTTTCAATGGTTTTAGCAAGAAACCCACTAGGCTTTGAGGTAGCACTAGGACCTATTACAGCTTGCTTTTGAGTGGTTAAGCAAGAACCCACTTGCTTTTAATGGTTTAGCAAGAACCCACTATCCTTCTTACAGGTGAAGGATAGCTCACCTATGTCTCAAGCTATTTAAAGGAAATCTTGGTAACCTTTTCACACCTTAATGGTGATGTGAAACGCAAAAGAAAGAGGGGATGAGAAAGAGTTTGGGGTTTGTAGGCACAAACCCAAATTTAAGCTCAAAATAAATAAAACAATGAAAAACCGTATTCGAGGAAGTCTTGGGCGCCTTTTATTGATTGGAGACGTTGAAGGTCGCTTCCAAGCTTCTTTGATGGTGCTCTTGGATGTGGAATTGGATGGAGCACTTGGGGTTCCCTTGGAGGAATGCACCGGAGGTACGCCAAATGATCAACAAGGTGTCTGTGGGCTTCCGTATGGTTCCGGTAAGTGTCCGGGGCTTCCTCAGCCTTTATTTATAGGCATGGAACCCATTAGGGGCCTTCGGAGCCGTTGGAGAGGCTTAAAGAGCCGTTGGGAGCCAAGTGGGCTAGCCTGGTCAAACTGCAATGGCTTGTTTGACTAGCTCCACCGGCTGGCCGGTACAGTCCCACCGGCTGGCCGGTGCCTTGAAAAAGGATGAGGATTTCTGGCCAGGGACCACCGGCTGACCGGTGCCAGAGCCACCGGCTGGCCGGTGGCAAGACAGTAGCTTGCCATTCTGTGCAGGTGCCACCGGCTGACCGGTGCTGCGGCCACCGGTTGGCCGGTGGTGAGGCAGTGGCTCTGCCTTCTGCCCAGGGTCCAGCGGTCGACCGGTGGTGAAGCCACCGGTTGGCCGGTGGACTGAATTTCAGTCCAGTTTTGCTTCTTGCTTTCTTGGCCTAATTCCTTGGCCACCTGAAAAGATTCCTATCATCCAAAAACACTTGAAAAGGGATTAGATAAATATGAGGGTGATTGTGATCATGAAAATAAAACCTTGAGGGGTTCGAGAGGTACAACAATCTCCCCCTATTTTGATGATCACAATCACCAAAACAATTAATGTAAAATACTGAAATTGAAAGGAAATGAAAAGTATGATGAAAAGGATTCTCCCCCAATCAATCAAGAAATTTCTCCCCCTTTGTGATTATCAAAATAGCTCGGGGCATGAAACTTGATTGAGGGAAAAGTTTGAAAAACTAGATTTGAGATTTGAAAATCAATTGAAATTTTGGAATTGAAATGAAAATTTGAATAACAGTTTGAATTGAAAGTTTTGAATCAAAAACCAATTGAAATTTTGGAAATAAAAATTCGATACCAAGAGTTGAAAAATTTAAAATGAGAAATTAATAGAAAATTTTGAATTGAAAAAATTTGATACCAAGTGTTGAAATCGAAAGTTTGAATCTAAGACAAGGTTTTGAAAATTCTCCCCCTAAATGAAAACAATAAGTCACCGGGGATAGGAAATAAATTTTGGCCTGGAGAGACTCGCAAGAAGGGATTTTTCAATCCAAACTTGTCTCATGGCGGGTCTTCTCCTATAAAATTCGTCCGAAAAGAAAATACTTTTGGGTTGACCATACCGGGCGTTTTTGCAATCGCATTCATAAATTAGGTGCCCGGGTTTTTTACAATAATTACAAAATTTATAACTAGAGCTCCCCCTTACAAAAACAGTTGGTGCATGGGAGGAGGAGGCTTACTTCTTTTTGTACCTTGAGGGCGATGTTCTTTGGTGTCTTGATTGGTGTGCCCTCCTTTTGAGCTTGCCTCCTCATCGTGATCTCATAAGTCATGAGAGATCTGATGAGCTCTTCTACCGGCATATTTTTGACGTCCTTAGCTTCTTGGATCGCCGTCACCTTTGGTGCCCATGAGCTCGGAAGGACCCATAAGATCTTCTTGACCATCGTCTCGGCTGAAACACCATCACCAAGAGATTTCCTTCCATTGCAAATGTCAGTGAAACGTGTAAACATATCGGTAATAGATTCGGAAGGATGCCTGGAAAAGCTTTCAAAATCTTGCCTATACATGTCTAACCGAGTATCCTTAACTTTGTTAGTGCCCTCATGGGTCACTTCCAATAGTTTCCAAATTTCATGAGATGAGGTGCAAGTGGAAACTCGGTTGAACTCATTTCGGTCAAGGCCGCAATGTAGAGCGTTCATGGCTTTGCCATCAAGCTCAATGTTTCTAATATCGGCGGGGGTCCATTTGGATTCGTCGGGGGTAGACAAAGTATAACCTTGCATGACAATTTTGTAAATAGGATATCCTATGCTTCTTAAAAAAGTGGTCATGAGGGTTTTCCAATAATTATAGTCGGACCCATCAAAAAATGGAGCCCGACCCAAAGAGTAGCCCTCGGGGGCGAAAGATGTTGAGGCCATCATAAAAGGATCTTGAATTTGAAACCGGTTAGCGTATTACTCAAATTTTGCCTCTGATACCAATTGTTGGGTCGGAGAAATACGGGAATTGATGGCAAGAGGGGGGTGAATTTCCTTTTAAAAAAGATTAACAAATTAAAATCAAAGTTGAAATGCAGCGGAAATAAATAAGGCAAGACACAAGAAATTGATAACGGAGTTCGGCCAAAAACCCGGCCTACGTCTCCGCTCCCAACTTAACCGTTGAGAGATTCCTACCGCTTGCTTTTCAATGGTTTTAGCAAGAAACCCACTAGGCTTTGAGGTAGCACTAGGACCTATTACAGCTTGATTTTGAGTGGTTAAGCAAGAACCCACTTGCTTTTAATGGTTTAGCAAGAACCCACTATCCTTCTTACAGGTGAAGGATAGCTCACCTATGTCTCAAGCTATTTAAAGGAAATCTTGGTAACCTTTTCACACCTTAATGGTGATGTGAAACGCAAAAGAAAGAGGGGATGAGAAAGAGTTTGGGGTTTGTAGGCACAAACCCAAATTTAAGCTCAAAATAAATAAAACAATGAAAAACCGTATTCGAGGAAGTCTTGGGCGCCTTTTATTGATTGGAGACGTTGAAGGTCGCTTCCAAGCTTCTTTGATGGTGCTCTTGGATGTGGAATTGGATGGAGCACTTGGGGTTCCCTTGGAGGAATGCACCGGAGGTACGCAAAATGATCAACAAGGTGTCCGTGGGATTCCGTATGGTTCCGGTAAGTGTCCGGGGCTTCCTCAGCCTTTATTTATAGGCATGGAACCCATTAGGGGCCTTCGGAGCCGTTGGAGAGGCTTAAAGAGCCGTTGGGAGCCAAGTGGGCCAGCCTGGTCAAACTGCAATGGCTTGTTTGACTGGCTCCACCGGCTGGCCGGTACAGTCCCACCGGCTGGCCGGTGCCTTGAAAAAGGATGAGGATTTCTGGCCAGGGGCCACCGGCTGACCGGTGCCAGAGCCACCGGCTGGCCGGTGGTGAGGCAGTGGCTCTGCCTTCTGCCCAGGGTCCAGCGGTCGACCGGTGGTGAAGCCACCGGTTGGCCGGTGGACTGAATTTCAGTCTAGTTTTGCTTCTTGCTTTCTTGGCCTAATTCCTTGGCCACCTGAAAAGATTCCTATCATCCAAAAACACTTGAAAAAGGATTAGATAAATATGAGGGTGATTGTGATCATGAAAATAAAACCTTGAGGGGTTCGAGAGGTACAACAATCTCCCCCTATTTTGATGATCACAATCACCAAAACAATTAATGTAAAATACTGAAATTGAAAGGAAATGAAAAGTATGATGAAAAGGATTCTCCCCCAATCAATCAAGAAATTTCTCCCCCTTTGTGATTATCAAAATAGCTCGGGGCATGAAACTTGATTGAGGGAAAAGTTTGAAAAACTAGATTTGAGATTTGAAAATCAATTGAAATTTTGGAATTGAAATGAAAATTTGAATAACAGTTTGAATTGAAAGTTTTGAATCAAAAACCAATTGAAATTTTGGAAATAAAAATTCGATACCAAGAGTTGAAAAATTTAAAATGAGAAATTAATAGAAAATTTTGAATTGAAAAAATTTGATACCAAGTGTTGAAATCGAAAGTTTGAATCTAAGACAAGGTTTTGAAAATTCTCCCCCTAAATGAAAACAATAAGTCACCGGGGATAGGAAATAAATTTTGGCCTGGAGAGACTCACAAGAAGGGATTTTTCAATCCAAACTTGTCTCATGGCGGGTCTTCTCCTATAAAATTCGTCCGAAAAGAAAATACTTTTGGGTTGACCATACCGGGCGTTTTTGCAATCGCATTCATAAATTAGGTGCCCGGGTTTTTTACAATAATTACAAAATTTATAACTAGAGCTCCCCCTTACAAAAACAGTGGGTGCATGGGAGGAGGAGGCTTACTTCTTTTTGTACCTTGAGGGCGATGTTCTTTGGTGTCTTGATTGGTGTTCCCTCCTTTTGAGCTTGCCTCCTCATCATGATCTCATAAGTCATGAGAGATCCGATGAGCTCTTCTACCGGCATATTTTTGACGTCCTTAGCTTCTTGGATCGCCGTCACCTTTGGTGCCCATGAGCTCGGAAGGACCCATAAGATCTTCTTGACCATCGTCTCGGCTGAAACACCATCACCAAGAGATTTCCTTCCATTGCAAATGTCAGTGAAACGTGTAAACATATCAGTAATAGATTCGGAAGGATGCATGGAAAAGCTTTCAAAATCTTGCCTATACATGTCTAACCGAGTATCCTTAACTTTGTTAGTGCCCTCATGGGTCACTTCCAATAGTTTCCAAATTTCATGAGATGAGGTGCAAGTGGAAACTCGGTTGAACTCATTTCGGTCAAGGCCGCAATGTAGAGCGTTCATGGCTTTGCCATCAAGCTCAAAGTTTCTAATATCGGCGGGGGTCCATTTTGATTCGTCGGGGGTAGACAAAGTATAACCTTGCATGACAATTTTGTAAATAGGATATCCTATGCTTCTTAAAAAAGTGGTCATGCGGGTTTTCCAATAATTATAGTCGGACCCATCAAAAAATGGAGCCCGACCCAAAGAGTAGCCCTCGGGGGCGAAAGAGGTTGAGGCCATCACAAAAGGATCTTGAATTTAAAACCGGTTAGGGTATTACTCAAATTTTGCCTCTGATACCTATTGTTGGGTCGGAGAAATACGGGAATTGATGGCAAGAGGGGGGTGAATTGCCTTTTAAAAAAGATTAACAAATTAAAATCAAATTTGAAATGCAGTGGAAATAAATAAGGAAAGACTCAAGAAATTGATAACGGAGTTCGGCCAAAAACCCGGCCTACGTCTTCGCTCCCAACTTAACCGTTGAGAGATTCCTACCGCTTGTTTTTCAATGGTTTTAGCAAGAAACCCACTAGGCTTTGAGGTAGCACTAGGACCTATTACAACTTGCTTTTGAGTGGTTAAGAAAGAACCCACTTGCTTTTAATAGTTTAGCAAGAACCCAATATCCTTCTTACAGGTGAAGGATAGCTCACCTATGTCTCAAGCTATTTAAAGGAAAGCTTGGTAACCTTTTCACACCTTAATGGTGATGTGAAACCCAAAAGAAAGAGGGGATGAGAAAGAGTTTGGGGTTTGTAGGCACAAACCCAAATTTAAGCTCAAAATAAATAAAACAATGAAAAACCGTATTTGAGGAAGTCTTGGGCGCCTTTGATTGATTGGAGATGTTGAAGGTCGCATCCAAGCTTCTTTGATGGTGCTCTTGGATGTGGAATTGGATGGAGCACTTGGGGTTCCCTTGGAGGAATGCACCGGAGGTACGCCAAATGATCAACAAGGTGTCTGTGGGCTTCCGTATGGTTCCGGTAAGTGTCCGGGGCTTCCTCAGCCTTTATTTATAGGCATGGAACCCATTAGGGGACTTCGGAGCCGTTAGAGAGGCTTAAAGAGCCGTTGGGAGCCAAGTGGGCCAGCCTGGTCAAACTGCAATGGCTAGTTTGACTGGCTCCACCGGCTGGCCGGTACAGTCCCACCGGCTGGCCGGTGCCTTGAAAAAGGATGAGGATTTCTGGCCAGGGGCCACCGGCTGACCGGTGCTTCGGCCACCGGTTGGCCGGTGGTGAGGCAGTGGCTCTGCCTTCTGCCCAGGGTCCAGCGGTCGACCGGTGGTGAAGCCACCGGTTGGCCGGTGGACTGAATTTCAGTCCAGTTTTGCTTCTTGCTTTCTTGGCCTAATTCCTTGGCCACCTGAAAAGATTCCTATCATCCAAAAACACTTGAAAAAGGATTAGATAAATATGAGGGTGATTGTGATCATGAAAATAAAACCTTGAGGGGTTCGAGAGGTACAACAATCTCCCCCTATTTTGATGATCACAATCACCAAAACAATTAATGTAAAATACTGAAATTGAAAGGAAATGAAAAGTATGATGAAAAGGATTCTCCCCCAATCAATCAAGAAATTTATCCCCCTTTGTGATTATCAAAATAGCTCGGGGCATGAAACTTGATTGAGGGAAAAGTTTGAAAAACTAGATTTGAGATTTGAAAATCAATTGAAATTTTGGAATTGAAATGAAAATTTGAATAACAGTTTGAATTGAAAGTTTTGAATCAAAAACCAATTGAAATTTTGGAAATAAAAATTCGATACCAAGAGTTGAAAAATTTAAAATGAGAAATTAATAGAAAATTTTGAATTGAAAAAATTTGATACCAAGTGTTGAAATCGAATGTTTGAATCTAAGACAAGGTTTTGAAAATTCTCCCCCTAAATGAAAACAATAAGTCACCGGGGATAGGAAATAAATTTTGGCCTGGAGAGACTCGCAAGAAGGGATTTTTCAATCCAAACTTGTCTCATGGCGGGTCTTCTCCTATAAAATTCGTCCGAAAAGAAAATACTTTTGGGTTGACCATACCGGGCGTTTTTGCAATCGCATTCATAAATTAGGTGCCCGGGTTTTTTACAATAATTACAAAATTTATAACTAGAGCTCCCCCTTACAAAAACAGTGGGTGCATGGGAGGAGGAGGCTTACTTCTTTTTGTACCTTGAGGGCGATGTTCTTTGGTGTCTTGATTGGTGTGCCCTCCTTTTGAGCTTGCCTCCTCATCGTGATCTCATAAGTTATGAGAGATCCGATGAGCTCTTCTACCGGCATATTTTTGACGTCCTTAGCTTCTTGGATCGCCATCACCTTTGGTGCCCATGAGCTCGGAAGGACCCATAAGATCTTCTTGACCATCGTCTCGGCTGAAACACCATCACCAAGATATTTCCTTCCATTGCAAATGTCAGTGAAACGTGTAAACATATCGGTAATAGATTCGGAAGGATGCATGGAAAAGCTTTCAAAATCTTGCCTATACATGTCTAACCGAGTATCCTTAACTTTGTTAGTGCCCTCATGGGTCACTTCCAATAGTTTCCAAATTTCATGAGATGAGGTGCAAGTGGAAACTCGGTTGAACTCATTTCGGTCAAGGCCGCAATGTAGAGCGTTCATGGCTTTTCCATCAAGCTCAAAGTTTCTAATATCGGCGGGGGTCCATTTGGATTCTTCGGGGGTAGACAAAGTATAACCTTGCATGACAATTTTGTAAATAGGATATCCTATGCTTCTTAAAAAAGTGGTCATGCGGGTTTTCCAATAATTATAGTCGGACCCATCAAAAAATGGAGCCCGACCCAAAGAGTAGCCCTCGGGGGCGAAAGAGGTTGAGGCCATCACAAAAGGATCTTGAATTTGAAACCGGTTAGGGTATTACTCAAATTTTGCCTCTGATACCAATTGTTGGGTCGGAGAAATACGGGAATTGATGGCAAGAGGGGGGTGAATTGCCTTTTAAAAAAGATTAACAAATTAAAATCAAAGTTGAAATGCAGCGGAAATAAATAAGGCAAGACACAAGAAATTGATAACGGAGTTCGGCCAAAAACCCGGCCTACGTCTCCGCTCCCAACTTAACCGTTGAGAGATTCCTACCGCTTGTTTTTCAATGGTTTTAGCAAGAAACCCACTAGGCTTTGAGGTAGCACTAGGACCTATTACAACTTTCTTTTGAGTGGTTAAGCAAGAACCCACTTGCTTTTAATGGTTTAGCAAGAACCCACTATCCTTCTTACAGGTGAAGGATAGCTCACCTATGTCTCAAGCTATTTAAAGGAAAGCTTGGTAACCTTTTCACACCTTAATGGTGATGTGAAACCCAAAAGAAAGAGGGGATGAGAAAGAGTTTGGGGTTTGTAGGCACAAACCCAAATTTAAGCTCAAAATAAATAAAACAATGAAAAACCGTATTTGAGGAAGTCTTGGGCGCCTTTGATTGATTGGAGATGTTGAAGGTCGCTTCCAAGCTTCTTTGATGGTGCTCTTGGATGTGGAATTGGATGGAGCACTTGGGGTTCCCTTGGAGGAATGCACCGGAGGTACGCCAAATGATCAACAAGGTGTCTGTGGGCTTCCGTATGGTTCCGGTAAGTGTCTGGGGCTTCCTCAGCCTTTATTTATAGGCATGGAACCCATTAGGGGACTTCGGAGCCGTTAGAGAGGCTTAAAGAGCCGTTGGGAGCCAAGTGGGCCAGCCTGGTCAAACTGCAATGGCTAGTTTGACTGGCTCCACCGGCTGGCCGGTACAGTCCCACCGGCTGGCCGGTGCCTTGAAAAAGGATGAGGATTTCTGGCCAGGGGCCACCGGCTGACCGGTGCCAAAGCCACCGGCTGGCCGGTGGCAAGACAGTAGCTTGCCATTCTGTGCAGGTGCCACCGGCTGACCGGTGCTGCAGCCACCGGTTGGCCGGTGGTGAGGCAGTGGCTCTGCCTTCTGCCCAGGGTCCATCGGTCGACCGGTGGTGAAGCCACCGGTTGGCCGGTGGACTGAATTTCAGTCCAGTTTTGCTTCTTTCTTTCTTGGCCTAATTCCTTGGCCACCTGAAAAGATTCCTATCATCCAAAAACACTTGAAAAAGGATTAGATAAATATGAGGGTGATTGTGATCATGAAAATAAAACCTTGAGGGGTTCGAGAGGTACAACATACTCTGCCCTAGTTGCTTCCATTTTTGTTGAGGTTGGTTTGAATACCCCCTTTCCTATAGGCTTGGTTCTCTTTCCACCTAGGGTTGGATGGATAGTAAGGTTCTTGCCTAAAGGGTTGGTTATTGGGGCATCCTCGAAATATTTCCTCACAACTCCCAGATGTTTCCCTCAATTGAAGACATTGGTCAGAGTAGTGGGTATCCGAAGAACATACACCACAATGGATGGGAGGAGGATATTGGGATTTTCCTTTGGAAAGATCAATTTGTCGAAGAAGGGTACTTACCTCTTCGAACTTTGTGTCCAACTTCTTCTTGAATTCAGTACTTTGTACCTCATGAACACAGCGAATGGGTATTCTAGACCATGTACCGAATTGTTGAGTGTTTGTTCCATGTTCTCGATTAAGGTCCTTGCAGCAATTGGTATCTTATCTTCCAGTGAACCACCTACAACAGCATCAATCATGTTTCTATCAATAGTTATTAAACCATCATAAAAATATTGTATTAGAAGTTGGTCACTTATTTAGTGGTGTGGGAAACTTGAACATAATCTTGTAAATCATTCCTAATATTCATGAAGTGTTTCCCCTTGAGATTGTCTTATCCCACAAATTTCTTTCCTCATTATTATAGTTCGAGAGGCTGGGAAATATTTTTCAAGAAAAAGGCGTTTCATGTCGGACCAACCTTTTATTGGGGAATTAACATAATATAACCAATCTTTCCCAGTTTCTTCCAAAGAAAATGGTAATTATCTAAGATTTACTTGTTCCTCATCCACATAATCAAGTTTTAATGTTGAACAAATAGTATGAAATTATTTTAAGTACTTGTGTGGATCCTCTTCAGGAAGTCCATGGAATCTTGGTAATAGATGAATTAAACCAGATTTTAGTTCAAAATTGGGTACCTCTCCTTGTAATTGAATGTATGTGGGCTGAATATCAACATCAGGTGAGGTTAGTTATTTTAGTTTTTTATTGTTTTCAGCCATGTTATTCACGTTAATTTCAGTTTTGATGTTCGTTCGAGAAGAAGATGAAGGGTGAAGAAGAATTCCAATATGTGGTGTTCCCTCCTTCAAAGTTTTGTCTTGTATGTCTCGGTGTCGTTGACGTAGGGTCCTCTCCGGTTCAGGTTCAAAAGTTGATAAATTTCCCGAATTAGAATGCGTCATGCAGAAAACCTACGCAAAAAACTAGATCATAACAAAAAGTGATTGAAAATTTATAAGAGAAAACAAATAAATATTCACAAAAACTAAAAACAAATACACGAAAAACCAAAGTGCTCCCCGACAAAGGCGCCAAAAATTGTTGGTGTTGTCATGACGCGTCAAATTGATTATTATTTAAAGATTGATTTATAGTTTTGGGAAAACCCTAGGTCATCTCTCGAGGAGCATTGATAGGTTTTGAGTATGTATTTTTAATTAATATTACTAAAAGAGGGGGGTTATTTTGAAAACAGTTATAAGAAAATAACTTAACTTAAAGAATTTAATAGTTGATAGAATAAGGTTGAGGATTAATAATTATGAGATAAGGAGATCACTACAAGTTCACAACACATCTTTTATAGTTCATTGATTTGAAAATTTCACATGGATTTGTTTAATTATTTGGTTGAGGGTTGTCAAGATCTTGATTCCCCTCTTGCCTCTCTAATCGTTGTGCAAAGTACCAACCCTTAACACAACAATTGTATTGTCAAGGTTTAGACTTCAAGAATAGATTAGAGGACACCAAAGAATACTAATATCTCTTTTATGTGTGAGAAAAAGAGGATCCTTGTGTTGTCTAATCGAAACAACTCAAGTTTTCCACATGAAATTTCAACCCAATCGGTGTTGAAATGAAACTTAGTTAACTAAATTAAAACCAAGAAATGAACTCAGAAGAGAAGAATGATTAGATAAAACATAAGTGAAATAATACACACACAAATTACACAAAACCAGTAGAGTATAAAGTGCCGGAACTCCCCCCCCAAGTATGTGTAGCTCCCTCGAAATGATCATCCACCATTTTGCTCGCCATCGATATGAGGAGAAGGCTCAGGTGGAACTCCTTCTTCATTGATGATCCCCCTATGATGATAGGGTCCTCCAGAACTTCAAGTATGAGTAGAGAAATCCTTTGGGTCTCCAAAATAGCAGAGCTTTTCCTCCTGGTTGAACTTGCAAATGAGGAGCCCTTGGTTCCATTTTATATGAAAATGGGAAGGTGGTTTTGAGCACATAGAATTATTAAAACTAATTATCACAAGTGTTTTGACCTCCATACAGATTTATTTAGATTTTGAGAAAATAAAAAAGTTGTATCCCCACCTCCTGGATGTCTCCACTGAATGTTTTTCACGATTTTTAAACCTATATCTTGAGATATGGACAGATCATAGCACACAACTTTTGAATCCGTGCCGATTTGGTGTTCTGGAAAGATCGGGTCGGAAAGGACATCATATAGCAGAATGAGTCTTGGGTTTCTCATAAGAAATGTATCCAAATGATTTTCAAACTAGCCTATAAAGTTTCATCCCAATTGGATGCACGGTCTAGTATTAGTGTGCCTATTAACCCACTGGTGTGCTTGGATCCTACGTAGTTTGACCCATTTTTCTTAGACATCATCATGGGCCCTCCAAATCACCTTCACCTTCAATAAAATTTTCAAGACAAGTAACATTGTCCTTTTTAATATCAATAAACAAAAAATAAATGATTCAAACCTGGAATTCAATATTTTATTATTTTTGGAATTTACAATAAAAATTCATTTTAATACAATGGTGTAAGGGTGAAAATGACACAGTGAATCATGGTACGATCATGTATCTATTATCATGACCCTACTCATGAACACCACCTCTAGCATCAAACCATTAAAAATTTGGGATGATATAAAATAATGATAGGCACTTAAATAAAATAAGTAACTAAAAAAGGTAGAAACTAATAGAATAGTACCTCTTACTATTGATGATCCAGCCTCGCTATCCACTAGTGTAGGATAGATGACATGCAATAGTACTTCCCCAATTCTATATGATGTAGATTGAGTCCCCTAATCTATACCACTCTACTAGTATGAGTGAAATTTCCTATAATAACATTTTCTATTTCCTCTTCTTCCATGTCTAGTATAACCCCAACTTCTAGACTGATACATTATAGAATATCCCATGCCAACACTCTGATTCTTCCAAGATGCTCCACCATTACCCATATTCATGGTTCCCTGCAAAACCTCTATAGATGTTACATCCATTATCAAGACCGAAACTCAATAAGTGGTTAGGGGAAGTTTCTATATAAGTGACTTAGCCTACTATATTGGTGAAAAATCACTCGATAAAGGTCATGTGTAACTGAACCTTCCCCTTAGATACTCTGCTTCCTACTACCATAGGAAAAATTCTCATAATGAAGTTTCCTACACATGGATTTCATACTTTCTGACCACCTAGAAGACATCATATGTCCTCAACAAGAAGGTTCCTTCTAGTTACCCATAGAAATGTGATCTATATTCCCTAGTTCTAAAAACATATTCATCCACAAGATATTCACCTGGGACTTGATTTCATATTTATTCCCATCCAGATAACACTTTCACCCATTCTCCATATCTCATTCCAATGCTATAACAAAGCACATAAATTCATTAAAGATACCTACAAACTCTATAATGGGAATTCTCCCCTGATTCAACCTCAATAACATAGTTTCTATCTCTTGTATCAACATACCTGGGTAAAAGTGCTCAATGAATTTCTCCGGGAAGTACTTTGAAACCATTTTTTCCAGCTATCTATCCCGATTCTGGTTGTCTCACCCATTATATTATTGACCATGTAACATCTAAGTATCCAATTAGACTCTCTTCTCATTAGGAGTCTCCATGTTTTCCTTTATCTTATGGATAGAATCAATCAAGAATATAGGTTCTTTAGGTCCACCCTCTCCGAGAAATGTTGGTTTGTGTTGAAACTAGAACTCTTATGTCAGATTAGATATTCATTTCACAACCTACCCTTGGTTTCATTCCATGTACCGTATGACCCATGATCTGTTCTCTTTGAACTGCTCTCAAACTTCCTCACCAAACACTATCAGTGCCTCTAGTTCCACAAATGGATATTCATTTCCATCCATAACCTCCCATCATCCACTCAACAATTATAGTCATGGAGACATACCTCTATAATTCCAAAAAAACTTATTATGAAACATTAAATACATTAAGACATTTACATAAGAGGGATTCGAAATAATCCCTAACAAGTCATTCCCCCAACCCAGCCACACGGTCAAAACTAAGGTTCTATCACTACCATTAACCGTCATATATCTAGCTCATGGTTAAAAAAGGTAAAAATGTTTTCATCATCAAAGTTACTCATTAGACACCAATTTTATTTATTTTTCATCATTTAAAAATTTCAATTCTGTATTAGGAAAATTTTTCATTTCAATTTCAACAACTTACCCAAAAATTGTTTTCCCATTTGTGCAAAAAATGATGCACATAAAAAAATAATCCCAAATTCCTAGAATGATGCATGAATAATCAACTCTTATTCCATATTGGTCCACAGTAGAAATATCATAAAATATAATAAAAAATAGTCTCATTACACAACAAGTGCATCACCCAAGGATAAATAACATCCAACCATATAAAAACACATCAATAACAAAAATCCCACCCCAGCTACTTGTGTTTCCTTATGTACATGGCATAACTACTCCCATGCTAAAGATCATATCTAATTCTTAAATCTCTTAAGTATAATTTCTACCTTTCCTTAAATATTAAGATAAAAGAAAAGAAAATCAAATTGTTATCTGATACCACTTTGTAACATCCTGAACCTGGTGTCACACACCGAATTCTTGAGCTATTCAGTCAAATGATCTGAAGCACGCCTCCCAGTATAACAGAGGCTACTGACTAGAATTTGAGGGTCCAATATGGATTAGGGGGAGACTATACCCTCTTTATCGGAGTAATAAAATAATTAAAATAAATAATAAAAAACTATATGGTAAAACCATTTGGTAAAACCATAACGAGAATAACTCCTGAATCACATGATGAACAAAATAGGAAATACAATATCCATAACTAAATAGTTGATATGTCATGCTAAATATTTGTCAAGTGTCAATATAAAGAAACAAAAAATAATTAATGTAACTAAGAACTCCCTAGAGTTTTCTGAATCATGTTTGGCTCCCTCATCCATTCTCTAATCCAAATCATTAATCTAACACAAGAATCTGGCACTCATCCTACCCTAGAAACATGAAATCTATTTGGGCACCGATTAGGCAGGTCAAGTAGGGTGTGAGTAAAACACAATAGACTACCACCAATGATGTCCAAAACAATATCTAGTAAATAAAGGTGTATAAAATTAAATAATTAATAAACCTAAATCAATTAATTAAATAGTTTACATATATTAAATTATTCTTTATTTAACCACATAAACACTCGGGTTCCTGAGAATACCCAAATTACCATAACTTCTTCGGTCCAATCCAAAGTCTAAAAAATATCAAAATACCATGGATTTTATTATTTCATTTCAATTCATATTATAGAAAATGCAAAGCATAGTCTAATTCCAAAATTTTTGTCCTAAGACGCCATTACAAAGACTTCGTGGGTATTTGAAGAACTAGTTTATGACCCACAACATATTTTTCAAACAATCACACAAGTTGGATTTTGATGCAGCAATATGCGAACCCGAATCATTTATCATTATGGTTTTTTGAATCAGTAGCCCATGTCCCACACATGTATATCAGTTCATCACTATGTGATTTTGATACAGCAGTCTATATCTCACACACGTTTATCAATTCATCTGAAAAATCACATATATCACATCAGTCAAGATTAATCAACATTAATACTTTTACCAACATTTTACCATTTGACTCATGGATTAATTAACCAATTTATTAATACCAAACTACTCACCAAATATCCTATTAAATAATTGATAAATTAATTAGTCCAATTACATAATCCCAAAATCCAATTAATTAATTCAACAATTAATTAATCCATTTCCACAAAACCAATATTCCATTAATTATTTCACCAATGAATTTATCCAATTTCTAAAATTTCTAATTTCCCTAAATTCAACCCAAATCGTCATCATGTGGAAATTAATTCAATTCAATTCAATGATTTGATAAATTAATTAATCTATTAATTTATCCAATTCAATAATCAATTTTCAAATGTTCCAAAAGAAATTATTCAATACATACACGCAAAAAAATTATAAAACTATGGTAATTGAATATAGACCACCTACCTCCATATTATTGAAGGATGCTCACCAAACAAAATTCCCCAGTTGAAATATAACAGTCAATTGAACAACAAAGGATGTGATCTAGATCCACAACCAAGATCAAAGATTAAATGGATTAGATCTACCAATCCAAGATCTAGATCCATCACAAATAAAGGAAAAAATCCCCTCAGTGGATGAGAGAAAGACAATAGAGTTTGGGTAAACCATACGGGATGCGATTTTGTTACTGGGAGATGTGAATAGCTTCAATCCGAGCTTCAAATCACCATGGATAGAGGTCACAAGGCCTCTGAATACATTTAGGATACTCCAAAAATGAGAGAAAAAATTTTAAGGTTCAATCTAGGGGTTTAGGTATATATGATGGGGATTAGGTATATTATTTTTTAGATTTCATGGGATTAAAATCCCGTACACATGGTTTCCTGTACAGGGAAAACTATTTCCCCTTATAGAGCACCCTAACTGTGTGAATCACCCAAGGGTGTTTCACAATTACTAATAAGAGGTTCCATTGTTGGAAAACCATGTGTCATCCATGAGAACCCACTATATCTAGGTTCATACAGTTTTCTCATATGGGAAAAAGGTTTGGTAAAACCATACATCATCCATTCAATACCCCTATTCCTTCCAAAGACATCTAATATTCACCAAAATGAACAAATGTTAAAAAAAAATTACTCAAAACAAAGAATCATGTATATATAAATGACATTATAACTTTTGTAGAAAAGTTTGAGATCTTACTAGAACACCTATCATAGACTTAAGAACTGAACTCAACTTGTCAATACTGAATTTATATCATCTCTCGGGTGATATCATATCAAAAACCTAATTGATCCCATCAAATTGAAAAAAAAATAAATAAAAAATAATGAATTACGAAATGTGGTAAAATTAAATTATCAAGGTCTAATATGACCCTCTAGGTTGAGTGAGAAATCATATAGTCACTCACATATACTAGTGAATGTACTTAGTGTGAGGGCTATGATGAAGATGTCCTCCAACATATCCAGTGACACAATACTACTCTTGTGAATACCACATGGATATATATGGGTCATGTATAATATGCTAATCCTGATCTTATTTTCCTATAATTTGAATATTGTACACCACTGCAATCTATCCCGGTGACCCCAAAATAGGTTGTCAATATCTAAACTGCCTCCTAATCCTATTGATTTGGTTCCACTAAACAATATTAATATAGATTAGTGGAACCATGAGAGTGGAATGATGTATACACATCATATAATAATATTGAATATATCATAGATGCTCACATACAAATGGTGTTTAATTAATCTACACAGACAGAAATAATTTTAAAAAATAATTATGAAAAGAACACACAATTAAATAAATATTTATTCATTCATATCTCTTAAATGGTAAAAGAAACATACAATAGACTGTAATAACAAATTTAATGTGTAGGGATATATAAAAATGTCTTTGAGTAGATCCACCTATGAACTAAAAGTAATTTTTTTTCATAAATTATATAATTAGAAAATGATATTGGATGAAAATTTCATATTAAACTTTTAATATATTTATGAGAAAATAGGAAAATACGGAATGCATAAACTGGAAAATTGAAGGAAAACTGTGGTGAAATTATCAAGAATCATTTCCATTCCCACACCTGTAATAAAATATAACAACCACATATCTCCCTCACCTCCATGTGAGATGAATTTCTAAACTCTCTATACAAATGTGCAAGAAATGTTGAGTCCCAACTATACCTCCCAACATGCTCAAAATCCTCAAGTATAGTTAGGTATATTAGAAAAATTATGATCTATAGTGATATGGAAATAAAGTACCTCTAATCAATCATATAATATACACTGATGCATATCTCTGTAATGTCAACTCATCTGTATCTTGATCAATGAGGCCAAAATGAGTTTCCATCTAGGAAATTTATAAACTACATACTCTAAGGTTCTATGTCCCATCTGGTAATGGTAAGTCCAAATATATATGTAAAATCTAACCCCGACTATATTTCATCAGACCTATAATAAAATATCACTCCATAGGAAGACCTGATATTATAGAGACATTTTTTTCAATGAAATTATTATATCACCCTATTGAATATGAAATGTATGTGTCTCTGGTATCAATCGATCGATCAATGCAGGGATGAGTAAGCCATGAACATGTATATTACAACACATGATCGATCTATAGAACATAAACTCACCCAAATAAAATATAATAGGATATTGTGGGCTCTTCTGGATAAATTTATGGGGCCTGCAAACATTTATTATACTATCTTCACCACAATCCCATTAATTTTTTGATCTAACAATTTAATATCAATGTTTCTCAAGAATAATGGTAATCACATGGATAGAAACATTGGTCAGTGGATCCCAAACTTCATCAACATCAACCCGACATTGCATCCTATTAAATTGATGCACCTGTTATGATGTGTCATGATTTTTTATTATCCTCAAGCTCCTTTCTAATTTTTTTGAGTATTGATGACCTTGTAAGTGATATTTATCTACATGATCTGATTTTTCAATAATGTATTTCATGTATCTATAATATTTTTGGGAAAAAATACTTGTGTTGGGTGATTTTACAACCCATTTGAAGCTAATTTTGATACATGAAATAATGTTTATAGTCATGTTCACATATCTCTTACCTTCTTCAAATACCAAGGACCACTTCCTCTTTGGTATTTTCATCACATACTTATATACATACTCATTTATTCCAATTATTTCTTTCAGTGTTTGAAAGAAAACATGTTGTCTTGGATTGTATTCTATAAAGGCATTATAGAAAATTTATAGAAGATTCCATTAATATGAAATAAGAATAAGTACTGAATGTGAAGAAGATGTGATCCAATACCTAATTTTATGATTTCTTTTTTTATGTTTTCAACATGAAATTTTATTCATACATTTCATGAAATATATCTCACAAAGTAACAATGGTAAGAATGAGGGGGTAATGAACTAATATCCTTAAGATTACCTACTAATTTGATTGTAAAATGATGATACAAAATAATGGATATCTCATTCCTCTCAAATACATGAACACACATACAATATGGAAATGAAGTCCACAAGTCCACAATATCATTATATACTATTGCAAATTCTAGTGGCAAGGAAAAACTATTTCCATCCTAAGTGGAAGAAATATTGATAACTCTATTATAATTTCTATATTGAAAATTTCCATCAATATTTATGAATTGTTTACAGTGAGGCAATGTTTCAAACCAAGGAGGTAAGTCCTAGAATAACCGATGAAACACGACTTTGTCTACCAAGACACGATTGATCACATTATGATCCAATGTTTAAAATTGTTAAAAAACCTTACCATTTTGAACCAATCACTTGATCTAATAAGTAAAAACCTAAAATGATGTTTTCTAATCACTATAAACCTTCTCAGTATATTTCATCTTTGTAATACACAACTTCTTACATGAAATGTTTTAGCCATACTCTCCATGTGTTTCTATAATAATTCGACATGAACAACTTGATTGACTCTAATAATACCAATAATAATGTAGTATATGAATATAGAGTCAATTTATTTATGATATTGAGATATACTTGGATTCAAAAAAGTGTTTCGTCCTGAATATTTTTTAATTTTTCAACAAATAGAATTTCAATAAAGGTTATCTCATAATAATATCTTGTATGTGTCACGAAACTATAGAAATTTTATTGAAAATGTCAATTTGATATACTCATCTACAAGATTAATGCAATGTGTCTTCAAATGGAAATTCTTTATAACTGTTCATAAATACACTTTTTTTTCAAATTGTCTTCCAACAAAAAAGTCATCATTAATACTTCCAATATTTTATTTCAAGGAAATATTTGGGAACTTGGTTATTAATGTCACTACAACCCATTCAAAATCAGGAAACACTTGTATAATATCATGCAATATTTTCACCATATTTCCATTTTTTATTTATGGATCATTGGATGGAGTTGTATCATATTCTCATTAAAATAATTCATCACCCCCCGAATGATCATAATAGGCATCACTGATCACACCCATATGTGGATTAGCTACCAAAATAGATGTTGTAGAAACATCTACATGTATTATCATCTGAAATGTTTTCTATGATCTATATATACATTTATCACCTAATCGACCTTAATAAACAAGTTCAGATGTAAACATATACCCCTAAAAAAATCCACTATTTTCTGATATGTTTTATTCAATTGTAATGGAATTATAATTTGTTCTAAAATCAAAATAAAATAATATATTGAAAAAAGTTAGAGTGTCTTAGAACCCAACACCTAACCCTGCCCATAGCGAGGCCCAAAGTGTGTTCCAAATCACCATGGGCTTAAAACTAGTTTCAGACATCAATGAAATCACTATGGGAATGATTTTTTCCCAATAAACCAGGATCAATAAATAAAGTAAACAAGATGGAGAACAAACATTAACTGATATAAATAAATATAAGAACTGAATCCAGATACAAATAAAATTAAAAAGAATTGAAACTCAAACAAAACAAAACCAAAATGCTACCAATGCGATATCCATGTGACATCATACTCAACACCATCCACTAACCAACCTATTACAAAGGAAACTCAAACTAGAAACTTGAACCTGTAAAATAGCTCGGGCCTACCCACACCAAATGGTATAAGTAGGGTGTGAGCATCATAGAATAATAAAAAATCACCAAAGAATCCATACATTTACTTTATAGAAAACATTCTATTAATATTAGTTTGAAAATAAATATATACAAACCGTTTGCTCTCATTTTTATAAACAAACATATCTTTCCTTGTTAAAAAAACTCACACAGCACATCGCTATTTTTAAAAACAGATTTACATTTTTAACCTTAAATGAAAACCAAAATCCAAAAAAGGGAATATTAGGATATTCTGAAAATAAAAAAGGAGTATAAATAGAAAAGAAAATGCAGAAGAATGTAAACATTAAAATATATATAGTAAACCATGGGTGTTACTAAACAACCCAAGAGTGGCCCATGGACGTACTCGAATAAGACTCACCAGTCGGTGTCTGGTGTAGCTCTATATTTTATAACCAACTAGATTCCCAAAACTGACCAATCCAGTGGCGCATCACAAAAAGACCTATACAGTCAAGTGGACCAAATCATCTAATCTAGGTTGATATGAAAACCACACACATCCCTCTAAAATATTTCCAAGAAACCCCTGGTAATATGATAGTGTGTAAGTAGGATGCCATCACACATGCGGCTCACATTACCCACCACCACCGCACTTGACTACATGAAACACTAACACCGCGCACATGATAACTCACATTAGAAAATCCTCTTTAGGGTTTGCAGTAATGTAAAAATTCATTCAGAAGTTCCAAATGGTCCATCACATCATACAAGGATCCGAAACAATTCTCAAAACACGTTAGGTTTCTAACCATAAATTTATACTTCTAAACCACAATTCATTTCCCCAAAACAATATATAGTTCCAAACAGGCCTTACATCATTCCCATTTAAAATAAATTTATAAAAAATTTACAAAATAATGTGAAACATAAATTTCATGTATAAAATTCAATATAGGCCTTTCCCTTTCATGTTCTATTACTTTTGAAAACCAATATGAAAAACACACAACATTATTAGAGATCCAAAAGTGGTTTTATACAGTTTAGAAATGAACCATATTCTCAAGGTACCAAATAAGCCATTTTTTATAGATCCCATTTGAAAAGATTTTCAAAACCACATATCATACCAACACACCATTTAGAAATCAAGAAACCTTTTTCAGATAATGATTTTCACAGACAACATTATCTGATGTTCCCATATTCATTTGAATTAGAATCCATTCATGCAATCTGTGCTTCCATGGATGTTCCAATATCCAATGGCACACTTAGAGTGTCCATGAAATAATACAAAACCATTTTTAAGAAACAACACTTCCTTTAAACCAACACAACACATCACACCATTCAAGAAATAATAATAAGAATTCTAAAATTTGGATAATCTTCCCAAAACATCTTACCAAAAAACACAATACCATAAAAAGGGATCCAATCAAAATATTAAGCCCAATTTATATTTTCACCCTAACTATTAAAACATAAGAAAGGAAAAATAATACAATAATTTCTAAAATTACCTTTTAAATTTGATTATCTTTTTAACAAGCACCTTATGTACATAACTATATAGAAAGTTTGAAGAAACCCCATTCTTAACCACTTCCACCAAATTTTTCCCACCTAAAAATTCCATACAAAGGCAAAAAAATCATTCCAAAAGTATTCAAAACATATTTATATATGATTTTAAAATAAACAAGAATAAATGGGAATGGTTTGAGAAGTAAATAAATAGAAACACCTACCTCAAAATAGTGTAGATGTGATGAAACTTCAAGGGAAGGATGAACTAAACCCCAAGGGTGAAACACACACCCTAAAATAAAGTAAATAAAACAAAATAAGCCAATCCTAACTCAATGTTTCATACATAAGTGTTCCAATAAAAAAGAGAACCATGAAAAGAGAGAGGGGAAAATGATTAGAAGAATGAGGTATATTTTTTTAAGAAATAACGATGAATCAGTAATCGTTTTTTTGTGAAATCAGGGAAAAACGTTTCCAAAGATGATGAAGAATGAAGGTGGGCTCCCTATGGTCGATACCAAATTGATAGTGCTTAAGCTATGAGGCGGAATCACTTAATTCAGGTTTTTAAAAGAAAATTTATTTAGGTTTTAATGGGATGTATGGTATTTCTACACAGTTTTGTAAACCATGTGAAAATCGTGTGAACACCACTTGAAACATTATATAAACATTCATATTTAAATTTAAAAATTTGGGAAACCCATGCTCAAACAATAAGACCCAAAAAATTGGCCAAAATCCTCAAATGAAACCCCCAAATAGTAGGAGAGTTCTAAAAAAGAAAAATAAATTCTTTAAACACAATTTAGTGACTATGTGGGTTCCAAAAACTCCCTACCATGACAGTTTCTCCCAATACCTTCCACATTAATGATAAATAAGTAAAAAACCCACCCAAATCCTCCAAGACTTGAAAATTTAAATTTGATAACTCAACCAAAACATCAAACAAAATATATAAAGCTACTAAAAGAATAAAATAAAATAAACTCCATGTTTGGTGTGTGGTAATTCTCCCCACCACAAACACTTTCTTCCCCCAGACTATCACGCATCAAAAAAATAGGCAAATCTTAATTCGAAAACTGATTAAAACTAAATGATTCCATAAACCTTGGGGTGATCATTCACACCAAAAGTCACACCCAACCATATCTAATGGAAACTAATTCACAAAAAGTAATAGGAAAACATCAAAGGGTCCACCCTTCCATAATAAATGAACTAACATTGTCAACATTTAAAACAAAGAAACACACAACTGAGAAGGGGAATCCATAAAAATACTAACCAAAACTACTTTTTCATGAGAGAATAAACACAAAGAACATAAAATTCATGAACCAGCCAAAAACCTCCAACACAAGGTGATAAACCCATGAAAGGCGCTCAACCAATTAGAAAACCTGAACTTAACTACAAATATTGATTTTAAACAAGGATTAATATATCCAAAATGTGGACAAATGAAATCTAAAACCAAGCCAGCCCAGACAAATGCTAAGAACATTCATATATAAACAAAAAAATCATATATCCACATTGAGATAAACACAACCACTCTGGTTATGATAAAACAAGTCCATCATAATTGTTTCCTTAAATGATGAAATGAAAACAACAAAAACAAAACTAAATCAAAGAAACCCCAAATGTCCCCACTTTAGCACAAGAGACCACCAAATCCATGGTTTTCCACACAACCCCAGTATTTCAGGATTGTATGAGAGATTCACTCTAAGAACAATGGATGGAGTCCTGATGAATGAAGATTTGGTTGCCTCACATCCAGTTGATGACAGCCTTTGATCACAACATCTTATTCAGGCAATGCTTCAATAAAAAAAATCTCCAGATAACCTAAACAACCACAATAATGGCACATTTTTGGATTATTGCGACAAGAAGAATTCGAAATCCTGAACTGGACATATCAGTGGAATAAAATCGAATGACATCACGAACTGAAAATCAATCCTAATAGAGGAGACTATTTATAAATAGGTTCCTCTGGAACACCCTTCTCTCCAGATGGGGAACCCTCATGAGAAACAAGAGACACTATATTTCCAACAATCTGCACTCCAGAGACAAACTCAACTAAAAATGATTCATCCAACAACTTCTCAAAAATGATGATCCTTGAAGGATAGTATTCGCTCCTTGATCTCAGGATAATGAACCCCAATGAAAAGATAATACTCCATTAGACTCAACAAAACAACCTATGAAGAAATGTAGAAAACCTCCTTGAAGTTAATAACATAGGCCTTCACCGCCCAGTGACATGGCTAAACATTCATGATCTCTTCCATTTTATTCATATTCACCTCCTCAGGGATAAACCATAAGATGAAAATGGACATAAAAACACCCAACTTCCTCCCAACATACATAAATGGTGGGTAAAAAATCTCCCATTCATCTAAAATTGGGACATCAAATAAACATAGAATAGCAGTAATCCTAATAGCTTTTGGAGTTCCCAACAATTTGAAGACACTATCAGCTTCCTCAATCCACTCCACTCCCTCTAATAGTCTTTGATAAACACGAAGGATAGGCAAGAAAATAGAGAACCAATAAATGGGAATGAATCATTTAAAATTTTGGGGACATTTCTTGGTGGAATATTATAAACAACATAAAGGAAACCAATTCAAAACCAACATCAATCCAAGGAACAATAAAAGAAATTTCATTCTAAAACAAAGGATCACAAGCCAAACACATATGAACACAATCAATAATCATATTTTAAAAAATTAACACTTCCATTTTAATTTAACAACTACTTTTTCCCAAGGATGCATTACAAATAATAATAATCTCTTTTTCACAAAACAGGAACCCATTGTTCAAAGAAAAATCAATCTAAAAAATAATTTAATTCCAATTACTCTCCCATGGAACCTTATGAACCATAAAATATGCATCCATCCACTCCCATATGAATCTTCCATGCACATGGTCCAACATATAATTTCTATACATACCTTTAGAAATGTGAATGTTCATAAGGAATACAAAGAATCACACTTACCATTTCATTTTCAATGTGATGAATTTATCTAATTCATATCCCAAATAATTTTCTGTTTTAAAAAACCATTTTTACATTATGAAACCTTTTGATAGAATTTAATTTTTTTTGAAGAAAGAAATCCATTTTAAAAACTTGTTCACTTTAACCGAGACAAAACAAAACATTAATCATGCCAAACACCCAATATGAGGAACTAATAGTCAAGCCTAACCAAGAGACGTAGTAGTGGGAAATGTCCCAAATAGGAATCATAAACTTAGAGGTGATTGAACTGTGTACTCAAACTTCACATGGGATACTACTTCCTTATATATCACAACACAACATCATATTATCTCTATTATCATTACTCATCCAAAATAATCAAAATAAAGAAGACTGACTCAAAACCTGGACTACCCTAGAAACTTAATGATCATAATGAAAATGATTTCATGAAATTATTCTTATACCTACCTCCTATTTTATAAAAATACAAATCTACAACAAACTGACACTTCAAATAACAGGGGACTACTCTGATACCATTTTTTCACGAACCAATTATGAGTGTCATCCAACCTAACACCTGAACTGGTCTCTATCATGGCTTGAATTGAGTTACTGATCCCCAAAGGTTTGAAACTAGTACCAAGAATCAAATAAATCACTATGGGAATGATTTTTCCAAATAAAATAGGATCAACAAATAAACTGAAGAAAATGAACAACCAAAATTAACTGATATCAATAAATATTCACATTGAATATAGATACAAATACAACTGAATAAAAATCAAACTCCAACAAAAAAACCAAAATGCTACAAATGAGATCTCCATGTGACCTATTGGTCACCACCATCAACCGACCTACCTACTACAAAGGAAACTGTCACTAGAAACCTAAACCTTCAAAAAAACTCAGGTCTACCAACACATAATGGTGCAAGTATGGTGTGAGCTTCGAAGCTCAATAGGAGGTCACCAAAGAATACATAACTTTAATTTCCCGAAAATATTACATTGATTATAGTTTGAAAATAAATATATAAAATTAGTTTTCTCTCATTTTGATAAACAGACACAACTTTCCTTTTTAGATCAACTCACACACCACATCTCCACATTTAAAAATGGTTTCACCTTTTTATGCCCAAACCCAAACCAAAATCCAAAAAAGGAAATATCAGGATATTCATAAATTAAAAGAGTAGTATAATTATAAAACAAAGTGCTGCAGAATGTAAACATGTAAATATAGATGGTAAACCATGGGTTCTCCTAAACATTCCTACACTGATCCTTAGATGTACTCGAATCAGACTCACCTGTTGGCATACTGTTCATATCCATAGTCTATAACCTACCACCTTCCCTAAAATATCCAATCCAGTGTCACATCCCACCAATACAAATAAAGTAATGCGGGTAAAAACCTGTATAATTCATGTTGATAAGAAAACATTTATTGACTCTTTAAAAGATTCCCATGAAACCCATGGTAATAAAATAGCGTGTAAGTAAGAGGCCCTCACACGTGTGAATCACCTTACATGACACCACCACACTTACGTACACCAAATACTTACACCGAGCACATGATAAATCACATGGGGAAACACTCAATAGGGGTTTAATCCACATAACACATCATTCACAAGTTCCAACCTAGCCATCACTACATAAAAGCTTCCAAAAAATATCTCAAAAATGTGTAAAGTTGTCAATAGAGCATTTATATTTTGAAACCAAAATTCATTTCCCTAAATAATTATATGGTTCAAACTAGTCCTTATATCATGCCCATTTAAAATAAATTAAGAAAACATTTAAAAATTATGTGAAACATCACTTTCATGTGTACAATTCCAAACGTCCCCTTACCTTCCAAGTCTAATCCATTTTCGAAATCAATATGAAAAATGTACAACATTCATGGAGGTAAAAAAAGGGGTTTCATTCCATTTAAAAACTAAACATCATCTCATGGTACCAAATAAGACAAGTTTTTAAATAGAACATTAAAAAGCATTTTCAAAACCACACAATGTACCGATACACCATTTAGAAATCAAGAAACAATTTGAGAGACCGAGGCTCAAGGAAAACATTATTTTAAGGTGCCATATTTATTTGAGTTCCCTTTCATGAGTGCACTTGATGAACCCATGGATATTCCATAATCAAATGAAACACTTGCAGTGTCCATGAAATATTACAAACCCATTATTATGATACCCCATTTCTCATTAGACCAACACAACAAGTCACAAAATTTCAAAATTTTTCTAAAACCAGGAGAATATTTCCAAAACATCATACGAAGAAACATTAGACCATAAAGAGGCATCCAAAAAACACATTAATACCACATTATATTTTCATACTAACTATCAGATCATAATAGAGGCCAAATAATAAAACAAGTTCCCAAAATAACTTTATAACTCTATTATCATTTTAACAAACACCTTATATACATAATTATACAGTACGTTTGAATAATATATTTCATAATCCACTTCCTCCAATTTTTTAAATCATAAAAAATCCCACAATAATAAAAAAAATCATTCCACAAGTATGTGAAAAACATTTATATATGATTAAAAAATAAAAAAGTAAAAAAAAAGAAATGATGCAGAAAATAAATGGATGGAAATACCTACCTCAACGGAGTTCAGATGTGAGAAATCTTCAAAGGAAGGAAGAACTATGCCCCAAGGACGAACCTCACACCCTAACATCAAGGAAATTATACATAATTTTCCAACCCTAACCCCAATTTTTAGATATAATGGTTCCATGGAAAAGGAGAACCTTGTAATGAGAGATGGGAAGATGAGAAGAGGAATGGGGAAGATTTGATGAAGAAAACATAAAAAATCACTAACCTTTGGTGAGAAATTGGCCCAAATGTGTCCAAAGACTGAGATGAGTAAAGGGGGCCACACTTTGGTTGATACCCCATTGACATGCCTCAAATGGGACGTGAAATCACTAAAATTGGGTTTTTTAAATAAAAGTTATTCTTGGTTTTAAGGGGTTGTGTGTCTTTACTGAATAGTTTTGTAAACTGCAAACAAAATGTGAAAATGCTATGAGAAACATTCTGAAAACATGTATATTTAATTTTAAAGGCGTGGGAAACTCATTCACAGACCATGAAACCAAAAAAGTAGACAAAACCACTCAAAAGGAACCCCAAAACTCTAGGAGAGCCCCAAAAAAAATCCATGAATGATTTACACACAATGTAGTGACCCCATGGACATCGCAAACTCCCTACCATGACACTTTATCCCAATACCATCCAAACTAATGATGAATTAGTACTAAAACCATCCAAATCCTGAAAGACTCAAAAAATTAAAATCAAGATCTTAACACAAATGTCAACAAAAATTTCTAAAGCAAAGGAATAAAATTTAAAAAAAAACTCCATGGTCAGGGTGTAAAAATTCCATCACACTAAGCCTTACATGCACTTGATAAGTATTAAAAATAAGCCTCAAATATTATTCATTGATAAAATTATGCATCATGTAATATAAATTATCATGGTTTTGGGAAAATATATAAATAACATATGATATAAACTAATTCTTAAGAAGCTTCAATCGATTTTAAATTTTACTATTTATTGCATTCATAATATCACATCCAGAATAATTTTATAATCTTACTGGACACCAATATATGATATCCCATGCATATCATCTACTATTTTACCTCCATCATATTCAAACATATGATATTGTTTGGAAATATTTACAAATTTTTTAATTGAAATTAAATTTCTGTTTAAATATATACATTAACATTTCTTCAAGTAAATGTAAAACCACCAAACATTAAATATTAATATTTAGATTATAATTCCTCTAATCAGAATGATATATTATTATATTAATAACAAAAAATAATATTTTATTTACAATGTAATAATATATTAATATATATAATCCTATTTTATACAATGTAGTGATAAAAATATTAATTTTAATAAAATGATATATTAATAATATATTTTTAAAATATTTTTCTCAATTCCTTTCCTAGTTAAATTAAAATGAAATAATATATTATTAGATTAATATTATATATATATTACACTATAATAAAATACGAATTAAAAAATCACTAGTTAATTAATTAATATTTTTTATGTAATTAAATAATAATATATAGATAACATTTGAAAATTACAAAAAAAATTAAAATTAAAATTAGAATTCAATATTTTTTAAAAAATATTTTATTTATTATCTTTTAGAAAATTGAACTATTTGATATAATGTTTTTATCAATTGAAATTAATTAATATATATATAATTTAAGGAACTTAAAATACTTTCAAATTAATATATATTTTTTACAAAAAAATAGTATGATAATTTTAAAAAATGAAATTAACTAAAAAATAATATATTTTATTAAATGAAACAATATATAGATTAATTATAAGACAATTATTTATAAATATAATATTATTTAATTATTATTATCAGTTATTTTTCTCATATAATTACAATGCAATAATATTTTTTTTGATTAAAGTAATATATATATGTATATATATGATAATGAAAAAAAATATTATTTTCGAAATCACTAAATATATTTGTAATGTATTTAATATAATAAAATAAACTATATGTTGGCACTGAAATCTGGAATTAAATGGTAATGGAATAAAAAATCACCCAAGGTTTAACCTCGCGAGACTCTATCTCAAATCCCTTCAGCACCGTGAACGGTATGAAGATGGAAGAATGAAATCCTCCACAACCAACATAGAGAAATAATTGAAGCCTCGATGATCATGATAGTAAAATTTGTGACCACTGTAGAGAAATGAAAAAAGCCTCTGTGATCCTGATAGATACATTCACGACTGATGTAGAGAAATGAAAAAATCCTCTATGATCCTGATGGATACCTTCTCAACAACAATAAAGAAATAAAAGAATCCCGTTCAATAAACATTGATACATTCGCAACCACTGTAGAGAAATAATGAAAGCCTCTGTTATTCATACTGAATGACCTCTGATCGCAAAGTTCCATTTCCTTTGTAGCGCGCCCTCGGAGCATCGCCACAACAGGTGCCTAAAAATATGAATCTCCTACTGGAACAAAGGTTTTTCTTTGCTGTAAAAAAAGTTTTGGTTGTTTTTGTTGTCATTATACTTTTTTTTATCATGGTTTGAGTTTCTTATTGTCAACACTTTCATGGAAGATCAAAGAGATTACATGGAAAATGGTCATACAGTTTGATCCGAAAGTAGTATTGAAGGTGGCATCATTCTCTAGTTTTTGCGAAATTTTGGGTGCTGAAAATCCGAAAATGGAAAACCGTGTTTTTAGAAAAGGATGGTGCATGAAATATTTGAATTGTGTTTGAAATATTGATTTTTTTCATGAAATATTGAAAGTTTTTTTGGATATTGCATGCAAGACATGTTTCAGGATCAAAATTAAAAAAATTACAAAGTCATGGAGTGCACGGAAGTTGATTTTGAGCGAAAGTATTTGTGTACCCAATGTGACGTCAAAAGGGGTTTTTCGTGCTCGTTAATAATATTTCGCACAGGGTTATCAAGGGATTATAAATATTCACCTACCCCCAAGGAAAACTTAAGAATTTTCCATCGATTTTATGGTAGCTCATCCATGCGAAAGATTTGTGCGTGAAAGATTTAAAGAGAGTGAATCTTGTGCAGAAGTTGTTCCTTTAGTCCAAAAAGTCCAAGTGAACCCTTAGGTGTAGTTATGTTAAAGATAAGGGTTTCTTAGAAAGTAGGTGTTGCACAAAAGTCATCTTTCATGACAATTCCGAAATCTTGTGTACCAGTTAGGGTTTTTCACACAAGTGTGGTGTTATGCTTCTGACATTCTTTTGAATATCTGGTGTGTGTGGTAAGGGCTTTCATGTGCATAAATTTAAGACTTCGATGCAAGTAGTGTATCATGCTGAATAGATACAAATACTTCAATGCAAATATATTGATGATACCTTCAACTCGATAAACTAAGTTTGAATTCTCTCAAGGTAGTGAGCTAGGGGGAGTTGATAGAAGTTATCTGAGGGATGTAGTGAGTGTTCCCTGAACCTTTGTTAAGGCATTATGCCTGGTACAAAGTTACTATGACTGAAACCTATAATCCATAAACTAGTTAAGATTAGTGGATTTTGGTAAAACTGACAAACTGTTGGTATATGATCCTTGGACTTACCCCTTTCGGGTAAACCATGTAAATGTACTATGTTAACTTTCTACTTTCATTTGTATGTCAGATTGAAAAAGTTCTTACCAATATGGGAATAAGATCCACAAATTTAAAAAGAAAAAGTGGAGACCCCGATTCACCCCTCCCCTCTCAGGGTGTTCCAGGGACCTTCATCTCCCCCCCTGAATGATTGATACCCTGACCATTCACCATTTGAGCTCTCAATTTGAGAAGCACCCATTTCTCTGTGAACAAGGGAGATAATGAATTACCCATGGTTCATGAGCACTACAAAAAATCTTTCCCATTGATCTAATTTTCTTTCACTTCAATGGGAACTCCCTTAGTGAATCCCTATGGATATCACAATGGTAGGGATTCATTTTGGGTACATGGTTCATCACAGAGAATTCAACCTTCACGAATCACCATCCAAGAACATGTTGAATCTGTGCCTTGGATGAGCTATCATGCTTTGTGAAGCTCCTCCTTTCATGGAGGTATATTTCACCATGCTTCACAATGAACTTTCCTATGTGAATCCCCTTCTTTTCGTGAACAACTAGAGCTTCATGAAGCCCCTCTCTACGAGGCCTTCTACTTCATGAACCCTTCTCTCGTACGGCCCTCTAGGTTTGTGTGTAGTGATTTCATGGTACCTTGAATGGTGTTTCATATAGAATTTCCTTTCCTTATTCTTCTTCAAATATGAACTCTAATGGATATTCATTCTTTTCATTTTCATGTTTTCGTGAGCCCCTCGACTGACCATTCCTCCACCCCGTTGTTATATAGAATTTCTTGTGCCATATTTCCTATAATTGTGGATTGGTACAATTTATATAAGTCCCAGGGGTGAGGACTGAGTCTGATTTATACAATCTACATGATGTTAAACTATAAGGCACCCTATTATATGACACATGATGTTAAACTATGATTTGTATCATGTGTGGAAAGCTTGGATGCAATCAAAGAAGAATGTGAATCAGATCTCTCCATATCCACTCTCTCACAAAGCTTTGTCACTATGTGTTCCTCATAACTTCTTCATGTAATCCTTGACACATTTTGATAGGGTGTTTACTATATGATGTCCATATCATCCACGTACATCAGATATCCCTCCTCAGGCTTCCCCCTAGAGTAATTTCCAATATCCATCTCCATGTTCTGCTAGTTAGTCATAAGCTCCAAACCATACTTCATGGACCCACATTTCATGACACTATCATCAGGTCTCCTTTTGCCTCTTTTTTCTCACACCAAGGATGACTCACATGGTCTTAGAGTAAGTAGTGACAGTGACATCTTACATGGGACACTAACCATGCGTAATTCTCATGCCCATTCATCCTAAATGATGTTAAATTGTATGAAATAGAACACTATATGGACTTTGATCCCTTTTAGTTGCATAAGAAACCTATCTATGGTTCCATCCCATCACTACCCACAATCCATTTTTCTTGAGACATTGATGTTCTTTTATTTTTCATGTATGATGTTAAACTTTATCACCCTTTGAACTATGTGGGATTTGATTCCCAACCAATAGGATATATATGAATCATTTCTGGGGTCCAACCCAAATATACGGTAGTCCCTAGTACTCCCTTCTATTGGATGTACCCTCATGATGTGATACATTACCTTTTAGGGATGTGTCTCTCATATTCTCCTCTATGGGGTGTTATGATGCACATGGGAAGCTAACCATGCATAGTCCACACACAACCCATAATCCTCTAACAAATACTATCCCACTTACGATGGGATTCTAATCTTGCATAAGACCCAGTGTGGCTTCGAGTAGTTTTCCCTTGTGTACACTCCAATTCTATGCCCCATTTGTGAACTACCTGGAAGTTGATCCCTTTTGAGTATTTAGGAAGCCTCCCAAAGGTTAAATCTCATCATATATTCTCCATAATGATCTCTCACAAAAGCATTTGTGTCCTGGTAAGATCATTCCCCAATTCAAATTTTTCACTTACATCGGGTTTTTTTCAATCCGCTTCATTTCTCACAAGCCGCCTTCTCGGGTGCCTTATCGCCCCATTCAAAACTATGTGGACTTTGATTCCAAACTCATAGTATCTGTAGAAATCCTCCCTGAGGTTCATGTCCTGATACTTCATCTTCACATTGGTCCCATCCAATTCATCCTTACCCTCCGACACCTCCCCCATATCCATTATAATTTTACCCACGCTGCCACATCCCGGTGAACTCATTCCATTCATTTGGGAAACTAACCATATGTAAGCCCCTAATCACCCCTTTGAACTACCTATTTTTTGATCCCTTTTCTCCCAATAGGGTATTTAGGAATCTTATCTATGTTTCAATCCTAGCTAATGGTAAACCCTGTATTCCCCGCTTTTGGGACCACCAACCTGATCTAGCCTTTGTGGTGTTCCAATCAGCCTTTATGGAGTGAAACTTTCCTTTTTGGGAGAAACTCCATCTCAGGTATGTCGTCATTGGGAATTTTGATCCATCCATCTAATAAACCATACTTGTGCTTCCTTATAGGGATGTACCCATCGAATCTACTCTCGTCAGTGTTCTGATCAGTCTAATCTATCTGTACTAGAAATTAAACTAACATCATATCCTATGTTAAACGTGGGAATAGAAATAAAATGTCAGAGACATACCTCTGACATAAGATTCCCCGCACTCAATGTGTGATGCCTCGGGACTACGATCCCTTGATAAGACTTCTAAAAAGGGAGAATTTGGGTATACCAAGGTTCCATTGTCCAAACATTCCATCGATTCCCAACGTGACTACATCCATGATCGATGGCCGCTCCCCTAACATGACGCTTTTGAATGACCGCATGAAAGCATCATAATTTACCAGCATCCTCAAAGTGATGGAACTGAAAATGAGGTTCAATAACAACATCTTAATCTATGAGGGATACCCAAACTAGGTGATAAGTTTCGAGGAGGAATTAACGGATGGAAGAACGAACATCTCATCATCCCATTTGGATCAAGGAGTATATATCACTAAAGAATTGATGAATACATACATACATTGGAAATAGTGAATGCTGGGAAACATATGTCGTCATTTCTATTGATGGTGACATGAGGCGTCCCACCATGGTGAATGTTTTAAAAATGAAAATGGTAAACTAGACATAAATATTTTCTCCTTCATGCATGGGGATTAGTAGTGTTCAAGACATCAGCATATAAGTGTGTCACTGGATCCAGTCATCTGGAACTAGGTCTCGCCAAGAAAATAGTGTTGGAACCATGGTCGTTCTTTGCATGAATTGGATTATGGTTTGTGTTTATTGTCAATCCTCATTGGAAGTTTAGAATGTGTGCCAGTACAATAATCATACAGTTCAATCAGAAAATAGTATTCAAGGTGGCGATGTTTCCCAGTGTTTTCCAAATTTTTGGGCCTCAAAATCAAAAAAATGAAGACATGGATTGGTGGTAAAAATAGGTACGCACAAAGAGGAAGTGGTGCTCAAAAAAGGAGGGTCGTGCGTGAAATATTTGATTTGGGCATGAAAAATAGCATGGTGCACGAAATAGTGCATCAAGGTTTTTCATGCAAATGGCGTTTTAGAATCAGAATGTTGAAAAATGGAAAAGGCATGGGTTGCGTGAAAAATAGTGTGATGTGTGCGAAAAATGGTACCTTTATGAAATATTATACACCAAATGAGAGGTTGTTTTGCACCATATGGGGTTTTGAGAGTGGGGGTATGAGATGCCAATATATAAGAGGTGACCCCCCTCATTCCATATGGTTGAAGTCTTAGAGAAGATCTGAGGTCTGATGTGCGTAAAAGGTTCATGTAAAGGGGTTTTCACGAAACATTTTGAGTTGTGGGAAAAATTCCGGGTTGCACCAAAAATTATGTGCTGCGCAAAATATTTTGGATTTCAAGAAAAATTTGAGTTGTGCGAAAAATTCCAGGCTACGTGAAAAGGCAGAGATGCGCGTAAAAATTATGGGGGAACATAAAAGATTTAGTTGCGCGAAAAGGGTGTTGTTGCACAAAATATTCTTCCGCGTGAAAAGGAAATATTGTATGCAATAGGATGGCCTTGCGTGAAAAGGGTTGGTGTTGCGCGAAATTGTTTGTGAAACTTGTTTTCACATTCTGGTTATTCGGTTCAGTGGTTCAGTGTATAAAAGTGAATCATTTCTAGACGTTGATTCAATGAGAGTATCATGCTAAGCAGAGGCAAAGACTTCAATGAAAATCTACTGAAGAGAACCTCACATTTATAAATTGACTGGGACTTCACCAAAGGTAGTGAGCCAGGGGGAGTCAATGAGAGTGACCCGAGGGACGCAGTGGGTTATCCCTGAAATTTTTTAAAGGCAGTGTGCCTCAGATAGAGTGACTGTTCCTGAACCATTGTAATCCATAACTCGTGAAAAATAGTGGAATCATGTATGACCGACAACCTGTCAGCATATTCTCCTTAGATGTTACCCTTAGTGGCGAACCATGTAAAAAGTGTTGTGTCATCTCTTTACATGTGAACATTTGATTTATGATCATATCCATCATACAAGTTTGACTAGTTCCTACCAATGTGGGAACATGATCCATCAAATTTAAAAGAAATTTTGACACCTTGATTCACCCCTCCCCTCTCAGGGTGTCCCGGGTTCCTACAAGTGGTGTCAGAGCATAAAAGTTGCTAGTATTAGATCTGTCCTTTGTCATCATGGATAATGCAGTCAATGCTAGGGGAATACCTCTCTTCGATGGAAGTAATTTTTAGATTTGGAAGACCAAGATGAAATCTCATTTAAGATCCCTTGGAATGGAAGTCCTCTTTGCTACTATGAATGGAATACAAGTTTCTGATCCAATAGGGCTTGCTATAACTGATAGAGACATGAATGTTTTTTAGGCTGATTCTAAAACTCAGAATGCTATCACTGCGTCTCTTTCATATCAAATATATCTAAAGGTGATGAGTTACACCTCAGAAAAGTCTATGTGGGATAAACATTAAAACCTTAATGAAGTAGAAAACAAAGTGAAGGAGGCAAAAATGAAAGTCGTACACAACATGTTTGATGATCTAAATATGCATCCTAATGATAATGCAGATTCATTCTTCAATCGAATTACTGACGTAGTAGGAGAAATTCGAGGTCTTAGAGAGGAAATCAAAGACATTGATATCGTAAAGAAAATCTTCAGAATGCTTCCTCCAATGTACAATGCAAAGGTGTTAGCCCTTGAAGAAACAGATCTATCTAAACTATCCCTAAATGATCTGTTAAGTAGTCTAGTGGCATATGAGATGAGAGTCAAACATGAAGATTCCACGACTCGTGTAAGAAAGGAAATGGAAATCAAAGCCATGTACAAACATTAATTTTCAAAAGATAGTAGTGGTGAATATGATGAGGAAAAAGAAATTCTTTCTCTCATCGCCAAGAAGCTGAAGAAGGGAAAAGGAATATTTAAAATAAATCTACCTCTGGCATGTTTTTGTTGTGGAAGAGTTGGGCACATTTCCTTTCAGTGTCAAAGAAAGTTTGATGATGATTAGAGTAAAGAAGAAGACATAGAGAAGCCTTATAAAAAAATTTCAAAAAGGGAGACTTCAAATCTGGAAAGAAAATACAGAAGAAGAGTTTTTTCCATGAAGAAGAAAAATATGATATTGAATTTTGTAAAGAAGAAGAATGAGAATTTAAAATAGGAAATGATGCTTCCATGATGGCTACCATTGAAAAGTTAGATCCCTCAATCAATAAAGGTAGAGATAATCAGATTACTCCTATTAGTGATCCGAAGATTCAAATTAAGAATGCATTTTCCAAGCATGAGAATAAATGTAAGAGATGCAATAATTGGTAGGAAATGGTGTAAGAATAATGAGAATATGAGGATGAGCATGAGGTAGAAATTTAATGACTAGAATAACAAGTGAGAGTTCAGTCTTCAATCCTTGAAAACACAGATGATTTTTTGGAAGTAAAGCTTAGAATTGAAGAACAAGAAAAGGTCATAAATGACCTTTCATCCAGACTAGAAGAGAATTCCAAGTCATTTGATGGTCTTGAGGAAGAATTTGTTACTCTTAGTTGTAAATTTTAATGTCGATCAACATCAAATGAGGGTAGGAAAAAAATTCATTTTAGATGATTCTCTAATGCAGAATTACTGGAAAAATCCATGTGTGGTTCAGATGGGGTTGAAAAAATCTTGAGTGATCAAAGACCTGATTTCATGGGAAAGAGTGGAAATGGATGTGAAGGTGATACATCAACAACAGGAAGTAACAATAGCCAAAATAAATACAAGATAAAAGTTGGACATGTTGAAACATTACCTGATGTGAAGAAAAAGAAACCGTCAATCCAAACTAAAAGAAGAACTGAAAATTATCCCCAAACTCTCAAAAATGACATGAAGTCCAATTATTCTCCCAAGGAAGAAGGAATGAGGAGAAATTCAAGTGAGAAGACATTTACTCTCATGAAGTGCTAGTTCTGTGGCTATCTGGGCCATACCATGTCATATTGTGAAGAGGAAAGGAGCTACATGAATGGGGAAGATCTAGGACATCAAAAATGGAAACTGAATTCATACCCTCATTCGTATATAAGAAATAGTTTCTATGGATACTATTTTCATTGTTCCAACTTTGGCCATAAAGCTATTTATTGCAGGAAGAGATTCGATAGGAGAGATTCATACTACTCTTAGAGACGAGGCAATATCCACCCTCCTGATGGTGTTGATCTCACAAACAGGTTCTCTCCTCTGGAAGATGATTATGGGTATGAAGAATCTGATTATGTGGAAGAAATAATTAGAAGGCCATCAATATCTTATACTAAATCCAATATCTCTTGGAAAGAAAAGAAGAAGATCAAGAAATACAAACTTGCAGAGGTATCCCTCAAAGCTACAAAAAGCAACAGTACTTAGATTATGGATAGTGGTTGTTTGTATCATATGATAGGTAATACTGGCCTGTTAATGGATATCAAAAGGAAGGTTGATGGTATAATATGATTTGGTAATGATGGATCTCTGAAAATCAAAGGCAATAGAAGTACTGAATTAGATAATGGAGAGCTTAAGTAGACTGAAGTCCTTTATGTAGATATCCTACATCATAATCTACTTAGTGTGAGTCAACTCTGTGACTCGGGACTTATAGTTACATTTAATCAGAAAGGATGCACTATCAAGGGAAAGACAGGCAATTCACTTATGAAGGGATGCAGAACAGAAGGAAACTTGTATCAGGTTGATAGTAAAGAAAATGTTTGTTTCATGACTATTGAAGAAGAAAACAATTTGTGGCATTGGAGATTAGGACACATCAATCAACAAGACATGGAAAAAATATCAAAACCGAGGATTTTCATGGACATTACCAACTTGAAGCGTGAGCGTGAAAAGTCTTGTGATGCTTGTATTTGTGGGAAGCTGGTCTGAAGTTCATATCGGCCAAAGAAGAAAAGGGCATCTCATCTTCTTGATCTAATTCATACAGATGTATTAGGGCTGATAAATGTTGTCGGAACTCATAGAGAAAGGTACTTTGTCCTTTTCATAGATAATTACAGTAGAATGGCATGTGTAATGGTCATTCAAAGGAAACGACAAGTGCTTGACTGCATGAAAACATATCAGCGAAACGCCGATAATGATACTGGACTAACAATCAAAGTGTTGCGATCTGGAAATGGAGGGGAATACACATCCATTGAATTTGAAAATTATCTGGAGAAGTATGGGATACAACATGTGGTAGCTTCTATGAGAACTCCACAACAAAATGTAGTTGTTGATCATAGGAATTGACAGGTGAACAACATGGCACAAACTATGCTGATTGAGATTCATATTCCACAAAATTATTGGAAAGAGTCTATTCAAGATGCATTGTATATTAAAAAAAACATGACTTTATATGGGTGAGATGAATACACCATATGAATTGTGGAATGGAAGGAATCCCTCTTTGAAATACTTTCTCACTTTTGGAAGTAAATGCTTCATCAGGAACAAAGAAGGAAATCAAGGGAGTATGGTAACAATTCGGATGAAGGATAAGATGGTCTTGGGCAGCCATGGTTCTTTCCTTATAAATCCTTGAGTTTTCATATGCATCTCTTCTCATTTCCTCTAGCTCATGAATCTTCAACTTTCTTTGAGCACCTACACCAGAATGATTAGAATTGCATTGTTTGATGGCCTAGTAGGCCCGGTGTTCAATCTCACTAGGGAGGTGACAACTCTTTTCAAACACAAGATGATAGGGTGACATTCCAATGGGTGTTTTGAAATCAGTATGGTAGGCCCATAATGAATCATCAAGTCAAATACTCCAATCTTTTCTATTAGGTTGAACCATTTTTTTCAAGAATTTCTTTTACCTCTCTATTTGACACCTCATCTTGACCATTCCTTTGTCGATGATATGCAGTAGAAAGTCGATGACCGACCCCATACCTATGAAAATGTGATTTCATTGTTCGGTTTCATAAATGAGAACTGTGGTCACTGATGATGAGCCTAGGTAAGACAAACCTACAGAAGATTTGAGTTCTCAAAAATTCTACAACTACCTTAGAATCATCATTCCTTGTTGCTCGTACCTCTACCCATTTTGAAACATAATCAATTTCCAGAAGAATGTACAAGTTTCCAAAAGAATTGGGAAATGGAACCATAAATTCAATACCCCAAACATAAAAAATTTCATGAAAGAGAAACGGTTGTTGTGGAATTTCATTTCCTTTAGAGACATTCCCCATTCTTTGACAATGAGTACAAGATTTGCGAAAAACATGGGAATCTCGAAAAAGTGTTTACTAAAAGTGAATAGAATCAAGGACCTTGTGTGCAGTCTATTGGGGACCAAAGTGGCCCCCACAAGCAAGAGTGTGGCAGAATCTATGGATGGACTTAAACTTATTATCGTGAACACAACGCCTAAGGGCTTGATCACTACAGGTGCGCCAAAGGTAGGTGTCATCCCAAATATACCAACAGGACTCGTGTTTTAGACAACTGGCTTGGTTTCTGATGAAATCTTTAGGAATGTAAGATGATACCAAATAAATTAAAATTTTAGAATACCAAGGAATAGAATCTTTCACTCGGTATGGTTTCTCATCCGGAAATATTTCATTTATGGAAATACAGGGGTATGAGTCAGTGTGTGAGGATGGTTGAATCCTACTAATATGGTCAGCCACCACATTCTCTGATCCTTTTTTATCACTAATTTCTAGATTGAATTCTTGAAGGAGGAGCATCCAACGAATGAGATGTGGTTTGGCTTCCAGTTTCTTAAGGAGGTACCGAAGGGCTGCATGGTTTGAGAACACAATGACTTTGGACCCCAAAAGATATGACATGAATTTTTCCAAGGCAAACATAATGGTAAGGAATTATTTTTCAGTTGTGGTGTAGTTTTCTTGGGCAGGGTCCAAAGTACGTGAGGCATAGGATATGACATGTGGAACTCGGTCGACCCTTTTTGACAAAACCGCCCCAACTGCATAGTTAGAGGCATCACAGATGAGGTCAAATGGTAAATCCCACCGAGGTGGTTGGATTACCGGGGGTGAGGCAAGGCTCCATTTTAAGTTGTTAAAATCATCCTCACATTCTTTATCAAAAACAAATTCTTTTTCATTTTGGTGTAATCGGGCGAGGGGGAGTGCAATTTTACTAAAGTCACGAATGAAATGACGATAAAATCCAGCATGACATAGGAAAGATCACACATCCCATATATTTTTGGGGAATGGTAGGGAATAAATGACATCAAATTTTGATTTATATACTTGGATTCTATCCCCAGAAATGACATTCCCCAAAACTATACCTTGTCGCACCATGAAATGGCATTCCTCATAATTTAATACAATATTATTTTCAATACAGTGACGTAGGACTGAACCAAGACTACTCAAACATTCATCATAAGAGGAACCATAAATAGTGAAATCATCCATGAATACATCCATGCAATTCTCTAAGTAATCTGAAAAATACTAACCATGAATCGTTGGAAAGTACCCGGAGCATTTCACATACCAAATGGTATCCTTCTATAGGAAAATGTGTCAAAGGGGAAAGTGAAGGTTGTCTTTTCTTGATCCTCAGGGGCAATATGGATCTGAAAGTAACCACAATACCCATCAAGGAAACAGTAGTGGGACTTACCTGCTGGCCTCTCTAGCATTTGGTCAATTAATGTCAAAGGGAAATGGTCATTCATCGTGTGTTGGTTTAGTGGGCGATTGTCTATACAGACACGCCAACTATTCTACACAAGATTTGGAACCAATTCATTGTTTTCATTTTTAATAACTGTAAGACCAGTCTGTTTAGTAACTACATTAACGGGACTGACCCATTGGCTGTCAGAGATGGGGTAAATGATTAAAGCATCCAATAATTTTGTTACCTCATTTTTCAGAACTTCTAGGAGGTTTGGGTTCAATCGATATTGTGGTTACCTCACTGGTTTAGCCTCATCATTTAACAGAATATAATGTGTACAAATTGATGGTCTAATACCAGGAATGTCAGCAAGTGTCCACCCCAATGATTGTTTATATTCCCTCAAAAGTTCAAGTAGTCTCAATTCATGCTCAGTAGGGAGTGAACTAGAAATGATGATGGGAAACTTGTTTCCATTATCAAGATATGAATATTTTAAATCTTGAGGAAATTGTTTCAGTTCCAATTCAGGTGTATTTTGGATTTATCGGGGTGTGTGTGAAAGTGAGAGGTCACTTATCTCATCTAACTGCTCAATGGTATCATCCTCGGATGAGGAATGATCTTTTACAAGCTTAGCAGTATCATTGATGGTAAGTGGATCATTAGTGTTCAAGAAATCATCAACCAACGAACATGCAAGAAACTTTTCTAAACCACTACAAAAATCAATGCATGAATCATTTCCTCAAATTTCTATCAGTGAAGAAAACTCAGAAAGGGGATCGGGGGAATGAAATGTTGTTTTTTAGGGGAAAGGTGTACATCTATAGAATTAATAGAGAGATAAGAATGTTCATATGAGGGGTGATTCATGGAATCAAGGATGTTGAAATGGACAATTTCACCACCAAATTCCATAGATAATGTACCATTGTGGAAATTAATTATGGTTTTGGTTGTTTTCAAGAAAGGTCTCTCCAATATAATCGGGGCATGTCCATTTATCCTATCATCCTCCACATTAAGCACATAAAAGTCAGTAGGAAAAATTAAATATTGGCCCCTCACAAGAACATCCTCTAACACACCATAGGGGTGTGCAGTACTCCGGTTAGGTAGTTGAACAATAATTCTAGTGGGATTCAACTCCCTGACCTGCAATGTATGGTAAATAGGCTGAGGTATCACATTAATAGAGGAATCTAAATCAAGCATAGCATTAGAAAAAGAATACTCCCCTATGGTGCATGGAATCAAGAATGTTACAGGATCATTTCACTTGGTGGTAAGTGATGTCTCTATCAATGTTGAAACATTCCTCCCAAACTCACCTTCTCATATCCATGAAGTCACCTTCGGTGTGTACACATCTCATTTAGAAACTTAGCGTACCATGGAATTTTCTTCACAGCATCAATCAAAGGGATGTTAACCTGCACTTTCTTGAAAATATCCAATATTTACTTATCAAGATCAGTTTCCTTTTGTTTCCATGGTTGGGTGGACCTTTGAAGAAATGGAAGGGGAATGGTTGGGCAAGGTAACTTATCAATTTACACACTTTTTCTTATGGAAGGGTCTCTCACAAGGCAAAGTTCATCAACATTTGGAACATTTTTAATGGATGGGGTGGAGGTTTCCTCAGGAGGCGAAGACTCTAATAGAAGATTGATCTTACTTTCTAGTTTTTTTTCACTCCTAAGGGTGATGGAACTAACATTTACTTTATCCCTAGGGTTAACTATTGGTTGAGAGGGAAATTTACCTGATTCGTGACATTGAATTTCTCCCACTGAGTTATCTAGTTGGCCTAATTGGGTTTTTAGGTCTTTTATGGATGCTTGATTTGTTTGTTGGAATTGAATATTGTTGGAAACCATTTATTTCATCATATCTTCTAGCCTAAGCTCAGGTTTTGGAGGGGTTTGTTGGAAAGGCCTTTGGGGTGGTTGAGGATTTCTAGGTGGTGGTGGTGGATGACTACTCTGCCCTGGTTTCTTCCATTGTTGTTGAGGTTGGTTTGAATACCCCCCCTTTCCTATAGGCTTGGTTCTCATTCCACCTAGGGTTGGATGGATAGTAAGGTTCTTGCCTAAAGGGTTAGTTATTGGGGTAGCCTGGAAATATTTCCTCACAACTCCCAGATGTTTCCCTCAATTGAAGACATTGGTCAGAGTAGTGGGTGTCCGAAGAACATACACCACAATGGATGGGAGGAGGAGATTGGGATTTTCCTTGGGAAAGATCAATTTGTCGAAGAAGGGTACTTACCTCTTCGAACTTTGTGTCCACCTTCTTCTTGAATTCAGTACTTTGTACCTCATGAACACATCAAATGGGTATTCTAGACCTTGTACTGAATTGTTGAGTGTTTTTTCCATGTTCTCGATTAAGGTCCTTGAAACAATTTGGATATTATCTACCAGTGAACCACCTACAGCAGCATCAATCATATTTCTATCAATAGGGATTAAACCTTCATAAAAATATTGTATTAAAAGATGGTCACTTATTTAGTGGTGTGGGAAACTTGAACATAATCTTTTAAACCATTCCTAATATTCATGAAGTGTTTCCCCTTGAGATTGTCTTATCCCAGAAATTTCTTTCCTCATTATTGTAGTTCGAGAGGCTGGGAAATATTTTTCAAGAAAAAGGCGTTTCATGTCCGACCAACCTTTTATTGGGGAATTAACATAATATAACCAATATTTCGCAGTTTATTCCAAAGAAAATGGTAACTCTCTAAGCTTTACTTGTTCCTCATCCACATAATCAGGTTTTAATGTTGAACAAATAGTATGAAATTATTTTATGTTCTTGTGTGGATCCTCTTCAGGAAGTCCATGGAATCATGGTAATAGATGAATTAAACCATATTTTAGTTCAAAATTGGGTACCTCTCCTTGTAATTGAATGTATGTGGGATGAATATCAACATCAGGCGAGGTTAGTTATTTTAGTGTTTTATTTCTTTCATCCATGTTATTCACGTTAATTTCAGTTTTGATGTTTGTTCTAGAAGAAGATGAAGGGTGAAGAAGAATTCCAATATGTGGTGTGCCCTCCTTCAAATTGTTGTCATGTGTGTCTCGGTGTCGTTGACGTAGGGTCCTCTCCGGTTCGGGTTCAAAAGGTGATAAATCTCCTGAATTAGAATGTGTCATGCACCAAACCTACACAAAAAATAGATCATAACAAAAAGTGATTGAAAATTTATAAGAGAAAACAAATAAATATTCACAAAAATTAAAAAAAAATACACGAAAAACCAAAGTGCTCCCCGGCAAAGGCGCCAAAAATTGTTGGCGTTGTCATGACGCGTCAAATTGATTATTATTTAAAGATTGATTTATAGTATAGGGAAAACCCTAGGTCATATCTTGAGGAGCGTTGATAGGTTTTGAGTATGTATTTTTAATAAATACTACTAAAAGAGGGGGGTTATTTTGAAAACATTTATAAGAAAATAAATTAACATAATGAATTTAATAGTTGATAGAATAAGGTGGAGGATTAATAATTATGAGATAAGGAGATCACTACAAGTTCACTACACATCTTTGATAGTTCATTTCTTTGAAAATTTCACATGGCTTTGTTTAATTATTTGGTTGAGGGTTGTCAAGATCTTGATTCCGCTCTTGCCTCTCTAACCGTTTCTCAAAGTACCAACCCTTAACACAACAATTGTATTGTCACGGTTTAGACTTCAAGAACATATTAAAGGAAACCAAAGAATACTAATATCTTTTTTATGTGTGAGAGAAAGAGTATCCTTGTGTTGTCCAATCGAAACAACTCAAGTTTCCCACATGAAATTTCAACCCAATCGGTGTTGAAGTGAAACTTAGTTCACTAAATTAAACCCAATAAATGAACTCAGAAGAGAAGCATGATTAGATAAAACATAAGTGAAATAATACACACACAAATTACAAAAAACCAGTAGAGTATAAAGTGTCGTAACTCCCTCCCAAGTATGTGTAGCTCCCTCGAAATGATCGTCCACCATTTTTCTCACCATCGATAGGAGGAGAAGGCTCGGGTGGAACTCCTTCTTCATTGATGATCCCCCTATGATGATAGGGTCCTCCAGAACTTCATGTATGAGTAGAGAAATCCTTTGGGTCTCCAAAATACTAGAGCTTTTCCTCCTGGTTGAACTTGCAAATGAGGAGCCCGAGGTTCCATTTTATAGGAAAATGGGAAGGTGGTTTTGAGCACATAGAATTATTAAAACTAATTGTCACAAGTGTTTTGACCTCCATATAGATTTATATAGATTTGGAGAAAATAAAAAAGTTGTATCCCCACCTCTTGGATGTCTCCACCGAATGTTTTTCACGATTTTGACACCTATATCTTGAGATATGGACAGATCACAACACACCACTTTTGAATCCGTGCAGATTTGGTGTTCTGGACAGATCAGGTCGGAAAGGCCATCATATGGTTGAATGAGTCTTGAGTTTCTTCATACGAAATGTATCCAAATGCTTTTCAAACTAGACTACAAAATTTCATCCCAATTGGATGCACGGTCTAGTAGTAGTGTGCCTATTAACCCACTGGTGTGCTTGGATCCTACGTAGTTTGAACCATTTTACTTAGACATCATCATGGGCCCTCCAAATCACCTTCACCTTCAATGAAATTTTCAAGACAAGTAACATTGTCCCTTTTAATATCGATAAAAAAAATAAATGATTCAATCATGGAATTCAATTTTTTATTATTTTTGGAATTTACAATACAAATTCAGTTTAATACAATGGTGTAAGGGTGAAAATGACATAGTGAATCGTGGTAAGATCATGTATCTATCATCATGACCCTACTCATGAACACCACCTCTAGGATAAAACCATTAAAAATTTGGGACAATATAAAATAATGATAGACACTTAAATAAAATAAGTAACCAAAAAAGGTAGAAACTAATAGAATAGTACCTCTAACTATTGATGATCCAGCCTCGCTATCCACTAGTGTAGGATATATGACATGAAAAATTACTTCCCCAATTATTTATGATGTAGTTTGAGTCCCCTAATCTATACAACTCTACTAATATGAGTGAAATTTCCTATAATAACATTTTCCATTGCCTCTTCTTCCATGTCTAGTATAACCCCAACTTCTAGACTGATATAATGTAGAAGATCCCATGCCAACACTATGATTCTTACAAGATGCTCCACCATTACCCATCTTCATGGGTCCCTGTAAAACATCTATAGATGTTACATCCATTATCAAGACTAAAACTCAATAAGTTGTTAGGGGAATTTTCTATATAAGTGACTTAGCCTACTATATTGGTGATAAATTACTCGAGAAAGGTCATGTGCAACTGAACCTTCCCCTTAGATACTCTGCTTCCTACTGCCATAGCCAAAATTTTCATAATGAAGTTTCGTACACAAGGATTTCATACTTTTTGACCACCTAGAAGACATCATATGTCCTCAAAAAGAAGCTTCCTTCTAGTTACCCATAGAAATGCGATCTATATTCCCTAGTTCAAAAAACATATTCATCCACAAGATATTCACATGGGACTTAATTTCATATTTATTCCCATCCAGATACAACTTTCACCCATTCTCCTTATCTAATTCCAATGCTATAACAAAGCACATAAATTCATTAAATATACCTACATACTCTATAATGGGAATTCTCCCCTAATTCAACCTCATTAACATAGTTTCTATCTCCTGTATCAACATATCTGGGTAAAAGTGCTCAATGAATTTCTCCGGGAAGTACTTTGAAACCATTTATTCCAGCTATCTCTCCTGAGTCTGGTTGTCTCACCCATTATATTATTGACCACGTAATATGTAAGTATCCAATTAGACTCTCTTCTTGTTAGGAGTCTCCATGTTTTCCTTTATCTTATGGATAGAATCAATCAAGAATATAGGTTCTTTAGGTCCACCCTCTCCGAGAAATGTTGGTTCATGTTGAAACTATAACTCTTATGTCAGATTAGATATTCTTTTCACAACCTACCCTTGGTTTCATTCCATGTACTGTATGACCCATGATCTGTTCTCTTTAAACTGCTCTCAAACATCCTCACCAAACACTATCGGTGCCTCTAGTTCCACAAATGGATATTCATTTCCATCCATAACCTCCCATCATCCACTCAACAATTATAGTCATGGAGGCATACCTCTATAATTCCAAAAAAACTTATTATGAAACATTAAATACATTAAGACATTTACATAAGAGGGATTCGAAATAATCCCTAACAAGTCATTCCCCCAAACCAGCCACACGGTCAAAACTAAGGTTCTATCACTACCATTAACCGTCATATATCTAGCTCATGGTTAAAAATGGTAAAAATGTTTTCATCATTAAAGTTACTCATTATACACCAATTTTATTTATTTTTCATCATTTAAAAATTTCAATTTTGTATTAGGAAAATTTATCATTTCAATTTCAAAATCATTGAATTTTTTTCAATTTCAACAACTTACCCAAAAATTGTTTTCCCATTTGTGCAAAAAATGATGCACATAAAAAAATAATCCCAAATTCCTAGAATGATGCATGAATAATCAACTCTTATTCCATATTGGTCCATAATAGAAATCTCATAAAATATAAGAAAAAATAGTCTCATTACACAACAAGTGCATCACCCATGGATAAATAACATCCAACCATATAAAAACACATCAATAACAACAATCCCACCCCAGCTACTTGTGTTTCCTTATGTACATGGCATAACTACTCCCATGCTAAAGATCATATCTAATGCCTAAATATCTTATGTATCATGTCTACCTTTCCTTAAATATTAAGATAAAAGAAAATAAAATCAAATTGTTCTTAGATACCACTTTGTAACATCCTGAACCTGGTGTCACACACTGAATTCTTGAGCTGTTCAGTCAAATGATCTCAAGCATGCCTCCCGGTATAACAGAGGCTACTGACTATAATTTGAGGGTCCAATATGGATCAAGGGGAGACTATACCCTCTTTATCGTAGTAATAAAATAATTAAAATAAATAATAAAAAACTATATGGTAAAACCATTTGGTAAAACCATAACGAGAATAAATCCTGAATCACATGATGAACAAAATAGGAAATACAATATCCATAACTAAATAGTAGATATGTCATGCTAAATATTTGTCAAGTGTGAATATAAAGAAACAAAAAATAATTAAAGTGACTAAGAACTCCCAACAGTTTTTTGAATCAGGTTTGGCTCCCTCATCCATTCTCTAATCCAAATCATTAATCTAACATAAGACTCTGGTACTCATCCTACCCTACAGACATGAAATCTCTTTGGGCACTGATTAGGAAGGTCAAGTAGGGTTTGAGTAAAACTCAATAGACTACCACCAATGATGTCCAAAACAATATCTAGTAAATAAAGGTGTGTAAAATTATATAATTAATAAATCAAAATCAATTAATTAAATAGTTTACATATATTAAATTATTCTTTATTTAACCACATAAACACTCAGGTTCTCGAGAATACCCAAATTACAATAACTTCTTCGGTCCAATCCAAAGTCTAAAAAATATCAAAATACCATGGATTTTATTATTTCATTTCAATTAATATTATGGAAAATGCAAAGCATAGTCTAATTCCAAAATTTTTGTCCTAAGTCGCCATTACAAAGACCTCGTGGGTATTTGAAGAACCAGTTTATGACCCACAACATATTTTTCATAAAATCACACAAGTTGGATTTTGATGCAGTAATATGTGAACCCGAATCATTTATCATTATGGTTTTTTGAATCAGTAGTCCATGTCCCACACATGTATATCAGTTCATCACTATGTGATTTTAAAGCAGCTGTCTATATCTCACACACGTTTATCAATTCATCTGAAAAATCACATATATCACATCAGTCAAGATTAATCAACATTAATAATTTTACCAACATTTTACCATTTAACTCATGGATTAATTAACCAATTTATTAATACCAAACTACTCACCAAATATCCTATTAAATAATTGAGAAATTAATTAGTCTAATTATATAATCCCAAAATCCCATTAATTAATTCAACAATTAATTAATCCATTTCCACAATACCAATATTCCATTAATTATTTCACCAATGAATTTATCCAATTTCTCAAATTTCTAATTTCACTAAATTCAACCCAAATATTCATCATGTGGAAATTAATTCAATTCAATTCAGTGATTCGATAAATTAATTAATCTATTAATTTATCCAATTCAATAATCAATTTTTAAATGTTTCAAAAGAAATTATTCAATACATACACGCAAAAAAAATTCTAAAACTATGGTAATTGAATATAGACCACCTACCTCCATATTATTAAAGGATACTCACCAAAAACAAATTCCACAGTTCAAATATAATAGTCAATTGAACAACAAAGGACGTGATCTAGATCCACAACCTAGATCAAATATTAAATGGATTAGATCTACCAATCCAAGATCTAGATCCATCACAAATAGAGGAAAACATCCCCTCAATGGATGAGAGAAAGACAATAGAATTTGGGTAAACCATACGGGATGATATTTTGTTATTGGGAGATGTGCATAGCTTCAATCCGAGCTTCAAATCACCATGGATAGAGGTCATAAGGCCTCTGAATCCATTTAGGATACTCCAAAATGAGAGAAAAAAATTTAAGTTCCAAGCTAGGGGTTTAGGTATATATGACGGGGATTAGGTAAATTATTTATTAGATTTCAAGGGATTAAAATCCTGTACACATGGTTTCCTGTACGGGGAAAACTATTTCCCCTTATAGAGCACCCTAACTGTGTGAATCACCCAAGGGTGTTTCACAATTACTAATAAGAGGTTCCATTGTTGGAAAACCATGTGTCATCCATGATAACCCACTCTATATAGGTTCACACAGTTTTCTCATATGGGAAAAAGGTTTGGGAAAACCATACATCATCCATTCACTACCCCTATTCCTTCCAAACACATCTAATATTCACCAAAATGAACAAATGTTAAAACAAAAAAAATTACTCAAAACAAAGAATCATGTACATATAAATGACATTATAAATTCTGTAGAAAAGTTTGAGATCTTACTATAACACCTATCATAGACTTCAGAACTGAACTCAACTTGTCAATACTAAATTTATATCATCTCTTGGGTGATATCATATCAAAAACCTAATTGATCCCATCAAATTGAAAAAAAAAACAATAAATAAAAAATAATGAATTACGAAATGAGGTAAAATTAAATTATCAAGGTCTAATATGACCCTCTAGGTTGAGTGATAAATCATATATTCACTCACATATACTAGTGAATGTACTTAGTGCGAGGGCCATGATGAAGATATCCTCCAACATATCCAGTGACACAATACTACTCTTGTGAATACCACATGGATATATCTGGGTAATGTATAATATGCTAATCCTGATCTTATTTTCCTATAATTTGAATATTGTACACCACTGCAATCTATCCCGGTGACCCCAAAATAGGTTTTCAATATCTAAACCGCCTCCTTATCCTATTGATTAGGTTCCACTAAACAATATTAATATGGATTAGTGGAACCATGATAGTGGAATGATATATACACATCATATAATAATATTAAATGTATCATAGATGCTCACATACACATGGTGTTTAATTAATCTACACAGACAGAAATAAATTTAAAAAATAATTATGAAAAGAACACACAATTAAATAAATAGTGATTCATTCATACCTCTTAAATGGAAAAAGAAACATACAACAGACTGTAATAAGAAATTTAATGTGTAGGGATATATAAAAATGTCTTTGAGTAGATCCACCTATGAACTAAAAGTAATTTTTTTCATAAATTATATAATTAGAAAATGACATTGGAAGAAAAGTTCATATTAAACTTTTAATATATTAGTGAGAAAATAGGAAAATACGCAATGCATAAACTGGAAAATCGAAGGAAAACTGAGGTGAAATTATCAAGAATCATTTCCATTCCCACACCTGTAATAAAATATAACAACCACATATCTCCATCACCTCCATGTGAGATGAATTTCTAAACTCTCTATACTAATGTGAAAGAAATGTTGAGTCCCAACTATACCTCCCAACATTCTCAAAATCCTCATGTATAGTTAGGTAAATTAGAAAACTTATGATCCATAGTGATATGGAAATAAAGTACCTCTAATAAATCATAGAATGTACACTGATGCATATCTCTATAATGTCAACTCATCTGTATCTTGATCAATGAGGCCAAAATGAGTTTCCATCTAGGAAATTTATAAACTACATACTCTAAGGTTCTATGTCCCATCTGGTAATGGTAAGTCCAAATATATATGTAAAATCTAACAACGACTATATTTCATCAGACCTATAATAAAATATCACTCCATAGGAATACATGATATTATAGAGACATTTTTCAATGAAATTATTATATCCCCCTATTAAATATAAAATGGATGTGTCTTTGGTATCAATCGATCGATCAAATCAGAGATGAGTAAGACATGAATAGGTCTATTACAAAACATGATCGATCTATAGAACATAAACTCACCCAAATAAAATATAATAGGATATTGTGGGCTCTTCTGGATAAATTTATGGGGACTTCAAACATTTAGTATACTATCTTCACCACAATCCCATTAATTTTTTAATGTAAGAATTTAATATAAATGTTTCTCAAGAATAATGGTAATCACATGGATAGAAACTTCGGTCAGTGGATCCCGAACATCATCAACTTCAACCCGACATTGCATCCTATTAAATTGATGCACCTGTTATGATGTGTCATGATTTTTTATTATCTTCAGGCTCTTTTCTAATTTTTTTGAGTATTGATGACCTTGTAGGTGATATTTATCTACATGCTCTGATTTTTCAATAATGTATTTCATTAATATATAATATTTTTGGGAAAAAATACTTGTGTTGGGTGATTTTACAACCCATTTGAAGCTAATTTTGATACATGAAATAATGTTTATAGTCATGTTCACATATCTCTTACCTTCTTCAAATACCAAGGACCACTTCCTCTTTGGTATTTTAGTCACATACTTATATACATACTCATTTATTCCAATTATTTCTTTCAGTGTTTGAAAGAAAACATGTTGTCTTGGTTTGTATTCTATAAAGGCATTAAGGAAAAGTCATAGAAGATTACATTAAAATGAAACAAGAATAAGTACTGAATGTGAAGAAGATGTGATCCAATACCTAATTTGATGACTTCTTTTTTGATGTTTTCAACATGAAATTTTGTTCATATATTTCTTGAAATATATCTCACAAAGTTCAATGGTAAGAATGAGGGGGTAATGAACTAATATCCTTAATATTCCCTACTAATTTGATTGTAAAATGATGATACTAAATAATGGATATCTCATTCCTCTAAAATACATGAACCCACATACAATATGGAAACGAAGTCCAAAAGTCCACAATATCATTCTATACTATTGCAAATTCGAGTGGAAAGGAAAAAATATTTCCATCCTAAGTGGAAGAAATATTGATTACTCCATTATAATTTCTATATTGAAAATTTCCATCAATATTTATGAATTGTTTACAGTGAGGTAATGTTTCCAACCAAAGAAGTAAGTCCTAGAATACCTGATGAAACATGACTTTGTCTACCAATACACAATTGTTCACATTATGATCCAATGTTTAAAATTGTAAAAAAATCTAACCATTTTGAACCAATCACATGATCCAATAAGTAGAAATCTAAAATGATGTTTTATAATCACTATAAACCTTCTCAGTATATTTCATCTTTGTAATACACAACATCTTACATGAAATGTTTTATCCATACTCTCCATGTGTTCCTATAATAATTCGTCATGAACAACTTGATTGACTCTAATAATACCAATAATAATGTAGTAAATGAATATAGAGTCAATTTTTTAATGATATTGAGATATACTTGGATTCCAAAAAGTGTTTCGTCCTGAATATTTTTTAATATTTCAACAAATAGAATTTCTATAAAGGTTATCTCATAATCATATCTTGTATGTGTCACCAAACTGTAGAAATTTTATTGAAAATGTCAATTTGGTATACTCATCTACAAGATTAATGCAATGTGTCTTCAAATGGAAATTCTTTATAACTCTTCATAAATACACTTTTTTCTCAAATTGTCTTCCAACAAAAAAGTCATCATTAATACTTCCAACATTTTATTTCTAGGAAATATTTGGGAACTTGGTTATTAATGTCACTACATCCCATTCACAATCAGGCAACACTTGTATAATATCATGTAATATTTTCACAATATTTCCATTTTTTATTTATAGATCATTGGATGGAGTTGTATCATATTCTCATTAAAATACTTCATCACCCCCCGAATGATCATAATAGACATCACTGATCACACCCATATGTGGATTAGCTACCAAAACAGATGTTGTAGAAATATCTACATGTATTATCATCTGAAATGTTTTCTACGATCTATATATACATTTATCACCTAATCGACCTTAAGAAACAAGTTCAGATTTAAACATATACCCCTCAAAAAATCCACTATTTTATGATATGTTTTATTCAATTTTAATGTCATTATAAATTTTTCTAAAATCAAAATAAAATAATATCTTGAAAAAATTTAGAGTGTCATCCAACCCAACACCTAACCCTACCCACAGCAAGGCCCAAAGTGTGTTCCAAATCACCAGGGGCTTAAAACTAGTGTCAGGCATCAATGAAATCACTATGGGAATGATTTTCCCCCCAATAAACCAGGATTAATAAATAAAGTAAACAAGATGGAGAACCAACATTAACTGACATCAATAAATATAAGAACTGAATCCTGATACAAATAAAATTAAAAAAAATTGAAACTCTAACAAAACAAAACCAAAATGCTACCAATGCGATATCCATGTGACCTCATACTCAACACCATCCACTAACCAACCTATTACAAAGGAAACTCAAACTAGAAACTTGAACCTGAAAAATAGCTCGGGTCTACCCACACCAAATGGTATAAGTAGGGTGTGAGCATCATAGAATAATAGAAAATCACCAAAGAATCCATACATTTACTTTCTAGAAAACATTCTATTAATAGTTGTTTGAAAATAAATATATACAAACCGTTTCCTCTCATTTTTATAAACAAACATATCTTTCCTTGTTAAAACAACTCACACAACACATTGCTATTTTTAAAAACAGATTTACATTTTTAACCTTAAATGAAAACCAAAATCCAAAAAAAGGAATATTAGGCTATTCTGAAAATAAAAAAGGTGTATAAATTGAAAATAAAATGCAGAATAATGTAAACATTACAATATATATAGTAAACCATGGGTGTTACTAAACATCCCAAGAGTAGCCCCTGGATGTACTCGAATAAGACTCACCAATCGGTGTCTGGTGTAGCACTATATTTTATAACCAACTGGATTCCCAAAACTGACCAATCCAGTGGCGCATCACACCAAGACCTATACAGTCAAGTGGACCAAACCATCTAATCTAGGTTGATATGAAAACCACACACATCTCTCTAAAATATTTCCAAGAAACCCCTGGTAATATGATAGTGTGTAAGTAGGATGCCATCACACATGCGACTCACATTACCCACCACCACCACACTTGACTACACGAAACACTAACACCGCACACATGATAACTCACAGTAGAAAATCCTCTTTAGGGTTTCTAGTAATATAAAAATTCATTAAGAAGTTCCAAATGGTCCATCACATCATACAAGGATCCGAAACAATTCTCAAAACACGTCAAGTTTCTAACCATAAATTTATACTTCTAAACCACAATTCATTTTCCCAAAACAATATATAGTTCCAAACAGGCCTTACATCATTCCCATTTAAAATAAATTTATAAAAAATTTACAAAATAATGTGAAACATAAATTTCATGTATAAAATTCAATATAGGCTTTTCCCTTTAATGTTAAATTACTTTTGAAAACCAATATGAAAAACACACAACATTATTAGAGATCCAAAAGTGGTTTCATACAGTTTAGAAATGAACCATATTCTCAAGGTACCAAATAAGCCATTTTTTATAGATCCCATTTGAAAAGATTTTCAAAACCACATATCATACCAACACACCATTTAGAAATCAAGAAACCTTTTCAGATAATGATGTTCACGGACAACATTATCTGATGTTCCTATATTCATTTGAATTCCAATCCATGCATGCAATTTGTGCTTCCATGGATGTTCCAATATCCAATGGAACACTTAGAGTGTCCATGAAAAAATACAAAACCATTTTTAAGAAAAAAAACTTCCTTTAAACCAACACAACACATCACACCATTCAAGAAATAATAATAAGACTTCTAAAATTAATATAATCTTCCCAAAACATCTTACCAAAAAACACAATACCGTAAAAATGAATCCAAACAAAACATTAAGCCCAATTTGTATTTTCACCCTAACTATTAAAACATAAGAAAGGAAAAATAATACAATAAGTTCTAAAATTACATTTTAAATTTGATTATCTTTTTAACAATCACCGTATGTACATAACTATATAAAATGTTTGAAGAAACCCCATTCGTAACCACTTCCACAAAATTTTTCCAACCTAAAAATGCCATACAAAGACAAAAAAATCATTCCAAAAGTATTCAAAACATATTTATATATGATTTTAAAATAAACAAGAATAAAAGGGAATGGTTTGGAAAGTAAATAGATAGAAACACCTACCTCAAAACAGTGCGGATGTGATAAACTTCAAGGGAAGGATGAACTAAACCCCAAGGATGAAACACAATACACCCTAAAATAAAGTAAATAAAACAAAATAAGCCAATCCTAACCCAATTTTTCATCCCCAAGTGTTCCTATAAAAAAGAGAACCATGAAACGAGAGAGGGGAAATTGATTAGAAGAATGGGGTATATTTTTTGAAGAAATAATGATGAATCATTAATCTTTTTCTGTGAAATTAGGGAACAACGTTTCTAAAGATGATGAACAATGAAGGGGGGCTCCCTATGGTCGATACCAAATTGATATTTCTTAAGCTATGAGGTGGAATCACTTAATTCAGGTTTTTAAAATAAATGTTTTTAGGTTTTAATGGGATGTATGATATTTCTACACAGTTTTGTAAACCATGTGAAAATCGTGTGAACACCACTTGAAACATTATATAAACATTCATATTTAAATTTAAAAATTTGGGAAACCCATGCTCAAACAATAAGACCCTAAAAATTGGCCAAAACCCTCAAATGAAACCCCCAAACACTTGGAGAGTTCTAACAAAGATAAATGAATTCTTTAAACACAATGTAGTGACTATGTTGGTTCCAAAAACTCCCTACCATGACACTTTCTCCCAATACCTTCGACATTAACGATAAATAAGTAAAAAACCCACCCAAGTCCTCCAAGACTAGAAAATTTAAATTTGATAACTCAACCAAAACATCAAACAAAATATATAAAGCTACTAAAAGAATAAAATAAAATAAACTCCATGGTCGGTGTGTGGTAATTCTCTACACCAAAAACACTTTCTTCCCCCAGACTGTCACACAGCAAAAAAATAGGCAAATATTAATTCCAAAACTGATTAAAACTAAATGATTCCATAAACCTTGGGGTGATCATTCACACCAAAAGTCACACCCAACCATCTCTAATGGAAACTAATTCACAACAAGTAATAGGAAAACATCAGAGGGTTCACCCTTCCATAATAAATGAACTAACATTGTCAACATTTAAAACAAAGAAACACACAACTGAGAAGGGGAATCCATAAAAATACTAACCTAAACTACTTTTTCATGACAGAATAAACACAAAGAACATAAAATTCCTGAACTAGCCAAAAACCTCCAACACAAGGTGATAAACCCATGAAAGGCGCTCAACCAATTAGAAAACCTGAACTTAACTACAAACATGGATTTTCAACTAGGATTAATATATCCAAAATGTGCCAAATGAAATCTAAAACCAAGTCTGTCTAGAAAAATGCTAAGAACATTCATATATAAACAAAAAATTCATATATCCACATGAAGATAAACACCACCACTCTGGTTATGATAAAACAAGTCCATCATAATTGTTTCCTTAAATGATGAAATGAAAACAACAAAAACAAATCTAAATAAAAGAAAATCCAAATGTCCCCACTTTAGCACAAGAGACCAACAAAGCCAAGGTTTTCCACACAACCCTAGTATTTCAGGATTTTATGCGAGATTCACTCTAAGAACAATGGATGGAGCCTTTATGAATGAAGATTTCGTTGCCTCACATCCAGTTGATGACTACTTTTGATCACAACATCTTATTCAGGCAATGCTTCAACAAAAAACATCTCCAGATAGCCTAGAAAACCACAATAATGGCACATTTTTGGAGTATTGCGACAAGAAGAATTCGATATCCTGATCTGGCCATATCAGTGGAATAAAATCGAATGACATCAAGAACTGAAAATCAATCCTAATAGAGGAGACTATTCATAAATAGGTTCCTCTGGAACACCCTTCTCTCTAGATGGGGAACCATCCTGAGAAACAAGAGACACTATATTTACAACAATCTTCACTCAAGAGACAAACTCATCTAAAAATGCTTCATCCAAAAACTTCTCAAAATGATGATCCTTGAAGGATAGTATTCACTCCTTGATCTCAGGATGATGAAACCCAATGAAAAGATAATACTTCATTAGACTAAACAAAACAACTTATGAAGAAATGTAGAAAACCTCCTTGAAGTGGATAATATAGGCCTTCACCGCCCAATGCCATGGCTAAACATTCATGATCTCTTCCATTTTCATCATCTTCACCTCCTCAGGGATAAACCATAAGATGAAAATGGACATAAAAACATCCAACTTCCTCCTAACATACATAAATGGTGGGTAAAACATCTCCCATTAATCTAAAATTGGGACATCAAATAAACATAGAATAGCAGTAATCCTAATAGCTTTTGGAGTTCCCAACAATTTTATGACACTATCAGCTTCCTCAATCCACTCCACTCCCTCTAATAGTCTTTGATAAACATGACGGATAGGCAGTAAAATAGAGAACCAATAAATGGGCATGAATCATTTAAACTTTTGGGGACATTTCTCGATGGAATATTATAAACAACATAAAGGACACCAATTCAAAACCAACATCAATCCAAGGAACAATAAAAAAAGTCTCATGCCAAAACAAAGGCTCACAAGCCAAACACATATGAACACAATCAATAATCATTTTTTAAAAAATTAACACTTCCATTTTAATTTAACAACTACTTTTTCCCAAGGATGTATTACAAATAATAATAATTACTTTTTCACAAAACAAGAACCCATTGTTCAAAGAAAAATCAATCTAAAAAATAATTTAATTCCAATTACTCACCCATGGAACCTTATTAACCATAAAATATGCATCCATCCACTCCCATATGAATCTTACATGCACATGGTCCAACATATAATTTCTATACATACCTGTAGAAATGTGAATGTTCATAAGGAATACAAAGAATCACACTTACCATTTCATTTTCAAAGTGAATAATTTATCTAATTCATATCCAAAAAAATTTTCTCTTTTAAAAATCCATTTTTCCATTATGAAACCTTTTGAAAGAATTTAATTTTTTTTAAGAAAGAAATCCATTTTAAAAACTTGGTCACTTTAACCGAGACAAAACAAAACATTAATCATGCCAAACACCCAATATGAGGAACTAATAGTCAAGCCTAACCAAGAGAAGTGGTAGTGGGAAATGTCCCAAATAGGAATCATAAACTAGGAGGTGATTGAACTGTGTACTCATATTTCACATGGGTTAGTACTTCTTTATATATCACAACACAACATCAGATTATCTCTATTATCATTACTCATCCAAAATAATCAAAATAAAGAACACTGACTCAAAACCCGGACTACCCTAGAAACTCAATGATCATAATGAGAATGTTTTCATGAAACTATTCTTATACCTACCTCCTATATTCTAAAAATAATAATCCATAACAAACTGACACCTCAAATAACATGGGACTACTCTGATACCATTTTTTCACGAACCAATTATGAGTGTCATCCATCTTGACACCTGAACTGGTCGCTATCATGGATTGAATTGAGTTACTGATCCCCAGAGGTTTGAAACTAGTACCAAGAATCAAATAAATCACTATGGGAATGATTTTTCCAAATAAAATAGGATCAAAAAATAAACTAAAGAATATGAACAACCAAAATTAACTGATATCAATAAATATTCACATTGAATATAGATACAAATACATCTGAATAAAAATCAAACTCCAAAAAAAAACCAAAATGCTATCAATGAGATCTCCATGTGACCTATTGGTCACCACCATCAACTGACCTACCTACTACAAAGGAAACTCTCATCAGAAACCTAAACCTTCAAAACAACTCAGGTCTACCAACACATAATGGTGCAAGTATGGTGTGAGCTTCGAATCTCAATAGGTGGTCACCAAAGAATACATAACTTTAATTTCCTGAAAATATTACATTGATTATAGTTTGAAAATAAATATATAAAATTAGTTTTCTCTCATTTTTATAAACAGGCACAACTTTCCTTTTTAGAGCAACTCACACACCACATCTCCACATTTAAAAATGGTTTCACCTTTCTATGCCCAAACCCAAACCAAAATCCAGAAAAGGAAATATCAGGATATTAATAAATTAAAAGAGTAGTCTAATTATAAAACAAAGTGTTGTAGAATGTAAACATGTAAATATAGATGGTAAATAATGGGTTCTCCTAAACATTCCTAGACTGATCCCTAGATGTACTCGAATCAGACTGACCTGCTGGCATACTGTTCATATCCATAGTCTATAACCAACCACCTTCCTTAAAATATCCATTCTAGTGTCACATACCACCAATACAAATAGAGTAATGTGGGTAAAAACCTGTATAATTCATGTTGATAAGAAAACATTTATTGACTCTTTAAAAGATTCCCATGAAACCCATGGTAATAGAATAGTTTGTAAGTAAGAGGCCCTCACAAGTGTGAATCACCTTACATGACACCACCACACTTATGTACACCAAATACTTACACCGAGCACATGATAACTCACATGGGTAAACACTAAATAGGGGGTTTATACACATAACACATCATTCACAAGTTCCAACCTAGCCATCACTACATACAAGCTTCCAAAAAATATCTCAAAAATGTGTAAAGTTGTCAATCGAGATTTTATATTTTGAAACCAAAATTCATTTCCCCAAATAATTATAAGGTTCGAACTAGGCCTTAAGTCATGCCCATTTAAAATAAATTAAGAAAACATTTAAAAATTATGTGAAACATCACTTTCATGTGTACAATTCCAAACGTGCCCTTACCTTCCAAGTCCAATCCATTTTTGAAATCAATATGAAAAATGTACAACATTCATGGAGGTACAAAAAGGGGTTTCATTCCATTTTAAAACTAAACATCTTCTCAAGGTTTCAAATGAGACAAGTTTTTAAATAGAACATTAAAAACCATTTTCAAAACCACACAATGTACCGATACACCATTTAGAAATCAAGAAACAATTTGAGAGACCGAGGTTCAAGGAAAACATTATTTTAAGGTGCCATATTTATTTGAATTCCCATTCATGAGTGCACTTCATGAACCCATGGATATTCCATAATCAAATGAAACACTTGGAGTGTCCATGAAATCTTACAAACCCATTATTATGATACCCCATTTCTCATTAGACCAACACAACAAGTCACAAAATTTCAAAATTAATAATAAGAATTCTAAAACCAGGAGAATATTTCCAAAACATCATACCAAGAAACATTAGACCATAAAGAGGCATCCAAAAAAAACATTAAGACCACGTTATATTTTTATACTAACTATCAAATCAAAATAGAGTCCAAATAATAAAACAAGTTCCCAAATTCACTTTATAACTCTATTATCATTTTAACAAATATCTTATATACATAATTATACAGTACGTTTGAATAATATCTTTCATAAAACACATCCTCCAATTTTTTAAATCATAAAAAATTCCACAATAATAACAAAACATCATGACACAAGTATGTGAAACAAATTTATATATGATTAAAAAATACAAAAGTAAAAAAAATAAACGATGCAGAAAATAAATGGATGGAAATACCTACCTCAACGGAGTTCAGATGCGACAAATCTTCAAAGGAAGGAAGAACTTTGCCCCAAGGACGAACCTCACACCCTAACATCAAGGAAATTATACATAATTTTCGAACCCTAACCCCAATGTTTAGATATAATGGTTCCATGGAAAAGTAGAACCTTGTAATGAGAGATGGGAAGATGAGAAGAGGAATGGGGAAGATTTGATGAAGAAAACATAAACAATCACTAATCTTTGGTGAGAAATTGGCCCAAATGTGTCCAAAGATAGAGAAGAATGAAGGGGGCCACACTTTGGTTGATACCCAAACATGCCTCAAATGGGATGTGGAATCACTAAAATTGGGTTTTTTAAATAAAAGTTATTCTTGGTTTTAAGGGGTTGTGTGGCTTTACTGCATAGTTTTGTAAACAGCGAAGAAAATGTGAAAACGCTATGAGAATCATTCTGAAAACATGCATATTTAATTTTAAAGGCTTGGGAAACTCATTCTCAGACCATGAAACCAGAAAAGTAGACAAAACCACTCAAAAGGAACCCCAAAACACTAGGAGAGCCCCAAAAAAATCCATGAATGATTTACACACAATGTAGTGACCCCATGGACATCGCAAACTCCCTACCATGACACTTTATCCCAGTACTATCCAAACTAATGATGAATTAGTACTCAAACCATCCAAATCCTCAAAGACTCAAAAAATTAAAATCAAGATCTCAACACAAACGTCAACAAAAATTTCTAAAGCTAAGGAATAAAATTTAAAAAAAACTCCATGGTCAAGGTGTAAAAAATTCCATCACACGAAGCCTTACATGAACTTCATAAGTATTAAAAATAAGCCTCAAATATTCTTCATTGATAAAATTATGTATCATGTAATATAAATTATCATGGTTTTGGTAAAATATATAAATAACAAATGATATAAACTATTTCTTAACAAGCTTCAATCGATTTTAAATTTTACTATTTATTGCATTTATAGTATCACATCCAGAATGATTTTATAATCTTACTGGACACCAATATATGATATCCCATGCATATCACCTACTATTTTACCTCCATAATATTCAAACATATGATATTGTTTGGCAATATTTACAAATTTTTTAATTGAAATTAAATTTCTGTTTAAATATATACATTAACATTTCTTCAAGTAAATTTAAAATCACCAAACTTTAAATATAAATATTTAGATTGTAATTCCTCTAATCAGAATGATATATTATTATATTAATAACAAAAAATAATATTTAATTTACAATGTAATAATATATTAATATATATAAGTCTATTTTATACAATGCAGTGATAAAAATATTAATTTTAATAAAATGATATATTAATAATATATTTTTAAAATATTTTTCTCAATTCCTTTCCTAGTTAAATTAAAATGAAATAATATATTATTAGATTAACATTATATATATATATATATACATATATATTACACTATAATAAAATATGAATTAAAAAATCACTAGTTAATTAATTAATATTTTTTATGTAATTAAATAATAATATATAGATAACATTTGAAAATTACAAAAAAATTAAAATCAAAATTAGAATTCAATATTTTTTACAAAATATATTATTTATTATCTTCTAGAAAATTGAACTATTCGATATAATCTTTTTATCAATTGAAATTAATTAAAAAATATATTATTTAAGGAACTTAAAATATTTTCAAATTAATATATATTTTTTACAAAAAAATAGTATAATAATTTTAAAAAATGAAATTAACTAAAAAATAATATATTTTATTAAATGAAACAATATATAGATTAATTATAAGACAATTAATTATAAATATAATATTATTTAATTATTATTATCAATTATTTTTCTCATATAATTAAAAAGAAATAATATTTTTTTTGATTAATATAATATATATATGTATATATATGATAATGAAATAAAATATTAATTTCGAAATCACTAAATATATTTGTAATGTATTTAATATAATAAAAAAAATATATGTTGGCACTAAAATCTGGAATTAAATGGAAATGGAATAAAAAATCACCCAAGGGTCGACCTCGCGAGACTCTATCTCAAATCCCTTCAGCACCTTGAAAGGTATGAAGCTGGAAGAATGAAATCCTCCGCAACCAACATAGAGAAATAATTGAAGCCTCGATGATCCTAATAGTTAAATTTGTGACCACTGTAGAGAAATGAAAAAAGCCTCTGTGATCCTGATAGATACATTCACGACCGATGTAGAGAAATGAAAAAAGCCTCTATGATCCTGATGGATACCTTCTCAACCACCATAAAGAAATAAAAGAATCCTCTTCAATAAACATGGATATATTCGCAACCACTGTAGAGAAATAATTAAAGCCTCTGTTATTCATACTGAATGACCTCTGATCGCAAAGTGCCATTTCCTTTGTAGCGCGCCCTCGGAGCATCGCCACAACAGGTGCCTAAAAATATGAAGCTCCTGTTGGAACCAAGGTTTTTCTTTGTTGTAAAAAGAGTTTTGGTTGTGTTTGTTGTCATTCTACTTTTTGTTGATCATGGTTTGAGTTTCTTATTGTCAACCCTTTCATGTAAGATCAAAGAGATGACATGGAAAATGGTTATATAGTTTGATCCGAAAGCAGTATTGAAGGTGGCATCATTCTCCAGTGTTTGCGAAATTTTGGGTGTTGAAAATCCGAAAATGGAAAACCGTGTTTTTAGAAAAGGATGGTGCATGAAATATTTGAATTGTGTGTGAAATATTGATTTTTTTCATGAAATATTGAACGTGTTTTTGGATATTGTATGCAAGACATGTTTCTGGATCAAAATGACAAAAAATGACAAAGTCATGGAGTGCGCGGAAGTTGATGTTGCGTGAAATTATTTGTGTGCCCAATGTGACGTAAAAAGGGGTTTTTTATGCTCATTAAGAATCTTGTGCACAGGGTTATCAAGGGCTTATAAATATGCAGCTACCGCCAAGGGAAACATAAGAATTTTCCATCGATTATATGGTAGCTCAGCCATGTGAAAGATTTGTGCGTGAAAGATTTAAAGAGAGTGAATCTTGCACAGAAGTTGTTCCTTTAGTCCAAAAAGTCCAAGTGAACCCTTAGGTGTAGTTTTGATAAAGATAAGGGTTGCTTAGAAAGCAGGTGTTGCACGAAAGTCATCTTTCATGACAATTCCCAAATCTTGTGTACCAGTTGGGGTTTTGCACGCAAGTGTGGTGTTATGCTTCTAGCATTATTTTGAATATCTGGTGTGTGTGGTAAGGGGTTTCATGTCCATAAATTTAAGAATTCAATGCAAGAAGTGTCTCATGCTGAATAGAGACAAATACTTAAATGCAAATATATTGATGATACCTTCATGTCGATAAACTAAGTTTTACTTCTCTCAAGGTAGTGAGCTAGGGAGAGTTGACAGAAGTGATCTGAGGGATGTAGTGAGTGTTACCTGACCCTTTTTAAGGCATTATGCCTGGTACAAAGTGAATATTGCTGAAACCTATAATCCATAAACTAGTGAAGATTAGTGGATTTTGGTAAAACCGACAAACTGTTGGTATATTCTCCTTGGACTTAGCCCTTTTTGGTGAACCATGTAAATTTACTATGTTATCTTTCTACATTCATTTGTTTGTTAGGTTGAAAAAGTTCTTACCAATATGGGAACAAGATCCACAAATTTAAAAAAAAAGTGGACACCCTGATTCACCCCTCCCCTCTCAGGGTGTTCCAGGGACCTTCAACTACCCCCCTAAATGATCGATACCCTGACCATTCACCATTTGAGATCTCAATTTGCGAAGCACCCTTTTCTCTGTGAACAAGAGAGATAATGCATTACCCAAGGTTCATGAGAACTACAAACAATCTTTCCCATTGATCTAATTTTCTTTCACTTCAATGGGAACTCCCTTAGTGAATCCCTATGGATATCACAATGGTAAGGATTCATTTTGGGTACATGGGTCATCACAGAGAATTCAACCTTCACGAATCACCATCCAAGAACATGTTGAATCTGTGCCTTGGATGAGCTATCATGCTTTGTGAAGCTCCTCCATTCATGGAGGTATATTTCACCATGCTTCACAATACATTTTCCTATGTGAATCCCCTTCTTTTCGTGAACAACTAGAGCTTCATGAAGCCCCTCTCTACGAGTCCTTCTGCTTCATGAACCCTTCTCTCGTACGACCCTCTAGGTTTGTGTGTAGTGATTTCATGGTACCTTGAATGGTGTTTCATATAGAATTTCCTTTCCTTATTCTTCTTCAAATAGGAACTCTAATGGATATTCATTCTTTTCATTTTCATGTTTTCGTGAGCCCCTCGACTGACCATTCCTCCACCCCGTTGTTATATAGAATTTCTTGTGCCATATTTCCTATAATTATGGATTGGTACAATTTATATAAGTCCCAGGGGTGAGGACTGAGTCTGATTTATACAATCTACATGATGTTAAACTATAAGGCACCCTCTTATAAGACACATGATGTTAAACTATGATTTGTATCATATGTGGAAAGCTTGGATGGAATCAAAGGAGAATGTGAATCAGATCTCTCTATATCCACTCTCTCACAAAGCTTTGTCACTATGTGTTCCATAGACCTTCTTCATGTAATCCTTGACACATTTTGATAGGGTGTTTACTATATGATGTCCATATCATCCACGTATATCAGATCTCCCTCATCAGGCTTCCCCCTAGAGTAATTTCCAATATCCATCTCCATGTGCCACTTGTTAGTAATAATCTCCAAACCATACTTTGTGGACCCACATTTCATGACACTATCATCAGGTCCCCTTTTGCCTCTTTTTTCTCACACCAAGGATGACTGACATAGTATTAGAGTAAGTAGTGATAGTGACATCTTACATGGGCCACTAACCATGCATAATTATCATGCCCATTCATCCTAAATGATGTTAAATTGTATGAAATAGAACACTATATGGATTTTTATCCCTTTTAGGCGCGTAAGAAACCTATCTATGGTTCCATCCCATCACTACCCACAGTCCATTTTTCGTGACACATTCATTTTCTTTTATTTTTCATGTATGATGTTAAACTGTATCACCCTTTGAACTACGTGGGATTTGATTCCCAACCAATAGGATATGTAGGAATCCTTTCTGGGGTCCAACCCAAATATACGGAAGTCCCTAGTACTCCCTTCTATTGGATGTACCCTCATGAAGTGATACATTCCCTTTTAGGGATGTATCTCTCATATTCTCCTCTCTCGGGTGTTATGATGCACATGGGAAGCTAACCATGCATAGTCCACACACAACCCATACTCCTCTAAAAAATACTATCCCACTTACGATGGGATTCTAATCTTGCATAAGCCCCAGTGTGGCTTTGAGTAGTTTTCCTTTGTGTACACTCCAATTCTATGCCCCATTCGTGAACTACCTAGAAGTTGATCCCTTTTGAGTATTTAGGAAGCCTCCAAAAGGATAAATGTCATCATATATTCTCCATCATGATCTCTCACAAAATCATTTGTGTCCTGGTAAGATCATTCCCCAATTCAAACGTTTCACTTACATCGGGTTTTTTTTCAATCCGCTCCATTTCTCACAAGCCGCCTTCTCGGGTGCCTTATCGCCCCATTCAAAACTATGTGGAATTTGATTCAAAACTCATAGTATCTATATAAATCCTCCCTGAGGTTCAAGTCCTGATACTTCATCTTCACATTGGTCCCATCTAATTCATCCTTACCCTCCAACACCTCCCCCATATCCATTATAATTTTACCCACGCTGCCACATCCCGGTGAACTCATTCCCTTCATTTGGGAACTAACCATGTGTAAGCCCCTAATCACCCCTTTGAACTGTCTATTTTTTGATCCCTTTTCTCCCAATAGGGTATGTAGGAATCCTATCTATGTTTCAATCCCAGCTAATGGTAAACCTTGTATTCCCCGTTTTTGGGACCACCAACCTGATCTGGCCTTTGTGGTGTTCCAATCAGCCTTTATGGAGTGAAACTTTCCTTTTTTGGGGAAACTCCATCTCGGGTATGTACTCATTGGGAATTTTGATCCATCCATCTAATAAACCATACATGTGCTTCCTTATAGGGATGTACCCATCGAATTTACTCTCGTCAGTGTTCTGATCAGTCTAATCCATCTATACTAGAAATTAAACTCACATCATACCCTGTTTTAAACGTGGGAATAGAAATAAAATGTCAGAGACATACCTCTGACATAAGATTCCCCACACTCAATGTGTGATTCCTTTGGACTACGATCCCTTGAGAAGCCTTCTAAAAAGGGAGAATTTGGGTATACCAATGTTCCATTGTCCAAACATTCCATCGATTCCCAACGTGACTACATCCATGATCGATGGCCACTCCCCTGACATGACGCTTTTGAATGACCGCATGAAAGCATCATAATTTACCAGCATCCTCAAAGAGATGGAACTGAAAATGAGGTTCAATAACAACATCTTAATCTATGAGGGATACCCAAACTAGGTGATAAGTTTCGAGGAGGAATTAACGGAAGGAATAACGAACATCTCATCATCCCATTTGGATCAAGGAGTATATATCACTAAATAATTAATGAATACATGCATACATTGGAAATAGTGAATGCTGGGAAACATATGTGGTCATCTCTATTGATTGTGACATGAGGCGTTCCACCATGGTGAATATTTTAAAAACGAAAATGGTAAACTAGACATAAATATTTTCTCCTTCAAGCAGGGGGATTAGTAGTGTTCAAGACATCATCATATATGTGTGTCACTGGATCCAGTCATTTGGAACCAGGTACTGCCAAGAAAATAGTGTTGGAACCATGGTCATTCTTTGCATGAATTGGATTATGGTTTTTTGTTGTTTTCAATCCTCATTGGAAGTTCAGAATGTGTGCCAGTACAATAATCATACAGTTCAATCAGAAAATAGTATTCTAGGTGGCGATGTTTCCCAGTGTTTTCCAAATTTTTGGGCCTCAAAATCGAAAAAATGAAGACATTGATTAGTGGTAAAAAGAGGTGCGCACAAATATGAAGTGGTGCATGAAAAAAGGAGGGACGTGCGTGAAATATTTGATTTGGTCATGAAAAACAGCGTGGTGCGCGAAATAGTGTATCAAGGTTTTTCATACAAATGGTGTTTTAGAATCAGAATGTCGAAAAATGGAAAAGTCATGGGTTGCGTGAAAAATAGTGTGATGTGTGCAAAAAATGGTACCTGTATGAAATATTATGCACCAAATGAGAGGGTTTTTGCACCATGTAGTGTTTTGAGAGCGGGGGTATGAGATGCCAATAAATAAGAGGTGACCCCCCTCATTTCGTATGGTTGAAGTCTTAGAGAAGATATAAGGTCTGATGTGCGTAAAAGGTTCACGTAAAGGGGTTTTCATGAAACATTTTGAGTTGTGCGAAAAATTCCGGGTTGCACCAAAAATTATGTGCTGCGCAAAATATTTTGGTTTTCAAGAAAAATTTGAGTTGTGCGAAAAATTCCAGGCTACGTGAAAAGGCATAGATGCGCGTAAAAATTATGGGGGAACATTAAATATTCAGTTGCGTGAAAAGGGTGTTGTTGCGCAAAATATTCTTCCGCGTGAAAAGGAAATATTGTGCACAATATGATGGCCTTGCGCGAAAAGGGTTGATGTTGCGCAAAATTGTTTTTGAAACTTCTTTTCACATTCTGGTTATCCGTTTCAGTGGTTCATTGTGTAAAAGTGAATCATTTCTAGAAGATGATTCAATGAGAGTCTCATTCTAAGAAGAGGCAAAGACTTTAATGAAAATCTATTGAAGAGACCCTCACATTTATAAATTGACTGGGACTTCACCAAAGGTAGTGAGCCAGGGGGAGTCAATGAGAGTGACCCTAGGGACGCAGTAGGTTATCCCTGAAATTTTTTAAAGGAAGTGTGCCTCGGATAGAGTGACCATTCACGAACCATTGTAATCCATAACTCGTGAAAAATAGTGGAATCATGTACGACCGACAACCTGTCAGCATATGCTCCTTAGACGTAGCCCTTAGTGGTGAACCATGTAAAAAGTGTTATGTCATCTCTTTGCATGTGAACGTTTGATTTATGATCAGATCCATCATACAATTTTGACTAGTTCCTACCAACGTGGGAACATGATCCATCAAATTTAAAAGAAATTTTGACACCCTGATTCACCCCTCCCATCTCAGGGTGTCCCGGGGTCCTACAAGTGGTGTCAGAGCATAAAAGTTGCTGGTGTTAGATCTTTCCTTTTTCATCATGGATAATGAATTCAATGCTAGGGGAATACCTCTCTTCGATGGAAGTAATTTTTAGATTTGTAAGAACAGAATGAAATATCATTTAAGATCCCTTGGAATGGAAGTCCTCTTTGCTACTATGAATGGAATATAGGTTTCTGATCCAACAGGGCTTGCTATAACTGATAGAGACATGAATGTTTTTGAAGCTGATAATAAAGCTCAGAATGTTATCACTACGGCTCTTTCAGATCAAATATATCTAAAGGTGATGAGTTACACCTCAGAAAAGTCTATGTTGGATAAACATGAAAACCTTTATGAAGTAAACAATAAAGTGAAGGAGGCAAAAATTCAAGTCTTACACAACAGGATGATCTAAATATGCATCCTACTGATAATGCAGATTCATTCTTCAATCGAATTATTTAAGTAGTAGGAGAAATTCGAGGTCTTAGAGAGGAAATCAAATACATTAATATCATAAAGAAAATCTTGAGAAGGCTTCCTCCAATGTACAATGCAAGGGTGTTAGCCCTTGAAGAAAGAGATCTATCTAAACTATCTCTAGATGATCTGTTAAGTAGTCTATTGGCATATGAGATGAGAGTCAAACCTGAAGATGCCACGACTTGTGTACGAAAGGAAATGGAAATCAAAGCCGTGGACAAACATAAAATTTCAAATGATAGTAGTGGTGAAGATGATGAGGAAGAAGAAATTATTTCTCTCATGATTAAGAAGCTGAAGAAGGGAAAAGGAAAATTTAAACAAAATCTAACTCTGGCATGTTGTTTTTTTGGAAGAGTTGGTAACATTGCCTCTCAATTCCAAAGAAAGTATGATGATGATTAGAGTGAAGAAGAAGTCATCGAGAAGCCTCAGAAAAAAAATTTCAAAAAGGGAGACTTCAAATCTAGAAAGAAAATACAGAAGAATAGTTTTGTCTATGAAAAAGAAAAATATGATATTGAATTTTGTAAAGAAGAAGAATGAGAATTTAAAACAGGAAACGAGGCTTCCATGATGGCTACCATTGAAAAGTTAGATCCCTCAATCAATAAAGGTAGAGATAATCAGATTACTCCTATTAGTGATCCGAAGATTCAAATTAAGAATGCCTTTTCCAAGCATGAGAATAAATGTAAGAGATGAAATAAGTGGAAGGAAATGGTGTAAGAATAATCAGAATATGATGATGAGCATGTGGTAGAAATTGAATGACTAGAATAACAAGTGAGAGTTCAGTCTTCAATCCTTGAAAGCACAGATGATGTTTTGGAATTAAAGCTTAGAATTGAAGAATAAGAAAAGGTCATAAATGACCTTTCATCCAGACTAGAAGAGAATTCCAAGTCATTTGATGGTCTTGAGGAAGAAGTTGTTACTCTTAGGTGTAAATTTTAATGTCAATCAACATCAAATTAGGGTAGGGAAAAAATTCATTTTAGATGATTCTCTAATGCAGAATTACTGGAAAATCCATGTGTTGTTCAGATGGGGCTAGAAAAATTTTGAGTGATCAAAGTCCCGATTTCATGGGAAAGAGTGGAAATGGATGTGAAGCTGATACATCAACAACTAGAAGTAATGAGAGCCAAAAGAAAGACAAGATAAAAGTTGGACATGTTGAAACATTTCCTGATGTGCAGAAAAAGAAACCGTCAATCCAAACTAAAAGAAGAACTGAAAATTATCCCCAAACTCTCCGAAATGACATGAAGTCTAATTATTCTCCCATGGAAGAAGAAATGAGGAGAAATTCAAGTGAGAAGACATTTAATCTCATGAAGTGCCATTTCTGTGGCTCTCTGGGACATACCATGTCATATTATGAAGATTCAAGGAGCTACATGAATGGGGAAGATCTAGGAGATCAACAATGGAAACTAAATTCATATTATCCTTCTTATAAAAGAAATAGTTTCTATGGATACTATTTTCATTGTTCTAACTTTGGACATAAATCTATGTACTGCAGGCAGAGATTCGATAGGAGAGATTCATACTACTCTCAGAGACGAGGCAATATCCACCCTCCTGATGGTATTGATCTCACAAACAGCTGTTCCCCTCTGGAATATGATTATCGGTATGAAGAATCTGATTATGTGGAAGAAATAATTAGAAGGCCATCAATATCTTATACTCAATTCAATATCTTTTGGATAGAAAAGAAGAAGATCAAGAAATCCAAACTTGCAAAGGTATCCCTCAAAGCTACAAAAAGCAACGTACTTGGATTTTGGATAGTGGTTGTTCATATCATATGATAGGTAATACTGGCATGTTAATGGATATCAAAAGGAAGGTTGATGGTACAATATTAATTGGTAATGATGGAGCTCTAAAAATCAAAGGCAATGGAAGTACTGAATTAGATAATGGAGAGCTTAAGAAGACTGAAGTCCTTTATGTAGATTTCCTACGTCATAATCTACTCAGTGTGAGTCAACTCTGTGACTCGGGACTTATAGTTACATTTAATCAGAAAAGATGCACTATCAAGGGAAAGACAGGAAATTCACTTATGAAGGGATGCGGAACAGAAGGAAACTTGTATCAGGTTGATAGTAAAGAAAATGTTTGTTTCATGACTGTTGAATAAGAGAACAATTTGTGTCATTGGAGACTGGGACACATCAATCAACAAGACATGGAAAAAATATCAAAACTGTGGATTGTCATGGACATTACCAACTTGAAGCGTGAGCGTGAAAAGTCTTGTGATGCTTGTATTTGTGGGAAGCTGGTCTGCAGTTCATATCAGCCAAAGAAGAAAAGGGCATCTCATCTTATTGATCTAATTCATAAAGATGTATTCGGGCTGATAAATGTTGCTGGAATTCATGGAGAAAGGTACTTTGTCCTTTTCATAGATGATTACAGTATAATGGCATGTGTAATGGTCATTCAAAGGAAACGAAAAGTGCTTGACTGCATGAAAACATATCGGCGAAACGCCGAGAATGCTACTGGACTAACAATCAAAGTGTTGTGATCTGGAAATGGAGGGGCATACACATCCATTGAATTTGAAAATTACCTGGAGAAGTATGGGATACAACATGTGGTAGCTTCTATGATAACTCCACAAAAAAATGTAGTTGTCGATCATAGGAATTGACAGGTGAACAACATGGCACAAACTATGCTGATTGAGAGTCGTAGTCCATGAAATTATTGGAAAGAGTCTATTCAAGCTGCATTGTATATTCAAAGACGAACATGACTTTATATGGGTGAGACGAAGACACCATATGAATTGTGGAATGGAAGGAGTCCCTCTTTGAAATAATTTCTCATTTTTGGAAGTAAATGCTTCATCAGGAACAAAGAAGGAAATCAAGGGAGAATGGTGACAATGTGGATGAAGGATAAGATGGTCTTGGGCAGCCATGGTTCTTTCCTTACAAATCCTTGAGTTTTCATATGCATCTATTCTCATTTAATCTAGCTCATTAATCTACAACTTTCTTTGAACACCTGCACCAGAATGATTAGAATTGCATTGTTTGATGGCCTAGTAGGCCCGGTGTTCAATCTCACTAGGGAGGTGACAACTCTTTTCAAACACAAGATGATAGGGTGACATTCCAATGGGAGATTTGAAAGCAGTATAGTAGGCCCATAATGAATCATCAAGTCAAAGACTCCAATCTTTTCTATTAGGTTGAACCATTTTTTTCAAGAATTTCTTTTACCTCTCTATTTTCACCTCAGCATGACCATTCGTTTGTCGATGATATGCAGTAGAAACTCGATGAACGACCACATACCTATGAAAATGTGATTGCATTGTTCAGTTGCATAAATGAGAACCGTGGTCACTAATGATGAACCTAGGTAAGACAAACCTACAGAAGATTTGAGTTCTCAAAAATTCTACAACTACCTTAGAATCATCATTCCTTGTTGCTCGTACCTCTACCCATTTTGAAACATAATCAATTGCTAGAAGAATGTACAAGTTTCCAAAAGAATTGGGAAATGGACCCATAAATTCAATACCCCAAACATAAGAAATTTCATGAAAGAGAAACGGTTGTTGTGGAATTTCATTTCATTTAGAGACATTCCCCATTCTTTGACAATGAGTACAAGATTTGCGAAAAACATGGGAATCTCAAAAAAGTGTTTACTAAAAGAGACCAAAATCAAGGACCTTGTGAGCAGTCTATTGGGGAACAAAGTGGCCCCCACAAGAAAGAGTGTGGCAGAATCTATGGATGGACTTAAACTTATTATCAGGAACACAACGCCTAAGGGCTTGATCACTATATGTGCGCCAAAGGTAGGTGTCATCCCAAATATACCAACAGGACTCGTGTTTTAGACAACTGGATTGGTTTCTGATGAAATCTGTAGGAATGTAAGATGATACCAAATAATATAAAATTTCAGCATACCAAGGAATAGAATCTTTCACTCTGTATGGTTTCTCAACAGGAAACATTTCATTTATGTAAATACAGGGGTATGAGTCAATGTGTGAGGATGGTTGAGTCCTACTAATATGGTCAGCCACCAAATTCTCTGATCCTTTTTTATCTCTAATTTCTAGATTGAATTCTTGAAGGAGGAGCATCCAATGAATGAGACATGGTTTGGCTTCCGGTTTCTTAAGGAGGTACCGAAGGGCTGCTTGGTTTGAGAACACAATGACTTTGGACCCCAAAAGATATGACATGAATTTTTCCAAGGCAAACATAATGGTAAGGAATTATTTTTCAGTTGTGGTGTAGTTTTCTTGGGTAGGGTCCAAAGTACGTGAGGCATAGGATATGAAATGTGGAACTCGGTCGACCCTTTTTGACAAAACCGCCCAACTACATAGTTAGAGGCATCAGAGATGAGGTCAAATGGTAAATCCCACCGAGTTGGTTGGATTACTGGGGGTGAGGCAAGGCTCCATTTTATGTTTTTAAATTCATCCTCACATTCTTTATAAAAAAAAATTCTTTTTCATTTTGGAGTAATCGGGCGAGGGGTAGTGCAATTTTACTAAAGTCACGAATGAAATGACGATAAAATACAACATGACATAGGAAAGTTCACACATCCCATATATTTTTGGGGAATGGTAAGGAATAAATGACATCATCTTTTGATTTATCAACTTGGATTCCATCCCCAGAAATGACATCCCCCAAAACTCTACCTTGTCGCACCATGAAATGGCATTCCTCATAATTTAATACAATATTATTTTCAATACAGTGACGTAGGACTAAACCAAGACTACTCAAACATTCATCAGAAGAATAGACATAAATAGTGAAATCATCCAAGAATACTTACATGCAATTCTCTAAGTAATCTGAAAAAATACTAACCATGCATCGTTGGAAAGTACCCGGAGCATTGCACATACCAAATGTTATCCTTCTATAGGAAAATGTGCCAAAGGGGCAAGTGAAGGTTGTCTTTTCCTGATCCTCAGGGGCAATATGGATCTAGAAGTATCCATAATACCCATCAAGGAAACAGTAGTGGGACTTACCTGCTGGACTCTCTAGAATTTGGTCAATTAATGGCAAAGGTAAATGGTCATTCTTCGTGTGTTGGTTTAGTCAGCGATAGTCTATACAGATGCCAACTATTCTGCACAAGATTTGGAACCAATTCATTGTTTTCAATTTTAATAACTGTAAGGCCAGTCTTTTTAGTAACTACATTAACGGGACTGACCCATTGGCTGTCAGAGATGGGGTAAACGATTCCAGCATCCAATAATTTTGTTACCTCATTTTTCACAACTTCTAGGAGGTTTGAGTTCAGTCGACATTGTGGTTGCCTCACTGGTTTAGCCTCATCATTTAACAAAATATAATGTGTACAAATTGATGGTCCAATACTAGGAATGTCAGCAAGTGTCCACCCCAATGCTTGTTTATATTCCCTCAAAAGTTCAAGTAGTCTAAATTCATGCTCAGTAGGGAGTGAACTAGAAATGATGACAGGAAACTTGTTTCCATTATCAAGATATGAATATTTTAAATCTTGAGGAAATTGTTTCAGTTCCGATTGAGGTGTATTTTGGATTTATGGGGGTGTGTGTGAAAGTGAGAGGTCGCTTATCTCATCTAACTGCTCAATGGTATCATCCTCGGATGAGGAATGAGCGTTTACAAGCTTAGAAGTATCATTGATGGTAAGTGGATCATCAGTGTTCAAGAAATCATCAACCAACGAACATGCATGACACTTTTCTAAACCACTACAAAAATCAATGCATTAATCATTTCCTCGAATTTCTATCAGTGAAGAAAACTCAGAAAGGGGATCAGTGGAAAGAAATTCTGTTTTTTCAGGGGAAAGGTGTACATCTATATAATTAATAGAGAGAGAAGAATGTTCTTCTGAGGGGTGCTTCATGGCATCAAGGATGTTGAAATGGACAATTTCACCACCAAATTCCATAGATAATGTACCATTGTGGACATTAATTATGGTTTTGGTTATTTTCAAGAAAGGTCTCCCCAATATAATCGGGGCATGTCCATTTATCCTATCATCCTCCACATTAATCACATAAAAGTCAGAAGGAAGAATTAAATATTGGACCCTTATAAGAACATCCTCTAACACACCATAGGGGTGTGCAGTACTCTGGTTAGGTAGTTGAACAATAATTCTAGTGGGATTCAACTCCACGACCTGCAATGTAGGGTAAATAGGCTGAGGCATCACATTAATAGAGGAATCTAAATCAAGCATAGCATTAGAAAAAGAATACTCCCCTATGGTGCATGGAATCAAGAATTTTCCAGGATCATTTCACTTGGTGGGAAGTGATGGCTCTATCAATGTTGAAACATTCCTTCCAAACTCACCTTCTCATATCCATGAAGTCACCTTCGGTGTGTACACATCTCATTTAGAAACTTGGCGTACCGTGTAATTTGCTTCACAGCATCAATCAATGGGATGTTAACCTGCACTTTCTTGAAAATATCCAATATTTACTTATCAAGATCAATTTCCTTTTGTTTCCTTGGTTGGGTGGACCTTTGAAGAAATGAAGGAGGAATGGTTGGGCTAGGTAACTTATCAATTTACACACTTTTTCTTATGGAAGGGTTTCTCAAAAGACAAGGTTTATCAACATTTGGAACATTTTTAATGGATGGGATGGAGGTTTCCTCAGGAGGCGAAGACTCTAATAGAAGATTGATCTTACATTCTAGTTGTTTTCCACTCCTATGTGTGATGGCACTAACATTTACATTAAACCTAGGGTTAACTATTGGTTAAGAGGGAAGTTTACCTGATCCGTGACTTTGAATTTCTCCCACTGAGTTAGTTAGTTGGTCTAATTGGGGTTTTAGGTCTTGTATGGATGCTTGAGTTGTTTGTTGGAATTAAATATTGTTGGAAACCATTTCTTTCATCATATCTTCTAGGCCAGGATCAGGTTTTGGAGGGGTTTGTTGGAAAGGCCTTTGGGGTGGTTTAGGATTTCTGGGTGGTGGTGGTGGATGACTACTCTTCCCTAGTTGCTTCCATTGTTGTTGAGGTTGATTTGAATACCCCCCCTTTCCTTTAGGCATGGTTCTCTTTCCACATAGGGTTGGATGGATAGTAAGGTTCTTGCCTAAAGGGTTGGTTATTGGGGCGGCCTGGAAATATTACCTCACAAATCCCATATGTTTCCCTCAATTGAAGACATTGGTCAGAGTAGCGGGTGTCCAAAGAACATACACCACAATGGATGGGAGGAGGAGATTGGGATTTTCCATGGGAAAGAGCAATTTGTCGAAGAAGGGTACTTACCTCTTCGAACTTTGTGTCCACCTTCTTCTTGAATTCAGTACTTTGTACCTCATGAACACATCGAAAGGGTATTTTAGACCTTGTACCGAATTGTTTAGCGTTTTTTCCATGTTCTCGATTAAGGTCCTTACAGTAATTGGGATATTATATACCAGTGAACCACCTACAGCAGCATCAATCATATTTATATCAATAGGGATTAAACCTTCATAAAAATATTGTATTGAAAGTTGGTCACTTATTTTGTAGTGTGGGAAACTTGAACATAATCTTTTAAACCATTCCTAATATTCATGAAGTGTTTCCCCTTGAGATTGTCTTATCCCACAAATTTCTTTCCTCATTATTGCAGTTCGAGAGGCTGGGAAATATTTTTCAAGAAAAAGGCGTTTCATGTCCAACCAACCTTTTATTGGGGAATTAACATAATATAACCAATCTTTCACAGTGTCTTCCAAAGAAAATTTGAATGCTCTAAGCTTTACTTGTTCCTCATCCAAATAATCAGGTTTTAAGGTTAAACAAATAGTATGAAATTATTTTAAGTGCTTGTGTGGATCCTCTTCAAGAAGTCCATGGAATCTTGTTAATAGATGAATTAAACCAGATTTTAGTTCAAAATTGGGTACCTCTCCTTGTAATTGAATGTATGTGGGCTGAATATCAACATCAGGCGAGGTTAGTTCTTATATTGTTTTATTGTTTTCAGCCATGTTATTCATGTTAATTTCAGTTTTGATGTTCTTTCCAGAAGAAGATAAAGGGTGAAGAATAATTCCAATATGTGGTGTGCCCTCCTTCAAAGTGTTGTCTTGTGTGTCTCGGTGTCGTTGACGTAGGGTCCTCTCCAGTTCGGGTTCAAAAGGTGATAAATCTCCCTAATTAGAATGCGTCATGCAAAAAACGTACACAAAAAATAGATCATAACAAAAAGTGATTGAAAATGTATAAGATAAAACAAATAAATATTCACAAAAATTAAAAAAAAATACACGAAAAACCAAAGTGCTCCCCGGCAAAGGCGCCAAAAATTGTAAGCGTTGTCATGACGCGTCAAATTGATTATTATTTAAACATTGATTTATAGTCTATGGAAAACCCTAGGTCATCTCTCTAGAAGCATTGATAGGTTTTGAGTACGTATTTTTAATAAATATTACTAAAAGAGGGGGGTTATTTTGAAAACAGTTATAAGAAAATAACTTAACTTAAAGAATTTAATAGTTGATAGAATAAGGTATAGGATTAATAATTATGAGATAAGGAGATCACTACATGTTCACTACACATCTTTGATAGTTCATTGCTTTGAAATTTTCAAATGGCTTTGTTTAATTATTTGGTTGAGGGTTGTCAAGATCTTGATTCCCCTCTTGCCTCTGTAATTGTTGCGCAAAGTACCAACCCTTAACACAACAATTGTATTGTCAAGGTTTAGTCTTCAAGAACATATTAAAGGACACCAAAGAATACTAATATCTTTTTTATGTGTGAGAGAAAGAGGATCCTTGTGTTGTCCAATCGAAACAACTCAAGTTTCCCACATGAAATTTCAACCCAATCGGTGATGAAATGAAACTTAGTTCACTAAATTGAACCCAAGAAATGAACTTAGAAGAGAAGAATTATTAGATAAAACATAAATGAAATAATACACACACAAATTACACAAAACCAGTAGAGTATAAAGTGTTGTAACTCCCTCCCAAGTATGTGTAGATCCCTCGAAATGATCGTCCACCATTTTTCTCGTCGTCGATAGGAGGAGAAGGCTCGGGTGGAACTCCTTCTTCATTGATGATCCCCCTATGATGATAGGGTCCTCTAGAACTTAAAGTATGAGTAGATAACTCCTTTGGGTCTCCAAAATACCAGAGCTTTTCCTCCTGGTTGAACTTGCAAATGAGGAGCCCGAGGATCAATTTTATAGGAAAATGGGAAGGTGGTTTTGAGCACATAGAATTATTAAAACTAATTGTCACAAGTGTTTTGACCTCCATACAGATTTATCTAGATTTGGAGAAAATAAAAAAGTTGTATCCCCACCTCTTGGATATCTCCACCGAATGTTTTTCACGATTTTGACACCTATATCTTGAGATATGGACAGATCACAGCACACCACTTTTGAATCCGTGCAGATTTGGTGTTCTGGACAGATCAGGTCGGAAAGGCCATCATATGGCCGAATGAGTCTTGAGTTTCTTCATAAAAAATGTATACAAATAATTTTTAAACTATCCTACAAAATTTCATCCCAATTGGATGCACGGTCTAGTAGTAGTGTGCTTATTAACCCATTGGTGTGCTTGGATCCTACGTAGTTTGACCCATTTTTCTTAGACATCATCATTGGCCCTCCAAATCACCTTCACCTTCAATGAAATTTTCAAGACAAGTAAAATTGTCCTTTTTAATATCAATAAACAAAAAATAAATGATTCAAACATGGAATTCAATTTTTTATTATTTTTGGAATTTACAATACAAATTCAGTTTAATACAATGGTGTATGGGTGAAAATGACACAGTGAATCGTGGTATGATCATGTATCTATCATCATGACCCTACTCATGAACACCACCTCTTGGATCAAACCATTAAAAATTTGGGACGATATAAAATAATGATAGACACTTAAATAAAAGAAGTAACCAAAAATGGTAGAAACTAATAGAATAGTACCTCTAACTATTGATGATCCAGCCTCGCTATCCACTAGTGTAGTATAGATGACATGCAACAGTACTTCCCTAATTCTTTATGATGTAGTTTGAGTCCCCTAATCTATACCACTCTACTAATATGAATGAAATTTCCTATAATAACATTTTCCATTGCCTCTTCTTCCATGTATAGAAAAAACCCAACTTCTAGACTGATACAGTGTAGAAGATCCCATGCCAACACTCTGATTCTTCCAAGATGCTCCACCATTACCCATCTTCATGGGTCCCTATAAAACCTCTATAGATTTTACATCCATTATCAAGACCGAAACACAATAAGTGGTTAGGGGAAGTTTCTATATAAGTTACTTAGCCTACTATATTGGTGAAAAATCACTCGATAAAGGTCATGTGTAACTGAACCTTCCCCTTAGATACTCTGCTTCCTACTGCCATAGCCAAAATTCTCATAATGAAGTTTCCACACAAGGATTTCATACTTTCTAACCACCTAGAAGACATCGTATGTCCTCAACAAGAATCTTCCTTCTAGTTACCCATAGAAATGTGATCTATATTCCCTAGTTCGAAAAACATATCCATCCACAAGATATTCACCTGGGACTTAATTTTATATTTATTCCCATCCAGATAACACTTTCACCCATTTTCCTTATCTCATTCCAATGCTATAACAAAGCACATAAATTCATTAAAGATACCTACATACTCTATAATGGTAATTCTCCCCTGATTCAACCTCATTAACATAGTTTCTATCTCTTGTATCAACATACCTAGGTAAAAGTGCTCAATGAATTTCTCCGAGAAGTACTTTGAAACCATTTTTTCCATCTATCTATCCCGAGTCTGGTTATCTCACCCATTATATTATTGACCATGAAACATGTAAGTATCCAATTATACTCTCTTCTCGTTAGGAGTCTCCATGTTTTCCTATATCTTCTGGATAGAATCAATCAAGAATATAGGTTCTTTAGGTCCACCCTCTCTGAGAAATGTTGGTTCGTGTTGAAACTAGAACTCTTATGTCAGATTTGATATTCTTTTCACAACCTACCCTTGGTTTGATTCCATGTACTGTATGACCCATGATCTGTTCTCTTTGATCTTCTCTCAAACTTCCTCACCAAACACTATCTGTGCCTCTAGTTCCACAAATGGATATTCATTTCCATCCATAACCTCCCATCATCCACTCAACAATTATAGTCATGGAGGCATACCTCTATAATTCCAAAAAAAACTTATTATTTAACATTAAATACATTAAGACATTTACATAAGAGGGATTCGAAATAATTCCTAACAAGTCATTCCCCCAACCCAACCACATGATCAAAACTAAGGTTCTATCACTACCATTAACAGTCATATATCTAGATCATGGTTAAAAATGGTAAAAATGTTTTCATCATTGATGTTACTCATTAGACACCAATTTTATTTATTTTTCATCATTTAAAATTTTCAATTTTTTATTAGGAAAATTTTTCAATTCAATTTCAAAATCATGGAATTTTTTTTTTCAATTTCAAGAACATACCCAAAAATTGTTTTCCCATTTATGCAAAAACTGATGCACATAAAAAAATAATCCCAAATGCCTAGAATGATGCATGAATAATCAAATCTTATTCCATATTGGTCCACAATATAAATCTCATAAAATATAAGAAAATACAGTCTCATTACACAACAAGTGCATCACCCAAGGTTAAATAACATCCAACCATATAAAAACACATCAATAACAACAATCCCACCCCAGCTACTTGTGTTTCCTTATGTACATGGCATAACTACTCCCATGAAAAAGATCATATCTAATGCCTAAATCTCTTAAGTATCATGTCTACCTTTCCTTAAATATTAAGATAAAAGAAAATAAAATCAAATTGTTCTCTGATACCACTTTGTAACATCCTGAACCTGGTGTGACACACCGAATTCTGGAGCTGTTCAGTCAAATGATCTCAAGCACGCATGCTAGTATAACAGAGGCTACTGACTAGAATTTGAGGGTCCAATATGGATCAGGGGGAGACAATACCCTCTTTATCGGAGTAATAAAATAATTAAAATAAATAATAAAAAACTATAGGGTAAAACCATTTGGTAAAACCATAACAAGAATAACTCCTGAATCACATGATGAACAAAATAGGAAATACAATATCCATAACTAAATAGTAGATATGTCATGCTAAATATTTGTCAAGTGTCAATATAAAGAAAATAATAATAATTAATGTGACTAAGAACTCCCAAGAGTTTTCTGAATCATGTTTGGATCCCTCATCCATTCTCTAATCCAAATCATTAATCTAACACAAGACTCTGGCACTCATCCTACCCTACAAACAAGAAATCTATTTGGGCACCGATTAGGCAGGTCAAGTAGGGTGTGGGTAAAACTCAATAGACTACCACCAATGATGTCCAAAATAATATCTAGTAAATAAAGGTGTATAAAATTATATAATTAATAAACCAAAATCAATTAACTAAATAGTTTACATATATTAAATTATTCTTTATTTAACCACATAAACACTTAGGTTCCTGAGAATACCCAAATTACAATAACTTCTTCGGTCCAATACAAAGTCTAAAAAATATCAAAATACCATGGATTTTATTATTTCATTTCAATTCATATTATGGAAAATGCAAAGTATAGTCTAATTCCAAAATTTTTGTCCTAAGTCGCCATTACAATGACCTTGTGGGTATTTGAAGAACCAGTTTATGACCCACAATATATTTTTCAAACAATCACACACGTTGGATATTGATGCTGTAATATGTGAACCCGAATCATTTATCATTATGGTTTTTTGAATCAGTAGTCCATGTCCCACACATGTATATCAGTTCATCACTATGTGATTTTGAAGCAGCAGTCTATATCTCACACATGTTTATCAATTCATCTGAAAAATCACATATATCACATCAGTCAAGATTAATCAACATTAATATTTTACCAACATTTTACCATTTGACTCATGGATTAACTAACTAGTTGATTAATACCAAACTACTCAACAAATATCCTATTAAATAATTGAGAAATTAATTAGTCCAATTACATAATCCCAAAATACCATTAATTAATTCAACAATTAATTAATCCATTTCCACAATACCAATATTCCATTAATTATTTCACCAATGATTTTATCCAATTTCTCAAATTTATAATTTCCCTAAATTCATCCAAAATCGTCATCATGTGGAAATTAATTCAATTCAATTCAATGATTCGATAAATTAATTAATCTATTAATTTATCCAATTCAATAATCAATTTTCAAATGTTCCAAAAGAAATTATTCAATACATAAATGAAAAAAAATTCTAAAACTATGGTAATTGAATATAGACCACCTACCTCCATATTATTGAAGGATGCTCACCCAAAAAAATTCCCCAGTTGAAATATAACAGTCAATTAAACAACAAAGGATGTGATCTAGATCCACAACCTATATCAAAGATTAAATGGATTAGATCTACTAATCCAAGATCTAGATCCATAACAAATAGAGGAAATCATCCCCTCAGTGGATGAGAGAAAGACAATAGAGTTTGGGTAAACCATATGGGATGATATTTTGTTACTGGGAGATGTGCATAGCTTCATTCCGAGCTTCAAATCACCATGGATAGAGGTCAAAAGGCCTCTAAATCCATTTAGGATACTCAAAAAATGAGAGAAAAAAATTTAAGTTTCATGCTAGGGGTTTAGGTATATATGATGGGGATTAGGTAAATTATTTATTAGATTTCAGGGGATTAAAATCCCGTACACATGGTTTCCTGTACGGGGAAAACTATTTCCCCTTATAGAGCACCCTAACTGTGTGAATCAACCAAGGGTGTTTCACAATTACTAATAAGAGGTTCCATTGTCAGAAAACCATGTGTCATCCATGAGAACCCACTCTATCTAGGTTCCCACAGTTTTCTCATATGGAAAAAAGGTTTGGGAAAACCATACATCATCCATTCACTACCACTATTCTTTCCAAACACATCTAATATTCACCAAAATGAACAAATGTTAAAACAAAAAAATTACTCAAACCAAATAATCATGTACATATAAATGACATTATAACTTCTGTAGAAAAGTTTGAGATCTTACTAGAACACCTATCATAGACTTAAGAACTGAACTCAACTTGTCAATACTAAATTTATATCATCTCTCAAGTGATATCATATCAAAAACCTAATTGATCCCATCAAATTAAAAAAAAACAATAAATAAAAAATAATGAATTACGAAATGTGGTAAAATTAAATTATCAAGGTCTAATATGACCCTCTAGGTTGAGTGATAAATCATATAGTCACTCACATATACTAGTGAATGTACTTAGTGCGAGGTCCATGATGAAGATGTCCTCCAACATATCCAGTGACACAATACTACTCTTGTGAATATGACATGGATATATATGGGTAATGTATAATATGCTAATCTTGATCTTATTTTACTATAATTTGAATATTATACACCACTGCAATCTATCCCGGTGACCCCAAAATAGGTTGACAATATCTAAACAGCCTCCTAATTCTATTTATTTGGTTCCACTAAACAATATTAATATGGATTAGTGGAACCGTGATAGTGGAATGATGTATACACATCATATAATAATATTGAATATATCATAGATTCTCACCTACACATGGTGTTTAATTAATCTACAAAGACAGAAATAAATTTAAAAAATAATTATGAAAAGAACACACAATTAATTAAATAGTGATTCATTCATACCTCTTAAATGGAAAAAGAAAAATCCAATAGACTATAATAAGAAATTTAATGTGTAGGGATATATAAAAATGTCTTTGAGTAGATCCACCTATGAACTAAAGGTAATTTTTTTTCATAAATTATATAATTAGAAAATGATATTGGAAGAAAAGTTCATATTAAACATTTAAAATATTAGTGAGAAAATAGGAAAATACGCAATGCATAAACTGGAAAATCAAAGGAAAACTGAGGTGAAATTATCAAGAATCATTTCCATTCCCACACCTGTAATAAAATATAACAACCATATATCTCCCTCACCTTCATGTGAGATGAATTTCTAAACTCTCTATACTAATGTGCAAGAAATTTCGAGTCCCAACTATACCTCCCAACATGCTCAAAATCCTAAAGTATAGTTGGGTACATTAGAAAACTTATGATCCATAGTGATATGGAAATAAAGTACCTCTATTCAATCATAGAATGTACACTGATGCATATCTCTGTAATGTCAACTCATCTGTATCTTGATCAATGAGGCCAAAATGAATTTCCATCTAGGAAATTTATAAACTACATACTCTAAGGTTCTATGTCCCATCTGGTAATGGTAAGTCCAAATATATATGTAAAATCTAACCCTGACTATATTTCATGAGTCCTATAATAAAATATCACTCTATTGGAATACCTGATATTATAGAGACATTTTTTTCAATGAAATTATTATATCCCCCTATTGAATATGAAATTTATGTGTCTCTGGTATCAATCGATCGATCAAAGCAGGGATGAGTAAGCCATGAACAAGTATATTACAACACATGATCGATCTATAGAACATAAACTCACCCAAATAAAATATAATAGGATATTGTGGGCTCTTCTGGATAAAGTTATGGGGCCTGCAAACATTTAGTATACTATATTCACCACAATCCCATTAATTTTTTGATTTAACAATTTAATATAAATGTTTCTCAAGAATAATGGTAATCACATGGATAGAAACATCGGTCAGTGGATCCCAAACTTCATCAACTTCAACCCGACATTGCATCCTATTAAATAGATTCACCTGTTATGATGTGTCATGATTTTTTATTATCCTCAAGCTCCTTACTAATTTTTTTTAGTATTGATGACCTTGTAGGTGATATTTATCTACATGCTCTAATTTTTCAATAATGTATTTCATGCATCTATAATATTTTTGGGAAAAAATACTTGTGTTGGGTGATTTTACAACCCATTTGAAGCTAATTTTGATACATGAAATAATGTTTATAGTCATGTTCACATATCTCTTACCTTCTTCAAATACCAAGGACCACTTCCTCTTTGGTATTTTCATCACATACTTATATACATACTCATTTATTCCAATTATTTTTTCAGTGTTTCAAAGAAAACATGTTGTTTTGGTATGTATTCTATAAAGGCATTAAGGAAAATTTATAGAAGATTCCATTAATATGAAATAAAAATAAGTACTGAATGTGAAGAAGATGTGATCCAATACCTAATTTGATGATTTCTTTTTTGATGTTTTCAACATGAAATTTTGTTCATACATTTCTTGAAATATATCTCACAAAGTAACAATGGTAAGAATGAGGGGGTAATGAACTAATATCCTTACTATTCCCTACTAATTTGATTATAAAATAATGATACAAAATAATGGATATCTCATTCCTCTCAAATACATGAACACACATACAATATGGAAATGAAGTCCACAAGTCCACAATATCATTCTCTACTATTGCAAATTCTAGTGGCAAGGAAAAACTATTTCCATCCTAAGTGGAAGAAATATTGATAACTCCATTATAATTTCTATATTGAAAATTTCCATCAATATTTATGAATTGTTTACAATGAGGTAATGTTTCAAACCAAGGAAGTAAGTCCTAGAATAACTGATGAAACATAACTTTGTCTACCAAGACTCGATTGTTCACATTATGATCCAATGTTTAAAATTGTTAAAAAACATAACCATTTTGAACCAATCACTTGATCCAATAAGTAAAAACCTAAAATGATGTTTTCTAATAACCCTAAACCTTCTCAATATATTTCATCTTTGTAATACACAACTTCTTACAGGAAATGTTTTATCCATACTCTCCATGTGTTCCTATAATAATTCAACATGAATAACTTGATTGACTCTAATAATACCAATAATAAAGTAGTATATGAATATAGAGTCAATTTGTTTATGATATTGAGATATACTTGGATTCAAAAAAGTGTTTTGTCCTGAATAGTATTTAATTTTTCAACAAATATTATTTCTATAAAGGTTATCTCATAATCATATCTTGTATGTGTCACCAAACTATAGACATTTTATTGAAAATGTCAATTTGATATACTCATCTACAAGATTAATGCAATGTATCTTCAAATGGAAATTCTTTATAACTGTTCATAAATACACTTTTTTCTCAAATTGTCTTCCAACAAAAAATTCATCATTAATACTTCCAACATTTTATTTCTAGGAAATATTTGGGAAATTGGTTATTAATGTCACTACATCCCATTCAAAATCAGGAAAAACTTGTGTAATATCATGTAATATTTTCACCATATTTCCATTTTTTATTTATGGATCATTGGATGGAGTTGTATCAGATTCTCATTAAAATACTTCATCACCCCCCAAATGATCATAATAGGCATCACTGATCACACCCATATGTGGATTAGCTACCAAAACAGGTGTTGTAGAAACATATACATGTATTATCATCTGAAATGTTTTCTATGATCTATATATACATTTATCACCTAATCGACCTTAATAAACAGGTTCATATGTAAAAATATACCCCTAAAAAATCCACTATTTTCTGATATGTTTTATTTAATTTTAATGTCATTATAAATTGTTCTAAAATCAAAATAAAATAATATCTTGAGAAAATTTAGAGTGTCATCCAACCCAACACCTAACCCTTCCCACAGTGAGGCCCAAAGTGTGTTACAAATCACCATGGGCTTAAAACTAGTGTCAGGCATCAATGAAATCACTATGGAAATGATTTTTTTCCCAATAAACCAGGATCAATAAATAAATTAAACAAGATGGAGAACCAAAATTAACTGATATCAATAAATATAAGAACTGAATCTAGATACAAATAAAATTAAAAACAATTTAAACTCAAACAAAACCAAACCAAAATCCTACCAATGTGATATCCATGTGACCTCATACTCAACACCATCCACTAACCAACCTATTACAAAGGAAACTCAAACTAGAAACCTAAACCTGCAAAATAGATCAGGTCTACCCACACCAAATGGTATAAGTAGGGTGTGATCATCATAGAATAATAGAAAATCACCAAAGAATCCATATATTTACTTTCTAGAAAAAATTCTATTAATAGTAGTTTGAAAATAAATATATACAAACCGTTTCCTCTCATTTTTATAAACAAACATATCTTTCCTTGTTAAAACAACTCACACAGCACATCGCTATTTTTAAAAATAGATTTACATTTTTAACCTTAAATGAAAACCAAAATCCAAAAAAGGTAATATTAGGCTATTCTGAAAATAAAAAAGGAGTATAAATAGAAACGAAAATACAGAAGAATGTAAACATTACAATATATATAGTAAACCATGGGTGTTACTAAACAACCCAAGAGTGGCCCCTGGACGTACTCGAATAAGACTCACCAGTTGGTGTCTGGTGTATCTCTATATTTTATAACCAACTAGATTCCCAAAACTGACCAATCCAGTGGCGTATCACACCAAGACCTATACAGTCAAGTGGACCAAACCATCTAATCTAGGTTGATATGAAAACCACACACATCCCTCTAAAATATTTCCAAGAAACCCCTGGTAATATGATAGTGTGTAAGTAGGATGCCATCACACATGTGACTCACATTACCCACCACCACCGCACTTGACTACACGAAACCCTAACACCGCGCACATAATAACTCACATTAGCAAATCCTCTTTAGGGTTTCCAGTAATGTAAAAATTCATTCAAAAGTTCCAAATGGTCCATCACATCATACAAGGATCCGAAACAATTCTCAAAACACGTTAGGTTTTTAACCATAAATTTATACTTCTAAACCACAATTCATTCCCCCAAAATAATATATAGTTCCAAACAGGCCTTACATCATTCCCATTTAAAATAAATTTATAAAAAATTTACAAAATAATGTTAAACATAAATTTCATGTATAAAATTCAATATAGGCCTTTCCCTTTCATGTTCAATTACTTTTGAAAACCAATATAAAAAACGCACAACATTATTAGAGATCCAAAAGTGGTTTCATACAGTTTAGAAATGATCCATATTCTCAAGGTACCAAATAGGCCATTTTTTATAGATCCCATTTGAAAAGATTTTAAAAACAACAAATCATACCAACACAACATTTAGAAATCAAGAAACCTTTTCAGATAATGATGTTCATGGACAACATTATCTCATGTTCCCATATTCATTTGAATTCCAATCCATGCATGCAATTTGTTCTTCCATGGATGTTCCAATATCCAATGTCACACTTAGAGTGTCCATGAAATAATACAATACCATTTTTAAGAAAAAACACTTCCTTTAAACCAACACAACACATCACACCATTCAGGAAATAATAATAAGAATTCTAAAATTAGGATAATCTTCCCAAAACATCTTACCAAAAAACACAATACCGTAAAAAGGAATCCAAACAAAACATTAAGCCCAATTTATATTTTCACCCTAACTATTAAAACATAAGAAAGGAAAAATAATACAATAAGTTCTAAAATTACCTTTTAAATTTGATTATCTTTTTAACAAGCACCTTATGTACATAACTATATAGAAAGTTTGAAGAAACCCCATTCTTAACCACTTCCACCAAATGTTTCCAAACTAAAAATGCCATACAAAGACAAAAAAATAATTAAAAAAGTATTCAAAACATATTTATATATGATTTTAAAATAAACAAGAATAAAAGGGAATGGTTTGGAAAGTAAATAGATCGAAACACCTACCTCAAAATAGTGCGGATGTGATGAAACTTCAAGGGAAGGATGAACTAAACCCCAAGGATGAAACACACCCTAAAATAAAGTAAATAAAAAAAATAAGCCAACCCTAACCCAATGTTTCATCCATAAGTGTTCCAATAAAAAAGAGAACCATGAAACGAGAGAGGGGAAAATGATTAGAATAATGGGGTAGATTTTTGAAGAAATAATGATGAATCAGTAATATTTTTTTGTGAAATCATGGGAAAACGTTTCTAAAGATGATGAAGAATGAAGGGGGCTCCCTATGGTCGATACCAAATTGATCGTTCTTAAGCTATGAGGAGGAATCACTTAATTCAGGTTTTTAAAATAAAATTTATTTAGGTTTTAATGGGATGTATGATATTTCTACACAGTTTTGTAAACCATGTGAAAATCGTGTAAACACCACTTGAAACATTATATAAACATTCATATTTAAATTTAAAAATTTGGGAAACCCATGCTAAAACAATAAGACCCGAAAAATTGGCCAAAACCCTCAAATGAAACCCCCAAACTCTAGGAGAGTTCTAACAAAGATAAATGTATTCTTTAAACACAATGTAGTGACTATGTTGGTTCCAAAAACTCCCTACCATGACACTTTCTCCCAATACCTTCCACATTAACGATAAATAAGTAAAAAACCCACCCAAATCATCCAAGACTTGAAAATTTAAATTTGATAACTCAACCAAAACATCAAACAAAATATATAAAGCTACTAAAAGAATAAAATAAAATAAACTCCATGGTCGGTGTGTGGTAATTCTCCCCACCACAAACACTTTCTTCCCCCCAGACTGTCACGCAGCAAAAAATAGGGAAATATTAATTCCAAAACTGATTAAAACTAAATGATGCCATAAACCTTGGGGTGATCATTCACACCAAAAGTCACACCCAACCATCTCTAACGGAAACTAATTCACAAAAAGTAATAGGAAAACATCAGAGGGTTCACCATTCCATAATAAATGAACTAACATTGTCAACATTTAAAACAAATAAACACACAACTGAGACGGGGAATCCATAAAAATACTAACCTAAACTAATTTTTCATGAGAGAATAAACACAAAGAACATAAAATTCCTGAACCAGCCAAAAACCTCCAACACAAGGTGATAAACCCATGAAAGGTGCTCAACAAATTAGGAAACCTAAACTTAACTACAAACATTGATTTTCAACAAGGATTAATATATCCAAAATGTGCACAAATGAAATATAAAACCAAGTCAGCCTAGAAAAATGCTAAGAACATTCATATATAAACAAAAAATTCAAATATCCACATTAAGATAAACACAACCACTCTGGTTATGATAAAACAAGTCCATCATAATTGTTTCCTTAAATGATGAAATGAAAACAACAACAAAAACTAAATCAAAGAAACTCCAAATGTCCCCACATTAGCAAAAGAGACCACCAAAGCTAAGGTTTTCCACACAACCCCGATATTTCAGGATTGTATGCCAGATTCACTCTAAGAACAATGGCTGGAGCCCTGATGAATGAAGATTTTGTTTCCTCACTTACAGTTGATGACAACCTTTGATCACAACATCTTATTTAGGCAATGATTCAACAAAAAACATCTCCAGATAACCTAGACAACCACAATAATGGCACATTTTTGGAGTATTGCAACAAGAAGAATTCGAAATCCTGATCTGGCCATATCAGTGGAATAAAATCGAATGACATCATGAACTGAAAATCAATCCTAATAGATGAGACTATTCATAAATAGGTTCCTCTGGAACACCCTTCTCTCCAGATGGGGAACCCTCATGAGAAACAAGAGACACTATATTTCCAACAATCTGCACTCCAGAGACAAACTCATCTAAAAATGCTTCATCCAATAACTTCTCAAAAACGATGATCCTTGAAGGATAGTATTCACTCCTTGATCTCGGGATGATGAACCCCAATGAGAAGATAATACTTCATTAGACTCAACAATACAACCTATGAAGAAATGTAGAAAACCTCCTTGAAGTGGATAACATAGGCCTTCACCGCCCAATGGCATGGCTAAACATTCATGATCTCTTCCATTTTCTTCATCTTCACCTCCTCAGGGATAAACCATAAGATGAAAATGGACATAAAAACATCCAACATCCTCCCAACATACATAAATGGTGGGTAAAAAATCTCTCATTCATCTAAAATTGGGACATCAAATAAACATACAATAGCAGTAATCCTAATAGCTTTTGGAGTTCCCAACAATTTGAAGACACTATCAGCTTCCTCAATCCACTCCACTCCCTCTAATAGTCTTTGATAAACACGAAGGATAGGCAGGAAAATAGAGAACCAATAAATGGGCATGAATCATTTAAAATTTTGGGGACATTTCTCGGTGGAATATTATAAACAACATAAAGGACACCAATTCAAAACCAACATCAATCCAAGGAACAATAAAAAAATCTCATGCCAAAACAAAGGCTCAAAATCCAAACACATATGAACACAATCAATAATCATATTTTAAAAAATTAACACTTTCATTTTAATTTAACAACTACTTTTTCCCAAGGATTCATTACAAATAATAAAAATCACTTTTTCACAAAACAAGAACCCATTGTTCAAAGAAAAATCAATCTAAAAAATATTTTAATTCCAATTACTCACCCATGGAACCTTATGAACCATAAAATATGCATCCATCCACTCCCATATGAATCTTCCATGCACATGGTCCAACATATAATTTCTATACATACCTGTAGAAATGTGAATGTTCATAAGGAATACAAAGAATCACACTTACCATTTCATTTTCAAAGTGAAGAATTTATCTAATTCATATCCCAAATAATTTTCTCTTTTAAAAATCCATTTTTCCATTATGAATCCTTTTGAAAGAATTTAATTTTTTTTAAGAAAGAAATCCGTTTTAAAAACTTGGTCACTTTAACCGAGACAAAACAAAACATTAATCATGCCAAACACCCAATATGAGGAACTAATAGTCAAGCCTAACCAAGAGACGTGGTAGTGGGAAATGTCCCAAATAGGAAACATAAACTAGGAGGTGATTGAACTATGTACTCAGACTTCACATGGGTTAGTACTTCCTCATATATCACAACATAACATCAGATTATCTCTATTATCATTACTCATCCAAAATAATCAAAATAAAGAACACTGACTCAAAACCCGGACTACCCTAGAAACTCAATGATCATAATGAGAATGATTTCATGAAACTATTCTTATACCTACCTCCTATGTTCTAAAAATACAAATCTACAACAAACTGACACCTCAAATAACAGGGGACTACTCTGATACCATTTTTTCACGAACCAATTATGAGTGTCATCCAACCTGACACCTGAACTGGTCGCTATAATGGCTTGAATTGAGTTACTGATCCCCGAAGGTTTGAAACTAGTACCAAGAATCAAATAAATCACTATCGGAATTATTTTTACAATTAAAATAGGATCAAAAAATAAACTAAAGAATATGAACAACCAAAATTAACTGATATCAATAAATATTCACATTGAATATAGATACAAATACAACTGAATAAAAATCAAACTCCAACAAAAAAAACAAAATGCTACCAATGAGATCTCCATGTGACCTATTGGTCACCACCATCAACCGACCTACCTACTACAAAGGAAACTCTCACTGGAAACCTAAACCTTCAAAACAACTCAGGTCTACCAACACATAATGGTGCAAGTATGGTGTGAGCTTCAAAGCTCAAGAGGTGGTCACCAAAGAATACATAAATTTACCTTCCTAAAAATATTACATTGATTATAGTTTGAAAATAAATATATAAAATTAGTTTTCTCTCATTTTGATAAACAGACACAACTTTCCTTTTTTAGATCCACTCACACACCACATCTCCACATTTAAAAATGGTTTCACCTTTTTATTCCCCAACCCAAACCAAAATCCAAAAAAGGAAATATCAGGATATTCATAAATTAAAAGAGTAGTATAACGATAAAACAAAGTGATGCAGAATGTAAACATGTAAATATAGATGGTAAACCATGGGTGCTCCTAAACATTCCTAGACTGATCCCTAGATGTACTCGAATCAGACTCACCTGCTGGTATACTATTCATATCCATAGTCTATAACCAACCACCTTCCCTAAAATATCCAATCTAGTGTCACATCCCACCAATACAAATAAAGTAATGTGTGTAAAAACCTGTATAATTCATGTTGATAAGAAAACATTTATTGACTCTTTAGAATATTCCCATGAAACCCATGGTAATAGAATAGTGTGTAAGTATGAGGCCCTCACACATGTGAATCACCTTACATGACACCACCACACTTACGTACACCAAATACTTACACCAAGCACATGATAAATCACATGGGGAAACACTCAATAGGGGTTTTATCCACATAACACATCATTCACAAGTTCCAACCTAGCCATCACCACATACAAGCTTCCAAAAAATATCTCAAAAATGTGTAAAGTTGTCAATCGAGCATTTATATTTTGAAACCAAAATTCATTTCCTCTAATAATTATAAGGTTCGAACTAGGCCTTAAATCATGCCCATTTAAAATAAATTAAGAAAACATTTAAAAATTATGTGAAACATCACTTTCATGTGTTCAATGCCAAACGTGCCCTTACCTTGCAATTTCAATCCATTTTTGAAATCAATATAAAAAATTTACAACATTCATGGAGGTACAAAGGGGGTTTCATTCCATTTATAAACTAAACTTCTTCTCAAGGTACCAAATGAGACAGGTTTTTAAATAGAACATTAAAAACCATTTTCAAAACCACACAATGTACTGATACGCCATTTAGAAATCAAGAAACAATTTGAGAGATCGAGGTTCAAGGAAAACATTATTTCAAGGTTCCATATTTTTTTGAATTCCCTTTCATGAGTGCACTTCATGAACCCATGGATATTCCATAATCAAATGAAACACTTGGAGTGTCCATGAAATCTTACAAACCCATTATTATGATACCCCATTTCTCATTAGACCAACACAATAAGTCACAAAATTTCAAAATTAATAATAAGAATTCTAAAACCAGGAGAATATTTCCAAAACATCATACCAAGAAACATTAGACCATAAAGAGGCATCCAAAAAACACATTAAGAGCACGTTATATTTTCATACTAACTATCAAATCATAATAGAGGCCAAATAATAAAACAAGTTCCCAAATTCACTTTATAACTCTATTATAATTTTAACAAACACCTTATATACATAATTATACAGTACGTTTGAATAATATCTTTCATAATCCACTTCCTCCAATTTTTTAAATAATAAAAAATTCCACAATAATCACAAAAAATCATGCCACAAGTATATGAAACACATTTATATATGATTAAAAAATAAAAAAAGTAAAAAAAAAGAAACGATGCAGAAAATAAAGGGATGGAAATACCTACCTCAACGGAGTTCAGATAAGACAAATCTTCAAAGGAAGGAAGAATTATGCCCCAAGGACGAACCTCACACCCTAACATCAAGGAAATTATATATAATTTTCCAACCCTAACCATAATGTTTAGATATAATGGTTCCATGGAAAAGGAGAACCTTGTAATGAGAGATGGGAAGATGAGAAGAGGAATGGGGAAGATTTGATGAAGAAAACATAAAAAATCACTAACCTTTGGTAAACAATTGGCCCAAATGTGTCCAAAGACGGAGAAGAATGAAGGGGGCCACACTTTGGTTGATACCCAATTGACATGCCTCAAATGGGATGTGGAATCAATAAAATTGGGTTTTTTAAATAAAATTTATTCTTGGTTTTAAGGGGTTGTGTGGCTTTACTGCATAGTTTTGTAAACTGCGAACAAAATGTGAAAACGCTATGAGAAACATTCTGAAAACATTTATATTTAATTTTAAAGGCTTGGGAAACTCATTATCAGACCATGAAACCAGAAAAGTAGACAAAACCACTCAAAAGGAACCCCAAAACACTAGGAGGGCCCCAAAAAAATCCATGAATGATTTACACACAATGTAGTGACCCCGTGGGCATCACAAACTCCCTACCATGACACTTTATCCCAATACCATACAAACTAATGATGAATTAGTACTAAAACCATACAAATCCTCAAAGACTCAAAAAATTAAAATCAAGAGCTCAACACAAACGTCAACAAAAAATTTTAAAGCTAAGGAATATATTTTTTAAAAAAACTCCATGGATAGGGTGTAAAAAATTCCATCACACTAAGCCTTACATGCACTTAATAAGTATTAAAAATAAGCCTCAAATATTCTTCATTGATAAAATTATGTATCATGTAATATAAATTATCATGGTTTTGGGAAAATATATAAATAACATACGATATAAACTAATTCTTAACAAGCTTCAATCGATTTTAAATTTTACTATTTATTGCATTCATAGTATCACATCCAGAATTATTTTATAATCTTACTGGACACCAATATATGATATCCCATGCATATCACCTACTATTTTACCTCCATCATATTCAAACATATGATATTGTTTGGCAATATTTACAAATTTTTTAATTGAAATTAAATTTCTGTTTAAATATATACATTAACATTTCTTCAAGTAAATGTAAAACCACCAAACTTTAAATATAAATATTTAGATTGTAATTCCTCTAATCAGAATGATATATTATTATATTAATAACAAAAAATAATATTTTATTTACAATGTAATAATATATTAATATATATAAGTCTATTTTATACAAAACAGTGATAAAAATATTAATTTTAATAAAATGATATATTAATAATATATTATTAAAATATTTTTCTCAATTCCTTTCCTGGTTAAATTAAAATGAAATAATATATTATTAGATTAACATTATATATATATATATATATATTACAATATAATAAAATACGAATTAAAAAATCACTAGTTAATTAATTAATATTTTTTATGTAATTAAATAATAATATATAGATAACATTTGAAAATTACAAAAAAAATTAAAATTAAAATTATAATTCAATATTTTTTACAAAATATTTTATTTATTATCATCTAGAAAATTGAACTATTTGATATAATGTTTTTATCAATTGAAATTAATTAAAAAATATATAATTTAAGGAACTTAAAATACTTTCAAATTAATATATATTTTTTACAAAAAAATAGTATAATAATTTTAAAAAATTAAATTAACTAAAAAATAATATAATTTATTAAATGAAACAATATATAGATTAATTATAAGACAATTATTTATAAATATAATATTATTTAATTATTATTATCAATTATTTTTCTCATATAATTACAATGCAATAATATTTTTCTTATTAATATAATATATATATGTATATATATGATAATGAAATAAAATATTAATTTCGAAATCACTAAATATATTTGTAATGTATTTAATATAATAAAATAAAATATATGTTGGCACTGAAATCTGGAATTAAATGGTAATGGAATGAAAAATCACCCAAGGTTCGACCTCGTGAGACTCTATCTCAAATCCCTTCAGCACCGTGAAGGGTATGAAGCTGGAAGAATGAAATCCTCCGCAACCAACATAGAGAAATAATTGAAGGCTCGATGATCCTGATAGTTAAATTTGTGACCACTGTAGAGAAATGAAAAAAGCCTCTGTGATCTTGATAGATACATTCACGACCGATGTAGAGAAATGAAAAAAGCCTCTATGATCCTGATGGATACCTTCTCAACCACCATAAAGAAATAAAAGAATCCTCTTCAATAAACATGGATAAATTCGCAACCACAGTAGAGAAATAATGAAAGCCTCTGTTATTCATACTGAATGACCTCTGATCGCAAAGTGCCATTTCCTTTGTAGCGCGCCCTCGGAGCATCGCCACAAAAGGTGCCTAAAAATATGAAGCTCCTGTTAGAACCAAGGTTTTTCTTTGCTGTAAAAAGAGTTTTGGTTGTGTTTGTTTTCATTCTACTTTTTTTTATCATGGTTTGAGTTTCTTATTGTCAACCCTTTCATGGAAGATCAAAGAGATTACATGGAAAATGGTCATATAGTTTGATCCGAATGTAGTATTGAAGGTGGCATCATTTTCCAGTGTTTGCGAAATTTTGGGTGCTGAAAATCCGAAAATGGAAAACTGTGTTTTTAGAAAAGGATGGTGCGTGAAATATTTTAATTGTGTGTGAAATATTGATTTTTTTCATGAAATATTGAAGGTGTTTTTGGATATTGCATGCAAGACATGTTTCCGGATCAAAATGACAAAAAATGACAAATTCATGGAGTGCACGGAAGTTGATGTTGTGCAAAAGTATTTGTGTGCCCAATGTGACGTCAAAAGGGGTTTTTGTGCTCATTAAGAATCTTTCACACAGGGTTATCAAGGGCTTATAATTATGCAGCTACCCCCAAGGAAAACTTAATAATTTTCCATCGATTATATGGTAGCTCAGCCATGCGAAGGATTTGTGTGTGAAAGATTTAAAGAGAGTGAATCTTGTGCAGGAGTTGTTCCTTTAGTCCAAAAAGTCCAAGTGAACCCTTAGGTGTAGTTTTGTTAAAGATAAGGGTTGCTTAGAAAGTAGGTGTTGCACGAAAGTCATCTTTCATGACAATTCATAAATCTTGTGTACCAGTTGGGGTTTTGCACGCAAGGTTGGTGTTATGCTTCTGACATTCTTTTGAATATCTGGTGTGTGTGGTAAGGGATTTCATGTGCATAAATTTAAGACTTCGATGCAAGCAATGTCTCATGATGAATAGAGACAAATACTTCAATGCAAATATATTTATGATACCTTCAAGTCGATAAACTAAGTTTGACTTCTCTCAAGGTAGTGAGCTAGGGGGAGTTGACAGAAGTGATCTGAGGGATGTAGTGAGTGTTCCCAGAACCTTTTTTAAGGAGTTATGCCTGGTACAAAGTGACTATGAATGAAACCTATAATCCATAAACTAGTGAAGATTAGTGGATTTTGGTAAAACCGAAAAACTATTGGTATATGCTCCTTGGACTTAGCCCTTTCCGAGGAACCATGTAAATGTACTATGTTAACTTTCTACTTTCATTTTTTTGTCAGATTGAAAAAGTTCTTACCAATATGGGAACAAGATCCACAAATTTAAAAAGAAAAAGTGGACACCCTGATTCACCCCTCCCCTCTCAAGGTGTTCCAGGGACCTTCAACTCCCTCCCTAAATGATTGATACCCTGACCATTCACCATTTGAGCTCTCAATTTGTGAAGCACCCTTTTCTCTGTGAACAAGTGAGATAATGCATTACCCATGGTTCATGAGCACTACAAACAATATTTCCCATTGATCTAATTTAATTTCACTTCAATGGGAACTCCCTTAGTGAATCCCTATGGATATCACAATGGTAGGGATTCATTTTGGGTACATGGGTCATCATAGAGAATTCAACCATCACGAATCACCATCCAAGAACATGTTGAATCTGTGCCTTGGATGAGCTATCATGATTTGTGAAGCTCCTCCTTTCATGGAGGTATATTTCACCATGCTTCACAATGCATTTTCGTATGTGAATCCCCTTATTTTCGTGAACAACTAGAGCTTCATGAAGCCCCTCTCTATGAGGCCTTCTGCTTCATAAACCCTTCTCTCGTACGACCCTCTAGGTTTGTGTGTAGTGATTTCATGGTACCTTGAATGGTGTTTCATATAGAATTTCCTTTCCTTATTCTTCTTCAAATACGAAACTCTAATGGATATTCATTCTTTTCATTTTCATGTTTTCGTGATCCCCTCGACTGACCATTTCTCCACCCAGTTGTTATATAGAATTTCTTGTGCCATATTTCCTATAATTGTGGATTGATACAATTTATATAAGTCCCAGGGGTGAGGACTGAGTCTGATTTATACAATCTACATGATGTTAAACTATAAGGCACCCTCTTATATGACACATGATGTTAAACTATGATTTGTATCATGTGTGGAAAGCTTTGATGGAATCAAAGGAGAATGTGAATCAGATCTCTCCATATCCACTATCTCACAAAGCTTTGTCACTATGTGTTCCTCAGGCCTTCTTCATGTAATCCTTGTCACATTTTGATAGGGTGTTTACTATATGATTTCCATATCATCCACGTACATCAGATCTCCCTCCTCAGGCTTCCCCCTAGAGTAATTTACAATATCCATCTCCATGTGCCGCTAGTTATTCATAAGCTCCAAACCATACTTCGTGGACCCACATTTCATGACACTATCATCAATTCCCCTTTTGCCTCTTTTTTCTCACACCAAGGATGACTGACATGGTCTTAGAGTAAGTAGTGACAGTGAAATCATACATGGGCCACTAACCATGCATAATTCTCTTGTCCATTTATCCTAAATGATGTTAAATTGTATGAAATAGAACAGTATGTTTACTTTGACCCCTTTTAGGTGCGTAAGAAACCTATCTATGGTTCCATCCCATCACTACACACAATCCATTTTTCTTGACACATTCATGTTCTTTTATTTTTCATATATGATGTTAAACTGTATCACCCTTTGAACTATGTGGGATTTGATTCCCAACCAATAGGATATATAGGAATCCTTTCTAAGTTGCAACCCAAAAATACGGTAGTCCCTAGTACTCCCTTCTATTGGATGTACCCTCATGATGTGATACATTCCCTTTTAGGGATGTATCTCTCATATTCTCCTCTCTGGGGTGTTATGATGCACATGGGAAGCTAACCATGTATAGTCCACACACAACCCATACTCCTCTAACAAATACTATCCCACTTACGATGGGATTCTAATCTTGCAAAAGCCCCAGTGTGGCTTCAAGTAGTTTTTCCTTGTGTACACTCCAATTCTATGCCCCATTCGTGAACTACATGGAAGTTGATCCCTTTTGAGTATTTAGGAAGCCTCCCAAAGGTTAAATATCATCATATATTCTCCATCATGATCTCTCACAAAAGCATTTGTGTCCTGGTAAGATCATTCCCCAATTCAAACATTTCACTTACATCGGGTTTTTTTCTATCCGCTCCATTTCTCACAAGCCACCTTCTCAGGTGCCTTATCGCCCCATTCAAAACTATATGGACTTTGATTCCAAACTCATAGTATCTGTAGAAATCCTCCATGAGGTTCAAGTCCTGATACTTCATCTTCACATTGGTCCCATCCAATTCATCCTTACGCTCCTACACCTCACCCATATCCATTATAATTTTACCCACACTGCCACATCCCGGTGAACTCATTCCATTCATTTGGGAAACTAACCATGTGTAAGCCCCTAATCACCCCTTTGAACTGTCTGTTTTTTGATCCCTTTTCTCCCAATAGGTTATGTAGGAATCCTATCTATGTTTCAATCCCAGGTAATGGTAAACCTTGTATTCCCCGCTTTGGGACCACCAACCTGATCTGGCCTTTGTGGTGTTCCAATCAGACTTTATGGAGTGAAACATTCCTTTTTGGGGGAAACTCCATCTCGGGTATGTCCTCATTGGGAATTTTGATCCATCCATCTAATAAACCATACATATGCTTCCTTATAGGGATGTACCCATCGAATCTACTCTCGTCAGTGTTCTGATCAGTCTAATCCATCTCTACTAGAAATTAAAATCACATCATACCCTGTGTTAAACGTGGGAATAGAAATAAAATGTCAGAGACATACCTCTGAAATAAGATTCCCCGCACTCAATGTGTGATTCCTTGGGACTATGATCCCTTGAGAAGCCTTCTAAAAAGGGAGAATTTGGGTATTCTAAGCTTCCATTGTCCAAACATTCCATCGATTCCCAACGTGACTACATCAATGATCGATGGTCGCTCCCCTGACATGACGATTTTGAATGACCGCATGAAAGCATCATAATTTACCAGCATCCTCAAAGAGATGGAACTGAAAATGAGGTTCAATAACAACATCTTAATCTATGAGGGATACCCAAACTAGGTGATAAGTTTCAAGGAGTAATTAACGGAAGGAAGAACGAACATCTCATCATCCCATTTGGATCATGGAGTATATATCACTAAATAATTGATGAATACATGCATACTTTGGAAATAGTGAATGCTGGGAAACATATGTGGTCATTGCTATTGATGGAGACATGAGGCGTCCCACCATGGTGAATGTTTTAAAAAAGAAAATGGTAAACTAGAGAAAAATATGTTCTCCTTCAAGCATGGGGATTAGTAGTGTTCAAGACATGAGCATATAAGTGTGTCACTGGATCCAGTCATCTGGAACCATGTCCCGCCAAGAAAATAGTGTTGGAACCATGGTCGTTCCTTTCATGAATTGGATTATGGTTTTTGTTTGTTGTCAATCCTCATTGGAAGTTCAATATGTGTTCCAGTACAACAATCATACAGTTCAATCAGAAAATAGTATTCAAGGTGGCGATGTTTCCCAGTGTTTTCCAAATTTTTGGGCCTCAAAATCGAGAAAATGAAGACATGGATTGGTGGTAAAAAGAGGTGCGCACAAAGAGGAAGTGGTGCACTAAAAAGGAGGGATGTGCGTGAATTATTTGATTTGGGCATGAAAACAGCGTGGTGTGCGAAATAGTGCATCAAGGTTTTTCATGCAAAAGGAGTTTTAGAATCAGAATGTCGAAAAATGGGAAAGGCATGAGTTTCGTAAAAAATAGTGTGATGTGTGCGAAAAATGGTACTTGTACGATATATTATGCACCAAATGAGAGGTTTTTTGCACCATATGGGGTTTTGAGAGTGGGGGTATGAGATGCCAATAAATAAGAGGTGACCCCCCTCATTCCGTATGGATGAAGGCTTAGAGAAGATATGAGGTCTGATGTGCGTAAAAGGTTCACATAAAGGGGTTTTCACGAAACATTTTGGGTTATGCGAAAAATTACGGGTTGCACCAAAAATTATGTGCTGCGCAAAATATTTTGGTTTTCAAGAAAAATTTGAGTTGTGCGAAAAATTCCAAGCTACGTGAAAAAAAAGATATGCGCGTAAAAATTATGGGGGAATACAAAAGATTCAGTTGCGCGAAAAGGGTGTTGTTGTGCAAAATATTCTTCCGTGTGAAAAGGAAATATTGTGCACAATAGGATGGCCTTGCGCGAAAAGGGTTGGTGTTGCGCGAAATTGTTTGTGAAACTTGTTTTCACATTCTGGTTATCTGGTTCAGTGGTTCAGTGTGTAAAAGTGAATCATTTCCAGACGTTGATTCAATGAGAGTCTCATGCTAAGTAGAGGCAAAGACATCAATGAAAATCTATTGAAGATACCCTCACATTTATAAATTGACTGGGACTTCACCAAAGGTAGTGAGCCAGGGGGAGTCAACGGGAGTGACCCGAGGGACATAGTGGGTTATCCCTGAAATTTTTTAAAGGCAGTGTGCCTCAGATAGAGTGACTGTTCCCGAACCATTGTAATCCATAACTCATGAAAAATAGTGGAATCATGAACGACCGACAACCTGTCAGCATATGCTCCTTAGACGTAGCCCTTAGTGGTGAACCATGTAAAAAGTGTTGTGTCATCTCTTTGCATGTGAACGTTTGATTTATAATCATATCCATCATACAAGTTTGACTAGATCCTGCCAGTGTGGGAACATGATCCATCAAATTTAAAAGAAATTTTGACACCCTGATTCACCCCTCCCCTCTCAGGGTGTCCCGGGGTCCTATAAGTGGTGTCAGATCATAAAAGTTTCTGGTGTTAGATATGTCCTTTTTCATCATGGATAATGCAGTCAATGCTAGGGGAATACCTCTCTTCGATGGAAGTAATTTTTAGATTTGGAAGAACAGAATGAAATCTTATTTAAGATCCCTTGGAATGGAAGTCCTCTTTGCTACTACGAATGGAATACATGTTTATGATCCAACAGGGATTGCTATAACTGATAGAGACAAGAATGTTTTTGACGCTGATACTAAAGCTCAGAACGCTATCAATGCGTCTCTTTCAGATCAAATATATCTAAAGGTGATGAGTTACACCTCAGCAAAGTCTATGTGGGATAAAAATGAAAACCTTAATGAAGTATACAACAAAGTGAAGGAGGCAAAAATTCAAGTCTTACACAACAGGTTTGATGATCTAAATATGCTTCCTAATGAGAATGCAGATTCATTCTTCAATCGAATTACTGAAGTAGTAGGATAAATTCGAGGTCTTAGAGAGGAAATCAAATACATTGATATCGTAAAGAAAATATTGAGAAGGCTTCCTCCAATGTACAATGCAAAGGTGTTAGCCCTTGAAGAAAGAGATCTATCTAAACTAACTCTAGATGATCTGTTAAGCAGTCTAGTGGCATATGAGATGAGAGTCAAACCTGAAGATTCCACAACTCGTGTAAGTAAGGAAATGGAAATCAAAGCCGTGGACAAACATAAAATTTCAAAAGATAGTAGTGGTGAAGATGATGAGGAAAAATAAATTCATTCTCTCATCGCCAAGAAGCTGAAGAAGGGAAAAGGAAAATTTAAATGAAATCTACCTCTGGCATGTTTTTTTTGTGGAAGAGTTGGGCACATTACCTCTCAGTGCCAAAGAAAGTATGATGATGATTAGAGTGAATAATAAGACATCGAGAAGCCTCAGAAATAAATTTCAAAAAGGGAGACTTCAAATCTGGAAAGAAAATACAGAAGAAGAGTTTTGTCGATGAAGAAGAAAAATATGATATTGAATTTTTTAATGAAGAAGAACGAGAATTTAAAACAGGAAACGATTCTTCCATGATGGCTACCATTGAAAAGTTAGATCCCTCAATCAATAAAGGTATAGATAATCATATTACTCCTATTAGTGATCCGAAGATTCAAATTAAGAATGCCTTTTCCAAGATTGAGAATAAATGTAAGAGATACAACAAGTGGAAGGAAATGGTGTAAGAATAATCAGAATATGATGATGAGCATGAGGTAGAAATTGAATGACTAGAATAACTAGTGAGAGTTTAGTCTTCAATCCTTGAAAGAACAGATGATGTTTTTGAAGTAAAGCCTGGAATTGATGAACAAGAAAAGGTAATAAATGACCATTCATCCAGAATAGAAGAGAATTCCAAGTCATTTGATGGTCTTGAGGAAGAAGTTATTACTCTTAGGTGTAAATTTTAATGTCAATCAACATCAAATGAGGGTAGGAAAAAAATTCATTTTGGATGATTCTCTAATGCAGAATTACTGGAAAAATCCATGTGTGGTTCATATGGGGTTGGAAAAATCTTGAGTGATCAAAGACCCAATTTCATGGGAAAGAGTGGAAATGGATGTGAAGATGATACATCAACAACTGGAAGTAACGAGAGACAAAAGAAAGACAAGATAAAAGTTGGACATTTTGAAACATTTCCTGATGTGTAGAAAAAGAAACCGTCAATCCAAACTAAAAGAAGAACTGAAAATTATCCCCAAACTCTCAGAAATGACATGAAGTCCAATTATTCTCCCAAGGAAGAAGGAATGCGGATAAATTCAAGTAAGAGGACATTTACTCTCATGAAGTGCCAGTTCTGTGGCTATCTGGTCCATACCATGTCATATTGTGAAGAGGCAAGGAGATACATGAATGGGGAAGATCAAGGACATAAACAATGGAAACTGAATTCATACCCTCCTTCTTATAGAAGAAATAGTTTCTATGGATACTATTTTCATTGTTCTAACATTGGCCATAAATCTATGTACTTCAGGCAGAGATTCGATAGGAGAGATTCATACTACTCTTAGAGACGGGGCAATATCCACCCTCCTGATGGTGTTGATATCACAAACAGGTGTTCTCCTCTGGAAGATGATTATGGGTATGAAGAATCTGATTATGTGGAAGAAATAATTATAAGGCCATCAATATCTTATACTCAATCCAATATCTCTTGGAAAGAAAAGAAGAAGATCATGAAATCCAAACTTGCAGAGGTATCCCTCAAAGCTAAAAAAAGCAACAGTACTTGGATTATGGATAGTGGTTGTTCATATCATATGATAGGTAATACTGGCAGGTTAATGGATATCAAAAGGAAGGTTGATCGTACAATATGATTTGGTAATGATGGAGCTCTGAAAATCAAAGGCAATGGAAGTACTGAATTAGATAATGGAGAGCTTAAGAAAACTGAAGTCCTTTATGTAGATGTCTTACGTCATAATATACTCAGTGTGAGTCAACTCTATGACTCGGGACTTATAGTTACATTTAATCAGAAAGGATTCACTATCAAGGGAAAGACAGGAAATTCACTTATGAAGGGATGTAGAATAGAATGGAACTTGTATCAGGTTGATAGTAAAGAAAATGTTTGTTTCATGACTGTTGAAGAAGAAAACAATTTGTGGCATTGGAGACTGGGACACATCAATCAACAAGACATGGAAAAAATATCAAAACTGAAGATTTTCATGGACATTTCCAACTTGAAGAATGAGTGTGAAAAGTCTTGTGATGCTTGTATTTGTGGGAAGCTAGTCTGCAGTTCATATCGGCCAAAGAAGAAAAGGGAATATCATCTTCTTGATCTAATTCATACAGATGTATTCGGGATGATAAATGTTGTCGGAACTCATGGAGAAAGGTACTTTGTCCTTTTCATAGATGATTACAGTAGAATGGCATGTGTAATGGTCATTCAAAGGAAACGACAAGTGCTTGACTGCATGAAAACATATCGGCGAAATGCCGAGAATGATACTGGACTAACAATCAAAGTGTTGCGATCTGGAAATGGAGGGGAATACACATCCATTGAATTTGAAAATTACCTAGAGAAGTATGGGATACAACATGTGGTAGATTCTATGAAAACTCCACAACAAAATGTAGTTGTTGATCGTAGGAATTGGCAGGTGAACAACATGGCACAAACTATGCTAATTGAGAGTCGTATTCCACGAAATTATTGGAAAGAGTCTATTCAAGCTACATTGTATATTCAAAAACGAACATGACTTTATATGGGTGAGACGAAGACACCATATGAATTGTGGAATGGAAGAAAGCCCTCTTGGAAATACTTTCTCATTTTTGGAAATAAATGCTTCATCAGGAACAAAGAAGGAAATCAAGGGAGTATGGTGACAATGCGGATGAATGAATTTTCCTTGGATACTCAATGAACAGTAAGGCCAATAAGTATTTCAACAAGAAATTAAGATGGATCTTGGAAAGCAGTGATGTTAAGATTATTGAAGATAAAACCACAAATGTTTCACGAATTTCATATGCTGATGTGAAAGAAAGTGAGGAAGAAAATGAACATGGAGTAAATATAAATACAAGAATAGAGGAAGACAGAAAAAACACTCAGTAGTCACATCATGATGTTGACTCAGAAGAAGAATCAGAAGAGGAAACCTTGGCTGGAGAGAATGAAACTGAACCTCACAAGAGAAATCGAAGAGCTGAGATTGATCCATATAACATAACTGGGGACATGAGTGCACCCACACAAACAATGAGGATGAGGAATAACATGAAATATTTATTTCTGTTAGTTGTGGAGCCATCCTCATTTGATGAAGCAGCAAAGGATGAATCATGGGTGAAATCCATGAATAAAGAGTTATATCAGATTGACAAGAAGCAGACATGGGATCTGGTCCAGAGACCTGAAGGTCACAATGTGATTGGTACAAAATGGATATTCAAGAACAATTTTGATGATAATGGAAGTGTTATTAGAAACAAGACACGACTAGTATGTAAAGGATACTACCAGATTGAAGGTGTTGATTTTGAAGCAACATTTTCTCCAGTGTCTAGACTGGAGTCAATTAGGATTTTCCTTTCCATGAAACTCCATAGAGGATATAAAGTATATCAAATGGATATCAAGACAACCTTTTTGAATGGTCTACTTGAAGAATAAGTATACATTGAACAACCAGAGGGTTTTCTTCTTGGTACTGATGAAACAAAGGTTGGTAAACTAAAGAATGCTCTGTATTGTTTGAAGCATGCACCACGAGCATGATATTCCTGACTGGACTCTTAGCTCATGAAGCTGGAATTCAAAAGAGGAGGAGTAGATCACAATATATATGTGAAGAATTCTCCAAAAGATCATTTCATGGTTATAGTCTACATTGATGAAATTATATTTGGTGGCATCAGGAAAAAATCAGTGGATGAATATTCCAATCACATGAAATCATAATTTGAAATTTTTACGATTGGGGAGCTCACATATTTCATGGGGCTGCAGGTGATTCAAAAGAAGGATTACACTTTCATTTCTCAAGAAAAGTATGCAAGAGATCTTCTGAAGAAGTTTAATATGCAAGACTCCAAACCAATGTCAACTCCGATTGTAGTTGGACGCAAACCTGGAAATCTTGAGGATGATACCTCTGTAGATCCCACCATGTACAAGAGTGTCATTGGGAGCCTAATGTACCTGACACCCACATGGCCAGATATTGTCTTTTCCACATGTCCAGCGGCCCACTTTCAGAGTAATCCAAAGGAGGAGTATATGGCTTCTGTAAAAAGAATAAGGAGGTATATTCAAGTTACTCACAATTGTGGATTATACTTTGATGTAGGAAGGGACAGTGAATTATCAAGATTTTCTGATGTGGACTGGGATGGCAATGTAGTGGACAGAAATTCCACTAGTGGTGGAGCATTCTATATTGGGAATAAATGTGTTGGCTGGTTGAGAAAGAAACAAGAAATTACTTCTCTTAGTACTGATAAATCTAAGTATATCTCCACCACAAAGGCATGCACTCAATTTATATGGATGAAGAAACAACTAACAGATATTAGTGGTGAGGTGAAGCAACCAATGGTGATTTTCTGTGATAACAAGAGTGCAATTGATCTTATAAAGAATCTAGTTCAGCATTCTCATTCCAAACATATTGAAATCAGGTATCACTTTTTTAAATAGAAAGTTGATCAAGGCATGATTATAATAAATCATGTGGGAACTGATGAGAAAGTGGCTGATATGCTGACCAAGCCAATGTCAACGGCTGTGTTTGAGAAACATAGGTTGTACCTCAGTGTTCATCCACCTCCAAGTGCATGAGGAGGTCACAAAGTACTCCCCTCCCTAGTTATATTAAAAAAAATTTAATCTATTTATGGATGTGATGTAGTTTTGTTGGGGAGATACTATCCAGGGGGAGTGGGTTTTGAGCTGAACAATGAACAATTACCAGTCATTGGGTTTATAGTCATTGGGGGAGAAAGGAATAAAGTTAGGCATATTCAGGTATGTCATGGACATGTAATGCTTCCATGACACAATGATAATTCAGTGTCGGTGGTTGGATGATAAGGATGAGAGGGAATACATTTGACATGACATGCTTCTATGACACAGTAAGAGAATTATTTGGGCGTCATTGAGAGTTACAAAACACAGGAACCAAATTCAACCTTACTCTCTTTTTTTTCTACACTGAGCATTGCTCATGTAGACTTAGAGTGTTGGATGAGTTTATTCTTGCGTTTTTGGTTTGTATATGTCTGGTTCTCTATTGAATTTATTTAATAATTGCCAAAAAACCAAAGGGGAGATTGTTGTAACCCTGGTCATTCTTTGCATGAATTGGAGTATGGCTTGTGTTTATTGTCAATCCTTAGTGGAAGTTCAAAATGTGTGCCAGTACAGTGATCATACAGTTCTTGCAGACAACAGTATTGAAAGTGGTGCTGTTTCCCAATGCTTCACAAATTTTTGGACATCAAAATTGGAAAATGAAGACATGGATTGGTGGTAAAAGGAGGTGTGCGCAAAGCGGATGTGGTGCACGGAAAAGGAGGGCCATGAGAAAAATATTTGAGTTGTGCGTGAAAAACATCATGGTGCGCGAAATAGTGGATTGAGGTTTTTCACGCAAATAGTGTTTCAGAATCAGAATGTCGAAAAATGGAAAAGGCATGGGATACGTGAAAAATATTGTGATGTGCGCGACAAATGGTACATGTGCCAAACATTACATGCCAATTGAGAGGTTTTTTGTGCCACATGGGGTTTTGCATGCGGGGGTCTGAGACGCCTATAAATAAGAGGTGACCCCCATCATTCAGAAAGGTTGAAGACTTAGAGAAGATCTGAGGTCTGATGCGTGTAAAAGGTTTACGTAAAGGGGTTCGCACAAAACATTCTGAGTTGTGTGAAAAATTCCTGGTTGCGCGAAAAATTCTGTGCTGCGCGAAATATTCTGGTTTGGGTGAAAATTCTGATTTGCGTGAAATATTTCGGGCTGCGCGAAAAAGGCAGAGTTTCACATAAAAATTGAGTGGGAATGTAAAAGATTCCACTACGTGAAAAAGGTTGTTGTTTTGAGAAATATATTTCCGCACGTAAAGGAAATATTTCATGCAATAGGGAGGCCTTGTGCGAAAAGGGTTGGTGTTGCATGGAATTGTCCGTGAAACTTGTTTGCATGTTCTAGTTATCCAGTTCAGTGGTTCAGTGTGTACAAGTGCACCATTTCTGGACATTGATGCAAGCAGAGTATCATGCAAAGCAGAGTCAAAGTCTTCAATACAAATCTATTGAAGAGACCCTCACGTCTATAAACTGATTGGGACTTCACCAAATGCAGTGAGCTAGGGGGAGTCAACAGGAGTGACCCGAGGGACGTAGTGGGATAACCCTGAACTTTTGTAAATGAAGTGTGCCTGGAACATTGTGACTATTACCGAACCATTGTAATCCATAACTCATTAAAAATTGTGTAATTAGGTATGATCAAAAACCAGTCAGTGTATACTCATTAGATGTAGACCTTAGTGGTGAAAAAAGTAAAAAGTGCAGTGGCATCTCTTTGCATGTGAACGTTTGATTTCTGATCGTATCCATCATATAGGTTTGACTAGTTCCTACCATCTTGGGAACAATATACATCAAATTTAAAAAAACAATTGTCACCCTGATTCAGCCCTCCCCTCTCAGGGTGTGTCGGGGTCCTACAAATAGTGGGTGTCCCATGGAACTCACCAGAATTTGAGGTAGTTAATCATTGGGAATTCTAGTCCATGATGTCTTCATCATGGAACTTTCTATCTATCCATGGAAAACTGAGTGACACTAGGTCATCAAAAACTAATTTCCTACTATATATGATAATAGCTGAATATTCTTCCTTTGAAAGACACAAGCTATAGGAATCCACTCACCTCCCACTCACAGATGTAGGGGAAGGGTCAATGTGAACCCAGAAACCCTACAAAACACCACTGTCTCCACGACGTCATCCTCAACCACAAATACCGTGCTTGAATGACCCTTCTCACACTTTGAATTTATACAGGGGAGGGTGACTAATACACTGATTCAGCGATATGAATAGGAGGGGGTCATCCCAACCAGGGACATGTATTTCCATGATTTGGAGGCTTCTGTTCCCCATCATCACCACTGCATCCAAGGTCCACATAGGGATCCACTCATCCCAACTCTAATGTCCAACCATTTTAATATCCTCTCCCCAGAATGTTTATAAGAATCATTCCCCAATACCGAAGAGGTAAGGGATTCCAGAGTCATCCCGTCTTCTACCGTTACCCAATATCCACCAAGGAGGGATCTCACCAAGCCACAAAAATGATTCCAGATGGAATTTCAGGATGAGGAAAATGTGGTCACTACCCCTGATCTGCTGGACCCGACTTGGCTAACCCGACATCAACATCCGGTGCGGGATCATGAAGATGAACATAAGGGAATACAATATTCTACAGCTACAGTGGCCCAGTCCACCACTAATGCATAGTATTATATCCTTTTTATCATAGATCAGGGTAATCTCTATGCCCAATCAATATTGAGACACTAGCCTCCCTGTGGGCAGGCTGGGTTGACTCTACCGGTTTCCAGCATGAGTATTAGTCATCACAGGCCAACCTGTGATGTCCAAATCTAGTACAGAGTTCCTCCGCATACCATTTCCAGTTAGGGTGGAGTTTGTACCCATCCATTTAATGCACAAGACGTAGGTCCTCCGCGTTCCTATGATCCCAGGTATAGATATTTTCCCATATTTCAAGTTATCAGCATGTAGGTCATCCTCCCCTCATAACATATCAGCACAGAGGTCCTCCCCATGTTAATATTGATCAGTAAAAAGGCCCTCCTCATACCACCATTTCCAACTGACAAAGAAGTCATTCCCATGCTGTAGGTGGCTATCATGGAGGCCCTCCCTATTCAAGAACTGCTAACTATAGAGGCCCACCCAGCGTGTTGTGGACTCAACATTGGGGTTCTCCCCTAGTTACATTCAACGTCTTCTTGGGTGCCCCTCGCACCCCAGGACACCCAAGTGGAGGTTACCCCCGCTCTTTAATCCAACATGGAGTCCCTCTCCATATACCTATCAGCACCCAGAATGGAGGTCCTTTCCGCTCTAATGACATTGGGTATGAAGGATTCCCCAACATTGATACTAGCTCTAGCGGAGGCACCCCCCACTCCAACACCATCCCACATGAAGGTCCTCCACTTATCGAAGATTTACACTGCCCTAACGAACCATCACATAGAAGAAGGTAAAACCATCACTGTCGAAATAAGAATCCTATGTATCGCCAAAAAACATTCAATCTATTCCACTTTTCAGACTCTAAAGCAGAGTGTGATTTGATGATGGAGACTTCTCCCCAAACCACAACATCAGAGTCTCCGGAATGAACTAGGTGCATATGCTTCATCCTTATATAAATTGAAATTCACCAGATCCCTGAATCCCATCAAATATATATGATGGAGGAGGAATATTTGGTTCCCTTTTAGGTTCCGAAAATGCATTCCACTATGTTGTCATCAGGATCATACTCTATCTCAACTTGATAACATAGAGAGTTGTTTTAAGGATCGATGAATGATGAGAACCCCCAAGATTCACCCCCAGTGATCGCCAACATAAAACAAGAATCCTCAGTAGATATCCTATCCTATAGGTATGTGGTGATTCTATCATTATATTCCTTAGGTGAAAACCCATGATACAATGGTTTGTCAGCTCGTGCACTATAACCTCCACCGAACAGCCCACAACTGCAATGTTCCACGTTAATGCCATTACTAGTTCTTAAGCCACCCCCAGCAGAAGAATGGTGTAACCAAGAACTAGATATTGATTATTAAAAGTGGAGTTTCTAGAAAATTCTCGTAATGGACCATCTTCCTGAGATGTTTTGTCCAATTGCTACTTTGGACTTTGGCATTTTGGAACCACTTACTCAAGATGATTTCATGTTCTTCTGTTGACCCCTGGGTAAGAAACACATAAATATCCATCATCATCTATTGGATTACCAAAAAATCAGGGAACATTATCATGAAATAAAATAGTAATTAATCCTAGTTGAGTTAATTGTGCTTCTTATGGATCAACACCCTACATTGCCCGATCATCATCAGGCTCTTCAGTAACGATGAATTTAGAGCTTCAGTATGCTCTACCATTTTATTGAGGTGGAATATCCAAAATTATAGATCCATTGATGGGGAAAATATGTTGTCGTCCATTTTAATCGGTTCCTATTAATACTAGTCCTACATGGAGATATCAAGGATATGCCACCAATATTCGTTATTGTAAACAAGGTTGATCTTAATGGGAAGTAAAACGAGGTAGGAATAATTGACTAAAACCTACCTTTGGGGAAATTACCACATCCCTTGGATCGCCAAACCATTATGATTCATCGAATAATATAATTAAAATTCCTTACATACCCTCGATGAGTCATTTCCTCTTATACAGGACCCGAACAAGGGAAAAGGGCACACAAGGACTGCTAATCCCATTGACCCATCTGGTTTTGTGTAGAAGACTAAGGATGATCTTGAGAAGGCCATTTTTCACCAATAACTTAGGTAATAGAATAAATTTATTGGCTAGATCCTTGCCAAGTGCATTGCAGAGTGACGGCTAGAATATGGTGATCCCCAGAATGATCCCAATTGTTCTCTACTAGGGCAGCAGGAGCAGGTATAAGCTTCCAAAAGATAATTTCCTCCCATTGATATCAAAAACCCAACATATACTTAAATGATAGAGTCTAGAGAATACATGAAGGTAGACATTATATGCATCACAAAATCTCCCCGAGGTGCATGAGATCCTTACCCCAGTTGCTCAATAGGTTGTTCCCCAAATAGCTCCTCAGGTTTCTATTCAGATTGTTCCTCCAATAGCTCCTTGGGCTATTCCACGCACAACTCCACAAGTCTCTAGGCCAAATTATCATGATGAGGATCCCACCAATGCACTAATGGTTATGGATCCTAACCAAGACATGAACCTTTACCATGATGATCTGATGGCCCATCTCATCAATTTCCTAAAGGCCCTTTAAAACTGATAGGTGGGGAAACCACTTGATTGAAAGGGATATCCGGCAAGGGTTCATGATATGATGGCACCCCAAGTCATTGGGAATCCTACTTTATCCCCATTCAATGGATCAGGTGACCAACTGCAACATTTTTCCCCATTTATCTCAAGGTGTAGGCCCACTCTAGGAACTTCATTGCAACAATAAGCCTCCAAGCTCTGGTGCTTCGTTCAAACACTAGAAGGGCCCACATTTTTCTGGTACAACAAACTACCCATTAGGTATATAGATGGTTGGGAGGTTCTTTGTAGGTAGTTCATGTATAATTTTATCTCCACCACTCACAAGACCAGTATTACTGAACTCTTCAAGTGCATGGAATGGCTAGATGAGTGCATCACGAACATCGTCTCTTAGTGGAAAGGACTCACATATTCACTTGATATCTCACTGACTCAAGAAAAGATATTAACAATTTGAGTGGGGAATGTTAAAATTGAAATGATTCCATCACTTATCACTTAGAACATTGTATGTGGATTGTGGTATTTTTATGATAAAGATCAATTCCTAGAGGAATCCTTAATGAAAGCTAAACAGACACACTTGTTGCCTCCTACAACCCCTACAAGAAGAGCGGTCAAGGCTAGGATGGCTAAATTTGCACTGGTATAGGACCCTAGGACACATGATTTGATTCTAGTAGAGACTCCTTAGTAGCCTCACTAAGGGCCTCAGCCTCAGACTGAGCCTCATGTTCATCATCAACTGCCTAATAATCAGTAGGTGTTATCGAATAATGATCCATAACTGTATAAGAGAGACAATCTGGTTCAACCTCCTCATTAGGTTCTAGCCCCTTGTTTAGGCCATGCTCCTAGAGTCCCCTTTCCATACAATAAAATCCATTCCTGTATGTTTGAAGAAGAATAGGCCCCTAGTTATTATTTGATTATGGTGGATCAGGGGATCATATGGTTTCCAGAATGCAGAAGACACCATGAGGCTGATCTCACCGATCTACCCAACTTTTCCCACTATAACTGATTCCTTGGGAATACCATCAAGCATGGATATGTGTTCAAGGACTCTATTTAGGACTAGATTGACAACAATTTAGTCAGGTTGCAACCATCCCCGATGTAGGTGGAGTGTGTATCTACAAAGCTAGAAAGTTCCAGTGAAGGAGAGTGATAGCAGGTCGCAATCTGTGGGTCCTAAAAATATGACGAATTGATGGATCACAAAGTAGTTTCTCATGCACATGGCATCATCCATGACCTCATGAATGGGATCAATCCTACTAAAATCACTACACCTCCCCTATTTTATCAATGTTGCATCTGTATCTCATCCTTCTACCTCTCATAAGTGTAGGCACTGACAGTGAAAGGTAAAATAAATCACTCCACCGGTACCGAAGCCATCTAATACCCTTGGAAACTTCATATGCCCAAAAATTGTATTTTCCCCAAAGATTATCCCAGAAATAGAGGATTCCTAAAAACATGATCATAAGTACACCTCGGTGAAAACTATAGTTCTGGTGGACCCATATATGGTTCCCGATAATGAGGATCATTAGGTAAGCCCTAATAATGTACCCGGTTGATGCCATCAGCGGCGTAACTATGGATACAAAAATAATTATAATTCTCAAGACAATTCCTATAGAAAAGTTTTTCATGATACCATGACTAGATAGTAGGTTTAACATAGAGCTCAGCATGTACAATAATATCATCCCATCCTATCAGATTCTTGGTAACTGCCATTTGTGCTCCCTAATTGGGTAGAGTTGTCTTAACCGCATCATGATGAATCGTGTTCAGCTTTGTCTAGAACATAGTCATCCGATCAGTTGGTAGTCATCTTTCATGGTTCATCTACTGTGTAATAGGATATTTCCAACACTAGATGGAATCTGGTGGTTTGAACATCAATTCTTGTCATACCTCCTACTATAGAGAAACTCCCATCTGGTAGAAATGTTCACTTAAAAAAAGTATGGTGTTTTTAAGAACCATTAAATCATTCCTACCAAGTTCCTAATATTTTAGGATCTCTTATTTTCATAAGAATGCATGATTCCCTTTAATAGGCTTTGAGAATCCCCCTTTAGTTCTAAATATAGGTTCCGGCTGCAGAAGTCCTCCATGACAAGGAAGCCGAGCGTAGAGAATGTCAATCTGTCATCTAATTATTAGGATAAGATGAAGTATCCCATGAATAGGGAAACATCCTCTTATTGTACATAATAGTATTGATTAATAGTGTTGAAGTCCTTCATTGCCTTGTCGACACATTTTCTAGGATCAATGTCATCCCAACCAAGATGATCTATAAGGTAGGGTTGTCTGAGGCTGATCTAGATCCCACTGACTTGAAGATCCAGGGTTATGATCGGACCGAACAGAGGTCCTATGGAAAGATTCATCTAAATAACTAGTTTGGTGGCCATGTTTAGAGCATAAAATTCGGATTCATCAAGTAGGAAAACTCCTATAATGTATTGATGGGTAGACCTTTCCTCCATCTGCATGTACAAGATTCCTCCTCATATCACCAGTTCCTAAAGTACTCCCTTAATGCTCGAGTAGGAGTACATCAGGGAAATGAATATCCCTTTCCCTATTGTGAATCCCACAAATTAGACATATAATACTTCAAGATCAAGGATAAGTAGGTTCAAACCAATGAGGTTGAGCACACTACTCTTTCAGCTGGCTAGTGGAAAGATTTTTACAATGCATTCAACATCCCAATTCACCATTTGGAAGCCACAACCCCAGACCTAAGACACATATTTATAGTTTGTGAAAAATCAAAAGACACATTCTCATGTAAAAAAGGAATGTCTAAGGATCACATAATATTCTTACATGAACCATGCTAGAGTGTTACCGTAACCCCATACCCCTATAAGATATCTGGATGTTCGCCCCATGGAAATAGCTATACGTCATACCTTCATGTTCTGCCGAGCTCGTTTGAACCAACTCAAACAAACACACCATTACTGCTTTGATATTATTGAACATGGCCCCTTGGGAAAATACCTAATGGTATTGGATCAACAGATTTTGTATCCATGGTTTCAGTAGTATAGGATTCTCCCAATGAAGATTCCACCACTGATCAGAATGACACTAGTATTCTGCTAGGGTTAGTTATCCCAAAATAATTTCCCCTTGTTGATGACCCTCTTATTGTGGAAGATGAAGATTATTTTAAGGATAGTGATCCCACATTCAAGGATGGTGTCTCTTCTACTATCTATGAGTTGAACCAAGTGAATCTGAGTACTGTGATAGACCCAAGTTTGTCACTGATCTGCATAACAATGCTTATGGGTGAGAAACAATACTATGTGGATTTCTTGAAGAAGCATGGGGTTGTATTTTCCTGGAGTTATGATGAGATTCCAAGACTGGATCTGAAGGTCTTCATCCACTACCTTGGTCTCCTGGTATGTCATCACGGGATAAAGAGACATCTCAGGGAGATGAACCCCTCCCATAGTGCCATGGCCAAGGTTGAAGTTGATATGATCACAATGGAAAAATTCATTAACAATGTATGTTACCCCATATGTTTGTATAATATTAATCAAATTAAGAAGAACAACAAACAAGTTAGAGTCTACATCAATTTATTAGATCTTAACCACCACTATAAGATGGATGATTTTTCCCTCCCTGTGAGGAAGCTGTTGATCGACGCCACTAATAGAATCCAAGAACTCTCATTCACAGATGGATATTATAGGTATAATCAAATCTCAATGAAGCCAAGGAAAATGATTACACTAACTTTAGAGAACCAAAAGGTCCCTTTTGATACCATGTAATGCCTTTTGGATTTAAGAATATAGAAGCCACCTACCAGCATGCTATCCACCGCATATTCAAACCGATTCTAAAGACATTATTGTAATTCTATGTGGAAGAGTTGGTGGTCATATTCCACCACCATCATGACCATCTCAGATATCTTGAAAAAGTGTTTGGCTTCCTCTGATTCCAAAATAGGATGATGAAAGGATTGAAGTGTTCTTTCGAGGTTACATTTAGAAAGTTCCTTGTCTTCATCATCAAATATAGAGGAATCAAGATTCATCTAGAGAAGATCAATTCCATCAGTCAGATGCCACGTCTGAGAGACATTTGGGAGATCACAGGTGTTCAAGACCACTTATCCTACATATGAAGATTTATTGAGAATTTGGATGGAAATTGTAAGACCTTTTCCCAACTCATGAAGAACGGTGTCATTTACTAATGGGATAAAGAGTGCAATATCGATTTTGTGGAAATCAAACAGTATCATCTCCAGTCACCGGTCCCGATGCCAGTCATTTTCGATAATAAATTTGTCATTTTTATGAACAATTAGGAATGATACCTTGGAACCATTATTGATTAGAAAAAAAATTAAGAGATAGATAATAGATTATACTATCTCAGTGTCATGATCCTCAGCACCAAAACAAGATATTCCTCTATCGAGAAGAGTTGTCTTATACTGGTTTTTGAAGTACAAAAGTTGTAGAATTATCTACAGTAGAATGAAATATAGGTGGTGTAACATGTGGATATTTTGAATTATATTTTGACCCTCCATATGTTGACTTCACATCTATCTTGGTGGTCAATAATCCTTTAGTAGTTCAACATCAGGTTCATTTTGCAGAAAGCAGTCTAGGGTCAGGCGATGACAGACTACGTTGTCACACATCCATCTGCCACAGAACAGCCTCTGGATCTTGAATTCTTGGATGAGGTAATCCCCTTAGTATAACATGTTGTGTTGTGTTAGTAGATGTACTTCAATGGAACTTCACAGAGCCCCACTGGTAGAAGGCTCAACAACCCCAGACTTAATAAAGTAGGCATGTGTATCATCTTCATTACACCTACATAAGATGTATTTCCCTACTCATTCTTGTTGTCATAAGGATTCACCAAAAATGAAAGAGAGTATCAGGTTCTTATTACTGGTCTCGATTTGGCCCTCGAGATTGAATCCCCCACCTATATGTGAAGGGGGTCTCTGAGAAAATCATCAAGAAAATTAATGGTGACTATGTCGCCAGAAAGCTGAAGCTACTACCATTGTAAGAGCACACTCATCATTTGTTGGACCAGTTTCCTTGTTAGATTGAGATCCATCATGTACATAAGTCATAGAATGGTTGATGTGATTCCTTGGACTTCATTTTTAAGTCTCTTGTAGATCCTGACTAGAAAGACCAGTTTATCCAGGTGACACGTCAATGAGTCATCATTCCCGACACTCTGGATGATGATAAGATTAATCAAGTAGGATATCTTAACTCATATTAATCCAAATAAGTACCTCCATATATCCCTTAAATATATGATGAAACACCTGGTTTGATGGATCACTTCATCGAGTGTCTCCAACATGGAAATCTCTCGATAGACAGAGCTGGACATGAGCAAATTCGTCGGTTCGTGGTGCAATTCACCCTCAAGAGTGGTCCCACTATTGAAAAAAACCTCTAAAAATGTGGAATTAATGGAGTGCTCCTACATACAATCAAGGAGTTGAGATCTCACAAGCCATGCAGTATTTCCATGCCGATTCCTACAGAACTCGCCAGAAAATGATGAAACATTCCCACTACATCTGATGGTTGGGCTACTTCTAGCTCACCATGGTCTATTATTATATCGAGTTCTCCAATTGGTTTCACGCATTCTAGATCCATGTAAACTTTTTTCATTGTACACTAGATCCCCTCCATACAACCAAGTACTCTTGGCCCTTTACAGTCTGGGGACTTGGCGTCAGGGGACCGAATCCACCAACAATAGCTCGTAAGTGCCAGTTTATTCCGACAACAACATATTTCTACTCCACGTGGGAAGAAGTGATTCCAATCAAGGATGTAAAATTCATTTCTTTCATTTATTTAATTAAATATATCATCATCAATTGATTTGGGGTCCATCGCGCCGTCCTCACTAATAACAACGCCAACTTTCAATTAGTTGAGATGAAAAAATTGTATGCCACATACAATATCTGATCCAATCACACTTCTTGATATCATGCACAAAAAAATGTACAGATAAATCCATTCAACATGACCATATCTAACGTTTTGAAACAAATGGCCTGTCAAAATGAGATGAGTTATCCAGACAAGCTCCCCAATGGTCTCTGGGCTTACCGGACGACAACTTGACATTCTACCCATGTGACCACATATTCCCTAGTGTAATGAATAGAAGAAGTCTTACCCATCATGATTCAGTTACCATCACTCCACAAAACTTTATATGCTTTTTAGGCATCAAAAAATATACCAGATGTTTGTTTGACTGAGATGAAATCCCTTGATTAGAATCAGCATCAAGCCCTACATAATCTGGTGAGGCCCCAAAACAAGATAGCCAGAGCTTTCAACAAGAAAGTTCATCTTCGCTCCCTAAATTGTTTTTCATGATATTGTACCTATGAATTCCAATGATACCTTTTAGGAAACTACCCTAGTCAGAGCCAAAGTGGGATGAACCATACATTGTTCACAAGGTTTACTCCAATGGTGCGTACTCTTTGATCACCACGGATGGTGAGTGAATCACTCCTCCAACCAATGCTAAATTCATCAATAAGTATTTCATATGAGTATATATCTCATCCCACAATGCATTAAACTGATCCATCCATGATGAAGGGTGTAAAAACACACATTATCATCATCTTACATGATGATAAACTACATCATATGTCTTGAATTATGTTAAACTATTATCCCCATTTTCATTCAGATCATCCTACATGATGTTCAACTTCCCTATTCATCCTTACCAGATGATGTTAAACATAAATAGATCTTCAATAACTACATATGGCTTGATTCCCATACATATGGGATACTTAGGAACACCCAAAAAAAATTGACTTCAGGTCCAGCCCCATGTTTCTCAATTTTCAACCTCACAACCTGTGGGTTTTCCTAGGAGTGCATGATGTTGCATGAGACCAATGTGGTCCTCATTCATGATGGTTTTAAAACTACTACACCTAATATTCTATTTCAAGGATCTTCCCCTTTTCCCATTCATCCTTACTTCATGATGTTAAACTACATGAAATTTTTGAACTACATATGGCTTAATTCATGCCCCCATTGGATACGTAGATACACCAACACATTCTGTCTTCAGTTCGAGCCCTAGGTTACTCAACCTTAACAGACCTTCATGACCTTAGCTTATGGTCTGAGTTCCAAAAACATAAACTAGGATCCCCCAACCCACATGATGTTAAACTGCTCAGTATTGTTTGTAATACATTAAAAAAATAGAACACATGGTACATCCTACATGACCTTAAAAAGAAAGTTCCCTTTTTGATCCTAGGTTTGTAATTGGTGTGGAGTGAGGCCAATTGGGTACTCATTCATGTCAGGTTAATTTCAATGCCATAAACACCCCCCTTATAATATCATCCTTAACTCATGGTATTAAACTGCATGACACATTTTAGAACTACCCATGGCTTGATTCCTACCCTCACAAGATACGTAAGAATGCCCAAATTTTTTTTTTCTTCAGGTCCAGCCTCATGTATCACTGATCTTTCCATCCTTTCAAACCTATGGAATGAGTATCCAATGATCCCATGGTGTGGTATAAGACCCCCTCAGTGTAACACCCCGAGATGTTTTGAGATATATTATTTTTAATTTCTTTGATGTCTTCTATTATACACTAAACTAAGATTATATTTTACTATACGAAACACTGTATTAGTTTTCAGTATACGCAACACTATTCTTGGCTCGTGTTACACAAAATTTCAAGTTCATTTTGTTGAAATTATTTTTTTGCAACAATAAGTATAGATTTTGTTTAATGTATAAATGAAAAAAGTTTCGATTATGTTATACAAAACACCAAATGGAGATTTCAATACACGAAGCCCTGACATGTCTTGCATTACACGCAATCAAGACCTTCTTCGATAGCGTGTGTAGTATGCAATACTGAGTTTCACTAAACAAAGATATGTTATTAAAATGTTTTATAAACAAGCCATTATGAATAGTAATACACAATTTTTGAAATTTTATAAATTTTATCTTTCAAAATGGACTTCATTTTTGGATTCGTAATATCGAAATTAGACTAGGGTGAATTTTTGGCATTTTTCTGAAAACGTTCAATTTTTGATGAATAGTGAAAACAATGGGTTACTATTTAAAAACAGAATTTTTATTTAAATAATTATTTATTTTATTTAAATTTATTTTAGGAAAAAATTGATACATAATACCGATATAAGTTCAATATAATTCATTTGAGTCATTTTATAATAATTTTAGATATATAAAAATTTTATTGAACTTTTTACTGTCTTTTACCCACCTCCTAGGAGAATTTGAAATTTACATAAAAATTAATTTACCACTTCTGTGAGTGGAATTTCAGAAATTTGAGAGACACGGTTAATATCATGGATAAAAATTTGGTTCAATAAGATAAAAATATTTTTTGGTGAATAGTAACTTTTTACATTTATTTACCACGGTTAAAAGTAAATAGGGAAATTAAGGGTAAAAATGATATTACTATTACCCTAAAACATGTCCTAATTCTATTGGATAAGTTTAATTATACCATAAACAACATTAGTAATAAAATATTACCCTTTAGGTCCACTTGGATTGGATTAGAACATTTATTATTATTTTATTTAAAGAAGAATTAAAATAGTTAAAATCAAAGTTTAATAGCTAAATCATTTTTAATATACGGTTATACCTAAGATAAATTCGACTATAAATATTAATTAGAAATATAAAAATATTTCCTACATAATAGTATTTTATTTATGATTTTTATACATTAAATAAGTAAATTTATTTATGACATAATGACGATGCAGTAATTGTCTTTTTAATGAAATATTAACATAATTGATGTTATGAATACCCGAATAAATGTAATTTTAGATTTTTTTTGAATTAAAATAATGTTTTAGGTTAATATGACATGTTAATATTGATTTAATTAACTTTTTATGAACTAATCATGCTGTTATAAGTTTCAAAAAAATCAATTAACAAATAGTGTCAAAATTGACATAAAATAGTTTTTTTAAAAATATTATATTATTAATTGTAATTATATTCCTAAAAATCTAAGGTTTGTCCAACATACATATATCATGATAGGTGTACTATTAATGGACTACTTGGGGGTCTCTTTGATGTATATGGTAATTTTATTAACTATATAATATAAAAATACAAAGTCACATGGTAAATGTCAATCTAATTAACTAAGAGTTAAAAATAAAAGATAAGGTTAATATAATGACCCAAAACTATTTGAAATAAATTGGTTGAGAGTATTTAGACCCATACCCACCTTAGAATCGAAATAAATATTTTTGGAGCTATTAAAAACCGAATATGACTTTATTATAAAATAATATTTTAAGTTTTCCTAAGCTGCCCCTCTCCTCCCTTATAAAAACGGAACGCCTTCCCTCTTCTCTTCACACACTATTGAGCCTTGAATCTCGTCCAACTCCACCCAATTACTCTTATAAACCTCTCTAGATATATTATAGAGGTTCTGGTATTCTCAAAATATCAACTCTAGTGCCCTAATAAGAAGTTTAAAGGAGGTACGTCGAGGAAGAGGTAATCTCCTCTACCGATTCTTTCAAGTTTCTTTCTTCGTCTACTTTTTCTTCTTTAGTTGTTTCATTATAAAGTAATAACATTGGTATTAATTATATACTTATTTTTTATTATAAATATTAAACAACCCTATTTAACCTTCTATCCATCTTACGGAAAACGAAATCACCACGCGTGCGTGCGTACGGAATACCGTCTCCACGCCGTGGTGTAATCTGTTTTTGACCACCACCTTACTTGGATGGGTATAATGGTGTAAATAAATAACTATATATGATTATTTAAAGGTGATATTGATTCTGAAATATTATACATACACTTCAATACAATTCCACGATCATGGGAATGGTATCATCGCTCGAGCGTACGTACGGGCTACCGTCTCCACGACGCGATGAGATTCATTCTCCATGATTAACCATTCATGAATGATTATAAAGTATATATAATAAGTAATCATGAAATATATGACATAATAATGATACTGGATTTATTTATATATATAAGTATGTCATCTACTTAATTCCATTCAATTTAATAAGGAAACAGAAACAACGTTCATGCGTACGTACGACCTATTGTCTCCATGAGCGGTGTATTTCAATCCATTTATTGATATTATATATATATATATATGTATATGATGAATATATATTATATATAAATCATGTTTTACATTCTGGAATTAATTAACCCAAGATATAAGTAAAAATATCAAGAACAACAAGTCAAAACACATACAATAAATGAAACGATTTTACCCAAATCCATGCTTTTACATCGAATTTACAAAGGAAAGGGTAATATAAAGTCATAAGAAAACCATATATGATATCATAAAATGGAATATGATTCTGTAATAAGTCAATGACAATATTTAAATCATTATACAGGAGGTTCGGATACGTACGAAGCATATCAGACCCAAGGTAAGGGATAATTATTCCAATCTCATTCTTATCTGAGATTGTTTATTCGTAAGTATTTACTGGGGTTATGTTTATCATCCATGTCAATGTTTTCTAAAAATGTTTTCATAAAATGTTTAATATTCTTCCATGTTTGTTTAAAGTCATTTTTACCCTCTTATGGATTTTAACACAAGGTTTGGAAGGAATATTTCTTTTGTTTACCATATGAGGTACTTTTTGACTTTTCCAAAAAAAGTACGTGGATAATGTTTTTTTAACTTATACGGAGTGAATGGATTTTTACGGTTTCATAACACCTCATTTTCATGAAGATTCCTCTACAAGATTGCATGATTATTTAAAAAAAAGCCTTTTATTTTAAAATTTCATGGCATTTTGAGAAAAGAAAATGATTTTGAAAAGAAAGGATATTTTCCTAAAGAATTCATTTCAAGTGTTTTATCAAAATCATTTTCCACCTAAGATGAAATTATTTCATATGTGTATGTTTAATGTATAATGTCTCTATGATTTACATGGTTTCACTTCTATTATGATGAAATAATATCCATTTGATTTATATAGATTATGTTATGATTGGATGATGTTTATGAAACCCATTATATTATTTGGGTTATGATGAATGCTTTATGTTTATGTTGTGGAACACATAAGAATGATTTCATTATGATATGGGTGGGACCTATATCTGCCTCCAATTTATTGGGTAAAGATTTATATCTCATGAGATAGACATTGCTGGAATGACAAGTTAAACCGGTTCAGTAATACAGGACTGGAACAAGGAGTGATCTCGATTCAGAAAGGGACTTTTTCCACTAAGATGGTCTTGGTAGAAATGCCTTGGCGACTATGGAAATCAAACATGTGCTTAATGGTTTCCACAATTACATGTTTTATTTCCATGTTATTTTATCACGATTAATATTTCTTTATGATCTATGCCTTATTTACTTCCATGTTTTATGTCTTTGCTTAAAAATTTGATGTTTAAACATTATGTTCATGTTTTTAAGTTCAAATGTGTATGGGTTGTTTTATTTTTTTTTCATGCTTACCCTTACTGAGAATTTGAGCTCACCCTTTTAATTTTTTCTTTTCCCTAGGATATAAAGAAAGGTTTTAGGTAAGAAAACAAAAGGGGAATATCTTTATGGGAGATGTTGAGGATCTTTCACCATGATTAGAGGATTATGTTCCGAGTTTCCAAAAACACTAAACTATTATGGTCCTTGAGTGATGGTCCTTATTATGTATTAAGTATTCTGAAAAAGTAATGTAATGTCCATGTACATCAGGTTTGGGGTATCTACAGTTGGTATCAGAGGAAAGGTTTAGTTTACCTTTGGAAACTAGGATGCGATAACTTTAGTGAGATCCCTAGAGATATTTATAAGGTATGTCTAGGGATGTCTCTAATGTTAAGTATACGTATAGTTTATAGTCTTAGAATTAAGGTAACCGTCTTATAATTTAACCTAAAATGTTAAATATTGATAGTACTCTTCCTTTATTATGTTGTTTTCCCTAGCATTATTTTTTCCTCTCACACTATTCTTTTTGGGTTTTAGACGATGGCTGGAACCCGAAGGAACCGTGTTGATAAATGTAATGGACGATGCAATGATTGTCCTCCTGAACAAACCAAAATTATGGGAGATGGAGTGAAAAATATTATTTATATACTTACACAAGCTATGAATCATTTTGGACTTCCAAATGAGGAGATAAGGGAATAATATTCTATTGAGTCCTTCATGAGGCAACGTCCGCCTTCTTTCACTGGGTCTTCTGATGCACTTGTTGCTGAACAATGGATCAATACCATTGAAAAGATATTTTCCATAATTCTCTTTTTGGAACATGAAAAAGTCATTCTGGATGTATAGCGTTTAGAAGGTGAAGCAGATCAATGGTGGACTCTAATTAAGAATACGAGGCCCTGAGATGAAATTGAATCCATGGAATGGGACGAGTTCAAGAACTTGTTTTTCAGTAAGAACTTCCCTTGTATTCTTCGAACAAAGATGGAAAAATATTTCCTTGATGTTAAGAAAAAGGATGATCAATCTGTTGGTATATATGAAGAAAATTTTACAAGGCTTGCAAGGTATGCATCTGGATTTATCAACCAAACTGAAACTAAAGTTGATCGATTTTTCAGTGGCTTAAAACCAAGTCTTCGAAGGGCATTAGCTATAAAAGAAATTAGTAGCTATGAAACAAAATTGTGCATTGTGCTATCAAGGTAGAAATTGAAGTTGGTGTTACATATCCATCTCATGGTTTTGACAAGAAACGAAAGATGGAGTTCCAGGAGAAATCTCAGAATAATGGTGAAAAGAAGATAAAAGTTTCTTTATGCTCAAAGTGTGGAAAGAAACATGGTGTAGATTGTCTTAAAGGGACTAGAAAATGTTTTATGTGTGGAAAAGAAGGTCATCGAGCAGCTGAGTGTCGAAGTAATGGAAAAATGGTTGCTAAGGATGTGAATAAAGAAAAGACTGTAGAGAACGCACCACCAACACTTAAATGCTTCAAGTGCAAGGAAATGGGGAATTATGCTTATCAATGCCCTAATCCAAGGGTTAATGATGATCAACATGAGCAACCTCTTAAGGAAAAGGACAAAGGGATGTCACATGCGATAACTATTAGTAATTTTGAGTATGAAAATGATGTGGTGAAATGATTATTTGTTTATGTAAAGTGATTCCAAAATAATGTTGTGGAATCTCAGTTATAGTATTGTGGAACATTGAAATATCTATGTAATGGTTTATTGTGGTTTTCGATAATTATTTGGTACCAGTAACCATGAAAAGTGATTAAAATATTTTGGAAAGCAGATGATATGTTCATAATGAAGGGATAAGGAGAATATAAATTGTTTGATAATATTCATGAGCTCATGACTGATGTAAGGACAATGTGATATCATGGTTTGAGTATGTAGAATTTTTGGGATTTTGGTATGTGGAAAGAGTTAACTTCTTATAGAATTCATGTTTTCACTAAGGTTATTTGTTAATTTATGTTTCAAGAGAATACATGATTAAGGTATTCACATGTTTGGAATGTGACCAAAAATAAGATATATCTTATGATATATGGGGGAGAAATGAAGGAATTCACGTGCTTGGCAGATGAAATTTCTAGTAATCGGACAGAAGTATTTTAGATAAGCCTAAAGATTGGAATGGATTATGTTGGACATAATTCAGTATTGTTTAAGGCTAGAACTTTTTTCGATATTATTTATGGAATTTTATAATAATGAAGTTTTAGAAAAAGGACAACCTGAAGGACGGGCAACAACCCGTTGGGTCGGACAAGGCTGTGGGAATCAAACCCACAACTGAAGTGTGACATGCCTTTATCACCTACCACTATCCTACAGGAAGTCCCTGGTTAGTAGAAACTAGTTTTATTTTATTAAGCGCTATGATAGATGAAGTATAAGTCCATTTTAGCAACCATATATGATTAATCTCAAGATATATGGACTTATATATATTTAATAAATTTTGAGAAACTTTTTTCGATAGAAACAAATAGAATGAACTATCATTCTATCACATGATCTTCTAACACTTCACGAATGAAAAATTCAACTTTATTTATTTAAGAGGTGAAGTGGAAATTGTTCAAGGCATGAACAACTGTGAGATTTTACCAAAATCAAGTAAGTATTTCTTTTAATTCAAAAATTCTTCAGCATTAGGGGAATGATCTTGAAAACTAAAAATGTTTTCCTAGTACCCTCATACCCGATAAATCAAATGACACCATAGCTCATCACAAATTTATGGATTTGTGATTGATGGATTTTTCATACCCATGTTCTCTGCCACTCTCCATAAGAACTTGATGGTTAGATTCCTCTTCTATATCCATATTTTCACCTATGTTCTCCTATGTGGAAACCTAGTGATGAGTTAATTTGGGTAACCGTTACATTTCATACTTTAGTTTTTAAAGTTATGGTTTCGTATTCCTTTTTACGATGTGGGTTTCTATGAAAGAAACTCTCATGTAATAAATGATTTATAACCCCGACGAATTTCGAGGGTGAAATTAATTTTAAGGGGGGTCGAATGTAACTCCCCGAGATTTTATGAGATATATTATTTCTAATTTCTTTGAGGTCTTCTATTATACACTACACAAATATTATATTCTACTATACGCAACACCGTATTAGCTTGTAGTATATGCATCACTATTCTTGGCTCGTGTTACACACAATTTCAAGTTCGTTTTGTGGAAATTATTTTACGCAACAATAAGTATAGATTTTGTTTAATGTATAAATGAAATAAGTTTTGATTATGTTATACACAACACCAAATGGATCTTTCAATACATGCAGCTCTGACTTGGCTTGCATTACATGCAATCAAGACCTTCTTCGATAGCGTGTGTAGTACGCAATACCGAGTTTCAATAAACAACGATATGTTATTAAAATGTTTTATAAACTAGACATTATGAATAGTAATACCAAATTTTTTAAATTTTATAAATTCTTTCTATCAAAATGGGCTTCATTTTTTGATTCAGAATGTCGAAATTAGCCTTTGGTGAATTTTTGGTATTTTTATGAAAACATTCAATTTTTGAGGAATAGTGAAAACACTGGGTTACTATTTGAAAACAAAATTTTTATTTAAATAAATATTTATTTTATTTAAATTTATTTTAGGCCAAAATTGATATATAATACCTATATAAGTTCAATGTAATTCACTGGATTCATTTTATAATAATTTTAGATATATAAAAAATTTATTGAACTTTTCACTATCTTTTACCCACCTCCTTAGAGAATTTGAAAATTTACATAAAATGTAATTTTACCACTTCTATGAGTGGAATTTCAAAAATACGAGAGACACAGTTAATATCAAGGAGTAAAATTTGGTTCAATAAGATAAAAATAATTTTTGGTAAATAGTAACGTTTTACTTTTATTTACAACAGTAAAAAGTAAATAGGGAAATTAAGGGTAAAAATGATTTTATTATTACCCTAACACATGTCCTAATTCTATTGAATAAGTGTAATTCGACCAAAAACAACCTTAGGAATAAAATATTACCCTTTAGGTCCACTTGTATTGGATTAGTACATTTATTATTATTTTATTTAAAGAAGTGTTAAAATTGTTAAAATCAAAGTTTAAAAACTAAATAATTTTTAATATATGGTTATACATAAGATAAATTAGACTATAAATATTCATTAGAAATATAAGAAGATTTAATACATAATCGTATTTTAATTATAATTTTTAGACATTAAATAAGTTAATTTATTTACGACACAATGATGATGCATTAATTATCTTATTAATGAATTATTAACATAATTGATGTTATAAATACCCAAATAAATGTAATTTTAGACTTTTTATGAATTCTAATAATTTTATAGGTTAATATGACATGTTAGTATTGATTTAATTAACCTTTTTAGACCTAATTATGCTATTAAGATTTTCACAAAAATCAATTACCAAATAGTGTCAAAATTGACCTAAAATAGTTTTTATAAAAAATATTATATTATTAATTGTAATTATATTCCTAAAAATATAAGGTTCAGAAAAGATACTTATATCATGATAGGTGTATAATTAATGGATTACTTGGGGGTTTTTGGATGTATATCGTAAGTTTATTAACTATATAATATAAAAAATACAAAGTGACATGGTAAATGTCAATCTAATTAACTAAGAGTTAAAACTAAAGGATGAAGTTAATATCATGTACCAAACCTGTCTAAAATCTATTGGTATATAGGATTTCGACCCATACCTACCTTATATTATAAATAAATCAATTTGGAGCTATTAAAAACCGAATATGACTTTATTATAATATAATATTTTAAGTTTTCCTAAGGTGCCCCTCTACTCCCTTATAAAAGGGAACCCCTTCCCTCTTATATTCACACCCTTTTGAGCCATGAAGCTCAGAAAACCCCTTTAAATGCCTCTTCCCAACCTCTCTAGTTATATCATAGAGGTTATGGTCTTCTAAAAAGACCAACTCTAGTGCCCTAATAAGAAGTTTAAAGGATGTGCGTCGAGGAAGAGGTAATCTCCTCTACCGATTCATTCAAGTTTCATTCTTCTTCTACTTCCTCTTATTTAGTTGTTTCATTATAAAGTAATAACATTAGTATTTCTTATATACTGATATGTTATTATAAATATGAAAAAACACTATTTCACCTTCTATCCATCCTATGGAAAATGAAATCACCACGCGTGCGTACGTACCGAATACCGTCTCCATGCCGTGGTGTAATCTGTTTTTACCACCACCTTACTTGGATGGGTATATAATGGTGTAAATAAATAACTATATATGATTATTTTAAAGTGGTATTTATTATAAAATATTATACATACACTTCAATACAATTCCATGATCATGGGAATGGTATCATCGCTCGTGTGCACGTACGGACTACCATCTCCAGGACGCAATGAGATTCATTCTCCATGATTAACCATTCATGAATGATTATAAAGTATATTTAATATGTAATCATGAAATATATGAAATAATAATGATACTATATTTTTGTATATATATAATTGTTCCATATACATAATTCCATTCAATTCAATAAGGAAACGAAAACAGTGTTCATGCATACGTACGGCCTACCGTCTCCATGAACGGTGTATTTCAATCCATTTATTGATCTATCATATATATATGTATATTATGAATATATATTATATATAAATCCTGTTTTACATTCTGGAATTAAATAAATTAGGATATAAGTAATATTATCAAGAGCAACAAGTCGAAACACGTACAATAACTGAAATGATTTTACCCAAATCGCTGCATTTACAACGAATTTACAAAAGATCGGGTAATATAAAGTCATAATAAAACCATATATATCATAACAATGAATATGATTCTATAATAAGTAAATGAAATTATTTAAATCATTATAATTGAGGTTCTTATACGTATGAAGCATATCGGACCCATGGTAAGAGATAATTATTCCAATCTCATTCTAATCTGAGATTGTTTATTCATAAGTATTTACTGGGGTTATGTTTATCATCCATGTCCATGTTTTCTAAAAATGTTTTCATAAAATGTTTAGTATTCTTCCATGTATGTTTAAAGTCATTTTTACCCTTTTATGACTTTTACCATGAGGTTTGGAAGGAATCTTTCTTTTTTTATCATACGAGGTACCTTTTGACTTTTCCAACAAAAGTACGCGGAGAATGTTTTTTTAACTTATACGGCATGAACCGATTTTTACGGTATCATAACAACTCATTTTCATGAAGATTACTCTACAAGATTGCATGATTATTTTAAAAAAAGCCTTTTCTTTAAAACTGCATAATATTTTGAGAAAATAAAATTATTTTGAAAAGAAATGACATTTTCCGCAAGAATTCTTTTCAAGTGTTTTATCAAAACCATTTTCCACCTAAGATGACATTATTTAATATGTGTATGTTTCAAGTATAATGTCTCTATGATTTACATGGTTTCAATTTTCTTATGATGAAATGATATCCCTTTTTTTTATATAGATTATGTTATTATTGGATGATGTTTATGAAACCCATTATATTATTTGGGTTATGATGAATGATTTATGTTTATGTTGTGGCACATGTAAGAATGATTTAATTATGAGATGGGTGGGACCTATATATCCCTCCAATGCATTGGGTAAACATTTAAATCCCTTGAGAAAGACATGGATAGAATGGTAAGTTAAACCGGTTTGGTAATACAGGACTGGAACGAGGAGTGAACTCGATTCAGAAAGGGAAATTGTCCAGTAAGATGGTCTTGGTAGAAATGCCTTTGCTACTATAGAAATCACAACATGTGCCTAATGGTTGCCACAATTACGTGTTTTATTCCCATGATATTTTTTCATGATTAATGTTTCTTTATGATCTATGCCTTATGTACTGCCATGTTTTATGTCATTGCTCATGAATTTGATGTTTAAACATTATGTTCATGTTTTTATGTTCAAATCTGTATGATTTGTTTTATTTTTTTCCATGCTTACCCTTACTGAGCATTTGAGCTCACCCTTTTAGTGTTTTCTTTTCCCCAGGATATAAATAAAGGTTCTAGGTAAGAAAACAAAAGGGGAATATCTTTATGGGAGATGTTGAAGATCTTTCACCACGATTAGAAGATTATGTTACGAGTTTCCAAAGATAGTAAACTATTAGGGTCCTTGAGTGTTGGTTCTTATTATGTATTAAGTATTCTGCAAAAGTAATGAAATGTCCATGTACGTCAGGTTTGGGGTCTCTACACTCAGTCCTCATTAACATTGGGTTTTATAGAAACCAAATCATGTACATCTTCCTCGGGGACCTTCTCCTATTTATCTTCTAGGTTGTATGATGTAAAACAACCCAGCATCATCATCCCACATGACACAAAACTTCACCAAATGACTGACACAATGTTAAATTGTCACCTTCATCCTTAACGCAAAACATTAAACTACATGAAATTTTATAAATATTTATTTAATGACTCATTCCCTCTTAAGATATGTAGGAAAAGTTGGACATTATGTCTTTAGGTCCATCCCCGGTTTCTCCAATTTCTCTTTAAACCCTGGGGCTCGAATTATCTTATGAGATTGTGCGTGGTTTGGTATGAGACCTCCTTGGTCCTAATTTAGGTCGGGTTACTTTACCAATGCATAAAAATTTTCCACTTTGGGATATTTCTTCCCCAGTTTTCCTTACAACATGAAATTAAACAGCATATAATTTTAGAACTATGAATAGTTTGATTTTCATCCTTATCGGATACATAGGAATGCCCAAAATTTTTTCTTTAGACCCAGCCTTGGGTTCATCAAACCACATTTCCTCTTTTCTTTACTCATATTTTTGAGTCATTTTTCATTAATTAAGTACACTGACCTCTTTTACACCTCATCAACATGCACATATGCGGTGTGGTGTAGGGATTAAAGTGTTGGGTTCTACATGGTCATTCTTTAATTCCATTTCCATTCATAATGTGTACCTTGGATTGCGTCTCAATCATATTTATTATCTGAAAGGACTCCCAAATGGTATGGATTCTTAGACTTTAGGCTCGCCTATCATTTTGGGTCAACATCCTGGAGGATCTAGAATGGAATTTTGATATATGTTCGGTATTTTGAATACAGTCAGTGGTCGAACTTCAGTTACTTATTCCCATCTCATGCTATAGAAAATGGAAACATTGTCTCGAACACGATCTGCAATTATCCTCCATCATCACACCGCCCTCATTTCTTACAGAACATTGGTCTCATGATTCAAATTATTTCTCACATACTTATGTCTAAATGGAACTTCAATAATCTCAGTTTCACCCCTCTGTGCACCTTTACGCATTGAGTGGGAGGGTCAGTTTAATGGGGACATAATTGACTCTACATCTCTGTTTCCTCTCCCATGTGCTTCTATATGCCGTAAGATCTTCACCGCCTCTTGTTTCCCATAGTGATCATGGATCGTGCAGGATTAGGGATCTTGGTAAGATTTTTACCCACATGTAACAATTGTACCACCATACGGTCTGAACCCTATGACCATAAACTAGGAGTTCACATATTAATGTCCAAGAATTATGGCCCTAAACCATATGCGTGTTCCCTTAATAATATGTGGTGTGGTTGAGTCCTTTTGGTCCTCATTCATGTTGGGATTGTTCATGTAACCACACAACACATTCCCACTTTGAAAGCCTCATTTTATGGTCCAAGCTCCATGACTGTAAACTAAGATCAATAATGTCCTTATCATATGATGTTAAAATAAACCTTCTATATCCAAGTGATTATGATGATAAACAACCCAACATTATAATATCTTCATCCAAGAAGATGTTTCCCTTTTTGAATTTTCCATCTGGCTTTCCATTCTGAAGAACTACATTTGGATTGATTCTTACCCTCACAAGATGCATATTGACACCCAAACAAGTTTTCCCTGGGTATAGACCTAGATTTATGAACCATTGTTACCTATTCTTGGCCTAGGATTATCCCAAAATTATGTATTGTGGTTTGAAAACTCCATGGTCCTCATTCATGTCAGTTTTATGATAAAAGGTACCATGTACATCCCTTGAGAGCATATTTACTTTCCTCTATATTTACCACATGATATTAAACTTCTTGGGTACATTCTCGGTTTATGCATCACCTTTATTTGGGTCTCATCATATTTCAAATATGAATGGACCCCCAAATCGTATGAATGATCTACCTTATAGATCCCCTACCATTTTGGGACAATTTATGAGAGAATCTTGAACAAAAATTTTGAGACAGGTTTTGGGTTCTCAAATATAGTCAGCAGTTGATCCTCACTTGCCTATTCCCATACTAGGGTACATGATATAGGTACTATGTCTCAAACAAGGTCAGTAGTTATCCTTCACTATTATTACACCCTTATTGTGTACTTAGTAACATGTGTAGTGATTCATATTTTCTAGCAGGTCTGTTCCTCCATGCATTCACTTACATCAAGTAGGAATGTTGGTCTTGTTGGTATTTCCTCACCAGACATTTCTATTTCACTATTATGCACTCTCATGTGATAGGGAAATCATAATACCACCCCTTGTTTCCCACACCAATCATATCTCACATGGTCTTAGGGATTTTTGAAAAGTAATACCCAAACATAGGTTCACAAAACCACATTATTCGAGTTCCATGACCATAAAATATGATCTCTCTCAACCCACATGACGTTAAAGTTCATGGACTAGTCCTTTCATATAAACTTAAATGGTGTCATCATTATCTTGTATGCATGATGAAAAATGGAACAACATTGTGGTGTTATCACATAAGGAGGCATCGCCCTTTTAATCGGTCATCCACCATGCTATTTTTCAAGACTGACATATGGTGTGATTCCTGTAGCGGCACCCATACTTCTCCTCCAGGGCTAGTTTCTCCATGAAAAACACAAAAAACAAAAGATAAAACAAGGTATATTTAATCCCTCCATTTACCTATGAACGAGTCATATATACATGGAAGGGTTATTCTAATGACTATGTTCATATTGATACCCATCCTTATGGGAAATGTAGTGATGCTCAGGCATTCACCTCAGGCCTAGCCATAGGTTCAGTAACCCTCTTGGCCCTTTGGCCCCAATTATGGTCTTTTTTCCCCATTAAAGTCCAAACTATATGACCTTAATCTAGGATCCCCCAGTCTGTATAACATGACATTAAAATATTTACAAGGGTCTACATAGTATGACATTGAGCTGTGAGAAATTTCCCAGTTATATGACATTAAACTATACCTTGTGTTGCCTTTATCGTACAACATTAAACTATACATATATCATCCTGATTTTCAAGACATTAAACTATAAACCCCCTGGTCCTCATCCTATGTTTTCCTCTCCCGCAGTGATGATCATCTACTGTATTGTTTACTTCTTCATTTATCACTCAACATCTGAGATGATTCCCCTTGGAAGATATGTTTGATCTTTTTTGAATCCAATATGCTCACACCAATGTTAATTCATCATGATAGAGTAATTTTAGATTGTTGTAATCCATTCAAAAATTCCATCACTCTTTCTCCACACTTTATGAGCCCCTTTTTTGGATCCCCTCTCCTCTATAGTATGATGGAACCACTGATGGTATGGATTCCCAACCTCATGGATCATCTACCATTTTGGTCCAATGTTTTTTAAGAAATCAAATGATATTTCAAGTAAGGTCTCATGTTTTTAAATTCAGTCAGCGGTTGACCCTTGTTTGTTTGTTCCTATTTTAGGCTAACGTGATATGGATACTGTGTCTCGAATTTGGTAATCAGTTATCACACGTCATCATTCCACCCTCACTGTGTTCCAAATTTAGAGTGTCATGATTCACACTTTTCATCAACATTTGTTTGGATTGATTCCAATACTACTGGAATTATCCTTCTTGTGCACTAATGCACACTAGGAAGGGAAATTTGGCTTCATTGAGAACCATATTCTCTAGTCGCAGTCCCCTCTCTTATACTGAAAAATCGAGGTAGTCAATAATACCATGAGTATTCAATGGTTGGTTGAAACTCCCATATCCAAAGTGAGAAACTACATGGTCATCCCTTGTGTCTCATACTATTAATGACCCCCCCAATATCTTAGGGATTGATCGTTGGTTGTTTCAAAGTTATGATCGAGGCACAAAATTCAAACAAAGCAATAAATACTTCCATACACACAACATAAGTGATAAAGAAAGAATAAAAACATGATCATGAATTTAAAAAATCAACTTCCCTTGGGATGGGCCCCTTCTATAGATAATATCTGCTCCACTGCTCTTTAGTTTGTGGCCTCAAAGCATTTTTTTCACCACCAGAGCTCCCTTCCTTCTACATTGGCTATGGGGTGAACTCTATATGCTCTGATTTGAAGTTGATATTTTTCAGCTCAGATATTTTTCACCTTAAGAGATTCACATCTGAGTTACTCTTTAGCTTCCGCAAACGGAACCCTTAACCATGATATGATTTATGATTGTGTGTTGATGAAAGAATAGAAAGTGTTCATTCACATTTATAAGAATTAGATCTCATATTCGGAATCTTGAATCTTTTTAATGCTTATAGACATCCTATGCTACCAGAAAACACTGAAATCATGGTCTCTCTCTCATAACTTCTTAGAAATGTAATCATGGACGAGCATATATAGATTTCATTCATATACCCCTCCAGAACATAGGTCATATAGATGAGAAGGAATTCTACCCATTCAGCTAATCCACTCTTCTTACAGGGCGTCGTCAGTAAAGAATTTGATCCGCTTCCATGAATGGAGATAGACATCTTGGCTATCCTCCACATTACAATCAGCTTCATCTAGCTCCTCTAGTTTAGTGGGTTCGTATTTGGGAACACATCCAGATGTTAAGTGACAAGATCCTCTTCAAGAATTTCATCAGATGAGCTGGGATCCATATCATGTTGTTGATCTTAATCATTGGATTCCACTTAGATAGATTTGGGTTCCTCCCTGCCAACAGTTATGTGTACAACCATGATTGTCGTTTATGGGAACCTTCGACGTCTAATTCCATGTTGAGCAGCATTCCCCCCAAGAAGGTAGCTCCAAGAACCCCAACCATACTCATTATCATTAAGACAACTACTTGATGAACTTTTTAGATAGAGATAATGTTTTTCGTACTAATTGAGAGGATGAAGGTTATAGCTTTATAAGGGAGAGGAATTACAAAGGTTGAATATTTTATCTTGTTCCAGATTTGTTGTTGTCAGAATTATAGGACGTGGCCCCCATAAATGGGTGGGATCTCTGAAGATTCTACAATGGCTAGCTTGGTTTCCACAACCCTACTAGACCATGTGCTCACCATCTCTCCTAATGCGTGTCCCTAAGATTGTCCCTCTACATTCATTTTTCCATTGGAAGGGTTCCTTTCAATGAGACTCTCCTACACAGAATGAATTTCAATTGAGATACCTAGATAACCTGAGTAATTAGAAAAATTGAATGTTTTTGAGATTACCTCTAGATTTTAGGTGAATTCTCCCATCTTTGATATCACAGCCTTGCCTTTCTCCAAAGGGATCCCCCTACCAAAATCTTCTCCCTATGACGCCTCTAATTATTTCGGAAAATCAAAGTCCTCATTCAGTTGAATATAAGATAGTCGATATGGGAATTTTTAGTCAAGAAGTACTATTACTTGATCCTTCATTGGATGCGGGGTGCCCCGAGAATGCACAGATTCTTCCAGCTCAACTACATATTGTTACCCTCTACCTAAGACACCATAAATAGGTCCCTAGACTGACCAATATCTGAATTACCCCACTAAAAAATACCCGATTAGAAGGGGTTATAAACCCTTATAAACACATTAGCTATGGTTATGAAGAACCATACCTAATTTTCTCACCTAATTTTGTTAGAGGTGGTTTTGAGGAACCACTGGTAAAGTAATGTGAAATTTAGAGGTGGTTAATTTATAGGCGGTTAAAACCCTACTAATTTCAGGAGAGAATATGTGTTTAGAGGGGGGGGGGGGTAACCCCCTCTAAATTATTGATCATATTAGTGGCGGTTAGAAACGGCCGCTAGTTGATTTGCATGAGCCATATTATAGTAGGTTATGAGAAACGCCTCAAATTAATGCTGATTTATAGGGGGTTGAATCCCCTCTAATTGGACCATATTAGAGGTGGTTCCTAGAACCCTATCTAAATTTCTCATTGCATTTTTTTAAAATCCTACCATTTTCAGTTCCCCCATGGAACTTCACCCTCCTGTTGCCTAGTTTCCCCACATCCCTCCTCATGTTACCCAATTTCCCCACAACCCTCCAGTTCCCCCATTACATGACTCCTCCTATTCCAGTTCCCCCAAGGCCCTCAACTTCACCCGCAACCCCTCCCATCCCATTCAAGACCTTCCACCTCAACCCTTCCATTCAAGGCCATACTGGTACAACCCCTCCCATTCACGACCCGCCTCACCTCACCCTTTCTGTTCACCCGCGTACCCCACCGCTATAAATACCCATCATGTTATTATATGTTTGTGGCATCGGGAATGGAATCCAGGACCTCTAACATACAACGGTAGGGCCTCTACCATTATGACCTTTATAGCATGTTATTATATATACACATTATTTTATTTATATATACCAAGATACTAATTAAAATAAATATTATTAAAATAAAAATTGAAATACATATATAATTATATAAATTAATATATAAAAATGATATTATATATTTATATTATAATATATTTATATTATATTAAATATATATTTATATAAACTATATCTTATATATGTGTATTTACATATAATTGAGTATAGATTTTATAATTCTATTTATGTTATGTATACATACCCATATATTATATATATATGTAAATTATTTAAATACATAAATACATATTTATATATAATGTAAAAGCTTATTTATACGATATATATAAGAATTTATTTATTATATTTCAATGATGTCTTTAAAAATAAATTAAAATAATGTATTTATATACATATATTTATTTTTATAAAATGTATTATATTATATGAAATACATATATATGAGATACAATTTATACAAATATTTATGTTATATATAAATAATATAACAAGAAATACAATTTAGACAAATATTATATATTAAATAAAATTTATACAAATTTTTATTTAATGTTATATGAAATACAATTTATAAAAATATATAATTATTATTAGCTATTTATACAAATATTTATATAATGTATTTAATTACATATATTGATTATTATGCACATTAATATATATATATATGTATGTATGTATGTATTTCAATAAATACAATTTGATAATATTATATACATTAATATCTATATTTATTTCAATAAATATAGTTGTATAATATTGTTTACATTAATATATATTTATTTGTATAAATTTATATCAGATAATATTAACTATATATAATATAAAATCATAAACACATTTTTTAAAAATATATTTATTATTATTGTAATATAAATTATAAAAAATACAAACTTGTGTTTTTATATGATTTTTTTAAATAAATTATAATTATGAACATAATATTATAATAAGTTTATTCTTTTATATTATATATAATTAATATTATATGAAATAAAATTTATAACAATAAATATATATATAAATGTACATAAAATTATAAAATTATATTTATGTATACATATACATATAATTAAATAAAATCATATAACTAGAAATATATATTATAACTAAATGATATATATATATACTATATAAATTAATAATTGATATGGTATACTAAAATATATATACAATAACAAAATAATATATATAAATTTCTATACAATAATATATTATTAATATAATATATATCTATATATAATATACTTATATAAAATTTATATTTATTTTTATTTTTTATCTATATTAGATTTATTTTTATACATAATATTATATTAATTTATTTATACATAAATATAAACTAAAAATGAATTTAATATAATATACATATAATATAAATAATTAAATAAATGAATGGTATTTATTAAACAATATATAAATTTTATATATTTGAATAAAAATAAATATAATTACATTTATATAATGTATTCCAATATTAATATATGTATACATTTTTGTGTATATGTATAAATATTTATTTAAAGAATTTATATAATGTCTGTATATATATATATATATATATATTTGTGTTTATGTGTACACACAAATATGCGCACCCACACATATATATTATAAAATGTGAATTTATAAGAGATTTATTTTAAAAAATAAATAAAAATTAATGGGAGGTTAAAAAACCCCTATAATCAAAGGGATTAGTGGAATTTCATGAACCACCTCTTGTTTATTGAATTAGCAGGGTTGACAACCCCCTCTAATGTCATTAATTAGATAGGATTCACAATCCCCTATAACATCTAAAATTATAGGGGGTTCAAAACCCCTATAATTTGTTAAATTATATGGGGTTCAAAACCTTCTCCAATCTAAGGGATTAACAACAATTCATGAACCCCCTATAATTTAAGAGAATAGAGGGGGTTGTTAACCATCACTATTTCCTTTAAAAAATGATTTCCATGTTATATATATATATATGTATAGCCTCTAATATATATCCAAATGAATATTATATATATAGCACTTCTAAAATCCAAATGAACATATTCGGACTATGATTATTAAATTTTTGGTGGGTTTGACATAATTTTTTCTAAAATACAACCAAATTGTACAAAGAAAAAATGAAAAAAAAAACATTTAAAGGGTGTTATAAAATCCACTAAATTTGATTATTAGAGGGGGTTGTGCAGAACCCCCTCCAAAATAAATTTAGAGGGGGTTTTTCATAACCCCTTCTAGAAAACAGCCACTAATATACTGCTTTTTTGTAGTGCCCATCTGAAACCGATTAAGATGATACCACAACTCATAAGGACTAAAGAATTTCCTTTTAATATCACAGGTTTCCCAAACATTTATGAAGACAATATTTTCATGTATGTCCATGAAGCAAAAAAGTTTCCATAGAGCATGGGTAGGTATTCTATATAACCCCCTTTATAGCCTTCCTTTCTCATGTCTCTACCGAGCTGGGGTCACTGGATTATCTACTACCATTCCTCTTACACTGCCACCCAAAGTGGGACATAAAATCACTTCCCTTTCCATTGTCACTACTCAACCGCCCTGATGTTCAACAACTCAACCTCCATGATATTTTCTTTCCGTTGTCCGACCATAACCTCGTGGTTGAGTGGGAACCCCATCATCGACAAGAATAGTCTATTTCTTTAGAATTTCCCATGGGCAGGCTATCTCCCACCATTTTTCATACTCCTCGCCTATCATGTAACCAGCAGTAGATGGTTTCAACTCATTCTACATCTTCAAATCATCATGTGTTAACAAGAGCCACATTTTCCTCATCAAACATGGACCATCCTCATATTGTACCCCCCAGATAGACTTGTTGGGTTAGCCTCTGTATGCACTGTAACTTCCTCACAAAGAAATATGGGGTATTCGACTCGTATGCAGGCTCACGATCTACCCACACCACTAGAAATACACCTTGAAATCCAGGAGATATGACTGATGTTTTTCAGTTCCCTTACCTTCATTTATGAATACTACCGTTTGCATCATGAAGGGATGGAAGATAAATTTATCCACCTTCCAGACTATGTTTAGCGCCATCAGCGAAGCAAGATTTATAGGGAAACATCCCACTGCATTCAGAATAGATGGTTGAAAATCTAACCCAAGAGGGGAAATGGGATTCAGATATTTGTAAACCCTCATGTGATCCGCTATCAATACAAATAGAAAGTGAAAAAATCAGCATACTCATTGTGTCTTGTTCCCCTCACTGATGTGCCAAAGAACCTTTAATAGTTTCTCCAACATTGGGATCCCATGGTTGAAAAGTTCCCAAAAACCATCATGGACACCATGGTAAATATGATCATCTAGGAACCCATGTGTGCATCCCTGACTGGTAACATCGCTCCACAAATGAGTACAGAAATGAACCCAGCCAACATATCCAGCAGTTTCTTCTTAGTGCTAACAATGTACCCCAGCTGTCACTAGTTATACTCCATAATTATCTAGTAGGAAACCTCTTTACTATGTTTATCCCCCATGGATTGGTGGAGGCCCTGTCAGAAGTTTCCTAGGTGTCTCCTCTCCATCAGTAGGATGTTTTGGTGTGAATTTTAGGAAACGTCCAAACCACTATTTGATGAGGAAATCCCTCACTGACCTCTTATCAACCACTGGTACTAGGTCCATCAGCATCTTTTCTAGCTGTGTCATCTTCTACGGACCTACCATGTATTTTATGCAGGGAGGAATTCATCATAAACCACCCCCGAAATGAGAATTATTAAAAATAGGTGGACTTCCCAGAGGCTAATGATGACCTCCCCAGGGTGAAAATGGTATGTTTTGGTCCTCAAAAACCATATACTTAGAACATTTCGAATCATGTACATAGGTTGGTAGATATGGAATTGAGACTGCCACACAACATCATATAAGCCTACTTGCCTCAACTCTACCCTGAATTCATCAAAGGTTACGCAAAACCAGTAAGCCCTGGCCTATTCCTCTAGGAAGTTTCTACCATGGTGTAGGTTCCAACAATCAGTCCACCCTTTCTCTGGATTCCCGAGGCTATCCGTAAGGATGGTGTGGTATTGAGGGGGGAGATACCACTAGTTTTGGTATGTTCCTATATAAATTATTGAGGTTGGTATAGAGGCAGTCAGCGAGAACACATGTATGGTCTTTCTAGGTATGGCCATCGGCAGCCCTAAACCATTGATATTGGCATGGAGTACCCCAGAACCAGTAAGTTGGTTCATCCTTGCTTGATATTGGGATAAAGTCGTTATCCCTCAGACAAAATTCGTACAGAAATAATTTATTATATAGAGGGTAATTATTCCTTCCGTCAGTAGCTCCACTAGAGACTCTTGATTAGAATGAGTTTTCAAACATTCTCCAAGTTTGGGAATATTTTCCATATCTTCCCTTCAAGCTGCAACCAAAATAAAATTCTGATAATCTTTTTTATTGTCCATTTGTTCCAGGAATTTTTTGTTTTTTCTTCTATGTTAGTGAAACCCTTTCATAGAGTACATTCGCAAGGTAAGACTTGCGGAGCACACAGTTCTGAATCCTCGAATGACTCAACACAATTCACAGAGAAACAAAGGATCATAGTCATCCTATTCTCTTAGAAGAATTCATTGAGCACTAATCCATGGAAACCTATTCAAAAAGATTGTTTTCTAGGATTTATGGAGCTTTGTGATTTGAGAGATCAAACACAAATTCACAAAGATAGGATACGGAAAAAAGAGGCTCTCAGGATAAATTTATATGTGATAGGATCACGTGCTTTTCGGTTCCCTCAACTGCTCCAAGCCTCACGGAAATTTCACCCAACTCTCCATGAAACCTCCATGTAAGTGAGTTTCACGATCTTCTTTTTTAAGTGATCTACCCTTAGAATCCAACCTTCTTTTCTCCTCAACTACCATTCTGAGGTAGGGGGTATTTTTTGTCACCAAAATCTAGGATTAAATGGAAAATACATTAACAATCACTAAAGGGACTACCTTGTGAAGATCCATAAAAAATCCCATCAGTACTAAGAATGAGGTGAAGCTGGAAGAATGAACTCCTCTTCAACCACCACAGAGAAATGATAGAAGACTATGTGCTCAAGATGAATACTTTCTCAACCGCCGATGAGAAATTATGGAAGCCTCTACAATACCGATAGATATATTTGAGACTAGCATATATTGTAACACCCCAAGCTTCCACGGTACGTTTCCCTTCGAATAATGTGATAGCGTGTGTTGTACGCAACCTCGAGTTCTAACACACACCACAACTAATTAAACTAGTCGTTGTGAATAGTAATACCTACTTTTTGAAATCATATATATTTTATATTTCAAAATGGACTTCATTTTTGGATTCGGAATATTGAAATTAGCCTAGGATGAAATTTTGGTACTTTTCGGATAACTTTTATATTTTGATGAATATTGAAAATTACTAAATTTTAATTAAAATCAACTTTTTTAATCAAAATAATTAATATTGATAAATTATGAATTTGAGTGGTTTTAAAGAATATTTAGAATATATTTTTACCATTTAATTTAATGTTTGTCATTGGACATAATTTCACAATTAAACCAGACATAAACAAGTGTCAGTCTTTTGATAGTTATTATCTCTTAAAAACACGCTTTTTAATTTAACAACGGGAATTAATTTTAAATTAATTTCTGCCACTTCTGTGTTTTGAATTTGGAAAAATGAATTACATATTTGGAATCATGATGTCCAAATTATGTAAATAGGTAACTTTTATTTTTACACATTTTGAATAATTACTGCGGTAAATATTTTATTTACCATGCTTAAAGGGTAAATCCGTTAAATAAGGATTAAAAACTAATATTATAATAATACAAAATTACCCTAAAATGTGTCCTAACCTTATTGGTGGACACATACCCGACCATGGGCATCCTTGGGTCGATTTGGGGACCCCTTAGAGCCACTTTTATGTGGTAGTGACACATTATATTGATAAAGTTAAAATAAAAATAAAAATGGCATAAGCTTACATCTTTTAGAAAAACAATTTTTATATAGGGTTATACATGTTGGATTTTCGATTATAAATTTTCATTAGAAAGCTAAAGAGATTTCCTACATAATGATATTTTATTTATAATTTTTAGACATCAAATAATTTAAATTATTAATGACAAAATAATGATGCAATGTTTACCTCATTAATAAATCATTTAAATAAATAAGATTAAAATGATTAAAATATTATCTAAAACCTGTCCAATTCTTATTGGTTGATGTTATTTAGAAACTGAGTCATCTTATCTTCGACCTCAATTATTTTTGGACCATTATAAACCAAATATAATTATATTATAATGTAATACTTTCACTCTTTCCTAAAGAGCCCCTCCTCTCCCTTATAAAAGGAGACCACTTCTACTCATTCCTCACACCTCTCAAGCAACTTGTCTCGTCCAAACCCTGCCGAAATACTCTCCCAACTTCACTCACTACAACCTAGAGGCCTTAGTTTGATCATAAAGCCAACCTATGGAGCCCTTTTGATCAAATCAAAAGGAAGAACCCGAAGAAGAGGTAATGTTTTCACCACCCCTTTTCAAGTTCCTCTCTTCTTCCACTTCTTATTTCTTTGTTCTTACCATTCTAAAATAATAACTCCAGTATCTCACATATACTGTGATGTTATTATAAATATGGTACAACCATATTCAGTATTCTATCCACCCTTTGAATAACATGTCACCATACGTGCGTACGTACGACTTACCGTCTCCACGTCGTGGTGTAATTGTTATTCAATATATTATTATTTGGATGAGTATAATAATGATGTGAAACTCATGTAAATAATAAATATAACATGTTAATTATTCTGTATATATGATATAACATCCATTTATATATTATTTTAATATCAAAAGAATGATATTGTCGCTCGTGCGTACGTACGGACTACTGTCTCCACGAACGCGATGAGATTCATTCTCCATCGTATCCATTCAAGTATAATTATCATTTGATGATTTAAAAATGATGTTTAAGAACTTGATATCATTCTGGATATGAATAATATACAACCTATACATTACAAACATGGCTTACATAACAAAACATATAAAATAAAACAAGTAAGTTAACACCTGAAACAACGATAATACTAAGATATTATTATCAAATCAATATTAAAAGATCATATATGATATCATATTAATGTATATGATTCTTTTATAATTTAATAACAATTATTTCACCATTATACAGGAGGTTAACCTACCCCAACCAAGGAAAAGTACATGGTAAGGGTTATTTCACAATCTCTTCATTATCCGAGGTTGTTTATACGTAATAATCTATTGGGATCTTGTTATCATCCACATCCATGTTTCTTCAAAATGTATTTCAAAACATTTTTAATATTTAAAAGAATATGGGTTAAAGTCATTTATACCCTTTTTTGACTTTTTATAAGAGGTTTATAAGGGAATCTTTCCGTCTTTTTCCAAACAAGGTGCCTTTTAACCTTTTCGACAGAATTAAGATAAGAATGTTTTTTTTAACTTATACGGCGGGTGAGGTTATTTTCCGCCGTTACAAAATCATCAAAGCTTCCCTTACAAGCTTATAAGAATATTTTCAAAGAAAATGTTTTATTTTATAAATATATGTCTCTTAAATGATTTCAAAATAGAAAGAGATATTTCTTTAAAAAGGGTTTTTATTTCATCTATGTCAACATCCTTTAATGGATTTTACGCTTATTTGAGGATGATATATTATGATACAAAACTTTTATATTGTATTGAAGGTTTTGTGATATGTTTGACTGTGGATGTGCTATTTTTTTATATACCATTCATGGTTTATGGTGAAAGTATTGACATTTCGTATGCTAGTTTTAATACGAATGTTTATGTTATGTTTAAACCTTTTCATATGGGAATGCATTGGACTTAATATGTGACGGGGGAGCCCGCTATAGCTCCTAGATGCATCGGTAGGTCTCATGAGACAATATAGTGTCTTGGCACAAGGCCTTGAAAAAATCTTATTTGTAGTCTTGTCACGAGGCCTTGACTATGTGGTTATGATAGTCTGGCATTATGCATTCCAACATTATGAAAGTGGTTATTGATTTTTGCATGTGATTATTCGATTAGTAGAATATCCATGTGAATAAGTAAATGGAATTATTTCATTTTATTTATGCCGTACCATGTTGAAAGTTCATGTTTAAAAGGCTTTTGTTTTAGTTATACATTGCCTTAAATGTTTATTCTTATTTATGAAAGTTTCCGCTATATTGTTATCCTTACTGCGCATTTGAGCTCACCCCTTTTCTATGTTTTATTTTTCCCAGGAAGTGAAGAAGTAAGTTATGAATGACCTGCAGGGATATTATGTGGGGATATGAGTGTGGATTATGGATACAATATGTTGTTGTAGTAGTTTTTCGTTTTATGATGTAATGTAAAACTTATGAATATATCTAGTGTTTCCAAGGCTACTAAACCAATCTGTCTTTCGAGATTTGATCTTTCTTGTGATCATGCCAATGTTATGTAATAATGCACCGACTCTGGGTAACTGGGGTCGGGGCGTTATAGTTGGTATCAGAGGAAGTTTAGTACAAACCTTGGAAGCTAGATTTAGATAAACTCTGATTAGAGCACGTAGACCTAAGATGAACTTTGAGGATTATTATAGAAGAACTTCCTAGAATTTTGGTATTGTAGAGATTTTGTGAGTTTTCCGAGCAATGCATCCCTGTCTGGATACGAGTAGGTAGAGGCGGCTCTGGCACAGACGTACCTAGGGGTAAAACCCGAAAACACCGCTTTGAGCTAGACTCGAGCGGGAACTGGTGCACGACAACGGGCCTTGCTGCACTCTTGGTTACGACACCCCCGGGGGATATGCTTAGGATAACTCTCATTTTTCTTTACAAATCATTTTGAAGGGATTGTGAGTATATATTTCTTTAAAGAAAACATTCTTATGATTATGGATTATATCCATAAATAGTTCAATTTATGTTAAGTGTTTTATAAGTATAGGATTATGTATTTTGATTCATAAACTGATCTAGTTTATGCCATTGTTTAGAAATGGCGCCTAGTGGAAGAAATGGAAACCGTATCAATGCACGCACTCCATGTAGGGATTGCCCTCCTGCTCAAGATAATTATAGTGGGGCTGGTGATGCAACTAGTGCCGATAAGCTAATCACCATACTGGGACAACTTACTCAGGTTATGAATAATAACCTTACCCGTATGGAGCACCCTGATCCGCAGCGTGGAGGATCAATGTTAGATCGATTCATGAGGCAACAACCACCAACGTTCAATAGGAGTACAAATCCCTTAGTATCTGAGCAATGGATATTTTCCCTAGAGAAAATATTTCAGGCTTTGGGGAGCTGTGAAAGGGAAAAAGTTATCATGGCAGTTTACCGCCTCACTAGAGATGCTGATCAATGGTGGTCATTGATTCAAAACATGAAGGAAGATGATGAAGTATAAAATATGGAATGGAGGGAGTTCAAAGATCTGTTTTTAGAAAAATACTTTCCTCGTGACCATCGAGCAGATATGGAAAGGCAATTTCTAAGTCTGAGACAGAAGGAGGATGAGAATGTCGCAAAATATGAGGCTAACTTTACAAGGATAGCAAGGTACGCTGGTGATTATATACGTAACCAAAGAAGTAAGATTTATAGTTTCTTTGATGGGTTAAAACCATTTCTCCGTCGAGCATTAGTCTCACAATCCTTTTCATCGTACGAAGACATTGTCTCATGTGCTATCAAGACCGAAAAGGAATTCTCTAAGTCTTATGACTTTAAAGCAAAGAAAGAGAAGAAGAGACCTGCTGATCAATCTGAGAATGGAAATAAGGGGAAGAAGGTAAAGGTTGAATATCCATCCTGTGGTAAATGCGGGAAGAAACACCCTGGTACTTGCTTGAAGGGAATGGGAGTCTGTTACAAGTGTGGTGAAAAAGGCCACCAAGCTCGTGATTGCAAGGGGAAGAAGGAAGCTACCAACGTTCAGTGCTACAATTGTAGGGAGATGGGGCATTATGCAAATGAATGTCCTAAGAGTCAGGAGAACTTACCTCATAAAAGGCCAAGGGATCAAGGCCAGGCTTATGCTATCACTACTGCTGAGGTAGAAGCTCTGAAAGACGTGGTGGAAGGTAATTTAATGGTTTCCTCAAGTTTAGGAAATGCATTATTTGATTCTGGATCATCGCATTGTTTCATATCTTCCCAATTTGCTAAGAAAATCCGATATTTCCAATTTGATTTAATAAGGGAGTTGTCAGATAAAACTCCTAAGGGAAGTATCATTGCAACAAAGTTTTGTGAATCAGTCCCCATTAGAGCACATAAATTTTCTTTATCTGTGGATCTAATAGTCATACCTATGATTGAGTTAGATATAATCCTCGGTATGGACTGGCTTTCGGACTATGATGCGAAGATTTATTGTAAGAACAAAGAGGTTACGATTCTTGATGATAATGATAAGAAACACCTTATTTTTAGAGCAGAATCATCACCACCTAATTCTTATTTCGATCCACCCCCAGTAGCTCAACTTAATTCAATTATTGGGGAGGAAGAGAATGAAATTACTGTTGGTGAGGAAAGGAATGTTCAAATAGAGGATGTACCTGTTGTGAAAGAATTTGTAGATGTATTTCCGGAAGATTTACCTGGACATCCTCCAGAATGAGAAGTTGAGTTTTCCATTGATTTGATTCCTGGATCAAGGCCTATATCGAAGACCCCTTATAGAATGGCCACTGTAGAATTAGTCAAACTAAAGAAACAACTAGAGGAATTGAGTAATAAGGGATTTATTCTCCCTAGTGTTTCTCCATGGGGAGCCCCTGTTCTTTTTGTTAAAAAGAAAGATGGATCTATGAGGTTATGTATCGACTACAGGGAGATCAATGCTATAACGATAAAGAACAAGTATCCCCTACCTCGTATTGATGATTTATTTGACCAACTACATGGAGCTCAATACTTTTCAAAGATTGACCTTCGATCTGGATACCATCAGTTGTGTGTGAAGAAGGAAGACATTCCGAAGACAGCATTTCGAACTAGGTACGGGCATTACGAGTTTACTGTAATGCCGTTTGGATTGACTAATGCACCCTATGTATTCATGGATCTGATGAATAGAGTTTTCAAGGAGTATCTCGATGAATTTGTGGTGGTATTTATTGATGATATCTTGGTATACTCCAAAACCTACGAAGATCATGAAAATCACTTTCGCATTATCTTGAAGACTCTGAGGAGGCATGAATTATATGTGAAGTTTAGCAAGTGTGAATTCTGGCTTCAAGATATTTCTTTTCTTGGCCATATTGTCTCTAAAGATGGAATCTCTGTTTATCCTTCTAAGACCAAGGTAATCCAAGAATGGCCAGCACCTACGAGTATAACTGAGGTACGTAGTTTTATTGGTTTGGAAGGTTATTATCGACGTTTCGTCCAGAATTTTGCCCGATTGGCTAACCCATTAACGAAGCTCACACGTAAAGGGGTTAAATTTGTTTGGAAAAAAGAGTGTGAAGAATGTTTTGAATAACTGAAGAAAAGATTAGTCAATGCTCCTATATTGACTCTACCATCGGGGAATTATGGGTTCGTTATTTATAGTGATGCATCAAAGAAAGGACTTGGTTGTGTCCTTATGCAGAATGATAGAGTTATTGCCTATGCATCACGACAGTTGAAAATTCATGAACAAAACTATCCTACTCATGATCTTGAGTTAGCAGCTGTGATCTTTGCTTTGAAGATATGGAGACACTACCTCTATGGTGAAAAATGTGAGATTTATACTGATCACAAGAGTTTGAAGTATATTTTCTCACAAAAAAAACTCAACATGAGGCAAAGGAGATGACTTGAATTACTCAAGGATTATGATTGTACGATACACTACCACCCGGGGAAAGCAAACAAGGTGGCAGATGCTTTGAGCAGAAAAGACCATGGAGTTTTGAACATGATGAGAATTGAAAGGGATCCAATTATCATGGATCTAGTGAAGATGGACATGGGAATAACCAGGGAAGGTGAAAAATCAATGCTTTTTCAAATGGTTGCCAAACCATCTTTACTAGAAAGGATTAAGAGTTCTCAGACCGATGATGAAGAATTTCAGAAGAAGATTAAAGTTGTGAATGATGGGAGATTGAGAGACTTTATGTATGAAGATGGAATTTTGAAATTCGGGAAGAGACTTTGTGTTCCCGATTTACCTGATCTGAAATGGGAATTGCTGGATGATGCTCATAGTTCCACTTTCTCTATACACCCTGGGAGCACCAAAATGTATAGAGATTTGAAGGAACATTTTTGGTGGGACAATATGAAGAGGGAGATTGCTGATTTTGTGTCGAGGTGTATGGTTTTTCAACAAGTGAAAGCTGGAAGGCAACATCCTGGTGGAGTATTGCAACCTCTTCCCATACCGGAGTGGAAATGGGACAATATTACGATGGACTTTGTCATGGGGCTACCAAAGACTCCTAGAAGGAACGATGCAATATGGGTTATTGTTGATCGTCTTACCAAGTCAGCACATTTTCTTTCTATAAGAGAAGATCTACCCCTAGAACGTCTAGCAAGACTATACATTAATGAAGTTGTGAGACTTCATGGAGTACCCCTATCGATTGTTTCTGATCGTGATCCCCGTTTTACTTGAAGATTTTGGAAAAGTCTTCAGAAATATCTGGATACTGAACTTCATTTGAGCACTGCTTACCACCCTCAGACAGATGGACAATCAGAACGGACTATTCAAACCCTAGAAGACATGTTGAGATCTTGCTCACTTGACTTTCAGGGTATGTGGGATCAATATTTACCACTGGTAGAATTTTCCTATAACAATAGCTTCCATTAGAGTATTCAGATGGCACCATATGAAGCGTTATACAGAAAGAGATGTCGTACACCAACCTTTTGGGATGAGGTTGGTGAAAGAAAACTTGTAGGCCCAGAACTGGTGGAGGAAACGGTGGAAAAGGTGAAGGTAATCCAAAATAACATCAAAGCAGCTCAAAGTAGGCAGAAGAGCTATGCCGATAATCGAAGGAAGGATTTGGAATTTCAAGTTGGTGATCATGTTTTCCTGAAGTTATCTCTGTGGAAGGGAGTCATACGTTTTGGTAAGAAAGGTAAATTGAGTCCCAGGTACATCGGACCTTTCGAAATTCTAGAACGAATTGGGGTTGTAGCTTACCGTTTGGCAATGCTGCCAAGTCTCTCCAAAGTTCACGATGTGTTCCATGTATCTCTGTTGAGGAAAATACATGCCTGACCCAACGCATGTACTCACCTATGAGGAATTAGAACTGGAACCCGATCTGTCTTATTGTGAAGAGCCTGTCAGGATTCTTGATACAAGAGAACAAGTACAGAGAAACCGGACGACGCGTCTGGTAAAGGTTTTGTGGAGAAATCATAAGATAGAAGAGGCAACGTGGGAACCCGAGGAACTTATGATGAAGAACCACCCGAGTCTTTTTATGCAGTAATACCCTAGAAATTGCGAGGACGCAATTATTTGAAGGAGGGGAGAATGTAACACCCCAAGCTTCCACGGTATGTTTCCCTTCGAATAATGCGATAGCGTGTGTTGTACGCAACCTCGAGTTCTAACACACACCACAACTAATTAAACTAGCCGTTGTGAATAGTAATACCTACTTTTTGAAATCATATATATTTTATATTTCAAAATGGACTTCATTTTTGGATTCAGAATATTGAAATTAGCCTAGGGTGAAATTTTGGTACTTTTCGGATAACTTTTATATTTTGATGAATAGTGAAAATTACTAAATTTTAATTAAAATCAACTTTTTTAATCAAAATAATTAATATTGATAAATTATGAATTTGAGTGGTTTTAATGTATATTTAGAATATATTTTTCCCATTTAATTTAATGTTTGTCATTGGACATAATTTCACAATTAAACCAGACATAAACAAGTGTCAATCTTTTGATAGTTATTATCTCTTAAAAACACGCTTTTTACTTTAACAATGGGTATTAATTTTAAATTATTTTCTGCCACTTCTGTGTTTTGAATTTGGAAAAATGGATTACATATTTGGAATCAGGATGTCCAAATTATGTAAATAGGTAAATTTTATTTTTACACATTTTGAATAATTACTGCGGTAAATATTTTATTTACCATGCTTAAAGGGTAAATCTGGTAAATAAGGGTTAAAAAATAATATTATAATAATACAAAATTACCGTAAAACATGTTCTAACCTTATTTATGGACACATAACCGACCATGGGCATCCTTGGGTCGATTTGGGGACCCCTTAGAGCCACTTGTATGTGGTAGTGACACATTATATTAATAAAGTTAAAATAAAAATAAAAATGGCATAAGCTTACATCTTTTAGAAGAACAATTTTTACATAGGGTTATACATGTTGGATTTTCGATTATAAATATTCATTAGAAATCTAAAACGATTTCATACATAATGATATTTTATTTATAATTTTTAGACATCAAATAATTTAAATTATTAATGACACAATAATGATGCAATGTTTACCTCATTAATAAATCATTTAAATAAATAAGATTATAATGATTAAAATATTATCTAAAACCTGTCCAATTCTTATTGGTTGATGTTATTTAGAAAATGAGTCATCTTATCTTCGACCTCAATGATTTTTGGACCATTATAAACCGAATATAATTATATTATAAAGTAATACTTTCACTCTTTCCTAAAGAGCCCCTCCTCTCCCTTATAAAAGGAGACCACTTCTACTCATTCCTCACACCTCTCAAGCCACTTGGCTCGTCCAAACCCTGCCCAAATACTCTCCCAAATTCTCTCACTACAACCTAGAGGCCTTAGTTTGATCAGAAAGCCAACCTAAGGAGCCCTTTTGATCAAATCAAAAGGAAGAACCCGAAGAAGAGGTAATGTTTTCCCCACCCCTTTTCAAGTTCCTTTCTTCTTCCACTTCTTCTTTCTTTGTTCTTACCATTATAAAATAATAACTCCAGTATCTCACATATACTGTGATGTTATTATAAATATGGTACAACCATATTCAGTATTCTATCCTCCATTTGAAAAACATGTCACCATACGTGCGTACGTACGGCTTACCGTCTCCACGTCGTGGTGTAATTGTTATTCAATATATTATTATTTGGATGGGTATAATAATGATGTGAAACTCATGTAAATAATAAATATAACATGTTAATTATTCTGTATATATGATATAACATCCATTTATATATTATTTTAATATCAAAAGAATGATATTTTCGCTCGTGCGTACGTACGGACTACCGTCTCCACGAACGCGATGAGATTCATTCTCCATCGTATCCATTCAAATATAATTATCATTTGATGATTTAAAAATGATGTTTAAGGACTTGATATCATTCTGGATATGAATAATATACAACCTATCCATTAAAAACATGGCTTACGTAACAAAACATATAAAATAAAACAAGTAAGTTAACACCCGAAACAACGATAATACTAAGATATTATTATCAAATCAATATTAAAAGATCATATATGATATCATATTAATGTATATGATTCTTTTATAATTTAATAACAATTATTTCACCATTATACAGGAGGTTAACCTACCCCAACCAAGGAAAAGTACAAGGTATGGTTTATTTCACAATCTCTTCATTATCCGAGGTTGTTTATACGTAATAATCTACTGTGATCTCATTATCATCCACATCCATGTTTCTTCAAAATGTATTTCAAAACATTTTTAATATTTAAAAGAATATGGGTTAAAGTCATTTATACCCTTGTTTGACTTTTTATAAGAGGTTTATAAGGGAATCTTTCCATCGTTTTCCAAACAAGGTGCCTTTTAAAATTTTCGACAGAATTAAGATAAGAATGTTTTTTTAACTTATACGGCGGGTGCGGTTATTTTCCGCCGTTATAAAATCTTCAAAGCTTCCCTTACAAGCTTATAAGAATATTTTCAAAGAAAATGTTTTATTTTATAAATATATGTCTCTTAAATGATTTCAAAATAGAAAGATATATTTCTTTAGAAAGATTTTTGATTTCATCTATGTCAACATCGTTTAATGGATTTTACGCTTATTTGAAGATGATATATTATGATACAAAACTTTTATATTGTATTGAAGGTTTTGTGATATGTTTGACTGTATATGTGCTATTTGTTTATATACCATTCATGGTTTATGGAGAAAGTATTGACATTTCATATGCTAGTTTTAATATGAATGTTTATGTTATGTTTAAACCTTTTCATATGGGAATGCATTGGACATAATATGTGATGGGTGGAGCCCGCTATAGCTCCTAGATGCATCGGTAGGTCTCATGAGACAATCTAGTGTCTTTGCACAAGGCCTTGAAAAAATCTTATTTGTAGTCTTGGCACGAGGCCTTGACTATGTGGTTATGATAGTCTGGCATTATGCATTCCAATATTATGAAAGTGGTTATTGATTTTTTCATGTGATTATTCGATTAGTAGAATATCCATGTGAATAAGTAAATGGAATTATTTCATTTTATTTATGCCGTACCATGTTGAAAGTTCATGTTTGAAAGGATTTTGTTTTAGTTATACATTGCCTTAAATATTTATTCTTATTTATGAAAGTTTCCACTATATTGTTATCCTTACTGGGCATTTGAGCTCACCCCTTTTCTATGTTTTATTTTTCCCAGGAAGTGAAGAAGTAAGTTATGAATGACCTACAGGGATATTATGTGGGGATATGAGTGTGGATTATGGAGACAATATGTTGTTGTAGTAGTTTTTCGTTTTATTATGTAATGTAAAACTTATGAATATATCTAGTGATTCCAAGGCTACTAAACCAATCGGTCTTTCGAGATTTGATCTTTCTTGTGATCAAGCCAATGTTATGTAATAATGCACCGACTCTGGGTAACTGGGGTCGGGGCGTTACATATATAAATGATGTAATCCTTTGTGAACCCAACATATACATTCATTACCACCGCAGAGGAATGCAAGAAGACTCTATGAGTCCAATGGAGTGATATTTGATCACGAAGTTCTATTTCCATCAAGGAAAACCCTCGTAACATCATGACACTTGGTGACTATAAATATTTTTCCCCCCTCTCAAAGTATTGATAATCTAACCTTTCACCTATCGAGATCATTATTCATGAAGCACCCTTTTTTTATGAACCAGCGATAGAATGAATCATCCATGTGACCTAAGAAATAAAAACCATCTTTCACTTTGCTCCATTTTTTAGACTTCATTTGGGGATTACCTCACAAATACGTATGGACATCAGGAAGGTATGAGCTAATTTTTGGTACTCTAGTCTTCACAGAGCATTCATCCTTCAAAAAGTTCCCTCCAAGAACATGTTGACTTCATGCCTCGGCTGGGTTATCATGCTTCATGAATCTCCTCCATTTATGGACATCTTTTTCATTATGCTTCAAAAAGAAATTTCCTTTGAGAATCCCCTTCTTTTCATGAAGAAATAGAACTTCAGGAATCCCTTCTCTATGTGGCCTTCTTATTCGTGATCCATTATCCCATGTGGCCCTCAAGGTTTGTCTGAAGTGATTTAGTGGTTCCTTGAGTGGTGTTTCATATAGTTTTTCCCTTCCTTCTTCTTCTTTTCATATGCACTCCAATACCTATTCATTATTCACATATTCATGCTAACGTGATCCACTCAAGTGACCATTTCACACCCCCGTTGTTACATAGAATTTCATCGGCCTTCCTTCTCCAATTGTGCATTAGTACAATTTATGGAAGTCCCAGGGGTGTGGGTTGAGTCCTCTTCATCTGATCTGCAGGATGTTAAACATCCAAGCACCCTCATCTCAGAAACATGACTTTAAATGGTGAGTTTCCACATCTATGTCGAGCCGGGGTGGGCTTGAAAGAGAATGAGCATCATCGCTCTTTCCCTCCTCTATCATGTTGGGGTTTGCCAGTATTTTCACCTCGGTCCATTTTGATGTAAACCCCAACACACATTTATAGGGTGTTCCCTATATGATGGGAATATCCTCCTAGTACATCGGATCACCTTCCTCGTACATTCGATAACCCTCTTCGGGCTTCCCTCTTGAAGTAAGTCTCAATATCCATCTCTTTATCCCTCTATCCATGTGTAAGCCCTGCACTATCCTTCATGGTTGAAACTTTTTCAACATGATATTCAGATCCGTTTTTTCTTCTTGTTTCTCATTTAGAGCATGTATCATGTGATCTTAGAGTAAGCAGCGGCCGTGAAATCCTACATGGGCTGCTTACCATGCATAACCCCCATGCCCATTCATCCCTCATGACATTAAATTATAATCCATACCGAACTACATGGAATTTTATCCCTTTTTTCTATGTAGGAATCCTCAATGAGGTTCCGTCCCATCACTCTTAACAATCTATTTTTCCCAATCGTTTCTGTTGGTTTTTTCATCTCGCATGATGTAAAACTGTATTTCCCATTGAACTACATGGGTTATGATTCCCAGAAACCGTGATATGTAGAACTCCTCTCGAATATCCAAACCCAACATATGGTAAACCATGGTACTCCCTCCTGTGGGATGTACCCTCCTGATGCAATACATTACCTTTTGGGATGCATCTCCTAGATCTACCTTTCTAGGGTGTTCTGATTCACATGGGCAGTTATCCATGAATGATCTCCACACAACCCATACCCCTCCAACCAAGAGCATCCCTATTGTGATGGGATGCATATCATGTGTAATCCCCATCAATTATCTGGGTCATTTTCCTTTGTGTACATCCTTATTCTATGCCCCATTCATGAACTATGTGGACTTTGATCCATCTCAGATGCGTAGGAAGCATAACCGAGTTTCAAGCCGGTCATCTATTTCCCATACCAGTCTCCCCATTGAGCCTTTGGGTCTTGGGAAGATCATGACCCTAACTGGTGGTTTCACTTTATTCATATTCTTTTACATGCTATCCATTTATCACAAGCCGCCTTCTTTGGTGCCTCATCACCCCATTTAGATCTACATTGTCTTTGATTCCTGACTCCTGTAATATAAAGGAATCGTCCCTGAGGTTCAATCCCATCACCATCATATTCATTTTGGTTCTATATAATTTATCCTTACACTCTGAAACCTCATCTATATCCATAATGATTTTATTTAGGCCTCCACATCCTGGTGAACTCATGACATCTTTCTAGCCAACTAACCATGTATAAGCCCCGAATCACACCTTTGAACTAAATGGGTTTTGATCGATGTCTTATACAAAGGGTACGTTGGAAGCCTATATGAGGTTCAATCCTAGCTAATGGTAATCCTTGTTGTCCCCCCTATTTGGGGTCAACCCACCATAATCTGCCCTTTTGGGTGTTCTAATCCACCTTCACAATGTGAAACATTATACTTTTTTGGCACATGACATCCCAGATTCATCCTCATTGGGAGTTCTGGTTCATCCATATGGTAAACCATCCAGGTTATTCCTTCCTAGGATATAACCATTTGATCCACTCTCATCAGTGTTCCAATCAGTCTGATCCATCTTCGTTAGACGTAAACTTGCGGCATACCCTAATGCTAAAAAATGGAAGTTGATGAAAATCATGGACACATGCCTCTGGAAAGATTCCACGCACTCGACATGGGATTCCTCAAGCTTCTTCCCCCTCGAGAAGACCTCTTATAAGGTTTAAGTCAGGTGTATCACAATTTCAATGTCCATACATTCTAGTGATTCCCAATGTTACTACTTTTCTGACTGAAGGTTGGTGCACCAATTTGACACTTTAAAATTTTCTGATGGTAGCAGCATAATGAACCGACTTCTACAGAGACATGGAACTAAGAATGAGGTTCATGAACGTCTTAATCTATGCAAGAGACACAGAAAATGTGACAAGTTTAGATGAGGAATCCATGGAAGGAAGAACCAACATCTCATCATCCGGTTTCGATCACAGAGCAGACATCAATGAAGAAGTTATGAATGTTGACCGCCTTTAGAATGCAGGAATGCGGGAAAACTAACAGGGTCATTGCTTTCGAAGACTACGCAAGGCGGCACACCCTGATGGAAGCTTAAAAAACAATATATATATACAACAATAAAATTAGGGAAACTATTTAAATTTAAATTAAATTTTATTTTTAAATGTATCAATTTTTCTATCAAGTGTGAAATTGAATTATTTGATATGATGTTTTTATGAATTGAAATTAATTATAAATATCTAATTTATTTAAATTGAAATAATATCTTACCAATAAATATATTGTTTATTAAATGAAATAATATATTAAATAAAAAATTACTAATTAATTAGAAAATAATATATTTTATAAAATTAAATAATATATATTAATTTTAAAACAATGATATATTAATAATATTTTATTTGATTATTAATTTCAATTTTTTCCTCTTAAATTACAATGTAATAATATATTATTAGATTAATTTATATATATATATATATATATTACACTAAAATAAAATATGAATTACAAAATCACTAATTAATTTAGAAATATATTATATCCAATAAAATCATATATATAGTAAAATATAATAACAAACCCAAATAACTAAATTAAAACTCCATATTAATTTTTTTTAATAATTTATTTATTATCAATAATAAAATTGAATTATTTTATCTAATGGTTTTTATCAATTGAAATAAATTACAAAATATTTAATTTATGTGACTTAAAATATTATCTTACTAATTAAAAAATATTTTTTAAAATAAAATAGTTATTTAAATAAAAAATTACTAATTAATTAACAAATAATATATTTTATACAATGAAACAATATATATAAATTAATTATAATACATTCATATTTTAATAATTTATTATTTGATTATTGTTTATCAATACTTCTGCTCGTTAAATTGCAATGGAATAAAATTTTAATATATATATTATACATGATAATAAAATATTACCTAAAAATTACTATTTATTTTGATAATATTTATTATATAATTGAATAATATAAATAAACACACACACACACACAATATAATGTAATATTTCCTACTCAAATATTAATGTAATAAAAATAACACAATATAATTAAAAATAAAACCATGAAAATATACAAATAAACATAATAATTATAAGAAACCAAATTTTAAAAATATAAACCATAAAACAAAAATAAATAAAAAACTCAATTCAATAAAATATTGTACAATTTTAAACTAAAAAAATATAGCACATCAAATAAAATATATTAAAACAAATATCCAAATTTCATTATGTCTTAACTCAAAAAAAATCACTAAATTAAATTTATAATACCAATTCCACAAAACCATATTTATGATTCACTGAAGAAGGATATCGATTGTTTGAAGCTGGATCTTGATTTTCCAAAGTTGAAGTGTGGGTCGGATTCTAGTTCGCTGATTGACTGAATCGATGAAGTGGGAGGTAATATGAGGTCATGGATCGACCGGATCAATGGCGGGGGAGAATGTGAGGATGATGAGATCAACATAAGGAGGAAAACAATGGGGGTATACTACCAAGATTGACACTGCCAGGATCGATGAAAAGAGGAAAACATGAAGGTTATGTTACCCAGATCAATAGTGAAAGGTGTTTGTGGGGAGGGTTATGGTGCCTTGATCTATGGTGATATAATTTTGCATCAACATACTCTTATAGTGATGATAGGGGAAGGTGGTTTCTTTGAAACACTTCCAAGGAAGGCACTTTAAAATAAAGGGCCTTGTCACGATAAGTTTCTTTGGAAGGAACATTATTAAAAATATAATTCTATATATACACTAAATGGAGGAGGAATTCTTTGATAGTTCCTTCCATTCAATGCTAACCAAAAAAATCATCCCTATATTGAGAACTAGTTTCCCATATACAAATATTTGGGAATAAATTTACTTTATTATTATATATGTAAGTTACCCAATAAAGGAGACACAAATCAGATGAACCATGGGTATGATACACTCAATAATTAATGTAAACCACCTATAGATATCCATTATATTAACAATAATATTCCATGATTCATGATACTTGGAATGGTAATTTTATCTAACTTATCAAATTGGGGACTAACATAAAAATCATCAAGGAGACAAATTTTTATGTTAGAAAAATCAATAGCCTCAATCATCAGTCAAATAATTATTATATTAGCGGGGAAACATTGAACGACCCAACCAGTATATAATTAAAATTATTTGATATATTCATAACCACTTTTTAGAAAAATGTGATATATTGATCACCATTGAATATGAAGGTGGATTAGAAGTAGTCAGAGAAGAATCCACTAATGGGAGTCTGAAAGGGATATTCAATATACTTGGATTTACTATGAGGTTAATTAAAGTGATGTTCTAATTACCCTGATAACATAAGATATCACCTTTAGTGATATATTCATTGAAGAGGACTTGGTGAGGCTGCCACCATCAGGGGAGAGAGCGCATCCATAACCCCTTTTGTATTTTTTTATTATATTTATAAAAAATTAGGTTATTTTATCTACTATTATATTAAAAAATACTTGCATTAAATTAATCATAAATTTCACCAAAATCCAATCCCAAGCTCGCATTTATTACAGATGGGTCCCTAAAAATCCTTTTAGATTACAAATGATAGATTATGATTCTACTTTCTGAGTGTCAAAATAATAATATATTATTAATACTAACACATTAAAAATATTATATAATTAACAATAATACAAAACAAATAAATAATATTAATACATAATAGTTTAATTAAAATTAGTTAATTTTTAGTAGGTTGTCAATAATTAACGAATGATTATTAATAACTATTAATTAATTATTAATTTTAACTACCCACTCATTAATATTATTTAATATTATTAATTATTAATAATTATTATCAATTAATTACTAGTTATTATAACACTATAAAATATTGGTTTGTTAAATTATCTCCATGTAGTCTCTATCGTTGCTCATAATTCATGAATTGATAATGGCCTAGCATTTTTACCACTAAATTAGAGTTGATAAAATGAGATTTTTGGTGAATATAGTATTCTCATTTTTTTCCTTCTGTATTTATTAATGTCATGACTAAATTTGATTACATTTTTTTTAATATAGATAATATATTATAAAAAATGGCATAGATAAATGAATAGACATAAAATGATGAAAATGATTTATTATTATTATAATGGAATGTAAAAATAAATGATTTACACCTATGATATATCATTTGTAATTAAAAAAATGTATATCTTGTTGCTCATAATCTTTCATAATAATCTCACTATAATGATTACAATAGAAAAAATGAAAAAATTAGCCTTGGAATGAGAATTTCATCATAGGATACACATTTTAGTGTCAGAATTATTTTATTACCCAATAGTAAAATGGTGTAAATTTATGGAAACTATTACACATAAAATTATATTATAAATTCAAGAAAATTTCTCATAAATCCTAAACACTAGGAAAAATTATAGTTTATAAAAATCATGGTACAAATAAAGAATTTAATATTACATAAAATACACATGTGAAAAATTATTTTAGGGTTATACTTAGAATGATATATATAAGGGTATGCATGGAATGTTTTTTTCATGAAAAAAACATATATTTTATAATTTATAGGTTTTATTATAAATAATAATGATCCATTATCAATAATATATTTATTGTAAATACATCATTACTAATAAATAGGTAATAATGAAATTTTTATAGAATATTTACACATTAATTAAATGGTGAGAAAACACATCACACATTGAGAGCATGATTTTTTTCACTATGGTTTATATTTATCACATTACTATTGTAATTAAATATCCATTTTTAAAATTTTCTTCTCAAAAAAGTTTTATTAACAAATGAATCCTAATTTTTTTACAATAATTATTATTTAAAATGGTTTTATCAAATGCTTTCATCAAAATAATTCTTTTTTGAGAAATTTTTTTTTGAAAAAAATGAATTTCTTGTATTTATAACATAATATTAATTTTATCCATTTAATATATAATTTGTAGTTATATAATTGAATCATTTAACAATTCAGAACAATTTGACAATTTATTATATATATTTTAATGTTATATGATAATTTATGTGTAAATAATAAAATAAAATATTCCATTATAGAGGAAAATGAAAAAATTTAAACTAAATAAATATTATAATTAGTTTTTAATTCACTTAAATTAGTTTTTATATATTTCTAAAATATATACACCATTATATGTTCATGTTCTGATACTCTAAAACATTTATTTTAATATTTAACTATCATATTTTCTAGTGAAATAAAATTTCAGAAATTATTTATTACTGTAATTTTGAAATTAATTTCTTATTTTTAAATTCTAATTATCATATAATGGATATCAAATATTTTCAAGGTAGTTATTAGAAAAATAATGTGTTTATTTAAATAGTATTGTCATAGTTTGGAATAATGATTTCCCCACAAAATCTTCTCTAATGATTATTTATTCAAAATATTAATTTCAAAAAATTATAATATGAATTTGGAAACATGGTCAACATATTTTAAATTATTATATTAAAATTAGTCAAAAAGTTAAATTTTGTGAATTTTGGTATGAATTTTAAAATATGTTTATAATGGTGAAATAAAATAAAATATGGTAAATATTATATATTATATAAGTGTGCATAACTAAATCTTAGTAGTTTAGCATTAATTGATTATAATTTCCACTAACAACTATAATTTGTCATTGATCAAGATAATAGTGTACTATGGGTGTTGTGGAAAACACGTGACAATGGAAAAAATAAAATATTGAATACTTTATTATATGGGTTCCCCTTGTTGAAAAAATCCCTAAAAGTGTATTTTATAATATTTTGGGTCATGATTGTTGGAGTTTTTTTTGGAAATTCTATAATGTATATAATTCCATGAAATATTCAGGAATCAAAGGCTCCTAAAAATTCTGAAATCTATTTTAGATGAATAAAAAATAATATGGAGCAAAGGAAGGTCCTTCATGAAAAATAGTCATTATCTCATTCAATGTAGAAAAAATAATTAATGGAATTTTTGTGAAATGTATAAAATTAATGATTAGGAGGAAGAATGTTTTATGTAATAACAATATTGTATATGATGAATTTATTTTTACCTATAAATAGAGAACTAATTATCATTTAAAAACAGGGAATGCTATAAGAAGATAGCAAGGATCTATTTTCATAAAAGGATTATGAGAACATATTCCTTTAATGATGGTATTTATATAACCAATAGTTTTATTTAGATAATATTTTACAAAAAAAATGCTTCTATGAACACTTTTAACCTGAACATCATTTGTGAAAAAAAAGGCGGTTAGGATAACCACGTGGAAATAAAATATAATTTATATATTAATGTTAAGGTAAAAATGTTATAAAAGAATATATTCATGACATATTAATTATAATGTAATAAATGGTGACTCTGTAGACACGAGGAATCTTCTGAACTAATAATTAGTTAGATCTATTTTATAGCATAGAATGTTCTATAATTATCATAGGTTGCAAACTTTAGTGTATAGTGATAAAACTCCAAACCTTATAATCATTATTAAACTCTAGGGATTCATTTATGTTGAAAAATAATAATTTTATACTTCTTGGATTATCTATATTTTCATGAACCTAGTAAAAATATTGTTACTCTTATATGAATTCATTTCCTTTATAAATTTCTATGATATAAAGTGTGAAGTGTGTCTCTCTTTTGATGAAACAAAACCAGAAAGAGGTTTCGAAGAATCTTACATACCAAGACACATCCTCCTATTATGGAATTTGATATAGTGTGGCCTTTAAGTGGTATCAATGTAAAAGATGTAAATTCAATTTCAACGTTTGTATCCATTAATTTTTAAAGCCACATTACAGTTTATGTAATTTTGATTTAACATGGTGTTTATTATTTGTAGATTTTGTGTTGTGTATATTAAATATCCATTTTTAATGTCTATAAAACAGAATATATTCCAATTTATTGTTAATTTATCATGATATAATGATTTGGATATACCATACATAATTACACTATGATGTGGTGCCCACTTAGTACTAAATGCTAAAGGTACATTCATCTGAAGATGGGGTGTTATATCTGACACATTTATATACATACTCAATGATCTATGTATTTAACCACTAGAGATCGTTACAATAGAGGATATAATTTGGACTACGGGCCTAGAGTAATGAAAAAATGAGTTAAAATATTCACAGTGATTACTTATAATAATTTTGGGGATTGCATCATCTCAATGCTTTTATCGCTTTAGATTGAACATTTTTATTTAATTGAGTTTTTGAAAAGTGTGGTTATTGTGTGTGGTATTAGTGTAATAATATTATTCATTTATTCTTTTAATTGATCATTTTTATCCAATTATATTAACAATATTCAAGGCGTGAAATCTATTTATTTTGATCCATTTATGTGGAATCGTTTTTGAGGATGGAAGTTGTATTGTCTGAACAAACAAGTTTGGTGATGTCCTAGTAACATAATTTTACGATTCATACAATGAAAGAAGATATCATGGATAGATTGTATTGCTGTCGATTATGGTGTTGATGATGTATTAGTAATAAAATATTACCTTTCAATGGGTCTTAAATCAAGGAAGTATCGAGTGTGTATCTAGGATAGCTAGGATCATTTGAAGAGATCCCCTTTCCCCTTTTGATAAAATTTATGTCTTCCTTTGATTGGAATCAAATTGTTAATAATATCCTTTTCAATTTTTAGAATTGTTATATAGAACTGTTTTTATTTCTTCTACATTTCTTTAACATTTTGTTTACACTACATTAGTGTTTTTTTGGCAAATATTTACTCTTTATTAGTATTAAATTAGATTTTTCATGTAAAACATAAGTAATTTTTACTCTGATTACATTGAAAAACAGAAAATTATAACGTTTTATCTTTTAACTATTTGAGTGGGACAAATATTGAGAGTCTAGTTTGTGACTATAATCCACTATGTTTCATAATAACATATACAATAATTACTTTTCCAACATGTTATTTTAGATAATTATCATATTTCAACTAATATAATGATTATCACTTTTTCAGAACATAGATTAAATCCATTTGTTTTTTTAACTTGTGTTCAATGTCCATAAACTAACTGCATATAAGCGAGTGATTTTTTTATTTAATACGACACGTGTCATTCCTTTTTTCTTTTTTGATAATTTTGAAACAAATATACCACCTATTATTAATTTAAATGATTATGAATATTGAAATGACCAGATGGAGAATTGTTTTATAAAAATTCTTATGGATAATCATCCCATAGCCATAAAAATTTACAAAATTCTTGGGAATGAATAAAAATTATTTTAATTAGGATGAATGAGATTAATTTAAAAAAATCATCCAATTCTATAATACATTACTTTATGACATCCAAAATAATATTTCATTAACGTTTCTTCTTTTAAAACAATTCATAGAATCTAGAAGAAGCTTGATGTTACTCACTTGGAAACATTCGATGATCTTGAGACAAGATGAGATATGTGATGAGAAAACGATAAATGTTTTTATTTTATATCGAGTGACTCCATTTCTAAGATGAAAAAGTGGTCAATGAAAATTATAAATAAACCTAAATATCCCTGTTAGAGTGAAATATCAAGAAACTAACACATTAATAATATTATCAATATTTGATGAAATAGTGGGAATACATGCTAACAACAACAGATGATATAAAAAAAATTACAGTATTGAGATTTTTTAACATTATTGGAAATATCTTGAAATATTAGAGTAGACCAAAAAAATTTGATTGAAAACAGAGAATGAAAAATAGGGTTTCATGTTATTCAATGGCTAAGGATTTAAATCATGGAACTCAAAATATGATTATTTCTAAAGAAACATGTAAGAACTATTTAGATAATTATGATTTGGAACCTATAGATCGAGTGCCTGCTAATATGGATAAAATAGAGTTTATAAATCATAATATCTAAAGAGAATATAGGAATAAGTGAATAAACATTAATGATAATTATTATAATAAAGAATCTATGGACATTATCAATTTTTAATGTCAAAAACTAGGTCATATTATACCCCATTATCCTATTCAGGAATCTAATAATAAGGATGATATTTTTTGAAATATAAAAGGGAGTAAATCATTAATATATACCAGGGAAACTGGTAGTGTTATACAAAATTCATTATATTCTGATAATAGTGATATATATATATATATATTATAGAAATAGGAATACCATATATTATGAAAAAGTACAAATGTGTGAAATATTCCTTATGATAAATTTTACAGTAGATACTTTTTTCATTTTCAATTAGGAGGGTAATTTTCATTTTTATTAAATAATTTATCACATTTAGATGATGAGGATATGGTTCAATTAAAATATAATAAAATTATTTTTTTAGTATTTAGTGTGAAGATATTTAACTATGAAGTTATAAGAAATACTTAGAACATAATAACAATGCTTCCTAAAATAAATATAAAGGTTAAAGATCAATCAAATAATTATCTAAGGTGAATAATAAATAGAAAATTATTTTAGAGTATAAAAAATAGAAATTAAAATTAATGAAGTCATATTTTTTTGAAAATATAGAATTTGTAACATTTTTGGATTATAAAAATGATGTCGTAAGGAATAAATATAAAGTGGGGATTTTGAAGATGTTTTTTGATCAAATTCATTACTGGGAGGGATTATTTTTATAAAGAATGTAAATAAATAATTATTAATATATTAATTATCATACATGGAAGTAATTCCACCATAAGGGGTCATTACCAGTCTAATTATTTCATTCCATGAATTGATTAATTCAACATTAAATGTAATATATTTTCGTAGATAATAAATTGAATGATAGTAAAAATCACTATGATAATTTGTAACTAATGTTTTTGGAATTGTGAATAGAGAAAATGAAACCTTTTTGTATCATAAGACCATAGACAAGATGGAATTAGAATATGGTTTAGAAGAGAAGAAATATATTGAGTTGAGATTAGAAGGTAAACATATGGAAATTAATAAAAAAAGAGAAGAATTACAAAAATATGTTGCTGATAAATAGCTAAAATAAATGGATATGGATAGACCCTCTATGATCAAGCCACTAATGTAAAATCAGAAGAATTTTGATATGGAAAATAAGATAATGATATAAAAAAATCATGTAATATTTTTTTTATGATTCACCCGTAATAAGAATACAAATCCCATGGAATATAATTATATGAAATCTAAGATACATTCATATAATAATGTAATTTTTTTGTCTCAAAAAGTATATACAATCAAATGGGATATAAAAGAAAATATGGTTTGAAATGCATTCTTCAAACTATAAATTTAGGTGGTAAAATTATCAAGGGAATAAACAGTTCACAAAAATCTTGATGTTAATGGATATATTTTTCACTTATTCTTTACTAATCACATCCCATAATTCCCCATGTTTTTATTAGGGAACCCTAAGAGAATTGAAAAATATTTTAATGAATTTATTTTTTTTAATTATTATAACAAGAATATGTGAATAGAATGTAATGAATGCTGATGAATATACCTCATATAAATCAATCTTGTTGCCTATTTTTTAGAAAGGTCCCATATATAGAACTCTAACTAGAATTATAGAGGAATCCAGTTAAAAGGAAGACCCATATGTAATAGCTCATATCTATATCCTTTAAAGAGATCATTTTATACTTGAGAAGCTAAAGTGACAACATAATTGATTGAAACTAGTACATAGAAATATTAATATAATGTGTACATGATTATTTCCAGAGAAGATCAAGTAAAATCAATATAATATGATATCTTGAATGGAGTGTGTATGATAAAAAATGATGTGCAAACAAGTGATCATGTGGATATTTTGAAACCCATTTCAAAAGGTATGTGATAAAATCTAGTAGAAAAAAATATGATAGATGAAAATTTGAATTTTTCTTTTAGAGTTCATAAAAATTAATTATATGCTCAGGATTATAGAAAATTAAGAAGAAAATTAATTTGATTTTAAAATAAGTATTGATACTTTCAAACCTAATATAATTCATTCTGTATTTTCATTCAATAATTGGTATGTTTTAATAAAAATTATTAACTTACAGGATTCAAAAAAAATAAAAAATATGATGACACGCTTTGGTGGAGCTCATGCTAGACATGTTTAAGATGAAGTATAAGTGAGAGGTTCCTTTCCATGAAATCATAATAAACGAATGTTATATTAAATTTTACAACCACATATAAAATATTTTGTTGAAGAGATGGAGGAAGAAATATTTTGGATACTCAAAATTAATGAAATAAGATTATCAAGAGTATATTTGAATACTAATAAGTAAAAACAAATGTGACTCCCTGTGATTTTAAATTATATTTTATTTTCAAAACTAATGTCTCTGAAAAATTTCATCACAAGACACAATGTACTAAAAAACCATGGAATAGTATATAACCATTTAATGTTTCTGTTTAATTAAAAGGTATGAATATGTGTAATCACATTATGAAATATGTGTAGAAATAAATATAAGGTTCACTTTTAATACAAAAACACTTATGAAATTCAATCTATATAACAAAATAACCAATTAAGTTATTTTATGCCCAAATTGTATTTTTTTTAATTGTATTTTTATGAAAATTATTCTATGAAACTAAATATAATATATATAAATTATATCATTTATATGATTAATATATTTACAGGAAAAAAATTAGTTATTGACGGGGAAAAATAATAAAAAATAATCAAAAATGTTATTTTCTTAGAAAATAATTTTAATTATTTTTTATATGTTTATTTAAATTCTGATCCTAGAATTTGTGAAATTAGATTTTAACAAATTAAATTATTAATTTTTGATTTATCGTTTCATTATTATCTTCTGATTAATTTTTATAATTCTATTAAATAATATTTTTAGGTGAATAATGAAAAATATAGTTTTTACTAAAGCCATAGAGTTTATGATTATTTCAAGAAGAATAAATTAAAATATTATAAAAAAATTCATTTAAAAATTAATTTTTTGATTGAAATTATTCATTTATGTATACTATATTGGATTTTAAAAACATAGGTATAACATTTTGAATGTTTAGTAATATTTTTATAATAAAAATAGATTTAATCATTCCCTTTTAATTACGTTTTCATGACTTAAAATATGGTTTTTGATTTCATTTAAATTCCATTAAAACATATTTAAATAATAATTTAATAATATAATTCAATTAAATAATCATCATTTATAATTATTTCATAAACATATTATTTACGGTTGAAAATAAACTTTTTTAACTTGTTTTTACACATTAGGTGCACTAATGTTAAATTTTATACCATAAACATAGAAATTTTATTTAATATAATGGGTTTTACATTTTAAATCAGTATGAAAAAATAATGTTACATTTAAAATTTTGTTTTTAGGCATTAATGAAATTATTTAGGTAAAAATTAATTACCATGGTAAAAAATGGAAAAACTGAAAAATATAATCATAAACAGATTAAAAAATTTAAAACATGTATTAAAATTACTTTTTAAGGAATTACCAACCATAAATAATTCTATAATATAATATTATCCATTATTGGATCCATTTAACACTTGAGTAGTGGCATTTCCTTTTATATTGTTACAAAAATGCCACTCCCTCAACTTATAAAAGGAAACTTATCCTACTTCTACTCACACAGAATTCCCCTTTGTTTAAAAAAAACTCATCCAGAAACCGTACACAATATTATTAGGGACCACCTTTTTGTTATGAAATTATCAAAATACCATTATTGAAAAGATTAATTCCTTTTTCAAATGATTTTTTCATTCAGTTAGTTAATACTTTCTAATTACACCTACTCCAATTCAATTTATTTCTTTCTTCTTCCACATCATTAAGATATATTTTCTCCATTTCATTATAATTAATGAATTATTATTAATAAAATTAAAAATTATTATAATGATTTAATTATCTTTTACCACCCTTCCATTTTAATTAGAAAAACAAAGACATCACCATTGTTTGTTCGGACTACTGCCACCATAAACAACGTGTTTTCTTTTTAATAAATACCATACATTAATGGTTAACAAGGTTATTTAATGTATTAATTTGTTATTTAAGAACATTTTATGTTTTTTAAATTATGAATAATACTTATCTTCCTACTATTCTATGGAAAACAAATGCGTCATCCACTAGTAAGTGTGGACTATAGCCGTCATTGAAGTGATGTATTACATTTTTCATATAGACTTTAATTCTTTATAAAGATATTTTGAAAAACAATTAAAACCCATAAAAAATTTAAATAATATAATTATTCTTCTATATTAATTATATTATTCTAAAATAAATAATTACATAACCATAACCACCGATATGTTATAGCATCTTCTTGTTCGGATTATTTTGACCACCTATAAGAATAATTATAAACATTTTTGTCAAGGATGAATGTGGAAACATAAATAATTGTGTTATTATAAATTAATTAACAATTAATTTTTGTTTAATAATTTTTAATGGTTTTATTATGTTTCCCATTGAATTATGGCTTGGAAAATTCAATGGGGGAGAGAAGTGTAGTTTTAAATCAAACGAAAAATCTGGATCCTCCTTATGTATTAAGTTGATACTTTTATTTTTATTATTGATCAATGAAAATTTCAACATAAAAATAAAAAATTTCATGGACATTTAGACTTTAAAAAATAAGAAAAAGTTCAATTATAAGAAATTTATTCGTATTTTAATAATTACCCGTAAGAGTTAATGTAGTGAAAATTTAATATATCAACATTAAAGTGCCTAATACAAAACATTACATAGTAGTAATTTATGAATTAATATAGGGGAAGTATAAAAATGATATATTTATTAGAAAAATAAATACTTATTTAAAATCTTATAATTAAGCCACACATTTAATCCAAAGTGTATGGTAGATTTTTAAACTGAATCCAAGTTATCCCTGACTTAAAACCCATCATATGGTATCCACGATTCTATACCCATTAGAGGTTTTTTCTTTTTATACCTTGTATCCCTATTTTGAACTTGTTTAGACTATCTCACACACACACATCAGATGTTCTTGTGATCTATATTCATTGCTAGATAAACCCACAAGCGAGATGATCAGTAATCCCTTCGTCTTCCTATACTAAGAATCCATCGATTATAAAAAATTAGTAAAAGAAAAATTATAATGGAAAAGATATTTGACTTATAAGGATAACCTCAAAAAATGGGATCTATTATTTATAAAATCCCTGAAAAAATAAAATTACATTTTTTGGAAGCACTCTAATCCAAAAAAAACTAGAATTCTTTTGAATGTCTAGAAACTTTCAGAATCACCATTATTTTTTTCAATAATTTATAACACTCAAAATATTTCCCTATTTATAGGAATAATTATAAAAAACTATAATGGTCAAATTTTTTAAATCTAAAATTCAATTGTAACATAATCAGTAATTAATTATCTATTTATTGATGAACATAATCTTTTTCCCCATCTACTGATGAGTTCAATTAAAACCACTAAAATTCTTATAAATTTGGTGATATTAATCTATCAAAAACATTAATACTATTATAGTTTCACCAACCTTATTTAGTCCTCTGATATTTCATTTAATAAATATTTATTCCACAAAAATATGCCAATGTATAAAACAGTTCTAGTTAGTATAGATTCATTTTAAGTGTGTTGTGATTTTGTAAATAATAAATGTTTTTGATTCATTAAATCAATAACCTACCCAACAATATCCACCTTTTTAGAAATAAAAAACACATAAAGCAATTTAAAATTTCAACTAAAAATTAATAAATAATCTATATGAATCATGGAAAAGTGAAACAATATTTCCTTTGTTCAGATCACATTATAATAAACATGTTATTTTTAAAATAATATTAGGAGCCTGATTAAACACCCCATCGTATAAAATATATAACATTCATAATTTTAATGAATTTACCTTCCTTTGTTCATTTTTTAAAAGATAGGACTGAAGCCTCTTTTTATTATGAAACCAAATACCACTTTCTATCTGATTATAGGGATACCCATTACATAGACTGTTAGACCATGGCCAAGTGACCCAGGAATATAGATCATAGTCCAAGTGTGACATCATGTCTTCATTAGCCTTCCCTTATCACTCTATGTGTCGTAAATAAACCTGAGGGGATTGCGTGGATTCAAGCCCTGGATTTTTTGGATGCAGGATTAGAGGTTTTACAACTCCGGAACCACCCAAACATCCAAAATAAATTTCTAAATTTTTATATATTTATTCACGTTTGTTATTTTTAAAAATAAAAAATAATTAAATAGATAAAATGATTCTAAAAATAGAAAAAAATTAAAACTACGAAGAAAATACAATCAAAAATCATAAATTTAGATATTCTTTAATTATCTGATCATATTTTATGGTTTCATCCAATACTATTGTAACTCTTTTCATCTTCATGAATCCCATTAACATTGTTAATGTAATAAAAAATTTCAATGTCGGTTCAATTTTAACCATTTTTTCCTATCTAAAATAATGTTCTTATGATGATATCATATGTTGAACATCATCTACTATACCAAAAATTAATATCATATTAGGTGTCTTGATATAATAGATGAAATATTTCTATATTATCATAATATTAACTTCTTCTACTTAACCATTTTTAAAAGAGAGTCCTTCAACCGTGTCTGATGATCCTACTCTTTTTGAATATATGACATTAAGCATCACAAATGGACTTCAAGGATGATTTTGATAATCTATTATATAATAAAATCCAATGAAATACAAATTATTAATGGAATAAGAAAATATAGAAAGGATTCATAATACTAAAATTACTGAAATAGTTGTCCTTATGGAGTTGAATGAGAACTCAATATTCCAGAAATATGTTCCCCTGATATAAAAATGGTTCATGACGACATCATGAAAAAAATATGTCAAATACAACTTCCATACATATTTTACCATACAGAAGCTTCAAAAACTATAGAAATAAATAGTGGAAATGTTAAATTTGCTGGAAATTATCTTGAAATAAGAATTAATGATCATACTCTTAAAGGATGGTTTAAATAGATGTTTATTTGAAATGTTTTGAACTTTCATAGTAAGGTAAAGTGACACCAAATAGTTATTTAGATGATAATATAAATGAATAACTGATGAAAAAATACCCATGAAATGAAATATCAATGAAAATAAGTTATACCCTAATTTAAGAGTGTTTTATTATAATGAGATATATTAAATATGATGTTGATTGAATATCATTTTTTATTGATAATAAAAACATTGTTTTTAATGAATTTATGTCTATTGGAATTTAATTGTTTTATGAAAATTTCGGTGACCTAATTTTTAATTTCAATAATGCCATAAATTATATATCATTTTTGGGTGTTATCACCAAGGAAATGATGTATTCCATAAACATGATCCAATCATTAGTGATGTGCGGGGATTATAGATAGAGTAATAACATGTTTATTATCATAAATATTTTTATGTCATGTAATATTCTATCCAAAATCTATGGGTGCGTGTTTCATCCATAAAACAGGAGAACAAAAACTTCCTGCAACCATTTATTAGATTAAATAGTGAAAAATGATAAGGAATATTGTTTCTTTCTAGACCATAAAACTAAAGGATATTGAAAAATGATATGTTTTGGAATTATATTTTTTATATAACATTCATCCTCCAAAGTTATCATACAAATAACACTAAATAAAAAATCGCATAAAAAGAATATAATAAACTAAGTTCCAATGTTCCATTAAGGTAAAAAAGGTATTTTATATCATTTAAGTGGGATTTCATCAATTTTTCTTGAAATCTCATGAATATACATACTAATAAAATATTTATTATTTATTTTCTATTAGATAAAGTAATATTTTTATCATACTTCTATAAAGTATTTGATATACTAATTTATTATAGTCATCAAGATCATGTTTAATAGAATTTGTAACCAAAGTACATATATTTGATGCTTTGTCAAAACAAAAACATTATAGAATATATTTAATATATTTATGTTGACATAATATATTACCATTTTTCTTGAGAAATTTCAAACACAAGGAAATATTATACTCACCCATCATTCTCATTTCAAACACACTTCTCATTAGTTCAAAAAAATATCATAAAGATACTATTTTGTCTATTAAAAAAATAATATCATTAACCTATATTTGAACACTAATGGTATCATTGAGCATGTTCCTTATAAAAAGGATTCGATAATCACTTCCTTTAAAAAAATTATTTTAAGAAAATTTATGGTATGCCTAATATACCACGATGTTCGGTCTTTCTTAATTATGTCCATTAATTACTTTAGTATGTTTGGGAAAAAATCTAGGTTTTTATCATCTAAAAAATAGGAGGTTATTTCACATAAACTTTATCTTAAACAAACCCATTATGGAAATATATTTTCTCATCCATTCTATATAAATAAAATTTATATGATCTACAAAAATCTCACCATATTATGTCCCTTCCTCGTGAAAATAACCCTTTGTAGTAAGTCTTTATTTTTTTTTGAAAAATGCTCCATTTTTTCACATTTGTTTCCAAAAACCTGTTTTAATCAAAATTAAAGTAGATCAGTAGTTCATTAAACAAATATCTATACATGATTCATTTCAAATTGATTTACCCCATATTACATTTCCCTTATCTAACATTCATCACCTAAGGCATTATCTTCCATTTTAGGTTAAAATTATTATATGAAATAATAACGATCACATTTATTTCTTAAAGAACGTCTAGTTTTAATTTATTGACTTAAATCCTCCATAATGTTATTGTATGGATAATTTATTAATATTTATTAGTTATTTTTCATAGTGGTATGTTTATTATAATCTAATGAATTTTCACCTCACATTGATATAATTCTTTGATAATGATGATCCAATGATATTATTTTAGGGGGACTTAATCTCAGTAGTTGTCGAACAATGTCGGGTAAATTAGACAATTTTTTTCATAAGCATCATCTAGAGAAAAAATCTCCTTATTATTTTGTAAAATAGAAGGATTTGATTCATTAAATTTTACCTAAACCATTTATTCAACAACATTTAATCATTTATTAAAAATAGGAAAATCTTTACTTGCTATAGAATAACCAATAAACATTACTTCGTAATCTTTAGTGTCAAATTTATGTAATTTATATTTAATATTTTTAATGAATATATTACATAAAAAAACTATGAACTATAAAAGTTTTATCTTTCTTATTTTCCATATCTCATAAAATGTTTTATTTATAAAATATATAGGTAAAACTTGATTTATGATATATTAATAAGTAATCATATCCTCAACCTAAAAAGTATTGTAATAATATATCTCTTAAAAAATTCAACTAATCACATGAATAATTATATTTCTTTTTCAACTAATACATATTTCTATAATGTTTTATGTGTTTATAAAGTATGAATAATATATTTTTTACTATAATAGAATTAAAATTCAAATTCACAAACTCATCATAATGACCACTCCTTATAATAACCAATGGTTGTTTTTACCCTTTTTTAAAATATTCACAAAGTATTTTAAAATGATTGTGGGATTTGGATTTTCTTTTGAAAAAATAACAAAAATAAATATATTGTAGTCATATTCCAAGAAATAAACATACTTCCCCCCATTATTCTTATTTATGTAGGAACAAATAGATCCATATTATCTAGATGTAATTTTTCAGTATTTGAGATTCGTATATTAAATTTCGTGAAAACTTATGTTTTTCACCACATTGATAAGGATCATATACATTGATTGAGTAAATATTATTTTTTGGTATATCCCTATTATTTAATTTCCTAGCAATTTTAGTTAATTTATGGATGTTTCAGTGTCCTAATATCCTATTCTAGAGCCAATACTAGTCTCCATTTTCACTTAAACAATGTATATTTCTACAAGTTAATTCTTTTAATCTTAGTGTGAAAACATTTTCATACCTATTTGTAGATAAAATAAACTTCACATTGGAAAATTAAATAAAAAATTTATCATTTTTTTATTTTCACTAGATATCCCTCATTATATGGTTGGATAATGATGATATGGTTGTTTTTAAGTCCTAAAACAAGTAAAAAAATATTTTACAATAAAATAAACTTAAAAAATTATAGGGATTTGACATTGTTCATTTCCCCCAGAAGTGACTCATCCTTTGTTTAACTTTCTCCAATTTAAAAAGTTGGAATTTTCTCTTCTCATGAATCTAGAACAACTACTATCCATGAACCATTTTTTTTAGAATTGAAATTGTTATTATGAAAATGGTAAAACTATGTTATTGGAGTTGACTATTTATTAGGTCCAATTATGTTTGAAAATGATATTTTAGGAAACCCACGAATGCCCAACTCTTTCATATTGTAAAACCACATATTATTCTAAAATAATTTCCATGTGAAATCTAAAATACTAATTTTTAGAGAACAATACATACTCTAGTGACCCCTTTTACATTTAGTAGAAAAATAATTAATTTTAGGTAAAAACTGTTTTATTGAAAATGAGTTTTATTTGAACTAAAACCAATACCATTATAAGTTTTTGTGGTTTTAATTTATATATACATTTTATAATAGATTTATATACTATATGTAAAATTATATAAATGTTTTTTAAAACTAAAAAATTTATAATTTAAGTTAAAAAACCAAATCTAGATAATCTAAATTACTATCATTATAATTAAGATCAACTAAATCTAGTTCAATAGGATTCATACAAGAATTAATTTTCATGACTAATTTAGTCGAAATTTTTATATTTATACGGTTAACTTTATAATACTTTTATTGGTCTTAATAATTATTTCTTTTACAAAATCATAGGTATACTTCAAAAAATTATTTTCATTATTCATAAGAGTTACATATTGAGACATTTTATTTATAGTAGGTAAGTATTCACCATCTTCTGATGAATTGATTTTTTGAAAATCTAATGGATTATCTTTGTCACTATCTAATAAAATTAAATTGACATCATTAGAATTAGAAGTGAATTTAGTATATAAACCTAAATATACAGGGGATTTTGTAGTTGTATTTTCCATGTATCACTTTTCAATCCTTATAATATTTTAATATATTCACATTATTTTCTAACTATAAATTCCAATTTAATTTTATGGACTATCAATATATTTTTAACTTTCACTAGCACTACATGTGTCCAAATCTTTTATAATGTTATTTAATTTTCTTATATAATATCCTATTTACATTCTATCTTTGTTTTTCAATTTAGAAAAATCTGTTCATATTTTACCAACCTTTTATAATTAATAAAAAATATAATTCCTGGGTGTATGGATGAGTCATGAGCCTCGATGAAATTTTAGAAATTTAGAGTAGATGTGGGGATTTTTTTAACTGAGATTTGGTATAAAAATTTAAAGGTCACGCCGCCTTATCCTTCTATAGATCCACATGATGTAAATAAAAAAAGGGAAACCCAAAGGGTCACATAAGTGAATGAGGTTCTCTAGACTAGATCGAGGCTATAGCATTAAGCAACACCAGCACCGACTAGATAGTAATTGTTCACTTGCTAGTAATGGATAGTGACAGAATACCCATGTTCTAACTAGGACCACTGATTAGCTAGTGGCCAAAGGACAAAAATTCAGTGACATCCTAAGTAGTTTTTAGGTGTGTAGAAGCCTTCTAAATTCACCTAGGCCTCAAAAAAATCATGATAATTGGGATTTTACACCCATGGTGTTTTGGAAACCTGCAATACATGCCCAAAGAACCCTCCTCATCTCTTCTCTACTCATAGAGGGACATCCCCCCTTCTAAAATCCAAACCAAGAACTATCACTTATGATGTGAGGATAAAGGTATGTCTATGAATCTAATTAACTTTATTTTTTATAATTTAGTTTTCAATAAGATTTCCACTTCTTTTTCGAAGACATTACCTATTTATATGTTGTTCATATTATCTTCCATTTTCTCAAAATTTAGGCTCAATTAGTGTTTGATAATTGATGATTTGGATCATCAAATTTTATGTTAGGTGTTCCATAAGATCAATCAATAATCCCATTTAGTTTTCTAAGTGTAAGGGTCATGTAGTCACAACAACTAATGCTTTTCGACCTAGATTTTGATAAAAAAGGTCCTTGTGTCTTATTAATTAAAATTACCAAATTAAATTGTTGTCTATGTCATGCAAATTTAAACATGAAATGTTAAAAAATGTTTCAAATGGTGAGAATAGGGTTCTATGCTTTGTAACCAATGGTTTCTAAATTTAATTTCATAATCATTATAAAATTATGAGATTAAATTGATCCATGGATTGAACTTTTTAAATTTTAAATAATTTTATAAAAATTTTGATTGTAGTTTGTCTCGTCATATTGGAAATGTGATTATGATTTATGAACTATGAATTTATTTTGATAGTTAATAAATGTTTTTGTAAATATAGATTATGTGAATTTAAATGGAATCCATGGGAATTATGTGATGTGAAAATGATGTTTTGTGTTTTTTTAATGTTTAAAATTTTTCAAAATTATCTTTGGGTGTTGGAAACATTTTCCAATGAAAATTTGAAATTAAACTTTATTAATTTAGATTAATTATTTTTTCTTCTTATTTTAAATATTAAAAATTTATGTATTTTTATTTTTAACCAAGGTTTAATGAGACCGCCAGAGGATAATGAGACTTATTGTTAACCTATGGTGAACACATCCCCCAGGGTATGCATGTGATGGTTAAATTAAGGTAAACATTATCCCTAGTGAATAGTATACTTTGTAGTAAACTTATATTGAACACTAACCTTGAGGGATACTAGGGCTCTATGTATGGGTATATTTACCTTAGATTCCACTTGTTTACTATAAACAACCACAAAAAGTGTGTCGACCTCTAAACAGTACAAAGCAAGAGCTGAAGGTAAAATGAAAAGAAAAGGGAAAAACAATCACCCAACGAGAAAAGTTCCATAACCCGGCAATAGGTGAACAAAAGAAAACAGCTGGGAGAGTCCCACACCTGGAACCCGACTACGACCACCACACACGGTCCAAGCTCCCGAACTCCTAGGCTCTGCTGGAGTCATGGACAACTTGTCTGTTGTCTACAACGGCACACTAAGTGCAGGAAAAGCCCAAGAAGGGGTGAGTATAAAAATACTCAGTAGGATGCTCCGAAGGCTCGAGGGAGAAACAAATGAGGTACTGAAGAGGTTATTAGTATATCAAAATGGGAAAAGTAAAGGAGTAAAACAGAGAGTGCAGTAAGGAGTACAGATCAAACCAACAAGAGTAAGGAAGTAGACTCGTCCACACACAAGGAGATAAAAGTGGTGATAAGATGAAATTCTCGTCGAGTCTTCGCTACCTATAATAGGAGAGTAGACTTGTACAACCACAAGAAGCTAGACACAGAAAGAACGTGGCATACCCCACACGTCATTGCCTCTCCTGGATGGAGAGTAACCAAAACCAAAGGATTGGGTACTGGAACAAGGTATATAAATATATATATGATCTATCAAGAAACCTGAACAGTATCATAAGGGGACATGCATCCCGTAGCTCAGTCTAAGAAAGTGGGTAGCCAATAGTCCCAGAAGTAAACACCATTGATATCTAGTATCTTGTACGTCTTCCCCGAACTGCAGGTCAAGGGGCTCAAATCACTGCACCTCGACACTATCCACTTTGGGCGGCACTGACTTGCCTACACTGTTTTAGGTCGCATCTGAAAGACGCGACTCGGTGGGGAAATCACCCCTCGTTCTTGAGAGTTCTTGGGGAAAGTAAAACTGTACCTCGTCACTATCATATATTCGAGAACTCTTCTCAAAGTCAAAGATGTCATATCACTTACCCATACAAACAAGAGTCCCGCTCCGATAGTCATGGAGAAAAGCCACATAATAGCCTATAAGAAAGGACTGAGTCTAAAAGAAGTCGTCGGGTAACCCACTGCCCATCCCTGCTGGAGGGTAAACCCTAAGAGGTCTTCGGGTGACCCACTTCCCAGTCTATGCTGGAGGGTATACCGTAAGAGGTCCTCTGGTGACCCACTACCCAGTCTCTTCTAGAGGGTAGACCCTAAGAGGTCGACAGGTGACCCACTGCCTAGACCTACTAGAGGGTAGACCTGGAATAAGTCAACAGGCAACCCACTGCCTAGAATCTGCTGGAGGGTAGACCTGGAAGAATTCGATAGGCGACCCACTGCCGAGCCCTACTGGAGTGTAGACCTGGAAGAAGTCAACATGTGACCCACTGCCCAGCCCTTCTGGAGGGTAGACCCGAAACAAGTCGACAGGAAACTCACTGCCCATCTCTATTGGATGGTAGACCTAGAATAAGTCAACAAGCAACCCACTACCCAGCCCTACAGGAGGGTAGACCCAGAATCAGTCTGATAGCTCCACAATGCTACTGACATCACCAGGTGTCACTAACAACACCATCGTGCATTGGTTCAGAGTGCATCAAATGTGATCTCCATTCAACAACCTCCCATGTTTCCACATTTTACATGATCTCAAAAAAGGCTCAACATGCCCAAACAGATTACACCGCTGCAGTCTTCACGGAAAAACACGTGAGATAGACTAATTACTCACCCGAAACGGACAACCAGTGAATATGGTACTATTCAACATAACCAGCCCGTGTGGGGCCCGAACCCCGACTCCGATACTCGCCGGTCGAACTACGCCATCGTGATGCTCTTAAAAAACACACAGAAACAACTACTCAAATTCCTTGAACGAACATCTGGTGAAAAAGGTGCAAAAAACACTGTACATATCTCAAAAGATGGGATGAGTATATTTCCACTATCTTAGAGTAGTATTGTTCAAAAAATCATCATGTTTTTCTCAATAACACCCCAAAACTAGTTGAAGTATGATTTTACCATTCATGGGGTCAAACTAGACCCCATGTTCAATGTTTCTTATGATTTATGTTTTTAAATGTAAGAAAATTATAATTGTAAATGGTTTAGACTATGAAATACTCCATGAACACTTATGCCCTAGTTATTTTAGATACACCATTATTATTTCTGTATTATGTTGTATTCACACCCTTATTATGCTACCATGGAACTTGGGTACTCTAGAAGAAGACAACTGGAATGAAATTTATAGGTTTAGGCAAGGTACATTCCATGTTGGTTACATGGTATGCTATCGTGGAGTATATAAGATGAGACTAAGAATTACTCGAGATATGTTTAAGGGTGATGTTTTTTTGTTAAGTTTTAGTTTTTACTCTATTAATGTATATAATCTTCAAACAAAGGATCTATCTGACATGTATATTATTCCATCTATTATAGAATTTGGTACAATATTTATTTTTAGTACTTTCCAATTAATCTAAAAAGTTTATTTTTCATGTTTTTTATATTTTTTTATATTTTTTATTTGTCTAATCTGATATCGAGGGCATAGTTTCCCCATGATATTCCCACATTCCCTCACTGATAGTCAGTAGGCTCTGGTATATGGGGAGGCATGCATGAGGTTTGTAGTGTTCACCCTATTTGGAAATGGTATGTCTTCTGGGTGGTGGGGAATTGCAAAGTAGAATCAGAGTGTTTTATTTTTACTTACTATTTGGAGAAGGTAAATCAAAGACAAGAAATGTGTTATTTTTTAGTAAGGAGCTCATTCCTAGGAGTGACCAACTAGCACATGAGTGAAAACCGATGCCTATGAGGATGGTACATTATATTCTATGGATTTATCTTATTACAAATGTATTTTATTTTTTTTACTTTGGTGATTCACTTGATTTTTGGAAGGATTATTTATGGGATTTATACTATTTTCTGAAATTTAGAGAGCTTTTGGTAGTGTGGGTTCTTTAATTTATCATTTTAGGTATATAAAATTCATATAAAATTCATCATGCTAGTAGAATTAGTTTAGTTATCGATTTCATGTTTCTTGTGAATGGTATTGGATTTTGATTCATGTTTTCTTGGGTTTATTGTTCCATTTTTATATTACGTTGACTTATATATTCCTATGATCTATGTTTTACTAGTGATATGAGGGTTGGTATTTAATGTTTCACTGACATCCTATACAGTGAGTTCCATAAACAAAAATGGTGGAATAATACATGACCAATTCCAATTACGATATCTTCATATTTGAATAAATAGATAGAATGATGATGTAATTGTTTAGATAATTTTTTATTAAGAAACCTAAAAATTATTTTCATATATATATTTTTAATCATACTATATTTAACCAATCATTAGAAAATCCAGATAAATAGGTAACTCATGAAGCGTTTTGAAACTATTTTAGAGTTAGAAAAAAATTGAAATGAAAGCTTTATAAATAGTGTATGATTTATATGTGAGTATTATAATGTGGTTTTTTGGAATCCTTATATAAATTTAAGGTTTTGAAACGTGAGTTTTCAAAATAAATGAAATGAAAAAACTAGTTAATCAAAAAGTGAATTTTATAGTTTTTGTGGTAATGAGAAATACCATGAAAATAAGTGTTTTCAAACACATGATTTCACTATTGGAACACTTTTATATATGTAATAATCATGAACAAGGGTAGTTGAGAGCTCTTTAGTTTTGAGTTTTCCATTTTATTTGAGGTAAGACTTATGAGGGGTGGAACTTCAGTACATGTAGTGTTAACCCTAGTAATGGAGGTTTGAGGCTAGAGTGAGATTCAGAATTGTTAAACCTATCTTGATGAGTCAGATACTCCTTAATATATAATAAAACTATTGTGGAATAATGTGAGTTGGGATCCTTGTTGTTTATACCTAGACCATGAGTGGTTATTACCATTTTGACTCCAACTTATGAGTGGGGACCATATAGTTTCACTTTGGAATGTTGGATGGAATTTGACCGTGGGATGGGAGTGATAGTCATCTCTTGAGTTTTAACCTTAGTAATACCATGGTTCATAGTATATGTTATAAATCCATGTGATCTTTCATTTATGACTCATGTTTAGTGAGTTAGTTTCTTATGACCTTTGAGGGTCACCGATAAGTAGGATTGAACAAATCAAGTGAGATTTCTTGTCGGATATAAGGAATGGGTGGAGGATTAATTTTACTTATTTTATGCATGTTCTGTGTTTATGAGTTTATATTTACTTTAGGTTGATCCCCATAGTGCTATTTTCTTGTGCCTACGATATATGTTAAGTGTTGGATCATTCATATACTTTAAATGGATAGTTATGTACATTATGGGGTTTGTGGTTGTAGCATTGTCATGTACATTAAATTTTAGGATGTGATTCCCATGTTGGTGGGGGGTCACATGCTTGGACATGATGATTGTAGGGTGTTAAGCCTACTATAAGATATAATATAGGATGAACTTGGTTGGTGAAAAGAAACATTCCAAAATCATGACATGTTACTTGGTTAGTTGTGGGATTTGAGGACAATTGACGGTTGGATCTTTGGATAACGTTTTAGGATTTTAAAAATTGGTCATTGTGGGGTGTAAGACCCATGGATATCATAGAGTAGGTTATGAAATAGTAAGAACCCATTAATTATGATGAAATTGGAGTAATCGTTGGATCATGGATTAGTGAAACTAATGCATGACCCAGAATATTGCATAATTGAAGTGATGCTTGGGAGAAAAAGATGAAATAACCAGGTGTTCTAGTTCTCATAATCAAAGATTGGGTGTAGGTAAAGACCGATCAAGTTCCATTCTATTTTGATTTTAGGATGATTTTCCAACAAAGTCATGTGATCATAGATGAACACTTAAAGTTACTGAATTATGTTAGTTGGAAATCTGTCACGTGATGGGAATTTCAACATGCGAAGTTCATGATTCTGATAAAGGGTACTGATAGTACAAATGAAAATGTAATAGGGAATTGCATATGAGCACAATTGAAGGTTTTGGTTTGTGATACAATTTTTGTGTGATGCGACTCATGTGAGTGTGAGTTAGGCTACATGATCAATCAGTATGAATGTGTGAACCATTTTTTATTGAATGGAAAAAGGTTGTGTATGCTACTAAGTGCATTGACTATAATGATTTGGGTCTGCAAGTATTCATGTGTGATCCATGAGCCCAAAAAATTGGAAACATTTGTGAGTAGGGGTGCCTGAGGTTTTTTTGGAAAGACTAAGACCCTCAGTAGAGAGGGTTGGAATTAGTGAGATCAATGTTATGTGGCAGGGTAAATCAATTAGAATATCCTCGGTCACATACAGATAGGACATTGAGCATGGATCAGGAGGAGTGACACACTTGAGGTAAATATAGGAACCATTGGTATTAGTTCTCATATAAAAATTAATGTGAAGAAATATGGTGGTAATACTGCAACGTGCTATCGAAGGTGTGACCCTCACCCCTGATGGATTTCAGTGAATGTAGAGAATGGTGTTCCATGAGTTAGGAAAAGACTCTATCAATATTTGGAGTAGTTCTCAAGTATGCGTGGGTTTTTACATACCAAACATATGTGTCTGGTAACACTACGGGAAAAATGGGTATTTGCGACGGGTTATTTGCGACGGGGATAAATCCCGTCGCAAATAGCCCCGTTGAAAACTTATTTGCAACGGGGGTATTTGCCCGTCGCAAATAAGTAGTCTTTTGCGACGGGTTAGCTTTCCCCGTCGCAAAAGAACTGGCGCGCTTTGCGCGCCAAATGGCGGGAAACATATTTGCGACATGCGGTTATTGCCCGTCGCAAATAACCAGCGGATGTAAAAGGTATTTGCGACGCGAATATACCCCCGTCGCAAATAGTATGTCGGTAGGTTATTATTTGCGACGGGTCCCGTCGCAAATAACTATTTAACCGTTGACCGTAATAAATGATGGCTAAGGTATTTGCGACGGGATACTCGTCGCAAATGGACTCATCGCATATAATCTAACCTATAAATACCCCCATCCGTTTTTTTCAATTCATTCTCAAACTCCATCTTCTCCTTCTCTCAAAATTCTATTTCTAGAGTTCAGCGTTTCTTAAGTTTAATTTTTTTTTTCTGGAGTTGATATTGAAGTTTTCAAGAACAATCAGAGATCTACCTCAGATCAATGTTAAAGGTATTTATGTTCATTTTAATTTAATATTTATTTTAAATTTTTTATTAGTTTCAATTATTCTTAATTAGTTGTAATTTAATTATGTTTACATTGTTTTGTTACTTAATAAATTTAAATTATTAGTATTGTTCATAGTTAATGGTAATTAGAAATAATTAGTAATAATTTTCAATAATTAAGAATAAATGCTAATAATTAGTAATAAATACCAATAATTAGGAATAATAACATTATTACATTATTAGTATATTTTATTATTAATATTAAAATAATATAAATTTTTATATTATATACAATTCTCCTTTCATCTGTGTGTTTTCTGTCTCCACATGTAATATTTGTATGTGGAGACAGAAAACACATAGATGAAAGGAGAATTGTATATAATATAGAAAATTATATTATTTTAATATTAATAATAAAATGTATTAATAATGTTATTATTCGTAATTATTGGTAATTATTCATATAATTACCAATAATTAGGAATAATTATCAATAATTAGCAATAAATAGGAATAATTAGTAATAATTAGTCATAATTACCAATAATTAGTAATAATTACCAATAATTAGTAATAATTACCAATAATTAGTAATAATTCGTAATAATTATCAATAATTATCAATAATTAGTAATAATTATCAATAATTATCAATAATTAGTAATAATTAGTAATAATTAGTAATAGTTATTAATAATTACCACTAATTAGTAATAATTAGTAATAATTAGGAATAATTACCAATAATTAGTAATAATTAGTAATAATTAGTAATAATTAGAAATAATTAGTAATAATTAGTAATAATTATAAATAATTAGTAATAATTACCAATAATTAGTAATAATTACCACTAATTATCAATAATTACCGATATTTACCAATAATTAGAAATAATTACCAATAATTAGGAATAATTACCAATAATTAGGAATAATTACCAATAATTAGTAATAATTAGTAATAATTAGGAATAATTACCAATAATTAGTAATAATTAGTAATAATTAGTAATAATTACCAATAAATAGGAATAATTAGTAATAATTAGTAATAATTACCAATAATTAGTAATAATTAGTAATAATTAGTAATAATTAGTAATAATTACCAATAATTAGTAATAATTAGTAATAATTAGTAATAATTACCAATAATTAGTAATAATTAGTAATAATTACCAATAATTAGTAATAATTACCAATAATTAGGTATAATTACCAATAACTAGGAATAATTACCAATAATTAGTAATAATTACCAATAATTAGGAATAATTACCAATAATTAGGAATAATTACCAATAATTACCAATAATTAGTAATAATTATCAATAATGTGTAATAATATCCAATAATTACCGATAATTACCGATAATTAGGAATAATTACCAATAATTAGTAATAATTAGTAATAATTACCAATAATTAGTAATAATTAGTAATAATTAGCAATAATTACCAATAATTACCAATAATTACCAATAATTACCGATAATTAGTAATAATTAGAAATAATCAGGAATAATTACCAATAATTAGTAATAATTAGTAATAATTACCAATAATTAGTAATAATTAGAAATAATTACCAATAATTACCAATAATTACCGATAATTAACGATAATTACCAATAATTAGGAATATTTACAAATAATTACCCATAATTAGTAATAATTACCAATAATTACCAATAATTACCAATAATTAGTAATAATTACCGATAATTAAGAATAATTACCAATAATTAGTAATAATTAGTAATAATTGCAAATAATTAGTAATAATTACCAATAATTTGTAATAATTACCAATAATTACCAATAATTACCGATAATTACTAATAATTAGGATAATTACCAAGAATTAGGAATAATTACCAATAATTAGTAATAATTACCAATAATTAGTAATAATTACCAATAATTACCAATAATTACCGATAATTAGTAATAATTAGTAAAAATTAGGAATAATTACCAATAATTAGTAATAATTAGTAATAATAACCAATAATTAGTAATAATTACCAATAATTAGTAATAATTACCAATAATTACCAATAATTACCGATAATTACCAATAATTAGGAATAATTACCAATAATTATGAATAATTACCAATAATTAGAAATAATTACCAATAATTAGTAATAATTTGTAATAATTAGGAATAATTACCAATAATTAGTAATAATTAGTAATAATTACCAATAATTAATAATTAACAATAATTAGTAATAATTAGTAATAATTAACAATAATTAGTAATAATTAGTAATAATTAGTAATAATTACCAATAATTAGTAATAATTAGTAATAATTACTAATAATTACCAATAATTAGTAATAATTACCAATAATTAGTAATAATTAGTAATAATTAGTAATAATTACCAATAATTAGTAATAATTACCAATAATTAGTAATAATTACCAATAATTAGGAATAATTACCAATAATTACTAATAATTACCGATAATTAGTAATAATTAGTAATAATTAGGAATAATTACCAGTAATTAGTAATAATTAGTAATAATTACCAATAATTAGTAATAATTAGTAGTAATTAGTAATAATTACCAATAATTAGTAATAATTAGTAATAATTACCAATAATTAGTAATAATTACCAATAATTAGTAATAATTAGTAATAATTACCAATAATTACCAATAATTACCGATAATTACCGATATTTACCAATAATTAGGAATAATTAACAATAATTAGTAATAATTACCAATAATTACCAATAATTAGTAATAATTACCAATAATTACCAATAATTACCGATAATTAGTAATAATTACTGATAATTAGAAATAATTGCCAATAATTAGTAATAATTAGTAATAATTGCCAATAGTTCGTAATAAACGAATAATTAATAATAATTACCAATAATTAGTAATAATTTGTAATAATTAGTAATAATTACCAATAATTAGTAATAATTAGTAATAATTAGTAATAATTACCAATAATTAGGGATTAATTCCTAACAAGGATGTTCATGGATTCTACAGGTTTGAAAATGGATTAGGGCAAGGTGCTACCTAGGATAAGGTCTAACAAAAAATAATGCCTCAATCATATTAAAAGTAAATCTATTCAGTTATAGCTTTGATGAGATGAAATTAAAGTTCTAGAAGAAAATATTCCTGAGTTTCTCAAGAAATATAATAAATAATGAATGAGAAATATTATCTTAGTTTATGCCTCAGTAATTAGATTAATGGTTATGAAAATCACTCATAGAAATTAATAATAATAATTAAATCAATGAATCTAAACATTATAAGTTTAAAGCCTAGAGAAATCTCAGAAAAATTCCATTTACAATGATAAACATGGTCCCCTAAATCATTATTTGTCAAATCCTAATCTATATGATTATCTATACTAATTATTCTCCCAATTTTTCATATTTAAATTTATTGAAAAATAAATCTAAATACATGGCATCATAATTTTCCTAGGAAGTTTCATGTCTTTTAGATTTATTGATTATATTATGAAACTTGTGTGTGGAATGAAATTTCCAATTAAATCTATAAATCAATAAAAATTTAGGGAATACAAATTAAAAATACATAATTGAATCTATTACCCCCTTGCATTGAGGCATTAGACTTGGGATGTATTGGTTCTGTCTGAACCCTTTCATGACAAGTTTCTTCCCTTCACAATGTGTTATTCTTCTACAGCTTCTTCTTCTGATGTTAAATTTTATTTTTTGTCTACCTTTATGGTCTTTCAAAACTAAGTACACACAAGGGATATAATGGGACATAATAATGAATTTTAAAAATATTTGTGAGATCAGGGCATTTTAATAATAAATATAGAAAAACAAAAAACAGGGTTGCCTCTCAGAAAATCTTTTGTTTTTCATCAATGGCTCACCCTTACCTCTTTCAGTTGAGATGACTGATGGTAGGAAGGATTTCACCTGAACAGGATCTAAAAAAGTCAAATCTTGGATTCATCTTGGTTGGTTGGATCTCTCCCTCTATCTAAAATTAATTTTAATCTACCAGTATTGAATACTTTTCCTATCTCCATGGGCCCAATCCAGCAGTTCTTATCCCTTTACATAATATCCAAATGTAACTCCACTGACTACCCAAAATTTTTATACTTATTTGAGTTATTCTTCAATAACTATTCCCCAACTATCTTAACCTTTTTCCAGATCATTGTTATGTCTCTCCATATTTTTCATACTTTATTTTTCACATTATATAGTAGATACTTCCACTCTTTTTCCTTGGACTATAGTGTCCTATTATTTCATCAAATTATCTTCTAAAAAATCATCAACTGTTTCATCTAAATTATGCATCACTCGATGAAGATAGAACATTACCTCTGATCCTTAAACTCTCAAACTCAACTCAATATTATGAACATCAATCAATGCCCTTCATATATCATGGAATGGTTTCCCAAGATTATTGAAATTTTACCTTCATCCATGTCCATCACAAGAAAATTAACAAAAAAATAGAACTCAACTAATTTTATAAATACATCTTCAAGTAATCTTATAGGATTTACCACTTTTGTATCAGTTGGTAGAAGCATAACTTGATTTTCTTGTATCTCATTCAATCCCAAGATCATGAATATTTCATATGAAATTATTGATACACTAGAACCTAAATCACATAATAGTATACCAAACTCATTATTAAAAATAGTATTTGGAATGAAAAAATTACCTAGAACACGTTGCTTATTTGGTAAGATACTCGACACTATAGCTGAACTTTATCCTTCCAGCAGAATGGTGACGAATTCTTCAATATTCTTTTTGTATGTTAGAAACTCCTTCATGACCATTGCATGCACATACATGTTTTCAATTTACTCAAAAAATGGGATATTGTCTATTTTTTGATCATCTCTATAAACTTCTGCTCCTTCTTATCAATCTTTACCTTCTTCTACCAGAATGGAAATGGTATTAGCGGTCGGTATGATGTTGGTGCTTCTTATTAATTATTCTCCACAGTTTCTTCGCTATTTTATTGAATTTCCTCAACTGGCTGTGGTCCAAGATTTCAGGATAATTCAATATTGATCCCTTATGTATTATTCTCACTTATTGTCATTATAGCACTAACATATTCAGGGGGATGTTGTTCTGGGCATCCATGAAGCCCTCCTCCTTTTCTATATCTAAGTGTCTTAGCTATCTGACTAACTTCAAATTCCAAATTCCTCATTATAGCTTCCTTGTTGTGTGAGTTGTTTTTCAATTACCTAATTTTATTTCCTTTATCTCTTTAGTATGTTGTTAACTCGTTTAGTGGAGCTCATTTTATGGTCATGAAGGTTGTAAGGGTCACTTCTAGTGAATGAACATGACTTGTCTGTGTGGTCCCTTATTGTTGAAGTTGAGAACATTATTTCATTAGGTGAAATGATTTTCCTTGATTCGGATTATACTATTAGGGTTGTTTTATTAGTTGGTCCTTCCATCTCTGCAAAAATGTTTGACAATTATAATCAATATAATTTGCACATTCAAAAATCATACCTTGGGGATTTTGAATGTCCATTATTACATACATCTTGTTTATCATAGACTCTATCTAAGTAGTCATTCATCTCTTATCAACCATATTCATGCCTTTTGTTCTCCCATATTTTGGATTCCCTTGAAAACTGTTGTTGGACATAGCATCCAATAAATCTTATCTCTCCTTCCATGTTTTTCTAATTAGGTAACCTCTTATAGCATCATCTACCATCGAATGATTTCCCTGCGAAAATCCTTTATAAAATGTTTTAACTAAAACAAACATTTTGATTCCATGATATGGACATCGTCTTTTCAATCCTTTAAACCTCTAATATGAACTATATAATTATTAATCATTTAATTATTAAAAATTTTAAATTCTTACTTGAATATCCATAGACTTTTGGGGTGGGAAAAACATTTTCAAAAGCATCCCTACAAGATCTTCCCATGCCATAATTGAATGTGGTGGAAGCCTTTGAATCCACTTGCATGAATTGTATTTCATTGATAATATGAACATGTTTAGATTCACCGCATCAAATGTGATGTTCTAAAATTGGAATGTGTTACAAATCCCCAATAAATATCCAATGTGTGCATTGATGTCTTCTTGTGGTTACCCAACAAATTGTAGTGAGTGCATAATCATTTGGATGACTACATTATTGATTTCAAAATGTTGATCTTCCACTAGGGAAATGAGAATGTTAGAGTTGACTCTCATGTTCAAGGTTATTCTATATATTATTAGCACTTTCCCCCTTGATTTATTCCTAGGGATTTTGGTCCCGATGGTTGGCCCAACTCATGATTATCTCATTGGAATTGGAATCTACCAACTATGATGTTCTTTTCTTAGTGGGACCCTTCCTTCTCCTTTTTCTGTTTGTGTAAAGTTCTCTTCTGCTCTAGTTAGAATTTTAGATCTTCAATTTTATCCTTTCTTTGAGTGGATTAGTTTTTCAACAAATTAGTTCCTGAAAAATTGGCATGACAAGCCCATGTTTAAAATGAAGTGTTAATAGAAAAATAATTATCTAAATTCCCAATTAATTTAAGAATAATAGAAAAAATCCTAGATAAGGGTTCCAAAATGTTTGGAAACATGTGGGAAATCGTTAAATCCCATGGGGATAAAAATATTTAGTAATTTATACATACTTATAAAACATAACAAAAAAAGTAGTATCTAGTTAGTCCAAGTGCCGATCTCATCGGGATGATCCGTATGTTCTAAAATAATTATTGAAACTAAGTATGAAATTTTCTTATTTTACAAGATAAAATTGAAATAATAGTAAAGATTAATTTGAAATTTTTTATGGAGGAAATGTTAGGTTTAAAAAATTTCAAGTTTATGTTCTTGCAATTCAATTGATAAATGGTTATTTAGGTTTGGTGTCAAAACATGGTTAGCCAAAATACTTGGTCTTGATATCCAACCCAAATCCTCTGATTTTAGCTTTGTAATGGCCATATACTTGGTGGAAAAACAAAACTAGTTCACTGAAAAACATGTTTAAACATTATCAATATAATTTTCATAATGGTCATGTGAACAATAATCCAATTAAAAAATGCAAGAAAATGAAACACCTCAAATTGCACACAATGGTCATGTAATATGAAAAGAAGGTGAATTTGAATTGATAGAAAGAGTTACAACAATCCAAAATAGTAATAAAATATAATTAATCTCTGTAAGAACCCTGATCTTTTTTTTCAGGTATGTTTTTATTTTTTGGTTGTTTTTGAGAAAAAATATTATTTTTTGGAAGATTCAGGAGTGCACGCCATGTACTTATAAGTACACATTGTGTACTCAGTTGTTTCAGGTGACTGTGTACTGGCCAGGTAATGGCCGAGTACATGGCCATGTGTGGTGACCTGGAGACTATCTAATGTGGAGGACAAAAAAGGCAAGTACACGCCGTTTACTTTTAAAGAACACACAATGTACATTCATTTTTTTCATTAAACAAACTGAGGAAACTTCTAATGGCCAGAAATAATGTCCTTCTTCTTGACCTATTTTGTCCAAGAGTGTCCGTACGAACATGAATATTCACCGAGCCCCCAATTTGTCGTCCGTTCTCCAAATCGAACTCCGTCGTTTGCATTGGAATCACATCTATGAGTTCTTCCTTCTTATAGAACCTCGTTTCCTGATTCATCCTCTCTCATGAGTTATCCACAGTTGAAATTTTTAAGTATTTTTGTATATCTATGATGTTATATGTTTATTCAGGGCCTGAGATTCATGTATATCGATTTCAAGATGTTGAGGTAAGTGGTTTGTGCCTTTCCATAGCTAGCATTTGTGATATATGGGCAAAAGTGACCAATACCATCATTTGGGGTATTACGTGTTTAAGGTTTTAGCTTTTTTATTTTCATTCTATACCTTGTTTGATTATATAGATGTTAAATGTTTTTGAATAAGGTTAATCATTCCATGGTATGGATGTTTTTCACAGATTTTCTTATTTTGACCATTTGGTATACCATGCATGTAAGGCTGCTTTTTTTTCATGCCTAGTATTGTTAGGATGGAGTGATTATTATCCAACATGCTGTGATATATTTTAGATTGTATATCCAAGTAGTTATCGAGGTTAATTTGGCTTCCATGTATCGTTTGTGCATGATTGACATACACAGGGTTGTGGGAACCTAGTGTAGTAGACCAAACGAGGAATTGACATTGAGGGATTCTCAAGAGTGTCTGTTTACTTTTACATTGCGAGACCATAGGGGGGGTGGACGTAAGTACACCCTCAGAGTGTCTATATTTCCTCGATATGGGCCACATGGGGAATTGGACATTGAGTTCTTTCTCAGAATGCCTATTAGTTACTGATAAAATACTATATGGGTAATTGACGGTGAGTGCTTCCTTATAGAGTCGTTTCTAAAGGTGAACCAGAGGGGTTAGTCTATGTGCACTTCCTAGAGGGTTTCTTGTGTTTATTTGGTTGAACCAGAGGGGTTTGGATGTGATTACATCCCAGAGGGTTGCCTTTTTGTGACTATATTCTAACTTGATATATCAAATTGAATGCAATTAAACTGTATTATTTTTACTTTTGAGTAATTCCTTGTTTAATTATTTCTTTTTATTATTTACTGCCATATATATTCACTGAATATTAGGCACAAATATTTTGGTTGTTTCCTACTGGGATTCATCTCACGTCCTCTTTGGGTCATGCTTTTGGGCCCAAACAGATTAAATTATTACAAGTCTTGACAAGGGGAAACACCCTTCTACTTCAGATACTTGACTGCTTTAGAGCTGTAGAGGATGGGACCAAGCTGAGGCTTGCGATGCTATGGAGTTTTTTACTTTATTTTCTTTTTCACTTGAGCATAGTACAATAATCCATCATTGTGATTTTTTGCTCCTTTCTAGACATATGTATCATGCATCATATACATATGTGCTCAGTTGTTATTACTTATAGTCATCCGATGTTTAATGTTGTATGTTATTATTACCATTTCTGTTATTGTTATCTATTTTACTTCCACTATGTTACTCTGATAATGAGGGAATATTTTCCCCACTATCACACCCAAGGCCCTCTTTGCTAGTCATTAGCCTCTGGAATTTGGGGAAATGCGCTTGAGGCCATGTGACCAACCGGGTAAGGGGCACCTCAGGGAGACTTCCAGAACTGGGACATTACAATTCCATATCAAAAGAATTATTTTATTCTTGAATTATTGTTTGGAGCCTATATCTAGGTATAGGAATGAAATATGTTCTTGGTAATGAGCTATGCCCAGGAGTAACTAACCCACGTACAGGGAAAAGCCAATTTACCTTGTTGATGCATTTTTTTTTGGTTTTTCACTTTTACAATTGATTTGATTTCACCATTGGGTGATTCACATGTTTTGTTCTATTATCATAGATGTTATTGAGGTTATATTTCTGTTGCAACCTGATGAGATGAGGCTATTCCATCTCATGCATCATATAGGCACTTTCTAGAGATAACATGTCATGAATTATTTCCATTCCATTTAGGGTGCATTAGTGATTGCATGTTGTTGCGATAGAAGTTGTGTTAGATATTCATGTTGTTATGATAGATGCCTTGATAAAATACCTTCTTTTTGGATAGGGTATTTAATTTTGTAAGGTTTCATTTAAATGAACTCCAAAATTTTGTTCTTGAGGTGTTATGAGCCCTCATGAATCAGAATTTGGTGGATAATTGCCTTGTTTTCCACATATATGACAGGTATAAGATGTCAAGATTTGATTCGCAGGGAGTATCGGCCCTAATAGATCATAATTTGGCACTTTGATGTTCGTTTCAATGTTTTTTTGGGGTTTCAGAGTAGTTTTTGGGGCTTACTATCCACAAGTACCTAGAATATATAGCGTGTAATGATTAATACACACCGTTTTTCAATCTGTTTGGGAAGGAACTTTTTTTCTTAAGTACACCGTGTAATGTGTGTACACGCAGTGTAGTATCTAACCATGTCACTAGTTGTGGGGGTAGAGAGATGAGGTTGGGAATTCCTTGGTGGGACATTCCTTGTACCAGATGTACATGTCGTGTTGTGTAGATCATCATTCCTCCCATGTGACTAATGACACAGATGGATAAAACTTTTTATACACACCATGCCAAGTTTGAACATGCAGTGTAGTGTAATCCATGTATCCGACCGTGTAACTGACAACATGGGATGGTAGAAACCTTCTTGTACACGCCATTTATTGAATAAACACAATGTGTATAGTTAGCTGTGTGTTCACCTGTGTGACTAACAACACGGTCAGTTGAAACCAAAGCAGTACACGCCATGTCCATCTAGAACATACCGTGTAGAGTGAGTCATGTAACTAACCGTGTGACTAACAACATATGTCGTTGAAGTTCATCCCGTACACTCCTTGTCTAGAACTAACACGCTATGTAGTCTTGTTCTAGGAAAACTGTGCGGCTTATCCATGTAAGTGAACTCGAGAATGGGAAGAGGAATCAAGTACATGTCGTGTCTTAAGACAACATGCCATGTGTATGGGGTGTTACCTGACCAGTTTTGGCTGAAGTACACACCCATGTGAAGGCTTAAGGGAACTCACCGTGTAGGCATTATACACGTCTTGTAGGCATTATACATGCCGTGTATCCATGTTTTTAAAAACATTAATGAATTATTTCTCTTGTTCCCTTTTTACACTTCTATGTTTTAGTCCTTAATATTGATCTAAGCTGTGCACTTGACCTTGAAGATTCATGCCACCGAGACGTCCATCAGTTGTCCGCCAGTTATAGGGTAGTGATCAGACATCGGACATGGCTGATCAAGGAGTACCTACAGATCCTCCTATAGTGCCAGTATTGGCACCAACTTTCATTCCGGACATAGGTTCTAATGCACAGTTCTGAGAGGGATTTATGAGGATTATGAAAACATTCTAGGGAGTACCACATCCTACCCCGTCTACGGCAGAGTTGACGTGGGTTTTCCAGAATTATCATCCTCCGACCTGCATAGGGTAAGGAGGACTTCAGGCTGTAGATTCATGGTTAGAATCTATGTTATCTACATTCGAGCATTTGGCGACACCTACAGAGAGGAGGGTGAAGCTTTCTAGGTATATTCTTCGGGATTCCTCCAAGATATGGTGGGATGTGATCTCACATGTGGGATGCCAGCATGTTATGGTTTGGGATGACTTCCAACGTTCCTTCTATGACTACTTGTACCCAGAGATCTTGAGGGCTGATCGAGCCTAAGAGATTATGAGTTTAGATTAGGGTACTCTTTCTGTTATGGAGTATTATTCTTGCTTTATAGAGATGCAGTGCTTCATGCCCATCCCAGGAGGTGACGAGTTATTCCTAGAAAGGAAGATTGAGGATGATCTCAGGCACGACATCATATCTCAGGTGAATATCTTCAGGTTGGCTTCCATCACATCAATAGTCAACCAGGCACTGATCATGGAGCAATGTCTGAGGGATTCTAGAGTTGTGAACCATGGCAGCTTGACATTCTGAGTTGGTATCCCTCCTACTGCCAGCATGAAGTGTCGTATGGTGTCTAAGTGTGGATATCAGAGGAGGTGGGAGACATCATATGGTATCCATGTGGTGTGCTAACAGTGAGGGAAGAGAGGGCATACAAGGCCACATTTCCCGAGAGACCCAGTGGAGTGACGATCATATGGAAATATTGGTCACAATCATCTTTTATGTCAATTTCTATCACCGGTAGTTGGTGATGGGGGTTCTTCTATGACTCCTCATTTAGGAGCAGCACCACCAGATTCTCATCAGTCAGGGAACCGGTTCTCTTCTAGCCATTTAGGCCGAGGTGGAGTTCATGACCATGGTATCCAGTATTTAGGCTTTCAGCGATAGTAGGGTCGATTGGCTCAGAGTGGTTAGAAAGGGTGGTAGGGCCACAGTGTAGGTCAAACTTTTATAGTGGAGAAGACCCAATATGAGTAGGACCCCGACCATCTACTGTTCAAGGTACCATTATAGTTGCCTTAGTTTTATCTTCTACTCTTTTCTATACTGGGGATTCCCATATCTTTATATCTATTGTTATTGTTGAGAGCCTTGAGCTCTGTATCTTTTCTTATGTGGATATCTTGATGCTAGACACTCAGTTGGGGACTAGAATGGATTGTGTACATCAGTACAAGGAGTTCCCTCTATTGGTTGGTGGGTGTTACTTCTCATGGGACCTCTATTACTTAGAGATGACGGGCTATGATATCATTCTCAAAATGGACTGTTTAGCTCCCTTCCAAGATGTTGTCTATTTCTATCCTCGTAAGGTGAGTTTCACATCACCATAAGGTGAATTGTTTCTTTATAATGGTGAATGGTATGTGTAGGTGAGCTGAGCGAGACCTGAGCATCATGGGTTGGGAGGAGTTACAACCCAAATTTCTAGTCAATATCTGGATGACCAGAAGACTTCACAGGTGGAATTTCCTCTAGTGGTGAGTCATTTCAGGAATGTCTTTCCAGGGGAATTTTCATGTTTTCCTCAAGAGTGAGACGTGGAATTTTCTACTGAGCTTATTCCTGGAGTGACACTGGTGTCCATTCCTTCTTATAAGATGGATACACTAGAGTTACAGGAGCTCAAGAAGTAGTTGGAGGAGTTGCAGGCAAAGGGTTTCATCAGACCAAGTACTTCTTCTTGGGGTTCACTTGTCCTGTTTGTAAAGAAGGAAGTAGGTACCCAAAGACTTTGTGTGGATTATTAGAAGTTGAACCAGTTTATGGTCAAGAACCGATATCCCTTGCCGAGGATTGATGATCTCTTTGATCAGCTTTGAGGATCCTGGGTGTTCTCAAATATTGAATTGTGGTCTGGATACCATAATTTGCGTGTTAGACCTTCTGATATACCTCTTACAGCCTACCAGAGTAGGTATAGTCTCTACGAGTATGTGGTTATGCCGTTAGTTCTCATGAACGTGCCTACAGTTTTCATGTCACTGATGAACCGAGTGTTCCATCCATACATGGATTCTTTCGTGGTCATCTTCGTGAATGATAGATTGGTGTACTCTCACACTCTACATGACCATGCTACCAATATTGAGATCATTTTGAGTACACTAAGAGTGAATCGGTTATATGAAAAGATCACAAAATGCCACTTTTGGATGAATCAGATTCACTTCTTGGTTCATGTTATCTTAGAGACAGGAGTATCAGTAGACCCATTAAAAGTGAGAGAAGTGGTTTCCTAGGATCAGTTGAAGAATGACTTTGAGGTACAAAGTTTTCTAGTGATGACTGGATATTACATGTGTTTTATACATGACTTTTCACGCTTAACAGCACCACTTTCGGGTCTGACTAAGAAGGGTGTGAAGTACTTGTGGTTAGATTCTTGTGAGTCAGCCTTTTAAGAGCTGAAATGGAGGTTGAATTCAACACCGATACTAGTATTTCTTGAGCCATGCAATATATATATTGTGAACTATGATGCATCAGGTATCAGGATGGGAGAGTACTTATGCAGGGATAAGGAGTCGTTGTGTACGGGTCTCAATAGTTGAGGCCACATGAGAAGAACTACCCGGCGCACGATCTCGAGTTGGAAACAGTTATTCATGCCATAAGTTGTTGGATATATTATCTTCTGGGAGAGCAATTTTTGGTTTTCACTAACCAAAACGGTATCAAGTATATCTTCACTCAGCGTGATCTGAATTTGAGGCAACGAATGTGTGTTGTGTACCTTTAGTACTTTGATTTTGAGCTTTTTTACATGCCTGGGACAAACAACATTGTGGCTGATGCATTGAGCATAAGGGCTCAGATACATGCTATTTAGGAGGCCAATAGTGAGTGGAAGCTTATGGTTCTATTCTCTGAGATGCAGTTGGTGGTGCACAATAGACAGGGGCTGGCTTTCCTTTCTTCTATGGCAGTTACCTCTACTCTACTTGATCAAGTGTGAATGAGGCAACTATTTGATTTTGAAGGCCTAGTCCTACGGGAGAGCATGTAAGGTTAAGACCATATTCCTTGATGGACCACAGGAGAGGATACAATCTTACATTTTCACGAAAGTGTGTGGGTTCCAGAAGACATATGCGAGGAGATGATGCATGACTTTCATTCCTTAGTTTTGGAAGTTCATCATGGTGTCACTAAGATGTATCGTGATTTACACCATCAGTATTGGTGGCCAGGTATGAAGGGAGATGTTGTTGGTTTTTTCATAAGGTGTTCCACCTGTCAGCAGGCGAAGGCGGAGCATCATCGACCACCTGGGATTTTGTAGTAGTTACCCATTCTTGAGTGGAAGTGGAACAATGTCGTGATGGACTCTATTTCAGGTTAACTGAGGTCTCCATGAGGGAATGATGCAGTATGGGTTGTTATTGACATACTCAATAAGGTTTCTCACTTCTTTACAATCAAGGATACCTTCAGTGTTGATGAGATGGGAAGGTTTTACATCCGAGAGATTGTACATTTACATGGAGTTCCACACTCCATTGTTTCAGACAGGGACACACGTTTTACTTATAGGTCTTAGTAGGGACTTCAGAGGGCTTTGGGTACATAGTTACTTCTGAGAACAACATACCATCCCCAGACATATGGCTAGTTTGAGCATATGATTCAGGTTCTTGAGGACTTGCTTCAAGCATGCATCCAGGATTTTGGAGGTTTTTGGGAGAAGCACATATGTCTTGAGGAGTTTTCCTACAATAATAGTTTTCAAGAAACTATTCAGATGGAACCATATTTGGCCTTGTACAGTAGGCCATGTTGATCACCCTTATGCTGGCTGGAGGCAGGAGAGGAAACTATAATGAGACCTTGTCTTTTCTAGGAGACTACATAGCAGATAGAATTGATTCAGAAGAGGACGAATACTACACAGTCATGATAGAAGTCTTATGCTAATCAACGGAGATGACCTCTGGAGTTTGAATTTGGAAATCTGGTTTTCTTACATGTCACACCAACGTTAGGACACAATAGGATTAGGAGATAGGGTAAGATTTTTCCGAGGTAAATTGTGGAGTTTGAGGTTTTGGAGAGAGTTGGTACGGTTTCCAATCATTTTTTGTTATCTCAGAGGTATCAGGATATGCATGATTTGTTCCATGTTTCTCAGCTTTGACTTTACTTCTCAGAACCATCTCATGTTTTCCAACCCGAGGAGGTTGAGCTTGAGGTGGATGCCCCATTCATGGAGTTTCCTATTTGGATTGTTGATTGAAGTGCGAATGTTCTCCATATCAGGTATGTTCCTCTAGTACATGTGTTATGGATGCATGGGTGAGGACTAGAAGAGACTTGGGAGAGGGAGGCAGATGTACGATAGTAGTGGACAGAGTTGTTCGAGGTTTCTTCTTCTACACTGCCTTACTAGGAAAATTTGGGGATGAATTTATTTAGGGGGGGTGATAAACCAATATTTTTTTGAATATATTATTGATAATAAATTATATAATTTCCTCACGTTGTGCTAAATATATTCATTTATGAAATATTTGGGATTAGATCATTCATTTGAAAATTTGATAAAAATTCCAATTTTACGCTTTTAGAATGTACTGTAATATTTTGAAGATAAATATTTTAGTATTTATTATTTGAACTTAATATTTTGTAACAGAGTTTCTAACATAAATTTCTAGAACTTTTATTCAGGACACTAGAACTAAAGAGTGAATTTGTATGGAGTAAATGGGCCATTAAGTCAATGGTTGGCTGGACTGGGCAGAATAGATATGGGTTCTGTATTTGAGACATATCTTCTTCATACGGGCTTGGATTGAGACCAAATATTGAGGAAAGATCTGAGACATGATTTGGGACAAATTATCCTTCTATAAGGCTGGGAAATTCATGCTTTTTAGAGGTCAACAATGCGGTTCAACTTGGAATAAAATATTTGTCGTAGTTTTTCATTTCACACTTAAAAAGTTATGTAACCCTAGCCCTCACAAACTCTATTTAAAGGAATTTTTCATTCTTTGAGAGGTCTGGTAGAGGATTTGGGAAGTTATTTCCGAAATGGAGTCTCTTGGGAGCCCCTCACAACTCTGGGAAGAAGTAAGGCTTTGTGCAAACCTCTCTTCCAAAAAGGCTCTCCTCTCCCACCTCCTCTTTGTATTTCTTTTTCTTTCATGTTTGTATATTGAATTTTTCTTTAAATAATCTTCTTTATTATTCCCTTTTTTTCTTCTCTTAATCTTCTTTATTGGGGTGGAATCATGATTGGAGATGATATTGGGTTCTACCCTTTCAATCCTTTGCTCATGCAAAACGTCTCCATGATAACCACACCGCCCATGGAAGAGTAGTTTTTAGTGATCGATCTATCTTATAACCTCTTCATTTAATTATTTTGAATCATTGAGATACTATAATTCACATAATATGATCTATTAATTGTGTTTTTAAATTTTAAGAAACTAATTAGGGAATTGAACAATTAACACAAAAACACACGAGGTCGAGATTTTGTGTAAATTGTGAGAGCGCGATCTTAATTGGTAATACAAGACCACATGAGATAAATTTGAAGAGTTTAAATATTATCTCTAAACACAATTCATTCTCATTTATAGAATGGATATGTTCTCTAATTAACCACTGATCATAAGCTAACCTTATAACAATAGTCAAAGCAGGGTGCTGTTATTGCGTGTTCCGAAGCTAGCCTAGGGTTTATGTAATTCCATCTTTGTGGTTAAGTTAACTTCTGGAGGGTTCAAGGGTTAAAAAATTAGGGGATCATAATTAAGTGGATATTGATTTAGATGATAATGATTAATAATTAAATGAAGTGTAGATTTAGATCGATTACTCCTTTTAAATATTTTCTAAAAAACATATATTTATTGTGTCATTTTAATCGAACTTCATTTTAAAACTAAAAACAAAAAAAAATACAATATTCTTCCAGTAAACTTCTTCTAGATTTATAAACTATAAACAAACCCTATACTTTAAGTATTGTTTCAATTCTATTAACTTTTATTTTTTTAATACCTCTGAAAAGTTGTTTTAATTAACTTCCTCTTTTGAGAGACGACCTTGGTCAACCACTCTACTGCACCTAAGTACCCCAAAATCACACTAATCATTTGAGGGCGCCCACGACAGTGCTCTCCTAAATTGGAACCATTTTCGGGGAGGCAAGTAATTATTTCAACCATTTAGAGGTATTTGTTTTATTTTACATTTTATTCTCTTCCTCTCTTCTTTCTTCCTTCTTTACCCAATCTGTTTTTCTTCTTCTTCTTTTATTTTCTTCTACTTCTTTTTGGGCCATCAACTTAAATTTATTATTTTTATTTTACTATGGTACAATTTATTTCTTTTCATTTTTATTTGATTTATTACACGAACTAATCGAGAAGATCTCTTAGATCTCGACCCTGAGATTGAACGTACCCTTAGGGAATGAATCAGACATTCTCAGCCTACAAGAAGTTTCAATATTCAACCAATTGTAGAATTACTCCAATATCAGAACATTGAAATTGGAAGTAATTCAAATTATACCATAAAACAAGAACCAATGGCTGAAAATAATGGAATTGATCTAAATAGAACCATTTCATAATTGGCTTCACCTGATATTAATTATCAACCAAATTGTATTGCATAACCAAATCTCAAATCGGACTTTGAACTAAAATCTGGGTTAATTCACTTACTTCAAAAGTTTCATGGCCTCTTTGGTGAGGATCCCAATAAACATTTGTAAGAATTTAATGTGGTTTTCTCAACCCTAAAACCTAGAAATTTCTCTGAAGATCAAATCAAACTATGATCATTCCCATTCTCAATCGATGGACCTATGAAACACTGGATGTATTATTTACAACCTGAAGATGTATCTTGTTGGAACAATTTGAAATGTCTTTTCTTGCAGTTATTTTTTCCATCATATAGGACCACTTCCATTTGTAAGGAGATCTCGGGGATCAAGAAAGCACAAGGGGAGTCAGTGTATGAGTATTGGGAGCGATTCAAGAAGTTGTGTGCAGGCTTCCCACATCACCAAATTAGAGAGCAATTACTCATCTAGTACTTCTATGAAGGACTCACACCTATGGAGAGGAGAATGGTGGATTATATAGCTGGAAGAACATTGGTGGAAAAGATACCAGTAGCTGCACATGCATTGATCGACAAGATGGCCCAAAACTCCCAATAATTTGGCGATAGAGGTACACCACATGTCAGGGGAGCACATCAGGTAATTCCTTATTCTCTTGAAAGTCATTTGATTGATACCAAGTTGGAAGAATTGACCACTATGGTGAGTCAGATTTATTTGGATCAAAAGACATCCCAACCCATTCCTTCAAGGCCTTGTGGCATTTTCACTGAGGTAATCCACCCAACTAGCTGTTTCCCACAACTATAAGAGACAAAGGATTGCGCAGCAGTATTCCCAGGGATACCATATCAGTAGAAACAACAGACATACCCCCAAAAGAAGTTTGATTCATTTTCTCCAACATACAACCAAGGGTGGAAGGATCAACCAGACATGAGGTATGGTTCTGGACAAAAAAAAGGCCCCCTTTTTAACCAATCTTCCAGCAGCCTCCACCTTACCAATTGGGTTTCAAAGAACCCCAAAGAAGATTCGAAGCTCAAACATCCACAAGTCAGCAACAAGGGAATCCCCCAACAAAGGTAGATTCTAATACTGATGATATTTTGAAACAAATTGTTCTTAATCAATAGAATGAGCGGAAGAGTCAAGGTTCAGAGTTGAGGGAGTTGAAGACTCAAATGATCCAGATTGCCACTACCCTCTATGAACTGGTAAGTAAGAATTCTGGAAATCAAACTTTCCAATCCATGCCAAATCCATAGGGGAATGTCAGTTCCATCACATTAGGAAGTGGGAAGAAAATAACTGATGCTTCTCCACCTACCATTCCACCGGGATTCACCTTAACTCCGGAGATGCCCCATTCCATACCAACTAATGAGAAACCCATGGAGAAAGATAAAGGTAAGAAAAATATTGATGATTTTCCTCCTAAACCTATTCCCTTTCCAAATAGGGTTGTTAAAACCAAGAATATTGATGAAGAAGCAATGGAAAAAGAGGTTTTGGGCACATTCAAGTGTGTTGAGATCAACATCCCTCTACTTGAAGCCATCAAACAAATCCCAAGGTATGCCAAATTCTTAAAAGAACTCTGCACCAATCGAAGAGGGATCAAGGGAAATGCGAGGATCAATCTTGGAAGGAATGTGTCAGCACTCATTACACCAACTATAGCAATGACAACAAATTCCAAGGATCCTGGGAAATTCACTATCCCATGCACCATAGGGGAGTTACACTTTTCTGATGCACTTTGAGATTTGGTAGCTTCTATAAATGTGATTCCTCACTCTGTATTCTCTTCTTTGCAGGTTGGTGAGCTGAAACCAACAAGAGTAGTGTTGCAGTTGGTGAATAGAGCTACGATATATCCAGCGGGGGTTCTTGAGGATGTAATTGTCTGGGTAATAGACATGATCTTTCCAGTAGATTTCTATTTTCTAAAAATGGAGGATGATCAGGTAAGTTCTCATTCCCTCATTATCTTAGGTAGGACCTTCCTCAAAAATGCAAAAACTATCATAAATGTCAATGAGGGTACTCTTTCCATGGAGTTTGGGGTTGATGTTGTGATATTTAATGTTATGGATTCTATGATGTACCCCTTAGAGGATCATTCTGCATTTTTTATCTCCCATTTTGAACCACCAAGTAAAAACACCATGGAATTGGATTGTTCTATTCTTAAGGAGATTATGAGTATTGGTTCTAGTTTGATGTCTAAGAGTACTTCCACACCCATTTCTAAGGAACAAGACTCCCTAAGATTTCATTTTGAAATGGAATCATATTCTAATTTTGATCATGTGAACTCTAATTATGACATGGTTGTTAAGTATTCTGATGGATTTGATGCTTTATTCTTTGATTTTTATGATGTATATTATGATACTGATGCTCTTTGTGCACATATTTCAGTTCCTTCTTAGACCCCATCCATACACCACCACCCTACACTGGAACTCAATCCATTGCCCGCAAATATCAAATACTCCAACTTGTTAAGTGGTGAGAAATTACCTGTTATAATTGCTTACAATCTCCATTTTGAACATGGAGAAAAGATTTTGAATATTTTGAGGGAGAACATCAGGGAAATCAGGTGGAACTTGGCTGACATATCGGGTATTAGCCCCTCCATTAGCATGCATAGGATTCTTTTGGTGGATGAGGCTAAACCGGCGAGGAAACCACAAAGGGGACTCAATCCAACCCTTCTGGATGTTGTTAAAAAAGAGGTTGAAAAATTGCTCGAGGCAGGTATAATCTATCCCATTTCAGGTTCTCAGTGGGTATGTCTTATTCAGGTTGTGCCTAAGAAAAGTGGTGTTACTGTTGTTAAAAACGAGATAGGCGAGTTAGTTACAATGTGGGTACAAAACCGTTGGCGTGTGTGTATTGATTATAGTAAACTAAATCATTCTACTCGCAAAGACCATTTTCCCCTCCCATTTATTGATCAGATTCTTGAGAGACTCACTAGGAAGACACACTATTGTTTCTTGGATGGATTTTCTGGATATTTTTAGGTTCCTATAGCTCTGGAGGATCAGTATAAGACTACATTAACCTATCCTTTTGGCACATTTTTCTATCAGAGGATTCCATTTGGACGTTATAACGCCTCAGGTACCTTCCAGAGATGCATGGTGAGTATTATTTCTGATTTTATTGAGACCTACATGGAGATATTTATGGATGATTTTAAAGTGTATGGATCCTCATTTGATGAATGTCTAAATAGTTTGGGAAAAGTATTGAATCGTTGTATTGAGAAGAATCTGGTCCAGAACATTGAAAAGTGTCATTTCATGGTAGAGCATGGCATTGTCTTAGGGAATGTAGTGTAAAAACATGGGATAGAGGTTGATAGATCTAAGGTAGACATTATTTTATCCTTACCCTATCCTTCCTGTGTGCATGATGTTAGATCCTTCATAGGGAATGCATGATTTTATCATCACTTCATCAATGATTTTAGTAAGATTTCTCTTCTTATGTCACGATTAATCCAAAAGGATTCTGATTTTGTGTTTGATGATTCTTAAAGGACATCTTTTGATGAGATAAAGAAGTGTCTGACCACACCACTGATCATACAGCCCCCAGGGTGGGAGATTTCTTTTTGAGCTTATGTGTGACGCCTCCAACTTCGCAGTTGGAGATGTCTTATCTCAGATGGTGGATGTACGTTCACATGTGATTGTCAATGAATCAAGGACACTAGATTCCGCCCAATCAAAATACCCAACCACAGAAAAGGAGTATATTACTATCATATTTTCTTTAGATAAATTATGTTCATATTTATTGGGCTCTAAAGTAGTTGTGTTTTCTGACCATGCAGCTCTGAGGTACCTCTTGAGGTAGTCAGACGCAAAGCCAAGGCTGATCCAATGGATGCTCCGTCTCTAAGAATTTGATATTGAGATAAAGGAAAAAAAGGGATCAGAAAACATGGTGGTAGACCACATGAGTAGGCTTACTCACACACTAGAGGATGACACCTTGGATCAGGTACCACTTCTGGACACTTTCCCCGATGAGCATATTTATTCCATCTCAGGTACGCATCCTTGGTATGTAGATTTAGTTAACTACATTGTTGCCTCTGAAATCATTGCAAATTTAAAGAAACAACAAGCCCAAAAATTAAAAAGTGAGTCTCTGTATTATGTTTGGGTTGATCCATACCTCTGGAGTATGTGTAGTGATCAAGTTATTAGGAGGTGTGTTCCTGATCATGAGTTTGAATTTGTTTTTCATTTTTGTCATAAACTTGCTTATGGTGGACACTTTGGACCCCAACAGACATCTAGAAATGTTTTAGACTCTAGATTATATTGGCCTAGCTTATTCCATGATGCTAATTTGTTTTGTAAGTCATGCTCTCATTGCTAACACACTGGGAACATTTCTAGGAGACACAAGATGCCCCAACAACCCATACTATTCTGTGAAATTTTTGATGTATGGGGCATTGATTTTATGGGTCATTTTCCAATTTCATTTGGATTTTTATATATTTTGGTTGTATTTATTATGTGAGTAAATGGGTGGAGGCTAAGGCCACCAGGACTGATGATTCTCATGTTGTTGTGGAATTTTTCAAATCGAATTTTTTTTGGAGGTTTGGAGTACAGAAGGCCATCATAAGTGACCAAGGGACACATTTCTGCAATTGGAATCTTGATTCCCTTCTGCAGAAGTATGGGGTGACACACAAAACATCAACACCATACCACCCCCAAACAAATGGACAAGCTGAGGTTTCAAATAGTGAGTTGAAATAAATTTTGGAGAAAACTGTGCAGCCAAATAGGAAGGATTAGAGCAAGTACTTGGATGATGCATTGTGGGCTTATAGGACAGCATTCAAGACACCCATTGGTATGCCCCCATTTCAGATTATGTTTGGGAAAGCATTTCATCTCCCTATGGATGTTGAGCATTGTGATTATTGGGCAATGAATAAATGAAACATGGATTTGGCCCAAGCTATAATCCAAAGGAAGCTGCAAATTCAAGATCTTGAGGAGATTCGATTGTATTCATATGAGAACTTAAGGCTCTATAAGTAAAAATAAAAAGCATCTCATGATATAATGATCCAACAAAAGGAGTTTCATGTTGGAGAGAAAGTCCTTCTCTACAGTTCATGACTGAAGCTGATTCCTGGTATGTTGTGTTCCATATGGTTAGCACCTTATGTTTTGACTAATTGTTTTCCTTATGGTGGAGTGGAGATCACACAAGAGGACACAGGAAGGATCATTATAGTCAATGGGAAATGTTTGAAGAGATACATTGAGGGACTTCCTACTGATGCAGTGGATTTTTTCACACTACATGACCCCATCATCACTTGATCACATCAGGTTGTTCCTAACCCATTAACATTCTTATTATTTGTCCTATTTAAAATTATACATTTCATGTGCATATATCATCTCACGGGTTCACATTGAGGACAATGAAAAATTTTATGTGTGGGGGAGGTAACCTTTTAGTTTAATAATTTCAATTGTTTTCCTGATTAAAAAAAACCAAAAAATGTGTTTTTTTTCAAATTTTGTGTCTTTATTTTACACTTTTCTGTGTGTTTTTGAAACTTTTGAGGTAAAATGATTCTCATAACCATTTTTAAATCCATATCAATAAGTGAAAATATTAATCCCTTGAAACTATACGTAAATGAATGTTGAAATGACTTTTTTTCAAGTACCAATATTTATTAATTTCATGAAAAGTACAATGAATCTTGAATCCCATGCCACATCTCACTATCTTTATATTTGAAATCGCATTCATGTGAGGCTTATGAACCATTATTTTCATATTCTTTACATACACCTCACATCTTGAGAGAACCAAACCATGATTGATTTAATCATAATTTGATTTATTCCTATCAAAACTTGATGGTTTGAGGTACTTATCTTTAAATGATTGAGGCATTTGTTTGGTATTAAAGCCCCTATTTCAAAGAATCCTTTTTTATAATGGCCTAACTTGAACATTTAATCCTTATAGACCTTATAATCCATGGATATCATGTTTGGTTAGCCACATTACAAGCCAATTTTCCCTATCAAACCTACTTTTGAAATGAAATTGCATAATCTAGTTGAGCTTAAGTGTGGGGGAATCTGTCTTGTGATGTTCTACCACATTTTGTGATACTTTGAAAGAAAAATTAAATTATTAAGAGATGTGTTTTCTTCTAAAGAATAAAATTATATTGAATGTTGTGTCTTTCTGGAGATTTCATGATAAAATAAGTTGTTCCTTTCTAGAGATTTCATGATAAAAGAAGGTGTGCCTTTCTCGAGCTTCTAATAGAGGTGGAAATCTGTGCCTATCTAGAGCTTTTAAGAAAATCATGTTCAATAAGATTGAAATTTTTAATACCGAAATGTTGAATGCTGTGCAAATTCATTTATTTTTCATGATTTTGGAGCTAAATAGATACTATGGGGATTGACGAGAAGACCATATTTAATTAAAAATTAGATTAATGCAATTTTTCTTCAAAAAGAGTCAAGCCCTCCTCATTCAGCCTCAGAGTTTTTCACATCTAAATCCTACCAACCGAAAGCCATAGAACAACCCTAAAAAGTCCTCATGATAAACATATGTCCTTGACTCACATCGGGTAGTGATTTAGGAATTTATCAAGCCTATGGTGAACCTTGTATGAGTTTGGATGATAAATACATTGCAAAACCAATTTGACATTTGTGTGATAAGAGAAAATTCAAGTGAGGTAAGTGTTTTGTGCATTGGAGGATAAATAAATTGGAAACATATTGAGTGATATAAATGAAGAACTTTAAATAATGGTTTTTTATGAGGCATGATATATTTTGTTTCTTGGTGTGTAATTGTTTCATCTCAATGATATGTGTTTTAAAATTGGTTTTGATTTGATATTGATGTTTACTTGACATGAGGTTTTTCCCCAGAGTGAAAAAGGGTAAGTGTGGGGGAGTTGATAAAACACTATTATGTGGAATATTTTATTGATAATAAATGATATAATTTCCTGAAATTGTGCTAAATATATTCATTTTTGAAATATTTGGGATTAGATCATTCTTTTGAAAATTTGATGAAAATTCCAGTTTTACCCTTTTAAAATGTACTATAGTATTTTGAAGCTAAATATTATAATATTTATTATTTGAATTTAATATTTTGTTAAAATGTTCAAAACGTATGTTTATACAACTTTTATTTAGGAAATGAGAGCTAAAGAGTGCATTTGGAGGGAGTAAATGGGCCATTAAGTCAATGGTGGGCTGGACTCGGTAGAATGGACATGAGTTCTGTATTTGGGTCATATCTTCTTCATACGAGCTTGGATTGAGCCTAAATTTGAGTAAATCACTGGGAAATGATTTGGCACAAATCATCCTTCTATAATTCTGGCCAATTCACGCGTTTTGGAGGTCAACTAGGCGGTGAAACTTGGAATAAAATATTTGTCTGAGTTTTTCATTTCACACTTAAAAAGCTATGTAACCCTAGCCCTCAAAAATTCTATTTAATGGGGTTTTTAATTCTTTGATAGGGCTGGTAGAGGCTTTGGGATGGTATGGCCGAAAGGGTGTCTTTTTGGAGCCCCTCACAACTCTTGGAAGAATTATGGATTTTTGAAAACCTCTCTTCCAAAAAGGCTCTCCTCTCCCACCTCATCTTTGTATTTCTTTTTCTTTCATGTTTGAATCTTGATTTTTTCTTCAATTAATCTTCTGAATTCTTCCAGTTTTCTATTCTCTTAATCTTATTAATTGTGATGGAATCAAGAGTGGATACGAGATTGGGTTTTACCATTTTAATCATTTGCTCATGCAAAACGTCTCCACGATGACCACACCGCCCATGTAAGAGTAGTTTTTAGTGATCGATCTATCTTTTACCCTCTTCATTTAATTATTTTGAATAATGGAGATACTTTAATTCACTTAATATGATCCATTAATTGTGTTTTTAAATTTTAAGAAACTAAGAAAGCAATTGAACAATTAACACAAAAATATGCGAGGTCGAGATTTTCTGTAAATTGTGAGAGCGCGATCTTAATCGGTAATGCAAGACCACATGGGATAAATTTGTAGAGTTAAAATATAATATCTAAACACAATTCATCCTCATTTCCAGAATTGATATGGGATATAATTAACCACTAACCATAAGATAACCATAGAACAACAGTCAAAGCAGGGTGCTGCGATTGCGTGTTCCGAAGTTAGCCTAGGGTTTAAGAAATTCCATCTTTGTGGTTAAGTTAACTTCTATAGGGATCAAGTGTTAAAAAATTAGGGTATCATAATTTAGTGGATATTTATTTAAATGATAATGATTAATAAGTAAATGAATAGGTATAGTTAGATCTATTACTCCTTTAAAATATTTTATAAGAAAACATATTTTTATTGTATCATTTTAATCGAACATCATTTTAAAACTAAAAACAAAAAAATACAATATTCTTACAGAAACATTGATCTAGATTTATACACTATAAACAACCCCCATCATTTTTAGTAGTGTTTCAATTCTATTCTCTTTTATTTTTAGAATACCTCTGAAATGTTGTTTTAATTCACTTCCTCCTTTGAGAGACGACCTTTGTCAGCCACTCTGCTGCACCTAAGTAACCCAAAATCACACTAATCATTTGAGGGTGCCCATGAAAGCGCTCTTCCAGGGGGATGTTTATAATAACCTGGATCTTCTTTTCATATATTGTTTTTCTTTTCTGACTGTTTTTTAGGAAAATGATGAGTTTTTGGAAAATTCAGGAGTACACACCGTGTACTTATAAGTACACGACATGTACTTGGTTGTCGTGGGTGACCATGTACTGGCTGCGTGTTGACCAAGTACATGGTTGTGTGTGGTGACCTTGAGACCTCCTAAAGTGGAGGATGGAAAAGGAAATTACACATCATGTACTTTTAAATAACACAGAGTGTACTTTATTTTATTTATTAAATGGACCAGGGTTGCGTCTAATGGACAGAACGTCCTTTTCCCGACCTATTTCATCCATGAGCATGCATAAGGCTATAGATCTTCTCTGACGCCCACAACATGCCATCTGTTCTCCGAATTTATAATCGTCGGTTGGGTTTGAATCACATCTGTGAGTTCTTCCTTTTTCTAAAACCTTGGATGTTGATTTCTCCTCTCTCATGAGTTATCCTCTGTTGATTGTTTTAAGAAAATTTTTATATATATGATTTTCTAGGTCAATTAAAGGCTTTAGATTCATGTATATCGATCTCACAACACCGAGGTAGGTGGTTTATTCCTTTATATATCTAGTCTTTGAGTTATATGGGCAAAAGTGCCGAATACTATTGTTTGGGGCATTGCGTGTTTAGGGTTTTATCCATATTAATTTCATGCTATTCCTTGTTTGATTGGATAGAGGTTATTTTTTTTTGAATAGGATTAATCTTCCAATGATATGGATTTTTCCCCTTGTTTTCTTGTTTTGACCATTTGGTTTAGCATGCCTGTTAGGCTGCTTTGCTTTCTATGCATAGTTTTGTTAGGATGGAGTGATTATTATCTAACATGCTATGATATGATGTAGATTGTTTATCCAAGTAGTTATTGAGGTTACTTTGGATTCCATGTATCATTTGTGCATGATTGAATTACACAGGGCTATGGGAACCTGGTTTAGTAGACCATAGGGAGAATTGACTTTGAGGGCTTCTCCAGAGTGTCTATTTGCTTTTACGTTGCAAGACCATAGGGGGGATGGGCGTATATGTTCCCTCAGAGTGATTGTAGTTCATAAATATGGACCACATGGGGAATTGGATGTTTATTTCTTCTTCAGAGTGCCTATTAGTTACTGATACGAGACTACATGGGGAATTAGACTGTGATTACCTCCTCAGAGTGTCTTTGTAAAGCTGAACCAGAGTGGTTAGACTGTGTGTAATTCCCAGAGGGTTGCTTGTGTTGATCTGGTTGAACCATAGGGTTTATTGTAACACCCCAAGCTTCCACGGTATGTTTCCCTTCGAATAATGCGATAGCGTGTGTTGTACGCAACCTCGAGTTCTAACACACACCACAACTAATTAAACTAGCCGTTGTGAATAATATTACCTACTTTTTGAAATCATATATATTTTATATTTCAAAATGGACTTCATTTTTGGATTCGGAATATTGAAATTAGCCTAGGGTGAAATTTTGGTACTTTTTGGATAACTTTTATATTTTGATGAATAGTGAAAATTACTAAATTTTAATTAAAATCAACTTTTTTAATCAAAATAATTAATATTGATAAATTATGAATTTGAGTGGTTTTAAAGTATATTTAGAATATATTTTTACCATTTAATTTAATTTTTGTCATTGGACATAATTTCACAATTAAACCAGACATAAACAAGTGTCAATCTTTTGATAGTTATTATCTCTTAAAAACACGCTTTTTATTTTAACAACGGGAATTAATTTTAAATTAATTTCTGCCACTTTTGTGTTTTGAATTTGGAAAAATGGATTACATATTTGGAATCAGGATGTCCAAATTATGTAAATAGGTAACTTTTATTTTTACACATTTTGAATAATTACTGCGGTAAATATTTTATTTACCATGCTTAAAGGGTAAATCCGGTAAATAAGGGTTAAAAAATAATATTATAATAATACAAAATTACCCTAAAACGTGTCCTAACCTTATTGGTGTACACATACCCGACCATGGGCATCCTTGGGTCGATTTGGGGACCCCTTAGAGCCACTTGAATGTGGTAGTGACACATTATATTAATAAAGTTAAAATAAAAATAAAAATGGCATAAGCTTACATCTTTTAGAAGAACAATTTTTACATAAGGTTATACATGTTGGATTTTAGATTATAAATATTCATTAGAAAGATAAAAAGATTTCCTACATAATTATATTTTATTTATAATTTTTAGACATCAAATAATTTAAATTATTAATGATACAATAATGATGGAATGTTTACCTCATTAATAAATCATTCAAATAAATAAGATTATAATGATTAAAATATTATCTAAAACCTGTCCAATTCTTATTGGTTTATGTTATTTAAAAAATGAGTCATCTTATCTTCGACCTCAATGATTTTTGGACCATTATAAACCGAATATAATTATATTATAAAGTAATACTTTCACTCTTTCCTAAAGAGCCCCTCCTCTCCCTTATAAAAGGAGACCACTTCTACTCATTCCTCACACCTCTCAAGCCACTTGGCTCGTCCAAACCCTGCACAAATACTCTCCCAACTTCCCTCACTACAACTTAGAGGCTTTAGTTTGATCAGAAAGCCAACTTAAGGAGTCCTTTTGATCAAATCAAAAGGAAGAACCCGAAGAAGAGGTAATGTTTTCACCACCACTTTTCAAGTTCCTTTCTTCTTCCACTTCTTCTTCCTTTGTTGTTACCATTCTAAAATAATAACTCCAGTATATCACATATACTGTGATTTTATTATAAATATGGTACAACCATATTCAGTATTCTATCCACCCTTTGAATAACATGTCACCATACGTGCGTACGTACGGCTTACCGTCTCCATGTCGTGGTGTAATTGTTATTCAATATATTATTATTTGGATGGGTATAATAATGATGTTCAACTCATGTAAATAATAAATATAACATGTTAATTATTCTGTATATATGATATAACATCCATTTATAAATTATTTTAATATCAAAAGAATGATATTGTCGCTCGTGCGTACGTACGGACTACCGTCTCCACGAACGCGATGAGATTCATTCTCCATCGTATCCATTCAAGTATAATTATCATTTGATGATTTAAAAATGATGTTTAAGGACTTGATATCATTCTGGATATTAATAATATACAACCTATCCATTACAAACATGGCTTATGTAACAAAACATATAAAATAAAACAAGCAAGTTAACACCCGAAACAACGATAATACTAAGATATTATTATCAAATCAATATTAAAAGATCATATATGATATCATATTAATGTATATGATTATTTTATAATTTAATAAAAATTATTTCACCATTATACAGGAGGTCAACCTACCCCAACCAAGGAAAAGTACAAGGTAAGAGTTATTTCACAATCTCTTCATTATCCGAGGTTGTTTATACGTAATAATCTACTGTGATCTCGTTATCATCCAAATCCATGTTTCTTAAAAATGTATTTCAAAACATTTTTAATATTTAAAAGAATATGGTTTAAAGTCATTTATACCCTTGTTTGACTTTTTATAAGAGGTTTATAAGGGAATCTTTCCGTCTTTTTCCAAACAAGGTGCTTTTTAACCTTTTCGACAGAATTAAGATAAGAATGTTTTTTTAACTTATACGGCGGGTGAGGTTATTTTCCGCCGTTATAAAATTGTCAAAGCTTCCCTTACAAGCTTATAAGAATATTTTCAAAGAAAATGCTTTATTTTATAAATATATCTCGTAAATGATTTCAAAATAGAAAGAGATATTTCTTTAAAAAGAGTTTTGATTTCATCTATGTCAACATCCTTTAATGGATTTTACGCTTATTTGAGGATGATATATTATGATACAAAACTTTTATATTGTATTGAAGGTTTTGTGATATGTTTGACTGTGGATGTGCTATTTTTTTATATACCATTCATGGTTTATGGTGAAATTATTGACATTTCGTATGCTAGTTTTAATATGAATGTTTATGTTATGTTTAAACCTTTTCATATGAGAATGCATTGGACTTAATATGTGACAAGTGGAGCCTGCTATAGCTCCTCGATGCATCGGTAGGTCTCATGAGACAAACTAGTGTCTTGGCACAAGGCCTTCACAAAATCTTATTTGTAGTCTTGGCACGAGGCCTTGGCTATGTGGTTATGATAGTCTGGCATTATGCATTCCATCATTATGAAAGTGGTTATTGATATTGCATGTGATTATTCGATTAGTAGAATATCCATGTGAATAAGTAAATGACATTATTTCATTTTATTTATGCCATACTATGTTGAAGTTAATGTTTAAAAGGCTTTTGTTTTAGTTATACATTTCCTTAAATGTTTATTCTTATTTATGAAAGTTTCCGCTATATTGTTATCCTTACTGGGAATTTGAGCTCACCGCTTTTCTATGTTTTATTTTCCCAGGATGTGAAGAAGTAAATTATGAATGACTTGGAGGGATATTATGAGGGGTTAATAGTGTGGACTATGGAGACAATATGTTGTTGTAGTAGTTCTTTTTTTTATTTTGATGATGTAATGTAAAACTTATGAATATATCTAGTGTTTCCAAGGCTACTAAACCAATCAGTCTTTCGATATTTGATATTTCTTGTGATCATGCCATTGTTATGTAATTAATGCACTGACTCTGGGTAACTGGGGTCGGGGCGTTACAGTTGGTATCAGAGGAAGTTTAGTACAAACCTTGGAAGCTAGATTTAGATAAACTCTGATTAGAGCACGTAGACCTAAGATGAACTTTGAGGATTAGTATAGAAGAACTTCCTAGAATTTTGGTATTGTAGAGATTTTGTGAGTTTTCCGAGCAATACATCCCTGTATGGATACGAGCAGGTAGAGGCGGCTCTGGCACAGATGTACCTAGGGGTAAAACCCGAAAACACCGCTTTGAGCTAGACTCGAGCGGGAACTGGTGCACGACAACGGGCCTTGCTGCACTCTTGGTTACGACACTCCCGGGGGATATGCTTAGGATAACTCTCATTTTCTTTTCAAATAATTATTAAGGGTTTATGAGTATATACTTCCTCAAAGAAAACATTTTTATGATTATGGATTATATCCATAAATAGTTCAATTTATGTTAAGTGTTTTATAAGTATGGGATTATGTATTTTGATTCATAAACTGATCTAGTTTATGCCATTGTTTAGAAATGGTGCCTAGTGGAAGAAATGGAAACCGTATCAATGCACGCACTCCATATAGGGATTGCCCTTCTGCTCAAGATAATTATAGTGGGGCTGGTGATGCAACTGGTGCCGATCAGCTAATCACCATACTGGGACAACTTACTCAGGTTATGAATAATAACCTTACCCGTATGGAGCACCCTGATCCACAGTGTGGAGGATCAATGTTAGATCGATTCATGAGGCAACAACCATCAACGTTCAATGGAAGTACAAATCCCTTAGTAGCCGAGCAGTGGATAAATTCCCTAGAGAAAATATTTCAGGATTTTGGGAGCAGTGAAAGGGAAAAAGTTATCATGGAAGTTTACCGCCTCACTGGAGATGCTGATCAATGGTGGTCATTGATTCAAAACATGAAGGAAGATGATGAAGTATAAAATATGGAATGGAGGGAGTTCAAAGATCTGTTTTTAGAAAAATACTTCCCTCGCGACCATCGAGCAGATATGGAAAGGCAATTTCTAAGTCTGAGACAGAAGGAGGATGAGAATGTCGCAAAGTATGAGGCTAACTTTACAAGGTTAGCAAGGTACGCTGGTGATTATATACGTAACAAAAGAAGTAAGATTGATCGTTTCTTTGATGGGTTAAAACCATTTCTCCGTCGAGCATTAGTCTCACAATCCTTTTCATCGTACGAAGACATTGTCTCATGTGCTATCAAGACCGAAAAGGAATTCTCTAAGTCTTATGACTTTAAAGAAAAGCAAGAGAAGAAGAGACCTTCTGATCAATCTGGGAATGGAAATAAGGGGAAGAAGGGAAAGGTTGAATATCCATCCTGTGGTAAATGCGGGAAGAAACACCCTGGTACTTGCTTGAAGGGAATGGGAGTCTGTTACAATTGTGATGAAAAATGCCACCAAGCTCGTGATTGCAAGGGGAAGAAGGAAGCTACCAACGTTCAGTGCTACAATTACAGGGAGATGGGGCATTATGCAAATGAATGTCCTAAGCGTCAGGAGAAATTACCTCAGAAAAGGCCAAGGGATCAAGGCCAGGCTTATGCTATCACTACTGCTGAGGTAGAAGCTCCGAAAGACGTGGTGGCAGGTAATTTAATGGTTTCCTCAAGTTTAGCAAATGCATTATTCGATTCTGGATCATCGCATTGTTTCATATCTTACCAGTTTGCTAAGAAAATTAGATATTTCCAATTTGATTTAATAAGGGATTTGTCAGTTAAAACTCTTAAGGGAAGTATCATTGCAACAAAGTTTTGTGAATCAGTCCCCATTAGAGCACATAAATTTTCATTATCTGGTGATCTCATCGTCATACCTATGATTGAGTTTGATATAATCCTTAGTATGGACTGGCTTTCAGACTATGATGTGAAGATTTATTTTAAGAAGAAAGAGGTTACGATTCTTGATGATAATGATAAGGAACACCTTATTTTTAGAGCAGAATTGTCACCACCTAATTCTTATTTAGATCCACCCCCAGTAGCTCAACTTAATTCAATTATTGGGGGGGAAGAGAATGAAATAACTGTCGGTGAGGAAAGGAATGTTCAAATAGAGGATGTACCTGTTGTGAAAGAATTTGTAGATGTATTTCCGGAAGATTTACCTGGACATCCTCCAGAACGAGAAGTTGAGTTTTCCATTGATTTGATTCCTGGATCAAGGCCTATATCGAAGACCCCTAATAGAATGGCCACTGTAGAATTAGTCGAACTAAAGAAACAACTAGAGGAATTGAGTAATAAGGGATTTATTCGCCCTAGTGTTTCTCCATGGGGAGCCCCTGTTCTTTTTGTTAAAAAGAAAGATGGATCTATGAGGTTATGTATCGACTACAGGGAGATCAATGCTATAACGATAAAGAACAAGTATCCCCTACCTCGTATTGATGATTTATTTGACCAACTGCATGGAGATCAATACTTTTCAAAGATTGACCTTCGATCTGGATACCATCAGTTGTGTGTAAAGAAGGAAGACATTCTGAAGACAGCATTTCGAACCAGGTACGGGCATTACGAGTTTACTATAATGCCATTTGGATTGACTAATGCACCCTCTGTATTCATGGATCTTATGAATAGAGTTTTCAAGGAGTATCTCGATGAATTTGTGGTGGTATTTATTGATGATATCTTGGTATACTCCAAAACCTACGAAGATCATGAAAATCACTTGCGCATTATCTTGAAGACCCTGAGGAGGCATGAATTATATGGGAATTTTAGCAAGTGTGAGTTCTGGCTTCATGAGATTTCTTTTCTTGGCTATATTGTCTCTAAAGATGGAATCTCTGTTGATCCTTCTAAGACCAAGGCAATCCAAGAATGTCCAGCACCTACGAGTATAACTGAGGTACGTAGTTTTATTGGTTTGGCAGGTTATTATCGACGTTTCGTCCAGAATTTTGCCTGATTGGCTAACCCATTAACGAAGCTCACACGTAAAGGGGTTAAATTTGTTTGGACAAAAGAGTGTGAAGAATGTTTTGAAGAACTGAAGAAAAGATTAGTCAATGCTCCTATATTGACTCTACCATCGAGGAATGATGGGTTCGTTATTTATAGTGATGCATCAAAGAAAGGACTTGGTTGTGTCCTTATGCAGAATGATAGAGTTATTGCCTATGAATCACGACAGTTGAAAATTCATGAACAAAACTATCCTACTCATGATCTCGAGTTAGCAGCTATGATCTTTGCTTTGAAGATATGGAGGCACTACCTCTATGGTGAAAAATATGAGATTTATACTGATCACAAGGGTTTGAAGTATATTTTATCACAAAAAGAACTCAACATGAGGCAAAGGAGATGGCTTGAATTACTCAAGGATTATGATTGCACGATACACTACCACCCGGGGAAAGAAAACAAGGTGGCAGATGCTTTGAGAAGAAAAGACCACGGAGTTTTGAACATGATGAGAATTGAAAGGGATCCAATTATCATGGATCTAGTGAAGATGGACATGTAATAACCAGGGAAGGTGAAACATCAATTCTTTTTCAAATGGTTGCCAAACCATCTTTACTAGAAAGGATTAAGAGTTCTCAGACTGATGATGAAGAATTTCAGAAGAAGATTAAAGCTGTGAATGATGGGAGATTGAGAGACTTTGTGTATGAAGATGGAATTTTGAAATTCGGGAAGAGACTTTGTGTTCCCGATTTACCTGATCTGAAAAGGGAATTGCTGGATGATGCTCATAGTTCCAATTTCTCTATACACCCTGGGAGCACCAAAATGTATAGAGATTTGAAGGAACATTTTTGGTGGGACAATATGAAGAGGGAGATTGCTGATTTTGTGTCGAGGTGTATGGTTTGTCAACAAGTGAAAGATGGAAGGCAACATCCTGGTGGAGTATTGCAACCTCTTCCCATACCGGAGTGGAAATGGGACAATATTACGACGGACTTTGTCATGGGGCTACCAAAGACTCCTAGAAGGAACGATGCAATATGGTTTATTGTTGATCGTCTTACCAAGTCAGCACATTTTCTTGCTATAAGAGAAGATCTACCCCTGGAACGTCTAGCAAGTCTATACATTAATGAAGTTGTGAGACTTCATGGAGTACCCCTATCGATTGTTTCTGATCGTGATCCCCGTTTTAGTTCAAGATTTTGGAAAAGTCTTCAGAAATCCCTGGATACTGAACTTCATTTGAGCACTGCTTACCACCCACAGACAGATGGACAATCAGAACGGACTATTCAAACCCTAGAAGACATGTTGAGATCTTGCTCACTTGACTTTCAGGGTATGTGGGATCAATATTTACCACTGGTAGAATTTTCCTATAACAATAGCTTCCATTCGAGTATTCAGATGGAACCATATGAAGCTTTATACAGAAAGAGATTTCGTACACCAACCTGTTGGGATGAGGTTGGTGAAAGAAAACTTGTAGGCCCAGAACTGGTGGAGGAAACTGTGGAAAAGGTGAAGGTAATCCAAAATCACATCAAAGTAGCTCAAAGTAGGCAGAAGATCTATGCCGATAATCGAAGGAAGGATTTGGAATTTCAAGTCAGTGATCATGTTTTCCTGAAGGTATCTCCGTGGAAGGGAGTCATACATTTTGGTAAGAAAGGTAAATTGAGTCCCAGGTAAATCGGACCTTTCGAAATTCTAGAACGAATTGGGGTTGTAGCTTACCGTTTGGCAATGCCGCCAAGTCTCTCCAAAGTTCACGATGTGTTCCACGTATCTCTGTTGAGGAAAATACATGCCTGACCCAACGCATGTACTCACCTATGAGGAATTAGAACTGGAACCTGATCTGTCTTATTGTGAAGAGCCTGTCAGGATTCTTGATACAAGAGAACAAGTACTGAGAAACCGGACGACGCGTCTGGTAAAAGTTTTGTGGAGAAATCATAAGATGGAAGAGGCAACGTGGGAACCCGAGGAACTTATGATGAAGAACCACCCGAGTATTTTTATGTAGTAATACCCTAGAAATTGCGAGGACTCAATTATTTGAAAGAGGGTAGAATGTAACACCCCAAGCTTCCACGGTACGTTTCCCTTCGAATAATGCGATAGCGTGTGTTGTACGCAACCTCGAGTTCTAACACACACCACAACTAATTAAACTAGCCTTTGTGAATAGTAATACCTACTTTTTGAAATCATATATATTTTATATTTCAAAATGGACTACATTTTTGGATTCGGAATATTGAAATTAGCCTAGGGTGAAATTTTGGTACTTTTCGGATAAATTTATATTTTGATGAATAGTGAAAATTACTAAATTTTAATTAAAATCAACTTTTTTAATCAAAATAATTAATATTGATAAATTATGAATTTGAGTGGTTTTAAAGTATATTTAGAATATATTTTTACCACTTAATTTAATTTTTGTCATTGGACATAATTTCACAATTAAACCAGACATAAACAAGTGTCAATCTTTTGATAGTTATTATCTCTTAAAAACACGCTTTTTATTTTAACAACAGGAATTAATTTTAAATTAATTTCTGCCACTTCTATGTTTTGAATTTGGAAAAATGGATTAGATATTTGGAATCAGGATGTCCAAATTATGTAAATAGGTAACTTTTATTTTTACACATTTTGAATAATTACTGCGGTAAATATTTTATTTACCATGCTTAAAGGGTAAATCCGGTAAATAAGGGTTAAAAACTAATATTATAATAATACAAAATTACCCTAAAACGTGTACTAACCTTATTGGTGGACACATACCCGACCATGGGCATCCTTGGGTCGATTTGGGGACCCCTTAGAGCCACTTGTATGTGGTAGTGACTCATTATATTAATAAAGTTAAAATAAAAAAAATGGCATAAGCTTACATCTTTTAGAAGAACAATTTTTACATAGGGTTATACATGTTGGATTTTCGATTATAAATATTCATTAGAAAGATAAAAATATTTCCTACATAATGATATTTTATTTATAATTTTTAGACATCAAATAATTTAAATTATTAATGACACAATAATGATGCAATGTTTACCTCATTAATAAATCATTTAAATAAATAAGATTATAATGATTAAAATATTATCTAAAACCTGTCCAATTCTTATTGGTTGATGTTATTTAGAAAATGAGTCATCTTATCGTCGACCTCAATGATTTTTGGACCATTATAAACCGAATATAATTATATTATAAAGTAATACTTTCACTCTTTCCTAAAGAGCCCCTCCTCTCCCTTATAAAAGGAGACCACTTCTACTCATTCCTCACACCTCTCAAGCCACTTGGCTCGTCCAAACCCTGCCCAAATACTCTCCCAAATTCCCTCACTACAACCTAGAGGCCTTAGTTTGATCAGAAAGCCAACCTAAGGAGCCCTTTTGATCAAATCAAAAGGAAGAACCCGAAGAAGAGGTAATGTTTTCACCACCCCTTTTCAAGTTCCTTTCTTCTTCCACTTCTTCTTCCTTTGTTGTTACCATTCTAAAATAATAACTCCAGTATCTCACATATACTGTGATTTTATTATAAATATGGTACAACCATATTCAGTATTCTATCCACCCTTTGAATAACATGTCACCATACGTGCGTACGTACGGCTTACCGTCTCCACGTCGTGGTGTAATTGTTATTCAATAAATTATTATTTGGATGGGTATAATAATGATGTGAAACTCATGTAAATAATAAATATAACATGTTAATTATTCTTTATATACGATATAACATCCATTTATATATTATTTTAATATCAAAAGAATGATATTGTCGCTCGTGCGTACGTACGGACTACCGTCTCCACGAACACGATGAGATTCATTCTCCATCGTATCCATTCAAGTATAATTATCATTTGATGATTTAAAAATGATGTTTAAGGACTTGATATCATTCTGGATATGAATAATATACAACCTATACATTACAAACATGGCTTACGTAACAAAACATATAAAATAAAACAAGTAAGTTAACACCCGAAACAACGATAATACTATGATATTATTATCAAATCAATATTAAAAGATCATATATGATATCATATTAATGTATATGATTCTTTTATAATTTAATAACAATTATTTCACCATTATACAGGAGGTTAACCTACCCAAACCAAGTAAAAGTACAAGGTAAGGGTTATTTCACAATCTCTTCATTATCCGAGGTTGTTTATACGTAATAATCTACTGGGATCTCGTTATCATCCACATCCATGTTTCTTCAAAATGTATTTCAAAACATTTTTAATATTTAAAAGAATATGGGTTAAATTCATTTATACCCTTGTTTGACTTTTTATAAGAGGTTTATAAGGGAATCTTTCCGTCGTTTTCCAAACAAGGTGCTTTTTAACCTTTTCGACAGAATTAAGATAAGAATGTTTTTTTTAACTTATACGACGGGTGCGGTTATTTTCCGCCGTTATAAAATCGTCAAAGCTTCCCTTACAAGCTTATAAGAATATTTTCAAAGAAAATTTTTTATTTTATAAATATATGTCTCTTAAATGATTTCAAAATAGAAAGAGATATTTCTTTAAAAAGAGTTTTGATTTCATCTATGTCAACATCCTTTAATGGATTTTACGCTTATTTGAGGATGATATATTATGATACAAAACTTTTATATTGTATTGAAGGTTTTGTGATATGTTTGACTGTGGATGTGCTATTTTTTTATATACCATTCATGGTTTATGGTGAATGTATTGACATTTCGTATGCTAGTTTTAATACGAATGTTTATGTTATGTTTAAACCTTTTCATATGGGAATGCATTGGACTTAATATGTGATGGGTGGAGCCCGCTATAGCTCCTCGATGCATCGGTAGGTCTCATGAGACAAACTAGTGTCTTGGCACAAGGCCTTGGAAAAATCTTATTTGTAGTCTTGGCACGAGGCCTTGGCTATGTGGTTATAATAGTCTGGCATTATGCATTCCATCATTATGAAAGTGGTTATTGATATTGCATGTGATTATTCGATTAGTAGAATATCCATGTGAATAAGTAAATGACATTATTTCATTTTTTTATGCCATACTATGTTGAAGTTAATGTTTAAAAGGCTTTTGTTTTAGTTATACATTGCCTTAAATGTTTATTCTTATTTATGAAAGTTTCCGCTATATTGTTATCCTTACTGGGCATTTGAGCTCACCCCTTTTCTATGTTTTATTTTCCTAGGATGTGAAGAAGTAAATTATGAATGACTTGGAGGGATATTATGAGGGGTTAATAGTGTGGACTATGGAGACAATATGTTGTTGTAGTAGTTCTTTTTTTTATTTTGATGATGTAATGTAAAACTTATGAATATATCTAGTGTTTCCAAGGCTACTAAACCAATCGGTCTTTCGAGATTTGATCTTTCTTGTGATCATGCCAATGTTATGTAATTAATGCACCGACTCTGGGTAACTGGGGTCGGGGCGTCACATTTAGGTTGTGATTAAATTTCATAGGGTTACCTATTTGTGATTATCTTCTCACATGATATATGAAATTGAATGAAATTGAACTGTAGGATTGTTAGTTTTGAGTATTTCCTTGTTTACTGCTTCCTTTTGCTTATTGTGTGCCATATATATTCACTGAATGTTAGGAACAGTTCTTTGGGTCGTTACCTACTGGGATTCGTCTAACACCTTGATGGGTCATGCTTTTAGGCCCAAACAGATTATATTGTTGCAGGTCGAGATAAGGGGAATCCCCCTTCTACATTAGGTACTTGACTGCTTTGGAGTTGGAGAGCACAAGAACAAGTTGAGGCTTGCAATGTTGTGGAGTTTTTTACATGATTTACTTTGGTACTTATGTTTATTACTATATTCCAACATTTAGATTTGTTTGGATGATTTCCTAGACATATGTATCATGCATCAGATATATATGTGATCAGTTGTTATCACTTCTAGTCTTCCACTATTTACTACTGTATGGTATTATTTCTACTTCCACTATTGTTATCTGTTTTACTTCCACTATGTTACTCTGCCAATGAGGGCATAGTTTCTCCACTATCACATCCATGGCCCTCGCTGGTAGTCGGTATCCTCCGGTGTTCAGGGAAATTCACTTGAGTCTATGTGACCAACTTGGTACGGGGCACATTTGGGCGGCTTTTGAAATCAGAATGTTAAAATCTATAAGAACACATCCCCCTACAATCACATCATCCCATAATAATTAGACTACTTGCACAATCTACGAATGATGAGGACGAGTGTAATTTGGTACTAGAAGAAGAAAGGGGGAGAATTATGGTGGAAAATCTAAACCCTGGATCATCAGTCCATGATTTGCAGCCTCCGTTGGTATCATGTTTCCGTCCACAAGTACTAGAGTGTCTTGAAAGGGAAGACATGATACTAAACCTCACCAAAACCAAGAACCTCAACATCTTTATTTTATTTCTTCATGTCGACCATTACACATTGTATAACTAGGTTTCAAGTCCTGTAATCCAAATATATTTCTTCCTCTACATTGCATGAATCTCATAAATAGATTTGGCTATTTGACTCTCTTCACAATGTGAATTAGAGACTCACGATGTGTAATTTCTTTTCACACTATGTACCGAAGTCACAAATTTTCTAGTGTGACAATTTCCTTTTGAACATGTCATGGAATGTAATGAGATTACACAATGTATACTAAATCTATTCTAGTTTTACATGTCCACTTCATCTTCAAAAACCAATGTCTCATAATTTATCCTTTTTTTCATTATCACATATTCATTGAATCCTTCCATAAAACATATAAAAATAAAATCTCTCCAAATTTGGAAAGATTATTCATTTAAACACAAAATTAAATACATACAAAACTCTAAAATGCATGAATGAAATACAATTACCAATAACATTCCATATTTATAGGGTGTTCACCTTATTCTCCATTTTCTCCCGATTTAGGAAGAGTCAGTGCTGGATACATGATGAGTGGACTCATATAAGGTTAAGGTGGGTGGTCCCAAATCATAACCCAAAATCTCTTTTAGTTTTCTAACTTCATAGGTTGTGAAATAACAATAGTTAGTGAGCACAAAATTAGATTTTAATAATTTTTTTCCTTGGGTTTTCTTAATTAAAATTACTAAATTGAATAGTTGTATATGTCTTGGAAAGTAAAATTTTAAATGTTAATCCTTATTTTTAATGTTACAAAGTGGTTTCTATGTTTCAGAACTGGTGGTTTTGAAATGGAATTTCACAAGAATCATTTCATTTTGATGTGTAATTGATCCTTGTTGTTCTGTTTTTAAATGGTAAAATGTTTTTTTAGAAATAGTGATTTTGGTTGGGCTAAAAATATTAAAATTTTTACTATGATTTATAAATTATGAGTTTTTTATAGTTTTGAAATGGATTTTCAAATGTAGTGGGTATGAATAGAAATTGAATCCATGAGGCTTTTGTGATGTGAAGATGATGTTTTGTGTTTTGAAAAGTTTATTGGCTATGAAAAAACACATTCGGTATTGGAATTTTTTTACATGATAATTTGTAAACGAAATATAATCCTTGATTTTGGTAAATTTTTCTATCTATTTTCATTATTTAATATGTATGGATGTTTATAGATAACCTAGATTGAACAATGCACCTAGGGGAAATAGTAACCTATGGTTATCCACAAGTGAACATGGTCCCCATGAGACAAATGTGATTGTCAACCTAGTTTGAATGCTTCCCCTCGGGATCAGTAGAATTTATAGTTATCCTAGGGTGAATGAAACACTCGGGGGATGATGGTACTTTGGGTATGTGTATATTTCCCATATATTTTACATGTTGAAGTAGGGATGTGTATATTTCCCATGGTAGGTAGTTGTATGGTTGGAGGAGTCATCACCACCTGCCCAGAGACACCACAATACTAGATGAAGATGGTTTGTACCATTCTTAGGGTGAACCTCGCCCCCAACGTTTAATGTTTATTTTTATTTCAATTTTTAAATGAATATATTTTTATAAATATATGTGGTTTATCATGAGAACCACTGAATTCAATGTTATGGACTAACTATTTTAGGGACACCATTGGTGGAGACCTACTAAGTTATACTCATACCCTTATCTAGATACCATAAAATTTGGTTACATGATAAAAAGTCCATTATATCTTCACCTACACGTATAGGAAACAACTAGATTAACGACTAAATTTCTATGATGTATACTAGAGTGGAGAATTGACAATGAGACTAGGAAGGGATCAGGATCAGTTTGTGGGTGACTTTTTTGATCAATTTTAATTTTAAATTTTTTTTATGATCCACCCATAGTGGATCCATCTGATATGTATAGAATTCCATCTATTATAAAATTTAATTCTATTTTTTTTTTAAAAAAATATTTTATTTAGCAGGAATGGTTATTTGGAATAGTAACATATTTGTTTTTATTTACACTTCTATAAATATCCCAATTTTGAGATCCTAGTCTCCTCATGACATTCTCATAAGCCCTTATTATTAGTTGGTAGCCTTTGATTTATGAGGAGGTTCACCTAAGGTTTATATAATTCTTTCATTTTCATGAGGATCTATGGTCTAGGGTGGAATGAAATTATATAAAAACACATATGATGGTTCCTTATTATCATGTCTATTTTACCTATATTTTTAATGAATATTTTGGAAATTTGTATCACCAAAAATATATTTAATTCATATTATAGTTTGAGAAATTTAATATACATATTATATAAACTACATCAATCTAAATTCATACACTTATTCATTGATAAATGAGATTTAGAAACATTAATACAAGTATTAAAAGAGTCAGAATTAGGTTTACCTAATGTTGAAGGAAATTCTACTCCCTTTTCCCTCTTTATCTTGTTCAATAACTCTCTTTATGCCACTCTTATATTGCATAAATATACCTCTAAATTCATATCTACTTGACATGAAAAAATCATTAGTTTCATCGATATCTATTCTCTTCAATTCCCACTCTTATGAAATTTTATAAATATTTTTTCAACAGGTTGATCTTCATATAACAATTTCTCAACCGAGTATTTTATTATATTTATAGTGTTCATGAAGTGTTGATTTTTTTTATTGTTTATATAGGATAAAATAAAAAGTATGTTAATCCAATTTGAACATATATTTGTCGGTTTAAAAAACTTTGGAATTTCCAAAATGTGAAATTTATAACACCATTCAAATTCCATTTGTAGTTTCACTGGATGATATATGACTATATTTGTTCTTGTTCATAGAATAAAAAAAGTATTACAAAATTTATGATTCACATGATATTCCATCTTTTCCCATTAGAAAATTGAACAATATATTTCTCAAAAACATTGAAATTTTTTGTCACCATGATAATGTTTTCAACACTAGTATTAATAATTAAATAATTTATATAATCATTCTAGTATTCTTAATCATATATATTAAAAATAGGTGGTCTTATTAGATTCATATTTTTTAGTGTTAATAAAGGAGATCCCATCATCATAAAATATGTTTCCTATACCAACATAGTTACTATGAAGAAAATTAGATAAAATTTAGATAGCAAATAGAAAACTAGAAAATAAAATATAAAATCAAGTAGTGGCTACTTTTTCTACAAAATATTGGTTTAAGTAAAAAATGGATCGAATTAATTAAAAAGTATCAAAATATATGTAAAAATGGTCTATAAAAGTTATTTTTTATCCAATGTATGATTTATAAGAATATAAAAGAGAGAAAATCTGTGGGGATTAATTTTTGTTTTAAAACAAACTAACTGTTTTATCCTACTAACATGTTATGTGGATGTGTTTTTTGTATTATTGTTCAAATAAAAAATTAGAGTAAAAATAGTGCACACAATAAAAATATAGACTATATTGTATAAAATATATAAATAACAATTTGATCAATATTTTAATAATAAAAAATAAAATTGTTAATGTAGAATAAATTAAAACTATTTGTATTAAAATTATTGATACTGGAATCAACAGAGTAGTAATTAAATATTGAATTAAAATACTCTATTAATGTGATATTACTAAAAGCACAAATTTAAACCAAATTATATGGTGTCTATGTAGAACATATCCATGGTATCCATGACTTTAAACCTATCGTAAGTTATCCTTAACATTATATCTATCATATGGCCTTTCTTCCATTCCCATAAACCCCCCAAATGAACCAATTAATTGAAGATTAGATTTAGACATTAGGTGTTCCTGATATTTGTCTTTATTTCCATAGAATCCCTCAATCTAGATGATCACTAATTAATTTTTCTTCCAATCCTCATAGGCCCTCAATCATTCATTTTAAGTAAAGATTTCCTATAATGGATATACCAATAGCATTATAATGGATTCAAACAAATCAGAAGTGTGTTTTAGGCTTTTGGATGGATTATGTTTTTTTGGATTTTATGGATTATTTTCATATTTTAAAGGATGTAAACATCATGACTAATGAATTTTTTCCAATCTATATTGAAACATGTTTTTTTTACCCAAGTTAATATATTTTCACATTAAATTTATAAGTAATTGAATAGATCATAGAATATAATACCCCAATCTGTAGATATTTCTTCGATGAAAATGTTGATCACTATCACCCGACTGGTTTAGTGCCATTTCATTTTGAGAACCAAATTTAGATCTACTCTAGAATTAATGTAAAAATTTTCTTTCTATCAACAAAAAATGTTGATGAATTTCATGGTGCTATAAAAATAGATTGACCTTCTTTCATTACTCGCTTTTAATTGCATCATGTTCATTATAGATTTAAGGAATGTCTCCTTCTCTTTTTATTCTTGAGAGGACGAGAAGATGAAGAGGATATTAAGAGGAATCCATTGTGTACAATTATTAACAATATTTAGAAACTAATAAAAGTCTATATGTAGAACCAGGGTTAGGGTTTAATATTATATTAATTCCGAAAAGGTACTTTAATAAATTATAACACCCTGAGAAACCTCAGTCCATGTAACAATATAAAAATATATTTTTTATTCCATTGGGTTCACTAACTAGAGAAATGGTAAATATTATTCTATGGTCTTGCAAAATAATATTTCTCACCAAACATTGTCTTGGCATGATCTAAATCCTCCGCATTTAGAAAATTCCCAAATAAATATTATTATTAAATATTCATTCATTTATCCAATGTATAAATATTCAATTTATAGAATGGTAAATTAATATTTATTTAATATTTTTATAGCAATAAAATATGTTTACATGATAAGTAAATAAATATTTATTATAGTGTGAATAACAATAGATAAATTAATATTATATATTCAAATAATTAAACTGTTACCTTGTAACAAATTGTTTATTTAATATTTTCAATCATTTACTTAATATTGAATAAATACTAAATCTCTGTTTAATGAATAATATTTATTCAAAATATTAAATATAAATAATATATAATTGATATTCAAGGAAACACTCTTTATGTGACCCTCTGGGTCTCTTCCTTAATGTCATTTGGTGTTATTTTCTGATTTCCATGATTACTATCTCGAAAGGGGTCATTGAAACCATAGAGAAAGAATATATTTCATAATAAAAAAACAACATAGAAACACAAAATATGTAATATAATCCATTTTTCATGATATCTTATCAAGAAGGTTTTTCCCCAACCTTAATGGCTAACAAATTATTCTTTGATTATATGTAATGAACATATTTATATCACCAAGGAAAAGTAATTTATTTTGATGGTTCCATTCCAATCAAAATTTTGAGATATAAAAATCTATAAATATAGAAGGTACAATTATTTCCATGACTTACTGATTAATAACTTATCATTCAAGAGGAACCCAACATACATAACATCACAATGAACTACCTCTTTATGTTTTAAAAAAATTCATAAAAGTGCATATGTCATGACATGAATTAATAATAACATTAAATTCAAATGATCTTTACACTGACTTTCAGGAAGGAAAATAGAATAACACAAAAAATTTGGGTTTCCTACAAGAGTTTTTTCACATGATCTCCCATATTTGATATTACTAATTGGAGACATCCTGAGATGAAGTCTCAAATACTTATTGATACTGAAACTAGAAAGTCAATATACAATTTTCCATATCATATAATGTTATCCTACCATAGTACATGTTTTTAAAAAAAATCATGGAATTTCAAGGTTTTAATCATATCAAGGAACTACTATTCCCTTTCCAATGACAGAGATATTCAGGGAAAATATTTTATTAAATCCATTGAGAAATTTTTTCAATATGTAATAATATAATTTAATTAATATTACCTTATTTGAATATACATAAAATAAAAATTCATCATAGTTAGTTATAGGAATCCAACTACAACAGACTCAAACTCGGACTGGATCCAACTTCCAAAGGATTTCAATCACCTTTCTCTCAAATAAAGATCATTTTTATATTGAGTCAAATATTTACCTTAGGGGATCCCCATTTTGTCTTCTAGAGAAACTCTAATCATAGTTACATAACCTCTTTGAGATAAATCTTCTAAGAGATAATATTTTTAAAGTATGTTCTTCATCAACTGATGTTTCCTTGGTTCTTTTCCAAGATCCACTTATGTTGTTTTACCATTGTTGACACTCATTTTGTCACAGAATCTAAAGATTGGAATAGGGAAATACCTGAGCAAAAATTGATGCATCCTTTGAAGAAAATATCAAAACTCAACAATGGGATGAACAAGGAGAACATTGCCCATAGGTCACGCAAGTTCTGTCATAGTCGCGCAAGTCCACTTGCGCGATGGATGATGGTCGCGCAAGTGACTTGCGCGACCTAAGTGATAACCACCCAGGGTCTTCTCCTTCCTATAAATAGACCCTGTGGGCCCCCCATTCAGGGAGTATTTTTTCCAGAAACTCAGATTTGAGCTCCCGACGCCCTAGTCTCTTCTCAAATCTTCTGAAACACTTTCAAGGTAATTTATTACCTAGAACGGAAGATCTAAAGAGGGGGAGGAAGGCCTAAGTGTTGAAACTCATCAAAACTTGCACGCCTGAGTGGCCAACCCTTAAGGGAAAAGGCCACACTTGTGCGCCGCCTTACTCCTTCAATAAAACTTGCGCGCCCCTCTTCTAGAAGAACCTCAAGAGGATTCTAAAGGCTTTAACCAAGAGTCGCTCAAGTATTACCCTGCTGGTTAACTGTCATACAAGTACCCATGTGTCGCGCAGGTATACCTGCGCGACCAGGACTTGCGCACCCACCCAGTACCTGCGCTCCTTCCAGGACTTGCACGCCTCTGCCTTTTTGGGTGCCCTTCTTGCTCATTTCACCCCTCTTAAGCCATTCCACCTCTCCAATTAAATATTCAATCTTCAAGACACTCTTCAAAGCCATTTATGGCTTTATTTATTGATTTGGATTCCTTATCTGAAAGTAACTCTTTGGAATATATCTCAAAACCTAGTGATTTACACATATTTATGTCACTAAAGATTGAGATTTCATTCATTCAATCTCATCCTTTAAGATAAGAGAACTCAATCAACCTGGGCCTCCTTTTCAGGAGTATGTCCCAGTCATAATTCTTAACCTGGGCATCCTCCTTAGAAGTAAGCCCCAATTCTTAAAGTTCCCAAATCTGGGCATCCTCCTTAGGAGTAATCCCCAGTCCCCTAATTTGGGAATCATCTTCATGAGTAAGCCCCAAACCTTAATTCCCTTAACCTGGAACCCATTTTCAAGAATAATCCAAACTCATAATCCTTTACACAGACCTCCTTTCCAGGAGTAATCCCCAGTATCAAATATGGGAATCCTCTTCAGGAGTAAGCCCTAAGTCCCTTAATTTTTCAACTCTCTTAACATGGGCCTCCTTTTGAGGAGTAAGCCCCAGTCTTAATTTCTCTTAACCAATCCTAATTTACCTTTGATCTGGGATTCCTTTTCAGGAGTAAAGCCCAATCATAAGTCCTCTCTTAATTCGGGCCTCCTTTTCAGGAGTAAGCCCCAAGTTAGAGTATTCAAAATCTCCGTGAATCACATATACCTTTATGGAACCTGTTCCTGGATTTCTTCCCTAATGTAAATCCTAACCTTCATATATCTGGGTAGTCATACATACATAATCCCCACATTATTTCTTATGATTGCATCTTTCATGGCACAATTGTCTAATTTTTTTACCAGTACCTCTTGTTTCTCACATAGATCATGACTCACGTGAGCTTAGAGTGTAAAAGTAATTATGACATCCTTCTTTGAGCCATCAATCATAAACATCATACTCCCTTACTCGAACTACATGGGTCTTGATTCCTTTTATAAACAAAGGATACGTAGGTAGCCCATATTCGGTTTCGATCCCAACTCTGAAATACTTCATGTCCTTCTGAATGACAATAAAATTCAAGTGCCCACTGAGTGGCTTTAAAACCAGTATGTTCATCATAAGGGCCAAGAGAGTTTTACGTATCAAAGGATACCATTGACTAAGAATCTCTAAAAAATACAGATCATTCTTTATAAGTGAAGAACCTCAGATACATATAAAAGATTCTCTAAATTTCCTTCATATCGATCATTGATTGTCAGATCTAAAGGAAAACTCATTTTATATTTGGTAATGTAATAAGGATTCACGAACATAACTTAAATATATAAAGAGATTCCCGGAGTAGACAATAATTCCACTAAAAAAGGTGTGATGAGTCCGACCTCCCATCCTCTCGACCAATGCAAATTCGTAATCCTCATCAGTCCATAAACTAATGAGAAACTACCTTTGGAAAGTAGGTTCGAATGGATTTAGAATCATAGGATGTTTCTAGTTCTACGAACAAACCCGTTAGAAACTGATCGGAATGTTTGAACCTCCCATCAAAGGAGGTCATCCCCGAAATCCGAGGGAAACAAAAATGGTGAACCCGACGTGAATCCTTAACTAAGTTAAAATGATGTGTTTACCTATTTATTAGGCCCCTATTTAAAACTCAATAATAGGGCCAACAAAAACAATCATTGAAATATGTGCTAATCCAAAAGATGTAGTGGCTGAATTTATCTTGATTACATCTGTTATATCAAACATGCACTCTTTTCCAAGATCTTCTGTATTTCTAGAATGGTTGCTCTCAAGTTCACACCTATTAATACTACTGCTGCAAATGCCACTACCGCTACTCCTTCTGGATCGTTATCCTCTCTAAGGACGATATCACCTACTCAGAATCATCAACGTTGGGTATCAAACGCGCTGGAAAAGGAGTACCGTAAACACGGTACCATCCCAACTCTGGAGGCCGCTCGATAAGCCCTCCAAGTAAACAAATCACATCGATCATCCGGACAATGATGACCAGTGATCAAGAAGCAGGCAGTGCTGACTACTGTCTCCAACCGTTTCGGGTCATTATCCCCGGAACGCAATCACCATTATCTCCCTTATTTTTGGGAGGTGAATGAGAAAGTCCCTCAAGGCCTTAATTCAAACAGACATGAGTCTTTCCTGAGGGCTCCCACCAACAATCGCCGCTAGACTCGTGCGGCAGTGCACCCTCAACATGATGAGGGTACCGACTCCAGGCGTTCGACTTAGGTTCCTCTAACCCGAGCAGGCAAGACAAATCGCTAGAGGAGAAGTCCGGTTAACAGTGAGCAGGTTCTCATCTCTTCCATCTCCGGAGAAGTCCACCAACCTAATTTGGTGGCAAGAAAAGAGCAGGCACACACACCTTCCCATTGTAATTCCGCTGTTCAGCAGACTCGTCTGGCAGCATCACGCCAATCCCACTAGACAATTCCGGTGGAGTACAATAGGCAAGAACATACACCTGTTTATACATCATCAGCTAGTCAGCAGGCTCGTCTGACTACATATGATGGATCTCATCAACTATGTTCGGCGAAGTGTAATCAACAGTCACATAAACCTGCTAGTACTAATCAAGCCTACTAACAGTCTCACTTAGTAGCATTCATAGAAGTTAGTCGAAAAGCCCCGACAACAAATAGGAGACATACTCAACTCTCTTCCCCCACACTTGAGAATTGTCAGGATTCACTAATAGGAAAAGGAGGAGAGGAGCAGGCACATACACCTACTCCATGCTCGAAATGGATGTATATTCCCATTCCGGCAGCTGAAGTCACCAAGAATATTCTATCAATGGTGAAAGAGCAGAAGAAAATCCTTTCCCATATTCTGGATGCCTACTAGGATATTATAACAACTTCAGCGGCATATTAGGGAAAGACAAATAAATCTATCCCTACCATTGGAGTGACACATCAACAATTCAGACCGGAACAAACACACACATCTGTTCCAATCCAATAGGGTTGTGGGGCATACTCCCCCATATCATACGAACAACCAAGTCAGGAACATAAACCTAATTTGAGTAAAGATCGTCAGCCTAACCTAGCCATCTTTCCGGATCAGGAATATACACCTGCTCAGAGCATCCGCTTTCGTCAACAAGTGGTTTCCATGGCGAGTAAGAAGGCGTCTAAGAAAAAGACTCGCCCAACACAGTCAGGAGATCAAGAGCCAATCTATAATAAGGCCTTGCTCGATGCTGGAGTTCTTGAAGCCCTCAGACAATTATCTATTGAAATTCAAGATTCTACTCCCTTATTTCCCAATAGTGGGAACATTAATTCCGATGGTCTTCAACATACACATCCTCATGAAGGCTTGCTTCATGAAAATTTGGTCGATCTCAAAGTTTCATCTTCATATGAGAGCCACAGGAACCCTCTGTGTGGTCAGAAGACCAAGGAGCAAGAGATCTCATCTTTTTTTGTAACCCATTATGGTGGTCCTACCCATGATGATGAATTTCGTTGCGAAAGTCCTCTCTTCAGTAGTGATGCACATTTCCCGGAAAATGCTCTAGTGGACAATGTAGTGCCGAGAAAGCACTCTTATCTTGAGGCACTTGAAAATGTAAAACCCGTCATGTCTGAAGCTTCATCTAGGTGAAATACTTTATCAATCAGAAGATAGCCCAGGGTGTAGGTCATTCTACGAACCACCCCTAAGTCACGCATCTTCTAGTTTGATCAATGATTTCTCTAACAATTCTGTTGAATCCATTTAAGAAACATGGAATCAACAAATCTAGTCAAAACAGGTAGAAAAATCTTCATCAAATGATAAAGAGTAAATTCTGAACATGAGAAAACAACTGGTGAAAGGTGAAGTTCCAGTTATGTTTTTGCCTCTGGCTGTCTCTCAGTATGACATTCCAGAAATGTTGACAGAAGATGAAATTCATGATATTTATCTCAACATATGGAAAAATCTTTGTCAGTTGAAAAAGAAAGTATTATCTTATGATGAATATGTAAATAATCTTAAGATAATATAAGGGTTACAACGTCAGATTGATTTGGCGTCTCTATCTATCTCTCGATATCCGAAGGCTGAAAAGCAGCAGAGAGTCCTTCAATGTTCATGCTTTGGCACATTATAAGGATTGCGTCATTTAATTTCCAATGCCCCATTTGGTATTCATGTTAGAGGATGGGGTGTTCATGGAGCACTGCATTTAACTGTTCTCTCCAGTCAAAAAAGCCCGCCGAAAATGGTATCATGCAATGTTATTTCCCATGGCCGGCCACAGTCAATGGGCTTTGTTTGTAATCAAAAGCTTTCCCAAGAACAGGCTTCAACTAGTTCCTCTCAAAATCAAGAATACAGAGAACATGTTGTTAAATTACTCTTTCATCAAGCAAACGAGAATATTGAACAGGCCTCTCGTTTGGAGTAAGCACGTCACCAAGTGACAGAAGTGTCAGAAATCATCCAACGGTCTTTTAAACCGGGTGATAAAAGTGGATACAAGTTAATTCATCCAGCTAATTTTTGGACTAAGGTTTGCAAGATCAGGAGAACTTTTATGAAAGTCTCAGACATAGCATGTCAAGAGCCACCCCAGCTTTCCAGACTGGGGACTCTTTTAAACCAACCCTCGGAATCAACAAATAAGATTCGAGGAGTTGAGAAAGAACAAGCCCAGTCCACTAGACTGGGGACTTTTTCAAATCATCAATCCCCTCCTCAAAGAAAGTCGGTTTTTTATTGATTGGGGAAAAAGACTCAAGAGGAACGAAGAGAAAATTATCAGGATATTCCCTCCAAATTACGGTTTGTCAAGAAGTTCCTGAGGGATCGAATCAACAAAAGGAAATGTCTCATCAAATACATGGAAGAAGACAATATCACAGAAATGATGATAGAAGGGATGCAATGAGTTATGCATCAATAAATGTCATCAATGTCGTTGTTGCTGATCCACAAGATGAGGCTCACTTAGGGGACTCAGATGAAGAGGTTCCTGCTCAAGAAGATGTACGCACCGACACAAATGAAGAAGGTGTGCGTACACGAAGTCAAAAGATTTCTCAGAACCTAGGTAATCCTTTGAGTAACCAACTTCCCCCTCTCTGAAAAGGATCCAAAAAAGGGAAGGGAAAGAACCAGGTAACATATCCTTCCTATGGAGAAGGTCAATCTCTCTCATTAGAGCAAAGGTTTGCACACCAGGAGGAAGAAATGAAGGAATTAAGAAGGTTGAATATGGAACTACTTCAGAGCAGTCTTCTTCTTAAGCATGGTGGAGTTAGTCAGCCAGAGGAATTTTTTGTAGCTACTGAGATGGATCAAGAATATCATCTTCTATCAGTACACCCTCACAGGTCTAATCCTACAGGTCAAGTGCAACAACAGTTGGCAGTGCTACCATCAGTTGCAGCACCAATCACCACATCAGTCCAAGCTATAGTCATTGCATCTACCCATGTCCAAGTTCAACCAGATGTTTCTCAAATGTTAATAACTACTATTGAGTCTTTAATAGCTTGGTTAGAAACTATGGAAGGGAAACATGCGCAAGTTCAACCAGAAAAAAAAAGTTTACCCTGAATGGGTAGATTCAATCTCTCCTCCATCCGGTTTTGGGAACCCTGTATTTTCAATTTTCAATGGATCAGGTGATCCTGAACAACATTTGACGTATTATGTGTCTTGTTGCGATCCTATTATGGGAAATCTGGAGCAGCAAGAAGCAGTGAAACTCAGATTCTTTGTGAGAAACTTGAAAGGACCATCTTTTGTCTGGTATAAAAGCTTGCAATCCCGGTCAATTACCGGATGGGAGGATCTTCGCCAAAAAATCCTCCTTCAGTTTAGATCAACTTTGCCAAAGACAATATTTTTCGATCTTACAAACTTTAAGCAAAGGGAGAATGAAAGGGTCTCTGATTTCAATGCTTGATGGAAGGGATTAACATATTCCTTAAGTTTAGCAATCCCTCAAGAAGAATTGTTGCCAATCTATGTGGAAAATCTGCATGACGAATTACGCACGCCCTTAATCCCTGTGAAATACCCAGGAGGGTTTCAAGACCTTACTTCAATCACTAAGCAGATTGAAGATTCCCTTATAAAGGCAAAGGGTAAATATCATGTAATTCCATCAGCTCGATGAAGGAGAATGGGTAAAGCAGAAACTGATACAGTTATGCTTAAACAAGCACCTGTACCTGTTTCTACCTCAAATCCTTCATCTTCTCGAAGGGCTCCACCTTCTGAGCACCAACAACAAAGGCTGTTTTGTCCAGGCGATCAAAGAGATCAAAGACGAAAAAAATTTGAGGATCTAAAGAGTAAAACATACTCTTTCCGAAATGAACAAGTTCCTGGTTATTTCATTTCGACTCTGGAAAACAATTCGGTTCGATTGCCAAAGCCCAAGAGGCCAAAAAAGAATGGAGATGAAGACCGTCCCAATTATTTCCCTTTTCATCAAATGTTGGGGCATCCCATCCAGGAGTGTTTTTTCTTCAAATACCTCCTAAAAAAGATGGTCTACTCGGGACAAGTCAAACTGAAAGGTTATTCTGCTCAGGTAGCATGTGTTACTGCTATAGTTCCAGAGGAGAAAGGTGAATGGAAAGAAGTTAAAAGAACAAATGCATAGAAGTATGATGATTGGATGGTCAGAAAGACAATAAATCGAACTCATGCTATTTGTCGAAAAAAATTAAAGAAACCAATTGTGTCTTCTACCATGAATGTTGTGGAAAGACCCTCTTCGTCTGAGGGAAAGTCCTCAAAGAAACGACATGATTGAAAGAAAGAAAAAGAATCAGAAGAAGATGAGTATGTGTAAAATCCTTAGTTGTATTTGACTTTGGCGGATGTCATTCCATCTACTTCAAAGCCACGGGCACTGCCCCACCAAACGACACAGCCTAAACAGGCTAATCAGGTAGAGTCGTTATTAGAAGAAGAGTTAATCTTTGGTTTTGTTAATATGATTCAATTAACAGATCCATATGCCAGTCGCATTTTCGATTTCAATGAGCCTGAATTCCCTGTATCAAACAGGGGAATCAGAGGAAGTTCCAGGGGCTCAGGATACAGGGGAAGACGTAGATCTTTCAGAAGCCACTATTCCAATTCTACCCCTGCTAGAACTGTGTACGCAGCAGAAACTCGTGGTAGAGCCCTTCAGCGAGCTCAGTAAGAACAAGAAAGTTCTTGTACCAATAGAAAATTCATTCCTGGAATAGTTATTTTGGAATAACGGTTGAAGGTTCCATCTTCTTCCTCTCAGCAAGTAAATGGATCTAATCGGTCTAATCTTCCAAAACCAGGAATATTGACAACTCCTATCCCGATACAAGATGCATCAACTTCCAAAGCATCTGCTTCCAAGGTACCTGCTAAACCACATATTCTTATTGGGAAACTCAAATCTCAGGATCAAAAGTATGATATATTGAAACACTTCGCCCAAGTACCAGCCAAGTTATCAATTCTGGATGCTCTGAATCTGTCAAAAGATATTTAGGAATCACTCATAGAGGCTTTGTTAAGTCCTCAGGAGTTTGAAACTGAAATTGTTGCAGCTGATGTCTATCACATAGAAAATAATCCTGCAGAATTCCATGCAATAATATCTTTTACTGATGAATATTAAGATGATGTTGTGCATGGACATATTAGACCATTATACTTGTCTGGAAAGGTCAATGGCGTAGATGTCCGAAGAACTTTCATTGACAATGGTTCAGGAGTCAACCTCATGCCCATTCATGCACTTCGTCGATTGGGCCTCACAAAATCTGATTTATCTACTTCTACCATGATGTTACAAGGATATGATAAAAATGAACAAGATCCACTGGGCGAAGTTACACTCAAAACTTAGTTTGGAGATCTTGTATCCAATTCAGATTTCATGGTTATTGATCAAGACTCAGCCTTCAACATCTTGGTTGGAAGACCCTGGCTACATCAACATGCGGTTATCCCTTCATCATACAATCAATGTCTCAAATATTGTTTCGATGGACAATTTGGGACATTGTATGGTGATAAGGCCCCGTTCAAGACATGTGAGTCTCAATACATTGAGGTGAAATTCTATCACATGAAGGGAAGGGAGAAATCAACAACAAAGGAGATTACCAAAGTTAATGCTCTATATGGTTTGGAGAAGATTCTAGTAAATCCATTTACACATGTGAGTACAGATTATGTGTTTCCTATCAGTCAAATTGACAAGATAGACCCAAATAAAAATACTCTTATGGGAAGATCCATAATTTCAATTACGGAAATCGAGCCAGACAACATGGGAAAAATTGGTAACCCACCAAGAAGTGATGAAAGCACAAATGGTGACGTCTTCATTTCATATGATGAAATCCAACAAGTCTATGCTTCACCAATTAGGCCAGAAGAAGTTACATCAACATTGGAGGTGAACAATGATGTCATTTCTCAATCCATCATCTCCTCTTTATTACCCAAAGAAGACCCTACATCATCAATTGGGTCGGAAATGGAAGCTTCTTCTTCAAGATGTGCAATTTTTGACATTTCTTATGATCATGAAAATTCTGTTTTATCATCTACTATGCAAGTAGAAAAGGAAGAAATAATACATGATGAAGAAGAAGAGGATGATCTCAGAGATGCTCCTCCATCATTTGAAGAGGGTATCTCTACCACTGTGGATGAACTCAGAGAAATAAATCTGGGTACAAAAGAAGATCCACGCCCCACTTTAATCAGTGCGGACATGACTCTTGAAGATCAAGAGATGTATATTTCTTTTCTAAAAAAAATAGAGATATATTTGACTGGAACAATATAGAAATGCCCGGGCTTGATCCTGATGATGCTACTCATCATTTGGGTTTACCAGAAGAACATCGAGGATTTATGAAAGCCGCGAGAAGAACACACCCAACTTATGCTTCCAAAATTGAAGCTGAAGTGGATAATATTATCAAACCTAACTTCATCTGAGAAGTTCAATATCCCAAATGGTTGGCTAATATTTTCCCTGTAAAGAATAAGAACAGACAAATTAGAGTTTTCATCGATTTCAGAGATCTTAATCGGCATTTTCCTAAAGATGATTTCCCAGTTCTGATTATAGAACTTTTAATTGATGCAACAGCTAGCTATGAAGCACTTTCCTTCATGGATGGATATTCCGGATATAATCAGATCCGAATGGCCCCAGAAGACGATGAATCTATAGCCTTCAGAGCCCCTCAGGGTGTGATTTTCTACCGGGCAATGCCCTTTGGCTTAAAGAATGCAGGAGAAACTTATCAGTGTTCCATGCATCGTATCTTCAAACCCTTCTTAGGGAAGTTTGTTGAATGCTATTTAGAATATTTGTTAGTTAAATCCAAACAACGTTCTAATCTCTTGGCTGATTTAGAAGTCATATTCCTCAATCTTCGAAAACATAATTTGAAGATGAACCCCTTAAAATGTGCTTTTGGGGTAACCTTAGGAAAATTTCTCGGCTTTGTTGTACTCCATCATGGTATTTAAGTCGATCCTGAGAAGACCAAGTCAATCCTTGGTATGTCACCTCCTCAAAATTTGAAATAATTAATAGGACTTTAAGGAAACTTAGCTTATATTCGGCATTTCATCGCCAATTTAGCAGGCAAAAGTTTACCCTTCACCAAATTGATGAAGAAGGGAGTCACTTACCAGTGGAATGAAGAATGTCAAGAAGCATTCGATATTATCAATAAATACCTCTTGAGTCCACCGGTACTCATTCCACCTGTTGAAGGAAGACCACTTATCCTCTACATGACAGCTCTAGAGCAATCATTGGGTGCCTTTCTTGCTGAAAAGAATGATGTTGGGAATGAAAAAACCCCCTACTATCTCAGTCGAACCATGATTGAAGCAGAAACCCGGTATTCATGTATTGAGAAGTGCTGCCTGGAATTAATCATTGCAGTTCAGAAGTTGAGACACTACCTGCAACATCACGAGGTCCAATTGGTAGCTCGCAATAACCCGCTTAAATTTATCCTTTGTTGTCCAATGCTTATAGGACGTCTGGCAAGGTGGGCAGTTATTTTGTAGCAATTCTGCATTCCGTATGTGTCTCAAAAGGAGATAAAGGGCCATGCTATGGCTGATTTCCTGGATGAACACCCTTCAGTGGAAGACACATGTTCAGAAATTGAACTCCCTGATGAGGAAGTCTTCTCTATTCAAGAAATTCCTCAGGCATGGGAAATTTGTTTTGATGGTGCTTCCAGAAGTCCAATAGGGAGGAAATGGAAAATGCTAAATTCAACAAAGTTGGCTTAGGAATTGTGCTCATTTCTCCAGAAAAGACTATGTTACCTTATTCCTTCTTATTATGGGAAGGTGTTACCAATAATGAAGCAGAATACTAAGCACTCATCGTAGGCTTGGAATTAGCACTTCAAGCACAAGTTAATCTCTTAAAGGTGAAAGGTTATTCAGACCTGGTAATCAAACAATTCAATGGGGATTATGCCTTAATAAAAGAAGAAATAATCCCTTTGTATAATTACGTCAGAGAGTTAATGGCGGAATTACCTTTGGAACCGACATTTTCTAATGTCCCAAGATCACAAAATTCTCAAGCTGATGCACTGGCTAATGTTGCCACAGCTCTGGAAGATCCAAATTGGGAAGAGACAACCATCAGTATTACCCACCGTCGTGCAATTTCACCCTATGTTCGAATCAGAACAGAGGAAATTAATGAAATTTTTCCCATTCCTGAACCGTATGGTCATACTACAGGATGGATGTCACCTATCAGGGAATACCTTCAAAATGGAACACTTCCACCTGATAGAGCTGAGAAAGAACAAATCTGGGGACGTGTGGTCAATTTTACTCTTTATAATAGCCCAAATCACCTAGAGAAAATTCTCTACAAACATGGTTTTGATGGAGTTCTCTTCAGATGCATTGATAGTGAAGAGACAATGGCTATTATGAAAGAAGTGCATGTAGGAGTCTGTGGTTCCCACCAGTCTAGACATAGACTGTCTGATCAGATTCGAAGGCTTGGATACTTTTGGCCTTCAATGATATGAGATTGTGTCTATTTCACAAAGAAGTGCCATTCATTCCAAGTAAATTCCAACTTCATTCATCAAACTCCAAAGTTGCTTCATATAGCTAAATACTCATGGACATTTTCCACATGGGGAATGGATGTGGTGGGACCTTACCCTTCGGCTACGACCAAGTAGTTTAAGTACATTCTTACTACTACTGACTTCTTTTCCAAATGGGTAGAGGAAATACCTCTCAAGGAAGTCAATTCTAAATGCGTTGTTAGATTCATAATGTCTAAAATCATTACCAGATTTGGTGTCCCTCATACCATATTGACAGACAATGGCACCAACTTCTATTCATCCGAGGTGAAGAAGTTGTATCAAAAATACAACATCAAATCCAACCATTCATCTCGGTACCATGCAGCGGCCAACGGCCAGATAGGATCCTTTAACAAGACTCTTTCAAATATACTACAAAAGATAGTGGATAAAGATAAGAGGTCATGTCCTGATAAACTATTCCATGCTTTATGGGATTATCAGACTACCACCCGCACTACAACTCGGTCAACTCCATATTCAATGGTAAATGGAACGGAATCCGTCTTTCCCATTGAAGTTAAACTACCCTCGCTCAGAGTTTCCATTTGTGATCAATCATCTACAGATGAACAATATCAAAAGTGATTGAATGAATTGGAACGGTTAGATGAGAAAATATTGTGACCTTTTCACCACTTGGAAGTCTATCAGTATTGAATAACATGAGCTTTTAACAAAAAAGTTCATCTTCGTTCATTCAATCAGGGAGAATTGGTATTAGTTCTCAGAACTGCAATGATACCAGGAAAGAAACCTCCCAAACTTGAGCAAAAATGGGAATGACCTTATTCAATACATAGGGTCTACTCCAATGGAGCTTATTCATTAATCTCGATGGATGGAGAACTCATCACTACTCCAACCAATGGCATATTTTTGAAGAAGTATTTTGTATAAACAAAAAACCTCTTTCATCCTTGCTATATGATGTTAAACTATACAGCAACGGTCCATACATATGACTTTAAACTATTTGTATTAATTTCGTCCCACACGACATTAAACTATAAAAAAAATTTCCTTAATTTGTCCTCACTACATGACATTAAACTGCAAAGTCCCTCTTTCGTCCTTGCTATATGACGTTAAACTATATAGCAACGGTCCATACATATGACATTAAACTATTTGTATTAATTTCATCCCAAAAGACAATAAACTATGAAAAAGTTCCATAAATGGTCCAGTATGACCTTAAACTGCAACTAGGTCCTGTATGACCTTAAACTGCATCATCAATGGTCCATGCATATGACCCTAAACTATTTGCGAGTCCCTTACATCCAACAAGACGTTAAATTGTGATGTCCTAACTACCTGATGCTAAACTGTATAGAATTCCATTACAACCGGAAGGACGTTAAACTAAATAATCATCAAAGGTCATGTATGACCTTAAACTACACTTTTGTACAGCATGACATTAAACTGCACCATCCACGGTCAATGCATATGACCTTAAACTATTCGCACTTTTTTCCAACATGACGCTTAACTGTGAAAAAATCCCCAATGCATCCAACATGACGTTAAATGGTGTACACTTTTTTTCCTCATTGAATGACATTAAACTGCACAGTCCCCCTTTCATCCAACATGACATTAAACTATATTGTCCCCATCGTCCTAACTACACGATGCTAAACTGTATAGAAAGACCATGATACGTCCTACATGACATTAAACTGTGCTTTGTCCCTACTACATGACACTAAACTGTGCAGCACCAATAGTCCTAACTATATGATGCTAAACTGTATAGAAGTCCCTTACGTCCGGAAATATGTTAAACTACATAATCATCAAAGGTCCTGTATGACCTTAATCTACACTTTTTTCCATCATTTCATTAAACTGCACCATCCACGGTCCATTCATATGACCTTAAACTATTCTCACATTCGTCCAACATGACGCTAAACTGTGGGAAAAATCCCCAATGCGTCTAACATGACGTTAAATGGTGTACTCTTTCGTCCTCACTACATGACATTAAACTACACAGGCCCCCTTTCGTCCAACATGACGTTAAACTATATTGTCCCCATCGTCCTAACTATATGACTCTAAACTGTATAGAATGCCCATGATACATCCTACATGACATTAAACTGTACTTTGTCCCTACTACATGACACTAAACTGTGCAGCACCAATAGTCCTAACTGTAATACTTTAAACCGCATAGTCCCTTTATATGTCCTACATGACATTAAACTATGCATCATTAAGGTTGTTGTTACCTCTTGTTTCTCACACCAAGTATGACTCACGTGAGCTTAGAGAAAACCTCAACTATAACACTCTATTTGGGCCATTAACCATCTGTAAGTCCCAACAAAATCATTTTTTAGGTCATTGTCCCTAAGAACAACTTGGTCATTAATTCATTCTTTAATTGAACTACACGGACTTTGATCCTTGCCTTCTAGGCTGGGTATGTAGGCAACCTTCCAAGCTTCAATCCCAAAACCAATCTCTCCACGTCGGTTTATCTCCATCTCATACGATGTTAATTCGTGAAACCGCCCTTAGAATCAATATCTTTACATTGGTTCACTTTTTTCCTTGCTATATGACATTAAAATATACAACACTTTTGTCCAGTATGACAATAAAATACAATATTCTTTGATACCCTCACCTTGGAGGGAACCATTATTTACATTGATTTTTCAATCATGTTTCATTTCAAAGACTACGTGCATACATGGCAATTCCGAAACCGTTTATCTTGGGTTAAACCATCATTGTACTAAAGTCCCCTTTCACCCTTCACATGTACAAACCAAATTTGTACAAAGGGTATTTCTAGAACTACGTGGGATTGATTCACATCTTTATAGGATACGTAGGAATGTTCGAGTGTCCCTTAAACCCAGCCCCAAGTCTTAGGGCCGAACCCCAAATTCCACTTTCAGTCCCTTGGCTGAAAGTCCCCATGAAAACACACACTGTGCATTTCTTACAATGTTCCAATCTCTATGACCCTAAACTAAGATCTCTAATCCTTTTGTACCACATGACGTTAAACTGTAATTTAAGAACTGTGTATGGGCTTGATTCCCATCCTTATGGGATAAATAGGAACATTCGAGTGTCCCTTGAATCCAGCCCCAAGTCATTGGGCCTAACCCCAAATTCCACTTTCAGTCCCTTGGCTGAAAAGTCCCCATGAAAGCACACACTGTTTATTTCTTACAATGGTCCAAGCTCTATGACCCTAAACTAAGATATCTAATCCTTTTGTCCCACACGACATTAAACTGTAATTTAAGAACTACGTATGATCTTGATTCCCATCCTTATGGGATACGTAGTGAAGCCAACATTTCAATTCAGGACCTAGCCACAACATGATTATGGTTAGCATTGATCTGTGTATCTTTGTATAAATTTAACAAAACCCATCTTTATGTGTCATAATCCTAACCTTAAATATTTTCAGATCTTCATAAACCCTTTTCATTACTTCTAGGTCACAAAAATGTCAAACTTCTGAGAATTCTTTTGCCTGACTATACAGCACGTGCCCATAGGCAACCTTGCATAAACAGTATACATAACAGACTTTTTAGCCAAAAGATACTATTATCTGACTATGCAGCTAATGCCCTTAGGTGTCCCTACATAATTCAACCCCATAATGGGTTTTTCGGAAAGTGGTAACTTCATTCTAGGGAAGAATGCCTATTTTGACCTATTTTGTCTTAAATGACAGTATGTAAGGATCCGCAAAAATATCCATCCTTAACATATTTGTACTATATCCTTTTTCATGATCTGAAAGTATTCAAGTCTATGGTTTATATTATACTTCCCTACGTTTGGGTCAGACCTTCATAGGAGTGATATTCATCCAGTTCTTCGATAATGTTTTTTGGAAATATCTTCTCCATATTCAAGTACCCCTTTCCATACAGCAAACTCTATACTTTGGAAGATTTGAATCTCCATAAACTTTCAATGGCTTTTAGAACTAGGAAAGTAAGTTTCTGAGAGTTCTTTTGCCTGACTATACAGCACGTGCCCATAGGTGGCCCTGCAAAAACAGTCTACATAACAGACTTGTTAGCCATAAGATACTATTTATTTGACTATGCAGCCAATGCTCTTAGGTAGCCCCGCATAATTCAACCCCCTAACAGGTTTGTTAAATAATGGTAACTTCATTCTTGGGAACTACATATTCTAATGACTTTTAGCTCTTTTTCATATCATTCCTCAGATTCAAATATTCTTAAGTCATAGTTTAAATTTTTTCCCTCATAAATTGATTATGGTACTATGTTTTCAGATAACTTTTCAAGGAATTGAGTCAATTCTAATTCATTCGGCCAAAGCTATTTCGACCTTAACCAATATCCTTTTTATGTCCGACGTGCATGACTTTAAACTGCCCACAAAAGACAAAGGAACTCTGAATAAAATTCAAGTTCCCCGCTCACTAAATATACATTTTGTATGATTTAGGTAATATTGAGCAATTAAAAGGTTCAAGTTTGTACGGTTATTTACATTAATCCTAGTAAAAATCAAACTATACTTGTTAGGCCCATTGGCTTTGGTAAAATCTAAAGCATATAGAAAAAGAATGCAGGTACAAATGATTGAAGGTGAAAGTGTTCTTCATTGATGCACAAGAGTTAGAAGGACATCCACAGACTTGAGTCTCTTCTCTTTTTCCAGAATTACAAGAGGCTTTCAACATAAGTCTTCAATTGATAAACTACATCCCGAGCTTCATCAGCAGCTACTTGAAGATCTTGCACTAGATCAACTTCACTCTTTTTAGCATGATGGAGTGATTTCTTGGCATCCGCAATGGTCTTCATACCATTCCTTTGAACTCCCTCCAGTGAATTATTGAGTTTGTCAAGTTCCCCAGTAACAACATCTAACTGTTGCTGAAGGTTCATCTTCTAGAAGACTTTTTATTTGATCTTATGCTTCATCTCCTTCATCCTGGCAGCATAGTCAGCCTCATCTCGGGATACAAAAGCCTCAAATTCGCCAATGTTGACTGACAGTTTCACCCTGGTCAGATCTTCGCGACACTTTTGCTCCTGCTCTATCCTGAAGATGACTTGTTTCACCGCGGTATGGATTTCTTGATATCCAAAACTGCCAAGACCTAGCATGATGAATTGGGATGAAAATCGAGGGATCTTCGATGATAGATCTTCTAGAGGCACCTTAGATATGATTTTCCATATATTTTTCCATGCCTTACGTCATGAAAAGCTGAGCGCCTTAAGCACCTCCAGGTCTAATTCAACATCATCATTACAGGGGGGGCATGTAATCTGGGATTAATTCACTTAAGGAAGTGCCCTGTTCTGCTTCTTCCCCCCTGAACCTAGTTGCTTCACCTTCTACTTCTATTTGAATAGAGGCTGAGGCCTCACCTCCAGATCTAGCCACTACAGTTGACGGCCCTGCATTATTAATTGAAATCCTTGGTTAGCTTCAAAGGATAACAAAAGAATCATTTGTCTTTAAAATTATGTACAATCACAAATATTGTTATCCCTTACCCGACGGTGGATCAGCAACCTGAGAAGACTCCTCCCCTTTTTTCCCAGTCTCAACAGGATCTTCAAGATGGGTCTCAAGAGGGTTTATTGGGTTTATCTCTACTTGAGCTAATGTTTCTGCAATGTTAGGGTTGACATCAATATTCACACCCTCTTCAGGCATTGGCAGTTCAGCAGTTTCAATGAATGGAACTGCATATCATTTTAAGTCATGATTAGAAGTGAAAATTATATGAAAATTTACTGGGTGAAGGATAACACTCACGCCCAAGAATCCTGGTTAGTCTCACCAGTGGGAGCATTTGATGGGTCTTATTGACGACTTACATCCTGCAGCCCCTGACCCTGGACAACATCTTTGGGTAAAATTACAGCATTAGTTGCATCAGTTGCAATAGTTGCCAGAAGATCTAATGCAGGAGTTGAACCTGAAGTATCACAGAATGAAAGTTAGTCAGTGTTTCGTTGAACATTTTTTATGAATCATTGTTAACTTACCAGAGATAGGTTCTTCTCTTATTGCAACGACAACATGAGGGATACTGGGAATAGATGCTAGCTCTTCTACAGGAGCAGCCAAGTCAGCTTGGATCTATGATTGTTCCACAGCACCCTCCATGGTCTTTGAAGGAGGATTAGTCCTTTCCCTCAGGGGTGAAATTGAAGAAGCCCTAGAAATCCCTAGAAATATGAGTAATCATGTGGTCATGGGAATAAATTCATGATTACCCGAAGGACTTACCGCTGTTAAGGAAGCGTTTAGCTGTGGACTTCCTCCTTCGTTGCATTTTCTTCTTTGGTTTTTTGGGAATATCGGTAGTCTCCATTATTTGAAATTGGATTGGAAAATGGAAGGCTATGTCCAACGCCTCATTCATGGCCTACTGGCCTGGAGATATCTTGCCCGGTTCGCGAGGAGAATCAGCAGCAGCCCCGATGGCAGTACCACCAGGGCTATACTGTGGCGAAGGAACCCTAGTTCCTTTGTTTGCAAGCTGCAAGATGAAGAAAATAAATTCCTTATGTAACAAATCTTCGACTGAAATCAAGTTTCAAAGCAAATAAGGAAAGAAAACCTACATCTTCAAGAGCCACATACTCATGCCACTCCTCATCTCCAGAACCACCAGACCCCTCAGTGGTGCCACGATCAATCATTTCCTTCACCCGCCTGGTGACAGGAACAGAGTCATCAGTGGCATATATGATCGTTTCCAGCTCTCTGATGTAAGCCCGCAATTCATTGGGGGGTTATCCTCATATTGAAGATTTGTAGAAGTCATAAGATTCCCTATTCTAGGAAGTTGTAGGCCCTCACACAAATTCATCCAGGCGGTATCAACACCACAGTATAAACTCTTCCATAGCTGGATTGCCTCTGGTCTTAGATATGAAGGCTGTGAGGAAGGTCCTACAATTTTTGACTTCAATTTCTTCCCAGATCCTGCAACTACAGATAGAGAATAGGAAAGTAAGACTTATTGCTTTATAAAGTATCAGTGATTAAATTACTACAATGAAGTAACTCACCAGGATTTGATGGAGTGGGTCTTTTTAATTCTGGCTGGAGGATTATATTGGCCACAAAACCGCTTTGCCACTGGTTGTGCCTCATCATCCCCATCATGGGAATCTGGTAAATCAGTTCTAGAGGAGGAGTCTGTCGAATCAACTTCAGGTGGGGAAGCATCACCTTCATGAGGAAGGGTTTCTTTCTCTACATTCCTCTTCCTTTTCCCCACCTGATAAACTGGGTGATTCAATATCCCTTTGGGGTATGATGCTATCCAGTGTTCCGCATAATATGTAGTCAAATTATGTGACTCTTTTTCAACTGGTAGATCAAATATTTCCCCAGTCTTCTCCCTTGACGTCAGTAGCCATAGTTGCCGAGCAACCATCAGATGTTGCTCTAACCTGACATGTATTAGAGGAGATATAGTAATCTGTTGCAGACATTTGAATTGATGTGCAAATATATATGGATCATAGGCCTCGCATATGATTTCTCCGTCAATCCTGGAAACTAGCACACCATCCCTGCAAGCTAGCATGTATGCCCTCAAATCCAAATGGGATGTTCCATCATCAACAAACCTCCTGGTTGGAGGACTTCCATAGGGAAATAAGTTGAATTAATTAAACATTCTCATCCTCACTTTCATGTCATAGGAATTAACATCTAATGGAGCAACTCCAGAGAATGCTTGCACTGACGGCCTGAAAGAACTTCCAGGAATTTGTAATCCACTCTGTACATTGTAAGTCCTGAATTGAGTGGCGATCCATCCCAATAAAACATGGAATGGTACCACTATTCATAAAGGATATTTACCCATGAAGACATGAAGTAAACTCCTGTGAATCTTTTCTAAAATGGGGGTATCCAACCCAACCATTTTTCCCTCAGCCAACTTTTCCACAATGACGAAGGTCCCTGGACTGACGCCTCCCTTCGAATCCCTGGCTGGAAAGAGATAAACACTGATCCACATTGCCATGAAGCCTGCCAGACGAGTCTTCTTTGGGATTATTTGATTCACCTCATATCCCCACTTCTCGAACTCTCCTTCTTCTAGAGTTGGCCAAAATGTGCCAGGATCACCCCTCTTCTCAGGTGTTGGGCAGGTGGTAGGACGTTTGGGCCTCTTATCCTTGGATTTCTTTTTTCTTGGATTATTTTTCTTTAGGATCCTTCTCCTATGGCTTCCTCTCTTTCTTCTCAATAAGAAATATATTCATCCATTCCTCTGGATGAATATCCTTTCTAGAATGAGTCAATGAGGTCTCTGAACTCTTGATACTGTGGAAGATCTTAAATAATTCCCGAGCTAAAGTAGGAGTTTTCTCTGAATCATTCCAAGTCACCTTGGGAGGAATGAACTCATCATACATATCGCCCAAAATTGGAGCCCCTGATATCTTGTGGACATCCCACAAACTGATGCCTACTTCTCCATGAGTCAGATGGAAAGAATTAGTTGCTGGGCTCCAGTGGATGAGTATCTCCGGCACGAAGTTATCAGGTCTATAAACATATGTTTGCCAAACCCAGAGAGCTTCGTATATCACCACTCCTTTCAGATCCTCGACAAACTCTGCACAAGTTTGTCGCACCCAGTATTCCCACATCCAAGTTTTCTTCATGACTCCCCTAGGACGGAAGTCCCAACTTTTTTTCCAGCCTTTGGATTGATCCATCTGAGCATTTCGGAAGATTGAAGGATGACAATGTGGTTGCAGCTCAGGGGTATGATCTTTCAGATCTGGTGTTCAAGGGCTATGATTCATCATGTGGGCCTCCTCCACCATTCCAGCATTTAGAAATACTCCTCCACCTGAGATATTTGCTGAAGCAATGTTGGTGTAATTCTGAAACCCCGAAAATGGAAGATAGTTCTTTGCTTCTGGAATGGTGACTTCTCGCAGATGACCATTGCCATACAAAGGCAGATAAGTGCTCTGTGGGAATTCACGATGATATTTATTCAGATACTTAGCCAAATCCGGAAGCGTGATATCTTTGACAGTATAATAATCATGGCCAATGATGTTCGTCATATCATCTATCCGCTTGCTAGCCAGTTCATCAACTATTCCGGGTCTAAGAGCCATTGATTCTGAACAAGAGTTGAATAAATTAACTCTTAAATGAATTTATTTTTCATAAACTTTGTGAAGAAATTCAAAAAAATGGCTAGGTAATTAAGGTGAGAAAGTATGGATGTGTCGCGCAAGTGTTAAATGTGTCGTGCATGTTTTTGTCGCACATGTGTCACCACGCAAGTCCTATTACCTTGACAGCAGCGCGACAACGGGGAAACAGCGGAAAGAAGAGACTTGCGCTGCAAGAGCTCGAGAATTTGGAATCAAATGCTATGCATGGCCAATTACCGTGTATTTATAGGCCAGGGGGCCTATCTGTGCACCTACACCCAATGCACTCCAGCCCTGTGCGACGCGCACTTGCGCGCCTCCCTCTGCGCCATCAAGACTTGCGCACCACCTTTCCTTTGGTTTTATTCTTTTCCTCAAAGTCAAATCCCCTATTCTCTCCAGATTCAACTCTGAGGGGGGACTTTTATTGACGCTCCTTTCATCACATAATCTAAAGATTGAAAAAGGGAAATACCTGAGCACAAATTGATTCATCCTGTGAAGAAAATATCAAAACTCGACAAAGGGATGAACAAGGAGAACATTGCCCATAGGCCGTTCAAGTTCCCTCATAGTCGCGCAATTCCACTTGCGTGACGCATGATGGTCGTGCAAGTGACTTATGCGACCTAAGTGATAACCGCCCTGGGTCTTCTCCTACCTATAAATAGACCCTGTGGGCCCCCTATTTGGGGAGGATTTTTTCCAGAAACTCAGATTTGAGCTCCCGGCGCCCTAGTCTCTTCTCAAAGCTTCCGAAAAAATTCTAAGATAATTTCTTACCTAGAACGGATGTTCTAAAGAGGGGGAGGAAGTCCTCTATCTTGAAACTCATCAACACTTGCACGCCTGAGTGGCTAGCCCTTAAGGGAAAAGTCCACACTTGCGAGCCTCCTTACTCCTTCAATAAAACTAGCACGCCCCTCTTCTGGAAGAACCTCAAGAGGTTCTTAAAGGATTTAACCAAGAGTCGCTCAAGTATTACCCTAATGGTTAACCGTCGCGCAAGTACCCATGTGTCGTGCATGTATACCTGCGTGACCAGGACTTGCGTGCCCACGCAGTACCTTCGCGCCTGCCAGGACTTGCATGCCTCTGCATTTTTGGGTGCCCTTCTTTCCCATTTCATCACTCTTAAGACATTCCACCTCTCCTATTCAAGATTAAATCTTCAAGACACTCTTAAATTCCATTTATGGAATGATTTCTTGATTTTTATTCCTTATCAGAATGAAACTCTGTGGAATATCTCTAAAAACCGAGTGGTTTACAAATATTTGCGTCACTAAAGATTGAGATTTCATTAATTCAACCTCATCCTTTAAGATGTGAACTCAATCAACCTGGGCCTCCTTTTCAGGAGTAAGTCCCAGTCATAATTCTTAACTTGGGAATCCTATTTAGGAGTAATCCCCAATTCTTAAAGTTCCCAAATATGGGCATCCTCCTTAAGAGTAAGGCCCAGTCCCCTAATTTGGGCATCCTCCTCAGGAGTAAGCACCAAAGCTTAATTCCCTTAACCTGGGCCTCCTTTTCATGAATAAGCCCCAGTCATAATCATTAACCTGGGCCTCCTTTTCAGAATTAAGCCCCAGTCTCAAATATAGGCATCCTCTTCAGGAGTAATCCCCAAGTCCCTTAATTTTTCAAATCTCTTAACATGGGACTGCTTTTTTGGAGTAATCCCCTGTATTAATTTCTCTTAACCAGTCCAAATTTACCTTTGTTCTGGGATTCCTTTTCAGGAGTAAAACCCAATCATAAGTCCTCTCCTAATTTGGGCCTCCTTTTCAGGAGTAAGCCCCATGTTAGAGTATTCAAAATCTCCCTGAAGCACATATACCTTTATGGAACCTGTTCCTGGATTTCTTCCCTAAAGTAAATCCTAACCTTCATTAATCTGGGCAGTCATACATACATAATCCCCACATTATTTCTTATGATTGCATCTTTCAGGGAATAATTGTCTAATTTTTTTTACCAATACCTCTTGTTTCTCACACCGAGCATGACTCACGTGAGCCTAGAGAGTAAAATTAATTATGAAATCCATCTTTGAGCCATCAATCATAAACATCATACTCCCTTACTCGAACTACGTGGGTTCAGATTCATTTTATAAACAAAGGATATGTAGGTAGCCCATCTGCGGGTTCGATCCCAACTCTGAAATAATTCATGTCCTTCTGAATGACAATAAACTTGAAGTGCCCCACTGAGTGTCATTAAAACTAGTATGGTCATCATAAGGACCAAGAGACTTTTACGTATCAAATGATACCATTGACTAAGAATCTCTAACAAATAAAGATGATTCTTTATCAGTGAAGAACCTCGGATACATATAAAAGATTCACTAAATTTCCTAAATATCGATCATTGATTGTCATATCTAAAGGAAAACTCATTTTATATTTGGTAATGTAATAAGGATTCATGAACATAACTTAAATCTATAAAGAGAGTCCCAGAGTAGACAATAATTCTCCACAAAAAGGTATGATGAATCTAACCTCCAATCCTCTCGACCAATGAAAATTCCTAAGCCTCATCAGTCCATAAACTAATGAGCACCTACCTTTGGAAAGTAGGTCCGAATGGACGTCGAATCATTGGATGTTTCTGGTTCTACGAACAAACCCGTTAGAAACCGATCAGAATGTTTGAACCTCCCATCAAAGGAGGTCATCCCCGAAATTTGAGGGAAACAACCATAATAGAGGGTGAAAGGGGTTTTAATCCTGATAAAAAAATAATATTCTTGGAAAATATTTCAAATCATAACTACTCAATTAAATACCATAGAAGTCACAATATACTCGAAATATAATGTATAATCAGTGACACTTACTATCATTGAGCTCTTCTAGCCCACAACACCTCTATTGAGATTGATGATGTATCCCAAATATGATTTCATGTCACTTTAATATTTTTAGAAACTAACATCTTTGTATCCCCTAATGGCTAGCTCCACAACTCCTATCTAGAGATGAACCATATACTTAATATGCCTCGAATACTTATATAGAGTTTGGAGTACCATCTAATGGTGATCACCTGGGTTATATTGATATCCTACTACCACTTTTAAGGCATATGTGACATTTAGCCTTGTATATTACATAACAAAAAATAATCACCAAACAATTGACACATATAGAGTCCTTTACATCCTTTATTTTACCTCATGTGTCTGAGGAAAATTTTTCTTGGAAATATGATTTTAATGTAACATTTACAATAACATGCTATTTTTTTTCTATACCGAATATATTCAATATATTATCATTGAATGTACTTTGACATAGTCCAAACAACCTCTTGGATGTATCACGATGAATCTTTCTCCCAGGAATATATGATTCTTTATCTAATTCCTTCATAGAGAATAATTTATTCATCAAAGGTCAAATAGGATGTAAGAATGATATTTTGTTTCTATTTAGTAGTATGTCCTCAATATAAACTATCATGAAAATGACTACACTACCACAAACCTCTTATAGAAAGAAGGCTTGCATTTTTTCTTTATAAGACAAAATTCCATTATCTGATTATCTAACCAAATATTTTATGTCATAGAAACCTCCTTTAATATTTAAATGGATCTATACAACTTTATTAACATTTCCTCCTTTGGAGACATAAACCCTTTAGGTTGTGTCGTATAGAAATCTTCCTAAAGGTTCCCATTAAGGAGATCTATTTTGACATCCATATGAAAAATACCATAGTCAAGGTAAACCTCTTTCGAAATAAGAATTATTATTTTTTTTTAGAATTGAAAATAGTTAAATGGTTTCATTAATGTCCATTCCTTGATTCCAATTGAACCCTTTGGCAACCAGTCATGTCTTATAGGTTTTGACTTGTCCATATATGTCCATTTTCTTCTTAAATATCCATTTATAACCAATAGGAATTACATCCACTATATGATATACAAAAAACCAACAAACCTTCTAGTATATTAAATAAATTTCAGAATTCATTACTTATTTCCATTTTCTATATTTTATGCCACATTATTTTTCCTAATTGGGTACACGATCATTATTATTAACTTATAATGAGTCACCTTCTCAGGTGTCTAGATGTAACACCCTAAGACATTAAAATATTTTCATTTTTATATAATATAATTTTGATTCTTGTGGGGGGTTTTATAAAACACCATGTTAATAGTACACTACACTAAAACAAGGAGTTGAATTTGATTATAAGTAAGGCCATGTTTTTACTGAAAACTAGTGTAATAATAAAATATTCTTATTTAATATAATATATAACCTAACCATTAAATTTTAGGTTTGGAATTTTATTAACCACATTTTGAATTTTATATATTCCATATAATTTTAACATTCATCTTATGAATTTTCTAGACATAATATAAGAACAAATTTAATTTTAAAGATAAAAGAAGTATTTTTTTTTAAAAATGTTCATTTTCCACCTTTTAATGGAGATAAAATTTTAAATAAAATATTTAACAGTTTTATATATTAAATATGACAAAATAAAAATTTTCTTACAAATAAAAATATAAAAATTTACTTTGTTTAAATTTTTCGTATTATTTCAAATAAATTTCATGTTTTTTTTAATAATAAATTATACAAAATTTTAATTGAAAAATAATTGTTTTCATAAAAATAATTTATAGTGATAAATTATTAATTAAATTAATTCTAAAGTATAATTAGATTATATTTTTATCATTTAATATAATGTAGGTCTTTAGAAATTATTTTCTCATTAATATTAGAAATAAACACATGTTAATCTTTTCATGGGTTTTACATACAAAACTTATTTTGTTCTTCCATCAATGATATTAATTTTAATTTAATTAGTAAAACTTATGTGTTTGGAATTTTTAAAAATGGATCCATATTTGGAATCAGTGGAACCAAATTATGTAAATTGATTTGTTTATTTTTTTTTAAATTAGGTATAGTGACATTATTAATTTTTTATTACCACAATTAAGGGTAAATCTGGCAATTAAAGGTAAAAATAATGTTATAAAAATACCCTAACGCCTTTAAAAATCATTTTGAATGACTAAATTATACCCTTATCACTTAATATTAGAGATTGAATCATTTAATGGACACTTTTCCAAGAATAGAAAATAGATATTATAAAAATCAATGAATGTGACAAAATTTCACACTCTCATTTGATATAAGTATATTAATTTTAAAATAGAAATAACTAGGAGGTAAAAATGATTATAAATATTATATGGAAATCGATAATAATTTAATACATCATTTTAATTTATTTATAAATTTTATAGATTATATAATTACCATTAATGATGACACAATAGTGATAAAGAAATTATTTTATTAATTGAAATATCTAATTAATGGTTTTAAAAATATTAAAAGAAATATAATTTTAATTAATTAAGGTGATCTATTAATTGTTTACATGACCATGAAATGTTATAAGTATATTAAATTATTTTTTGAAGTTATCTTTATGTATGTATTTTATTTCAATTCAATGAAATAAAAAGTGTCAAAATCGACACTATTGATATTCTATAAAAATAAACTTTTTTAAAATTATTTAAAAATCAAAAAAAATATTAAAAAATTATAAATTGATAATTAAAAAGTCTAAAATTTCATAAAGTTTCCATTTATGTTCAATTCACTTGTTATAAGTAAATATTTATAACCATTTAATATATGCAATATTATTACAATAATTTAAATTAAATAAATTCAAGAAGGATAAATCAAAATGATAAGGTTTAAATTAAAAAAACATTTATTGCTTTTATTAGTTGAGAGGAATTTGATAAATCCTCATCATATCCTTGAAATAACTCAATTTTTATCTATCTAAAATTGAAAATTATTTTATAAAAAATTAATAGTTTTGGAGTTTTCTAAAGTTCTCATCCCCTCTCTTTTAAAAGGTCACCTATCATTATCTTTTATTATCACTTGTAAAGACATTTAATTTGGCCAAAAACAGGTCATTTATCCCTCCCCCAATGTTCTCTTAATTCATCATAAAGGCCATACATTTCTCCAATGGAGTCCTTTAGTTCAACTCAAAAAGAGATACCCAAAGAAGAGGTAATTGGTTTATCAACTCTTTCAAAGTTATTTTCTTATTAGAGATCCTGTTACTATTTCTTTCATAATAAATTAATAACTGTAGTATTATCTATATTTGAATATTTTATTATGATTATGGTACAACTATATTCCTCCTTTTATCCATCCTATGAATAATAGTATCTCCTTGCATGCGTACGTACGTGTTATTGTCTCATCATTGTGGTGTATTTTTTTAGTCAATAAAACCATATTTGGATGTGTATAATGATGATTATAATAGATATAAATAATTAATATGACATAATAAAGATTCTGTATAATTAATGTACCATTCTATTCCACACCAATTAATAATTAATGGAATTATACCATCTCTAGTGCTTATATAAGGCCTACTGTCTCTACGATGCGATGAGATTCATTCTTCAAGTTAACCATTCAAAAATTATTATAAAATTAATATAATGATTAAATATAATGTTTATGATCTTAATATAATTATGTATATGGATAAAAATATATCATGTGCATATGAAATATGACCTACACGACAAAACATGCGTAGGAAAACGAAGCAGGTAACACCCGAAACAACGGTAGTACTGAAATATTATTAAAAGAATGATATAAGAGGATCGTATATGATATCATAAATATGGATATGGTCCTAGAATAATTTAATAACATTATTTAATAATTATAAAAGAGTTTAATGCACTATCAACTAATGGAAATTATATGGTATGGGAATTCCATACCATTATTAATTTTTATGAGATATAAGCCATGTTCACCACCTATTTATCATGTGTGATGTATGCAATACTCGAATTATATTTTACATCATGACTACATTTATCTTCATGGTATTTAAAAATTCATTTTAATATATTATGCATATTATTTAATTGTTATAGTTGGAATGGGACGCTTTGAATATTTAATGAATTAATCCTTTCTACATTACAATATTCTTGATATTATTTGGATGACTATTTATATGGATATAAATGAATTATAAAGAAAAATGTAGTTATATTTTTATGTCCATTTAAATGTTTTCAAAAGTGAATCTTTTTAAGGATATATTTAAGGGACTCTTTAACTAAAACATCATTTTAAATGTTTTAAAGATTTATTCTTCTAAAATATTTATCATTAATGTCTATGTTTTTAAAATGGTATTAAGGATTGATTTATATGGACATGATTATTTTAATATGATAATTCCTTCCAAATGTTTCTAAGTGGTATATGAAAATTTGATTCAGAAATATCCTTTTAAATGTATTCGTTTATAAGTGTGTGGATTTTGAATAAATGATTTCAAAGAAAAAGGGGTATTATCTCAAAATATTTATAATGATTTTAATAGGGTATTTTCATCTATTACAACGTCCTTTATTGGATATTATGCATAATTGGGGTTTATCTCTTATGATATCATTTATCATATTTTATAAAATGGTTTATGATGAGTTTTATTATGGATGCTCTATTTAGATACCTATATTGGTTTGTGGTTATAGTATTCATATATTGTATAAAAGTTTTAAATATGAATGATTATGTTGTTTATGTATCACAATTTTCATATGAGGATTGTATTGGACTTATTAAGTGATATATGGGGCCCGCTATAGCCTCTCAATGCATTAGTAGGTCTCATAAGATGAATTTATGGATTGAGAAGAAGATTCCACCATTTAGATATCCTATAAATGATTCTTCATGTATGCATCACTATGATTAGTGTTTCTCACAATATGATTTGATATTTGGTCAATGGTTATAATCAGTAAGTTTATATGATTACTTTTTATAATGATGGTAATGAAGAGGGTAAACATGAAAAATGAGATGAATGAGGTATTGAGGAATAATCTGTTCAAGCATAGTTACTGGTTTAAGATTGACGTGGAATGATTAATATTATTTTTATTTGTGTAGTACCCCCAGTTTGATGTATGTGGCCTTTTTTATACATTTTTACATGTTTAAAGTGAATGATATGAGTTGGGAAGAGGTTGGGAGTGTTTGGAATGGTTTTGGATGAGTTTGGAGTCTTTTAAATGGGTTCACAACTTGAGTATAGTTAGTGGAAACCATGCGGGGTCTCCAGGAAACCGTGCAAGGGAGACAGTATGCTTCGCACGGCCTGCGCATGGTTTTCCAGACCGTGTGAGGAAACCGTACATACCCTATCTCTCGAGGCAGTAGTGTGTGCATGGTTAGCGCACAGTTTCCCAAACCGTGTAGGCTAATCGTGCGGCCACTTAAAAATAGGTTTATATGTTTCGGGCTCCCTCAGGCTTAACCTATTTCACCCCAAACTTCCCCCCACTCGTGACTCACTTGGGATTTTTGGTTATCAAAGGTTGGAGGGGGTCTCACACTCGATTTGGAAGCGTTTTGAAGAGGTTTCTTGGCAGATTGAAGGTCGTTTCTCCCGGGTAAATCCCTCCTCTTAGTTTCCTTGTATTTACCTCTAGATCTACATCCCTATATTTCTTGGTTTTCTAGATCTACACTTTTTGTGTGTAGATATATGGTTTTGGTTGCCTTGGATGATGTTTTTATGGCTTGTGAATGTTAGGGAAAAAGATCTAGAGAGGTTTCGGTGGTGCGATCGCCGGATTTGAAGTGTGTTTTCTTATGGGTTGATTTCTTAGGAACCCTAAAGTCAAGTGGCTTCTCTCTCCACTCCACTTGGTTAGAACTAGTGGTTCATTGTTTAAAATTAATTTTTTGTGCTGAAAAACTAATTGTGATTTTTTGTGCGAAATTGGATGAAAATACCTTGGGTGATGTTTTGGGGATTTTTGGGAAAAGGTGGTTTTATGGTCAAATGCGCTTTTCATGGATTTTAAAATGGAGATTTTAAAATGGGATTCTATGGTGTATTTTTGAAAATGATTGATAGAAATGGTTTTTAATAAAGAGGTTGTTTTATTGAAATATGGTTTGGCATGTAAATTGATTTTCAATAAATTGGTGATTTATTGAAGTGGATTGATATGCAATAGAATTTGGTTGATTGCATGAGTTGTGACATTTATGGGTTAAATGATTGGTTGTGATTGTTTTGAATGTTGTGTGGAAGTGGTGAGAAGTACCACTTTAAAAAGGGGATGGATAGTGGACGGAAGGGCCACCATCAATGTTAAGTGGACGGGAAGTGCCACTAAAGTGTGAATGGGTGCACGGGTTGGACGGAATCTCCACTGTTTGGTTGTTTGGTTGTTTTGTTGTGAATTGCTTAGAAAGATGGAAATTGTGGTGCTAATGTGAAGTAATGAAATTACTTGGGGCATGTATGGTTGGATTTCCATTAATTTTGTGGTTTGGATGTGATGGCTTGGTAAGGGCATGTTTGGCTTATGAAAATGGTTTCACTTGTGATTTATTTTATATAAACTTTTTTATATAAATGTGCTAATGATTTTATCCTAGTGGCATGTGTCGGGAAGTCATTTGGGGGAATCCTACTGAGTTTTGGTACTCACCCCCTGCTTTGGCATGTTGGTGTATTTGCAGATGTTGTGTATCATGGTGTGGGAAAAGGTAAGGCATCTCCCTCCTTTAGTGGTGCATTGTGATCCCATGGTGGAGCTTGGAGCTTGGAGATTTGTGTGGAGCTGTGGTGGTGTCACTGCTTCTAGTGTTTTTTTGATTAGTTTCTACAGTGTACTCTGATGTTGTTTGGACATGTCTAGTTGTATTGGTTTTGAGTTGTGTTGTGGAACAACTTGGTTGTCTTTTGGGAATTCATGGTTGGGTAATTTATTTGACATGCATTATATAGTGGCTGTTAGTGGATGGTTTGGTTGTTTTTTAGTAAGTGAAAATCATTCCCCAAATTGGTCTTGAATCCCTCTGCGTCTGTTGGTAGCCTTTGGTATCTTGGGAACGTTTTTTAAGGCCAAGTATCCCTCACCACCACCTCAAGCCAATGAGGTAGGGGTGGGGTGTTACAAATGGTATCAGCTTGTTTGGTCCTTTGGAGTTGATTCTTGGATTTGGAGTTGATATTCATGGTGATATATTCCATGAGTCGGGATGGTAGAAAGGCGTAGGCTCGTCAGAACATGGAATGTATAGCATAAAAGGATGTAGCTAACCCTTTTATGCTGAAATTTAAGTTACCAGGGAGTTGGGTATATAAGTGTTTTGGAGACACTTATAGGCATTGGATATCTAATTGTCATGGGTGTAGCCAAAGATATGAGCATGACATGCATGGTACAAATGACTTCCCACTACGATGAATATTTCATTGGGCCAAATGATTTATGGGCTGAATTGAGAAATGGTTTTGAGAATGAGTGAAATTGTAATCTGAATAAATTTGGTATTTTGAAAATTGTTCGGTTTTAAAAAATGGTGAAACATGGCCAATTTAGAAAATGTGAACATGTGGAAAGCCTTGTGCTATAGTGTTGTGTAATGTGATTTTAAATGGGATTTCGTAATGTCTACGGATGTGAGACTCATGGTTGTTTGTTTTCTGTTTATAGAAATGGAACCAGGTAGGCATTGTAGAGACCAACTAGAGGAGGCTGCTGAGAATGTGGTAGCACCAGAGCCACATGTGAACTGGCAGCTAGTGAAAAGCATAGTTCAAGCATTCCAAGCTGTGGAAAGTGGAAATAAAATGGGTGAACCAAGGCATGTCGATCATGGGATTTAGTTTCAAAAGAAGAATCCACCTATCTTTAGGGGTCATTCAGAGCTTGATAGTGAACAAGCATGGTTGAATATAATGAAAAAGATATTCGAGTTCTTGGGAACACCGATAGAGTTAAAAGTGAAGTTGGCAATGTATATGTTGGATGATCTTGCCCTTCAGTGGTGGGAGTTGGTAGTCCAAGTGGGGAAGAACCAGGGTGTGACGTGTAATGTCTTTGAGGAATTGTTTAATAATTTTTTTTACCCACATACATTAAGAATTCAGCGCATGGGAGATTTCTTCATTTTGAATCAAGAGCTTATATCGGTGATGGAGTATGCATCTATGTTGATGAACTTAGTGCGTTTTGAACCTAAGGTGGCAGGTATCACATCATTGAAGGCAAGGATCTTTGAAGCGGTATTAAGGAATGAAATCCATTCAAAGATAGCGGTGTTGTGTATAGATAATTACACAGATATGGTGAATAGAGCCTTGGTAGCTGAGCAGGATCTGTTGGGTGCTCCGGGAGGAGGAAGCATGGTGGTACCCAGGGGGAATAGTGGTAACTCTAACGCTGGGTTCAAGTGGAGGAGGGACACTTATTCTCAGGGTCGAATATGACATATAATCCGACGGAAGGATCATTAAATCTTCCGAATATGCCCTAGAGAAAGATAGGATGTTTTTAGTGTGGTTCTACGAGCCTCATCAAGTGAGATTGTATGAAACAACCTTGAGCAAGTCATAATTGTAAGCATATGGGGCATCTGCACCATTATTGTCGAAATGCTCCAAGGTCAGGTGCATGTGACACTCCTCAGGGATCGCAGACGTCGTATGCTTCGACTAGATGTGGACAACAACACACCCCTTGTCAACAGAGTAAAGTGGGTCATGGTGATTCTCGGAATACCATGACACCTCAACAATGAAATAAAGAGAAGAGTGTGGCAAGAAGACCTGTGTTTGGAGCTGACCAGGTTGTGGTGGATGATCAGTCCAGACCATCCACAGTACGAGGTACTATTATTTTAAATTCTACCTTGATGCAAGTGTTGTTTGATATGGGTGCTTCACACTCCTTTATTGCTGTACGTGTGGTTGGTTTGTTGAGTTTAAGGGTAGAAATGATGCCATCAGTTTTCAAAAATCAAACTCCTCTAGGTCGAAAAGAGTGTCGAGCCTTCATGTGTAGCGAATGTTGTATCCTTGTGGACACAGTGGAGCTAATGTAGAATTTCTCAATGATTGATATGGATGGGAATGATGTAATACTAGAAATGGATTGGCTGGTGGATTTTAAGGCCCACATCGGCTGTGATGCGTGGAAAATGGATTTTAAAACACATGATGGTGTTAGAAATCTCTTTAGAGGAGATACACATGAAAGGCAAGGTGCAACAGGTTTGTTGTCACCAACAATGGGAACGTTATCGTATCAGTTGGCGGTGTTGTCGTTAGAATTGGTAATGAGTGTTGAGAAGAGTGTTCTTCCTGCAGTGGTAGATCGGTTCATGGATGTTTTTCCTAAAGAATTCTTTGGGTTACCTCCCATAAGAGAAGTGGATTTTACGATTGATCTCCTTTCATGGACTAGTCCTATCTCACTTCCGTCTAATATGATGGCACTAGTTAAATTGCGGGAATTCAAAGTCCATTTAGAATAGTTAGAAAACAAAGGGTTTATCCAGCCTAGCACGTTTCCATGGGAAGCTCTGGTGTTGTTTGTGAAAAGGGCAGATAGAACTTTGAGGTTATGTGTTGATTATCATAGACTTAACCATGTCACAATAAGGAATAGATATCCACTCCCACGAATTGATGATTTGTTTGACCAGTTGAGGGGAGCCTAGGGGTTCTCTAAGATCGACCTGAGGTTGGGATATCATCAATTGCGGGTGAGGAAGGACGATATTCTTAAAATAGATTTCAGAAGTAGATATAGCCATTATGAATATGTGGTTATGCCCTTTGGTCTAACAAAAGCCCTAGTGGTGTTTATGGAATTGATGTATCAGATATTTTAGAGATATTTGGATTCATTTGTGGTGGTTTTTGTAGATGATATCCTGGTGTATTCAAAGACAAGGGTGGAGAATGAGAATCACTTGGAGACAGTTCTAGGGATCTTGAGGGATAATCGGTTGTATGCCAAATTTTCGAAGTGTGAATTTTTGATATAAGAAGTTCATTTTCATGGCCATGTGATTTCTAAAAGAGGTGTTTTAGTGGATTCATAAATGGTAGAGGTTGTTATCTCGTGGCAACAACAAAATAATGTGTTTTAGATACTGAGTTTTCTTGGTCTAGCTAGGTATTATCAGCATTTTGTTCGTGTTTTTTCACATTTGGCTTCGCCATTGATAACTTTGACAAGAAATAATGTTCCAATCTAGTGGAATAAATAGTGTCAACAATGTTTCTATGAGCTAAAGTGTCGTGTTACATCAGCACCAATCTTACTTTTTTGGGGAACCAAGAAAAGGGTACGTGGTGCATTGTGAGGCATCAGGATCTGGGTTGGGGTGCATTCTCATGCAAGAGAATCATGTGGTTGTGTATGGCCCATGAAATTTGAGAGTTCTTGAGAATAACTACCCAACACATGATTTGGAGTTGGCATTAGTGGTCCATGATTTGAAATTATGGCGTCATTATCTCTTCGGTAAGAAATTCATGGTATATACAGATCATAAGAGTTTGAAGCACATTTTCTCACAAAGGGATTTGAAATTGAGGCAAATTAGATGGATGGAATATCTCCAGATGTCTGACTTTGACTTTATGTACACACAAGGTAAGGGAAACTTGGTGGAAAATTCATTAAGTAGAAAATCATATGCTCAGGTGGTAAAAAAAGCATCAGACCAGTGGTAGTTGATGTCAGTTATAGTTGATATGCGGTTGGAATGTGAGGACCAGGGAGATAGAGAGGTATTCTTTCTGGTTTTGTTGATTCTTAACTTGGATGGCCTGGTTAGAAAGGCACATATATCTGATTTTGAGTATGTGACCATGGGGTTGAGACTCAATGGTGTGGAGACAATTGAGGGTTGGAAACTGAAGGGAGATTTAGTTTTGTGTTTTCAAAATCAGATGGTTGTACCAGTTGCTTGTCCGGAGGATCTTCTCAGGGTGTATCATCATCCCAGGTGGGCTGTTCATCCTGGAATTCAGAAAATGTATAAAGTGTTGAAGGCATAGTTCTAGTGGTCTAGTATGAAAAGAATTGTGGTTGAGTTTGTTTCGAGATGCTTGATGTGTCTGCAGGTCAAGGCAGAGCATCAAATGCCAGCAAGAATGTTGCAGTCTTTACCAATTCATATTTGGAAGTGGGAGAAGATAGCGATTGATTTTATTAGAAGTCTCCCAAGAATGGTCAAAAAGCACGATGCCATTTGGGTGATAGTGGATCGGCTAACGAAGTCAGACCATTTCATCCCGATTCGTGAATCTCATACAATGGAGGATCTGTCCAAAATCTATATCTGGGACTGGGAAAAGAGGCATGGTGTTCCAGTTTCAATTTTATCAAATAGAGATCCGAGGTTTACATCTCATTTATAGAAATCCTTATAGCAAGCCCTTGGAACTAGGTTGACTATGAGCATAGTGTATCACCCTTAAACGGATGGTCAATACGAGAGGACGATACAAATTATGGAGGATATGTTGAGGCCTTGTGTTATTGATTTTGGTGGCTCGTGGGAGGAGCACTTGTCATTGGTTGGGTTTTCATACAATAACAGTTATTAGGCATCCATACATATGGATCTATCTGAAGTGTTGTATGGGTGGTCATGTCATTCTCCACTATGTTGGGTGGAAATGGGTGAGTCCTCAATGGCTGGACCAATCCTTTTCTAGGAGACTACAGAGAAGATCATGTTGATCAGGAAGAGAATGGAGATGGCTCAGAGTCATCAGGAATCATATGCAGATCATCATCGACGGCTTTTGTCATTCTATGCGAGTGATCATGTTTTCTTGAGGATATCTCCTAGGTTGGGACATCGTCGGTTTGGAAAGCAGGGAAAGTTATCTCCAAGGTATATTGCACATTTTTAGATTCTTGAGCGGGTTGGTGAGTTGGCTTATTGTTTGTATTTTCCATCTAGGTTCAGTATGGTGCACAGTGTGTTTCATCTGTCACATTTGAAAAAGTATCAGCTGGATCGTGACCATGTGATTCGATGGGATCATGTTGAACTATAACCAGATGCTTCCTTGGTGCACATGCCAGTGTGGATTGTGGATAGGAAAGAGAAAGTCTTGCATGGTAAGAGCATCAGTTTAGTTTGTGTTTTTTGAAAGCATGGTCAGATTCAAGAGGAGACATGGGAGCAGGAGAAAGGGATGATCGAGCAGTGGCCCGAGCTCTTTTGGCAAAGGGCAGGTTCACAACATTCCGAGGATAGAAAGTCCAATGGTGGGGAGAATTTAGTACCCCCAATTTGAGTTATGTGGCCTTTTATGCATTTAAATGTTTTTAAAGTGCATTGGATGAGTTGGGAAGAGGTTGGGAGAGTTTGGAATGGTTTTGAATGAGTTTGGAGGCTTTTAAAGGGCTGCACGGCTTGAGAACAGTTAGTGGAAAACCGTGCGGGTTCTCTAAGAAACCGTGAATGGGAGATAGTAGGCTTTGAACGTCCTGCACATGGTTTTCCAAACCATGTGAGGAAACTGTGCGGACCTTAGCTCTCGAGGCAATAGTGTGCCCACGGTTAGCGCACGATTTTCCAAACCGTGCGGGCTAACCCTGCGGCCACTTAAAAATAGGGTTATAAGTTCCGAGCTCCCTCGTGCTTATCCTATTTCACCCCAAACTTCCTCCCACTCGTGACTCACTAAGTATTTTTTTTCTAAAAGGTTGGAGGGGCTCTCCCACTATATTTTGAAGCATTTTGAAGAGGTTTCTTGGAAGATTGAATGTGGTTTCTCCTGGGTAAGTCTCTCCTCTTGGTTTCCTTCTGTTTTCCTCTAGATCTGCATGCTGATCTTTCTTGGTTTTCTAGATCCACATTTGTTGTGTGTAGATATAGGGTTTTGGTTTCCTTGGAAGATTTTTTAAGGCTTGTGAATGTTAGGTAAATGGATCTATAGAGGTTTCGGTGGTCCGATCGCCGAATTTGAGGTGTGGTTGCTTGTGGGTCAACTTCTTGGGAACCCTAATGGTAGGTGGTTTCTCTCTCGACCCCACTTAGTTTGAACTAGTGGTTCTTTGTTTAAAATTAATTTTTATGCTGAAAAATTAATTATGATTTGTTGTGAGAAATTGGTTGAAAATCCCTTGGGTGATGTTTTGGGGATTTTTGGGAAAAGGGGGTTTTATGGTGAAATGCTCTTATTGTGAATTTTAAAATGGGATGCTGTGGTTGATTTGTGAAAATGATTGACAGAAATGGTTTTCAATAAAGAGGTTGTTTTATTGAAATATGGTTTGGCATGGAAAATGATTTTCAGTAAATGGGTGATTTATTGAAGTGGATTGATATGAAATGGAATTTGGTTGATTGCATGATGTTGTGACCTTGATGTGTTATATTCTTGGTTGTGATTGATTTGAATGTTGTGTGGATGTGATGAGGAGTACCACTATAAAAAGGGGATGGATAGTGAACGGAAGGGCCACCATCAATGGTAAGTGGACAAGAAGTGCCACTAAAGTGTGAATGGGTGAACAGGTTGGATGGAAGCTCCACCGTCTGGTTGTTTGGTTGTTTTGTTGTGCACTGCTTGGAAAGACGGAAATTGTGGTGCTAATGTGAAATGATGAAATGACATGGGGAATGTTTGGTTGGATTTCCCTTGATTTATTGGTTTGGGTGTCATGGCATGGTAAGGGCATGTTTGGCTAAAGAAAATGGTTTCACTTGTGATTTATTTTACATAAAATATTTTATATAAATGTGTTAACAGTTTTATCATAGTGGCATGTGCAGGGAAGTCATTTAGATAAATCCTACTGATTTTTAGTACTCACCCACTGTTTTGGCATGTTGGTGTCTTTGCAGATGGTTTGTATCATGACGTGGGCAAAGGTAAGGCATATCCCTCATTTAGTGGTGCATTGTGATCCCTTGGAGGAGCTCAGAGCTTGGAGCTTGGTATGGAGCTTTGGTGGTGTCATGGCTTGTGGTGTTTGGTTGATTAGTTTCCATAGTCTACTCTGATGTTGTATGGACATGCCTAGTTGTATTGGTTTTGAGTTGTGTTGTGGAACAACTTGGTTGTCTTTTTGGAATGTATGGTTGGGTAATTTATTTGACATGCATCATATAGTGGCTGTTAGTGTATGGTTTGTTTGGATTTGTAGTAAGGGAAAATCGTTCCCCAACATGATCTTGAAGCCCTCAACATTTATTGCTAGCCTTTGGCATCTTGGGAACGTCACTTAAGGCCATGTATCCCTCACAACCTCTTCAAGCCAATGAGGTAGGGGTGGGGTGTTATATTTGGATTCAGGAACTATTAAATCAATAGTCCTATTGTTATAAGATTCATGAGATATATAAGGATTCTACATTAGTACATATTCATCATGTATTTGTAAGAATGAATTATCTCATTATATTTTTAAGGTTATAAAGGTATGTGTCAATAAAAGCTACATTATGTTTTTCTGGGAATCAGATGTTCTGATTGTTTTTTGGAAATATAGAGACCTTATTGGATAGTTAATTTAGACATAATCACATTGGAAGAGTCTCAATGTTGAAATGGATTATGTTGAACATTGGATATTATTGTTCGATGATATATTGTGATTTATTGGATACATTGGTCTAACCTTATTGGTTTTAGTAAACATTTAGTGGACTAAGGTAATATTTTAAGGCCTTATGATTTGCTTCAGGAGTCAAAAATTCATTTTTAACATTCATTTTCAGTATTAAGGGATGATGTCAAACTCGATCAAAGTAAAACCAAAGGATTATATTATTATTATGACATAGAATTAAATCAATTAAGTGATTATATGAATTGAAAAATAATTCTTCAACTGTAGGGAAAATATCCTAAGGACAAAAATTATATCATATTACTTTTTTAGATAAATAAAATTTCCCCTTACATTATCGCATATTTAGAGCTTTGTTATTATTAATATTATCCTAACCATGTTCTCTATCACTCTCCATCAGAACATGATCATTATATTTTTCATTAATGTCCATGTTTTCCTACATGGATACCTTGTATGTGTTATCTCCAATGACCTTCATAATTACCTTTATTTATTTTAATTTGTAGGTATGATTAATCCTTTTTATGATAAGGTATTTAAATAAAGATATTTGGAAATGTCAAACCCATGGTTTTCGATCTGGAGTTTAAATTGCGACGACATGATTTATTGAAGGCGAGGACAATGTAACAACCTGATACATTAAGATATTTTAATTTATGAAAAAATTTAATATCATTACCAACTTGTTTTTTATAGAACACCGTGTTAAGATTACTCTACACACAAACAATGATTTTACTAGTATTATACGCAAGGCCTAGTTTTACCGAAAAACAATATATTAAAAAAATATTATTGTTTAATATAATATATAACATATCCATTAGATTAGAAGTTATGAATATTATTAACCAAAATTTTAATTTTATATCTTCCATATAATTTTAACATTCATATTTTTGGTTTTCTAGTTATAATATAAGAACAAATTCAATTTTTCAGATAAAAGAAACATTTTTTAAAAAATAAAGTTTTTCATCCTTTTAATGGAGAACCAATTTAAAATAAAACTTTTGACTGTTAAATATATTAAATTTGAAAAAATAAAATTCTTATTTTAAATAATTATATAATAATTTTCTTTGGTTCAATTTTTTTTATTTTTCTGATAAATTTCATTTTTTGATAAATAGTGAAAAATACTAAATTTTAAATGAAAAAAACTTTTTTTCATCAAAATAATTTATAGTGTAAAATTATAATATTGATTGATTTTAAAGTGTAATTATATTATATTTGTATCAGTTAATATAATGTAGGTTATTGGAATTATTTTCAAATTAAATTGCATATAAACACATGTCAATCTTTTGATGGTTTTTACTTTTAAAAACTCATTTTTTTGTTCCATCAATAAGAATAATTTTAATTTACATAATAAAAATTCTATGTTTTCAAACACTGTGGAGAAAAAAATGAATTATCACACAATTCCTCTAGTTTTTTCTTTATCTCCACTAATCCATAGTGTTTATTATATAAGGAGTCTTTGATATAGGACTTGCATAAGAGATTAAATCAATGTATAACATGACTTCATGTTCTAGTGGATTTCTGGGTAATTTTTTAGGAAATACATCAATGCATTCATTTAAAATACTTACATAATAAATTTGAATATTACCTTTTCTATCCTTATATTATGATCATTTTTCCCCAAGTAACTCATTTGGAAGAGATATTGGGGATAAAACTATACATTACCCAGATGATGGTTTCTATTCTTTAAAGATTAGTATTTCCACATCTTCATCATGCATTTTAATTTACTACCCTTTGAAAAAATATTATCATATTTTTAATTCTAGTATATTTCAAGGATTATATAAAAGTTAACCATGGGTATGATAATAAATTCTTCAAATAGAGAATGTTTATGTGTTATAATGGGAACTTCCTAGAACATCCTTGTTGTAGTAGGATTTAATATAAGAGTTTTATAGAAAATACCTTATTTAGGTACTAGGGAACCATCTATTTTTATTATAAAACCTCGAAGATATGGAAGAGTGTTAGGATCTTGAATGAAATAAATCATTATATAAAAATGATTCTATGATTAACGTACCATCCTCCTCATCATTGGTAAATTCCACCTCATCTGTAGTAGCCTAAAAAACATGGCCTTGTCCCCTCATCCTATTATATGATATATTTTCTTGATTCATGGTACATTGGTGTAAATAATTACCTATTTAACTATATTTGATGTAGTAGACATAATTTATATGTTTTTAACCTTTACTCTGTCATCTAGATGAACCTTAGTTTTTGAAATTTAATAAAATCACATGCCCTTCAATCATTTTCTAGGATTTTTCTTCCCAAACTTTTTACATGATGTAAATTGATTCATTTTATTCTACTTAATTGATGCATTCCCATTTTCATGTTTTATAAATGGCGTCTACCTTCCCTGATTTAATTTGAATATATAGGATCTATAAAAATGATTCTTTGTTTTTATCGAATATAAAACAATTTCATCACATGTTGAGAAAAATTTATAAATTAGTTTCCTTAGAAAACATAGCTTAATTACTTCAATGAAATGATCTATATTGAATTACATATTACATATATAATATATAGAACACATATCTAGTCTTTTAAAGGTATCCTAATATTATAGAACTACTTATTATTCATTTATATTTATGTTAATTATCTTTATCTTCATTTTATTTCATTTCTTATAAGGGAAATATTTTAAAAAAATTCTTTTAACCCTTCCATTACATGTGTTTTATTCATTTATCCTCCTAATTATTCTGGATCAATGAACATGATAGATTTGAATATAAATTGAGAAAATGTAATGATATTATAAACTTATTCTTTTCATTATATCCGAGGGACATAAATATATCTTCAATGGACTTAATCCATTACTCATCCACAATTAGATTAGTAGTCCCAATAAATTATGGGACCTTATATAACATTAAATGATAGAAAATAGTAGAATCACTTTTCGAAACAACTAGAGACTCCATTAAGGAATTTTTATTTTTTCAAAAATGGATTATGCTGCCCTAATATATCTATTATCTTCTCTGTTCTATTACCATCATTATTAGCTTTCTTATCACAAAATTTCAACATTGAACATGAGTATTTATACCATTATTTTTTTCCAAGAACCTTTTATAAACAATGAAATATATTGTTTTATCTCATGAAATTTGGAACTTTAAATTATATCATACAATATTAATTCTAGTGTAACACTTTATAGAAATCCAAAACTTTTTCATTCTTAATCTTGAAATCATAAACATGGTTCCATTAGGAATATCATAAATCCATATTTTTTTTCAAATCCATTAGAATGGTTTGTAAAAACAGTAGGAATTATCTTATACATATACCCAGGGAGTTTCAAAAAAGATGCGCAGTAAGACCCATTTTCGTGTACAAGTTGATGATTGAGTCAAATCGGAATGATATATTTTACGAGTTATTAATCCTGGGTAAAACATTTATAGATTAGCATCAACATTTTGTATCTATATTGATATATATTTTTAGGTAGAATCACATAATATCTACATTATAAAAAATTTATGATGTTCTTCTATAATTGACCTCAAATTATTTCAAAGGGTTATGTTCGCTAATCTATGTTTTCCTAAATCTAGTTCTCACAGTTTCTACTAAACCTCCTATAATACCACCTATAACATCCCAAAATCTAGTAACATAGAGTAGATGTATAATTTATTAAATAGGAATAGTTAATTGAGTTCTATTACCAAAGTACAAGTCACTTTATTAATCCTAGAGAACCAAATATATACTTGGTACTCATTTTACATTTGGGAAAAAATATAAAACATAAAAAAACATTTCGAAATCATTAAAATTCATTGAAAGGAATCATCTTTGTATAAAGGGGAAATGAAAAAAAATAATGGTGATCTAAAATTCTCAATAAGGGTAACATACAACATATTATATCATGATTAAATAAGGAATAATTGACATGGGAAGGTAAATAACGGAAAACACATTCCATTAAATTTGTAATTTGAGCATGAATTTAATCCTTAGATAATATCAATGAAATAACCTCATGGATAATAATAACAAAATTATCAATAAAGGAAATGATTAATATTCAATGTTATGATATCATACATCATGATTTCTATTCTATAAAAAACATTCACTTAAACAGTTGAAAACTAAGGGCAAAACACAATTTAATTTAATCAATTTATTTGTCTCATGTATCTTGTCAATTTTTTGAGAGGACATATAATTAGTTTCACAACCCATAAATGCATGTAAAATGAATTTTACATATGCTAAATGTTTTATTTAACTCATAAAAAATGTAACTTATCATTAAATATCCAAATTTAGTAAATAATACGAATTTAACAAGACTTCCCTAGTGAATCAAATAATATTCAATACAAAAAACCATATGTAGTAATGATAAACGGTTTAAAAAATAATCATATCCATGATAAATAATCTGTATATTTAAGGTTAATATAATTACTATTGATCTCATGAAATGGAATATTCCAAGATAAATCTATCAACAAAAAAATTAATGGGAGAAAATATTGATTTTGAGAAAAAATCATGTCTTTTAATAGAATAAATAGAATATAAATGAAATAAAAAAATATCCTTTAATAAAAGACATGACTTGTAAAACTATTTAAAACTTGTATAAGAAGATAAATTTCATAAATCTGTTATGGAGGTGGGGAAGTTCGTTATTTACGTATACATTAAAAAACATTCCTTTGACTTTTTTGAAAATAATATAAAAATTGTATCTTTAGGATAAAAGTATAAATATTCCTCTAATATACATTTTCAAAGTCATGGATAATGTAAAATGATTATAACATATCATTTTAGTAACAAAATTATATTTGTAACATATTTTTGAAATACATGGTTTTGGAAGAAAAATATATTCGATTAAAATAAAAAAATATCAGTTTTTACTTTAAACATATAATTACATGATTCAAGTACCTAAGAGAGAAAACATTTTCAGAAAATATAAAAGCACCTCATATATCGAGATTATAGTAAAATTTATAGAGTTTATAAATGATTGATTATAATATTTTTTTCAATGAAAATAAATGGAATCCAAAAAATGGGACTATAAATAAATTATTACATATTTGGTAAATTTAAAATTGTAATGAATTGAAATAATTGAATTGAATTGAAATATTAATCATCATGACTAAATATTTTTTAATGTTAAATACACCAAAATTATAATAAAGACACCACATATAAGTGAATAGATTCATAATAAAAAATATATCTCTATGAAGTGTATATTGTGGTGAAATCCCTTACCCCAAGTTTCCGATTAGTTGAATGCAGTTTTAACACATGTATAATGGTCCAAAGAATGTTTTTAACTGTAAAAATGACCATATAAATTATTATAATATCATATAATATCCTCTTATAACATCTCCCTTCCCACTTGTTAACAATATTTTAGTATTGTTGCTGTTTTGGGTGTTAACTACTCCATTTTCTAAAGCATATTCTGTCATGGAAGTTTTAGTTCTTGTACATATGATATAGATACATAATATCAAGAGTGGTATTAATTTTTTAAATATCATATTTACTCATTATATACCTATTTAAAACCATTCTTGAATTTTGGACATGGAAAACAAATCACATTGTTTTGTGGAGATGATCAGTCATACGCGTGCACAAACAACAATATAGTTCCCTTAATGGGTGAATGTGTAAGTCAGTGGATGATATATTAATTTAAAATATTTAATATCATTCCATAGGTTTCATATTTATTCAGTATTTCCATAATTATTACTATCTACGTGAGTTGGTGATGGAAAACAAATTACATTGGTTTGTAGGGTGATAGTCTTGTATACACACAAGTAGTGACTTTGTTTACCATTTAATAGACAAGGAGATAGATAAATATTATTCCATAAACATAATAAAATCTCATAATAGGGAAGCTAATTATTTTATAATTTTTTAATTATTAACACATAATTGAAGGTCGAAAAAAGAAGTAAAATAGAAAGATCTTAGTGAAGACTATTACTTTTGCTGAGAAGAACCTTTTTTGGATGACTTATTAAGGACTATAAGGATTGTAATTTAGGAATTAAAAAAAATCTATAAAATTTATAATGATTTTGGGTATATATATTTTTTGGATTTTTTTGAGATAAATGGATTTATATGTGTGATTTAGTGAGGGGAGAGGTTCCCTTTTATAATTGAGGTAGAGACACAATTTTCTAAATACCCAAAACAAATCAATAGTGGGAATTCAATATCAACCCAAGAGAATATAAATTTAATAAATAATATGGTTTAGGGATGATATGATTTATCCAAACCTACATCACTGAAAGGAAATACCTTTTCAACAAGTTATTTCCTTTACCACCATGCCTACTTTTATTGATTTAGATTTAACCATGGAAAAAATGATTTTTTAACCTGGTTAATTTATCCATTATGAGAAAAATAAAATGAAACTTTTTAGATTATTTGGAACCATTTACTCAAATTTTAAATAAATTTTTTTAATTTAAATTCAATGTAAGTGTAAAATTATTTTTAACACATGTGCATGTAATGTTCAAAGCCCCATTTTACATTAACCATGGTAATTTATTTTTACTTTACTACTATTCCTTATGAATAAAATTTTAGTTAATATTGTGAAATAATATTAATTATTATTATTCAAAAAATAAAAAATATTTAATTGAATTAAAATAAAAAAATTATCATTTTAGTTTAAAAATAACATCATAAATCAAGCTGAAAAACGAGTTTTCACGAAATACATTTTTCAAGCATAAGATGATATTATATTAACTATATGACTTGTAATCACAATTACAAGTGTTTAAGTTATTTTAATTCGATATATAATCTATATATTTAATTTACATTAAAAATAAATAATGGTTATTTTAATTAATTAAAATTGATAATCATTGTTCCTTTTTAAACAATTTTTCTTAAAATATACCCTTTTACTACTAAATTATATTATCATTATTTATCAAAAATTTATTGTAAAAAAAATTTAAATTATAAATACTTTTACAAACTATTATGATAAAAATTGGGAATAATTAAACACTACATTTTTCATTATTCATAAAAATGAATTTCTAATGAAAAAAATTCCAAAATTCATTCAAGGATTATTTTGACTAAGTATTTTCAAAATCAAAATTCATTTTATAAAATTTAAATTATTGTTCCATGAAAAATTAAATATTAATATTAATATAGTTTCATAAAAATATAATTTTTAATTAACATAATTTATTCTTGGGTGTAACATATGATGTATATTGAAATTATTTCACTATTACTATATCGAATGAAAAATTAAATTTCTTGCAATAAATTAACCGTGTAACAATTAGATATAAATTTGAATTAACTTTTAAAAACTAAAAAATCACCAAATACAATAATATTTAAATTCATTATGATGTTATTAATATTTTAATTACTTATTATATACTCCCTTTACTTATTTTATATGAAATGTGCATAATCTGTGTGAAATATTAATGTTTTAATACTAAATATAATTTTTGAGCATTTTTAGAAGTAGTCCAATTGAGTCAGTTTACTGTTTTATTTATAACTATCACCCTACTAATTCAAATTTTATTATTATTCTTTTTTTAGGATTCTTAATTCCATATAAAACATTTCATTAGAAGGGATCATGGGCCAATTCTTCCATTTTACGGCCCATATGGACCACACAAGGAGGCCTACAGAATCTGTGAAGAAACTGGACCAGCCATGATGATTTAATTTCTAGGCTCAATGAGGAAGTCCAAATTCTTTTATTCTCCTCCAATGTTCGGGGGATAATTAAAGGATTATTGTATAAAACATTGAATTACCAAATGTAAAGACAAGGGGCCCAATTAATGCTTTGAAGTACATCCCATCATTATGGCCAGGAATTAAAATCAATATAGTATTAATGAAATATGTTTTGATCTAGTAATAAAATCATGCTGAAGATTCTCATTGTGAAATATGAGATATAGGCGGCCTACTTTGTTGAAGAAAGAAGTCGGTTTTGAAGGCATCTTACTATTCCAAAATCCATTTAAATATTTCCCATCGAAAAAGCATGGATTGAAATGGACAGTTTAACTTTGTAAAATAAACTAGCCATAACTTTGGCTCCTTAAGTCCAAATTACTCCATCTTTTGAGGGAGGTCGGACAACATTATTATATTTAACTGTGAATAAGGATATATCTCTAGATTCTACTGTCTGTATGTCCAAATCATCGAGCCAAGTGGAGGGAAAGATTGGGAATGCAAACAGTCCACTTCCTTGGGCTATAAATACATCCCCCTCCTCTCTTTGAAAGGGGTTGGAATTTCAGAAGAGAGGAGAATCAATTGGCACGACCAATGCCTTGAAATAGTCTTGGGAAGAACTTCCATAATCATGTTTTAAATTGAGATACCTTTCCTCATCTCATTGATTTCACTCGATTTTGTGTTTTACTTCGTTTGTAATCTCGTAAGTGTTGTTTTTGTAATTCTGTTTTAGTGCAAGTTTATTCTTAATATTCTATGTTAATTGTCCACCCTATGTTCTTAAATATTAATTCTCTTAAAATATTTCAAATAAATTTGAAACCCCTTCCCTTATTTTTCTTTCTCATTCAGTCTAAATTCTGTTCTTAATTCTCATTATCGTTTGTGTGTGTGTTCGACACACAACTCTTTTATTATCCCTTTATTTTCCTTCTCTTCATAATTTATCATCATAATCATTATAACCTGATTACTAATTATTTAAATGGATGAGTAAATCTACCATTGGGGTGAGTTATTATTTGGGTATATTAAGTGATTGAGAGCCTTTTCTCAATGAGTAATCTTTGAGTTAATATTGTGTTTGTTGAACTTTATATGTCTTGGATTAATGACATGTTTTGTTTAATATGTAGATTCCATGGATTATTGAACCACAAATACACTACCATAAACAAGTAATGGTAATGTTTAGAAACCTAAGTTATGTTACATATTGGATTAAAACATTAAAACTTGGGAATTCAGATCAAAATCATCTTGTGAAGTAGGTATTAATTTAATGAAATATAAAGAAAAGCTCAAGGATATCATAAGCTTAAATCACCAATAATGAACTCACCCCAATCATTATCAATTTTTTTAAATCAAACATCATCCATTAATTATTTCATAAGATCTATAATCAAACCCCCCCAATCAAAATACAATTAACTAAAAACAACTGACTATAAAAAAGTATCATCACTGAGGATTCGACCTGAGTGTTACTATACACATTAGCATAGCACCAAAACCATGACCGGTTGATAGGCGACAATCAGCCATGCATTTACAATGGTGCTGTTTCTAGGGATTATGCTTTATGTAGTCATTAGTTTCTGGTTATTGTAAAGAAAAACCAAAAAAACCAAAGTTTAAAAAATTTGAAAAAAACACAAAGAAAAACCACTCTTCTCATAAAAATTATAAACTGAAAAAATATAAAGAAATAACCATCTTCCCCTTTCATCAAAAATCTCTTTGAATTCTCTGTAGCCTTCCAAATGATCCCTTAGGTTTGTTTGACCTTGAAATTGAGTGAACACTTTGCCAACTTAGGAGGAACATAAGAGATAATCAAATAATTCATGAACCAGTGCTTGTCCAACCAATTGAATTTTATATAGTCAATCTTAGGGAAAAAACATAAAAAGAACTTACTGCCCCTGATATGAATTACCAAATTCTTGGTATTCAATATCCAAACATAGAAAATGACTTCTAACTCAAATTGGGTTTGATTCATCTTCTCCGTCATTTCCTCGGGCTAGCTGGTGAGGATCCACATCTCCACCTTAAAGAGTTCCAAGTGGTGTGCTCTACCATGAAGCCTCAAGGGGTTTTTGAGGAACAAATAAAACTCCGAGCAGTCCCTTTCTGCCTTGCTGACACTGATAAGTCATGGATTTACTACCTCCCTCCTGGTTCCATAACCACATGGAATGACATAAAGCAACTCTTCTTATAGAAATTCTTTCCTGCTTCTCGTACTACATCTATCCGAAATGAAATAAGTGGTATCTTTCAGTTCCCAAGTGAATCACTCCATGAATACTGGGAGAGTTACAAAAAGCTTACTGAAACTTTCCCACACCACCAAATTCCTGACCAAATCTTAATCCAACACTTCTATGAGCGGTTATTGGGTATGGAGAGAGTTCTCATTGATGTCGCAAGTGGCGGTGCTCTTGTTAATAAAACTCCTACAGCAGCAAGAGATCTCATAAGTAACATGGAAGAAAACACACTACAATTCCATAATCAAGCACATGATCAAGTCAAACAAGCCCAAGATAATCAATCAATTAAGCTGAACAAGATGAACGAGTGGATGAGTGAACTTATAGGTCTTGTGCGACAACTAGTTGTGGCTAACAAATCCCCAACCTCATCTTCTTCACAATAAATGTTTCCTGGACCTATCAAAAATTGTGGAATCTACAAATCTTCATCTCATCCAATAGACACATGTCCAGAACTTCAACAGGATCAATGTGATTCGTCTGGACCAATGGAGATCAATGCAGCATATGCTCAACGGAACAACAACCCTCAACTATCAGGTCAGTTTGTTAGAAACTTCAACCAACCTCACTCTAAGCCCTTCTCTTCTTCCTATAACCAAGGCCTTAGGTATGGAAATCCCACATATCATCCCCCTCAATTCTCTCCACAAAACCCAAACCAGTTTAAATATGGTCAAGGCATTGGTAACTTCCAACAACTCTATCCTTTTATTCCTGAACCTCAAAGGAACAATCCTCCTTGTGGATTCCATTATCCTAGTGAGCCTTCCCAATTCCAAAACCAATACAATCGCTTCCCCAAGAACCAAAATCAAGGTAATCCCAATTCGGGGAAAGCCTCTTCTTATAAGAAACCATGGGAAAGTGCAGTGAAAGATCTTGCCTCTTTCCCCCGTTCTAGCCTCAAGAAAAATGACACCCAAATTGGTCAACTCGCATCCCACCTTAGTCAGCATCAACCATCCAATTCTTCCTAACATCCAACTCAAACATTACCCAACCCCAAGGGTAATGTAAGTGAAATTTCACATAGATCGGGAAAGAAAATTTCTATGCCTCAAGATAAGTCCTCCAACCCTCCGTTAAATGTTGACCTAGAAAATGAAAAGAAAAATAAACTTTAAAAGGAATCTAAAACCATTCCTTCACCTCCTTCCATTCCACATAGGAAGCCAATTACTTTTCTAGAAGTTGTGTCTAAGCCAAAGAATTCATTTGAATCTGATCCTGAAATGGTTGACATGTTTAAACATGTTGAATTCAACATTCCCCTCTTAGAGGCCATAAAAAATTCCTAAATATTCCATGTTTCTCAAGGAGTTTATTACCCACAAGGGGGAACTTAGGACCTTCGAAAATGTTTCAACCCAAGAGTCCATACCCATTAAGTGCAAAGATCCAGGGACCTTTACGGTTCCATGTCAAATTGGAATTTCCAACATTTATGATGCACTCATAGACCAAGGAGCCTCAATTAATGTCATGACCAAATCCATATTCTCCAATATTGGTCTAGGTCCCTTACATACAACAGGTGTGGTCATTCAATTGGACAATTGAAGCACAACCAGTCTTGAGGTAATAATTGATGATGTCCTTGTTCGAGTTAATGATCTTATCTTCCCTACTGATTTCTATGTCCTTGACATGGAAGGCGAGACAAACTCTTCTCGATCTCCGCTAATTCTAGGAAGACCATTCCTCATGACTGCGAGAACCAAGATTGATGTCTATTCATGCATCTTATCCGTGGAATTCAGTGACCAAATGGTCAAGATCAACATTTCCAAGCCATGCGATACCCATCTGAGGATCACTCTACATTCTAAATCCATGCTTCTAAAGACACTTCTAAGAGTTAATCGAACCCAAACCCACCATGTTATTCATGTTCTAATGACAAAGGATCTTGTGAAATATTCACCATGATTAACTAAGACACAAATGGTGAAGTTGATGTGGACATTTTATTCATAGACTCTATCAATCTAGAGGATCTTGAAAACTCTCTTTAATCCCACATCAACTCTGATCTCTACTGCTCCACCATGGACAATATTAAGAAGAATGAATCTGAAGCAACTGAAGTCCCTTCCTCTATTCCTGAGTTTTCTAACCCACAAATGAAAGATGAGACTGAACTGAAACCTATACATGAACACCTAAAATATGCATTATTTTTTGATGATCACTCTTATCCTGTTAGTATCTCTGCTTGAAATACAGAAACTGAGGAGTCCAAACTTGTTCAAATGTTAGAGGAAAACAAAAAGGCCTTAGGGTGGACCCTAGATGACATACTAGGAATCAACCCTTCCCTTTGATTGCATCACATCCACCTTGAGAAGTCATCCAAACAAATTAAACATCCACAATAAAGACTCAATCCACTGATACTTGAGGTAGTTAGGGAAGACATCACCAAGAATCTTAAAGATGGTATTATCTACCCAATTTCTGATAGTTAATGGGTTAGTCCAATTCAAGTTGTACCTAATATGGGTGGGATAACTGTTGTCACAAATTAACATGGAGAGGTAGTCACAACTCGAGTGAAGAAAAAATGGTGTGTGTCCATCGATTATAGGAAATTGAATGTTGAAACAAGAAAAGATCACTACCCTCTTCCATTCCTTGATCAAATGCTGGAACGATTAGGTGGAAAGTCATGCTATTTCTTTCTTGATGGATACACTGGCTACTTCCACATCCCAATCGCACCTCAGGACCAAGAAAAGACTACATTCACATGCCCCTTTGGAACATATTCATATATAATAATGCCTTTTGGACTTTGTAATTCTCTTGCAACATTCCATAGGTGTATGCTGAGTATCTTTTCTGAATTCATTGAACACTGCATGGAAGCCTTCATGGATGACTTCACCATTTATGGTGATTCATTTGATTCTTGTTTGAATTCACTCTATCTAGTCCTCCAAATGTGTTTCAAGTGTAACCTTGTGTTAAATTTTGAAAAATGTCACTTCATGGTTGAAAATGGGATTGTTATAGGTCACATAGTTTCAAAATATGGAATTGAAGTTGATCCTGCCAAAATTGAAGTGAACCAATCACTTCCTCAACCCACTTCTATTCGAGACATCTATTAATTTCTCGGTCATGCCGGTTTCTATCAGCGATTCATCCATAACATCAGTAAAATTTCCCTCCCACTCACTCGGTTGCTCCAAAATAGTGTCCCTTTCCATTTCGATGAGGTTTGCAAGAGAGACTTTGTTGAACTCAAAACTGCTCGAACATCCGCCCTAATAATCTAACCCCCAGATTGGTCCTTACCCTTTAATTTGATGCGCGAGGCTTCTAATAGAGCTGTTGGGGATGTTCTTGGTCAAAGAAGAGAAAATATTCCTCATGTCATCTATTATGCCTAAAAAACATTGGATGAAACTCAATATCACTACACTGTCACTGAAAAGGAACTTTTAGCAGTGGTGTTTTTTGTAGATAAATTCCAAAACTATCTCTTAGGGGCCAAAATCATCATCTTCACAGACCATTCTTCTATAATGTTCTTACTCAAGAAAATTGATTCCAAACCGAGGCTAATAATATGGATCCTAATGCTCCAAGAGTTTGACCTTGAAATAAAAGATAGACCACAAAAAGAAAACCCTGTGGCTGATCACTTGAGTAGAATTTCTAATTCTTCTCTTTCTGAAATAATTGATCCTAAATTCCCCACTGAGCGCCTTTCATTTCTCACTCCAATGTTACCATGGTATTCCCCAATTGTAAATTACTTGGTTTCTGGTGTTTTTCCTGAAAAGTTTTCACAAGACCAAAAAATGAAGTTGAAAAGTTATTCAAAATACTATTTTTGGGAAGAAAATAAACTTTGGAAAAATGGGAATGACATGGTAATAAAGAGATGTGTCGATGAAAATGAACATTCATCCATATTAGAATTAGGTCACTCAATCCCTGGTGGTGGCCACTTTGGACCACAAAGGACATCTCAAAAGGTCCTAGACTCTGGATTCTTTTGGCCTTCACTATTTAAGGACTCACATGAGTTCTGTCAATAATGTCCCACTTTCCCAACATTTGTCACAATTTCAAAGAGAAATGAAATGCCCTAAAAGCCTTTAATTTTCTGTGATATCTTCAATGTTTGGGGTATTGATTTGATGAGACCATTTCCCCCTTACAATGGATTCTAATACATCCTTCTTATAGTTGATTATGTTTATAGGTGGGTCAATAATAAACCCACTAGAGAGGATGATTCACATACTGTTAGTGAGTTCCTAAAGATTCACATCTTCCACCGATTTGGCACACCTCGTGCCTTGATAAGTGACTTAAGAACCCATTTTTGTAATAAAACCATGGAATATCTTTTGAAAAAGAAAGGGGTTATACATAAAACTTCAACTGAATATCACCCCCAAACAAATGACATGGATGAAATTTCTAATAGATAAGTGAAAAGTGTTCTTTATAGAATTGTAAAACCCACCAGAAAAGACTGTCCTGAAAGACTTGGTAAATCGCTTTGGGATAATCAAATTGCCTATAAAACAACCATTGGGATGTCTCCTTTTAAGATAGTTTTTAGTAAATCATGTCATTTTCCAGTTTAAATCCATCATAAGTCATTTTGGGTAGTATAAACTTGTCATTTTGATCTTGAGAAATCCAGTGAAGAAAGATTATTGCAATTGGATGAACTGGAGGAGGTTTGACTTGATTATTATGAGAATTATATTCTCTACAAAGAAAACTCCAAGGTACTCCAAGACAAACACATCCTAAGAAAGGTATTACATGAAGGTGAAAAGGTAATTCTATTCAATTATCCATTTTGGCTTCACCATAGTAAGCTTAATTCTCATTGGGAAGGTCCTTTTGTTATTACTAATATTTACCTATTTGGTGCAGTGCAAGTCCAAGACCCCTCTTTCAAAAGGACATTCACGGTTAATGGACATCGGTTAATGCATCACCATAAAGGGATACACAATACTTGATCAACATTGACTTCCACTGGATCACCAACTTCTACAGTCAACCCACCACAAGATGGAGATGATGACCTGCCAAATCCAAACCAGGGGGAACCTCTTTCCCTTTAACTCTCTCTCTATATCTTCTTCTCTCAACCTCTTTCTTCTTCTTCCCCCCTATTTTATTTTTTACCTCTTTATTTATGAAAACCTTTATTTTTCCCTTTATCATTTGTGTGGGTGTATCTTTATTAAAAACTAAAAAAACCTAAAAAAAATCATCATAACAAAAAAAATATATACAAAAAAATCAAGAGCCTGATTACTGACCTTCCAATTTTCAATTTTTCTCTAACCATTTTGGGGAGTTAAGATACATGTTTTCACCTAAATGTTTTTTTATTTTTATCAAATATTTGGATAAAGAATTTTTTTTCAAGAATAGTAAATTTTGAATGCTCAATTTTTGATTTGGAAAATTCTTTTCCCAAACCGTGAGGAACAACATTTGCTTTCATGACAAGGCCACCTATGGCCATCTTTTCAAATTGTGTGTTTTTCACCCCCATTTGTGAGTCTTGAGTTTGTGGACCTTCAAGATGAATTTCCTACTTTAGTGTGCATTAATATGATAGATGAATTTTCTGAACCACCTGAGAATCACAATAGCCAAATAGCCTCCCATTTCTCTTAAATTAATCATCCTTTTGATAGCCCCTTCGATCCTATGAAAACTTTTTCTTTTATAGCCACATTAAAATCCCAATACCTTTACCCACCCAATATCAACATGGATTTTCATTGCAATTTTTTTTAAATTAACGTGTGGGGGGCATGGATTTCATTTTTGTCACCCTTTGTTGATTTCACCATGTTATCATATTCTTGAGGGAAAGCATCCATTTCAATGTGTGGGAGAGGTTGTCATTCAGTGTATTTTGAGGAATGTAATGTACTTCCATTTATGTAATTTTGTAAATGTTATTGAAAAGTGTTCAAAAAAATCAAAAATGATGAAAAATAATAAAAAAAAAATGAAAAATGGGTTGTATCTTGGGTAGGTCTAAAATCACTCTTCCTCAACCTTTGATCATGTTATAAATATTACAATTAGTGTCATGAGGAGATCAAACATGGGCTGGGATATGAGTGTGAGATATGTTTCATGGTCAACTTTCTAAAAAAAAGAAAAAAAAGAACACTTGCATTATATTCTTATTGGGAGAAGTTTTGTGTTTTGTAAATATTACATCTTTTCCTTACTTGCATATTTTCTTCCTCTATTGTGTCCTTTTTCACACAATCATTCCATTGTAAATATGTGTTTCCATTTCCTTCGAAGTTTTATTTAAAAAAAATGTTCATTTCTTTTTCTATGTTGGTGTTTTAACCCTCTTCTTCTCTCTCATGGACATTATATTCCTACCGTCCCATAGCCACATAAAACCCCTTAAAAAGACCTCTGGATTCTTGTGCACTTTGGATAGGGATTGGATGCTGAGAGGTCTTTCAAACTCTATGATTTTCACTTTTGGTTGATGAAAGAGTGAACCTCCACAAATGAATTTTATCGTCTTGAAAGGTGTGAGTTTTGAGTCTCCACATTTTACATTTCTAAATCCGAGCATCAAAAAATGAATTAGTTTTGGAAAATTTTTTCTATAACAACGTGTGGTGGAATTCAAAATAGATGAGTGAAATAGTCTAAACCTCCCCTGATTGGAGAAAAAAAAATTTAATATTTTTTGGTGAGTGAAAATGATTTTGTCATGTTTTTATATTTGCTTCACCTGAGGACATGCACAAAAATAAGTCTGGGGGAGTTGATGTTATTAATATTTTTATAACTTATTATATACCCCCTTTACTTATTTTGTATGAAATGTGTATAATTTGTCTGAAATATTAATGTTTTAATACTAAATATAAATTTTGAGAATTTTTAGAAGTAGTCCAATTGATTCATTTTACTATTTTATTTATAACTCTCACCCTAATCATTCAAATTGTATGGTTCATGTTTTTTAGGATTCCTAATTCCATATAAAACACTTCATTATAAGGGATCATGGGATAATTCTTCCATTTTAAGGCCCATATAGGCCACACAAGGAGGCCTACATAATCTGTTAAGAAACTGAACCAGTCATAAAGATTTAATTGTTGGGATCAATCAGGAAGTCCAAATTTTTTTATTCTCTTCCAATGTTCCGGAGATAATTAAAATATTATTGGATAAAAAATTTCAAGGCCCAAATATAAAGACAATGGTCCCAACTAATGCATTGAAATCCAGCCCACCGTTCTAGCAGGGAATTAAACTCAGTATAGTATTAATGAGATATCTCCTGATATATTAATAAACTCAAGCTGAAATGTTTCAGTGTGAAATAGGAGATATAGGTGGCTAACTTTGTTGAATAACAAATTAGTATTTGAAGTCATATTACTATTCCAAAATCCATTCACATTTTGGCCATCGAAAAAGCATGGATTGAAATCGAAAGTTTAACTTTATTTAATAAACCGACTATACCTTTGGATCCTTACGTCAAAATGACTCCAAATGTTCAGAGAATCTGCAAAACATTATTATTTTTAACATTAAAGAAGTATATATATCTCGATATTCTAATGTCTGGATGTCCAAATTGTCGAGCCAAGTGGAGGGACAAATTGGGAATGAAAACAGTCCACTTCTTTGGGCTATAAATACATCCCCCTTCTCTCCATGTAAGGGTTAGGAATTTCAGAAGAGAGGAGCATCAATTGGCACGACCAAAGAATTTCCAAATTCTTTTTAGGACCTTCCATAATCATGTTTTCACTTGAGATACCTTTCCTCTTCTCTTTTATTTAACTCGCTTTTGTGTTTTTTCTTTATTTGTAATCTCGTAAGTGTTGTTTTTGTAATTTTGTTTTAGTGAAAGTTTCTTCTTCATATTTTGTTTTAATATTCCAGCCTCTATTCTTAAATATTAATTCTCTTAAAATATTTGAAATAAAGTTGCAACCCTTCCCTTATTTTTCTTCCTCATTCAATCAAAATTATGTTCTTAATTCTCATTATCATTTGTGTGTGTGTTCGACACACCACTCTTTTCTTATCCCTTTATTTTTCTTCTCTTCTTAATTTATAATCATAATAATTATAACAATATTACTAATCATTTAAATGGATGAGTAAATCTATTATTGGGGTGAGTTATAATTTTGGGATATTAAGTGATTGAGAGCCTTTGCTCGATGATTATTCTATGAGTTAATATTCTGTATGTTGAACTTTATATGTCATGGATTAATGAAATGTTTTGTTTAATATGTGTATTCCATGGATTATTGGAACCAAAAATACACTAACATAAACATGTAATTGTAATGATTAGAAACCTATGTTAAGTTATGTCATGGATTAAGGTTTTAACACTTGGGAATTCCGATCAAAATCATCTTGTGAAGTGGGAATTAATTTAATGCAATATAAAACAAAGATCAAGGATATCATAAGCTTAAATCCACAACAATGAACTCACCCCAATATTTATCAATTTTTTAAATCAAACATCATCCATAAATTATTTCATATGCTCTGCAAACAAACTCCCCAATCAAAATACAATTAACTAAAAACAACTGACTATAAAATTGTTTGATCGCCGAGGATTCGACCCGAGTGTTGCTATACACATTAGCAGAGCACCAGAACCTTGGCCGGTCGATATGCGACAAATCAGTAGTGCGTTTAAATTTCATTGGAATATTAAAACATATATATTAAATAATTTTTATATAAAATGGATATTAATAATAATTTGTTCAATGGGGTGTTGGATTAACACTATCTAGTCAAGGGAACTACAACCCTAAACTACATCAAAGCCCCAAAATATCATACATTATTTTTCTATGATTATTCTCATACTATTGATGTTGATTCTCTATAATTTTTTATTATTCTTCTTATTATATAGATAATCTAAATATATTCTAATCCAAAGCACTCAAGCTCTCCACTTACATTACCATAGTGGATGATGACTCAACAGAGATCCCTTTATGATAAATGATCAAATTGTTGAATTTAGGTGGTTACACTCCAATTTCATACATGAAAAAATACCAACCACTAGGCCATTCATAATACCAATCATAGTCCCCCATAACCAAACTTCCATGCCAAAACATGACTTGTATAATCCATCATTAGAGTTCCCCTTTTCTCTCCCTGAATCTACACCATATGATATGTATTTGTATCATCTGTATCTTGAAAATATATTAATATGAATTTATATGATAAAAAATTGTTATTTTATTCATTGAAAACCCCAAAACTTAAATACTAACAATGAGCTATAACTTACTCTCACTAGAAATCTACTCAATAGAATGATCATTTTATATCCTATTGTACAATTCAAATACTATAGCAATAGTATGAATCGTACAATGCATATATTCAACATATAAATCTAGTTTTTAAATTACATAGATATTACTAAATAATTATAAATACCAAATTTATGTTATCTATACCAAATGTTTTATACCTAGATTAATGTGTGTCATCCTATATCATTTAATTTCTCTACTATGAGAAGACCTCTATGTGAATGACTGCCCTATCTAGTAAGTGAAAAATCCCTCTCCATTCGAGATGGATTCATATCCAGGTTAATATGAAAAAAATAGTTATCAAATAAAATCCAAGAATCTATTAACATATCTCTCTTTGAATGGTTTTGTTAAAATTGAATGAAGTAGTCATGTGTGAAAGCCTCCCATTCCAACCAAATAGTGGGACTCAAGTTATCATCATCATGAGATTATAAACCATAAAAATATTTTATAATATAGTAAATTTTAAAGATAATAAATTTAAAATATATTAAATTATTTTTTATATAAATTCTAGTAATTGATCATTCGATAATAGAAATTTATAGAAATGCAATCCCATGACACTCGTGAAGTGTAAAAACAGTTCCTCAAAATTGCACCATCATGGATAAATGATATATTTGAAAAACTGTGGAAATAAAAAAATGTAACATAATAAATAAATAAAATAAAATGAATTATATTAAATAAATTTCACATTTAGAAAAAGTTACTCTTAAAAAGGTTTTAATATTACAAAATAATTTCCCAACAAATGAATATAAGGAATTATCAATTTCTTATGGCCTCGAACCCTTCAATTAGATCATGGAGATATAGTATCCTGAACTGATGAAATAAGAGGCTCTTTATAAGATAACTCATCCTTAAACAAGATACACAACATGTAATTAAACACTTATTAAGACAATTCTAATAAAATCTAAAATATATAAATAATATTAAATTTAATTAATACTAATGCATATTTTTTCAAACAAAAAAAAATATCACAAAAATAAATATTATTTACTCACTGTGATTGTAAGTGTAGTGTAAAACCACAATCTATATGTTTATCATCGAATTCATTAACATCATCATCTTAAAAATCTAAATTAGCATCATCATTTTCTATAATATCCTCAATTTAGTTATCAATAATTTTTTAAAATTTATATATAGTTATACCATTTTTAGTATCTACATCATTAACCCTTTGTTTCAAATTATTTTCACATTATTTATAACACTTTGAGTAGGATATCAAATTTTCTATGTCTCTTAAAAAATTTCAATATTTTTCAACTCCATAGAACTATTATAATTTTTAATAACTTATTTGTGTAATATTTAATTTCCATTACAATAAACAGAATGAAACATAAATTTCTTATTATCAAAACATCTTTTAAGTAAAAATTTAGAAACCAAAAGTTTCACCCAGAACAAACACTTAATAAACCACATAATTATTGAAAGATAACTTAAGACAAATGAAATAATTATCCCAAACTAGTTTTTAGGATATATTGGTTACCTCTGTTTCTATATAATCCATTATTAGGTATTTAATGTGATATTCCATCTTTTAAGGAGTTAGAATGTACTCCACTTTGTTGAATGTCTATTCATTGAATCCTCTTATTAGTATATGTTCCTTCTTGATAATACATGAACACTAACCACTATTAGTACCCAGTATAATAAACCTTCACAACATCATAAAAGCATCCTTTATTATGGAATCAATCATAAGAAACCACTCCACCATTTATTCTCATAAATACAAGATCAGCTCTAATGTTTACTCAGCATTTGCACCTGCCTCCTCCTACTATTCATAGAGATCACCCTTTAGGGGATCTACCCCATTATTTGTGGCCTCATCAAAAAAATTATTTCTAGAAACCTAGAGAGCACTATCCATTGGCTTGGCCTCTGACCATTTTGGGGGTTGTGTCTCAATTAGTAGGTGTAAATATGAATAATGATTTTAGCCCTTCCAATTTCCTATCAAATCCTTTTTCCAACTCATATTGAGACACTAAATACCATGAAAACATTTTTCATTGTATATTAACAACTAAGACAATGACTAATCACTAATCTCGTCACATTGGATTCCCTTCTCATCATTGGAGTTCTCTAACTGAACTGTTTCATACTCCTGGACTGACCCTTCACTCTATAATTATTCAATGTGATTACCCAACTTATTAGCTGGAAACTCTCTCCTTGGACCTGACTAGATCAAGATCCCACCCCCTATGACCTACCCATTATCCTTTTTACATGTTTAATCTACATCACTTGCCTCATTCGACACCACTTCATGGCCTCACAGTGTCATATTTTCATATGATCCATCTCTTCTAATGGTTCCATACGCTGAAAGAACTACCTCCTCATTAGATGAAAACAATGGATCCCTTGAATCCCCACTATCTTCCTATTTTGTAAAAAGTTAATGGATGTTTCCACCAACATCCTCACCTTGAGATCCCTGGATTTATATATAAGGTAAAGAATCCAAAACACCATCATTATCATTAAAATCCATATATGTTCCAAATTGTCCTATAGGGCCTTGAATCAAAGGATTGGGATCTCCCAGATCCACCCTTAATATACTTAATATTTTTATTACCAATGGATTTCCCTCATGTGTCTCTCATTTTATAGCCTTTGAAAACGTGGATTAGTAGATATTACCAGATGAATCTATCTTGTTGGATCTTCACCAACACCAATCCCTAATCACTTACCACTACCTGTTAAGTCCACAACCATTTTATGATTAGTATTATTAATACCCCTCCAATATGTTGTCATTGAATATCCTACTTTCCTACATAAAGATCAAAAATCAAACCACAATTAGAGAACCACAACATTTTTTCATTGGAAATATTCCCTAAATGAAATCCAAACATACTCGGTTGGAAATATTGTGAAATCTACTTCCACACATATCTATGTCCTTGAAAAATATTATATCATTAAAACCCATTCAATTATACTTCGAGTAATATTATGATTGAATTTAGTAAGATTATAAATTTTATATTTATATTGTAACTATTCCTCTATAATTTAACTTTGAAATGATTATTTTTACATGGATTCATCTTTATTTTCTGTTTTCATATCTTAAATTAATGATGGATATGTTCCCAAAACATTCATATATATGATATATATTGGAAAAATCAAAATATATGATTGGTGTATTTCATATAGTTTGACATGATATAAATAAAAGGAGTATATCCTTATATATTATATGATATTTCAATTAATTAAGAAATATTACTTGTTACATCCCTATCAGTCATAATATATGATTGAGTTCTAAAAGAAGATGATTTATTGGGTATGAAATATAATATAACTACAAAATCTTATGGAAAACATTACTCAAATACCTTATATTGTACAGGGATATAAACTTTAAGAGTATACATTTCAGTAAAAATTCCATGTAAGATACCATTAAACAAATAGACCATGAAATGTAATTCAATGGAGTTTATTGCATTCAAATATTTAATTTATTAACTGGTTGAGGCATTAACACATTTTTTACAACACATGAGTTAATTTATGCACTACTGAGTAGCATCCAAAAAGGGTTGTATAAGAATCCCAATACCATGGAATGGTTGGGTGTCATTTATTAATTTAATTACATAACTATCCTATATCCTAATAGATTTTATTCTCCTACCTCCATAATGTCATAAGGTTCTAGCACACCATGGAGGATGGAGAATACCTCTCATATAATATGTGATTATTTTCATTCATTAGAAACATATAAAGAGTAATGTCCCTGAATTTTTGTGTTTTATTTTTATAAATTACATTCGTTAATTTTGAGAATAGTTGCTGAGACAACATGTGATTCTCAAGTCTGGTGTGTTTGAAAAAATTGTATGATAAATATTAAACGTTCAATAGCACATGAATGTGGTTTTCTTGAAAATATGTAATATTTTTTAAACGGGTCCTCAGATCATAAATATGAGGGGATTTCTGAGTTGATAATAGTGGATTTACCCTAGGCATTACATAACTTTTGTGGGGATAGGTCTTCTGTGAAAAAACTATAAAAGGATGTAATCGCCATTAAATAATTTAAAACAAATTTATTTTGATGCAACAAATATTCTTTGTTTTGAAAATCTTTTCATGAATTCATGTATATCACCATAACCCTTAATTCCCCCAAGATGTGGAGAAAGATATATTTCTAAAAAATGGTGATGCATTGTGGATCGGCGATTGACGCACAGATGATTCGAAGGAATTTCACTAACACCGATGAAGATGCCAAAATTCTTCTCATCATTTTATCTGAATCGAGGCATGTTGACTGTTTTATTTTTCTATTTTCCCCATTGATGATTTCAATAACTAATTTGGTTCAATCTACAAATATATTGATCCACTATTCGAACATTTTTGTGGGATTGGATAATCTCTGCAGGATATTGGGAGATGTATTTTAATTTTTTTCTTTTTTCATCATTATAATGAGAATTATTTTAGGATGAAACAATCAATGGCTAAGGTTACTTACCCTAGGAGTTACTTTCCTTTTCCCTCACCTGTTCTTGGTGTTCTTTTCCATTGGACCCTCGGGGTCGCGACATGACTTTCTTGGTGTCCCGAATGCGATCGACCCCCCAGATCAGCGGAAAATCGACAACAGAGGTTGGAGATATGTATATCAGCACCTCAGGATCCCAGATCTATGATCATATCAAATTCTAAGCATAGTTGGTGGATCGGTGGTCCATAGAGGAGCCAACAATCACGGGTCTGACATGGAAGTCTAGCAAGATTGTGTATCAATGGTGTGGAAACCAGATGCAACAACAATGGTGGATGTCGATGTGGTGATAGAGGAGCTAAGGGGTTGGAGGAGGTGTGATGGTGGGAATGTGGGATGCAGTAGAGCATGCTACGAGATATGGTAGGTGGGCGCAGAACATGACAGTTTTCCATAAAACACGTTAGAGGAATTGGCTACCCGTGATATGGTTAGAAACCGTGTGGACCAGGCCAGGACCAATAGAATGACCCTTGCTATGTTATTTGGCTCTATCGTAGTATGTTAGGTCTGGCTAGTGGGACTGGGTCAGTCCAAGAGGGACTGGGTCGGACTCAGCAAGCCTCTTCAGTCCAGAAATTCAGGCCGAACCCATTTGGTTGGGTCAGACCCAGGTTAGACCCCGGGCATCCAGACCGTGCCAGGTTCGACCGTGGTGGTCAACCGTGAGCCACAATCAATCTAGCTATCGTGCGACCACATCATCTAGTAGTGCAGTCGACTATGGAGGTTGACAACCGTGGTCATTGGAACGACCATGCAGTGGGTCCATAGGCTTAGAGACCCCCTTTCTTCTGTATCTTCAAACACCCAAAACATTCAAATGGTATGATCGATTAATGATCTATCTACGACGTTTGGACCTGATCGATGATATGGTTCTTTTGATCCCAATTTTGTATTTTAGCCCAAGCATGTTTTTAGTGACATAAGTCGTTAACATGGGATGTAATTAGGGTAAAGGGACACTACTATTGTAACTAATACCCACCATGTAATCACTTTATACGTGTAATGATTCTCTCATCAACAGTATAATGGACGAGTTTATTTAGGGTTTATTCCCTTTTTCACTACCCTAAAGGTTTGTCGGTATCAGTTCCTCCTAATAATAGTATGCTCCCTTCAATAGGATGTCATAGATAGAGTTTTTGGAATCCATCGAGAGTCCTGGTGTGGGATCCTCTATTTATCATCGTGCCCTAGGTAGCGTCCTTGGCATTGACACGAACAATCCAACTAGACATTGATCCTCTACCTAGAGAGTTAATTTAGAAGGAGTTATTGGTATAACCCCATGTACTTGGATGTGATCATCATCTCAGTATCGTATCTCTTCCACTTCAGATCTGTCAGCATATCTTTCTCATGACGGTTACCTTTGAACATCACTTCTTAGGAAAACGTCGGGAGGGTTATCATACTAGGGAATGTTTCCTCTCAAATTAGTACTTCATGGAATCTCAAAAATGAATCCCTAGTGGGGGTATGTGGTAGTTTCGGCTTACTTATAGACCTCATTTCTTTGATTGAGTATATCTAGATATTCTTTTTATATGTTATGTAGGCATATACTTGTGTAGATTTTACTTTACTTTTTTGTGTGTGTTCTTTTTTGGGAGTCTTACTGACTATTTTTTACTCACCCATGAATGAAATTTTCATGAACATGTCATGTCTTGTGCAGATGGGAGAACATTTGACAGAGTCTAGGGTAGACTAGGACCAGATGGAGATTTGTTAGATAAGACATGTTGATGTGTTCTTATATCTTTGGACAACAGTACTAGTACCTTTTTTATAGGTTGTAATTTGTGGTCTATAGACTCTTTTGTGTGGTATATTATTATGTCCATGTTCAATTTTCAATACATTACATGTTGTACTTTGGTTGTAGGATATAGTGGTATCTGTGCATTTTTATATAGTGTTTTTACATTTCAGTATTTTTTGGGAATGGAGATCTATGAATGTGTACATGTACAAAGGCAATGCCTCCTATGTTAGTGATATGCCTAGTCGGTGCTAGTCACCATCCCCTAGGCTATTGGAGGTGGTCTTGGGGAGTCACATCATGGTACCCACCGGGGTGGTTAATGATATAGTGGTATTAGAGTAGTCGGTTCTACCTTAGGACTGGGAGCCTATGAGATTGGTTTGGGGAAATAGTGTTATGTGTTTTGAGTTAAGATTTCCAGACAAGGACTCTAGTGTTGTTGGGGTGGTGGATCTATCCATACACCAGGACTCTGATAACCTCCTTTTTGACTCACTACATGAGGACATTGGTTTAGGGGAAAATAATTGTACATGCATTATATATGAATGGTTTGTGGTTTCCATGCCCTTCTTGAGTCAGATATCAAGATATAATAATTGATAATGGTACATCTTTTTTTCATACAGGATTCCTCTACGATGCATAAAATCAGTAATTTAATAGATTGATCACAATAATTAACCCCTTTATAAAGAGGTTTTTATACAGATATTAGTTCCCCATATGTTACCTCTAGGTGGAACACCAGTCGCACAACCATCTATAGAGAAGAACAAGGTACCTGCCGTACCCAGAGATGAGGTATTCAGTTAGATGGCACTTCATGTGTTTCAATGACAGAGACCCCTCATGTTCTGAGGTGATCCCAACCAACAGGTGGATGAGGACTGTCTTGAGGTGGTGAACCTATTTTTTTGTCTAGTTAGGACACTAAGAGATCAGACGGTGGTCCTGGAAGCGATATTTCTTTATGGTTTAGTAGTACGATGGTGGGGTTTTGTTACCCGATCTTATAAAGTGTTGACTCTCTTTTGGAAATAGTTTTAAAACCTTTTTATAGAGGATTTATAACTTCATAAGATGAGGGATATACATATACAATAGATTATGAAGCTTTGGTAGGACAACATGTTAGTATTTGAGTATTTTTCAATGTATACTAATCTCTCTATGTACTCAATGGATATGCTACACAACTAGTTATTCCAAAATATGACCTCTAGATGAGGACTAAATAAATAGATCTGATCCAGTTCTACCCCTATGCATATTACTATCTATGCTGGGGTACTATATAAAGCATTGGTGGTCGAGAGATCCATGGATGAGAACATACTGATGCTGGCTATTAGGAGTGGGAAAGAAAGAATAGAGACATTGAAAGAAGGGAGATTATATCAGTCTCGAGGTATTGAATTTGTGGCACGTTTTAGGATGAGGTCCTAAGATGGGGGATCTGCAGTTCAAGTCTCACAAGGTGGGTCCAATCATCCTAGAGAGAGGTGGTTCTAATCGTGTGACATCAGGGGGAATCTTGCATGAGATTTTCCAACCCGTCGTGCAGCTGACAGAGAAACCATAGACGGACAACTAAGACATTGGAGTCAATAGGATTACAAATATTCACTTGATGGAGAACATGGAAGTGTAGATAGAAGAGTCATTGTAGGTGCTAAACATTACGACATGTTACCACCACAACCCCAGGGTGGTCTACAACATGTTTTGGGACCTATAAGATAAGGGCAGGGACAGATTCATTGGGTCAAGGCATATGACCCAGGGGCTCTAGGAATGATTAGAGGAACTATAATTGTGTTTTATTATTTTTATGTCATATTGATAGAGACATTGGATAGTCATTCTTCTCTTTCCATGACTTTTTGTTCGAGACTTAGAGATTTCAATTGAAGCATTGACCTTACCATCATGCTTAGATACTCTTATAAGAGGAGACCCAATGATCAAGAACTTGTGCCGACAGTGTGAATTGAATCTTAGAGGTGAGAATTTTAGTTGGGATATATTGGTAGTGGAATGGAGGCCTTAAAACTTCATTCTTAGTATGGAATGGTTATCCACAGTTCAAGCTATGATTTTTTATTTTATGAAAAGTGTTTGGTTTTTCCTTAGTGATTGAACTAGGATTTCCATTGATGGTAAAAAAGGAAACATATGAAGTGTATAATGGACTCCCATATAGGAGTGTGCACCCAATTACTCGTCAATTGGCTATCCTAACCCTTGGTGTTGTGGATTTTATGAGTCCTCAGTTTCCATTGATGTTGGAAGAGTATGCAGACTTCTTTCTTGAATATGTTCCAGGAGTACCTCCCCGATGGGAGATAGATTTCTGTATTGATTTACACACCTGGATGACACTGATGTCTACACTAGCATATCACTTGGATCCCAAATATCTTTCAAAGATGAGGGTACAGTTGAAGTACCTACAAAAGAAGGGGAATCGTAAAACCCATTCATTCACCATTGGCAGCACAATTTTGTTTTCCAAGAAGACAAGATCTTGAGGTTGTGTGTGGATTATCGGTGCTTAAACCAAGTGGAATTGGAGGAAAAGAATACACTATCATGTATCGATTCCCCATTTTTGAATGGTTGAGAGGGGTATGTTGGTTCTCAATGTTGGTCCTCAAATCAATGGTTTATGGAGATGAGTCAGAGTTTGAAAAGTGTAAAGATCTTAGTATTTAGCTAGGATGGTGAAATATACATGGTACAATGAGATGCATCAGGAACTGGGCATGGTTTTTTCCTCATGTAGAGGCTATTAGTTGTTACCTATGATTCACACTAGTTGAGACCCCATTAGATGAACTACACAACCTGTGATCTTAATTTTACAGTGGTAGTCTTCGCATTGAAGATGTGGAGACACTGAATGATGGGCGAGATGTTTATCATCTACTCTGATAATAAGAGTATCAAAAAATAACTTCTCTCTAAAGGATCTGAACTTGAAATAGAGAAGATAGATAGAGTTCCTTAAAGACTACGACATTGATATTTTTTATACTCATGGGAAGAATAACGTGGTGGAAGATCATCTCTGTACGAGATCTAGTTCAAAATTGATGAACGAGGAATTAGAGTAGTTGGCCTTGTTGTAGTTATAAATTATGCATGGAGATGGTGTGGATTACCTCTAGTATATGGTTTTCACCCCTCCAATTATACAATATGTCATGGAGGAACAACATGGGGATACCGACTGTGTGACCCTACATGCTGAGATGTCTACAGGCATGTTCATGTTGTATATTCAAAAGGATGGGAGCACATCATTCTTTTCACAGGTCACAGAGTAGTACCCATGGAATTGTGGGGGAGGTTCTGAGGGAGTTCCATACATCAACTTTGGTGTTACATCCATGTGTTTATAAAATATACCAAGACATGAGATGTTAGTTTTGTTGAACAGGGATGATTAAGATTGTGGAAAAATTAGTTTCATGATGCCTCACTTGCCAGTTGGTGAAGGCTAAGAACCAGGATCCAACAGATTTAGCCCAACCCCGTGAGGTTCTAGAATGGAATTGGGATGGTATACTGATGTAATTCATGATAGGTTTACCACATATGTCCAAGGGACACACTACTGTCTAGGTTTTTATTGATATTCTCCCCAATTCATCCTACTTTCTAGCTATCTGAGAGTAGAGTTTAGTAGAGAGCCAAGGACTCCTCTATGTTAAGGAAATAGTTCAACTCCATGGATCCCCATCGATGATAGTTTGAGATTAGGATGATCACTTTACATCCTGGTTGTGTATGGGATTATAGTATGTGATTAGGATGCTATTATGATTAGCACAACATTCTACCCATATACGGATAGCCAGACAGAGTGGACCATTCCGATTCTATAGGTCATGTTGGAGGCGTTCATGTTGGATTTTGGATGAATTTGGGAGGATCACCTACCACAGGTGGAGTTTTCATACAACAATATCTATCAAACTAACATTGGTATACAACTATTTGAGGGCTTGTATGGGAAGACCTGTAGGTCACCACCTTGCTGGACTGACCCATGAGAGTTAGCACTCATGGCCTCGCTGTTGGAGTGATAAACTATAAAGAAGGTGTAGATCATCTAGGAGTGGATGAAGACTACACATAACTATCATAAGTCTTATGATGACATGTGATGGAGTCCTTTGAACTTTGAGGAAAGAGAATACATCTTCCATCAGGTCTCACCCTGATGTAGATTAAGAAGATTTAGTCTGGGCGATAACCTATCTCTAAGGTTCATTAGCCCTTTATAGATACTTCGTAGAGTTGGAAAGGTGGGATCCTTCTTGGATATACCACTGCAATTAGATCGAAAACATGATGAATTCAATTTTTCACAGTTGGGTAGGTACATGCATGACCCATCACACTTCATCAACTAGGGTGAGATAGACATAGTGGATGGAGTGAATTTTGTTGAGTACCCAATGGAGATCTATGATCGATAGGAGAGGCTCCTTTTTTGGGTGGTTGATTCCTTTGTTGTGTGCCCAGTGGAAACATGATAATCTCTAGGAGAGAATTTGGGAGTGTGAGGCTCAGATTGATGCTCAGTACCCTCATCTATTTGAGTATCCCTTGTTTTGGATTTTTGGGGACATAAGACCCAAATGTTGGGAAAATTTAACATCCCATAATTTCATAATTTATTTTAATAAATTACATGGGTTAATTTTTGGAATCAGAACTAAGACGGTGCGCGATTCTAGGGCTTAGTGTCCTCAGAACAGTTTTTTGAAAAATATTCAATTTTTAATTACTTCCACACACAGTTTAAAAAAAAATTAATAAAATTTAAACGAGTTATTTTATTATAAATCCTAGGAGACCATTGATTTAAAATCATTAGCATTACCTAAGAGTGTAAAAACATTGTTCATTGTGGGTCTTCTGTGGAAAAAATTGAAAAAGGTGTAATTATCATTAAATAATTCAAATGAATGGTCATTTTGATGTAATGACTATTACTTTTTATTAATCCCCTGTCATGAATTCAAAGTTATCACCATAACCTTGTAATTATTCTAAGCCATGTAATAGGATATCTCTCCAAAAAATGATGATGGATCCGGGATTGACAATCGACGTGCATCTAATTCAAAGGAATCTTGCCGACAACGATAAAGACGCAACGATCCTTCTTTAGAGACCGATAAAAATAAAGGTAGGGATGTTGTTTCTTTGTTTTATTTTCCCCATTATTTATTTCCATGATGAATGTGGGTAAATCCACAAATATATTGATATTTTGTTTGATAAATTTTGTGAGATGGGATAATATCTAAGGGATATCGAGCAATCTATTTTAATTTTCTACTTTAGTACTCATTCTAATGAGAATGAATTGTGGAAGATATGAAAAAATTATGATGGTATTTCCTACTGGATTTCCTTGTGATTTTCTCTCCCTCGTTCTTGGAGTTCTTATCCGTTGGACCCTCATAGTCGATTCTCGACTTTATAGGTGGATCCAGACTTGATCGAACCACTATAATGCAATAAAATATAAAAATCAGATGAATCTATGTATATTGGGATCCAAGGATCCTAGATTTGTGGCCTACTTTATTTTAGGGAATCATAGGTGGCTCAATGGTCTATGGAAGGTAACACCGGTGTAGATCCCGCATGGTGATGTGATGAGGCAGTGCGGTAGTCAGGGGAGACGGTCCAATGGCCACATAGGATGAAAAAGCAGTGATGGAAGAGCTAGGGACATGAATGTGATTTGATGGCTGGGCCATGAGATATAGAGGAGAAGGTCACAATATACAGAGCGGGTATATGGAATGTGGTAGTAGCTATAGACGTATGGGATGTGGTCGGTGACTACATTGACTTGGTGGGGCATGATAGAATGGGTCGGGTGGGGTTGAGAGAGCAGGTCAGGCCCAGTGGGGACAGGTCAAACCCAGCAGGCTGGGTCAGGCCAAAGGGGTCAGTTAGGACCCTACGGGGTCTGGTCAGACCCAATGTTCCTTGTCGGGAAATTGGTTCGGGTCGGACTTAAGTTGGGTCAATCCTAGGGTGGCTGGATTGGTTCACAATCAACTGTGGTGGTCGAATATGAGCCACGATTAGTCCATCTACCGCACGACCATGACCAATAGGGGTGCGGTCAACCTGATGGTTGGTCCATGGGCCCGGTGACCCCCATTCTTCTAAATCATCAAATATCCATTACATTCCAACAGTACATCCGATTGATGAGTAGTGTATAGTGTTGGGACACCGACGATGAGATGACCCTTTTGAGACTAATGGTTGGTTTTAGTTCAGACATGTTTTCAGTGTAATTGATCATTTAAATGGGAATTACCTGGGGTCCGGGGACATGGAAGGTGTGACTAATCCATACTATGTACTACCTTTTTTCATTGATTGATTCTCTCATCCACCCTATCTTTGATGTGTTTTTAGGGTTTGTTCCTTTTATCCCTTCCATGAAGGTTTTTTGGTATCGTTTCTTACTCCTAGGAGTATGATTCCTTCAGATGTACTTCTAGGATAGAGTTGTTGGAATCCCCTGAGAGGGCCAATACAGGGTCCTATATTCATCATCATGCCCAAGTTAGAGTCCTTTATATTGAACCAACTAATCCTGTCAAACTTTGATCCTCTACATAATGGGTTTATCTAGAAGGATTTTTCATTATCACCCCATGGCCCTAGTAGTGATCCTTATTTGTGTATCGTATATATCTATCTTCCATCAGATCTATCAACATATCTCTCTCATGTTAGTTCCTGGTGAATAGTACTTCTTAACCCAACATCATCAGGGCCATCATATTGAGGATTGATTCCTCCTAGATGAGTGCATCATGGAATATTCAAATTTAATTCCTAGTGTGGGTATGTCCTAGTTGTGATTTACCTCTAGATGTCATTTCTTGGATTGAGTATATTTGGAAATTCTTGTTATATATTCGGTAGACATATACTTGTGTAGAGTTGATTTTACCTTTCCTTTGTCTATTTCTTTGTGGTTTTGGGGTGTCCGACTATGTATTTTTTTACTCACCCATGCATGGGTATTGACAACATTTTTCATTTCCTATGAATATGGGTGAACCTTTGATAGAGTCCAAGGCAGGATAGAACTAGACATAGATTTGTGAGAAAAAACAGGATGAGGTGATCCTAAGGCTTTACAAAGTAGTCCCAGTACCTTTGTTTACATTTTGGAAATTTTGGGTAATATACTCTTCTTAGTGGTGTAGAATTTTAGACCTATTTACTTTCTAGTACATTCCCTATTGTACTATGGTTGTGGGATATAGTGGTTTTCATACATTTTTTACATAGTGTTTTTACATTTCTTTATTTTGAGGGTGTGTGGATGTGTGTGTGTGTACAAGTACATTGAAAATGCCTCCCATGTTAATGATATGCCAACTCGGTGCTAGTCACCATCCCCTGGCCTATTGGAGGCAGTCTTGGGGATTCGTGACATGAGCCCCACTAAGACAGATTGTGACATAAAGGAGGTAGTCCTTTGACTACCACTCTTTTGATCTTCCTCAAACCCATATTTAGATGAAGATGATGTAGTGGTTCATTATTGAATGGAACACGTTTATTTTTTCTATATTTCTAGTTTCATATGATTTCATTTTTCTTGTGATTGGGATATTAGCTCAGGTTCGTTAATAATTTCAGATATTTCAAATATTTTTTGTTATATCCATATTAAACATAACAATGGTGTAAAAGTCTACAATGATTGATTTCCTAAATTAATACAAGAAATACAGTTTTTACATATCGGATTCCCTGCCATTTTATAATCATAAATTATAACTCAATACAAATACCTTGTTGTCTAATTTCTATAGAACATGATACAATGATTCCATAAAATATGATTATAGTGTTGTGTTTTAGAAAACATTTAATAATATTTGTATTATGATATATTGTTGAATCATAAAATATGATATTATTATCAAATTAAATGACATAAAAAACATTCAAAAATTTTTAATAATAGTTCTTAAATAGTTGGAGAATCAATCTTATAGCCATAAATTACAATACAACCTAGATACTAAATCATGAGTATGTATCATAATCTATGAAACTATCTATATCATAAAATATAATTTGTTTTTACATATCTCTTTAATTTAATTATTAATTAAATTAATATGACTATAAAATCTTTATAAATACTAAAAATAGTGTTTTGGTGAAATTTATTTTGACCACATCAAAAGAGTGTTTATGATTGAGTTGATAAATGTTTAAATAATTTTAATTATAGGATATTTAAAACATGTTAGTGGATTGCATTGTATAAATTTAATATTAAATGTTTATATTTCATGAAATATGATATATGTAATGTCAAATTCCATATAATGAATAATATAAATTTTTTTATATTTTGAAATGAAAATAAGATTTTTTATTTAATATTATAGAAAATATGTATTTATTGGTTTATTTATAATGTGGTTATTATTATTTTATGTTTATGAATTATTCATAAATATTTATATAATGTATAAATATGTAAAATTATCATTTATTTTAAGGTTACAAATTACTTTAGTGATAGTTATAATTTTTTTAATATTATGAATATGTGTACACGTTTGTTTAGTTTGTAAAATTTTTCTAGAGATTATCATGTTTTCATGGAGTAGTTACATTCTTTGTATTTGAATGGATTCAGTTAGAAAAAACCTATATTTTCATTTATAATTAATGAACGTAGGTAAAATATAGTTATTGAATATAGTATTTACATTTTAGGTGTGAAATTTATAATGAATTGGATTCTATCTGAAGTAATTTATACCCATGTAAAGGGAAATTGGGTCAGACATTCCACTTTTATAAAATTTTATCACGAGTTCTATAAAGTTAAGGTTGGATATGAGTGGCTTTGGTCATACTCATGGGGTGTTTTTTGATTGCACAAAAATTTAATCGGTTAAATTAATTGATCACTTACATTTTATTTGAGACACATTTGGAATTGTGTAAATATATTTTTCATATATTTATGGGTGAGTAAAGAAATTGTGAGTTTTTTTAATGAGTTAGACATCATTATTGATGGAAATTATTAATTTGGTATAATTAATTGGATTCAAAACAAAATAAGTAGAACTATTCATATAAAAACTGAATAACATGATGGAAGATAGTGATGTTGGCTCCCTTTCATGTAATATGTATGAGATTCCTTACAATGTGGTACTTATCCAGACCTCTATCATCCAATCAGGTATGTCATGGTAACTCTTTGTGTCCATGTATTATTATATGTATGAAATGACACTAATGGGTTTCCATAATTGGATTATGTAACCATTATTGGTTATTTATTTGGTATACACTAGCTAAGAGACCTTAATAATATTATGTTACCAATGTAAAGAGTTTTATTTATATAATTTACTGGTTGGAAGAACAATTATCCTTTAAATTATTCAAGAGTGATATGATAATGATGATTCCCTATCAAAATAGAAATGTATTGGGAGAAATAATAATGAAATTTTGAGATTATTGATATACAGATCTCGGTCCATTAATTAATTTGAAGTTATTTTAAAAGGAGTAATTATTTTAGTGGGATCACATTTAATAACCTTCCCAATCATGTTATAATAAAACATGATACACATTTAATAAATGACTCAATTATAGATAATAACAACATTATCATTAAACATACTATTGAAATCAACCATTTAAATGAGGGTCTTAATGTAAGATACAATTGAGACTATTTACAATAAAAAATATTTAATGAAAATAAGATTCTATGTGTCAGAGGAAACACTTCCTGGAAAACCATATTATTAGAATCTACATACTTACGATAAGTATAGAATAATGGATTTCTAGTTCAAATTAATTATAAACTAATGACTAAGGGAATTTATTTCCTCATTCATATATTCAATATGATTGAGTGTGTTTATGACTTGGAGATACTATGGGGTTCCTATATGGATTATTATGATTAAGGAATTAATTAATTTATCATCAATGTAAAGATACAGAAAATGTGACAAAAACTTAAAATGATTACCCAGTATTCTAAAAATGTTGAGAATAGATGAATTTGGTAAATAATATCTACTTTTTAATTCCCTATTGATAGTATAATTTTGTTAAAGATCAGACTAGTAGTGGAAAATTTAGTTGGTGTGTCTATTATTGTTTTCTCTAAGTAGATACTCAATGTAATTGAAACATAATGGGGTTATCATGAAGGATTAATGTTAGATTAAGATATAGTTATTTAAGATACCATAATTTGCTTTTTAAACACCATGTAATTTCCATGTTTTGTATCACTATTATAGAAATTAATTCTTATTTTTATAAGGTTAGGTGACATGTAATGTATAATTTACAAGTTTTATAATTATAAAAGAGTTCAATGTAAAGGGAAAACTGATGGAGCTTATATATTTCATTCGTGTTGGGAAACATGGATTTTAGACATAAAATATTTTAATATAAAGGATTGTATCTTTCTATTATGGTACATAATAAATGAGGTGTATAATGATTTAATTTAACTTATTTGATAAGTGGATTTTATATTCAATAATGTCTTTTTATAAAAACTTTGATATATTTGATTCAATACACATGGTTTATGATTTATCAAATTATATAATTTTTTGAAAAGGTGAAAAAAATATTAAAAATATTTTATCATGGATAAATTGGTTATATTTATGTTTGTTAAAATTTGAGGGATGTTATCCTTACTAACACTGCATTGAATATGTTAATGAATAGTCATAACTTTTTAGGAAAATTATCTATACAAATATAAGACCATATAAGGTGTATCTTCCTCAAAATTACTATGTATCTTAAGTTTAATTTCAACATATATTGGTTTTGTTTTTTAGCATCCTAGGGATTATTTTTGGATTTCGTTACTCTAGAATTGGTAGAGAAAAAGTTTAGAAAAGAAAATAGAAATTTTGATATGATAGTATACAACCATATAGCTAGTTGATGTTTATGTTTCCAAAAAAAAAACTTTGTTCCACTAAAAAACTAGTACAAAGACACCAACTAGCCAGTGGATGAGGCAGTAGCCCATGTTTCTTCCTAGAGAAACTGACCACCATTCGGGTAACAATCGTCTGACCGGTGGTGCCTAGATAGCATGATCATTAAGGGGGATCTTATAATATGTATTTATAATTACTTTTTTGATATCCCTTTTACCTTGTGCAACTCACATTCATAAAAAATACCCTATAATTTCTCTTTCAATGAAATTGGTTCTCCCCTTCTCCTCCCTTAAGGATTTCATGATTGGATCGATCTATTGGATCCTAAATTGTATGTTACATCCACTCTACCCAAAATATTCTAATTCACCTATGTTAAATCATTGATCTAGAATATATGTTTCCTAATCTATGGATTCCATTGTGATATAATAATCATTTCTTGTATGATTAATGCATATATGTCTAAACCATTGAATTTGTATTCTTTCCTTAAACAGATATAGATATTCCATTAATGAAATATCTTATTAGGTAATTTGATCTAACACTAAGCCCATGATATGATCCCCTTTATTAATATTGATTCTATAATCATGTTTGTGATTAATTGGGATTGGTTATATAAATATTTTTTGTACAAGCATAACTTGTTGATGACACATGGAAAATTGACATTAGCACTGTCACACCCCAACCTAGTTGATTTGTAGTTTTTAATTGTTGTAATTATTATTTTGAGTTCGTACATTTTTCACTATTTTTTGGTCATCCCACATGGTTAGGAGTGACTGTGCGGTGACTATGGAGTTTCCTAAGTGGTCTGGGTTGTGGCGTGGGACTTCTGAATAGTTTATTAAGACGTACAACGAGTGTGTGGTTCAACGCTATAAGAGGGCAGTGTCGGGTGGTGCGGGTTGAGCATGACTTGATCAACTGTGTGCCCGACTGTGGGTAACCGTGTACAAAACATGTTGTTACCCAATATTTAAAATATATTGTACCATCACATGGAGAATAATATAAATAAAAATGAAATAAAAATTTAAAATAAAATTTGATAATAATAATAATAATAATAATAATAATATGATGATGATGATTATTATTATTACTGAGAATACCATTAGTCAATATTATTATAATTATGAGTATTTTATTAATATTATTAATAATTAAATTATTATTATTATTATTATTATTATTATTTTAATAAAATAAAAAAGGAGGAAATATCCAAGGGTTCATCACCCCCTGCTACTGTGCAAGCCACAACCTAGTGCCTTCCATCCTTATAGGTCGGGATCACCCTCACTGCTCCACCCTAGTCCACCTCTTCTCTTCCACTCTATCCAGAAGATCTCATTGTCCTCCTCACGTGATTCTTCTTCAAGCGCACAGTCCCTTGGGCGAGCACACCAACTCAGGGAAACCCCCATCCTCATTTGCTTAGGCCAGCATGACCCGACCCCGACGACCTTCCCTTCTAGGTACGATTCGACCCTGACAGACTCTCTTTCTGATGCACTTCCCCTACTCATGACCCCCTACTACGGTTTGTTCTTTTTTCATTTCTTTTGGGTGTTTTTTTAAGGTGGCCAAACAATAACATTTAGTATTTTGGTTTGTGATTGTTTCTAGTTTTTAGGATGTGTGGTCAGTTTGCAAGGTCTCAATCTCCATCTATTTGATGTTTCATCACTTTTGTGATTGATTTTAGGTAGGAAAATCCAAAAATCATCCATTATAATGCATTTATTTTGTTCTTGTTTCTTATAATTAATTTTTATTGTATTATTTGATTTGCAACATCTCAATATAATGAATTAGTCTATTATGGTGCCTATAATGTTTTAAAATTTCTGAGAAAATGGATTTTGATGCAATTATTTAGTTATGATTTTGTATTGGTATATTTAGTATGTTTTATTTAAATTAATATATGTTTCCATACTGAATTTTATTATTTAGGTTCCAAATCCTATTTTGAAATTTTTTAAAATATGATTAAAACATTCATAATGCATGAAATTAGGTTGTACTGGTGTTTTTCGAATGATTGAACTTATTGAAAATATGTTTTAATGATCTTCATGTGTAATGTTTTGAATTTTGGCACCTAGGTTGTTATTTTTAATTGATAGTGTTTCTTTAAAGTGATATTATGGGTTATTATGAAATTCTTGGCACTCAAGTTATTGTGGAAATTTTTATTGGGATGTAAATTTGGTCCAGAGTGTATAGTTTTGAAATGGTATGGTTTGTTAATTATGTTAAAATGTTTTTCGAAGAGTATAATGATTCTTAAGTGTATGGTTTTATGTTTTATAAATAAGTTGGGTGGTTGAACATTGTTTTTAAGAAAATTAATGTTTTATGGAAATGATTTTTAAGTGTCTTATTGGTTGTTGGTGTATCACTAGATGTTGGTGCATATATGGGTGCACTAGGTGAACACATGGATGGGTTAACTAATGAAGGTTATGCCTTATGTTGGGGTTTTCTTTAATTATTGGTCTTAAAAAGTGGTTTTTATTTTTCTAAATGAGGTTGGGTATTTTTTTGTGGGTCTAAAATTTGATTTCAAGGTGTTCCCCAAGTTTGGTCCGTTGAGACTTAAATCATAATTTGGCATGAGTAAAAAGAGAAAACTTCATTTGGATCTTGGTCTGGGTTTTGGTGAATAATAACTTAAGGCCTCATTTGGATTTGTAGATTTAAATGATGTATTGGTATGATGGTTTTGGTAAATGTATCTAGAAATGTTTAATTAAAGGAATTTTTGGTACTTTTAGCCTAAGGATAATGTTTGAACTAACTAATAATGGAGGATTTGTTTTGGAGAAAGTGTATGTATGGTTGGAAACTTTTAGTGTTTTATTAAATGGTACAAATTTTTTATGTTATGGAGGCCCTGTTGGAACCTTCATGTGAAATGAAATGTATGCATATAAATATGGGGAACCTTTATAGGAGGCATATCTGTTAGGGGTTATTTTATATTGGTGTTCATGTTTACGGTAGGAAATTTTGGTGATGACATGTGTGGTTACTGACATGTGTGATTGAATCTTACATACATTGTATTACTACCACCATGGGTTCCTAGGCATATTTTAGATGATTGAGTGACAATTTCTGGCCAACCACGATGAGACAGGTTTGTACCCTCTGGATTTTCTATTAGGCCAGCTGGGCTATACCACTAGTGAGGAAAGGTTAGGGCAGTTAGTTGGTTATTATCAAAGGGCCTTCACCATATGAAAGAAGTTGGATCCAAACCGGGTACATCTAGGGGGTCTTCTTGGGATGTTTAGGATCACCCATAATTACTTGATTATGTACAATGTTTTCTTCTTTCAGTTGTACTTTTTTATTTCCAGCTTCCACTTTTTACCTATTTCAGTCAAGCCTAGTTTTGGTATCTTTTATTTTGGGTATTGTTTATAAAATTTAAAATGGTTTTTAAAATGGTATGCAACTTTTTTAATATTTTTTTATGGAAAAAACATGTTGTTTATTTTAAAATTTGAAAACCCTACTTTTATATTTTTATTTCAAACTTATGTCAATGAATTGTTTTGGGAAGGGAGATTCTAGGATTCAGTGGTTTATCTTGGAATTCCTAAAAATCATTTCGATGCTCATGCTTATTCCATCTTTGAAGTTGGAGGTCTAGATTTGGTTAAGGTTCCTATTTTATTTGCTAAATTTTGGACAAGATTCAGTTTAGTGGTTGGAGGTGACAAAGGGGTCACATTGGGGTTATGATAGTGTGGTTTGGTTTTCTGGTCTTTAGTTTTTAGTCTATTAGTTGTACCTCACAACTGAATCTATTTATTCATATACATTTAAGAATCATTTGTCATTTTGATGCATGCTTCATTTTTTCTATTTCTTTATCTATTCCTGGTTGCATCTCTTTGGATTAAATAGTTCCCTCATGTATACATTGATGCCTAAAACTAGTTTCCAGCCCTTGGGTATCAGGAACACCATTTGGTTCATGCCGCAAACCGATTCAAGAGACCAGTTCATGTCAAACTCGTTTGGTTTGTAAAAAAATGGCATCAGAGGAAGCCCTTGTTCTTTGTGTTGTCCAGTATATGGAGATTATGATTTTTGAGACTTATGAGGTAGGTTACAGGCTGGTGTCTAATCACCAGCGCTCATGACGAGACCTAAGTTACCAGCTCTCATGATGAGACCTAAGTTACCTGGGGTAGTCCAGGATTGAGTCTTTTTCCATTGTTTTGGATTGAGGTAAGTTAATAGAGGTGACTCAGTGTCACACTATGACCACACATGGAGTAGTGACCCATGTAAAGCCTAGGTTCCCGGTTCAAGGTCCTCTTGGTGTTATGTATTACTTGGGACGTGGCTCACTACCATGCTGATGGGTTTGGCATAATCACTAGTTACTCATCAATGTTTTTTGTTTTTTGTTATTCGTTGAATTAATTTTGGTTGGTTTTGGTGTTTTTTTGAAACAAAGATGGTTTTGAAATGAATGCATTCTTTTTTTAATGATTTTAAAACTGGTAAAAAGGGTTTTCTTTCAAATTGTTTTGGAATGGGTAAAATGGGTTTTTAAATGAGGAAGTATTTTTTGTTTGAATTTTTTTATGTTTGGATTTAGTAACAAAATAGAATATGTGACCCTTGGTATTACTTAGGATCATCTACATATGTGTGGGTAGACATGTGAATTTCATGTTTGCACATACATACATGTGATTTGAGTGTAGAGGGATGAACACTTAGGTGGAAATTCATAGGGTTCAATAGGTGGGGTTTGTAATTTATGAATCAGGTTGATTTTTCTAAAATGGAATTGAATGAAAAAGTGATTTCTAGACATGGGGTTTTTATTGAAAAGTGTGTTTTGGTATTTTGAATGTGTCTTTGGAATACAAAAGTGTTAAAATTTAAAAAGAAATGGTGGTTTTTGGAAAAAAAATGCATTTTGCAAGTGTTTTTATGTGTTTCTTTTATGAGTTTGTTACCCATGGCATGAAGTTTTTTATTTGGGTATGTTTTTCATGTTTATTAGAGTATTCTATGCATAAAGGTCTCTAATATAGCCAATTATCCTTGCCTTGTTCCAGTTATTTTTATGTGTTGATAGTTTATCTATGTAATTGAGGTTTGTTGGGACCGTTGTGTGGTTGTGGAATTGGATTGTTTCTTCAAGTTATTGAGAACTACAAATTTTTTTAATGTTAGCATAGTTTTGGTTTTAATGGGGGTTTGTTTTTGTATTAGTGGAGGTTTAATGACTCTTTTTCGTTGGAGTTTGGGGTGTCATTGGCGGTGGTTGGATTTCTTGAAGGTTCTCTATCAGGAGAGTGGGGTTTTCCAGAGGAACTTGTTCCTAAAGAAATATCGTTCATAGGTGATGGGATTCATTTTGTCAAACCATTATCTTAACTGTCACTAGTGATGAAGGTTTAGGCATTCCAATCCATTTTGTCACATCCCTTTGATGTTTTTGTCGTTGTTGTTCTCATTCGGGTCGTTAAAAAAAGTTCTATAAGAAGAACCATTTGGGGAAGAATCATGACTTGGGGATGCTATTTCTTTATTGTGAGGCATAATATTCTTCATCCCTTAGTTTCATAGCCATAGGTCTCACGGTGAAGCTCCCGCATATTCAAGAGTTTCTGAGGATGTAAAGCATCAGTTTGGGTTTTTTTTCATGTTGGGATTGGGAAATTTAAAGGATTTTTCCATGTTTTTTAATGATTAAATATTTAATGTTATTATGTGGTTATAAATTCAATGGGATAATGTGATGAACTTGTTCCATTTCACTCCAAATATTTTTTTGTCTAAATAGGGTCTTCTGAATCGATCGTTTTTTTAAGTGTGTATGTACCTTGTATGGGTTCATCTCAGTTTACTTGTGTTCTTTTGGAAATTTAATTATCGGTGGAGGAGATGATGATTTTAGTTGTCCTTGGGTTTCCTTTTTTTTATGTCTAGGTGTCATGGTTTGATTTTGTGTGGAAATTGAATGATCTGTATTCAAGAGTTCCTGTGTTGCCCCCCCCCTCGGGGGTGGTATGTTTGTGTTTCAAGGTTTTCATATTATTGAATTATTGTGACAGGGAGAACCCTTCCATTTTCTCACATCAATCTCAGGTTATTGACCTCCTTAAATAAGTTAAGAGTGACCTGTGTTGGGAATGGTCACATCAAGGATTTCGGTTTCTCTCAGTTTCATGTGGGAATGGAATCTAGATTTTGTTATCTATCAGCTTGGGGACTTTTTGGTGGAAGTATGTTCTATGGTGGGGAGAATTATCACACCCCAACCTTGTTTATTTGTTAATTTTAATTTTTTTAGTTATTATTTTGATTTTGGTCACGTTTTGGCTATTTTACTGTTAGCCCGCATAGTTAGGAGTGACTGTGTGGTGCCTACGGGGTTGCCCAAGTAGTATGGGTTTTGGCGCGTGACTTGTGTGTGGTTTATTAAGCTTTACGATGAGCTTGTAGCTCAATGCTGTAAGCGGGCAGTGCCAGGTGGCGTGGTTTGAGCACGACTTTCTCAACTGTGTGCCCGACTTCGGGTAACCATGCATGGACCGTACAGATACCTAGTATTGAAAATAAATCATACCATCACATGGAGAATAAGATAAACAAAAATGAAATAAAAATTTTAAAAAATGTTTGATAATAATAATAATAATAATAATAATAACAATAATAATAATATTATTATTATTAAGAATAAAATTAGTTACCATTATTATTTTTATGAGTACGTTATTAATATCAATAAAATTTTAATCATTATTATTATTATTATTATTGTTGTATTATTAAATAAAAAAGGGAGGCAAACCCCTAAGGGGGCATCACTCCTTCCACTACTTCTGTGTGAGGAACAACCCAATGACCCCTCCTTACAGGTCATGACCACCCTCACTGCTCCACCCCATCCCCCCTCCTCTTCCGCTCTAGCTAGAATCTCATGCCCTCTTTATCACACCCTTCTCCTACAAGTGTGCGTCTCCTATTTTGAGTGCACTAGCTTAGGTAGAACCCCCCCTCCTTTTCTCTAGCAAGCGCGACTCGAACTTAAATTCCTCCCCTTCCCGGAATGATTCTACCCAGGAGGCCACCCTTTCCAGTGTACTCCACCGATCACGACCCCCTAGCATGATTTATTCATTTTACTTTTTTTTGGGTGTTTTTCACCGAGGTGGAAAAAACCTAACATTTCTGGCTTTGGTTTGTTCATTTTTTAGTTGATCCGACATTGTGGTTGGTATGCATGGTCTCGACCTCCATCTACTTGGAGTTTCGTTGCATCCTAACATGATTTGAGGTATGTGAATCCATAAATATTCATTCCCAAACCATTTCATTGGTTCTTACTTCTTCCAATTATTATTATTATAATTTTATTATTTGATTTCTATCATCTCAATTTAACCAATTAGTCTATTACAACACTTATATGTTTTCAAGAAAATTTAAAAAATATATTTTGATGCAATTATTGAGTTATTCATTTGTATTAGTACATTTAGAATGCTTGATTTAAGTGCATATATGTTTCCATGCTTATATTTTATATTTAGGTGACAAATCCTATTTTGAAAATTTATAAAATATGATTTGTACCTTCATAATGCATGGAACTAGTTTTTTGTTTTGTTTTTTAAATGATTGAATTTATTTAAAATACGTTTTAATGATATTCATGTGTAATGTTTAGGATTTTGGAAACTACGATGTTCTTTTTAATTGATAGTTTTTCTTTATTGTGAGAGTAGGGGTTCTTATGAATTTTTTACACTCACGCTATTGAGGAAATATTTATTTGGATATAAATTTGGTCTAGAGTTTATAGTTTTGAAATATTATGGTTTGTTAAATGTGTTAAAATTTTGTGGGTTTAATGATTCATAAGGGGATGGTTTTATGTTTTCTAAATAATGTGGGTGGTTTGACATGGTTCTTAATGAAATGGGTGTTTAATGGAAATGAGTTTTAAGTATCTTATTGGTTGTTTATGTATCCAAATATGTTGGTGCATCCATGGGTGCACTAGGTGTACACATGGATGTGTCAACAAATGAAGGTGATGCCTTATATTGGGTATTTATTGAAATATTGGTTTTATAAATGGTTCTTACTTTTCTATTTGAGTTTGGTTCTTTTGTGTGGGTTCTAAAAATCAGTTTCCAGGTGTTCCTCAAGTTTGGCATGTTTGTCCTTAAAGCATAATTTGGTGTTAGTTAAAAGAGAAAAGGTATTTGGCTCTTGGTCTGGATTGTGGTGAATGTATCCATATGGGATCATTTGGATTTTTAAATTTAAGAGTGGTATTGGTAAGATTTTTTGGGTAAATATATTTAGACATGTTGAATTAATGGTTTGTTTTGCAGTTTTAACACATGGATAATGTTTGTACTAACTTTTAAAAGAGACTGTGTTTTGGTGAAAGTGTATTCTCTATTATGAACATTCAACATTTTATAAAATGGTTTAAATTTTTTATGGCATGGAGGACCGGTTGGCACCTCTGTGTGATATGAAATGCATGTATATAAATATGGGGAACCTCTATAGAGGGGATATCCCTTAGGGGTTAATGTATATTGGTGTCCATGATTCGGATAGGAAAGTGAAATTATGATTTGTAAGGCGAGACTTGCATATGAGGGACTCCTAATTACATAGTATTACTACCACAATAGGTTCCTGGGCTTCTATTAGATTATTGAGTGATAGTTTCAGATCATCCCTGAGTATATGATTTGGTACCCCTGGATTTTCTGTTAGGACAGGTGGGCTATGCCACTTGTGTGGCCAGGTTAGGGGAGATTGTTTGTTATTGACTCTGAGGTTTAAACTTACACCAATAGTTTGTTTTCAGACGAGTACATCCAAGGGTCTTATAGGGATGTTTAGGATCACCCATGGATACTTAATTATATAAATTCTTTGTTTACATTGCATTATACTAGTTTATTTCTAGCTTGTACAGTTTACCTGTTTTACTTTAGCCCAGCTTTGGTATATTTTATTTTGGATTTTCTTCATAAAATAGAAAATGGTTTTAGAAATGGTATGTATCATGTGTTGTATTTTTAAATGGAAAAAACACATTACTTAATTTAAAATGTGAAAACCCTACTTTTATATATTTAGTTAAAACTTTTGTCAACATATTGTTTTGGGAAAGGAGATTATTGGATTCAGTGGTTTATCTTAGAATTCCTACTGAGAATTTTGGTGCTCATTCATATTCTGTCTTTTCAGTTGTAAGCCCCGCTTTGGTTCTGGTTATTGGACAAGATGTTCAGAGTTGGATCATATTCAGTTTAGTGGTTGGAGGTGACCAAGGGGTCAAATGGAGATCGTGATAGCATGGTTTAATTTTCTTTTTTTTAGTTTTTGGTCTGTTAGTTATACCCTGTAATTGAAGCTATTTATTCATATTCATTTAAGATTTAGTTTTCATTTTTCTAAATTATTCATTTGTTCTATTTATTATTCTGGTCTAGGTTTATTCTCATAGGCTTAAATCGTTCGCTTATGCATACATTGATGCCCGAAACTATTTTTCAGCCTGTGTGGATTGGGAACACCTTTCGGGCCATACCACAGACCTGCTCGGGAAACCAGTTCATGGTGGACCCATGTTGGTTTATGAAAACCACACCTAAGGTAGTAATTACTTACCTAATAGTGACATTATTTAAATATTATTAAAATTATTTAAATTTGTGTGTGTTTGGAAATACCCATAAGAATATTTGTGTGATATAGTATGATTGTGTTTTTTATATTATGTGAATATGTGGATTGTGAGGCCTATGCATTATGTTCAATTATTTTTATCTTTTGTGTTATGCATTGTTTCATGGTAATTCTTTTCCTACAGAGATTATTATCTATTATCAAGTTGACTTGTGGATTATTATGTCTTCATTAACCCCTAGAAGGGAAGCATGTGCTGATGTGATATGGAGCTAATGATAATAATTGGTCCTGGAGATATGGTTTGGGAGGGAAAGAATTGTGGCCCAAGCTGAGAATGATGATATATTATAAAGGCCCTTTATCCTGGTCAAATATAGAGTATGAGGTATGACAACCTTACGACCTGATCTATTAGATTTAGGCTTATGAAAACATTACAACTCAACCTATGTTTGAGTGAAGGGTGCAATGAACTTTTATCTTGAAATGAGTTTTCATTTGATATAGGACATGATATGATACATGTGTTGTCCTTACACCTTTATATGACTTGTGGTGAAGTATGAGATGTTTTCTCTTGCATGAAACTGAAACAAATATGGTTGGGGATCATGGTAGTCCAGTTAGTGAATGAGAAACCAACATATGTTTTGTATCTTTTTTGCGCATTTACCTTTCATTAAGACATACAACATTATATAGATTTGAACTTTAGGTTAAGGAAACATTGGTGGTGTCCAACTAGTTTTATACTCAGACCATGTGTGGGAATCTCACTGATTATGTAGTTTTCATGGCATGGGATCCAATTAAGGGATAGGGCCCCATGCATGGGAGCTATGAGGGTGTATCACAAACAATGGAGGTGATTCCTAGATTAACTGTGGACTAACGATACAATGTTTTAGTTTATTTTCCAAGGATGTCTTACATTTCTTGACCATAAACATTATGGGTCATTTGTATTATCTTTTATGACATGGATTCCATTTATTATAACATGATGATTTTATTTTAGTTTGTTTTTTTTATAGAAGGTTATTTTTACATTATCATGATCATTGTTTAAAACAAATGATAATGAGGGTATAGTATCCCCATGAAACCATTTGGACCCCTTCTACTTCATAAAATCCTTTTTTATGTGGGGAGATATTCAAGAGGTCATGTATTAAATTGTTCTATATAGAGTGATTTAGGCCAGGGTGTAACATATAATATAAAAAATATATGTTATATGTCAAATATTACAATTGAAAGGAAATAAATTTTATTTCCTAACATAAATGAGTCTGTGTATCATATCAGGATGTCTTTAAGAGAATACACTATCTAAGAGGCTAGTGGGAGTATGTGGAACTTGAGATTATGAATCAAAACAAATAAAATAACATTATAGTCTAACATTGATGTTATTTCCATAGAATAACATTAATGGGGGTAGTATGTGTGATAATATTGAAAATTATAAAAGTAACATTTATCTACCATGATGATGTTAATATCACTATTTTATGAAGGGTTATTTTATTAAAAATACAAAGTGAATTACAGTTATTATCCTAAAATGTTTTCAGTTCATTCCAGTAAAGATATATAAATGTTACATTTACTTAACGTAACAAATTGAATATCACATTATCCAAAATGGTTTTAAGATGAACCTATAAGTAAAAATGTAATTAATTTTATTAATTAAATGATTTTTAAGGAAATAGTTTCATGTAATGGGTTCAATAGATGATGATAGTTAAATTAAAAAAACCATGTTGATAGAAAAAATTGAAATCATAACATTTTATGTTATCGAGTTAGGGATTTTTGAATATGTTTGGAGAGTTGAACATGAAGAATATGATTCCTAAAATATTAGCATTACTCAAAATTTATTTCATCAAATATATTACTCATTGAATATATTTGTAAGATGGCTCTTTGAGGTGGTCACATAGTTATGAGGTACGGATTACGTATAGATATAATGAGTGAACAAACCCCTATAAAATACCATAGACATAAGGATGATCTAACAGTGTATCATATATTATATGTTTGAAAAGTGATTATATTGGATTTTTTTATATATTCCAAAAATACATTATTTAATATAAAATGTAACACATAAAAATAAATCTACATATTTTAATTTATTCCATTTGGTAGCATAAATGTTTATATTAATATACATTTTATGAAGTATATTTTTAATTGGAATCTCTAAGTAAGGAATTGAGCTATCCCTAACTAATTATAATCATTGAGTATTATATATTATAATCAAATTTTAGGTTTATCATGAGTAGGATAATTGTATCGAGATATGAAATATTCTCACAAGGAACAAAATGTTTGTTTTGTGCAATAGATGACCCACAATGTATACCACATTGATAACTATACACTATGTATTTAGTATATTAGTGGAGCATAAATTATATATTCTATATTAGGCGATTTTTTTTGAGATACCTTTCTTGTGAATCTTTTTACATTGATACATTTCTTTTATAGGCCATGAGGATTATCTAATCTGGGGGGGGGGTTGTGTACGAAACCAATCATTTCATCGATTGTAGCTCAACCATGATGTGAATTTTTATCTCATATGATCTGTATAAAAATGTTACCTTGATTGAGAATGACTAAGGAGTGCTGATCCACACCTAGATAGCGCATTTTATTTGTTTTTATATTTGAGTGAGGGTAATTTTTTGTGCTCTTGCATAAAGGATAGTGAAATATGATATATTTAGCGATATGTATTATCATTATTATGATAGTTGAGAATGTATAAAATAGTTATCTAGGATTTAAATACTATATGTATCATTTTATATTTATGTCTTAGATAATGGGAATTTATGGAAGTGCATAAAATCATGTAATACGACTTTTGGACTAGGTTATAGAGAAACAAGTATTAGAATGAGATCATTCCCGATCCTTTTATAGTTTGAGTAACACTGATTCATTTATATTTCTATCTCTTGAAATATATTTATTGATTTGAATATTCATTTTTTGTCTAACTCTATAATGTTATGTTTGGTATCACTTCATTTTTGATTGAATAGAGATTTACTTTGACTCATATAGTTGATCTAAATTCATTTTGGAGTTCATCAAAAAGAAAATTTTATGGGTACCCACAATGTATTATATAAAATACAATAAAAAGTGATGTTGATGAAATGTTTCCAAATGTATATTGGAAAGTACCCAAACAAGGTTTTGGATATGGTTTTATATGTTATTTTTATAAGATCCCACGTCCATATGAGTTGAAAACAAAAAAGGGAATTTTAATTTTCAATTGAAAGATAGTTCATGTTTTGAAGTGAGATTCAAAATAACATTTTAAGATTTTTAATACAAAAAAGGGTATTTTTTTATATTATTAATGAGTTTTTGGAGGTAGCTCAAGTGTTTTGATTAGACTTGATATCTTTAGTTTATGTTTCAGGAAGTTTTGATCTATCTTTCCTAGGTGTATGATTTGTTGCAAACAGTTTATAAGAAACCATGAAATACATTGATACTTAGGGTAATATTATTTCATCTTAAATTCAGCATGGTTAGATTATGATTTTGGGTAAACTATGAAAGCCAAAGGATAAACAATTCATGGTAGTGTAGAGCCTAAGAAACATCACATAGTCTAAAAATAGTTTTAGACAAACTACATGCCTAACTACAGAGGGAATATAGTGATGAAATCAATGATGGTTCAAGGATTTTCTAACCATGTGTCCAAACCATGTGAGGAATAATGTAATTATTATTAAATGGAATGTGGCTGGAGCATTTTTGATAAACTCTGTGGTCAATCTGTAAGGCCTCCCATAATTTAATCAAATGTGTAAAATGAAAAAAATGACCCTATGAATTTTAATGAACCCATATCTTCCTCCCAAGTTATGAGAAAGTGGACCATAGGTTCTCCAAACCCATTATTGCTTCCCTAACCATTGATTTGGGGGTTTTATTACGGTGATATTTGGGAATTTTTTAGGTTATAGTCCACCTATAAGAAACACTTATCACTTCCTTCTTCCATCTATTTGATTTTAGAGTTATCTGATTTCTGTTTTCTTGATAGCACCAATAGTGAATGGTGGAATAATATGTATTTATGGGTATATTGGTTTGATTGTAAAGAGGAGATCTCGATAATCAATCTTCACATCATTTCATGGTGTTTCATTAAGGTATGCGTTCTTCGTGAATTTTATTAGGTTTACCCTAATGAATTAAATAAATTTATTATTAAAATGGTATTTTCACCTAGGGAATTTTATGTGAATTGTGTTGGGATTCCATTAATGACCACCCATTTTGGTTTCATGGGGTTTCAATAATAGGTGAGTGCTCGGTGATATTTATTACCACTATGCCATTTTAATTTAAATGGTTATGTTAATTTTTAATGTAGATGATAAAATATTTGTTGTTTTTTGGAGTAAGGTTTTATCGTGGGTGGTCATGAAGATATCATTTAGAACCTAATGAGATTAAAAGGCATTGGATAGGCCTTGGAAATGATTTTAGGACTTTCAAATGATTAGTAATGCTTCTTTAATGAGGTAGGTGGTCCAAGGGAATTATCCAATAGTCATAATAATTTATTTTCATGTTTATATTGTATTTATAATAGTGATATTACATGGCTAATGTTCTACTATGTTTAATAAAATAGTTTTAGATAATATTTTTATGCTTTATACATTCCAAAAATTATATCAAATCAATCGATGGTTATAATACTACACCTATAGCCTCCCATGGGGTGTACCAACTCTTGAAAATTTAATTTTTTATGTGATGAGACTTTTAAAAATACTATAATGCATTTTAAATGGTTAATATTATCTGTGTCGAATTTTGATCTGATTTTGGGTATAAATGGGTGAAAACTATGTTTTAAAGTGAATATTTTTTAGGAAGAGGTGATAACCTCATGTGATTTAGAGAGGGGTTTTAAATTAATTTCAAAGTTTTATTTGATATGGGTCGGTGGTTTCCATTTATTTAATGTTCCTTTATTTCTATTTTAAGGGTTTTGATGGAATGAAAGTATTTTCCCTAGTTTTTGATGTTTAAGAGGAAGATCCATGTTTTAATGGAGGACACAAATGTTTTAAAAATGGATGTGTAATATCCATAATTTTTCAAAGAGTGTTTGGAATAATGATTTTTTATTTAAAAAGGGCTTGTAATTCTAAGATGTGGTTTTCTATTAAAGGACAATTAGGTCCTTGGTAAATGATGAGAGTTTAAAAATGGGGTTTTTTGTGGGATTTGAATGTTTTTTATGGTTAATATATTGAAACTTATAATGTAAAAAATGGAGGAATAATTGATATACCCAACCGATGATCCATGAATAGGTAGTATACAATAAGGATTATGTGTGAGACTAAGGATCTATAACTTAATATTATACTTTATGGTTTATGTACAATATGATGCTTTGGGAAATTTTGATATACCATATTGATTAGGATGTTTGACTTTTCCCCTCATCGTTGGGATGGTTATAGACTAACGCTCCAGGAACCATTGCTGTTTATTTATATTAATATTTTTGTAATATTATTTTAGTATATTTTGTTTTGATGGATGATTAGATGTTAGACATGGATCTTCATAAACTTTTTATTTTGATGCAATTGCTTGATTTCAGACTAATTTTCCAGGAATACGTATTATTTAGTATTTCCTCATTACTAAGGACTAATGTTTCTAGTTACCAAGTTAGATATATCTAGAAGATACCCTTATTTACTTGATTAATGTATCACACTATGAATATAACATAGATAACCAGTGTTGGTTGAATAGGTTTGGTTGGATAAGGTGTTAGTATGGAACCTAAGGTCCAAGATAATATTTTTTAAATGTTTTTTTGACCCATTTATTTATCTTTTACTGTTTATTATACCATTTCATATCTATATACACTATAATCAGACTTGATATATATTTTTACACCATTGGGGGTGTCCTATTGATTTTTAATTACACCCTACATTGGTCTCCACAACACATGGGTACTCAAGAAGCTATTACATATTTATTGTAGGAAAAGGTTGGGCAATGTCCCAAGTTGAGTTTTGTATGATTGAGAAGGATGGATTAGATGGTATTAGGAGACTCGATGATAATTTAATCAGAGTTTCAGTAGGGATTGGGGTATATATATTTTAGTAATTTAGATTATATATGGGATCTTACCTATTGGAAATAGTTTCTGAATGTATAAAAAGGATATTTGATCCTTTATTACAATTGATTTTTTGTCTAGTAATGTTTTAATTTATCAAATTCTATTTAAATTTATTCATGATATTTTATGTCTATTTATTACTTCTTCATACTATGATATGTATGATGATTGATTATTTATATTTATATTTTGCACTTTGATATGAGGGTATTGTATCCTAACATTACCACTTTATACCCCCGCTTCTAGTTAAAAACCCCTAGCATATGAGGCGACATTAATAAGCTCTTATGGTGAACTAGATCGAGGGATCAGTTCAGTGAATCCTAAGATGAGATGTTATAAAGTCTTACCAACATTGTTACTTTAATATTGTTTTATTTTTTTAGTACTTGGTAAATTGGAGATACAAGAATGTGTTAGAGCCTATAATGGATATTGTGTTGGTGTGTTGTAGACATTGTTTTGGTAGGAAGTCAATGTTACCCAAAATGGGATTTCTATTCTAATCTATTATGTGATAATTTTATTTTATTTTTTCCTATAGCGACACACATTTTGTGTGATGTTTAGATTTATAATGTATTTTTGGATCTAGTCTGGTAGTCAAAAGGATAATGACGAGGCTTTGAATATTCGATGGTGGAGGTATGAGGCATCTCATGAATCATGGTATTCATGTAATATCTAAATTATATAAACCTAATAGTGTATGATTTTAATTATAGATGAGGTTATATTGTTTAATGTGTCAAAAAATGCTACTCAGTCGGTTTGAAGTGTTGATGTATCTCAATCTAATGGTAGGATGTATTGATCTTCTATGAGATACTAGAAAATGATGATGTTATTACATTCCTCATGCATAATAGGTACATATAATATACTAGGTCTACATGAAATCAGTTCCTAACCATTTAACCAATAATGGTTGGCCTTTTCTCAAGATCAGTTCTGTAACCTCGTACAACAATTAGTGGGTCTGATGTGAAGATGTTCAGAGAGAATCAGTTCTCTAAGTGTGGTTGATTATGTTTTTGTATAACATATTTTACATGTGAGACCCTATAGATTTGGTTTTTGACATATTGATATTGAGTGATTCTGGGATTGGTGAATTCTTGATGCCATATAAGATATGTCATTTTACGATATGGACTAGACCTAGGCGGTTGGACTTAGTTACTTTTCAAGAGACATGACTGGGGGGGGGGCTTGGTGAGAGAGCCTATTGACCTTTTTCGATGGGACTCTAGTTTGGAATTCAAATTTCTTGTGACATTTGAGGTGACCAATTATAGTGGTCATCTGGTTCATGTGTGATTTGGTTGTGAGATCCATAAGTGGATGTTTTGTCACTTTTGACTAGAAGTCAAGAATGAGAACAACATAGTATGGGGTTTTAATGCATTAGATTCTATTTTTATGGGTGAACATGTGTTCTAGTGAATCATCCTTGTGGTTGGTTTCTAGCGGGTAAGGCTCATTTGTGTTCCTAGATGTGGTAATTGTTTTTGAGGTGGTATGTGCCACATTGTTATGATCTGTACTAAGATAAAAAGTGGGGTAAAAAGTTATGTGAGTTTAGGAATTCAAATTTAAATGGGAAGAAACTGTACAAGTGAATTAGACTTTGTTTTTTTAGAATGGTTGAATAAGTGATTCTTATTGATATGGAAACCCTTAAAAATGGTTTTAGAATATGGAATATTTAAATTTCTGGTTCTATTGAGATGAAAAGAACACAGGGTGTTAGTGCATTGATGTATATTGTGTTTTCTGAGTGTAGGACTGGTTAGGTTGTTATCCTAGTTAGCTATATACACATATTCAGTAATGCAATGAGATCAAAAATAAACATGGTGGAACATTTGGACAACTCTTGGGACATAAGTGGTTGTGCAATTGGTTTTGGGCCATTTTGTTTTAATTAGTTTCATAAAATCACCAAGGGTTATCTTTAGATGGTGAGATGGGAATACATGTATTTCATGGATAATGCATAGTTCTTTCAAGACGATTTTTCATGATATGATACTTGATACAATTAGAAATAGTTTTTGGAGGTATTAACACATGGTGACATCCAACATTGTTTGGATTATGGATTAGGAGTTACAACCTAAGGATCTTGAATTAAGAAGGTAGTTGTGGGATTTATAGAATTTATGATAGTGTGACGAGAAGCTTGAGTAATAGGTGGGTTGGAAGTTTTCAATGGGTTTGTGGTGGTATTCATTGATGAAATTATAGTGTACTCCCAGTCTATTAATGGTAAATCTCAATATCTTAACATCCTCCTATGTATAATAAAAGGGAATTGTCTTTATTCTTAGTTATTAAAATTTATTTTCAAGTTTAATGAAGGATTTATTTAGAGGTGGATTTAGTGGATCATTTTAAGGAAGTACGGTGGGAATCACACCACCAACTTCCTTTGGTTAGTGTCCTTGTTATGGGATGTGTGTCAGTTAACATTGTGGGTGTTGTTCTAAAAATACAAGAATGATAGATAGTTATCATTTTATTTTGTCACTTTGGTGATATCTAGACAGTCACCTCCAATTATTATCTTTGTAGTGAATGGAATGAAGGTCATGCTAGTTGGTATTGCATGAGTGAGGTGGTGAAAACTTTACTCATGTGGTGGGTAGTGAATTTTCATTCATGATGGTATGATACATGTTCTAGAGGGTCATAGGTGTGTAGAACTTTTCATGAATCGGTCATGGTGGGAATGTTATGCCTTTGGGGGACTAATGAGTTATATACTTAACTTTCACAGGGAATGAAAATATGAAATTAGTTATGGTGGATGATCAAGCTAAGCATTTAGATTCAGATTGAAGTGGTTCTAATAATTATTCTGGGGTGCATGTTTTGGAGGTGTGTCAGTGGTGTGGTCGAGCATGATGATGGTTTTGTGTTAGTAGAGGATCTAACTATGGAATCTCATTGGGAGTCGGTCATAGAATTTATTGGTTGTGTCCATGTGTTCATGGAAGAAGTACAAGAATAATGGCATCATGATCAAGTGTGGAGGAACTATATTGAGATTTTGAACTTATAATTTTTATGATGATTTAGTGAAGGATATCCCCACATGGGTTACTATATGGAAATGGGGTGGTAAGTCAAAATCCAATTCTAGAAGTAATTCATTGAAATGTTGTATGTGTTTAGAAAGAAAAACTGGCATTCGATGAAAAACTAGTTTGTTCATGGTTAGTTCATTGATGGAGGGTATGTGTCCACTATAGTTGGTTTTGGAAGATGGGAAAATGTGTTAATGATGTTTAACATTCTTATGGGTGTTTGGGAATAGTAGGTTGGGAGGCACACTAGGTTCGTTAGGGGACCCTAATATTGATTATTTTTTGGTATTTTCCAATGGGGGTGGTTCCAAGAATCAGATGTTGGTGGTTTTAAATAGTATATTCTATTGGGGAACTCTATAGATCTAACGACTAATAAGATGCTGACATAATTGACATTTCAATTCAATGATATTGGGTATGTTCCATTTCATTGTTTCAGTTCTCACAATGTCCTTTGGCTTATGTTTTGTTTTGTTGGTTATCTTGAGTTAGAATTTGAGCCTTGGTTGTTTTTCAAGCATTCAAAAATTGAATGACGAATTTGACTATAATTGGAGATGAGTGTATGTTGGGGGGGGGGGTACGAAGGTATTATCTCTGAGACTTCTATGGATTGATCATTATTCTGGTTTTATGATATCACGTCCATATGAGCTGGGAATTTCACAGGGAATTTGATTTTTTATTTTCTGGATCGGTTAAATATTTAATAAAGTCTCTAAAAGTTATTATGAGAGTTTTGATTCCTCAAGATGACGTTTTTAGATGATTAATTAGGCATAGGAGGTATCTTAGGTGTTTATATAAGCCTCGGGATTTTTGGGTTATGTTTCATGAAGTTTTGAGTTGTCTTTCCAAGTTATTGGGTTTTGTATGCATGACTTAGAAGAGACCGTGAAACACCATTATTCTCAAGGGGTTTTTTGTAACTTTTCAACTAAGCATGGTGAATTTTCATTGATATAACACAATTTAGGGTAAAACATATTAGCCGAAGGAGAAGCTATGTGAGGTAGTGGAGAGCCTGAGGCATGTATCATGGTTCGCGTAAGGTTTCTAACATATGATGAACCTTATTACAGAGGGGAGGCAATACTGACATCATGGTTAGCACACATTTTTTCTAACCATGAATCCTAAACATAGATATAATTTTTTGATACCCTCCGATGGGATTATGGATGGATTAGAATATATAATACAATGCATCTAACCCATTCGACAGTACAGAATTTCATAAAAAGACCGAATTGACTAAAACTCCCATTTTATTTTTTTCCACTCCCCCTCTACCTCGTCAATTTTGGTTAACATGGACAAGGGGTTCTCCTAATCACTTATTCCATATCAAAACCTTGATTTTGGTTACATTAATTGTGATCATTGGGATTTATTTGGTTAGAATAACCCCTTAAAAACTACTTCTCTCTTCCTTATTCTTCCTATCTAATTTTGGAGTTCTATAATTTTTTTATCGACTCCATCATGATATGGTGGAATCACTTATTTATTTTGGATATATTAGTCAGATTTTATAGGGAAGATAGTAAGATGAATTCGTCGTGTAATGAATGGAATTTTATTAAGGTATGTGTTGGTGGTGAATTTTACTAGATTTTACCTAATGAATAATTTTAATTTATTATTTAAATAGTATCACCTCTTAGGTTTTTACTTGGAATAGTGTTGTATGTCTATTATGGAACACAATTGGTTTTTTCTTACAGTTTTTATAAGAGGTTAGTGGTTGGTGATATTGGTGACTGTTATTCAATTTCAATTTAAAATTTTTCTTCAAATGCAAAAATTTTAGTTTTACAGGTTTTTTGTTTGCTGGTATTTGGTGAGAGATTGGGTGGTATGGACGAGAAAATTTAGATGCCAAATAGATTGGATAGGTCCTATATAGTTCTTGGTAAAATCATTGGATGTGGGATTGGTTGGGAAAGCATAATTAATGATAAATATGGACAATGATATTTGTTATTTAGTGTTGATTTATTATTTTCATGTGCATGTAGTATGTGTTATAGTTCCAATACATGGTTAATTTTATTCCTTAGTTAAGAAAATAGTTTTAGGCTTTATATTTATGCATTATTCCTTTCATATATTCCTTCATATCCATTAATTATTATGATACTGGACCTACATCCACCCATGGGGTGTTCTAAATTATGAAAGTGAATTTGTTTATATGCTAACTCCTTTTAAATGCCTATGAGGCCATTAACATCATTTAAATCATCATACCTATATTTTGATCATGTTTTGGTTTTAAATAGATGAAATCTATTTTCTAATTTTTATAATGATTGGAAATGATGTGTTAACAAAAGGATATTTATAAAGGGATTTCAAATGAATTTAAAATGTTGATTTGACATGGGTGGGTGATTTATCTTTAGTGAAAATGAATTTATGTCTCTTTTATGGGATTTTATGGAAATGAAGTATTTTTCAAAGTTGTGTATGTTCATGAGGAAGACCTATCTTTTAAGGGTAGATTCAAATTTTTAATAATTAGATGTGTAATATCCATTGTTTTCCAATGAGTGTTTGGAATGGTTTTATGCTATGTAAAATGGATCTGAATTCTAATCCATGTTTTTTTGTTAATGATCCCATATGACCTTAGTAAATGATGAGGGTTTAAAAAGGGGTTTTATGATTTTGAATTTTTTTATAGTCCATATATTGAAACATCAAATTTAAAAAATTATGAAATAGTTGAGATACTAGACTGATGATTCAGGAACATGTAGTATACTATAAATATAGATGTTAGCCTGGGGATTTGTGAACTGATAGTATACTTTATGGTTTATGTTCTAGACTAATGAGTTTTGAAATGATAGTATACCATGAGAAATAGGATTCTCGAATGAGTCTCCTCAAATTTGTATGATTATTGACTGATGATCTGGGAACCAATGATGTTATATATAATCAAAATATGGCTATACTCAGAGATTTTGTTTTAATGGATCATTATATATCAGACTAGGTGCTCCATAAGCTTCTTATTTTGATGCATGGGTTGGATATCAGACTCATTTTCATGAAAAAAATAGTATTTAGTATGTCATGAGTACCTATGACTTTTGTTCTTACATACCTTGTAATTGATTTCTAGTGGAATGCCCACTTTACATGAAGGATGTATCACCCTATGATTATGGATTAGAAGGATGGCATTATATGAAGTAGGTTTGTTTGGATCTAGTGTCACTGTGGAACCCAATGGTCTAAAAGTTTTTTGATAAATGATTATAAATTATTATTGGTTATATATTTATTATTATCCCATTTTATATCAGCATAAAATATTCTTAGATTTGATATTACATTAGACAATATTAGTGGTGACCTACTAAGTTGCACTGACACCCTTTTAGGGCACCACTACAAATGGGTTCACGAGAAGATGTCACGTAGTTATTACAACCGAAAGTTGAGGTGAGGATCGAGTTGAGTCATGCACAATTTGGAAGGATGACTCGAATGATATCATGAGACTAGATGAGATTAATCAAGGAGTTTTAGAGGGGTATGATTTACATATCATTAATTTGGTTATTTTATATATAAGATTGTCCTAGCTGTCGATCAATGTTGTTTGTATCACATGACTATTCATGAATTTACAACATTACATTAAATTTCCAGCTATGTTTATGTTTTTCTACACCCATTTCCAATTATTATTTAGATTTTAATATCTATTTACTCTATTGTGTAAAATGATGTGTATAGTGACTATTTGTGTGTTATTAAACACTCTTAAAAGGAGGTACAATCTCCTCACTATTACACTTTCATCCCCCTAGACTAGTCTACTACCTCTAATACATGATGAGGCACAAAAAAGGTCTTATCCTAAACCATATTGGGGAATATATTTAGTGGATCACATGTATGATATTAATAATTATATATAATATAATATAAGTTGCAATGGAGCAAATCCTATGATGTTTTAATTAAAGCGGAATATTGATCGTGATATTCCCGAAACCCTCAATTATATTATATATATAAATATATATGAAAAATCATATATTATGATTATTTCATATATAATGTTTTGAAATTATATATATATAAGTCACATTACCTTCTAAGATATGGGACATCCTAATTTATAAACTAAGATTTCATGCTACTCCACTCTCAAGCATAAGGTATTATTAAGTGATGTCACAAGGCAATTTCATGCGTAAATCATGGTATAAAACTACCATATTTTATAGAATATATAATGAAACTGATTTTTATTGAATGAATGGATGAATTTAGTATTTTATATTAGAGTGATCATCCCATATAAAAAATAATTAAAAAATTATAACATGATAATTAATATAGTAAAGTTTATAACATTCATTCCTTCGATGTAAAAACTGGTTGAGGAATTAACTCATGCATTATAACACAAGAGTAAATGAATGGACTATTAAGGAGTGTCCTTGAATTGAATCATATAAAACCCACTACCATTTTATGGATGGGTGTTTTTTATTGATATAATCTAAAACACTCCTCCATTCATAAGTTCATTTTTTCCTACCACATTAGCAATAATAATTGTTGGAACACTATATTTGATATTGAATCCCAATCATCTTATGAGTTATTATTTTCATCCTATAGATACCTATAAATGAAGAAAAACTTTTGTTTCGACTCTTTTGGTATTTCTATGACCCATTCAAATATGAAGTTGACTCAATGGTTAATCATTATTCGGTACACATTTATATTTTAGAAATTTATCATTTTAGTTTTCTTCATCTATCTAAGAATGGATATCTTTGATTGGGTTTATTAAATATCTATGTTATCTTCAAAAATTTAAACCAAGACCCTCCAAAACATAGCAATGTTTACAACCATCATAACTGTATAGACACTCCACATAATACATCATATGGTAAATTTAATGGTAAATTTCTCATTGAAACAAATAAGGATGGAGGAAATATTTTTATCAATTTATAGAAAATGGAACCAATTTCATTTTATAGCTCATTCAATGACTCATGAAATGATGTTATAACATAAATGTATGGAAAATAATATGTTCTTTAAAAAAAATACAAATATAATGAATTTAATAACCCTATATTACCAATAGATATTTTCATTTCTATTCTGAGAAGAAAATCATGTATTTTTATCCTAGTAGTTAGAATATTTCTGACACAATAAGATAAATTAGCTAAAAAGACATTTAGTAACCTTAAATTTATAATTTAATGATATATTTATAAAATAATTTCCATATAATGTGACTCAAATACAATTGTATTCATTAAATTTTGAGATCTATCATGTTTAGATAACTCGTGTTTAGGATGATAATTTTTTTGAGGAATATCCAACCAAAACAATACTATATTATTACTATTTCTAGTAATTTCAAACTAGATATAAATTATGATATCACTTTTTTTATTATTGTGAATTATGTTTATCATGTGACATACCCTCAAATCCAAACAATTGTAAAAATAGGAAAAAATACTTATATTTATAAATTTTTTACCAGTATCACATTATAATGGTTAATTGTTGGTCCAAAAGTAATAAGAGTTAATGAAATGATGGTAGTTTTTATCTAAATACCAAGGAAAGATTCTATCTTACCATCTCTTTTAAATATATATTTCATAAACGAAATTAAATTCTATCAAAAAGGAGAATTAGAATTAAGAAATTTATAATTATAGTAAAAAATAATGTTTTAACCATTACGAAGAATAAAAACTTCACTATCACCCATACAATATTGAATTGATTTAAGACCATGTATAATATATCCAAATAACATACTAGGTGATAGAACATCATTGAAATTAGACATTATTTATACTCTCATTGGGAAATTATTTTGTTTAAATACATCATATGTTGGTACAACAATACTCCATAAAAACTTTTACTCATAAATCAAAGGTTTCCAATAAGCATCGAAATTTTTTATTAGATGTCCTAGAATTCATAATTACATTTAAAATAGAACCATTATCGATATATTTAAAGCTAGGTAGTATGGTTTAATGAAAATTGGGAAATGAGAATATATATTATTGTAAGAACCAAAGGGATGAATAATTATGCCTAAATACTGAATAACAAATTTAGATGTACTTTTGAAAAAGATAGAGGAAAATAAATACACTTCATCCATGAATAACCATCATATTCATATTTTAATATTCCATCAATACAAATATTGTATCAAAGTCACATTAATAAAGAATTGTGTTTTAAGACATCAACATATTATACAAGATAGGTGTAATAAAAAACCTCACCGGTTTTACTTTCATGAATCTGTATTTTCTATATTGAAATTTTTTTTACATTGATTGTACACAAGATATACAATTAACTAATGACTCAAAATCACCAAAATATAAGATGAAATTATTTTAAAAAGCCTTAATAGGAATATAATTATGACCAAAATAATAAACCAATAGATTTCTTTTATTGAAATATAAAGGATTCATATTTATCTCTCAAAACAAAGATCTAAATAGACAAAATATTAAGTTAAAATACATATTATTCATTCCAAAATCAGATTTGATGCCATAAATATTTTAATATTTTCTAATTTTTTAACTTAAATCCTTTATATAAGGACTCATTAAAATATTTCAATAACTAGTTAAATTGAGGTCAATTTTATTAAAAATTTGAATTATCATATTTAATATTAGTGTCTTGAAAGGATGTCCTAATAGCCTCAGGGATTATAATTTCAAAAAATGATATATCTAGAATTAATTTTTTTATTTACCTCTAATTTAAATTCCCCGCATTGATACCGAAATATATAATCTACTCAAAATAATATCATAATAGATGAACACCAACTATATCAAAAACTTTAAACCTCTTAACATAACATTTCGTACAAAGACACAAAATTGTGCCTTTAAAAAAATTCTATATCTTATGAGGAAAATTTGATAATGTGTTAATCCCCCTAAATGAACATTGAATTAATACCTGAACCATGTTAATTTTTTCATTAATTTATCTAAAAATTATCTTGTTATAGAAATTATCTTTCATTTTCTCTGTCCAAATATTTATAAAAATATAGTTCTAATTATATTATAAAATGAAAATAGTTATTTATTTAATACATTGTAATAAAATTTAATAATAGTCATTTGTTATTTTTATTAAATACTCTCCATTTTATTTGATTCATTTAAATTAACTATTTTTATTAATATAGAGTAATTTTATTCTTTTTTAACTAATATTTTTTATAATATTATAAATAATTATGTAATACCATTCTAAACAAGGATTTATTGTCTATATAAATATATAAATAATTTTTAAAATTTTAATACTCTTCATTATTATATTTTTCATAGGTTTTGTATGGATCTAACTTTATTAAATAATTTATTAACTCATTAATTATGAATTTTATATATTCATAGAAACTGTGTTTGTTTATTAATTAATTATATATTTTATTTTTTAATTAAATTTTTTTATTTTATACTAAAAATGGAACTTTTAAAAGATTATAGAATTGTTTAATAAAATATTTCTATAGGTTTTATTGTATATTTTTAAATAATTTTAAATAATCTATATATGAAATTTAAATTTCCATCTACAAAAATTATGTATAAGTATTATTTTTAATCAATTTAACTAATATATTTATAATAAAACATTAATATTGATGTTTATTTATCACTGTTATTTTATTTGATAATATATATTATTAGTAACTATTAATTTATAAAATGAATTTCACATTAAATTATTTTATCTTAGGATTATATTGTTTTTCATATCTTTTAATAAAATTTTCCAAATTTTATAATATTTATGTAATTTTTACTTTTTGTTAATAATTAACATTATTTTTTTTACTTTATGCATATACCCACTCTTAATTAAATTTTTATAATTTTTTATTTAAATATTTATTTTATTGAAATTATTATTTTTATTGTATAGTTCTATCATGAATGTATAATCAACATATTATTTAAAAAGGAATATTTAGTTTTTAAAAAATGACTATTATTTCCTATGGACTGTATAATTACGTCACATGAAATTAGAGTGATCTATAACAATTTTTGAGGGAATTAAACATTCCATCACAACTGTTTGTTTACCTTTAACTTCTTAGCTAACGGAATTTTTGGTAGAATTTATTTCCATTGAAAATGATCATAACGAACAATATTATTTTTGATGGATAACTTTTCCATAATATAATTTTTCTGATTAACATACGATGGAATCATAACTATAATAAATAAATCATTGAAAAAAGTAATTTTCTAGAGAGGAAGACTCATAGGTCTTAAGAGTATGCCAAAGGAAGTGATTAGGATTATGTTTCATCTCAATAGGTAGTTTATCTCAATATCACTAAATTTTTCTCAGATATACATTTCCATTTTTGGTCTCCTATACTAAGGAATGATTTTGAAATATTCATAGAAACATTCCTAGTCTATTAGTAGGTTATGTTAGATTATTATAATACTTCACGTACTCTTCATCCACTCAATTTAATAATGTCGAAATTTGATGAAATATTAATACGATTTATGACCCATTTACCTAGATCCTCTGGGGGGAATGATGAAATATGGGTTATTATTGATATACTGACCATGATAACCCACCTTTTCATACAAAAGTGTTTTATTTGGTTTATTAACTTAAAGAACAATATGTTATAAACATTTAAAAAAATCTAATTGTGTCATATGGAACATCCTAAAACAATGACATGATGTTTACATCTAGGATATGGTAAGGGATTCCTCAATCATTGAGGTATTAGTTGAAATTGAGTACAACATACCACCCATAGACCAAAGTCCAGTCAGAGATAACCACTGGAATTTTAGTGGACATGTTGTGTGTTTCTGTCACACTATTTGATTCTCATTGGAGGATTAGATCTCCTTTTTTATGTTATCCTATAACAATTCCCAATATTGTTTTACTTAAGTGTAACTGTTCAACTATAGATATCCTATACTTTTAATATAACCTTAAAGGATTTTAAGCATAATTATACATCAGAGTATAGGCCAAGGATCAGGAATCCTAGTTTCATTGAAGACTAGGTACATAAAACATAAAACATGAGGATAAAAACACACTTTCATATTTTATCACCATAAGGAGATCCTAAGTTCCCTTCAGCCCTCACATTTTCATAGGGTACCCTACGTATCACTTGAACAAAGTGATGAGTTATAATCCTAGTAAGGGAATAAGAAGAAGAATAAATAATTATCACATGGGTTAGAAGAGATGACATCAAGATAAAAAAAGGAACGTAACTGAAGTAATCAGAACATATAAACATTGGATAATTTAAACATGTAATCATATAAATTTTTAAGCAATGTAAAACATGACTTTTGTATGAGTCAAGGCTAACCACCAAGATCGTTTCACATAGTTACAGAAGCCAAGGCTAACCACCATGACCGTAACACAAAAAATCTCATGAGACTTATATTTACGCAATTCATTAGATTACTATATGGGCACACCAATCTTAACATTTAATTAATATCTTTTCCACATTAATAATCATATATAATCATAAGGTTTACCCATGGAAAAAAATGGGTTATACAGTCATGTCATAAAGCATAAAAAATGGGTGTATCATAAAAGTGTTCATGAAATAAAGGAACTAAAATATACATCGAAATCCATAAATTAAAATAGAAATTTTTCTTTGTAATTGATTTCATTTAGAATTGACAACATTTAAGAAAAGTATTTATGAATGTTTGGCATTAAAACATTTTTTTTTGCGATTTTAAGCAAAGTACTATAGAGCCTTTAAAATAGAAAAAGAAAAAAATACTTTATATAAAACTAGAAGTGAACCAAGAAGGTTTTAATAATAAGAATTATGATTTGATAAAGAAAATTTTGGCTTACAATAGAATATAGTGTGCACTTGAAATTGGGTATGAATTCGGCAACCTCCCTCCAAACAGGTTTTCTTATTAGGAATTATTGTGCAAGGAATCACTTAAAAAATCTATATCAAGGAAAGAGAATAATGAAGGGAAATTTATAAATGGGTTTTTAAAATAAAAATATAATGTATTTTATTAACATAAGAAGAATATATAGCTTCATTTAGATAAAAATAAATATAAATAAACCCAAAGAAATAAAAGAGGTTCGGGTTGAATCCCTTACAAAATACTGGCACAGTATCGTGTGTACTTTAGTGGGATTAATGGGGGAGAAATAAGTTTATAATAATTTAAAAATCAAGAAGAAATTATGGGGGTGGTTTTTAATCATACCTCATCACTAGTAATTAAACATAAAATAGCTTAACTTAAAGCACAATCTTGACTAAAAGTGAAATTGAGAGGATCCCTTACCTTATGTCTGATAGTGATCTTTGTATGAACATAATGACTTGAATAATGAATTTTGGTTCATTAATTAATAATTAAATAACATATTCTATATTTAAAATATTTATTATAATTTTTTTTGTTCATTTTTATCCATTCTGATTGGTTATGAGGTTCAATTTCATTGTTCAGGCCCGTTTGCTTGCTTGGTTTTAATGATCGGTTAATGTTCAGATAAATATATATGATAATGGTGGTTGTACAGAATTGATGTTATATTTTATTATTGAACATAGAGAGGGTTAAATGGTTGGAAATTTAATTTGTTTACTTTGAGTGAATTCAAATCATTATTTAAAACTTCCGTCATAACCTTTTGGGTCAATTGGTGTTTTTTGGCTACAATGTACATGTTTTGTTTTTTTAAATAAAAACATGTGTAAAAAAGGATTAATGAACCATATATGCTGCATAAAACATATATTATGGTCTGGTTAAACCGTTAAAATTGTTCCATGACAAATATTTAATACATTAATGGAAATTGAAATCTCATCATTCTTGATTGTGCAAAATTAACACATCTCAGAGGGTGTCTTTACTACTAAAATAAAAGACGAGTAAATGAGTGATGATAATAAATTATTACATTATCATAACAATATTCTAGTTAATTTAAGGTACTATAGATTTCATAACATTTGGATGAGAATATATAAGGATATAAAATAAAACAAATGAACTGTAAAAGAAAAAGAATTAAAAGAAAAGAGGAATTTACCTCTTGTATCAATCATCCTTGAGAGCCTCTCAAAGGGAGAGGTTTTGGTATTTTAAAGAGACTAGGGGATTTTGGGTGTGGGTGGAGGATCTTTGGAATATATTTGGGAATAATTTAGGCATGTCAAAAGTATTTATAGGAGTGAATAGAATATGGTTGAAGACATGGTATTTATGGTGGAGGGGAGGAGAGTTTTCATAATTGTTAATTCATTATTTTATTATTTTCCCCAAAGACCATAAATAGTGATGATTCCATGACCAGAATATATGAATTTGTGCATGTGAGTTCAATATTTGGGTTCTTATATCATTTATTATATTAGTAATAGTGTATTTAAATTAAAATGTGTTTATACGGTTAATTAATGGATTTTACTATCCACTGAAAAATCAAGTATTTCAGATAAATACCAAAACTTTACCATAACCATTTTTTTATGTCTAGAATAAAAAAATGAAATCCATTTTTCAAATATAATTCTCTAAGTGTGAATAATTTAATATTTAATTAAAATAATAATTTATTGTAAAAAACATTTTTAAAACATGTTTTTACTTATTCCAAAATATAGGTGCATCATACTTTCAAATGAATCTTATTTATATACTATCATAACTAATGTTACTATTAATTAGAGTATATCACTATTAATAAGGGTAACATAACTATTCTTAAGTGTATGTTACTTTTCACAAAAAATTATGTTTGTCTTATTGGACTCCAAACATCTTACAGATCACAACCGTGAATGTCAGATTTTCAAAATTCAAATCACATAAGTGACAAATTTATTTTTAACATTCACATAGTACTTATAAGTTCATTTTTTTATTTAATGTGATTATATGACATAATCATAAGAAGGAAATTTCCATTTAAAATATTATGTTGTTACATTATCCCCTCCAATGAAATTTCTCCATCGAAATTTATTATTACATTCTAATCCATAACAGGTGTGGGTACTTTTCCTTCATTTCCTCCTCTAGTTCCCATTTTTCCTCTTCATACATATGATTTCTCCATTGTACATTGACTAGATGAGTAGTCTTGTTATGTAGAAATTTCTCTCTACGATCCAAGATCTTCACTGGGTTATCATCAAAAGAAAGATCATTATACAACTGTATGTCCTATGAGGAGAGAACATATGAAGGGTCTATTATGTAATTCCTTAAGAGAGATACAAGGAAGACATCATGTACTTCATCCAGTATAGGTGGAAGGGCTAGTCAATATGCCACAACTTTGACATGATCATGTATCTCGAAGGGGTTGATATAACTGAGATATAGATTCCCTTTCATCCAAAATATCTTGACCTTCTTCCACAGAGATACGTAGAGAGATACCATGTCTCCAACTTTGAACTCAAGGTCTCATCCATGACTGTCTGCATAACTCTTCTGTTGACATTGGGCTACCTTGATATGTTACTGAATGATTTTCAACTTCTCCACCATTTCTTCAACCATTCCAGGTCCTATAATCTTAGGCTCACTAACTTTATTACAACATGTTAGTGTTATTCACCTTTTCCCGCAAATGTCTTCGTATGGTGCCATTCAGATGCTCGAGTGGAAACTATTATTATATGAGAATTCGACTAGTGGAAGATGTTTGTCCCATCCTCCTTTGACTTCCATATAAAATTTTATCAATATATTTTCTAGAGTCTTAATACATTACTTATATGCCCCATTAGTTTGAGGATGATAGGCCATACGAAAGTTCATTTCAGTTCTTAGATCATGTTGGAGACTTTTCCAGAACATCGAGGTGAATCTTGGATCACGATCAGATACAATAGAAAGTGGTACTCTATGCTACTTTTCCTGTTTTTGATGTAAATATATGAAATTTTATCCACTGATATGTCCTCTCAAATTTCGATAAAGTGAGTTGTCTTTGTAAGATGATCCACAATGACCCATATATCATTGTTTACTCTGGATTTCCTTGGAAGTCTAGTGACAAAGTCCATGGTGATGGTCTCCTACTTCCATGTGGGTATGGGTAGTGGTTTCATCATCCCCTTATACTTTTTCCATTCACTCTTCACTTGTTGACATACTAGTAAATTTGATATATATTCAATAATCTTCTTCTTCATATTGTCCCACCAAAAGTTCTATCTGAGATCTCAATAAATATTTGTGCCTTATGTGTAAATAGAGATGGTTGATTATTGTGTGTTATTTAGAAGATCATTTTTTATCTCTGGATCGAATGGTAAAAATAATAATGAAACAAATCAAACAACTAATTCCTCATCAATCATGAACTTATAGTATTTCCCATTTCTTATAGCTTCCACCCTTTTCATAATTTCCACATATTTTCCTTGATCATCATTTATTTTCTCCATGAGGGATGGTTGAGCTATAATTAGAGAAAGGATTGATGACGTTTCTCCCTTAATGAATCCCATGTCCATACTATACAAAAAAAGAATATCAGATCCTTCTCAAATCTCATCATTGATAGAGATGCAACATTCTTTCTACATAGAGTATCTGCCACCTTATTTTCCTTACAGAGATTGTACTGGATTGAGCAATCATAATCCTTGATGAGCTCTATCCATAGAAGCTTGAATATCCTGGTGGTGAATGTTTTGGGAAGAAGAATCCTAGGAACTCTCAATGATTTTAGTAGACTTTTATTTAGTATACTAAAGTAGTAATCCACCCTACTTTCAATGTTCATGACAAAACCATAGGTGTACCTTACAGAACTTTTAATGTTTTCTTCATACACCTGGATGGACTCGTCTTTCTTTTTATCGATTTAGAGGAACTCTCTTTCCATCTTGAGATATAGGATTTCAGGAAAATATTTATTGAAAACCACCCTCTTGAATTCCTCGCAACTCATGGAATAAATTTCCTCTTGGGACATTGTATTCTTGATCAGTGTCAACCACTATTCCGCTTATCCATCAGAACTATAGACCACCTGTAAAAATTTATCTTCATATGAGAATTAGAGGACAAAGAATAACTTTTCAATGGAGTTATTACTCTATTCCACATGGAGGGGATTAGAAGATTCTCAAAACATGGGAGTAATTTTCCGCATGAAGGATTAAACGGAAACATTCTCTTTATTTGAATGAGGATGGTGTTCCACAGGATTCAAGTTATTATTCATAACATGATATATATGAGAAAGTATTATTATGATATTTTGATCACCCGTTCCCATATTATTAGGCATATCATTTGGGAAATCATAAAATTCCCTATCACACTGATTATTGGCAGGTGTTCTCCTATTTCACAACATTAACTAAGAAATATAATGTACAATGTGAGGGATTGAATACTTAGCTATTGAGTTTAAAAAGGAATCATTGAACATAAAAGGATAAACATTTAAAGGAGAAGTATATCCTAACATGTGAATCCTTATGTTTAAATCTTGGTTTGTAATGTCCTAGAAATTCTGTAATTTTTTTAAATTTTATGGAATTATTACAAGACTTTGAAAATTGATGGAACATGATTCTAAGGCCTGGAGTACCAGGAATGTTATCAGGAAAAATGATATGCTTCAAATAGTGTGCATGAGTGGTTTTACTAAAAAATTTGAATAACACATAAACCGATTCCGGGATCAGAAATCCAAGGGCATCATTGCGTTTAGGATGGCAGGTTTACCCTAGGTGTGACTTATGTTTAGTCGGTGTTGGCCTCTGACGAGAAAACCAAAAAAAGGAATAACCTTACAAAAATAATTGAATAAAATTATTTTAATTTTCAAATGCTTATAACTCACGAATGGAGACACGAAATAAAAATCTGAGACCACCACTAAACTTGTGAGAGTATGCTTTCCTTAGGAAGATCCTAACATTGGCCGGTGCGGGCCAACTGTGGAAGTTGGTTTTTGGCCATAAATAAAATAATAATGTTACATTTATTTTAGGGATAAATTATATAACTCATAAATGGTTACTCAGATTGAAAATATGAGAGTACCATTTAGCTCATGGGGAAATGTTCCCTCTAGGTAGAGCCTAGCCTCAAATAGTGCGGGTCGAGGGTGACTTTTAATAATTTTTGAACTTTTTTTAGATACATTCAGTAAACATGCAGGCATAAATTTCAATCTTATGAACCGGTGCTCGGATTAAAAATCCAAGGGAATCGTTGAATTTTTAGTGCCATGTTTTTTTTAAGGGAAGCCTAACTTCGACTGGCTGGAGTTAGACTAAAAAGTTGATTTTTGGACTAAAAAAAATAACCCAACGAGTTATTTTATTCTTTTTTTTGCAACTGCTGGACAAACAGTTGTAGGACTATGGTGAAACGTCAATACATTTAATGGATTGACTAACTTTTTGTGTAATGGAACTGTTGGGGGAAATTTTAATAATGTTTAACCACACAGTTAAGAGAATTAAAGAGTATCATTAATTATATTCATTAATGAACTTCTTTAATTGTGTTGTACATTGATTCTCTCATCCTCTCTATTTAATCTGAGATCAGGATTGGGTGTTGGGAGATATACAATAGGAAGCTCTAGCGAAGAGATACCGACTTTCCCTCTAATGAAGAATAGAGGCTTAAAAGATGATATTGGAGGAATCAATCCGGAAACGACAATTGCCGACAGCTTCAATGAACATGGATTCTTCTCCCACAACCATGACAAATCTTATGAATCTGACATTGGAGTTTTTATTTAAATTCAAGTGATTTTGTTTCAATATATCATCCTTGAAAAATGTGACCAATGAGGAATAACCAAAATAAGTTAATTTGTTATTTATACGACATTGTGGGTGGTTGTTGCAAGAGTTTTGAACATGGTTTAGTATTCTCTCGACGATGTTTGAACTCTCACCCTTGTATATTGCTATCGAGGAGGGCATGGGCCAACCAAATAAGGCACGTACACTTTTCCTTTGTTTCTTTGATTGAAATTTTAATGGGAAACCAGAAAATATGGGTGAAATATGAATCCAGGAGACACGCAGTGTTGGCAGCATCCCGGGAGGCCCATAGGCGCACTAAGAAGGGAAAATGGACAACTCACCCAGTGGCATGTCGAAGCCCCTCTGGCGTGGCACCGGCAGGCGACAACGGTGGCCGGATCTCGCCGGATGCGGTAGAAGGGGAACCCGAAGGTGCCGTGGTGGATAGTAGGGGTGTCCGTTCATGTTGAAAGAGGACGTCACACCATCTTGCACCGTGGAGGGAGGCTACAGATTCGAGCTGCGAAGAATGGGGACCTAGGCCCCGTAGGTCCTGCAGATAGTGAGATGTGGGGCCACATGGCACCTACGTTGCAAAAAAACATACGAATGTCTATTTGGGAGGGGAGTAGACCCCCACATGGTCCAGTGGGTCTCTCCCATCCAAAGAGGGCCAGGTCGGGTAGACCGAAACCGGGTCGGGTCGGCCCAGGTCGGGGGGGGGGGGTCAGTCCGACCGATTCAGATAGGAATTAGACCCTTTTCGACCTAGTTTTGTTCCAAAGGTTGTATCTCACAAACCAGATGTCTATTTGACAAACTATAAGCAATTATAGAATCCTTAGTACAAGACGGTCATTTTATGATACTCCACCCGAGTTTTGGATAATGTTGGAGTACGTCCGGGATGGATCGAACCCGAATCCAACTGGTCCCTCTATACTAAAACACTTATAACTCACAGACCGAGCATCCGATTGACACCATGTCTATCGTATTGGGACCCTTATGACATGAAGATCCTTTTGGTCACTCCTTTTTGGAACTTTGTTGAAGTTGATGCATGACCGATATCTTGAGGAGCAGATTCTACGGAACTCAAGTGCACTGAGTGCAGGGAATCCTGTGGTTAGCTGTCAATTGGGGAGCGACCCTATGTGGGGAAACATTATACCAAACCTGTGTGGATCATCATAATAGGGACCCTATGTGGATCAGCATCATTGTGAACCTATTTGTATCAGCATCATAGAGATCGTGTGTGGATCAACATCATAGCGACCATGTGTGGATCAGAATCATTGCCACCCTGTGTGGATCAACATCCTACAGACCCTGTGTAGATCCGTAGCATGCGACCCAACAAGGACCAGCCTTAGAGAGGCCCATCATTGATCTATGACATATGAACCTATGTGGATTGACATTGGAGCAAATTCATCATGGTTCAGTTGTGGAACTTCTTATCAAAATAAAATGATATAGCATAAAACTATTCATCTTTATTCCTAATATTTGACTTATATACCTGGTGTGAGATGTCTTTTTCTTTTTACTTTGTGATTGAGATCATGCTTTGTGTTTTTTCCTTTATAGAATTATTAGAGACCTTCGGGGGTCTCGGGGTCCCTATTGGGTATTGTTATACTCACCCCTGTACGGGCTTCACCCACACCTTGTTCTGTCTTATGTAGCCGACATACCATTTGACTGAGTCTTTAGGAGAGAGAACATGATGGTGTATTATGGTGACATGTTGGAGTGGAGAGATACAGTGATGAGCTATACCAACCCTTCAATTTTAATCCTTGGAGGACAACATCACGAGCTATTTTCCATTTTTCTATATTTTCTTTTTATTTGGGCTTGTATTTTGGCCCCTTTACTTCAGTACTTACTCTAACAATCTGTGGTAGTTTTTAGTTGTGGTTTCATCTCTCTTCTTTTGTCGTGTTTTACTTGTGCGTAGTGTACCCTGTCTATGTTTGTACATGTTTTGAGGAAATTCCTCCCCATTTTAGGAAAATCCTTTTCCAGTGCTAGTCACCAATCCTTGGCCTATGGATGGTAGGCCTGCGGTAGTCACATCATGGGCCCCGGTGGATGGGTCATGACAATATGGTATCTGAGGAGTCAGTTTTACCAGAAGAACTAATAGTCTATGTTTTCAATAGAGAAATAATGTTATGTGTCCAGAGTTCGGGTTTTAGTTCGAGGAGTCCAGTATTGGTGCAGCGTCCAACGTATCCATACACCAGGACCTTGAATTCGGTTTTCCGACATGGTATACAAAAACACTAGTTGCATGTGTTTTAAAAATGTTTTTTATTGATCTCTTTTGTGTCATCTCATCATGTATGACATATTGACCATGGTTCATCTTGATTCTATTTCAATATCCCTCGACATAGACAGCCATCCAGGATTCCAATGCATTACCATGAGGACGGTCTATAGTATAATGAGGCATCAGTACAAGGATTGTTGCCCGAAATGGCACCTTCAAGAAGTGTCCCAGTGATACCACTTCCCATTGGGAAACAGGTATTACCGGTGCTACTGGTATAGAACACATGTAGGCCCAGTGCACTACATGAGATTCAACAATAGATACCCCTTAGGTTCTAAGGCGTTCTCGACTCACATGAATCCAAATACTGTCTTGAGGTGGGGACCGAGTTTCCATCTAGCATGTGTACCATTCGATCTGATTTCAGCCCTGGTAGTGTGCCTTTTACAAGGCTCAACAGGGTGATGATAGGGTTTAGATTACCCTAATCATAGAATGAGATGAATTTTCTATAGATATAGCTTGAGAACCTTCCTAAGAGAAGTGGTATCTTTCCATAAAAATTTAAGGCGTATTTGTTCCCATGAAATTCTAAAACTTAGGTAGGATGACATGTCAGTAGCAATGTATTTGTTGAGGCATACTGACCATTCTAGGTACTCGATGAATACGATACAGATAGTTCTTTAGGGCTTGCACCTCTGAGCAATATGTGTTTAGGGATATCCGAACTAGAACCATTCCTTTGTTCATGCCTACTTTTGTTTGGGTTCTAGAGAGAACCTTTGTGGTTGAATTTTCTTTGGATGAGAAGATACAACCAGTGAATGCTAGCAGTGGAAAAGTAGGAAACTGACCCTATTCTTAGAGACTTGGGTGTGTAAAATTTTTCAAGAAGAGGAAGTGATAGGGATAAATGAATCTATAGGGCGACATATGTGGAAGAGGAGTTAGGAGAGAAGCATGAGGTGGTATACAACTGGACATGTTAAAACCACCACACCAATGTGGTCCCCACCAGGCTCAAGGAGATGGGGGAAAAGGGAAGGGAGTTGCTTCATGCGGTTAAGGAGCGTGACCAATGGGATACAAGAAAAATTTGTGTTACATTCTGCGTCTACTACTAGATGCTATAATTAGTAGACATAGGTACTAATAATTCCTTCTTGTCCTGAATCTTGTTCAAGAACTAGAGTTTCTGGTTAAATCGTTGAATGAACCATTATTTCGAGAGATACATATGAAAGTAGACTCGATAATAATACTTATGTCGATGGTGTGATCTGACCCTTGAGGTGAGAGTTTCGGTTGGAACCTCTTAGTGGTAGCGTTGAGGCCTTACGACGTTAGTTCTGGTATGAACTGGTCATCCATAGTTCATGATCAAATTGAATATTTTTGGAAAAAGGATGTGGTATATATACAATGTTGGAATGAGGTTTTCCTTAGTTAGAGAAAAAGGAAACCCAGGCAGCACAACATAAACTCATGCATACAAGGGTGCATCCGATCAATCTTGACTCAACAAGCCTTACCCTCATAGAAGTGGGAGTTATGAGTTTTCAGTTCCCAACATTAGTGGAAGAGTGCATGAACATTCTTTCTAAAGATGTTTCTAGGACTACCTTCTAGCATGGAGAGAGACTTCTTCATTGGCTTATACCTAGGGACAACACCAATATCTACAACTACATAACGGATGGCTCCCACGGAGCTCCGAGAGATGAGAGTATAGTTGTGAGACTTACAGAGGAAGTTTTTATTAAGAACCAATGTTTGAGGTTATATGTGGATTACCATAACTTTAACCAAGTGTTCATGGATAATGAGTACCCACTACAAAGGATCGATGGGCACATCAATCAGTTAACAGGGGGTAGCCTTTCAGATGGATTAAAAGGTTCATATAGTCTTGTCAGTAGTTGAAACAAATATGATGGTTGGAGTTCCTCATGGACTATGACTTGGACATAATATACACTATTGGGAAAAGGAAAGTAGTATTAGACACACTCAACAGGAGGCCGGGTCTACAGTTGCCGAGTGAGGTGACAGAGTAGCTAGCCGCATTGTAGATATCATTCATGGATAAATATGGATTGGCCTACCTCCAGCCTATGCCTATCACTCCCCCACTCCTTCTTCGAGTTTTGGAGGATCAGCATGGAGATGTTGACTCTGAGGCCCGACGTGTTCATATATCCTCAGGATAGTCTTTTGAAGGATTTTATGAATGTGGGGAGCACTTCATCCTCTTTAGAGGACGCACCATGGAACCCATGATTCTACTAGAGTTGGTATTGATGGAGTTCCACACATCCCCTTTGGAGGTACATCTTGGAGTGGAAAAGATGTACTTGGTCCTCTTGCATCAGTACTGGTGTCCAGGGATGGAGAAAGTAGTGACCAAGTTTGTATCACAATGACTCACTTTTCAGTAAGTGAAGGATGAGCATCAGGTACCATCAAGCATATCTCAGCCACTTGAGGTTATGAAATGGAAGTTGGATGGTATAACTAGGGACTTTGTGAAAGGGATACCACATTAATTAGTCTAGGGGCCACAATTCCATCTGTGTGATCATTGAATGACTCACCAAGTCGTCCGAATTCCTACCCATCTGAGAGCAGGAATCAATAGAGAACTTGGGTTGCCTCTATGTAAAAGAGATTTTATAACTTCACGGGGTTCCATAGATGACCATCAAAGATTTCAACACACATTTTACATCCCTCTTGTGGAAGGTATTGCAGGAGGCATTTGGGACTCGGCAACGCTTGAGCACCGGCTTTCATCCTAAGACAGATGGTCAACCAGAGCAAACTATATAAACACTTGAGGACACGCTTCATATTTGAATCCTAGATTTTGGCCACTTTTTGGAGGACCAAATTCCACTGGTAGAGTTTACATACAACAATAGATATCACTCCACCGTCGTCATGGCTCTATTTGAGGCCATGTACGAGTGACCATACAGATCACCTATATACTAGATAGACCCAGTGGAGTAGGACTTATGGGTACAAAGTTGGTATAGGCTACCAATGAGAAGGTGAAGATCATCCTGGATCGAATAAAGACTGCACAGAGCCAGAATAAGTATTATGCCGACAAGAGACAGAGACCCTTGGACTTCGATAATGGAGATCATGTCTTCCTACGGGCCACACCCCGAAAAAGATTTCCAATATGAGGCCAGGGTGGCAATCTATCTCTGAGGATCATCAAACCATTCCATGTTCATAGAAGATTTGATGAGGTGGATTACCGCCTATATCTTCCCTAAAAGATGCTCATGGTGCATAATGTTTTCTATGTTCCGCAATTGAGGAGATGTGTGCATGATCCATCACACGTTATCAAATATGGAATGTTGGAATTTGACGATTGGGTGACTTTTACAGAGTTCCTGATTATGATAGAGGATCGATAGGATAGAGTAATTTGTGGAAAATTGATCCCTCTAGTGTGAGTTTTGTGGAAGCACATGAACCTCCGGGAGATAACATGGGAGAGGGAGGCTCAAATTTGTGCTCAGAACCCTCATTTGTTTGATTTTCCTTTGTTTTGGCTTTCAGTGAAGAAAATAACTAATATGGGGAGAATTTAATGTCCCAAGAAATTCCGTATATATTTTTTAATTATATGAAATTATTAAAAGACTGTGAAAATTGATGGCACATGATTCTGATGCCCGGAGTGCCCGGAATGATCCGATGAAAAATATTAAGCTTTATATACCGCGCCTAAGTGGTTTTTTCTGAAAAAGTGAAATAACTATTAAATAGGTTCCCAGATCAGAAATACGAGGCCACAGTTTCATTTAGTATGGTGGGTTTACCCTAGGCGTGACTCGATTTTAGTCGCTGTAGGCCTCGGGTGAGAAACCCCAAAAAATGGCATAACCCTAAATAAAATTATTAAATAAAATTATTTTACTTTTCAAATTATTATAACTCACGAACGTGGACTCAGATTAAATATCTGATACCACCACTAAACTCATGAGGGTATACTTTCCTTTGGAAGATCCTGACATTGGTTGATGCGTGCCAAAAGTGGAAGTTTGTTTTTGGACATAAATAAAATAATTAATAAAAAATTATTTTATTGTTAAATTCTGTAAATCGTAAATGGTTCTTCATATTGGAAATCAGAGAGTACCATTGAGCTCATGAGGGTGTTTTTCCCTTCTGAATAGCCTATCCTTGACCATCGTGGGTCGAGGGTGACTATATATAATTTTTAAACCCCTTAAGGTACATTCAGTAAAGGTGATAGTGATTATTTTTATCTTTTGAGCTGGTGATCAGATTGAGAATCAAAGGGCACTGTTGATTTCACATTGCCAAGTTTTTTTCTTAAAATAATCTTAACTTTGACTAGAAAGGTTCAGAAGAAAATGTTATTTTTTGCAATTTACATAAAAAATAATAAAATAACTCAATGAGTTATTTTTTTCTTTTTTTTGCAACCTTTGGACAAACAGTGGAGGGACTGCGGGGCAATATCAATCTAATTAACAGATTGAATATTGTTTTGTGTAACTGAACCATTGGCGGAAATTAAAAGAATATGTAACCCCACCATTGAGATAATTAAAGATGTTCATAAATTATATTCATTAATAAACCTAATTAATTGTGTGGTGCATTGATACTCTCCTCTCCTCTATTTAATATGAGTTTGGGATAGGGTTTTGGGATAGCTATTAGAGGATTCTATGGAGAAGCACCAAAAACATTCCCTCTAAAAAATAACAGAGGATTAAATGAAAATATAGGAGGAGTCAATCTGGAAATGATAAATGTTGACAGCTTCAATGAACGTGGATTCTTATCCCACATCCATGACAGCTCCTACGCATCCAAGGTATGGGTTTTTGTTTAAATTGATGTAATTTTTTTTCAATCTATAATCCATGAAAAATGGAAAAAAGAAGGATTAACCAAAATAAGTTAATATGAAATTCATATTAAATTATGGTTGGTTGTTGCTAGAGTTATGAATGGGGTTTAGTCTTCTCTCGATGTTGTTTGAACTCTCACCCTTTTTATATTGCTAACATAGAGGGATCAGGCCATCCAAACAAGGTCCTGACCCTCTGCCTTTGTTTCTTTGATTTCATTCTTCATGGGAAACTAGAAAATTATAGAGGAAAGATGAATCTGGGAGCCACGCAGTGTTGGAAGCATCACGAGAGGCCAATAAGTGCACTAAGAAGGGTAAAAGGGCCACCGGAGCTCACCCAGTGGCATGTAGAAGCCCCATCCGCATGACATCATTGGATGATGGTGGTGGCCGACTATTTCTGACCATGGAGAAAGGCAGTGCCCAAAGGGACAATGACAGACAGTAGGGGAGTGCATCCCTTCATCGACTACATTTTCAGCAGGTGGCACGCTGCGAGGTGAGGCCACTGCTTCGAGCCATGGCAGAGAGGGACCCACGCCTTGTGGGTCCTGTTGAAAGAAGGGGAAGCTCTACGTGGCACTGTCGTTGAAAACCAAAGGGATGAATGTCCATTTGGGAGGGGAGACAATCCCCACCTGGCCCGGTGGGTCAGCCCAGACAAGGCGAGTCAGGTGGGTCTGCGGCCCAATGGTTTGAGCCTTCCATGACCCAGCTCGCTCGAGCTAGCCCAGCCTATTTAGGTCGGGCTGGGTCAGACCCAGACCCGGTTGTGTTGACCCAAACCGGGTTAGGGCGGGTTGGGTCGTACGGGACCCGAACCCGTTTCAACCTACTTTCACTTAAAAGGTTGTATCTCACAAACCAAAAATTGGTTTGAAAAATGGATTATGGAGGTATAATCCTTGGAACAAGTCAGTCCTTATGAGATACACCAACTATGTTTTGGAGAAATTTGGAGTATGTCCAGGTCGGATCAAACCAGAATCCAATCGGGCTCTCGATTCTAAAACACTTATTTCTCACAGATCAGGAATCTGATTGACGCACAATATGTCACATTGGGAGCCTTACGACACAGAGTTCCTTTGATTTTCTCCATTATAGAACTTTGTGGATGTTGAGGCACGACCGATATCTTGAGGAGAATATTCTATGGAACTCAAGCACACTTATTATGGAGAATCCTATGGATGGATGTAAATTGAAGAGAGACCATGTGTGGATCAGCATCATAGAGACCCTATGTGGATCAGAATCATAGAGATCCTATGTGGATCTATATCATAAAGACAATGTTTGTATCAACATCATAGAGACCCTATGTGGATCAGGATCATAGAGACCGTGTGTGGATTAGAATCATTGCAACCGTGTCTGGATCTGCATCAAGGCGACCCTGTGTGGATCAACATCATAGCGACCATGTGTGGATCAGAATCCTATGAACTCTATGTGGATCAGTAGGGAACGACATAATGAGGACCAACCTTATAGAGGCATGTCATTAATCTATGACATATGACCCTGTCTAGATAAAAAATAAAACAACTTCTTTGTGGTTCAGTTGTGGAACTTCTTAACGGAATAAAATGATATAGCATAAGACTAATCATATTTATTATTAATCATTGAGTTATATACCTAGTGTGATAAGTCTTTTTCTTTGTGATTTGTGATTGAGATCATTCTTTTTGGTTTTTCCTTTCTAAAATTTTGGGAGACCTTCGGGGACTTGGGGTCCCCACTGGGTATTGTTATACTCACCCCTGTATGGGATTCACCCTAACCTTGTTGTGTCTTTTGCTGTAGACGGACAACTTAGAATGAGTCTTAAGGAGCTAGGGCATAAGGGTGTATAGAGGTGACCGGTTGGCGTAGAGAGCCATAGTGACAAGATGTACCTACCCTTCAGGTAGGATCCTTGGAAGATTACCTCAAGAGATGTTTTCCCTATTGGATGTATTTCCATTTTATTTGGGATTTTATTCTCAACCATTTACTCTAGTGAAAACCTTTACACTCTATTGTGGTTTTTAGTTGTGGTTGAACCTTTCTTAATCCGTTGTGTTTTACTTGTGCGCATTGTACCCTGTCAGTGTGTGCACTTGTTTTGATGAAATGCCTTTCCATTTTTGAAAAATTCTTTTCTGATGCTCGTCGCCAACCCATGGCATATGGAAGGCGGGCTTGGGATAGTCACGACATGGGCCCCGAGGGATGTTTCATGACAAGGTTATCCTTGATATATTTCTTAACTTATATTCTTATGTTATTTTTTCCCTTAACAATGCTTTGTACTAAGCTCATTAATTTACCAATGAATACCCCTAGTACTGTCAAATCAATAGGACATCAATGCCCATTTTCATGTACCTAGATACCCTAGGTCCAGCCTGAAACCCTTTATTAGAGTTTCCACTCCAAGGTACATCTCTGTTAGACCAGCGTCTACCCATTTGTATCCAGACAGGGATGGATTTTCATGATAAACTACTTACTCTATACTTACCAAAATATAGGAATGTTTTCTTATACATTTCCTCATCCGAAAGGTTCTTACTAAAGTTCCATATTTCTAATCTCTAATAACAACTAAACCGTCCTCTACTACCATCAATAGTGACCCAAGCCTTTTATATATAACATTAAATGATTTTAAGCATAATTATACATCATAGTATAATCTAAGGATCATGATTTATAGTGTCTTTGAAGAGTAGGTACATAAAATATAAAACACGGGGCTCAAAAACACTACTTTATTTAATATCCATAAATATCTCTTAACTTCCTTTGATCCCTTACATCTACATTGGGTTCCCTTGGTATCACATGAACAAAGGAAATAGCTAAAATCCCAGTAAGGGTATAATAATATGAAGAAATCCTTAGCACATGGGTTAGAAGATATGACATAAATATATAAAATGGCATGTAACATAAGGAATCAGAACATATACACAAGGGATAATTTAAACATGGAATCATAGAAATGTAGAAGAAACATAAAACAATACTTTTGTATGAGTCAAGGCTAACCACCAAAATCCTTTCACATAATATCACAAGCCAATGATAACCACCAAGACTGTCACACATAAAATCTCAGGTGATTTAACTCTACCCTATGCATTAGAGCAGTATATAGGAACATTCATCTAAACTTCTCATGAATATGTTTTCCTCATAAATAATCATACAGAATTAGTCTTCAATAATCATAAGGGTTACCCATGGAAATAATTTGGTTCCACAATCATGTCATAAAGCATAAAGAATGGGTGTATCATAAAAGTGTCCATAAAAGAAAGGAACTAAAATATACATGGAAATTCATAAGGGAAAATAGGCATGTTTCATTTTAAGTGATTTCATGTAGAAGTTACTTCATGTAAGAAATGTATTTAAGAAATTTTAGCATTAATTCTTTTTGTGCAATTTGATGGAAAATACTATAGATCATTTAAAATAGAAAAAGTAAAAAGAATACTTTATATAAAACCAGATTTAGGCCAATAAAGTTTTCATAATAAAGAGACTGATTTTATAAAAAATTTGTGTCTTAAAATAGAATATAAATTTCACTTGAAATCCAGTAATAATTCAAGAAGCTCCCCCCAAACAGGTTTGCTTATCGAGAAGTATTGAGGATGTTATCACCTAAAAACATGTATATCTACAAAAGAGAATGATTAATGGAACATGATACATTAGTTTTTTACACTCACATAGAATTTATAATATGAACATAATAATAATATATAACAGCATTTAGTTAAAAATAAAGATAAGTAAACCCCAAAGATTAAAGGAGGATCGAGTTTAATCCCTTTCAAAATATCGACATGGTGTAATGTGTACTTAAGTGGGATTAATGAGACAGAAAGGGGTTTAAAATCATTTAAAAATAACAAGGAATGTATGGGGGAGGCTATAAATCATATCCCATCACTATTAATTACACATAAAAGGGCATAACATAGAAGACAATCTTGAATTAATGTGAAATGGAGAGGATCCCTTAGCTTAAGTCTAATGGTGATCTTTTCTTGATCTTAATGACATGAATAATAAAATTATGATCAATAATTAATAATTCCAGAACCTATTATATAAGTAAAATATTTTTTATATAATTTTTATGTTCATTTAAAACCATTTTGATTGGTTATGAGGTTCAATTTCATTGTTCGGGTCCATTTTCTTGTTTGGTTTTAATGATTGGTTCATTTTCGGATAAACATGTATGATGGAGGTGGTTATCCAAAATTTAAGTTATATTTTTTTATTGAACATCCATATGGTTACATGGTTGGAAATTTATTATGGTTTCTTGTAGTTAAGATGAATCATTATATAAATCTTTAGTGATAAACTTTTGGGTTAATTGGTGGGTGTTTAGCCCCAATGAACATGTTCTATTTTATAAATCAAAACCATTTGTAAAAATGTATTCTATAACCATATGAATAATACATACATTATGATCTCATTAAACCATGAAAATGGTTTCATGACCAAAATTTGGTAAGGTAACGGAAATTAAAACACCATCGTCCTGGAATGTGGTAAATTAACACATATTAGATGGTGTCTTACTACAAAAATAAAAGAAGAGTAAATGAGATATGATAATAAATTATTCCATTATCATTGAAAAATTATGGTACATGTATGGTAATTTAGTTTTCATAACATTTTTATGAGTATAGGTAAAGATAGAAAACAAAAAAAATAAACTTGAAAAGAAAAAGAAAGAAAAGAAAAGAGGAATTTACCACTTGAATCAATCTTCTTTGAGAGACTCTTAAGGGGAGCGGATTTGGTATTTTGAAGAGACTATGAGATTTGGGATGTGTGGGTATGAGCTTGGGGAGATATTTGGGAAGAATTTAGGCAAGAAACAAGTCCTTGTATGAGTAAAGAGAAGAGGGTGGAAGAGGGTGTATTTATAGTGGACATGAGGAGAGTTTTCATAATATTTAATTCCTTAGTTTATTTTTTCCCTCATGATCAGAAATAGTGATGATTATATGACAAAAAACAATAATTGTTTCATGTGAGTTTGATATTTGGGTCCTTACATCCATTATATTGTCAGGAATATTGGATTTAAATTAAAATGTATTTATATGGTAAATTAATGTATTTAACTATTCACAAAAATTTAGGTATTTTAGAAAAATCCAAAAAATTCACCCTAACCATTTTTCAATGTGTATAATCCAAAAATGGAATCCATTTTAAAAAATAATTTTATAAATATTAATAATTTAATATTTAATAAAAATCATAATTTATTCTAGAAAAACAGTTTTAAAACATTTATTTACTTATTCCAAAATATAGGTGCATCATACTTTCACATGAATCTTATTTATATACAATAATAGTGAAAGACACTATTCATTAGGGTATATCACTATAAATAAAGGTAACATTACTATTCATAAGGGTATGTTACTATTCCAAAAATAACTTTGTCTTATCAGACTGAAAACAACTTACTGATTGCAACCGTGAATGTCAGATTATCGAAATTAAAATCACAAAAAGGAAAGTATTATGTTTATTGTTCACATTTTACTATGTATTCCATTGTGTTCTAATTTCATGTGATTATATGAAATAATCATGAGAAATAAATTTCCATTGAAAAAACATTGGGTCGTTATATTAATCATCATTGTGGGTTATTATGACATTATCATCTTATCTAGATAGAAATAGGAAAATTATTTATGATTAGAACTTGTATGCTCAAAGAGATGTCCAAATAGGTGAATATGATTTTAAGATGGATTTTTGAAACATATATCCAGAAAAAATACTATTCCAAACAGTGAAGGTGACCCTTAGAATTTTAATATGTGTTACATGTCATCCGTCATTTTTTAATGAGGTTAGTTCACCAATGATTGAGAAATAGGTGGAAAATTACACTGATGTAATTTGATTCCTTTAAAATCATAAGAAGATTTTGGAAATATAATTCTCTATTTAATACACTCTTTAAATCTAATACCATTGATAACACAAATAGTTACAATAAAATGAGGAAGTATGTACCCAAATGATCACTCCTTATCAATAATGATGATTTTGATATTGAGGATGATTAAATTTATATAGTACATCCCATTTCAGTCAATTATTTGAGTTAGATAATACTACATGGTACACATATTCCCTTGATATGGGTTGGGTAATAGTATAAGAAATCCAAAGATAAAACTATAGAGTGGGAGGCTAATATAATAATTAAATGATAATAAATGATTTCTCAAGAAGATAGAAAATTATTATCAAGAATTATAATATAGATTGTGGGTAGGTTGTAATGTTATCAACCATTACCTATTCAATTTGTTTTCTATTTTATGACTTTTGAGGATTAATTTTAATATTATATTAAATTAAAGGAATTTGAAGAGTATGGGGAGGATAAGGGAAATGATCCATGCTCTTGGATTCTATTGGGTACTTGGTGAACATAAAACAGGTATCCCATGGGTGTTCTAGGGTTCATGTGGTTTTCCTTGAGCCACAGGGTACACAGTGGCATTGTGACGTATACACATTATGTTCCTTGGGAAAATAATCTTAATGAATAAAAATTTATCATTTTCAGTACCGAAAATTATCCCTATTAAAACCATCAATAGATATTTCACCTCAATTGTAATTGGGAATTAAATCCATGGAACTCCCAATTCCTTATCATTCATACAAGTTCAATCATTATTCCTCCTTGCATCATGTGCTTCTGTATGGTCTGTATCATTCATTATTTGTATATAAAGAGAATAACTCACATCATATTTCAATTTCCCTGTCTTTATTTAATATATCCTATGTATCTTTCACTCTATAAACCAAGGTATTTTTGAATAATTATTATTATTGAACAATATTATGTTCTAGAAGAAACGAGAGGCCGGTCTGAGTAATTAAAGGGTATTACTATAGATAATTTATTTAGTTTCATATTCCATGTTATGTTTAGTAAATGTATTACCCTTATTTTGGTTCTAGGTTTCTCCTACAATTATTTAGGTTGCTTAATATTATTCATTTTTATAAGATAAATACACATCAATTATATTTTTTTTATCCAACCCTTCTATATCTCATTTTCTTTAAGTATTGGGATAGAAATAGTTTAAGTTCAGGAGAATTAAATTGAAATGAATAAGATTACATCAAATAATGATTTTTTATCCTATTTTATTAGAAAATTTGTATAGATTGGGTTAATTTTTTATCATTATCCATTTTCATGTTATGTCTATTAAATGAACCCTTATTCCATGTTTGGTGAATAATATATCCTGAATTTAAATTTTTTAATAGATTTATATATTAGGCATGCGTTATGTATTTATATTTCCAACATGTTTAGTTATTTTTTTAATGTTAATTTCATATGAACATTTTGTAAAATTATTATAATATTTGATGTGTATATTTATTTTCTATACATGGTCTATAAGTTATAATTTAATGGGGGTAACCTATTTTCATTATAATGATTGATGGATTAGAAGATGCTCATAACACCATTACTCATTATACACCATACCCCTATTCTTAAATGGGAAGGACAACTCATCCATCCTTACTCTATCGTACCTAATTTTCATTTCTACCAAATCTGGTTGGTGGTTCTCCATGACATTTGTTATTTTTCATATCAGATTCCTTGACAATACTGAATCATGTTTCACAGGTATAGACCATCCTTATATAGGGAGAGATTTATTTCAATTTTAGTTATATTTATTTGAGTATTTTGGGAATGTTTTTCCTTTCTAATATATTCTATTAGATCTATTATATTTATAAATAATCTTGATATTATAAAAGGTGTGTATGGTAAGTTAGTGACAACCTACTTGGTATATCGTACTAATATCCTTCATGGGCCCTTTATCAGGAAATGTGTAGAGTTTTTCAAGCATCATCCATATAAAGGAAAAGCATATAGACATATGAGACACCCAAAAATGAACTCATAAGTATGGATGGTACATTTTTAACATTCTATATAATATGTTGTATAGATCCATACGTTTTATCCTTTTTGTTACTCATGATGTATTCTAATTATGAGTTTAAAATTTTGAGTTACTAGATTTTTTTGTATACCCACCATATTTATATGTTCTTTTTCCTAATATCACTTATTATTGTGGTGTTTTCTTTATTTGGATTGATTTTATTTATTTAGTTGTATGTATATTCTATTTATTGAATATTGTATTGATCCTCATGTATTTTATTTTTCCATTATCTTATAGTTATTCCCTCGATGTTCATGTGGAATTTTTGTATTTCTAATTAATGATTGGACCACATTTATATTATACCATCATTTTGTGGAGGAATTCAATCTACTAGTGATACCTCTATCAAAATTGAAATTTATACTAAGCTTCGGTGATTTAGAGGCCAACCTAATGAATTTTTATTTTGTATCAAGTGTTTTTTATGATTATTAGAGTCACTGATTTTATTGATAGCTTAGATAATTCACTCAATGGGTCTCTCTTATAGGTAAAATGTTTGAATGATTCAACATGTCCTCTAATAAAATATAAAATACATTAAAAACTATTAATATACTATATAATCTAATGATTAAGTCAATGGTTACCCAATATAACTTCTATGTTGGCATTAGATTTTGATGAAGTTACCATCTCAATTCACAATTCTACACCGTTATCCTCTGATTGGTGACAAAATGTGCCCCAAATTTTGTTATGTAGTTCCTCATATTAGAAAAATAGATGTGATTCCTAATATCATGGTATATCATAGCTGGAATTGGGATCAAATTCAACTTAATTTTTGGGATCCCCTCATCATATCCTGTCTTATAGTAGAAGAAAATACTGTCTTACCCTAGATATAAAACTATCATTATGAAACCCAATGGGTCTCGAGTTCCAACTACCCCATTCATGCCTCTATAATCATAGACCAGAAAATAAGAACTGAATGAAAGAAATAATATGGAAAGAATATTCCCAAGTACCTATACACAGAGACAAAACCATATACATGGATAATTGCAGATGAATAAAAGAAAAAGACAATAACATCAAGAGTAAAAATCATGGATTTAACAACATCTAGAGAATACAAGAGTATGGAAAAATAAATTTAAAATGAAAAAAGGGAAAAATACATGCCTATGAAAAAATATGTTCCAACATAATAAAAAGTTGAAAAGTAAATACTGATTGATCCTAGCTCTGGATCTCCAAGCCCCAACTAACATATATGACCAAATGCACCAGGGCATCCCTATCATCATATGTAATTGTTGTTTACCTATTCAATATCTATATATGACTTGACATGTGAAGGACAATATCATGTTAGGGTGATTATATACATACCAAGTAGCTTTCCCTGAAAGATGAAAGGGATAAGTATAAGAATTTATATAAGTAAACACCTCTACCCATATTATGAGAGAAATAAAAACTAATAAATAGGGATATATGATCATAAAAGAAAACCTAGATATAGAGAAATGAGACCTCCATATAATATCCCATCTCAAGAAATGATCCTTATGTTAGTTATTAGAGGACCACCAATGATGCCAAGTATCTCACAAGTCTTTCTGATGAAGCATCCATTTCAATCCACACCTATAAACTGTGTCACAGAGTCGAGGGGACATAATCTCCAGTTAGAGGACTCATGCCATGTTACAACAAGAGGGTGACAATCAGTAGATAGAGGAACCATTCCCTAATCAAAAAGGTGGGTTCCAATCTGAGGATCGATAGAGGAACCATGAATTTCCCCCATAAGAGGGTGCCTCATTGGTGTTAGATGACCCATTCCCTAACTCTATAGGAGGGTTCCACTCTTTTGGTAGAGGAACCATGCCCTGAATCCATAAGAGGCCTCAAATATATTGGAAGATAGAGGACCCATGCCCTATCCTAGTAGGAGGCTACCAATATAATGGTCATTGGAGGACCCATGTCCTATCCTAGAAGGAGGGTTCCACTATAATAGTTGATAGAAGTCCCATTCCATGTCACTATAGTAGGCTACCACTCTAATGGTTGATAGATGACCCATTCCATGTCCCATTATGAGGATTCCACTATAATGGGTAATGGATGATCCATTCCCTATACCAATAGGCGGTTTCCACTCTAATGGTCAATTGAAGACCCATTCCATGTCCTTTCATGAGCATTCTACTCTATTATCTCAGGTGAATCTGACCAAGCACAAATTTTATAAAGTTTCACCTAAACCATCATCATTATCAGAACTTCTCATATCATAACTCAAAATCCCCAAATAATTACACTATCACATTCTATGTGAAAAAAAACTCAGTATAGGCTACTGCTGGGTGAAAATATAATTCCAAACAAAGGAAATAAGTTAGGTAAAATTTTCCAAAAATAGAGGGGAATGGTTTGTGGTCTTGCTCTGCTTCTTTTTCATGTCATTGAAAGTACATGAAATTCTATACATGTATCTCTACACATAATATAATGGGGCTACATGGAATGTGTTGGCCACTGGAAGATGAGTAGTGTTATACTGGCCATTCTATTATCATTAGGGCCTTGTCCATCTACACTGAATGTGTTCATGACTATGACCATGTTCATGTACTCCCAGAGTACATTCTGGTTCACCAACACTAGGTCACATGGTGTTTGGGTATCCCACACAGTGTGTGATATTTATATCTCTTATAAAAAACATATCCTCTGCATCTGGGTCACTATAGGACATTTGTTCATCCTAGTACACGTCGTGTAGTTTGTATTTTCTCAGAAATTGAAATCCTCTCTTTTTGTATTAGATCCGGATTCTTCACATAAAAAATCCACTGTTTGACCACTTATAATTAGTGGTAAACACCTTTGTATATCTTTTCATGCCCCTCGGTGGTCGAAAAACGTTTTTATAAATCTCTTTTCTATATCTGTACTTGCCATCGTGTCTCCAAGAATCGCATATTCCCTCATCAAGTTCCCAATCCATGGTAGAATCACCCACATCCTATAGTTTATCTGAATCCATCCATTAATTTTGAATTAATTCATGACATGTGAATCCAAAATGAATCACGAGGTTCAATTTCAATCCAAAATTCTGGAAAATGTTGAACCATGCCCCATACGCCAACTATAAATGACATAATGAATGATTGGGTGAAAATCACTAGATAAATGTGAAAAAATATTTTTCCAAAATGTTATTTTCCATAAAATTATATTGGTTATATCTAGGGTCCTAAATATAGCATAAAAATAGTGAAAAATTTAATAGATATTTAAATCCAATGTGTGATCTCATGAAGAAGTTTACATTGAACATATATAAAATAATAATAGTATTTTCAAGCTCAATAATTTAATCATAAGGGAAGAATCCACAAATGAAGTATCAAAACGTGATATTTTTTTTCATTTTATGATGATGAACATATATTCGAATGAAGGGGGATGATATATAGGGTTTTTGGAACCTCGATTCCCAGATATCTAGAAGCTCACCACTGTCTAATCACAATTCCCCAAGAATGGGTAGTAGAACCTCCTCTCAACGGTCCCAGGGTTATGTGGACAAACTGGGATATCTAACACAATGATTCAGTTATATAGGTAATTAGGTATTAACCTATTTAATTTAATACAAATAAATTATTTATTTATATTAATTAAACATACCCACTGATGTCTTCTTTATCCAAACATCCCATTCCGAACCACTATTGGTCACACCATGGGTAAAACTCACCTTCCAAATTCAACCATGGTTTCATATTTCTTTTTAAGGAAACCTTTTAGGATATATTACATAATTTATATAAATCGTCACATTTTTGATGTAAAATATATTTAATAGTTTCAGAAAATTAATTCCAGACACACCGGTCCTTTGAATCACATGTGTCTCAGTGCTTGGATCTTGAAATATTTCAATGTATATTTCAAATTCTTACAAGGAAAAAAATTATTTCTAAACCTTTCGATCCATCATGATATTCATCCTCAAAAAGAAAAAACTAAAAAAATATTGTGGGATACAAATCTTGTATCTAGCTCTCCCACTTCAAGGATCTCTTCCACATGCTCCTGTGCTACCACAACACATGAACCAACAAGAAAATCCATCCACACATGATATTCTCCCACTGATCTTCAATTTTATCATAGTTCTCTATTAAAGTAAATATATTCTCAATGTACAACTTTACAATGTAAATAATATATCTGGGATAACACTTTTATATCTTTAGTTGTTACACAAAGAACAAATTGTGAACATAATCCAAATGTGTGGGTAAGTTGAGGTAGTACATAACCTCACTGACCCTCTTAAGATCTCCAATGGTCTAATGATCCTTTGGTACAACATGCCAACCTTGCGGAGTCTCTGAAATCCCCATCATGGGGAGAATCTTAGTAAAGAATGCTCTACCCACTCAAACTCAAAGGGCATACAATGTCAGAATACATTAAAATTATTACTACCCTAAGTTATCCTCATCCAATAATGGATCAACTGAACCTTATCTATCATCACCTGTACCATCGTTGACTGAATAAGAGCTTCATTACTAATATTATTACAAAAATAAGAGTGAACCAAATTGAATCCCATACAGGGCCGTAAAAGGATACATTCTTATAGTAGTGTGATAGCTATTATTTTAAGAAAAATCTATCAAAATAAATTGACCCACCAAACTCTGGACAAATTCTAACATGAAATCCCTTAACATATCCTCATGCACTCAGATAGTGAACTCAGTATTCCCATCTGTTTGGGGGTAAAATATGGTAGTCATCCTAATATGGGACCTGAATTACCCATGAACGTCTGTCCAAAATTATGATGTGATCAAAAATCCTAGTTTGAGACAAAAATTGAGGAAATCCATTGAAGTTGGATGATCTCTTGGATGTAAAATTTCCTCAAAAACTCCACTAATATTTATTACCTAATTGGAATGAAGTGTTCTATGTTTTTTGTCATTCAACAATCACCCATATAAAATAACATCCTCTAAATTTCCATGGAATCCATGTACCAAGGTCCATGAATATTCCATCCAATTTCTACTCAGATATCTCAAGAGACTTCAAAAAATAAAAAAACCCATTGTGCTCATCCATTAGCCACTGACACATAAGGAATCGAGAGGTGAACTCGGCCTTGCTCTGACTCATGCCATGCCACCAAAACGACCACTAAATGACATTTTACATAATAACCACCTCGATATGTAAAAACAAATGAGTTGTTTGAATCTCTCTCATCACCTCCCCCACATAATGAATTGTACCCTCATACACCCCTATAAAAGGATCATATTATTCCCTTCTTCTGAATATCTATTTGGAAAATTTCTTGAGGATATATGGTCACATATTAATTTAGAGTCAATTTCTCCCAAATGGGACTCTTTCACACAATAAAGGAGAAGCGGAGATAACACCATTTAATAAAGGAAAGATTACCCACCTCCTCAACTAGGGTAAGATACAAAGAAATCAACTAATCTAAAGCATCCTGCACCAAACGATCCTAGGACATCCAACTAAGGGAATATGCCAACACAATTTCCTTCTATAGAGTATAAACTATCACAAACTGAAACTCCTATAGAATCCCCCACCGACACCTCAATCTTCGATTCAAGTGTCACTGTGTGAATCCATACCTGATACTCTGATGATATAAGTAATAAAAATAGAAATCTAAAAAAGATAGTGAATCCACATCCTCATAGATACAACTATCGCTTCCAAACGAGGTCACAAGTCATGTAGTTATGCTTATGGAGTCTCAAATACCTAGACCTATATATGATCACTTCTAGTGCATGTATAAAAAATCATACAATACTATATCCATAGGGATGTGAATAGACTGCATACTCCATAACATCCTCCAATTGTCTCAAAATATGAGCACTCTTCATCAAAAAACCAACACCTCAAAGGCTCTCTATCAATTATCAGTATAGGAAAACGGTTTCCCTTTATGCATCAGGGTGGTCAAATAGGATGAAATATTAGATTTTTCTTCCTTGAAAACCTATTTTACCCTACTAAACTAAGAAATATCTTCACATATTTCATAATATTTGGTGGATAACAAGATAGAACATCATTGTTATTTTTCAGTTACACATCTAATACATGATAAAAAATGACATTCCATAGAATGTAATCCTCATGGATCCACAATGGACACTTCGAGAGAATACAATAAAGATTATACTCCAAAATAATGACTAGGAACATCTTCAAGTTCTATGCATTCTCTTCCTATGATGAAAATTATGTGAGTATGTCATCAATAAAAACATAAACAAATCGAACCATGTGCGATTGGATGATATAGTTCATCAAATATATAAAAATAGTTGGAGGGTTTTTCTTGCTAAAAGGAATCACCATGAACTTATATTTTCCATTGTGACATCCCAATTTCATATTCTAAATACTATCCATGAAAAATCCCAATAGGTCATATCTGTAAAAGAGATCAATCTTCGAGAACCATCTCACACCTGAAAACTGATCAAAGAGGTCATAGATATTCAATACGGGGTAAATTTTCATTAATTAGGCAAAGTTTAGGAGATGATAATCAACACAAATCCACAAATACCCAATATAAATTTTCCTGAAAAACCCTAGTGTTTCCAAAGAGAACAAATTCGGTTTGATAAAACCCTTCTCTTAAAGGTATTCTAACTACAACCATAGCACCAAGAGAACAATAGGGTCCATCCTATATGAAAAAAAGATATCAGAGATTATCTGAGGTGATATTAAATGAATTAATACATATCCCACCTTGTAGGTAGTCCTAGAATATCCTTGGAAAAGACTAAAACAAAACCCTCTATGACTGAAGGAATCTATATGCCTAAAGATCTTGTTGCACCAATAGATACAATCTGAAACTTTTGGGTTATGGTTTTCATCCATTTTCTTTCAAAACCCACATGACCTTCCATGAGTTTTATCTTGATACATCTAGAGGTTTCATTTATTGGGACATAAGCCTCTATAGCCTAAATATTCCCCCTTTCCTAACTTCATGATAATTGGTAAAGACGTGGACCAACTGATGGTGGTGGGAGTAACTCATAACATCAACCAACACCCACAGTGCCTCCTCCAAGAGACCCATCTGCATCTCTTCCAGCTCCACCTACCAATATACACCCTTCCCTTTCCTATTATATCCATTATCATGTCGTTTCCATTAGCATGGATGTCCATCAGATATCAACTGCCCCTCCACATCACATTGGGTTAGGAAATCACATGTCGTGTGACCTCTCCCATAAAATACATAGAACCACCCCTCTATGAACATCCATTTTCTCCTGAATGGATTTTTTTCACATGAGCACATGCCCAAGTATGATCATGGGATGATCTAATATGATGAGATCATGCCAATTGGTACCTGGTAGCTACTGTAGATGACTCCTCCCTATAGCTCATACTTCTAGCCTCAGCTTCATGGTGTCCCTCTGATAGGAAGCTCTCCATCTCCAGCGCCCGATCCAACACATCTTATTACCTATGAATTCATAAGGGTACCACACTGGAACATATGTCTCTGTGAATTCCATGTTCAAATTTCCAGGACTTGAATTATCCATCCTAAATCATCCTGACGGAGTACCATATAAGGTAAGTAAACCATTCCACACACTCAACTACTATCGTCCCTCTCTTTTTCATATATAAGATATCATGAATATGAAATGGGTGAACGAACAAGGTTTAGTACTCCTCATGAAACTACTTATAGAATTAAAACAATGAGACATTCAACTACTCATGCATAAGCATGACTAGGCTTCATCAACACCCAACTTCTCCATGGAAAAGACTAGTTTCCATCGAACCCACCTGATCATTAGGTGTCCAAATAATAATGAAAAGGTAGATCATAGAATCTGTCCAATACACTACTACCTAGGAATCTGGATCACTATAGAACCTCATCAATCTATATCACTAGAACTCATGGATTTGAATAATCCTGTACGCATCCCCAACCTTTCATTGTGGTATATGTTACTTATTAATAGGGGAGGGGGTAACACCACCTATCCACATAGAGGAATTATCTCATAAGATGGCCCCTAAAATGATGCATCATCACTCATAATATCATCATCATGATCCGAAATTAGAAACCAGGATGGATGTCTTCATGGATGAATCTTGAAAATTTAATCATGACGTACCACAATCAGATGAGCATATATATGTGTGTGTCTGTGTGTGTGTGTGTGGGTGTGTTTGTGTGTGGTGTTACCTCAAGAATGACAATAAAATCCTTAATCCTATGTGATGAATGTACCTAACATTCACTACAACCCATGTCTAAATATAACAAGTCTAAAAATAGGTAGTTAGAGTCTGAATTCATTGAGACATCATCCGCCACACAAACTCTACGTTATAGGGCCTGTAATCCACATTCGATACACTTTGAATATACTTACTTAAGTCCCATAAAAATCCATTAAGGGAAAATAAGAAACATTACAAAGGAATAAACTTCTCTGATACCAAATATGTAATGACCTAAGACAAGGGGGATCGAGTTGCAACCACCCTAAACCTACCCCCATAGGCTAGCTGATGATTGAAATAATTGGAGGTCATAACTAATATGTGGGACCATTTCCTAATTACATGTACACACACACACAACCATCTACATGATTATGTGAAGATAAATAAATGAAAAGGTAGTAACATACATAGTAAAAATCATTCATGTAATATCCTCTAGGGAATACAAGAATATGATAACATAAAAAGAAAAGGAAATCGGAAAAAACAAGCCCAACTAGAATGATTTACCATCCAAACCAAAATTGGATACATAAATGTGGAGAGTTCTTAGATGAAGACCTTCATATCCTGACCACCATAAAAACTCAAATGGAATAGGGTGTCTCTTGGCTCCTCTATACTCATCCTCAATTTATCTATCATCTTCATAAAACATGAATCATGCAGGTAAATCCAATATAAGGGTGAGTATATACATACCCATTTGGAATCCTTGAAAGCTTAAGGTTGAGATAATATGATACATAACGATGTAAGTAGTTAAAACCATAGTAAGAGAGAAACACAAATCAATCAAGAAGGATAAATGATCCTAATATAAAACTACATGAGAGTGAAATACGATCTACATATCACAACCCAACCCTGGAAAAGAGTTTTCTATTTATTCTAAGAGTTCCATCAATGATTCCCAGCATCTAACATGTCTGTATGAAGAATAATCCATGATAATCAACACATAACCACTACACCTCACAATTAAGGGGACATAATATCTTGGTTGAGGACCCATTCCCTATTGAAAGAATAGGGTTCCACTGAATGAATATAGGACCCATACCTTATCCAATAGGAGGGTTTCAATCTGATGACCGATCAAGGAATAGTTACCCTCCCCCACAAGACAGTTCCACTCTTGTGGTAGAGGATCCATGCCCAAAATCCTCAAGATAGGGTTCCAATCTAGTGGTAGAGGACCTATGCCCTGACTCTACAGGAGGGTGAGGCTCTGGTGGTAGAGGACCCAAGACCTAAATCTATTGGAGGATCCCACTATTATGGTAGATCTATGTCTCATTCCCTGCCCCAATGGGAGGGTTCCACTCTAATGGTTGATAGAGGTCGCATGCCCTATACCAGTAGTAGGGTGCCACTCTAATGGTCGATAGAGGACCCATGTCATGTGTCAATAGGAGGGTGTGCCTATAATGGTTGATAGAGGATCTGTGGCCTAATATAGATGGAGGGTTCCACTCTAATGGTCGATGGTTGACCCATTCCTATAACTAGAAGGATGGTTCCACTATATCCGATAGATGACCCCTGACTTATCCTAGTAAACAAGTTCCACTCTAATCTCTCTATGAATTCTGTCTGATTATTACCATCATCGAGTATCACATAATGAAGTTCCACACCCATAAAATTTCTAATAATATCTCAAAATCCATATATATTTACACTGTAATGTTATAGGGGAAAAATAAATTAGGATAGGATACTCATGGGAGTAAATCCATATCCAAATAAAGGATATATGATAATTAGATGTTTCCTTAAGAAATAGTTACACTGTCTATTGGGGACATACATGGTGTCTAGTCCTTCTCCCCTATATGGTTGTGTCCTTAGTATCAAAAAACTAAATGGAAATGTAGTAAAAAGACATGAAAGTGGGATATATGGCATATATCGACCACTCGGGATGATTTGTGCAGGCTCATGTCCTTCAGGTCATGTCCGTTCACAATGGTCATGTGCTTGACCATGCCAATTTCTTTGTACTCTAATATTACATATCAGTTTTCCTACAACAGTTTTCATGGTGTGTGGGGGTCCCACATGGTATGTGATAATTTAATTACCTAGAAAACTCTTATCGACTATAGATGGATAAATACATGGAATTTGTTCATTCTAGTACATGACATGTGGTTGAGATTTTCTCAAAAACTCAGATATGCTACATGCTTCTCATATCTAACTACTCCACAAAATATCCCACCATTGACTGCTTTTAATCCCTTTTAATCACCTCTGACCACCAAATTTATCCCAATAGTGGTTAGAAATTTGATATTTGGTTCTTCGTTCGATAGCAGCACACATTATTGTGACTCTAACAATCTCCCTTTTACTCGCTATATTTCTAATCTATGATATAATCACATGTATCATGTAATCTAACTGAATCCATCCCTTAGTTTTCAATCCATTTAGTGCATGTGAATCCACCTTGAATATAGGGTTCGATCATTCCCAAACCCACCTTATAATGAAAAACTATGGCCCCATAGGCCAACAATGAAAATGTGAAGAATGATTAGGTGAAGAGAACAATAACAAAGGTGCAACAAGAGTTGGATTTTTGTTCTGGGAAAATTAATTCTATTTTGGATACCCGAGGTGAGAAATATGGTATAATGAGAGTAAAAAAATGAATAATTAGTTTAATCTGATGCATGAGTCATGCAATGTTTGAATATTAATATAGATCGTAGAATATTAGTATGATCATGATCAATCATTTAATCATAAAGGTTGAATCCAAAAATGATTATCCCTGCATCGAGATTAGATCATTTGATGATAGGGAACACAACTACAAGTTAAGGTGGGAGATCTATTGCATTCACTAAACCCCAATTTCCATGGATCTGAAAGCCTGTCATCACCCAATCTCAATTCACCAAAAATGTGTTGTTGAACCTCCTCTAAAAACCCCCATGTTTTTTAAGATAAACATGTAAATATTACATATTGATGAATTTATATTATGAATTATTTTTTAGGTTATTTAATTTAAAATAAATAAACCTTTTTTTAATTAAAAAACATACCAATGGATTCTTTATGAAAATGTCCCTCACTAACCCACTTTAGGAGATGCCTATGGTAGACTGTGTGTTAAAGATTCAAATGTGGTATCAAATTTCTATTTCAAGACTCTTTTTTGGAGATATTACATTATTTTTGCAAAAAATCATGCATGATATAAAATATATTTAATATTTTTATAAAATTTATTCTAGGAACACTAGGCCTCAGAATAATTCATTGTCTCAGTGCATAGCTCTGAAAATATTTCTATATATATTTCAATGTCTTATAAGGAAAATAAGGTTTCTAAAAAACATTTCATCTTCATCCTATAAACATATTTGAATTTTTCAACACTTATAAGTCTCTCTCAAAAAAAACTAGGCTAAGTCTGTTGATAGAATATCATCCCCAATAGTAAGGAAGTAATGGCTAGGGCAGAAAAGATTTGGGCCTCCTACCCCGCATTCATATCAGTTGTCATTTGAAATGAAAGACCATAAACCTTCATTACTTTCTATATTCCTAAAAAACCTACTCCCAATTATGCCTACTTGTAACATCTTGCATTAAATTCCCATTTTATGGGGAATATGCAATCTCAAAATAAAACACCTTTAGATATTTCAACCAATACCCCTATACGATGTTGTATTCCTACAAGGAAATAATGTATCATAAGATTTTATATTCAATTTAGTTGAAAAATCATTCAAAAAAAAGATATTGGAAATTTTAATATGAGTTTATAACACAATAACTTACTCCGTCTCAAGTCTAGGGTAGTTCTGATGGTTGGGTAATAGCAGAAAAACTCAAAATTAGCCACATTATCATCTTGAATATCAAATTCTCCCAATACAACCCTAGAATAATAATAATTCTTACTATGAACCTTAAATAGATCTTGTATAATTAAAATCATATTAGGCATTAAACATTCCTTCAAATCCTAAAAAACCAATTTACACCAACTAGTCTACTTAAATTTCACACCTTTCTTGGCTACCCACATCATGGGAAATTCAATGCAAGAAATCCCTTGAATAAATTTCTTATAATACCTATATAGAAAAAGGTAACTCATAATCCCCAATATATTATTGTACCTCACCTATGATGTAACACCCCAAGCTTCTACGGTATGTTTCTCTTTGAATAATGCAATCGCTTGTATTGTATGAAACTTGTAGTTTTAACACACCACGACCAATCAAATAAATCTATTATAAATAGTAATACCCACATTTTTAAATTTTATAATTTTTTTTCAAAATTTACTTCATTTTTGAATTCGGAATATCAAAATTTGCTCAGGGTAAATTTTTTGTATTTTTCTGAAAAATCTCATTTTTTGATGAATAGTGAAAAAAATTGTGTTGTTGTTTAAAACCGAATTTTTATTTAAATTTATATTAGGTAAAAATTGATACATAATACCTATAAATTTTCAATGTAATTCATTATAGTTATTTTATAATAATATTAGATGTATAAAATTTTATTGAACATTTTACCGTCTTTTACCCACCATCTAGGAGCATTTGAAAATTTACATAAAATATAATTTTACCACTTTTGTGAGTTGAATTTCAAAAATATGAGGGACATGGTTGAAATCAGTATGTATTATGTTTTTCAATAAGACGAACATATTTTTTTGGTGAATAGTTACTTTTGACTTTTATTTACCACGGTTAAAAGTAAATTGGGTAATTAAAGGTAAAAATGATATTATAATTACCCTAAAACATGTCAAAATTCTATTCGATAAATGTAATTCGACAAGAAAAAACCATAGGAATAAAATATGATCATTTTTTTCCACTTGGACTATATTATCACAGTTATTATTATTTTATTTAAAGAAGAGATAAAAGTGCTAAATTCAATGTTTAATAACTCAACCACTATTAATATTGGGTTATACATTAGATAAATTCGACTATAAATATTAAATAGAAAGCTAAATATATTTCCTACATAATGGTATTTTATTTATAATTTTTAGATATTAAATAATTAAATTTAATTACGACACAATTATGATGTATTAATTACCTTCTTAAAGAAAGATTAAAATAATTGATATTATAAATATCCAAATAAATGTAATTTGAGACTTTTAATGAATTACAATAATTTTAAAGGTTAATAGGAAATGTTAGGGTTGATTAAAGTAATTCTATTTGCAATAATCATTATGTTATGACTTAAAAAAATACTAAATAGTGTCATAATTGACATAAATGAGTTTTTAAAACAAATACTATATTATTAGATGATATAATAGTCCTAAAAATCTGGGGTTCATCCAAGGGACTTATATAGTAATAGATATATCATTAATGAAACAGTTGGGTTTATCATGGAATTTTAATGTAAGATTATTAACCATATAATATAATAATACAAGAATACATGGTAAACATTAAACTATTTAACTAAGAGGTAAATCCAAAATATAAGGTTAATATGGTGACCTAAACCTTTCAAAAACCTATTGTTTGAGAGGTTTTAGACCCATCTCTACATTAGCCTCTAAATAAATTATTTTGGAGCCATTATAAACCGAATATAATATTATAATAAAAAAATATTTCAAGATTTTCTTAAAGAGACCCTCGCCTCTCTTATAAAAGGGAACTTCCCCTTCTCTCAAAATCACACCACAAAAGCCATTTGGATTGGTAAACCCCTAACAAAATATTCTCTCAACTATCCTAACTTAGACCTAGAGGAGTTACTTTGATTAGAAATCCAACCTAATGATCCCTTTTGATCAACTCAAAAGGAAACTCCCAAAGAAGAGGTAATAATTTCATCACCTCTTTCAAAGCTCTTTTCTTCTTCCACTTCCTATTTATTTTTTGTCTCCATACCAAAACAATAAATCCAGTACTTCATAAATATTTTGATGTTATTATAAATATGGTACAACCATATTCATTATTCTATCTATCCTGTGAATGAGAAGTCCCCATACGTGCGTACGTACGGCTTACCATCTCCACATCGTGGTGTAGTTTGTTATTCAAACACTTAATTATTTGGTTGGGTATAATAATGAGTATAACTTATTTAAATAATAAATATAACATGTTAAATATTATCTATATATTATATACCATCTAATTACATCTGATTTCACTATCAATATAATGATATTGTTTCTCGTCCGTACTTATGGATTACTGTCTCCACAAACACAATGTGATTCATTCCCCATAATAATCATTCAATAATAATTTTCATTTTATGAATAAAAATAAATTTTAAGAACTTATTGTCATTCTGGATATGAATCAAATACATCCTATCCACATAAAACATGTCTTACATAACCAATCATATAAAGGAAAACGAATCAGTTACCACCCGAAATGAAGATACTACTAAAATATTATTAATAATGAAATATTAGAATATCATATATGATATCATATTTATGTATGTGGTTATTTTATAATTTAATAATAATTATTTAACTATTATATAGGAGGTTAATGTACCCTCGATGAAGGTAAAATACAAGGTATGGGTTAAATTTCACAATCTCTTTATTATTCAAGGTTGTTAATATGTAAGTATATACTGGGACCTCTTTATCGTCCACATCTATGTTCTCTTAAAAATATATTTCAAAACATTTTTAATATTTACTAAACTATGGGTTAAATTGTCACGACCCGTCCTCAGGACCAGTGCCATGACAACCCCAAACCCGCCTTCCATAGGCCAGGGGCTGGTGACTAGCACCATGGCGTAAATCCCAAAAAAAGGGGAAGGCATTGCCTTTATAAATTAAACAGACACCACAAAGTAAGACAGTCGAAGTAAACACTAAGTAAATTGAGTACAAAGTAAGCGCAAAATGTAAATGGGCTAGAATACAAACCCAAAGTGAATGGAAAGTACAACTGGAAATAAAGTACAACAACTGAAAGTAAAGCAGCAATGTCGAGCCATCCACTGGAAATCCCACCTAAAGTGTGGGTACAGATAGCCTCCATAGATCCTCGGGTCCAATCGTCCACTCTGTGTACGTCCCGCCCAGTGGCCCACCTCCAGGTACAAACTTTCTCTAGAAGCCTCAACCACGATTAGCGCTGTCCGTCATCTGCATCCAACACAATGTAGTGCGGGCATAGCCCATTCAGGGGTGAGTATATGCTACTCAGTAGGGACCCCGAGACCCCGTAAGGTCTCCCAGAATCCACAAAGGATAATCCACAAAGGAATGATACAATCACGAAGTAACATCCAACACTACTTAGGTATATTCCAATAAATACACCTAAGTCATCAATTCCAATTTTCCTCCAACATCCGAGCCCGAGTTCGATCAAGTCCACACAGGATAGTACAACACAATCCACACAGGAAAGCACAACCTAATCCACATAGAAAATAAAGTCAATCATATCGAAGATAATGATTGCAAGTCAAGACTCAGCTCACACAGGTATAATTCTTCATAAGGTGAAAGAGATGATGAGATGTAACCACTGATTCATCTATGTTAGGACCCATGTAGGATACTAGACCATCTAAGTTGTCAGACCCATGGAGGATACAAGACCATCCTCTCTATCGGACCCACGTAGATACAAGTACAGAGTCAAACATTTTCGGACCCAAGTAGGATACAAGAACAGTAGTACTGCCAGACCCACGTAGGATACTAGAACAATAGTCATCGCCGTCGAACCCACGAAGGATTTCAAAATGGTTATCATCGCTGCTGAATCCACAAATAATTTCAGTGCAGTCGTCGTCGCTGCCGAACCCACGCAGGATTTTAGTGCAGTCGTCATCGTCGTCGTAGCCGCAGCCAGCTCTAGGGTTCCCACACACAGCATGTTCGTTTCTGGGAGGGTCCACTCCACGAGCCAAGGGGTCAATACATCAACTGACACGTAGTCCAGAGTTGATGTATTCCAAACTTCCGTCTCGACAAAGGGAACTCAACGTGACAGAAGGCACGTCAATCGGACGCCCAGTCTGAGAGTTATTGGCCTTTTCGTTCCAGGGGCCTAGTTGGTTTTTAAGTTAAAACCAACCTGACTGCACTCCAACTGCATCCAAACCTCGATCTGAGTAATCCAAAAGGTCCGTCTCACTAAGAGGAATCCAACAAAGTCAACGGTACGTCAATCGGATGTCCGGAGCTCAAGTTATATGTGTTTCCGCTCCAAGGGCCCGGTTGGTTTCGTGTTCGAACCAACACAGTTGTACACAAAGTTCTCCAAAAACTTGATTGTAATATACCAAAACGACCGTCTCGATCCAAGGATCGCATAGCAACTGACAGTGCGTCGATCAGAGGTCTGTAGCCCATGTTATAGGCATTTAAACGGACATGTCCGGTTTTAGGGGGTTTTGGGCCTGGACCGACCTGGCCCAAGACCCCCTGGTTAAGCCCGGATGGTACTGCTCGGGCTGGCATGGGAAGCCTGGCCCGGCGCGGGCAGCCCGACCCGGTGCGGCTGGTCCCGCCCGGCGCGGCCGGTCCAGGCCGGCACGGGCGCCGCGCGCCGCTTGAGCGCGGAAGGGGGGGAGAAACACCACCCCCTTAGACGAAATGGCGGACCCGTGGGGGGGGGGGGGGGTCCGCCCTTCTGGGTTGACCGGGGGTCTAGCCCCTGGTTTTTTGGATCTGTCCGGCCTCCCCTACTCCACCGCGGCCAGATCCTCTGCCTTGGTCCGACCAGTGCGGCACGACGGTGTCGTGCCCCTCCGCTGCGGCCCACCCCGGTCGTAGCCCTCCGTGCTGCTCCGTCGCTGCGCGACGGTCCCATGCTCCTCCGCCGCGGCCCGAATCTAGTCTCGGTTTCTTCTGGCCTCAACAGCATGGCGCGATGGCGCCGCACTACTTCTCCGCGTTCCTCCTCGTTCCCGCACGGTGCGACGACACCGCGCTGCCTTTGTTCGAAACCACATAATGATCAACAAAAAAATAGGGGAGGAGGTTCGATCATGTTCGTGTGGCCCGACCTCCTCCCGTTATCTTGATAAAATGCGGCTAAATAGTTAATGTTGAACGCCCAAATATTCACAAATCTAAAAAATTAAACCCCTACCTCAAAGAAGTTTGAGGAAGTTCATGTTGCGGAATACAGCGTCGCAGTGAGGCTCTTTATATGTTGATGGAGAACATTCGAAGAGGAGTGGCGTCTCCCTTCCTTTGACACGGGAAGAAGAATGATGGATGGCGCGTCGTCGTTCTTTAGAAAATGGTGTGATGACGTTCTTCGTCGAGGTAGAAATGTTCTTCACCGGAAAGATGAAGTTCTTCCAATGTGAAGAACGCTCCCCCCTCTCAACACAACAAAGAAACCCAAAAATAAATAAGGCATTTGCCATATTTTATTAACTCTGCCAACATTTCGAAAATTCAATCATTCAAAATGAATTCTCTTCATTTAATTAAACTTAACTTTTCAAAATTAAATGGAGTGATAAGTTGGTAACAATAATGACAAGAGAGGTTTTAAAAGGAGTTAGGGAAAAAATGAAAAGGTGGGGGCTCATGTGGGCCCCACCTCATCTTAAATCCTCAAAGAGGAGTTAGAACATCAGTGGGTCCCACCCCAACTCCCTCACATGGGCTAAACCACTTTTGAAAGTGAAATAAAAATTATAACACGATTTTTATTTCACATTAATCTTAATGCATTTTTTAACAACTATCCCCGAGAAAACGCAACACCAGAAAACGTCTTCCTAAGTAAATACCAGTCCTGCAGCTTCATCAGTGCCCTCAGTTTTTGATTCCGAGCACTGGTTCAGAAGTTAGGAAATCCCGCTCGTTCGTTCACTAGACGTACCCGAGCTAAACTTTAGAAATTGATTCCGGGCTCACCGGGCCTTGGAATCAGGTGCTGCCAAAAACTGCATACTCGTAAAATCCCAAAAAAATTATGAAATAATTTTCCTTGAAATTTACGGGTCTTTACATTACTCCCACCTCATGGATTTACATCCCCGTTAAGATACATCATAAACTAGAGAAACAAATGAGGGTACTGAGCATGTATCTGATCCTCCCGCTCCCAAGTTCTATCCTAGAGGTTATCGTGCTGCCACCTGATGCGCACTAGAGGAATCGACCACCCACGTAGGAACCACTCCGATTAATCCTCGATCTCCACCAGGACCTCCACAAAATTCGCCCCGTCATCGATGTCTAGCTCCCCATGGTCGATGATATGTGTCGGGTTATGCATGTATCTCCTCAGTTGAGATACGTGGAAGATGCCGTGCACCCGGTGAAAATGAGGTGGTAGAGCCAGGCGATAATCCACCTCGCCTCTCCTGCTGAGAACCTAGAATGGTTTGATGAAGCGCGGAGATAACTTCCCACCCCGACCAAATCTATGTAATCCACGTCAAGGTGAGACCCGCAAGAAGACGTGGTCCCATCCTCAAACTCTAGTGGTCTCCTCCTCCTGTCAGCATAAGACTTCTGTCGGCTCTGAGATGTCATCATCCACTCCTGAATGACCTGGACCTTCCCTGTCATGGCCTGGACCATCTCTGGTCCCACAAGTTCTGACTCCCCAGGGTCTGTCCAGCACAGAGGTGATCTGTATGGTCGGTCGTACAATGCGTATGGTTCCATCCCGATGGTGGAGTGGTAACTGTTGTTGTACGCAAACACCACCAAGGGTAGCCGGTCCTCCCAACTGTGACCAAAGTCGAGGACACATGTACGGAGCATTTCCCCGAGAGTCTGAATGGTCCTCTCCGTCTTACCATCCTTCTTAGGGTGAAAGGCAGTGCTCAGACGTAGCTGTGTCCCAAATTCCTCCTGCAACCCCTTCCAAAGCTGGGAAGTAAAGCGAGCATCTCAATCGGATATGATAGATGATGGAACACCATGATGTCGTACGATCTACTGGACATAGAGGAGTCCCATGCTCTCCACTTAGCCATGCTCTCTGATGGGTAAGAATTGGGCCGACATGGTGAGTCGGTCGACAATCACCCAAATAGTGTCGTGCCCTATGGAAGTACGTGGAAGTCCAATCACTAAATCTATAGATATCTCATCCCACTTCAACTTCGGGACCTCCAAGGACTGCACCAAGCCTGCTGGTACCTGGTGCTCCGCTTTCACCTGCTGGAAGGTTAGGCATTGAGAAATGAACTCGGCTATGGCCTTCTTCATACCGGACCACCAGTGATATCGTCTGAGATCTTGGCACATCTTCACCACTCATGTTTGTACCTCTAAAGGGGATGTGTGGAACTCCTTACGCACCTCCCCCTGTAAGGAAGCTAGTACAATGGTACGTCATCTGAAAAGGACATCGTGCTCTCCTCCTATAGAGAATCCATCAGGTGCCAGTCCTGAGGATATCTGTGCACACCACGTCTCACAGTCAGCGTCCCCACGTTGTGCCTCTCTGACCTGCAACAGTAAAGGAGGAGTGACTGTGAGTGAATGAAGAAAGGATGCTCCATCTCTATCCATGAAGGATATCTACAAAGAATCTTGCTACTCTGTCACCTCCCCAAGTAGTTGAATGCCCGTCCTCCTACTGAGAGCGTCGACTACTATGTTCCCCTTTATAGGAGTATAGAATATCTCAAAGTCATAGTCATGGAGGAACTCGATCCATCACCTCTATCTCAGGCTCAGGTCCATCTAAAGGAAGATGCATCTGAGACTATGGTGGTTAGAGTAGACTGTAAAGCGCTCGCCCATCAGATACTGTCGCCACATCTTCAGAGCGAAGACCACTACTGCTAACTCCAAGTCATGGGTAGCATAGTTATGCTCATGCCGCCTCAACTGACATGATCCATAAGCTATCACTGCCCACTCCTGCATCAATACACATCCGATTCCAGTCCCTGATGCATCGCAGTAGACTACGTACACCACTCCCTCCTCCGGTAGCCTCAAGATAGGTGCACTGGTCAATCTCTGTCTCAGATTCTGGAAGCTCTGCTGACATCTATCTGACCACACGATGGGTTTCCCCTTCTTCGTCAAAGATGAAAGTTGTCCCGCAACTCTGAAGACGTCTGGAAAAAATCTCCGGTAGTACCCAGCTAGCCCAATGAAACTCTGCACCTCCATCATGCTCCTGGGTGGCTCCCAAGCTAGCACTGCTTCGATCTTCGCAAGATCTACTGAAAATCCCGCCTCAGAGATGATGTGTCCCAAGAAGTGGACCTCAAATAACCAGAACTAACAATTCAAGAGCTTAACATAAAGTTGGTGCTCTCGGAGCATGTCCAGTACAACCTGCAAGTGGTAGGCGTGCTCCTCCTTAGTGGTCGAGTATATCATTTTGTCGTCAATGAAGACCACGGAAAATCGATGAAGGAATGGCTGAAGGATCCTATTCATGAGACTCATGAACACTGATGGTGCATTGGTTACACTGAAAGGAATAACCATGAACTCATAGTGGCCATACCGACATCTGAAGTCCTTCTTCTGTACGTCCTCGTCCTGAACTCTGAGATGATGATAGCCTGATCTGAGGTCTATCTTCGAGAATCACTATGCTCCCTTGAGCTGATCAAAGAGTTCTTCAATCATTGGTAGAAGATACTAGTTCCTCATGGTCAACTGGTTCAGGTGATGACAGTCAACACACAATCGCATGCTCCCTTCCTCCTTCCTGGCGAACAAAATCGGGGAATCCCAGGGTGAAACACTGGGTCAAATGAATCCTTTTCCCTGCAAGTCCTCCAGTTGTACCCAAAGCTCTCGAAGCTCAGAGGGAGCCATCTGATATGATGGAGTGGATACTAGGGCTATCTTGGGGTATAGGTCAATATAGAAGTATACCTCCCTGCGACGAGGTAGTCCTCGAACGTCGTCAGGAAAAACGTCTGCATACTCATCCACCACGATAGGAAAACTTGGACTCCGCACGTCAACTGCTCCTAGGATGAGGCTAGCCAATTGATGAGTGATCGACTATACTCTACTCTGCGTGAGTCCATCCTACGCTGCTAAGGCTCCCTTCTCGCCGGTGAAGGTGAACCTTCTCCCATCAGTGCGGACACATCGCACCTTACACCAAATACAGTCGATCTGAGCATGGACTGTAGATAACTAATCCATTCCCAGGATGACTTCTTAAAGACTCGATGCCGCTACAATAAGATCCCAGCCAAATCTCTCACCTCCTAGAGTAATCTTACACTGCCGGCACCCGTGCGTAATCATCGAGTCTACTCCAGTAGGAGTCTCTAGCCATAAGGATCGAGCCAATGGCTCCGTCTTCATCTCCGAGCTCCGAACAAGCGCAACGACAATGAAAGAATGACTCACTCTGGTTTCTATAAGAACTACAGCAAGGGTGGAGTAGACACAGATAGTACCTTGAATCATCTCTGGTGCGCCGTGGTCGTAGGCCTCCATTTCCTGAAGCTGAGTCTGTCTCTTCCCGCCAGCTCCCTGTGGTCGGGGTGGACCTCTTGGTGGTGGTGGTGGTAAAGTCTCAAAGCGTCTCCCACCACCTGCTGCTCGACCATCTCCTCTTCCTCATCCTCCTTCTCTCTGCGGACCACCACGGTCGACCCTCTGCCTCTTCCTAGGTGGTCTGTCAACCGTCTACTGCTCCTCTACATGGAGGGTCAGGCAGTCACGAGCCATGTGGCCCTGCCCGCCGCATGCGTAGCACTGTCTGCTCCTCGGTAGGCTGGCTCTGCGCCGTGTGCCCCGTACCTCTGAGCCAGTGTCCTGAGGTCGTACGCTTGATGGTATGGTCCACCTGGACCCATGAGACATCCATCAACTGCCCGCTACAGAAGACTCAGCTACATGCCGCCCTGCGGTAGGTCTCGCTACTGGTGTAGGCTCAGCAAGAAAGCTCTCTATGAGAAGGGCTCACTCCAGTACCACTGCCTGCGTCAGAATGATGAGGGAGATCATCGATGCCCTGATCTCATCCCTCAGTCCCTGCTCGAAGGTCTGGGCCCAGAAAAATGGGTCCCGTACCATGTCTTTGGAATAGCGCGATAGATCGGTAAATCTCGCCGAGTACTGGGCTACCGTCATGCAGCCCTGCCGTAGCTATAGTATCTCTTGGATGCACACCGCACGGAGGGTGGCGGGGATGAAATCTGAGCGGAAGAGGCTCTCAAAGTCCATCTAGAGAATAGATTCCTCGTTGTGCACCTAGAGCATCAAGCTCCACCATCTGCCTGCTGCCGTGTGTAGGAGCCTCGCTGTAAGGATCACCATGAGGTCAGCTGGTGTCCCCACTATACTGAAAACTCAAACTACAGCCTCCAGCCAATCCTCGGCTACATGATGGTCCATCTCCCCGTAGAACCTAGGTGGTCTTTGATGCTTAAACTCATGCAGTTCACTAAGGCGACGTGCACTCTCAGGGGTGGGGGCTGGTGGCATCGGTGGCTCGGCGGGTAGAGGTACCGCCGGGGCCCCTGCTGTAAATGGGCCCTGCACTGAGACCTCATCGCTCGGTGGGCTTTCGTCTCGTACAAACCTCGGAACCCTAGCTGGAAACCATAGTGGGGCCATCCTGAAAAGAAATAGGTGCACCACTGTCAAAACAGTATACCTGGTGAGCTGACACAAAGTAATCACAAAGAAAACTTTTCAAACACACATGCAATCAATGTTTTCTTGCACTGAGTCAGAAATCAGAAGTCAGGGTCATGGTGTATGGATATGTCGGCCTCCACACCAACGCTGGACTCCCTGGACTGATAACCACAATCAATACCCTTAACACTATTTCTTTACATAGAAGAACGATCAGAGTCCTGAGATCTACGGTAGAACCGAACTCCTCTGATACCAATTTGTCACGACCCGTCCTCGGGACCCGTGCCGTGACTACCCCAAGCCCGACTTCCATAGGCCAGGGGCTGGCGACTACCACCAAGGCGTAAATCCAGACAAAAGGGGAAGGAATTTCCTTTATAAAGTAAACAAAAACCACAGAGTAAGCCAGCAGAAGTATACACTAAGTAAACTGAGTAGAAAGTAAGTGTGGAAAGAAAATGGGCCAGAATACAAACCCAAACTGAAAGTAAAGTACAACTTGAAAGAAAGTACAACAACTGAAAGTAAAGAGCAACGCCAAGACATCTACTGGAAATCCCACCTGAAGGGTGGGTACAGATATCCTCCTCAGCTCCTCGGGTCCAGCCGTCCACTCCATGTACGTCCCGCCCAGTGACCCACCTCTAGGTACCGACTTTCACCAAAAGCCTCAACCACGATCAGTGTTGTCCGTCGTCGGCATCCAACATAACATAGTGCGAGCATTGCCCATGCATGGGTGAGTATACGCAACTTAGTAGGGTCCCCAAGACCCCCTAAGGTTCCCATAATCCACAAAGGATAATCCAAAAAGGAAAGATACGATCACGAAGTAACATCCAACACTACTTAGGTATATGACCATACATATACCTAAGTCATCAATTCTAGTTTTGCTCCAACATCTGATCCCGAGTTTGATCACATCCATAGTGGATAGTACAACCCAATCCACACAAGAAAGCACAACTCAATCTACATAGGAAAGCAAGTCAATCATATCGATGATAATTATTGAAATTCAAAACACAACTCATACAGGTATACTTCTTCGTAAGGTGATAGAGATGATCAGATGTAGCCACTGATTCATCTATGCTGGGACACACGTAGGATACTAGACTAGCTAAGCTATCGGACCCACGTAGGATACAAGACCAGCCTCTCTGTCGGACCCACGTAGGATACATGTACAGAGTCAAACACTGCTGGACCAACGTAGGATACAAGAACAATAGTACTGCTGGAACCACGTAGGATACAAGAACAGTAGTCATCACCGTCAAACCCACGAAGGATTTCAATACGGTCGTCATTGCTGCTGAACCCATGAAGGATTTCAGTGCAGTCTTTATCGCTGCCGAACCCACGAAGGATTTCAGGGCAGCCATCATCGTCGTCGCAGTCACAACCAGCTCTAGGGTTCCCGCACACATCATTCTCATTTCCGAGAGGGTCCGCTCCACGTGCCAAGGGGTTGATACATAAACTGACACGTATTCTGGAGTTTATGTATCCCAAAGTTCTATCTCAACAAAGGAAACTCAATGTGACAGACGTCACATCAATCGGACGCCCGGTCTGAGAGTTATTGGCTTTTTCGTTCGAGGAGCCCTGTTGGTTTTTAAGTTAAAACCAACCTGACCGAACTCCAACTGCATTGAAACCTCAAGCGGAGTAAGAAAAAAGGTCTGTCTCACTAAGTAGATTCCAAAAAATTCAATATAACGTCAATCGGATGTCTGTAGCTCAAGTTATAAGCATTTCCGCTCCGAGGGCCCGATTGGTTTCGTGTTCGAACCAACCCGGCCATACCCAAAGTTCATCGAATCCTTGAGTTTAATATAACGAAACGACCGTCTCGATCCAAGGATCGCATTGTAACTGATAGTGCATCGATCGGAGGTCCGTATGCCATGTTACTGGCATTTAAACAAATCTATCCTGTTTTAGGGGGTTTTGGGCCCGGACCGACCCGGCTGAAGACCCCCTGGGTCGGCCCAAACCTGGTCGACTCGACCTGGGTCTAGGTCCAGCCCGTCAGGGAGCGGCCCGACCTGGTGCGGCTGGCACCGACGGCGCGTGAGCGCGGAAGGGGGGGTACCGCCACCCCCTTCGATGAAACGACGGACCCGCGGGGGGGGGGGGGGGGTCCGCCCTGTTGGGTTGACCAAGGGTTAAGCCCCTAGTTTTCCATATCTGGACGGCCGTAACGGCATGCTAGCGTGTCGCGCGGGACTAGCTGGTCCCGCCTCCTGAGCACCGGCGGTCGGCGGCTCCGGCCGCATCCTTGGTTCGACCGGCGTGGCGCGACGGCGCCACACCCCTCCACCGCGACCCACCCCGGTCGTGGCCATCCATGGTACTCCGGCACGGCGTGATGGAGCGATGCTCCTCCACCGCAACCCGACTCCGATCATGGTTTCTTCCGGCCTCAACGGCGAGACACGACGGCGCCACGCTCTTTCACCGCGTTGCTCCTTGTTCCCGCGCGATGGGACTTCACCGCGCTGCCTTCCTTCCAAACCACATAATGATCAACAAAAAAATAGGGGAGGAGATTCGGCCGTGTTCATGCGGCCCGACCTCCTCCCATTATCTTGATAACAGAGGGCTAAATCATTAATGTTGAACACCCAAATATTCACCAACATACAAAATTAAACCCCTACCTCAAAAAAGTTTGAGGAAGTTTGTGTCACGGAATACGACGTCGCGGTGAGGCTCCGTATATGTTGATGGAGAATGTCCGAAGAGGAGCGGCGTCTCCCTTCCTTTCATATGGGAAGAAGAATGAAGGATGGCACATTGTCGTTCTTCGGAAAATAGTGTGACGACATTCTTCGTCGAGGTAGAAAAGTTCTTCAACGGAAAGATAAAGTTCTTCCAATGTGAAGAACGCTCCCCCTATCAATGCAACGAAGAAACCCAAAAATAAAATAAGGCCTTTACCTTATTTTATTACCTTTTCCAACATTTTTAAAATTCTAACATTCAAAATGAATTCTCTTCATTTAATTAAACTTAGCTTGTCAAAATTAAATGGAGTGATAAGTTGGCAACAATAATGAAGAGAGAGGTTTTAAAAGGAGTTAGGGAAAAGAATGAAAAGGTGGGGGCTCGTGTGGGCCCCACATCATCTTAAATCCTCACAAGGGGAGTTAGAACATCAGTGGGTCCCACCCCAACTCCCTCACATTGGAGAAACCACTTATGAAAGTGGAATAAAAATTGTAACACGAATTTTATTTCACTTTAAACTTAATGCATTTTTTTAACAGCTATCCCCAAGAAAACGCAACTCTAGAAAAGGTCTTCCAAAGCAAATACCAGCGTTGTGGTTTCATCGGTGCTCTCGAATTTCGATTTCGAGCACCGGTTCAAAAGTTAGGAAATCCCGCTCATTTGTTCACTGAACGTACCCGAGAAAAACTTCGGAAATTGATTCTGGGCTCACCGGGCCTCGAAATCAGGTGCCGTCAGAAACTACATACTCGTAAAATCCGAGAAAAATGAAGAAAAAAAATTTCCTTGAAATTTACGGGTCTTTACAAAAATTCATTTATACCCTTGTTTTACCTTTTCTATTTTGAAAGGAATCTTTCCGTCATTTTCCAAAAAAAAGTACATTATGACATTTTCGACAAAATTAAGGTAAGAATGTCTTTTTTAACTTATATGGTGGGTGCAAATATTTTATTCCATTTTAACACCTTCGAAGATTCCCTTTCAACATTATGAGAATATTTTCAAAATAAATGTTTTATTTTATAATTATATGGCTTTTAAAAGTTTTCAAAATAGAAATAGGTATTTCTTTTAAATAGTTTTCATTTAATCTATTTTAAACTTGTTTGAAGTTGATTTATTATGATACTAATCTTCCATATTGTATTGATTGTTTTGTGATATGTTTGACTGTGGATATGTTATTTTTATACCATTCATGGTTTATGGATAAATTATTGACATTTCGTATGCTATTTTTAATATGAATGTTTATGTTTTTCAACCTTTTCATATGAGGAAAGCATTGGAATTATTAAGTGACGAGTGGGCCCTGATATAGCTCCTTGATGCATCGGTAGGTCTCATTAGAAAAACTAGTGTCTTCACACAAAACCTTGAAAAAATTTTATTTGTAGCCTTGGAACGAGGCCTTGAATATGTGGTTATGAAGGCTAACATTATATATTCCATCATTATGAAATTGGATATTGATATTGCATTTGATTATTCAACTAGTAGAATATCCATGTGAATAAGTAAATGGAATTATTTGATCTGTATTTTCCACGTTTTGCTGAAGTTTATGTTTAAAAGGATTATGTTTTAGTTATATACATTTCCTTAAATATTTAAGTTTATTTGTGAAAGTTTATGCTATGTTTTTATCCTTACTGTGTATCTGAGCTCACCCATTTCTATGTTTTATTTTCCCCAGGATGTGAAAATCTATGTTATGAATGACTAGTAGGGATAGTTTAACGGAAATGAATGTTGTCAAAGGAGACAATGTTGTTGTTGTTTTTCATTTTATAATGTAATATAAAACTTATTTATGTATCTAATACTTCCAAGGCTAATAAAATGATTGGTCTTTTGGGATTTGATTTATTGTGATCATGAAAATGTTATGTAATAATGCACCGACTTTGGATTACTAGGGATGGGGCGTTACAGTTGATATTAGAAGAAGTTTAGTACAAACATTGGAAACTAGAATTAGAAAAACTCTGATTAGAGAACATTACCCTAAGATAGTTTTTGTGGATTAGAATAGAAGAACTTCGTAGAATTTTTGTAATGTAGATAATTTGTGTATTTTCTAAGAAATACATCCCTATCTAGATACAGGAAGGAAGTGGTGGCTCTGACATAGATGTAACTAGGAGTGAAAACTTTGACAAAGAATTTTGGGCTTGACCCGAGGTATCCTGGTACACGACAATGGGCCTTGCTGCACTCTTGATTACGAATCTCCCGGGGTATATGCTTAGAATAATTCAAATTTTCTTTATAAACAATTATGAAGTATTTATGAGTATATACCTCCTCAAGGAAAATATTTTTATGATTTTGGTTTATATCAATAAATATTTCAATTTATGTTAGTGTTGTACAAATTTGGAATTACGTATTGTGATTCGTAAACTAATATAGTGCATGAAATTGTTTAGAAATGGAACATAGTGGATGGAATAGAAAATCTTTCAACACACATAATCCAAGTAAGGATTTCCCTCCTAATAAAGTTAATTATAGTGGAGCTAGGGATGAAACTAGTACTGATCAGCTTATCACCATACTGGGAAACCTCAATCATGTTGTGAATAACAAAATTATTCGTATGGATAACCCTCATCAACCATGAGAAGGCTCAATGTTAGACCATTTCATGTGGTAAAAACCCACCAAAATTCAATGGGAAAACAAGTCCATTTGTTACTAAGCAATGGATAAGTTTCTTAGAGAATCATATTTCATGCTTTGGGGAGTAGCAAAAGGGAAAAAGTTGACATGGAAATTTATCGCCTCACAGGAGATACAGATCAATGGTGGTCATTAATTCGAAACACAAAGGAATATGATGAAGTATAAAATATGGAATGGAGGGAGTTTAAAGATATTTTCATAGAAAATTTATTCCACGTGACCGTTGAGCGGATATGGAAAGACAATTATTTAGTCTGAGGGAAAAAAGGATGAGAATGTCGCAAAATATGAGGATAAATTTACATAGTTAGCAAGGCATGTAGAAGATTTTATACGTAACCCAAGGAGTTAGATTGATCAATTGTTTTATGGGTTAAAACCATTTCTCCATTGAGCATTGGTCTCACAATCCATCTCATCGTACGATGATATTGTCTAATGTGCTATCAAGATAGAAAATGAATTCTCTATGTCTTATGACATTAAAGAAAATAAAGAGAAAAATATATCTTTTTAAAACTCTAGAAATGGAAATAAGGGGAAGAAGTGAAAAGTTGAATATCCATCCTGCGGTAAATCTGGGAAGAAACACCCTGGTACTTGCCTGAAGGGAATGAGTGTCTATTACAAGTGTGGTGATAACGTCCACCATGCTCATGATTTCAAGGTAAATAAAAAGGCTCTCAATGTTTAATGCTACAATCTTATATGAAAGGGACATTATGCAAACTAATGTCCTCAGAACCAATTCAACATACCTTTTAAAAGTTCAAGGGAGTTAGGAAAAGTTTATGCGATCACTACTGATGAGGTTGAAGAATTGAAAGACGTGGTGGCATGTAATTTAATGGGTTTCTTGAGTTTATCCATTTCTTTATTTGACTCTAGATCATCGAATTGTAGCTTATCATCTGAGTTTTCTTAGAAAATTAGATATTTCTAATTTGATTTAACAAGGGAGTTGTCAGTGAAAACTCCCAAGGGATGTATCATTTCAACAATGTTTTGTGAATCTGTTCCCATTAGGTAATATTAATGATGTTTATCTTCTAATATCATCATCATACCCATGATTGAATTTGATATAATCCTCATAATGGATTATATTTCGGACCCTGATGCAAAAATATATTATAAGAATAATGAGGTTACAATTTTTGATGATGATAAAGAGTAGCTTATCTTTAGAGAAAAAATGTCACCACCTGATTCTTATCTAGACCCACCCCTAGTAGCTCTACTGAATTGAATTATTCGGGAGGAAGATAATTAAATAACCATGGGTGAGGAAAGTAATGTTCAAATAGTGGACATAACTATGTTTCAATAATATGTTTATGTGTTTCCATAGGATTTACCAAGACATCCTCTAGAATGAGAAATTGAGTTTTCCATTGATTTAATTCTTAGTTCAAGGACCATATCAAAGACCCCTTATAGAATGGACACTAGGGAATTAGTGTAACTAAAGAAACAACTAGATGAATTGAGTAATAAATTATTTATTCACCCTAGTGTTTCTATATGGGGTGCCCCTGTTATTTATGTTAAGAAGAAAGATAGATCTCTGAGGTTTTTATTGACTACAAGGAGATCAACGCTATAACAATAATGAACAAGTATCCCCTACCTCGCATTGATGATTTATTTGATCAAATTCATGGAGATAAATATTTTTCAAAGATTAACCTTCGATATGGATATCATAAGTTGTGTGTATTGAAGGAAGAAATTACGAAAACAATATTTAGTACTATGTATGGGATTCACGAGTTTACAGTAATGCCTTTTTGATCGACTAATGCACCCTCTGTTTTCATGGATCTAAGGAATATAGTTTCCAAGGAATATATTAATGAATTGTAGTGGTATTTATTGATGATATCTTGGTTTAATCAGAAAGATATGAAGATTAAGAAAATCACTTGCGCACTATTTTGAAGACCCTCAGAAGAAATGAAATATATGGGATGTTTAAAAAGTGTGAATTCTGGCATCAAAAGATTTCTTTTCATGCCTATATTTTCTATAAGGATGAAATCTCTATTGATCCTTCAAATACTATGGAATTTAATGATTGTTCAACACCATTGAGTATAACTCAGGTACACAGTTTTATTGGTTTAGCAGGTTATTATCAACATTTCGTGCAAAATTTTCCTAATTGGATAACCTATTAACCAAGATCACACATAAAGGGGATAATTTGTTTAGGAAAAAGAGTGCGAAGAATGTTTCGAATCTCTGAATAGAAGATTAGTCAATTCTATTATATTGACTCTACCATTGGGAATGATGAGTTTGTTATTTATAGTAATGATTCAAAGAAAGGACATGGTTGTGTCCTTATGCAGAATGATAGAGTTATTGCCTATACATCACGACGTATAAAAATTCATGAACAAAACTATCCCACTCATGATCTTGAGTAAGCAGCTGTAATATTTTCTCTCAAGATATGGATACACTATCTCTATGGTGAAAATGTTAGATTTATACTGATCACAGTAGTTTGAATTATATTTTCTCACAAAAATAAATCAACATGAGGCCGAGGAGATGGCTCGAACTACTCAAGGTTTATGATTTCACCATACACTACCACCCGAGGAAGGAAAATAAGGTGGAAGATTTATTGAGATGAAAAAATCATGGATTTTTTAACAAGATGAGAATTGAAAGGGATCCTATGTTCATGGATCTAGTAAAAATTGATATGGGAATGATCATGGAAGGTAAAATATCAATAATTTTTCAAATAGTTTCTAAACCATCGTTACTAGACAGAACAAAGAGTTCTCAGAATGATGATGAGGAGTTTAAAAGAAGATTAAAGCTATAAATAGTGGGAGATTGATTGACTTCGTATATGAAGATGGAATTTTGAAATATGGGAAGAGAATTTGTGTTCCTAAAATACCTGATCTAAAAACCGAATTTTTGGATAATGCTCATAGATCCAATTTCTCGATACACCCTAGTAGCACTAAGATGTATAAATATTTGATGGAACATTTTTGGTGTGAAAACATGATGAGATAGATTGTTGTTTATGTTTCATGATGTAGGGTTTCTCAACATGGGAATGATGGAATAGAACATCCTAGAGAAGCCATGAAACCTCTTCAGATACCTAAGTGTAAATGGGATGATTTTATGATGGACTTTGTCATGGGACTACCAAAGACTCTTAGAAGGAATTATGGATTTTGGGCCATTGTGGATCGTCTTACCAAGACAACACATTTTCGTGCTATAAGAGAAGATTTACCACTTGAACATTTAGCAAGGCTATATATTAATGAAGTTTTAAGACATCATGGAGGACCCCTATCTATTCATTCTGATTTTGATCCCCGTTTTTCATCATGATTATAGAAAATTCTTCAGAAACCCTTGGATATTGGCCTTCATTGGAGCACTGCCTACCACACTCAAACTGATGGAAAATAAGAACGGAATATTCATACATTAGAAGACATGTAGAGATCTTTCTTACTATACTTTAAAGGTATGTGGGATCAGTATTTACCTCTGTTAGAATTTTCTTATAATAATAGCTTTCATTCAAGTATTCAGATGGAACCATATAAATCATTATATAGAAAGAGATGTCGCACACCAACTTGTTGGGATGATGTTCTTTAAAGAATAATCGTAGGAACATAACTTGTTGAGGAAATAATGGAAAAGGTGAAGATTATCAAAACCCACTTCAAAGTAGCTCAAAGTAGGAAAAATAGATATATTGGTAATTGAAGGAAGGATTTGGAATTTCAAGTAGGTGATCATGTTTTCTTGAAGGTATCTCCATGAAAGGATGTTATACATTTCAGTTAGATGGGTAAATTGAGTCCCATGTAAGTCAGGTCTTTCGAAATTCTAGAAAGAATTGGAGTTGTATCTTACCGTTTAGCAATGATTCCATGTATCTCAAAAATTCATGATGTGTTATACGTATTATTGTTGAGAAAATACATGCCAGACCCAAAAAATGCACTCACCTATGAAAAAAAATAACTAGAACCCGACCTATCTTATTGTGAAGTGACTATCAAGATTCTTGATATAAGTGAACAAGTGTTGAGAAACTGAATGGCTTGTTCGATAAATGTTCTATGGGGAAATCATAAGATGGAAGAGGTAATGTGGGAACCCAAGGAACTTATAATAAAGAACCATCTGAATCTTTTTATGAAGTAATATTCTATAAATTTCAAGGAAAAAATAATTTTAAGGAGGGGAGAATGTAACACCCCAAGCTTTTACAATACATTTCTCTTTGAATAATGCAGTAGCTTGCGTTGTATGCGACTTAGAGTTTTAACACACCAAGAACAATCAAAATAGCTGTTATGAATAGTAATACCCTTTTTTTGAAATTTTATAAATTTTATTTTTCAAAATGGACTTCATTTTTGAATTTGGACTATCGAAATTAGCTTAGGGTGATTTTTTGGTATTTTTATGAAAAGTTTCAATTTTTCATGAATAGTGAAAAAACACTGCATTATTGTTTAAAATAGAAATTTTATTTAAATAATTAGTTATTTTATTTAAATTTATATTAGGTAAAAATAGATAAAAAATACCTATAAATGTTAAATATAATTCATTGGAGTAATTTTATAATAAAATTAGATGTATAAAATTTTATTGAACTTTTTGCCGTCTTTTGCACACCTTCTAAGAGAAATTTTAAATTTCCATAAAACATAATTTTACCACTTTTATGAGTTTAATTTTAAAAAATATAAGAGACATGGTTGACATCAATAAGTAAAATTTGGTTTAATAAGATGAAAATAATGTTTTTCTAAATAGTAACTTTTGACTTTTATTTACCACGGTTAAAAGTAAATAGGGAAATTAAAGGTAAAAATGATATTATAATTACCCTAACACATGTCCTAATTATATTGGATAAGTTTAATTCGACCAAAAACAAAATTAGGAATAAAACTTGATCCTTCTGGTCCACTTTTATTAGATTAGGACATTTATTATTATTTTATTTAAAGAAGAGTTCAAAGTGTTAAATTCAATGTTTAATAACTAAACCATTTTTAATATAGGGTTATACATAAGATAGATTAGACTATTAATATTATTTATAGATCTAAAATTATTTCCTAAATAATGGTATTTTCTTCTTAAATTTTAGACATTAAATAATTAAATTTATTTATGACACAATGATAATGAAGTATTTACCTTATTAATAAAAGATTATAATATTTGATATTATAAATATAAAAATAAATGTAATTTGAGACTTTTTATGAGTTAAACTAATTTTAATGGTTAATATGACATGTTAAGGTTGATAAAATAAATTTTATTTGAAGTAATCAATATGTTATGACTTAAAAAAAACAAAATACTAAATAGTGTCACAATTGACACATATGAGTTTTTAAAACAAATACTATACTATTAAATTATATAATAGTCCTAAAAATCTAGGGTTCATCCAAGGGACTTATATAATAATATATATATCATTAATTAACCACTTGGGGTTCTCTTGGAATTTTAAAATAAGATTATAAACCATATAATATAATAATACAAGAATACATGTTAAACATTAAACTATTTAAGTAAGAGTTAAATCCAAAATATAAGGTTAATTTGGAAACATAAACTTATCTAAAACTTATTGGTTGAGAGGTTTTATACACATCCATACATTATCCTCGAAATAAATTATTTTGGAGCCATTATTAACCAAATATGATTGTATAATAAAATAATATTTCAAGATTTCCCTAAAGTGACCCTCACCTCTCTTATAAAAGGGACCTTCCCCTTATCTCAAAATCACACCTCCAAAGCCATTTGGATTGGTAATCCCCTAAAACAATGACCTCTAAACTATCCTCATTTAGACCTAGAGGAATTTATTTTATCAGAAAGCCAACCTAATGAGCCCTTTTGATCAAATCAAAAGGAAACACCTGAAAATGATGTAATAATTTCATCACCTCTTTCAAAGTTATTTTCTTCTTAAACTTCCTCTTTATTTGTTGTTTCCATACCAAAATAATAAATCCAGTACCTTATTCATATTTTGATGTTATTATAAATATGGAACAACTAGATTCATTATTATATCTATCCTATGAATGACAAGTCACCATACGTGTGTACGTACGGCTTACCGTCTCCACATCGTGGTGTAGTTTGTTATTCAATCACTTAACTATTTGGTTGGGTATAATAATGGGTATAACCGATTTAAATAATAAATATAACATGTTATATATTTTAAATATATTATATTCCATCCAATTAAATATTATTTCACCAACAATAAATGATATTGTCGCTCGTGTGTACGTACGAATTACTGTCTCCACGAACGCAATTAGATTCATTCCCCATAGTAAACATTCAAGAATAATTTTCATTTTATGGTTAAAAATAATGTTTAAGAACTTAATATAATTCTGGATATGAATCTAATACATCCTATCCATATCAAACATGTCTTATGTGACCAAGAATATAAAGGAAAACGAATCAGTTAACACCCAAAAGGAAGATACTACTGAAATATTATTAACAAAGAAATATTAGAAGATTATATATGATATAATATTTATATATGTGGTTATTTTATAATTTAATAACAATTATTTAACTATTATAAAAGATGTTAATTTACCTTCAATGAAGGTGAAATACAAGGTTCAAGTTAAATTTCACAATCTATTTATTATTCGAGGTTGTTAATATGTATGTATCTACTGGGACCTCTTTATCATCCACATGTATTTTCTCTTAAAAATGTTTTTCAAAACATTTTTACTATTTACTAGACAACAGGTTAAATTCATTTAAACCCTTGTTTTACCTTCTATATTTTGAAAGGAATATTTCCGTCATTTTCCAAACAAGGTACTTTATGACCTTTTCGACAAAATTATGGTAAGAATGTCTTTTTTAACTTATACGACGGGGGAGGCTATTTTTAGCCATTTTAACACCTTCAAAGATTCCCTTACAATATTATGAGAATATTTTCAAAATAAATATTTTCCTTAATAATTATGTGTCTTTAAATTTTTTCAAAATTGAAACTGGAATCTCTTTTAAATAGTTTTCATTTCATCTATTTTAAACTTATTTGAAGTTGATTTATTATGATACAAATCATCCATATTGTATTGATTGTTTTGTGATATGTTTGACTGTGGATGTGTTATTTTCATACCATTCATGGTTTATGGATAAATTATTGACATTTGGTAGGCTAGTTTAAATAGAAAGGTTTATGTTTTTCAACCTTTTCATATAAGGAATGCATTGGAATTAGTAAGTGACGGGTGGAGCCCGCTATAGCTCCTTGATGCATCATTAGGTCTCATTATAGAAACTAGTGTCTTCAGACAAGGCCTTGAAAAAATATTATTTGTATTCTTAGCACGAGGCCTTGAATATGTGGTTATGATGTCTGAAATTATGCATTCCATCATTATGAAATTGGATATTGATATTGCATGTGATTATTCGACTAGTAGAATATGCATGTGAATAAGTAAATGGAATTAATTGATTTATATTTTCTTTATTTTACTGACATTTAAGTTTAAAAGGATTTTGTTTTAGTTATATACATTTCCTTAAATGGTTATGCTTATTTGTGAATGTTTTCTTTATATTGTTATCCTTACTGTGCATCTGATTTCACACATTTCTATGTTTTATTTTCCCCAAGATGTGAAAAAGTATATTATGACTGACCAGTAGGGATAGTCTAAGGGAAATGAATGTGGTCAAAGGAGACAATGTTGTTGTTGTTTTTCATTTTATAATGTAATGTAAAACTTATGTATGTATCTAATACATACAAGTCTACTAAACTGATTGGTCTTTTGTGATTTGATTTCTTGTGATCATGCCAATGTTATGTAATAATTCACCTACTCTGGGTAACTATGGTTGGGGAGTTACAATTGATATTAGAGGAAGTTTAGTACAGACCTTGGAAACTAGATTTACAAAAACTCTAATAAGAAAACATTACCCTAAGATAGACTTTGAGGATTAGAATAGAAGAACTTCCTATAATTTTGGTAATGTAGATATTTTGTGTATTTTCTAAGAAATACATCCCTATATAGATATGACCAGGTAGAGGCGGCCCTGACACATATGTTCCTAGGAGTGAAAACTTCGACAAAGAATTTCGGGCATGACCAGAGGTATCCTGGTACATGACAATGGGTCTTGTTGCACTCTTGATTACGACACTCCCAGGGGATATTCTTAGAATAATTCACATTTTCATTAAAAACCATTATGGAGGATTTATGAGTATATACGTCCTCAAGGAATTTTTTTTATGATTTTGGATTATATAAGAAATGGTTCAATTTATGTTATGGTTTTTAAAAATTTAGAATTATGTATTGTGATTCCTAAACTAATATAGTGAATGACATTGTTTAGAAATAGAACCTAGTGGAATCAATGGAAACTATATCAACGCACATAATCCATGTAGGTATTTCCATCCTAATCAAGTTAATTATAGTGGAGATGGTGATGTAACCGGAACTGATCAGATTATCAGTATAACTCACTCAGGTTTTGAATGACAACCTTATCGATATGGAGCACCCTGATCCACAAAACATAGGCTCAATGTTCGACCGTTTCATGAGGAAAAAAACCATAAACATTCAATGGGACAAAAAATCCTTTTGTAACTAAGCAATGTATATGTTCATTAGAGAAAAATATTTCATGCTTTGGGGTGTAGGAAAAGGGAAAAAGTTGTCATGGCAGTTTATCACCTCACAGGAGATGCAGATCAATGATGGTCATTAATTCAAAACACAATAGAATATGATGAAGTATAAAATATGGAATGGAGGGAGTTTAATGATATTTTATTAGAAAAATTCTTTCCTCGTGACCATTGAGCGGATAGGGAAAAGGAAATTATTGAGTCCGAGGGAAAAAGGATGATAATGTCGCAATGTATAATGATAACATTATGTAGTTTTCCAGGGTTGTAGAAGATTATATACAAAACCCAAGGAGTAATATTGATCAATTATTTGATGGGTTAAAAACATTTCTCCATCGAGAATTAGTCTCACAATCCTTCTCATCGTACGATGATATTGTCTAATGTGCTATCTTGATAAAAAAGAATTCTAAAAGTCTTATGAATTTAAAGAAAAGAAAGAGAATAATAGATCTTCTGAACACTCTGGAAATAGAAATAAATGGAAGAAGTGAAAAGTTGAATTTCCATCCTCTGGTAAATGTGGGAAGAAACACCCTCGTACTTTCCTAAAGGGAATGATATTCTATTACAAGTGTGGTGAAAATGGCCACCAAGCTCGTGATTTCAAGGGAAAGAAAGAGGATGTTAATGTTTAATGCTGAAATTTCATAGAAAATGGACATTCTGCAAATTAATGTCCTAAACACCAATGAAATATACCTTATAAAATGCCAAGGGAGTAAGGACAAGTTTATGTGATCACTACTGATGAGGTTGAAGCTTCGAAAGATGTGGTGGCATGTAATTTAATGGTATCCTCAAGTTTATCCACTGCTTTATTTGAATCTAGATCATCAAATTGTTTCATATCTTCCCAGTTTTCTAAGAAAATTATATATTTCTAATTTGATTTAACAAGGGAGTTTTCAGTCAAAAACTCCTAAGAGAAGTATCATTACAACAATTTTTTGTGAATCCGTTCCCATTATGGAATATAAATGTTCTTTATCTTCTAATCTCACCATCATAACCATGATTGAATTTGATATAATCCCCATAATGGATTTGATTTTGGACCATGATGCAAAAAAATTATTGTAAGAAGAAGGCAGTTACAATTTTTAATGATGATAAAGAGTACCTTATCTTTAGAGCAGAAACGTCACCACCTGATTCTTATCCAGACCCACCCCTAGTAGCTCTTTTGAATTGAATTATTGGGGAGGAATAGAATGAAATAACTATGGGTGATGAAAGGAATGTTCAAATAGAGGATGTACCTATTTTTCAAGAATATTTTGATTTGTTTCCAGAGGATTTACCTGGACATCCTCCAGAATGAGAAATTGAGTTTTCCATTGATTTAATTCTTGGTTAAAGGCCCATATCGAAGACCCCTTACAGAATAGAAACTATGGAATTAATTTAACTAAAGAATAAACTAGAGGAATTGAGTAATAAATTATCTATAAACCCTAGTGTTTCTCCATGGGGATCCTCTGCTCATTGTGTTAAGAAGAAAGATAGATCTATGATGTTATGCATTGACTACAGGGAGATCAATGCTATAACAATAATTAAAAAGTATCCCCTACCTCACATTGATGATTTATTTGATCAAATTCATAGAGCTCAGTATTTTTCAAAGATTTAAAATCGATATTGATATCATATGTTGTGTGTATGGAAGGAATACATTCTAAAAACAACATTTTGAACCAGGTACGGGCTTTACGAGTTTACAGTAATGCCTTTTGGACTAACTAATGCAAACTCTTTTTTAATGAATCTAAAGAATAGAGTTTCCAAGTAATATCTTAATGAATTTTTAGTGGTATTTATTGATGATATCTTGGTTTACTAAAAAACTATAAAGATTAAGAAAGTCACTTGGTCACTATTCTGAAAACCCTTAGAAAAATGAATTATATGGGAAGTTTAGAATTTGTGAATTCTGGCATTAGGAGATTTATTTTCTTGTCTATATTGTCTCAAAGGATGAAATCTCTGTTGATCTTTCAAAGACTATGAAATTCCATGAATGTTAAACACCATTAAGTATAACTCAGGTACACAGTTTTATTGGTTTAGAAGGTTATTATCGACGTTTTACCGATAATTGTTCCCGATTGACTAACCCATTAACCAAGCTCACACGTAGAGGGGATAATTTGTTTGGACAAAAGAGTGTGAAGAATGACCTGAATAACTGAAAATAAGATTAGTCAATTCTTCTATATTGGCACTAACATTGGGGAATGATGGGTTTGTTATTTATAGTGATGCTTCAAAAAAAGGACTTGGTTGTATCCTTATGCAGAATGATAGAGTTATTGCCTATGAATCACTACATCTAAAAATTCATGAACAAAACTATCCCACTCATGATCATGAGTTAGTAGATGTAATATTTTCTCTGAAGATATGGATAGACTATCTCTATGGGGAAAAATGTGAGATTTATACTGATCACAAGAGTTTGAACTATATTTTCTCACAAAAATAACTCAACATGAGGTAAAAGAGATGGCTCGAACTATTAAAGGTTTATTATTTAACCATACACTACCAAACGGGGAAGGAAAATAAGGTGGAAGATGCTTTGAGAAGAAATGATCATTGATTTCTGAACAAGATGAGAATTGAAAAGGATCCTATGTTCATGGATCTAGTAAAAATGGATATTGGAATAATCATGGAAGGTAAAACATCAATACTTTTTCAAATGGTTTCCAAACTATCGTTACTTGAAAGAACAAAGATTTCTCAGAATGATGATGAGGAGTTTACAAATAATATTAAATCTGTAAACGATGGGATATCGATTGACTTCATATATAAAGATAGAATTTTGAAATATGGGAATAAACATTGTGTTCCTAAAATACCTGATCTAAAAATAGAATTTTTGGATGATGCTCATAGATCCAATTTCTCGATACACCATAGTATAACTAAGATGTATAAAGATTTTAAGGAACAGTTTTGGTGTGACAACATGAATAGATAGATTATTGATTATGTTTCAAGATGTAGGGTTTCTCAAGAGGTGAAGGTTGGAAGACAAAATCCTAGAGAAGTCATGCAACCTCTTCCCATACCTGAGTGGAAATGGGATGATAATATGATGGACATTTTCATGGGACAACCAAAGACTCTTAGAAGGAATGACACAATATTGGTCATTGTGGATCGTCTTACCAAGACAACACTTTTTGTGCTATAAGATAATATTTACCACTTGAACTTTTAGCAAGGATATGTATTAATAAACTTGTAAGAAATCATGAAGTACCCCTATTTTTTGTTTCTGATTTTATCCCCTTTTTACATCAAGATTCTAAAAAATTCTTCAGAAGCCCTAGGATACTGACATTCGTTTGAGGACTGCCTACCACACTCAAACTAATTGAAAATTAGAACGGACAATTAAAACCTTAGAAGACATCTAGTGATCTATCTTACATGACTTTAATGGTATGTGGGATCTATATTTACCTATGTTAGAATTTTATTATAATAATATCTTCCATTCAAGTATTCAGATAGAACCATGTGAATCTTTATATAGAAAGAGTTGTCGCACACCAACTTGTATGGATGATGTTGGTGAAAGAAAACTCATAGGCACAGAACTTAGTGAGGAAATAATGGAAAAGGTGAATATGATCAAAACCCACCTCAACGTAGCTCAAAGTAGGAAAAAGAGATATGCCGATAATCGAAGGTAGGGTTTGGAATTTCAAGTGGGTGATCATGTTTTTTTGAAGGTATCTCTATGGAAGGATGTTATACATTCCGGTTAGATGGGTAAATTGAGTCCTAGGTACGTCAGGCCTTTTGAAATTATAGAACGAATTGGAGTTGTAGCTTACAATTTAGCAATGATGCCAAGTCTATCCAAAGTTCATGATGTGTTATACGTATTACTATTGAGAAAATACATGCCAAACCTAACACATGTACTCAATTATGATGAAATAGAACTGGAACCCGACCCACCTTATTGTGAAGAGCCTATCAAGATTCTTGATATAAGAGAACAAGTGTTGAGAAACCGAACAACTTGTCTGGTAAATGTTCTATGGAGAAATCATAAGATGGAAGAGGCAACGTGGGATCCCAAGGAACTTATGATGAAGAACGATAAGAATCATTTAATGATGTAATATTCTTGAAATTTAGAGGACAAAATAATTTGATAGAGGGGATAATGTAACACCCTCGGCTTCTACAATATGTTTCTCTTTGATTAATGCATCAACTTGCATTGTACCTGACTTGGAGTTTTAACACACCGCGACCAACCAAACTAGCCATTATGAATAGTAATACCCACTTTTTGAAATTTTATAAATTTTATTTTCCAAAATGGATATCATTTTTGAATTCAAAATAATGAAATTAGCTTAGGGTGATTTTTTGGTATTTTTCTGAAAAGGTTCAATTTTTGATGAATAGTGAAAGAACACTACGTTATTGTTTAAAATTGACATTTTATTTAAATAATTAGTTATTTTATTTAAATTTATATTAGGTAAAAATAGATATAAAATACCTATAAATGTTCAATGCAATTCATTGGAGTCATTTTATAATAATATTAGATGTTTAAGATTTTATTTAACTTTTTACTGTCTTTTACACACCGTCTAGGAGCATTTGCAAATTTACATAAAATATAATTTTACCACTTCTGTGAGTTTAATTTCAAAAATCTGAGAGATATGGTTGACATCAATAATTAAAATGTGGTTCAATAAGATGAACATATTTTTTTTGTGAATACTAACTTTTGACTATTATTTACCACAGTTAAAAGTAAATAAGAAAATTAATGGTAAATATGATATTATAATTACCCTAACACATGTCCTAATTCTATTGGATAAGTGTAATTCTACCAAAAAACAACATTAGGAATAAAACATGATCCTTTTGGTCCACTTGGATTAGATTAAGACATTTATTATTATTTTATTTAAAGTAGAGTTCAAAGTGTTAAATTCAATGTTTAATAACTAAATGTTTTTTAATATAGGGTTATACATAAGATAAATTCGACTATAAATATTCATTATAAAGTTAAAATTATTTCCTAAATAATGATATTTTATTTATAATATTTAGACATTAAATAATTAAATTAATTTATGACACAACGAGGATGAAGTGATTACCTTATCAATGAAAGATTAAAATAATAGATATTATAAATATCCTAATAAATGTAATTTGAGACTTTTGATGAATTAAAATAATTTTCTAAGTTAATATGACATGTTATTCTTGATTCAATTAATTCTTTTTGAAAAAAAAATTATTGTTTTTGAAGTAATCATGCTTTTATGACTTTAAAAAATACAAGATACTAAATAGTGTAAAAATTAACATAAATGAGTTTTAAAAAAATTCTATATTATTAAATTATATAATAGTCCTAGAAATATATGGTTCAGCCAAGGGACATATATAATAATATATATATCATTAATTAACCCCTTGGGGTTCTCTTGACATTTTATAGTAAGATTATTAACCATATTATATAATAATACAAGAATACATGGTAAAAGTTAATCTATTTAACTATGATTCAAATCTAAAAGATAAGGTTAATAAGGTAAAATAAACCTGTCTAAAACCTATTTATTGAAAGGTTTTAGAACCATACCTACATTATCCTCTAAATAAATCATTTTGGAGCCATTATAAACAGAATATGATTGTATAATAAAATATTATTTCTAGTTTTTTCTAAAGTGACCCTCTCCTCTCTTATAAAAGGGTACTTCCCATTCTCCCAAAATCACACCTCCAAAGCCAATCCCAGCCCAAATATCCTATAAACTGTCCTCAATTAGAAAAAGTGGCATTAAATTGATCAAAAATCTATCCTAAGGATCAATTTTGATCAACTAAAAAGGAAACACCTAAAGAAGAGGTAATAATTTCACCACCTCTTTCAAAGTTCTTTTCTTCTTCCACTTCATATTTCATTATTGTTTCCATAAAAAAATAATAAATACAATACGGTATACATATGGTGATGTTATTATAAATATGTTATAGTGATATTCATTATTCTATCTAGCTTATGTACGTAAAGTCACCATACGTGCGTACATATGAATTAACTTATCCATGTCGTGGTGTAGTTTGTTATTCAAACACTTAGTTATTTGGATAGGTATAGTAATGAGTATAAAGGATGTAAATAATAAATATAACCTGTTAAATATTATGTATATATGATATACCATCCAATTACATACTATTTCCCCATCAATATAATGATATTGTCGCTAGTGCGTACGTACGGATTACCGTCTCCATGAAATCTATGAGATTTATTCCTCATCGTAAACATTCAAGAATAATTTTCATTTTATGATAAAAAATAATGTTTATGAACTTAATTTCATTTTGTATATAAATCAAATACATCCTATCTATATCAAATAAGTCTTACATAACCAATCATATAAAGGTAAATGAATCAGTTAACTCCCGAAATGATGATACTACAGAAATATTGTTAGCAACAAAATTTGGAAGATCATATATGATATCATATTTAAGTACGTGGTTCATGGATAATTTAAGAAAAATGATTTAACAAATAAATTTGAGATTAAAGTACCCTCGATGAACGAAAAATACAAGGAGAGGGTTAAATTTTACGATCTCTTTATTATTCAAGGTTGTTAAAACATACATATCTACTGGGACCTCTTTATCATCCACATCTTTTTTCTCTCAAAAATGTATTTCAAAACATTTTTACTATTTTCTATACTATGGGTTAAATTCATTTATACCCTCGTTTGTCCTTACATATTTTGAAAGGAATCTTTCCATCGTTTTCCAAACAAGGTACTTTATAACCTTTTTGACAAAATTACGGAAAGAATGTCTTTTTAAACTTATACGATAGGTGGGGCTATTTTCCTATGTTATAACACCTTCGAAGCATCCTTTACAATATTATGAAAATATTTTCAAAATAAATTTTTTTTCTTATAATTATGTGACTTTTAAATGATTTCAAAATAGAAAGAGGTATTTCTGTCAAATAGTTTTCATTTAATCTATTTTAAACTTGTTTGAATTTGAGTTATTATGATAAAAATATTCCATATTGTATTAAATGTTTTGGGATATCTTTGAATGTGGATGTGTTATTTTTATACCATTCATGGTTAATGGATAAATTATTGACATTTTTTATGCTAGTTTTATTACAAATGTTTGTGTTATGTTTCAACCTTTTCATATGAGGAATGAATTGGACTTCGTAAGTGATGGGTGGAGCCCGGTATAGCTCCTCGATGCATCGGTAGGCCTCATGATACAAACTAGTGTATTATAACATGGCCTTGAAAAATTCTTATTTGTAGTCTTGGAATGAGGCCTTGAATATGTGGTTATGAAGTTTGGCATTTTGCAATCCATTATTATGGAATTGGCTATTGATATTGCATGTGATTATTCAACTTGCAGAATATCCATGTGAATAAGTAAATGGAATTATTTGATTTATATTTTCCATATTATGCTGAAGTTTATGTTTAGATGGAATATGTTTTACTTTTATACATTGCCTTACATGTTTATGCATATTTGTGAATGTTTCTGCTATATTGTTTTGCTTACTGAGCATCTGAGCTCACCCCTTTCTATGTTTGATTTTTCCCTGGATGTGAAGAAGTATATTATGACTGACCCGTAGGGATTGTATAAGGGAAATAAATGTGTTAAATGGATACAATGTTGTTTTTTTCATTTTATAATGAAATTTAAAACTTATGTTCGTATCTAGTACTTCCAAGGGTACTAAACTGATCAGTCTTTCAGGATTTGATCCTTTTTGACCATGCCAATGTTATGTAATATTGCACCGACTCAGGGTAACTAGGGTTAGGGATCTATATTAGACATCATCATCTATACCATAATTTTTCCAAATAATATTAATATATCTAATATCATATGCATGTTTAATCTTACCTCCTTAATCATGAAGTGACACATTGAGTATATTTAACAAAACCAACATTCCCTGAAGTGAAAATAGTATAACCTATAGTTTCACTACATTAAATTTAGATGTTTGTGAGTGTATCAAAATATCATCAAATATTTCATGGATAATGTAGTCTATTTTATGACACAAACTATAGTTCATGGGTTCCATGGAAACCACCAAAACATTCACTAGACCTGTTGACATCATGAGAAACTCATATAACCCATACCTTTTTTTAAAAACCATCTTAAGTATATCATCCACCAAAAAAGCAAGAAATGATATCCTAACCATATGTTTACTATAATAAACTGTTGAGATCCACTAAAATAATTAAACATCTTATCCATACAAATAAATTGGTACTTTTTCATCACCATGGATTAGTTTATATTTTAATAATATAGGAACAATATACTATACTTTTGGATTTATTAGTGTACATGATAGTGGCAACCCAGGGGGAGGAAATAAAATGGTTAAAGTCCTTCCTATTAGGATACTCAAGATTTAATTTCTTCTCTATAAACCTGATTACTTCCATATAAAAGGAGTATATTGAAAAGGGATACATTTTTAAAAATGAATGATAATGAACTCAATATCCGCATCAATAGTGAAAATAAAAAAACATTAAGAAACAAATCATGAAATTGTTCCACTTTTATAGGACATGTAGATAGATATATTATTTAATATGATGCATAGACTATTTGAGACATATATTTTTTTGTAATAGCACTAAATCCACAAGTTTAGGTATATCTCTTCCTGCCCTGATATCCCATTCACTCACAAAGTTATATTCCTTATTAGGGTATGATATTTATTCTCATTGATAATAATAGTCACTGTGATCCCAAAATATCATTAAAAAATACAACCCTATCCTGGAATTAAAATTTGATATATCTGAAACAAAGAAATACCACAATTTCTCATATATCCCTACTACTATGGACCACCCTAGGAATATCTAAATATGGCCAAGAATATTTCCCAAAGACATATCAACATTTAAATTACAATCAGAAGCATCTATATTTAAACCAAAAGTTGATGTCACATTAGTAAATTTAAAATAATTAGACCCTCCTATATCTAGAAAAGTAACTGAATGTATAGAAGCAACAAGAATCACACCTCTTATGGTAGATGGAAAATTTTCCCCATCAGCTAGATCCTAGTCAAAGGAATGAAGTATTACTTCCTTGGATCCTTGAATCTGACCCCATGATCCATGAAAAAAAATATGAACTGATCCACAAGGATCCTATTTCTACTTCAATTTTGATCATTGGGAATTGTCGTAAAAATTCATCCCAAAAGACACCCAACAATCCATCTGGTGAGGTCCTCATAACCGATCATAAGAATTATATATATACATAAAACCTCATATAAAACCATGTTAAGGAAAAATTATATATAAAATTTATAGGTGGCTCATAATACCACTAACATGGATATCCATTGACCAGATAACACATGAACTATGATATTGTCCCACCCCGACATTGATATATCATAATAAAAGATCTTCCTAATGAAGGATTCAATAAAACTATGCTCTAACCATACAACGTATCAACACTAGCATATCAAATTAAAATTTCTCTCCATACCACTAGTAGATGATCCACTATAACAATATATGTTTCCATCAAAAGGGCCACTATGGAATGGAAGGGGACAAATTATATTACACTATAGTTTCATTTTCATAGTATTAATATCTATAAATAATATATCAAAATAGGATGTTAGGTTGAACATCATCTCTAGATGCATAAATTGGTTCTAATACGAATATCAATCTTATACTCCTTCTATTCCTTGTTCCTATCCATGGAAGGAGAAAATTATAGGTTCTCTATGAAATGGGAATTATAAACCACCAATGATAATTCACCTTGATGAATCTCTATAAACTTATGAAAATTTTTAACTTATGTGAATTTATTAATAACTTCATGAAGAGGACATCCATGAATGCCTCCATTGAAAATACCTCATACCTCTTATCGTGACACATTACACCCACCATAAACTGGTAGTTTCCTAAATCATAAAGGTAACTAGATTCACCCACCACATATCAGGTGTCTATAAATGCTTAAAGACAACCTTTATGATCTTGATCCAATACTCAAAATCTTATGGACAACCCTTGAACTAAAATAATAACATATTTTTTATGTGGATGTCATTTTTGAAGTCTTTTTTTGAATATCCACAGTGATGTGTGCCTCAACCATTGACCAAAAATATAGGAAAAACCCATGTTGGAATGATCTCAACTTCCATAACATCTGGTGAATCCTTAGGGATATGATCAAATATACCCTCAATATAATCTAATGGTATATTGGGATCATTTTCAACCATGATATCTTCCTCACACCTATCCCATAGTGGAACCATGAGATGTCATCAGGGAATGGCTGGGGATCAACTATATGGCTGTGCCTGGACGCCGCCTCAGATCTTACATCTCTCTTGATGCGATGGTGTTCCTCCTTTTCGTCGGCTAAAGCAGGCGGCCTGTGCATTTTGACTTGGATTATCTGGAATAGGCGGAACGAGGCCATTTTCAATCATTTCCGGAGGCCCCCCAGATTTTGGATTGACAGGGAATTGTCATGGATTGCGGTCTGGCAGAACCACCCTGAACAACAAAGACTTTTAACCCCCCCTCCTCTTCCCCAACATTGGTGCCCCCCACCGGAAGGGATAGTTAAAATCAATGTGGATGCCTCTCTCCCTAGGGATGGCCCAGTTGGACTTGGTTTACTGGCCCGAGACAACCTGGGAAATCTCATCGCTGCCAAATACGAAGCACGTTATGCACTTTGGGAGCCCTCAGTCGCGGAGGCCGCCGCCATCCTTGCTGGGTTAGACTTTGCAAAAGATCGCGGTTGGGATTCCATTCACATCGAATCCGACTGTCTCACTGTTATCAATGCCATCAATCTCACTGACGGAGGGCTTCAACCTTTCGGCCCCATTATCCGGTGTATTCACTCGCGGAGACAAGGCTTCAATTCCTGCAATTTCTCATTTATTAGAAGGGAAGCGAATGAAGCCGCTCACAAGATGGCAGGCATTGGCCCTCCTTACGAGGATTTGCTGTGGTTCAATCATTTTCCCTCGTGGTTATGCTCCTGTATTTCTGCTGATCTCCATCATTAATGGATCCGTCTTCTTTTGTCAAAAAAAAAACCAACCCTGGAAACACGACCTAATAGTCAATTATAAAAGAAAGTAGACGCTATAACCCAATATTTATGCAAGTATTAAGACTATAATTCCTATATATATTTTTAGTAAAATTCATGTATAATAAAAATCATAAAATCCCTTAGGTTATATATATTTGATTCCATAAATAACATATTGGGGAATAAATTTAATATATTATTAATGACATTTGATTTATTTACATCTTTATTAATAATATATAAGTTGTTGAATGACATGTAAACCTATGTACTGAACCATAATGTGTTAACCCACTCCCTCTCACCACCCCTTAATAGGGAAAACATATACAAACCATCAATTCAACAATAATTATTAATTTTAAGAATGAAACCATAACCACCAAAAAAATAAATGTAACCATACATTCCTAGAAAATAATGTATCCCCTATATAGGTGGTGAAAAAACACAAGAACTGCTTTTCACTTGATTATTTACCAACGTATTTGTAATAAATCATATCCTAATTAATGTATATGAAAAGTGGGATATGATAAAGTTTTATAACACCCCATATTAGTTCACTATAATTGAGCCAATGTGATACATGGCCTCATGTATAACTCCCTATACAAATGAGGATATAGATTAGTAGTGAGGGATTAATCTGTATAGTGGGGAGACTATGACCACGATATAACATAACCATCAATAATTTAAATATTTAATGTTTTTTTAAATAATAAATATTATGTAATAAAATCAAAACATTAATGCATCTATATAATAAATTTGATCTAATATCATAGGGAATCAATGATTGTTATATATCTACATCTAGAGGATCACAACATAACCATCCTTACTAGATGACATGCTAAATTGAATTATTAATTACCTATGGTCCAAATAAAAATAAAAATTTATAAATCATAGAAAATAAAACTATTTAATTAAAATGAATAAAGAAGAAAGTCGGGGTCAAACCCACATAGATGATGAATTATTATTTTTGGTTTTCACAAGTTTTTATTGTAATTAAAAATGACGAAATATATTAATAAGATATGAGTTTTATTAATTTAAAGAAAGATATTGATGAATGAAAATATATTTATTATTTTGAAATAAATTTTTATTGTGTGCTACGGTTTTGTAGTTTTGTGGTTCGGGTGAAATTTTATTTTTGAATAACAAATTTATTATTCAATTTTTGGTGTTGGAGTAGCTATTAGGTAATCTAATTGTCATGGAATACCCTCCTTGACATGACAATCACCATTTTCCCTCAGTCAAGTAATTTAGGGTTTTTCTCAATCATGTTTTCCTCGATATCATATTTAAACCTAATTCCACTAAATTTTGGAATGGACATTACTCATTTAGGGTAATTATTTATGAAATTTTAATATTCCTTTTAGATTCATATTCCAATGGTCATGATAAATGTAAACTAAAGGGATTGGTAATTGATTGAAAAAGCTATGATAATCCAAATACTTGAATAAATAAAAAGGAATAAATACAATAACACCTTCTCCCTTTTATACATTAACCTATCATAAGATGGGTTTACCCCCTGAACCTATTAATGAGAGAATAAGGGGTAATGTTGAAATGAAAATAAAACATAATGAAAAATAGAGATGAACTAGTGAGAACCCTACCCAATGTAGCTTCTCAATCTAATATTTGATCTCAAAATCACCAGGATAGCAGTAACCTAGACCTATATTTAATATTTCTAGATGGGCAAATGAAAAATTAAATGACATTAATGATGGGTCAAAAGGAGGTCATGTGTGTTTTTCAGTTCAAAAAAATTTAGTATCTCAAAAATAAATTGAATTTGGTTGTTTTGTCCCATCCTCTTCATTACACATCTTGTAGTGATTACACGATGTATAAATGTTGCATTACATGTAAAAAATTCTTGAAATGATGATATCTAGATCATCTTCGCATGTTTCATGTGGTGAAACATGGAATCTTCATTAAAGTATTTTTTTCCAAAACTTCAAACAAATTATTATTTTTACCACATCCAGTAGTTCATGACATGTATTTATCACATGATGTGTAAAGTCAGTTTTCATCATCAAAAGTCATACTTTTCTTTAGTTTTTCAGTTTTTTGACATGAAAATTCTCTATAATCATATTTATTTGTGTAAATAGTAATTTTAAGTGGATATTATTATCATTTCCAGGTCTTTTTATCATCTCTCATAACATACATAATCTTAAAAAGACTTACAAAAACATCAAGTGTACATGCATGCATTATCATTTAAAATCATTATAATCAGTTCATATTATTATCCAAAATGTAAATAATAAATGCAGTTATCAAAGATTTCTCATAATTGAATTCACACTTATCCTCAAGGATGTGATCTCAATATACTACAATGGATGATTACTCTACTATGAATTAAATTTAATGTTAACAAAAAAATTAATCAAATGGAAATTTTGATGTTTGAGCATCACATGTAGAAAATTTATCAGTGCATAATTTCAAAAATAATAAAAATAAAAAATGCATTTTTCTTTTACTCTTCTGAAATATCCAATCATTTTCTTTCATCCAATTTAATTTCTTTACTTTATTATTAATATAAATACCCTTTTTAATTTATCACACTTGAATTTTTCATTTCATTTTCATCGTATAAATGAATATACAGATGCACATACCTCAAGAACATGTCACATATCATATTCTTGAAATAAATCTTACATATCCATCATGTAAATAAAATATCAGAAATAATCATGTGGGATTTACAACATAGGATCAAATGACTTTGAGGCAAAACATAGGTAGGTAATTGTTGTAAATCATGTAAGTCTATAATAGAATTTTTACCTCTAAATTACTAGAATGGAAATCAAAAGGAACTTAATTCATGTAACCTATTCACCCAGTATCATAGAACATTCTCTTAAAGAGATGAAATGCAACAAATTAAACAACTTATATTATTATTATTATTATTTTTGTGATTTATTTTCTAGTTTGAATTTTTTAATGGGGAAAATTTTACAACAACCACCCAACTCCCAATGATATCCTCACAACAAAATTTATAAAATTTATAACAAAATCACTTGTCAAGAAATGGTTATTTTTTAATTTCCTTAGAGACAACCATTTGTTTTCTTGTTTTTCGACAGTGTTTCAAATCAATTAAATTAATGTGTATTTTTAATATATATTGAAATCCCCCTGAACATATTCATTATAATATATGCATATTTTACACCATTCCACATATCCCCCAATATTATTTTGGATAATCAAATAAAATATTTAGTGAAAGTTAGGAAAGGATAAAATGGGATTATAATATAGATATCTCCTTGAAAGGTTGTTCATGGTTTCTATGGTCATTAAAATGGATTAATATTAGGGGTTCTCAAGATATGGGCTAAAAAATATGCATCAATCATATTAAAATAAATTATCTTCATTCATATATTTCATAATATGAAAAGAAATTTATAGAAGAAAATATCTATATATATTATAAGACATATCCAATATAAATGATGTAAAATATTATCTTAGAGGATGACTCCGTAATTATTATTAATTGTTGGGACAATCACTCATAGAAATCCATACAGTTAATTAAACTAATTTATACAACTATAAAAAATTGAAATCATGGAAAATATCCTAAAACATTCATTTATAGTGATTAACATTCTCCTAAAACCATGATTTCTAAAATCATAATCCACATTCTCATCTCTACTAATTATTTTTTACCATTCCTCTCATTCACATTTATTCAAAATGAAATTTAAATTAAGTGAATTATAATTATAGAAGTTAGTTTATGTCTCATAGTTTGGTTGATAAAATAAATAACCAAATTTAGGGCATAAAATTTTAAGTTAACATCTCAAGTCAAATTAATTGTGGGGAATAATGTAGAAAAATTCTGAATTAAACATCATACTCCCCTTTTAAATGTTTCTTGTAATTTGTTTGTCTAGGTTATTCCTACTCCTATCTTATGATGTTTATTTTTCCTATAGAATCTTCTTATGATTATTGTTACTTTCTTCCTATCAAAGACATTATGGTCCTATATATTAAAAAAAGGTGAATTCGCATTCCATTATCAATGAATTTATAAATATTTGATGAGAGTTCACATGTTCCTAAAAATAAAATAAATAATAATACTAAAAATTCATTTTTCCTCCTGGATATGATTTTTCTTACCATCATCAGCTCAACCTTACCTCATTTATCTTCAGCTCACATGAAGGATGATTAGAAATTATGTACCTAGTTGAGGTTCATAAATGGTCTTTGATGTTTCTTGTCAATGTTAGTTTGTACATATTCTTCCTCTATAAATAGATTTATTCTTCTTGATGGTAATAATTTTTTATCTCTATTGGGTTGATCCACCATTTCTTTATCATTACTAATGACCTAAATGGAATGTCATATACCATCAATACATGATGTATTTTTTCAAATTTGATGGGGTTAGTCGACCCTCCAGTGTCTATTATGTTGTTCATAATACTGTTTTTATTGTTTATTTTAGAATCATCTTATAAAATAGAATCTAACTCATGTTCCTATTTGCTATCTATGACACTGTCGAATTAGTGTTTTTGGTTTTATCCAAACTAATTTTTCCCTCACACATTGTAGTTCATCATTTCCCTATGGAAATTAAAACATACATGATTATAACCAACCCTCAAATAGCGTTTTTAGAATTATAAATTTATTAAAGCATTCCCAAGGGCCAAGAATCTTCTCCTTGGAATGAATGTATTTTGCTTATGTTCCATATCCAATTCTAAGAAGTATAAGGGAAAAATAAACATTTCAACATCAATAAAAATTCATTCAATCTCTAATCTTAGGGATTTCACTATTGATTATGGCAATTGAATAGGTATTCTCATGAGATTTAGGGTTTCCATTACAAAACCCTTCAAATTCATGTAATAAAAGACATTGAAAACTTCACAAATGTCACAAAATGATATTCCATATTTTTTATATTTGATAAATATGGGAATTGAAACGATACCTGGATTATGTTTCTTCTTTGACTGGTCCTTTGATATAAAAACCAAACACTATTGTCTTAGTGGAATATTTCTTATATCTTCTAACTTATTCTTATTAGTTACCATCACATTAATGAATTGTTACTATATCGGCATGTTTGTGAGAGACACTTCAAAATAGTCATTATTAAGAATTTTTTAAAAGTGTTCCAAAAACATACAATTTTTTGTGTTGATATTCACTAGTACTATTTATTTTGGAAATGAAATTATTAACTTGTACTATTGTGATTCTTCTTATTCCTCTTTAGTTACCTATTCCTTAATATTTTCACCTTCTTTTTTACTTTCTTCCACTAGTTTTTTTCTATTAAATTATACACCACTTACTCATGTCTTCTTCCCTCTTTTATGTAGTACACATTTTAATCCTCACATGGTTATACTTCACAGAATCATGGATGTACTCCTTTGAGACTTTATTTTAATTTGTTAGAAATTTGGACAACATTATAATCCAGATTCCACAATTCTGCCTTTTGGTTACTTGATTCTTTTTTCCTTATGTGAACCCTATTTTGTTGTCATGAATGTAGCCATCATCTCATATAATTGATGGACTTGGATAGTCTGTGTGGTACCATTGATTTATTATTGTTGGTACACTTGTGATCTTTTTGATATCATTTTAATTGTTATTTTTGTTTCTTCCATCCATGAAATTGTTTAACATGATTTTAATCCACATAACATCAATATTTTATATAAATACATTGGTGGGTATTCCGCTTCCAAATCATGATATATATGTCATTAATTAATGATTACAAAATTTCCACCATCCATTCATTGTTTTTGATTTACTAAAACCTTTTTTTTCTTCTATTTTTCTTTCCACTGGAAACTATTTCTCTTAATTTCATCCAACAATATACAGTTCTCTTCAGGTGGCTTCCTCATCAATGATCCTCCGACTGTGGCATCAAAAATTTATCTATTTCATTATGATGAACCATTATAAAAAGTATGGATTTACATCCATAGATCTATACCATGATTGGGGAATTTATGATTCATATATTTAAAATACTCCCATAAATAATATAGTGACTTTACCTCAAATTGGTAGAAGTTATAATGGTTACTCATATGTCCATTTACATAGGAGGTGGAGTGAAATAGGTGAGGAGGGTCTTGTCCTGTTTATCCCATACAGTCAGGGACTGTGAAGGAAGGCTTTGAATCCAATCCTAATCCCACTCATGAAATTAAATTAATAAAATATAGAATATTATTATATATTATGAAACATTATAGAAATGTAATGTGTTATAGAGCAAGAGGATGTTTCCGAGAAGTGTTTTTGAATATTCAGGTGGTAGTCTAGTAAATTTTACACTATTTGATGTCATCAAAATTATTTCATTCTTGATCTTGTAGTTGTTCATAACAATGGGAGGTGAAAGGACGATCAGTTTCAATCTAGTATTTGATGGAAAATTGCAGTCTACAACTATTTGTAGCCCCGATCTCATTATAAAACTCATCCATCATCTTTCTTTTTCACAGAACCAGCCATGGTTTCCCTGACATTAATCTCTATGCTTCGTTCAAAATTATGGGTAGACTCGATGATGTCTTTTCACTTTTACTAACTTTTATAGTTGTGAATTAATGAATTCAATATCATAATTTCATCACAAAATACCCAACATAAAAAGTGAAATGGAAATAAGGGAAAAATATTAAAAAAAACTAAAATCTAAAACGAATCATCGACATGATAAATGATGTTTTTTATAAGAGTAAGGGAATTGTTAATTTCTTATAGGTCTAATAAAAATTCAGATTTATAAATATTAATAGTTGAAACTTATTAATTAAAATGTGCAAATCAAAAGGATGATGTTGAAACCAAAGAGTGTGTTATTTATTTTATTTAGTTCCTCATATGATTTTATTTTGAATTAAAAATAAAAAATGAGGTGAATAAAAGATGGTTTTTATTTATTTAAAGAAAGTTAATGCTGAAAGAAAATAAAAATGATTGGATTGAAATCAAATTTGATAGTGTGACTGAGTTTTTTAGTTTCAGTGTTTGGTTGACATTGGATTTTAGAAAAAAATAGATCAATCCATGTTTGGTGTTTTACCCGAGATGAGAAAGATCAAATGGTCAGGGTATCCCCCCATGACATGGAAATCCCATATTTCTATTTTTCTGGTACTTTTGGGTTTCGTCGAATCGGGTTTTACTTGATACCATATTTAAACTGAATTCACATAAATTTAAAATGGTTGTGCCTAATTTAGGGTAATCAGTTTTGAAGTTTTAATGTTCCTTTCAGATATAAATACCAATGTTTATGATAAAATTAAAATAATGGGATTAGGAATTTATTGTAAACTACAATAATCTAAATTCATGTATAATAAAAAGGAATAAATCCAACAGCACATTCCCACATCTACTACATAACCCTATAATAATATGAGATTACCCCTTCAACATAGTGATGATAGAATAAGAGGGAGGGATGAAAATTAAAGAAATCATAATGAATAAAGGATATGATACTAGTGTGGAACCTGTATATCACAACTTATCTCTAAAATATTTTTTTCTACATATCCATGACATCAAAAACTTATCCCTTTATTTATAAGACATATATGGGCTCCTGTAATATTAAATTGAATTATGGATTGGTCAAAAATTGGTCTGGAGTGTTTCTAGAGTCATAAAACATGTCAAATCTCAAAAATATGTAATATCATGAATGTTTTGGCACATATAACTATTTATACATCATCCAGTGATTAAAAATTGTGTAAATGTTTCACCACACATATCGAATTCCAAACAAGAGGCTTTCTGGGCCATCTTTACATGCGTCATGGGGCAATACATATCTATCATGTCATGACACATTTCATCTTCATTCCAAGAATCTATCTTTCACTACATGAATTACATTTATTTCAAGAGATGAACCCGTTCTTGACAAGTATTGATTACACAACTTTAAAAGTTTTGTTTTATCTTATCAAGTCCGCTATTTCTTTTTCTTTATTTATGCTTCATGTAAGTTCTCCATGATCATCATTATTTCTAGAAATCATTCTTTTATGTGGATATAATGATAAATTCCCCATATTTTTCACATATCACATAACATAATGAATCCTCTCAATTATATTGAAAAAATCATGTGTACAATCATGAATTATAAAGAAAAAAACCATATAATTAATGCATTTCATTATCTAAAATATAAAAAATTTATGTACTTATCTCTAGAAGACTGAAGAGACCCATGTTGGAGGTAGGGTCCCAGGGTTATTTTACACCACACCCCAATATTGTAATTGTTATTTCGGATACTATACCAATAACCAATGTCAGACAATCAAACCCTAGGAATATATTACCTAAATCAATATATATATATAGTATATATATATATATATATATTTCATTCAAATTATGTTTTTCATGCACATAAGGGTATATTATTTTATGAAATATGTGAATATAATAAAATGATAAATGGTTATTATTTAATGATTCGCCTACATAATCTATCATTAAATGAAATAATTTAATATTTAGATGAAACGTTCATGTGGCTTATATATATATAATATATTCATTAGTTAAAGAATTTATTGTTACTTTTAAATTCATGAGTTAATGCATGCACTATTGAGGAGCTTTCTCAGGGGTTATATAAGTCAACTATACATTGGTAAGATGTGATATTCATAATCATGTCCAAAAATCCATATACCCATAGTTCTATATCTTTTTCTTATTTTTCATGTTGATATAATTAAAAATCATATGTGATAGGAAAACAATGGTTGATCATTGAGTGATTATGTTTTAGCTTGTTGATACATTATAGAGATGATATGCTTATGTTTTCAACTCATGTGATCTTTATCAATCACATAAATAGAAATAGTTTCTGTAGCATCTTTTTTGTAAGGTATGTTAATTTACAATGTTCTTCATATCATTATTTTTGGGATGATTTAACATTTTTTATTAGAGACCCTCAAACAATTATTTTAATTTCGTCCGATAAATGTTATTAGACTCTAACAAAACCCATACAACGTATTGGATAAATCCACAATTATTTTTAATGAATCATGAGATGAAATAAAGAATTTAATAGGTAAAATAGCATTGAACTATGTTTCTAGAAATCCTATTTCATGAAAATGGTTTACCTTTATGTAGTTGGGCCACAAAAAGCTAAATAAGACTTTACCTTAACACAAGAGAGATGTGTAAGGGTAACCAAGGCATTACCCATACAAAGAGTGGTATGTGTATGGGTAATCACCCCATACCCTTACATAGATTGGTCTACATAACTATCACCCAACATTACCTTTATGTGATAAATTATTCCAAAGTCATTCCCTTAATCAAATTGTTAATGTAAAGGTGATTACCCATACACATAAAAGTAGTGCACAGATTTATAATCACTCATAAAGGTAAATTGTAGTTATGTAATGGTATCCATTGTGTTACCTATTTTTAGTATCTTATATAAAGGTGTTTCCTAAGTATATATGAGTTATTATAAAATCTATTTAAGGTTTACTATCCACTTACCCTTACACAAAACACACAAATATAAAGGTATGACTTGATGTACCCTTATACAGTGCTAGTTACATAAAGGTAATAACTATCTTATATTTATGAAACATCTCTAGAAATGGTTTAACCTACCACATTGTGTATTTATAAGTGTATGTGAGCTTGATGTTATACAAGAGCAGGTTGCTATGCTAGGGAAAACAAATATTTTTTCAATTGTTTTAACATAACAAATTGATTCAAAGTTTATAAAATGTTTATAGAACAATATAAATGTTACTTTGGGATATTCTAATTTATAAGAGGTTTAAAAATTAATATATTTTAGGTTATTTTATAATTAATTAAATGTTTATGAATCATTTTATTATAAAATATAAAATATTAATATTTAAATACCTTTTAAAAAAATTATATAGAATGAATTATGATATATAAATAAAAGTATTAATTTATACATCAAAAGTGATAATTTATAATGGGTAATAAATTATGAAATGAGGAAACAATAAAAATATATATTTAAATTATGGATTATTTTTAATTAGTTTATTTGAAATTATTAAGATTAATAGGGCCTTATTTGGAACATTGTTTAGGCCACATAAAAAATGTTTTTATTATTGATATGATTAAGGATTAGATAATGATTAAATATATGATATTATAAAATGAAAAATGTTTATATAAAATAAATTGAATTATAAATAGATTATAGTTAATGTAATATCATATATTTAAAATTGAAAATTCATATAATGATAAATATGAAATATTTTATATTGGAATGAATATAAAATTGTTATATTCATAATTATGAAATGACTATAATGTTGATGCGGAAAATTATAAAATGGTTTATAATTAGCTTTGATTTATGATTTTTTCATAAATGTTAATCTCATGTTTAAATATTTTATTTTATCATTTATTTATATCTTATCCCTAATTTTATTCATTTTTAAATTTTTTTTATATTAAGAATTAGATTATTCTAAAAGTTATATCATATTAGTTTATAGAACAAAGACATTCATTACATACTAAGAAATGACTCCAAAATGAATTTCGTTTTCCATCTACATTGACCTCAGTTTTTAATTGATGTTATAATCTTGAATTTAGTTTTTGAGTATAACTTGATTATATTAAGAGTTATAGTTATGATGAATTTGAATTTATCTTGAGTAATGTGTTCCTAGGTTGAGGGACTTAGGGTCGGACTAGCTACCTACCTGGAGACTTATTCCTTGTCTAGGTTGGTGAATAAGGATAGAAATCTATTGATATAGGATTACCCATAAGGGAAACCCCATTCCATTACATTAATGGATATTTATCCATATAAATATGATTCATTTTTATATTTATGAATATATTTGAATTTTATTTTTTGGTAAGTAACAACAAAATGAGGTTTGTTTAAAGAGTCACACATTAATATGGTTTTAACATATTGGTTTGGTGGTGGGAATATGATTTCAAACTAAATAATTAGAAGAATTAATATATAAAAGGGAATAACATGAGATAATATAATGAGATTAAAACCCCCTTAAATTACTATGTGTAAGATTATCTCTAATGTGAAAATTTTTATGACCCCGATTATTCAACAAAAAAAGGTTTTTATAAAGTATGGTGCCTCAAAATTATATTGTGTTTGGGAATCAAGTAATGGGTGAAACTGGATCATGCTTGGGTAGGTTATTACAATTAAAGGTTCCCTTGGGATATCTTTTGTTAATTTATTTTTGACATTTTATTTGCGTTATACTTAGTTGGGAACCCCTTGGGAAGGATACCCAAGTAATAGAGTTTACTATATCCATATGACGTATTTGGAAAATGGTTTTCTATTGAGATATCCAAGAATCATATATGATATTATTTGGAGTGTTCCCAACCTAAATAACAACGTGGTGAAGGAAATTCCAAAGTGGGTTCATTGATTAATGAAATATGGCTCTTATCCCACTAATTGATCTAATGACTTTAAAAGGGGACATTATTTTAGTGGGATATAATTTAATAAAATTTCTTATTCAATGGTTAATAACACATGATACTTATTTGATAAAACATTTTTATGTAGATAATATTATTGTAATCATCTAGCTAAACATTATGATTGATCATTGATAAAGAGAAACCTAATGTAAGTTACTACTAATACAAGTAAGAAATTTTTTTATGGAATATTAATGATTTAAAAAAAGTAATTTAGGAAACTTCTATGTGTCGGTATAGTTCCTTCCTATATATATAATTGTTGAAATTATTCAACAACAGTATTTATATACTTATAAAATCATAGAGTGATTTAATTATATTTTTAAAGTAATTATCTCCAAAAATGTTCAAAGGAATATTAGTCTCTATTCATATACTCAATATGATTTGGTACATCAAAATACATAGTCTCACATAATAAATATGAATGGGTGTGTTAAATGATATTAAATATGATGGAATATATTAAATGACTTTATGAGACTGAAGGTTTATTTAAATATTTATTAATTATTCAAATAAATTCTATTATTATAAAATTTATTTTATCAATTGTATGTTTTAAAAAGTTCATTAATTATAAAAATGGTCAGAAAATGAAAATAATTAATGCTTGATTGTTTCTTTCATGTAATCGTTAAATGGAGTTAATGCACTGGTAAATTGGATGCATCAAGAATGGGTTAACTCATCACATTATGTGTAATTTATAATATTTTTCTATTGGTAAAAGAATGTAAACAATGATTTTTCATATGAAATGAGAGAGAGGTTTTCATCACACACAATATATAACTTTTTAAATTATAAAAATTATTTAAGGGGAGTGTAAAATAGATTGTTTATATTTTTGAATTCATACTATTTTTGTTTTACATAAATGTTCATTCATATTGATTTAATTAAAGAAATTATTACTAGAAATTTTTGATGTTTTGAGAATGGATGAATTGGGAATATAATTTTTGTAATCTCATACTTTTTGTATAGTACAACTGGGTTAAAATTTTAACTAGAAGAAGAAAATATTGTTGAAAAAATAAACAATGTATCTTGATGAATTAAATCAAGTTAATTAAAACCTATATATTTTAGGAAAATTTATAGTTCAATATGATTGGATTATCCAATATATACCAGTAGGGGTTTTTGAAACTCCAAGGAAATTTTCATGTTAAGTATGAATGTTATAAAAATTAATTCATCAATTATTAAAGGTATGTGATACCAAATTTATATTTAAAAAATGTTTTTAATACACTAAATTTTAATATCAAAAGAATAATTGATTGATCTTTTTGTTTATATTTATTAATTACTGAGTTTCTACATTTGAATGTAAACAATTGTGTCAAGTTCAGATGAATCTATGATGTGTCTATTTTTCCCATTTTCTATATATGATAAAATAATTTGTTTAAAAAAATATATTTTTTGAACTATAATGACATGATTAATTGTATACAATCTTTTTATGATTCATCAATTTCTATATCATTTTCTTATAAGTATATATGGAAAAAATCTTTATCCAAGACAAAAGTGTTTATATAAAAATTTATTAAACTATATCAGAATGTTTTCCTACCAATCATTAGTGTTATATTTTAATAAAATATTCTTTTCAAATAAAAATTTTATAAACACATTGAATTCAATATATCATATGTAAACAATATTTTATTTGATAAAATTTCATATTACAAGGAAATAAATACTATTTATAAAAAAGGGTTTCTATAACATAGAATGATATTACAAAAGGGATATAAATTATAAGAGGATAGTTATATTATGTTAGGACTTAGATAAGCTAAAAATTAATTGAAAAAAGATCCCAAAAAACTAAATTTAATTTTTTTTGCACAAAATATCGAAAAATGGTTAGGATATGTGTTGGTAAAGAAAAACATAACTATAACATTTAGTTACCATTTAAAAGTGGATATTAATATTTCCTAATAATGTATAACTATATAAAATGTAGTTCAATTCAATGAATATCCTAATAGAGATTAAGTTATGTGACAATAGATAAAAATTTAAAGAGTTACATTTAGTTATATGGAATAATAAAATACACTATTTCTTGAAAGATTATACCAGTCAAAATAAAAATTGAATTACACATGATATCCAAAAACAGATTGTGGTATAGAGGTAAGGAGAAATATAAAGAGTTACATTAGTTACCATAACAATGTTTTATTATTTTTTTAAAAAATTGTTTATGATGTAATGATAAAGATAAATTTAAATAGTTTAATTTAGTTACTATATTAATTTGATTGAAAATTCATAAAAAAGTGTTTTGGAAGAAAGATAAACAATAATGTAATATTTACTTTATTAATAGGAAAAAGTAAGACATAATAGTTTTATAAGGATGATGATGATGAATATAGAATGATTTATAATTGGAAAACAAATTTGGTATAATAAAATTTTATGTTGTGAAGTTAATAAGTTTGAATATACTCAAAGATTTTAACAATTTTAAATATGATTTTTAAGTCTCATCATTATTCAAAATGGTTTACATCATATATGCTTACCAATATATAGTTCATTGGGAGTTTTTTTTATCATATAGTCACATAGAGATGAGATGCAGTCACATATATATGTGACATAAGATATATATGAATTAATGAGTTATCAAAACCCAGAAAGTGTAGAAAACATTAAGATTATATTGCAGTTTATTGTATATGATATCAACAACCGATTCCTATGTTGATTTTATTATATATTATTAAATATTTTAAAAATATTAAAATTTATCATATTAGTATTCCTAAAGTGTTTACGAATTTCAAAATGTATCACATTGAAAGAAACCTATATTTTATTATTTTAACCTCAGTTATATAAATGAATATATAGATATACATTTCGTAAAGTGTAATGATAATTGAACTCTCAAATTATGACGTTGAGTTTATACGTAACCATTGAACATAACGAAGTATTATATGTTATTTTTATATTTTATGGCTATCGTGAATAAGATACTTGTATAAATATAGAAAATATTCTCATGAGGCACAAAATAATTAAGGGGATATTATTTGTGTGCATTGGATGAGCAACTATGTATCCCTGATGGAGTATCATATAGTTTTGTTTGGGATACAGGGGGTTCTTGGATCATATTAGAGTACCCATTACCTAAGGTTGGAAAAAAACCAAGCATTAGAACCTTTATACATTTATTCAATACTTACAAAAGTAATCATATGATCTTTTCTAATATTGGGGGGGGGGGTGATTGGGTGCATTGCGTATCATGTCATCAGATTGAGCTTAACCAAGATGGGACATGTCCTATCCCATGTAGTGTATTTCATTTGGGCCCTCAGTTAAGATAAATTATCTAAGTGTGTGGCTGTAACTATATATTTTATATCTTCAAGGATAAGATACATGTTATTTGTTTGTGTATAAGGAAAAATGAAACAATATATATTCATTTATCAGATAAGTCTACACTCATAGAATCAATTATATATGTGCTGGATATATGGGATTGACATGTTTCATGTCTTTGGTCACTCAATGTTGTAGGAAAATGGAAAATATGAGAATGAAGATTTACATATGATTCATACTGGTGAAAACATGTATATAGATACTTGTGTTTGATGGAGATCACGATAGATTACATTATTTCTTATGTAGAGATAATTCCTTACACGATTCCACTATTTACATACATATATGGATCTAGAGAGTCATATTTTTTTCATTTCTATTAAAGAAATTTATAGTAAAAATTTCTTTTTGAATAAATGGGGATTGAGTTTGAATCTAAGATCTAATCTAAAATTGTATTAGAGTTAATCCAAAATGTGTTTTGGGTAGGTATACACATGGTTCTGCATATGATGTGATAGAAGGTAAAGTTGATTATTCTTCTGGAAAAGAGTTTTGGAAGATATCAAAAATGTTTTTTGTTTATGGTTTTTCATGTTATTATATATGATACAATATGAGGTAAAATGGAACAAATCCTTTAAGATTTGCGGTTACTGGTGAGGCTCAGACAGTTTATCAACCCCCACACCATATGGTTCCTCTTATATATCTGGATCTGATGAAATGGGAATTGGTGGATGGGTTTCCAACTCTCTCTCTTTCGGATGTGGAAATATCTGAAGGATATCATTATCACCACTTGTCCATTATTGAAAAGTTTGGAAATGATCATCCTTAATTGGTAGTTTTTTTAAGATTTGTTGAATCATGGGATCTTAATGGTGTGGAGACTGTTTCTATTCTCTCCAAGAAATCATTCTTTATCCATTTATTCTCTGAATTGGACTTCATTTGGGCATGGTCCAGGGAGGGCAATTGTTGTGGACTACATTGGTTCCTTCTCCTTCAGTGGTCTTTTGAGGCTCATCGGGGAAACGACTCTTCTTTGGTGGCCCTTTGGATTCGTCTCAATGGGATTCCTCTTCCCTTCCAAAATCCCAGAGTCCGTAAATCAATCATAAATGCTTTGGGTCACTTTCTTTGAGATGATGTTTCTACTCTCAGGATGGATCCTACTACAGTGGCTCGTATTTGTGTGGAGTTTGATCAGGCATCTCACCTTCTGAAAATAATTCATCTGGGTGCATGGAGAAATTTTGTGTTATAGAAGAATATTGGTTTCCCTCAGTCCCCTTGTTTTTGTTCTCGATGAAAAATTCAAGGGCATTCTGATACATAATGCAAGAATTAAATGGTTTGTGTTAGGGTGTCAGATGAACCTTAACGTCAAGTGCGTGATCATCCTCCTTCGATTGCTTCTGTGGTTCTGGACCATGTGTCTTCTGGGATCCAAGATTATATTTCATTGGTCGAGGAGGTGTCTGGTGATGGTCATTTGGTCAAACTAAATTCTTTGGTTCTATCTTTTTCATCTCATGTCCAACTTTATCTGTGTGATAAGGAAAATGAAATTCATATTATGATTGAGTCTGTGATCCTTGCTCATCCACTAGTAGTTCCTTAGGATAATTAAGCTAGTTCTGGTGTGGATGTAGTGGGTGTTCCCTCCTATTCAGCAAATGGAGTGGTTGTCTCCCTAGCTTTGGTTTGTATTCAGGTGTTTCCATTGGTGAATTCTTTTGATCTGGATTCCAGGGCTCTGGTTTTTGTATCCCCACTTCCACTTAAAGGCTTGTAAAATTCCTCTATTCCTAATGACAATACTCTTATTCTGAACTCATTTAAGGTACTGGAAGATTTTGAAGAGGATTCCTTACAATCATCATCATTTTGGGGTGTTTCTATGTCATCCAAACACAATATTCCTCCCAATAGCATTGAAACTTGTTCTAGATCCAAGTCAGTAATAGAAGGCTTAGGCCATCAGGAAAATATCTCTTTTCTTTATGCCTAATTACATCTTATGGAATGTTTGGGTTTTGGGATCCTTGTCCAAGAGACATCTTCTTTTAAAGACTGTTCAAATGAAAAAGGTTTCATTATTGAACATCATTGAGACAAATTATAAACCTTATTCCATCAAGTACTTGGTTTATGGTTTGTATTTCAACCATTTTATGCATGGTTATCATAATAATAAGCATATTTGGCTATTTTGGAATGATAGAATCATTGTTGATTTAATAGAGAGATCCAGTCGACAACTTTCCATTAATGTTAGTAGCAACGAGGTTTCTTAATTTATGTCTATTGTTTATTCCAGTTGCGATCCTATTCTAAGGAAAGATTTATGGGCCTCTCTATCTGCCTTCAGCTCTAGTTCAACAACTTGGTTTACTCGTGGGGATTTCGACACTATTATGGATGCGTCTGAAAAGGAGGGGGGAGGAGTATATCCTTTTAATGGTATTCATGTATTTATTTCCTTTATTGCATCCAACCAGCTTTTGGAGTTGGGTTTTTCTGGAAATTATTTTACATGGGGCAATAATCGCTGGTGTAGTAGCAGAATTTGGAGTAGACTTGATAGGTGTCTTGGGAATTTGCAGGCCATCTCTGATTTCTCAGGTTCATCTATCACTCATCTTTCTAGATCCATATCCGATCATTCTGCTCTCCTTGTTCATGTTCATGTTGTTGGTTATATTAGGAAGGGTTTCTTTTATTATAGTCATCGGTGGAAGGTGGACGGATTTTTATAGTTGGTTTAGGATTCTTGTAATGTTCCTTTTTAGGGTTTTTCTTGGGTTTCACTTCCAAATAAATTAATAAAACATAAGTCCTACATTCTCTTATGGAATATTCTGATTCCTGAGCAGGATATTGTCTTAGAAACTCTTCAATATGAGATCAAACTTCTAGATCATTAGTTACAACTCCAATGGGACGATGACAAGCATATTCTTTTGTCTAGAAAGATTCAAATGTTGGAGAATATTTTTATTGATCTTGAAACTTTTGATAGAGTGAGAGTGAAAAATCTACTTGGATTAAGGTTGATGACAAGAATACTTCCTTATTCCATGCTTGTATTAGGGAGAAAAGGTTCTTTGGAAAAATTAATCAACCTCTCCCTGATAGATCATTTTCTCGTGATGCTAGTGTGGTGGGCCCTTTGGCTATTTCTCACTTCTCTGAGGATCTTTCTGATCATCGACAAGATCATGAGGCTTGCTATCAGGCTTGATCAACCCATGATCATTTTTATGACAATGTTCCTTCATTTTTTTCTAGTTTAGATAATCAAAGGTTTGATTATCTTCTAGGAGAGGAGGAGATTCTTGAGGCCATCATGACTCTTAATCCTGAAATCTCCCCTAGTTCAGATGGTTTTCTTGGTGATTTTTATTCTGATTCTTGTTTTATTATCAAAATTTATGTGGTGTGTTCTATTCGTGATTTTTTCAGGGGTGGCCCTTTATATAGTGTTTCTATGGATACCATGTTGGTTCTTATTCCTAAAGTCCAACAACCAAGTGGTTTTGGGAAATTTAGGCCCATTAGTATGTTTAATTCATCTTATAAAGTGTTGTCCACTATTCCCAGCAAAAGTTTGTCCCTCCATCTTTCTCTCTGGGTATCTACAGAACAACATGGCTTTATAAAAGGGAGGGGAATTTAGGGTGCTATTGGTCTTGGTAAGGAAATAATTTCTGATCTTCATAAAAGAGTGATTGGACCTAATGTTATGGTTAAGATTGACATGGAAAAAATCCTATGATCAGATCAATTGGTATTTTCTCATTAAATTTCTCAAAATATGTGGTTTTTCTGATTGGGTTGGCGAACTCTTCTTCAGGTTCTTTTCTTCTCCATGGTTCTGTATTTCCTTAATGGGGAAAATGTTCAGTTTCTACAAATAATCAAGGGTCTTGAGAAAAGGTGATCTTATATCAGTGAGATTATTCATTTTAGTACAGGATATTCTCAGTAGAAATCTTAATAAGAGTCTTGATATTGGCTTGATCTATCCATTAAAAGGGAGATACGGCTTATGTAGTATTTCTCACATATTTTTTTCTCATGATATGTTATTTTTCCTCAATGTAATTACAAATTCCTTTCGAAATTTCAATTTTAATCTTTCTGAATATTGAAATAAAGCTGCCTAGCGTGTCAATACTAACGAATGTGGTGTATTTATCTCCAACAAGTGCCCTTCCCGGATATCTTGGATCATTTAGAATAGAGTTGGTTTGTACAAGAAAAGATTCCCTAGGGAATATTTGGATGCCCTTTTATCTAATGGTAGAGTCATTTTTTTCATTTTAATTCCATTGTTTCCAGAATTATGAGAAGGATCCGAAATTGGAAGAGTTGTTTTTTATCCTTTCGAGGAAGGATCACTTTGGTCAACAGTGTACTTTCTTCCATTCAGATGCTTGTGTTATCTATGTGTAAAGCTCCTAAAGTAGTTATTAAGAATATTGAAAGGCCTATAAATTGCTTCATATGGGAATCACATATTGATGGACGGTATCATTTGGATAGTTAGTCCAGGCTTGCAATATCATTTCAGGAGGGGGTTTTTAATCTCATATGTGTTGATGAAAATATGCAGTGTATGCATGCTAAACTGGTATGAGATTATATTTCTAGGGTTTTTTCATTGGTCTAATTTTATCAATAGGAAGTATGGGGAATTCCCTTTTTATTGGGTTGACAGTGGTAATGATTCTCACTTTTGGAATTTTTTAAAAAGTCGTGTTTCTCCTATTTTAGAGAATTTTTGCTGGATTGGAGGGCTTGGTGATTTTTCATTCTGGAATCATAATTGGGCTGGTTTTATTATATTTCTTCCAAACCGTCCAGCCTTGAATATCCCTATTAGCCAGGATAGTGAAAACCCCATGTTCAATGATGCAGTGTTGAATGAGGTTCAAAAGGATGTGCTACGTAATATCTATTTTTTGAGGATTCAGAAAAATGTTACATTACATCTTTTTCTACTGGTAATATTTCATGCTCAACATCTTGTTCTTGGATTCATCCTTCTCCTATTATGGATTGTATGGGTCATATAATTTATTGTAAATACCTCTCTCCTAAATTTATTTTTATTCTATAAATAATCTGAAGTGGTGCTATTCCAACTGATGATAAATTTTAACAGATTTTAATTCCTCTTGTTTTGAAATGTAGAAGATGCATGTTTTTTTATTCTGAGACTGTTTTTCATCTTTTTTGAAAAAGTGATTGGGACGTTAATCTATGGGTTCAAGTTGCTGGTGGTGCAGATTTTAGTGGGAGTATGAGTGCAGTGGAATAATTTCTTCAAGCATGTTGGAATTCTCAGAAGAGGGGTTCTACGCAGGCCAAGGGGCGGTCTTTACTCTTCTGAGCCACTTTTTGGACATTATGGAAATCGTGGAATGTTTCTTATCATCATGGAATTCATCCTAACTTGTATTACATCAGATGTAAATTTTTTAGCCTTTTCCCTTTTTTTGTGCAACAATGTAAATGTGAAAATATTTATCTGGTTCTGCATTCATTAGTTTCATTGGTTACATTGATAGATTCAACAATTTATGGGCGGAGGTCTTCTGGCGTACAATGGGATTGAATTAAATATCAATGGTTCTTGTGTGCATGGAGTTATGAATGGTGGCTGTGTTGTTCATTATGACTGTGGTTTAGTTATTGTGGCTTTTTCCTCTTTATTTGGGTAGGTTAATTCGGTGGTTGCTGAGGCACTAGCGCTAATCCAAGGTCTCAATATGTGTAAGGAAAGATCTTTCCACCTATCTAAAATTGAATCGGATTCGACTATTGTGATTAATTACATAAAATTTTAAGTGGATTCCCCCTAGAATATTATCTATTCTATCCATTCTTGCAAGGATTTCATTCATTAAAACATGTTGGTTTTTCGTACATGGCGTGATTGTAATATGCTAGCAGATCTACTAGCTTCTAAAGGAAATCAAGATGAATGGCTTCAAGTTTTTTCTAGAACCGGTTCTCTTCTTATTGAGTGATTTATTATTTTTCGAGGGGATTCTCTCGGTATTTATCATTTTTGGCCCCCGTGAACTTTTTAGCTTGTGGTATTTTATGTTTCTGTCTTTTTATTAACAAAAGTATATAATTTTCAGTCATTAGATTAAATATTTAGGAGGTTAATTTATGTATATGACACATGTTCAGGCTAAATTACTAACACATTCACTAAAATTAATGATTTAATGCATCACTATTGAAGAGTTTAACCAACGAATATATAGAGGTAGTTACATAAGATGGAAGGGTGGGATATTCTTAGCTGTGGCCCAAAATCCATTTTCCAATAGTTCCATTTCTTTTTACTCCTCTAAATACTGAGATGCTACCAAGTCACTGGATAAATAAAAACCATATGTAACTTTGACTAATTTAGGTTCATCTTGTGGATACATTAAAGAGGTGGGATGCTTTTATTTTCTAATTTGGTGATATTAATCAAACACATGTTATGACCAAGAGTTGCAGTAGCCTCTATAGTGTAAGGTAAACTAGTTTAAAATGTCATCCAAGTATTAATATTTTCATATGTTATATTTTATCTTGTGTAGATATCCTTAGTTATGGATTTTAATTGTTTCCTATATTCTTTATAAATATTATTTGAGTCTAAAAAACCAACAGAATCCACTCATTCCAATACCATAATTCCACAAAAAATACAACAATAAATGGTTTATTATCCACTCTTTAACCACAAACCAACTCAATCATAATATTTACCACTTCAAACATTATTACCTTTAAAGTGTATTGGGTTTTGAAACAAATAATAACTATTATATATATAATAAGCTTTGTACCACATAAAAGTTAATGAAACTCACATTGGTGTATCAATAAAAACACTATCACATAAAATAGATTAATTTTAAATAGACACATGAAATAGTAAAGAGAAATACCTGTACAATCACATAAAAGTGAAAAAAACATTAAAATTAATTAATACATCAATACTTAAAGAGAAAAAACAAAATGATATACTACATGATTCAGAATAGATCCAAAAAATCTACAAACTTTTATATAAACACTAGGAATTACAGATTTAACAAATATGAAATTGAAATAACAAGTGAAACTAATATCGATGTGATAGATGTATGGGAAAATAATATAAGAGGATTACCATGATAAGTGGAAACAAATTAAATGGAAGAGATCTGGTGTGTTTTATGAATATAAGAGGGATATAAAATTGTTTCATCATTCACTCATGGGTTAGTAAAGTGATAGAAAAGGGTTAATATAGTGTTTTTATAAAATGAAATAAAATCCTCTAAAAACACTATGGCAGACCACGAGGTACAAATTCATACCATATAACTTACCTAATGGTCTATTGAAAAATAAATACACCACCACTGGATTGTCGGCAGGGGTACTATGTCCTGAACATACCTTGCCCACTCTACTATGTACTCATTCCCCCCAATATCAGGTACTTGGTGCCCCTACATGAAGTGTCAGATTGCCTACTATAATAAATTTAGTATAATTACTCTATATAACCCTATCCAAAATATATATAATGTTGAAAACCTCATAATAAATTTCAAAGTCAATTTACATAAAAATCGATACAAGAATATAATTATTCATGAAAAGTCAAAGTTGGTTATAGTTATTCCTTGTGTGGTGCATAATTCAGTAAATATACCCTCATTAACCCAACATAAAATGATTCTAAGGCTAAAAACATCAGTTAGGTTATTTTTTGAAATTGATTCCTCTACGTCAACATCTTTTGAAATTCCAAATTTCTTAATTTTCATTCAAACATATCTTCGGTTCTGAAAATATTTTTTGGTAATTGTCATGGGTGATTTTTTTAAGATGATGGTGATATTAATGACGAAAATGTTGCAATATTTTTAGGTTTGTTCAAGAATGTTATGTGGGATCAAATATTTATTTTCTTTCTTCTTTTTTATTCATATTTCCCATAATGTGTATATGTCATTTCATAAAAATATAAGAAAAGTAGAAAATTGATAAATATTTCCATAATATTTCTTCATAATGATAGTATCGGGCATTAAATCTATGTCTTTATGCACAATAATAAGTGAGGGACCTGGTTTTCATTACTCCATCTGGGATATATAGAGTTTGTTTTGAATTGATGTTTGGGTAAGGTTAATGATAGATTATATGATAAGTTCAAAAGACATTATATGATCTCAAATGTATGGACATATATTCTAATGAAATAACCATAGATTCTTAGTCTCTTTTGTCTCATTCTACAGGAAACACTAATGAATTCATGATCATCATGTGTAAACTCTATTGTATGATAATTTCAATCCATATATTATTTCTAAAACCCCGATAAACCACAAACATTTTCTTATTTAAATAAAAATTACTCATTGCAACATTCAAAATGTTCGTTCATAATAATAAGCATTTAACCACTTTAACCTAATACAATGGTCCCCGATATAGTTAATCCTTTAGAGCCTCAAATAGTGAAACTATTTGTAACATCACATATAAGAAGATGTATTAATTCAATTTAAATTTAGGAAAACCATTTGTCAATTATTGGTTTTAGACTATTTGAGTACATGGTATAGGTTAGGAGTCAACATTTAAGAAAAACCTGGGTGATATATCAGTCTAGGTAATAGAATATAGAATCCATAACATGTCTCCTTGGGCCAGGAACCCAATAGAAAAGGTAGTGGAGAAGTATACCATGTGGTAAACTATCCATCTTGGTATCTTAGAATAGTTACTAGTGGGGTATTAAGTACATAGTAAAAGTTGAAAAGTTTAAAATGTCTAAATGATTTTTTTAAATAAAATAATTTAATAAATTAAATGTTATAAAATATTTGGCCACTAATTTTATTTATGTCACATGAACCTTGGAACCTTCCTTTTTATTTTGTCTTCAATAAATATTGAGAAACCAATATTTTTTCTCTAATTCAAAATCCATTCTGTTTGGTGGAACTAGAGATAAAACAGATTATATTTCCCTTCTATTCTTGATTTCACACATTACCATAACATTATCCACTATAAACCAAAATAATTGGGGCTCATCACAAATTTTATTATTTATAAATTTTTAAGTTGAATCAAATGACTATATCTAATAAAGAGGGATACAAAAAATTATAATAGGTTATCCCTATGTTTTATCATATGACTATTTTTTTTATATGTGTTATGTATTTTTGAGGTATTTTTCATGAAAGTATGATTATCCTTATATAAACCATAATTATGGTTATTCATGCGAAAAGACATATTAATGATAGAGAGGTACATGAGGGGTCCCTTGAGAGATGTATTTTTATTCTATAGTTGTCAATAAACATGAACTAAATGTAAAGTGTTATGAAACTTCTCAATTTGAACCTAAGAGTGGTGTTACATGATATAATGTCTCTTACTAGACCATACTTTGTTCTCTAGAGTATCCCATGAGGATAGGGAGTTATTTACATAATATAATATTCTGGGGATATAATTTGAATTAGATTTGTTTTAATTCATATCCATTATATTTTATTTATCAATTTATATTTAATTATAAAAATTGAGGGAAGGTTCCTCACCTTTAATTTAAAATGAGTTTCTATAGTTTGAACAGAAATTTTGAAATGAAAATGGGGTTTTATACATATGGTAACATTATACAATATTTATTGTTAAATTATATTTGATGTGATATTAATCATTGTTGATTTGGAAACATAATTATATGTTATTCCATGAAAATATTTCAATAAAAATAGTTTTATTGTAGACTCCATGGCTTGAACCTCATATTATATTGGGAACTTTGTGTTAATGAAACCTCAACAAAATGGGTTGAAGGACCACCCACTATATCCTTCAATAATTATAAAAACCCTAAATAATAATAGTAAATAAATTTCATTGCACATTAATATTAATGAATTATTTTTATATAGTTTTATTTATTATAACCATATTTAGTAATTTTTCAATCAAAAAGGAAATATTTTTATTATTATTAAATTTGATTATATGTATTATATGGTTTTGTTTTTAAAAATATTTATAAATTTATGAATTTTAATTTTGAAAACATAAATTCATTTTTTACATAAGACAACCAAAAATATATTTGAGTAATTGTTTTTTTAATTTTATAAAAAATATGATTTTTTCATTATTAGTAGAAAAACGTGAATTTTTAATAAGAGACACTTAATTTAAATCATTTACATAGAATAATTTTGTTTTGGATATGTTTCAAATTTTAATTTTGTAACTTTTTTAAACATAATCCAATATATTTCAATGAAAAATTCATTATTCATAAATTTTGGTAGAAAACATTTTTATACTTATAAAGACATTTTTCAGAAAATAGTATTTTCGTCGCCAGTTTCGAGATTATGTTAATAGAAACTTCTTAAAATTATTGAAATTTAAATTGATAAAACTGAAAATATATTTATAATCAAAATATACAAAAAAATTTATATCGAAATTTATTTTGTTAATTATGAATAAAAACCTTGGTAATAAAAATTAAGTTTCCACAATAAGAGTTAAAATGGGTTGAAAGCGTTAATACAAAATATATAAGGGGTTAAATGGCCTAAAAATTGTTTAAATATTATTTCATTTCTATATTATGATTGTATATTATTCTTATTATAATAGGAGTCATTTTGGATCCATTTGTATTAATTAATACAAGCATATATTTTAATAATTTTATGAATTCCAAGTGTGTCCACTCCATCACTTATTAAAGGTAACCCTCACTCTTATCTTAAAAAAATTTAATAGCCTATTAAATTTGATAAAACCTACCTAAATAACATACTAAAATACTCACATAATTCATTTTGGTAACATTTTTATAATAACATGAACTTATGAGGGATTTAGGTATAAACCTAAAGTGGTTGTATTATGAAGAGGTATATTTCTTAACAGAGGTTTTCTTTTTTATTTCTTCTTCTACCTACTTCATACCTCTCTTAATAGCAGTAATATTATAGAATAAGTATATACCATAGACTAAAATTTTATTACATTTTTGGTATAACCCTGTTTTATCTATTTTACCATCAAAATGAAAAATAATTATATTTCGTGTTCATACAAGTGGACTACTACCACATGGGATGATATATTTAATTTTTAATCCCTTGATCTAATTGTTAATCATAATGATCGATCCAAATTAAAAAATTATATATATATGATAAAATTTTATTTCTATAGTGTAGGTAAATATTATACTTCTTTCTCTTCTACTCATTGAATAATAAAAAGGTTGCTCGTGTGTACATGATGACTACCACCTCGAGAACCGAGGTATTTAATTTTTCATTAATATATCACATGAATTGTATAAATAAGTATATATATAATATTATATTTATTATATATTTATTATTATGTAATGTTAAAATAATACATATCTTTTTTCCCCCACATTGGATGAAAAATTAAAACGTTGTTCATGCGTATGCATGACCTACTATCTCAATGGTTGTAATGTAAATGATATTTCCTAACCATATTTAATGGTTGGTCATAAAAGTATAAATACTTTATAAAAATAAAAATTACAACATGATTATTATTCTTCAAAATATGTAATCATGATTCGTTTACCATAGTCAACGTACCCAATCCATTTCTGACGTATATGTTGAATGTTTCCAAAAATTTTTGACGTGAACATAATCTATTACGTAATTAAGTATAACATGGATATAATTAAAATAAAATGAAAAATAAACTTGAATACATTATTAATAATGTAGATAATTAACAAAATTTTATTATTTAGGATGATAAATAATGTACATGACAATCCATACTCAAGGTAGGGGAAAATTTACCTTAAAACAACATTTTAATTTTTTTAAATACTTAATTTCACTATAATTTTACACAATTTACATTTTTTTAAAATCATTTTAAAAATATATTTTTACTGACATAAATACATTATAATTTACACTTAATGTCTCTTCTAACATAGTATTAATATTTTTAAAGGAATATTTTTACATATTTTATATAAGTTATTTTCACATTATATACAATAAGAAAAATATAATGTTCTATTTTAATATATATCACATAAATATATATTCACTCTACTGTATCCATTATATTATGTTTGGAATCCTCTATAATTATTAATTTCAATTAAAAGAAACCCCACCATTAATCTTGGTATTTTAGTTTGGAAAATTATGTTTTAAAGGAAATGAATATATTAATACCCCAAAATGTTTTTCGTATATGATAAAAAGTATATTTTTATATGTTTAATAGAGAAAATGGAAGATTTTATGTCAATCATGGAAGTAGTACATTTTTTATGATGATGGTAAATAATGATATAATTATCTAATTCATTGGGTAATGATTACGTTCTACTTGGAATTATATTGAAATTAACTGAGTAGGTTATTCAAATTTTAGGGGTTATTATAGGGGTACTATGAATATAATTTCCCCTGAAAACTACTTGAATTTTCAATGCTTAATAATTAGTCTACATGGAAATATTTTGGATTAAAAAGTTAAACTGAAGATATTTTTTAATAGAATGATTATTCCCTTCAATGTAAAAATGTATGTTTTTAAGAAATATTTTTCATCAATTCTTATGTTTTTTAATAAACCCTCATAATTATGAATTTTTATTAATTTTTTCAAAAAATGTGTTATATAAAAATATTTTGGTATAAAGACAATTTCATGTGTAAGTAAATAGTTATTGGATATTAAATTTTATTATGTTAAATATAAACTCTCTTGTATGATATCAAGATTTTAAACATGTCTAATGAGTTTATTTATTCTATTTTTTATGTACCTTAATGATATTTTTGTTCCATTTACGGTTTAAAAATTATTAGGAATGATCATTAATATAATTTCAAATGCATGAACATTTTTTATGAAAAAGAAATCATGTTTCTTTTTAAATGTTTTATATTAAATGAGAGATGGATACTATGTAAAACATTCCAATTTTTATGTATGGGATTATTTCAAACTATTTTTGACCTAATCATATAAAAAATAACACTAAAAAATTTTTTGGAACGTAAAAAATGAATTATTTATTAAAAGATCAAGATTATGTAATATTTTAACACTATGTTGTTATAGTTCCTATGAGAACATGGTTTAGATAATTTTAGAGGTTCTGATAATTTATGTTATTACCCTTAAGAGATTCTAACTTATGGTTTTCATGATACACCATTTGAATATTAACATGTTGGTTCATCTAATATATATATTTTTCTAATATATTTCCACTAATGAAATATGTAATCTGATATAGGAAGGGAAAAAGAGGATGATATCCTTCCAAATCAATAACTAGTTATTTCTATAATAGAATTTAAAGCCGATTAGTAGTGGTCATTCAATAAAAATATATGAAAAAGGTTGGACATTTATTACATGTAATAGATTAACATATGAAACCATTTCTTGACAATTATTTTCCTAATATTTATTAATATTGACTGGAAATAAAATTCACATAATTGAGGAAGAAGGAGTAACATATAGTGGTCATTCATGAAAGAAACTTCACCTGATTGAAATGATACACACCAAATTTTATCTAGGATATTGATAGTAAAATTAATCAGTTTTTCATTCAATTAAATCCTAGGTATCAAATGGAATTGGATTCTAATGAATTTAATTGTTATGACAAACTTGTTCAGTGTGATGAGATGAAAGAAATGTATTTCTCTACTAATCATGTGCTATACAAAAATAATCTGAAAAAGAGGTCCATATGGAAGTAAATGGGAAATAATCCACCAAATAAATCTAATAGTAAAAAAAATCATGTTTTTATCTTTTTATAATTGTGAGGAAAATAACCATGGATAATGTATTATTAAATATAGTTTTTGTATTAAATGTGGTATGTTTGGATATTTGGATCATGATTGGAATGAAAAAGATTACATTAATGATCCAACAAATAATGACGGGTTGAGAGTATGATGTTATAATTTTAATGAAATTATTAATTATGTGAGTACTTGTCTTAATATAGGATTAAAGGGTGTAATTTTTCATGATCACAAGTAGAAACGTGTGGATAAATCCTTTTTAACTACTTAAGATGATGTTGGACTATCCTAGGATGTGGTGTAAGGTATTCTGATTGTTTATTTAGATTATACAAGTGTCTTATATGATTCTGGGTCTATATATTCTTAAATTTCCATGAAATTTATTGATAAATTGAAAATTTAACATCAATAGATGAAGCCATAACATTTGGTAAAAACAAATGAGGTTAGTGTAAAGAGAAAAATAATTTATATGAAAATTCATGTTACTGTATCTGGAAAAAATTTACAAAAAACGTTATTGTATTTAATATTGTAGAGTTTGATGTTATTATGTATATGGATTGGATTTATATTTATCACGATAAAATATATTGTATAGAAAAGGATGTTTTTTAAGAATGATATTCAGATTGTATATAAGAATGAATTAAAATTATGATATCATATCAAGATACTTAGAAATTTATTAAAGATAGAAATTAATGTTATCATATAAATATTGTTGATAAGAATGAGACTCTTTAAATTATTGATGTTCATATAGTAACTGAATATCTAAATGTATTTAATAAGGAATTTATTGGTATTATACCTAATTTATAAATTTAATTTATTATTTACTTAGTTCTTAATGCTAAGCCAATATCCAAAAATACTTATTTAATAGTTAATGTAAAAATTATAGGATTGAAAATTAAGTAACACTATTGTAGGAACCTCTTTTGTTTAATGATCACCATATCATGTTTCTTATGATATTAATGGGTTTTAGGTCTTATGATAGCATTTTAGGAAAAGCGATAGATTGTTGAAATTTTGACTAGGTGTGGGAAAGACCCACTACCATACATGACTCAACATTGAAGATGAGTCACCACCAACAATGACACATCATTTGGGAAAACTCACCATCCTGGTGAAAATATAATTATGTATGGGAAAGTCTTTCCATCAGATATAACTCATCATTGAACCAAGAAATTTTCTTAAGTATTTAGAATCCTATAATTAGAGATAACTCGCCATCAGGATTCAAATTTGGCCAATTGTTAGAAAGACCTATCACTGGAGATATATAACTATTTGAAGGACCTACTACTAGAGAATGAATCGCCATCAGAACCCATTCACATCCTAAATTTGGTAATGTGTTCAGATAACCTACCCATAGAGATGAGTCACTATTGAGGATGACACACTAATAGCTCAATTCAACACAAGAATTATCTCACTATTCAAGAAGACTCAATATCAATATTTTTTATTTTTTTCGTTTAACTATTTCAAATTTATATATTAAAACATTTAATATTGAGTGTTATTCTATGGAATATAATCAAACCATTTCATAGTTTCATTAAAATTTCTATCAATTGATCAGTGTGAGGAGAAAAAGATCATGATTATTATTCATCAAACATATACCCATACATGATTCTATTAAATGAAGAATAAGAAACCTTCATACACACAAAATGTAGTACAAATGATTGAGAACACACAAAATGAGAATGAATGTAATTTCCAAGAGATATTACCATTGAATGGTCAAATAAGATTACTGTAAAGTGTTCCTAAAAGGAATAATCTTTACCTTTGAACAATTATAGAAGAGTAAAACACATTAAAAAACTAGAAATAATCCTATATAATCATTAAAAAGAGTTTATGACACACTGTTCTACCATAAATTTTAGAATCATGTCTCTATATTTTCTTAATGATACATTTAATGAGTCCCAAGATATAGAGAATATTAGATAGAGTGACAAAAAATTATAAATATTTTTATTTTATTATTCTATCTATGTTTATTTAATTACTAGTACTGTGGTTTACCCTATTTTTTTATCCCGACCTAAATCTTGTTCCATAACAGGAAGATACATGACGTCTTCTCAGACTCTTTTTAAACCTTATTTACCACTCTTATGTTAGAAGATGTCCTTGTGTGGCCTATGTATCATTTTCCCCACTGTTATTGTGGAAGAGGTTCATATGTGGCCTAGATATCTTGGTTGCTTTTTTATACCTAATATAGGTTGTAGATCAAAGATTATTTTTTAAAATATTCTTTATAGTACGTGATTTCTTGCTGGAGAGGATTAAGTCTCACCTTGAGACTGAACCTATTGTATTTAATCCACCAAATTTTTTTTATTTTTTTTATTTCTAATCATTAAACGGAATTTTTTAAAACTATAAGAAACATCGCTAATTTTATAGTTAGTATTACTTAGTGTTCATAGAAGTATATGATTAAGTAAATTGATTTCAAAAGTTAAACATATATTTATATATTTTTTAACCATGACTTAATAAATCTTTAATAAATCATTTAAAAAATCATAACATATATCAATATACTATTTTTAATAACTGGAATGTTTTAATAAAATAGGGGGAAGGTTATTTAAATCTTTTTTAGAAGTAAATTTTATTTTTCACTCAATTCACCCCCTCTTGAGATACTCACTCTGACAAACATTTTGTATCAAAAGTTTTTTCAAAATAATTCTAACTTTCATTTTAGTTGTTTTTTAAGGATCTAAAATTTATATCATTTCAAAATTTTGTTTATTAAATGGATCATAGAAAATAATTTTATTCTACTAACATAGCCTCATTTTTTAGTGGAAATTACTATGCTCAATGGAAGATAAAGAAGAAATTGCATTTAGAAATCATGGGTTTTGAAATTTGGTTTTCTATAGTGGATAAGTATGACAAACCAAGGACTACTAGAGATACATGGGATGATATAACTATTATTACATGTAATAATAATTTTAAATAAATGAATTCTCATTACTATTCTTTATGAGATAAAGATTTCAATAGGTTATCTACTAGTAAAAATGATAATGAAATTTTGGATAATTTATCTATTTCACCTGAAGAAACTAAGAATGTTTATTTAATGAGATTAACTAATTATGTAATTAAATATAATACTTTTAAAATGAAACTATATTTGTTAATATTTTATATGTATATCAGTTTCAATGAAATAGTCAATACAATGAGATACATATGATATCTAGTGCCAGAAAAAGGTAAAAGAAATAGATTACTATGATGTTTTCCAAAAAAATGTAGAGGGATATCTAGGTCTATAAGGGGATTCTACGACATTCAAAAACTTCTTGTTAATGAACTAATTGTGAAGTTGATGAAGTATAAAGTATAGATTATGGTTAATGATGAAGAATGTGACAAACTTAAGAGAAAATATTTTTCCTTCAAGACTATTACATCTACAAAGAAAGAAAATAAAAACGTACAAGATGAAACCTCTGGTGATGAAGTATCACGAGCTGATAGTGATGAATAAATGGCACATATTTCTAGATGGGTTTTTATGTTCCATAGGAGGAATATGTTTTCAGGACGAAAAAATACAATGGAATCTATGAAAATAAAGGAACTTCGAAAAAGGGATAGAAATGCGATTACAACTGAAATGAGATTACTTGTTATAAATTTAATCCAAAAGGATAAGTTATGGTTGAATGTATTTAGCTGATAAAAAAAGATGTTTGAAGAAAAAGAGATAAAATATAATAAATCAATGAAATCCACATGAACTGACTTTTAGGAAATCTATAGTGACTCATATTATACTCATGAAGAAATTCCTCTAATAGCTAATATGTGATTCACGAAAAACATATCTGAGCAAATGTACTTATAAATCCCTTATGGGAATCTATTTTTCTTGGGAAAAATTTGTTTCAGTCATATGATTGGAGATTACTTGATCATAAAGATCCTCATAATGGTTGATGGTGGTTACGTCACCATTGGTGACAATTATAAATGAAATTTCATTGGACTTGCCCAAATTGGTAACACTAAATCAATTTTAATATCTAATGTACATGTTTTTAATGGTATAAAATATAATCAGGATATAATATCATATTTATGTTATGATTATTTATATTTAATGTTATAAAATAATGTTTTCCTTGTTTTTTAATTCTAAAAATTCATTAGTATTTAGTTCATTAATTGATGAAAATTTTTATGTTGTTAATCTTGATTCATTGATTTCCCAAAATATTTATTACTTGAGTTTCTTTGATAGGGAATCTTGGACTTGGAAGAGGATAATAGTCCACCTTTACATTCACTCACTTAGAAATCACACTAGGAAAGGTTTAGTTATGGATGTACCCAAAATTCAATTCCCAAATGACATAGTATATTACCCCTATGAAAAAGAGAATCCAAACAAAATATTATTAAAATTACGATAAGAAGTTTCAATATCCCAACATCTTGAGTTGGTTCTTATAGACTTATTTTCACAATCTTGAGCTTCTTGTTTAAATGGGAAGGAAAATGTCTAAGTACATGTAGATGAATTTTATAGGCATAATCCTGTATTATTTTTTATCTCACAAAAGTGAATATTTTTTTACCAAGAATTCAAAATATATAAAAATCCTAAGTTTAAATAGATTATGTCATTAAAAAGTTACCATGGTCGTGAGTTTAAAAATATAGACATTAAATCCTTTTTCTCATAGAATGGTTATAACCATAATTTCTTATCTCCTAGGACCCCTCTGTGGAATGGAGTTGTAGAAAGAATAAAAAATAACCCTTAAAATATATCATCGACTATTCATAACAAATATGACTTACCTATATACTTTTGTGACAAGGTTGTGAACATGTATTAGTATATAATTAACATATTTTTTATTAGACCTATCTTGAAGAAATCATCTTATGATTTTTGAAATAATAGAAAGCCTAAGGATAATTAATTTAGTGTTTTTGGTTGATAATTACTTATTCCTAATACTAAGGATAATATAGAAAAATATTACACCAAAAGTGATGATGGAATTTTCCTTGGTCATTCAACATCCAGTAAATCATATAGTGTTTTGAATAGGTAATCCAAGACTATGGAAGTCTTTTTATATCATGTATGAAGAGAGAGATCCTCATCAGCCTAATAAATCATTAGAAATACCTTGAGGATTATTTATCCACATTGAACATAAATTAAAAACCTTCTAATTTTATAGTAATGGAAGAACAAAACATATCTTTTTCGGAGTAACTTCTAGAACATAAACCTTCTAAGGACCCTAACGAAACCACCCCTTATTTCTATAAATATATTAAGACTCTTTAATACCATCATTTAGATGTGATTTTTGACGAGTTAAATATTGGTGAAATAACTATAAATTCACTAAGAACCCGAGTTGAAAATCAAGAATTTTATTCACATCTTGAACCTTAGAATAATAATGATGAAATCAATGATTAATTATATTTAATGGGTATTCAAGAAGAACTTAATCAATTTGAAATAATTTTTTTTGGAAAAGTATTGATAGACCAAAAGACATCCGGACTATAGGAACTAAATGAATGTTTAGAAACAAGGTTGGTGAATCTGGCACAATATTATGGAACAAGGAATTACTATTTGAACACGGGTATATTCAAGAAGAAGGTATAGGCAATAAAGAGGCCATTGCACCTATAGCGAGATTTATATTCATTAGAATGATTATTTTCTATACAACACATCTAGGTTTCACACTATATAAAATAGAAATTAAAAATAACATTCCTAAATGGATATATAGTTTATGAATTTTTTTTAAAAAACATTGGTAATTTAGTTTCCTCATTTACCAAATAGTTTTTAAGTAACAAAATGATTTAATTTTTTTAAAACAAGATCCTTGATATTGGTATGATATCATCATCTTTTTTTTATATTTCAAAATGATTTTCAAAAGATATTGTTGAACCTACAGTATATAGAAAAATAATTTCCAATGATGTTTTAGTTATTGAAATTTATTTAGAGTATATTTTTTGGATCCTCTAAAAAATATTTATGCAACTATTTTTCAAAAATGAAGTAAAATGAATTTGAAATGAGTTTAATGGTTGATCAAATATTCATTATTGGTTTTCAAAATTTTCAAAATTTAGAAGGAAATATATTAAACCAAAGTAAAAATACTAATGTATTGTTTATTGTTTTGGGGTTTTATTGAACTAAGATTAGTGATACTCCTTTGAGTAGAACCTGTAAATTTGATCATGATGAAGTTGGGAAGTTAGTGGATTAAACAAGTTATAAATGAATGACTGGAAGTATAAACTACTTAACTGCTATTTGATTGGACATTATGTGTTTGTGTGTGTATATCTTCTTGTTTTAATGAAAATACAGAAAACTAACACTTGATTTTTGTAAAATTAATTTTCAAATACCTCATATATACAACCAATTTAGGATTGTTCTACCATAGAGGACACTAATTTGATCAATCTTGTTATTCAGATACTGATTTTGGTTGTTGTAAGTTAGATATTAAAATAACCTCTCAAACATGTGATTATTTGGGAAAGTCTCTAGTATGTTGGAGTATCAATAACAAAAAAAACACTTTTTACTGTTGCATCTAAAAAATAGCTCTAGGATGTTGTTGTGCTTAAATGTTGTGGATGAAACACATATTACAGGATAATGGACATGTACCTATAAATTGTTACAACAAAAGTTCTATACGTATTTCTAAAGACCATATATCTCACTCTAGAACAAAATAAATTCATGTAAGATATCACTTATTGAGAGACAATTTTAAAAAGGATATATAAATCTTTAATATATTGGTACATAACATCATTTCAAAAATATTTTGACTAATACATTTTTTGAGAGAATTGAACTACATCAAACATGAATTTGGAATGAAAATTTTTGGTAAATCCTAAATTATTTGGGAACTACCATTGGGTTTGTACCCATTTTTTATGTTTTTACCACCATTGATGTTTTACCCGCCAGTAGTGTTTTACCCAATATTGAGTTTTACCCACCATTATAAAACTTATACAATTTTAAATTTAATTTTTTTATTTACAAGACTCCATTTCAAATTTTGTAACATGATTTATTTATTTAATTTTAATCCCGATTCAATAGTTATATTTTTGAGATTTATGAATACCTAAAATTAATTATTGATATAAATCTGACATTTTTGTAGTTTTAATTCTATCAATCCCTCATTCCTTTTCCACAACCCTTTTTGTGAATCTTTCAATCCAAAATGTCGGCATTCCCAAGCCTTATCCCAAACCTTTTATGTTTATTACCAGGTTTAGTGTATAACGAGCCATTGAATGTTCTCTGAATGAGTCACGTAATTTAGAGAATAAAAAAGGTGTGTTATTTCATTCTGTTAATGATCCAGTAAATGAAGAGCTTACGAAGATAGTAGTAGTTTCTAAAAATGAATTCCATTATCAATGGTCGATATCCATCATGTCTTTAGTGCTTAAAGAATTTCAAGAGAAAGAATGACTGTAATGGTTCTCTAATAAAAAGTTAACTTTGTATCCAAGGATATTGAAGAAGTTATATCAGTTTTTTGAGTTCAATTTTTAGGATATTGAATTTTAGGCGTGAACTGGATTAAATAGGCACAAATTTTTCCTCTCCTAAACGAAGTGGACTATTTTTTTGAGAGTTACTCTTAAAGGAGTTTTAAAAATCTATTTAGAGAATATTTTGGATGATGGTGATAATATTTTTATAAGCATCCTTTTTTTTAATTAACTAGTGATGGAATAATAAGAAGACCTATTACTATTGATCTTAATGGTGAATATGAGTTTCTTTACATTTTTATCTAGTATATTCTATACCTAAGGAAATGATATTTTTTAATAGTGAGCTATTAAGATGTTTATCTTTTGTGAATTATGAAAAGAAGGTAAAATTTCAACATATGTTGATACCTAATGGGATACATGATGGAAATGATGAAACCATCCTCTCAATGAAATTTTATAATCTAAAAAACTGTTATTTCAGCAAGGATAAAAGGAAATTGTTTTGATAATTAATACTACGAACCAATTCTAATGTGTAGAGGATTCTATATTACATGAGTTATTTATAAAATTATAAAAATTAAAATGAACCCATAGAAGAAATAGTGGGTTGATGATGGTGAAAGAATTTATAAAGACGTAAGTCTAGTGGAAGAATAAAGTGGCCCATATTAACTTTTGGGATCCCTAGATATTACCTATGGTACTCCTAGTCCTCCTAGGACTCTCCCTATGAGAGAATATCTCTTGAAAGATGACACCCACTAAAAAACAGTAGATTAGGAGTGGGTTTTTAAAAGGGGTTATTCACAACCCCTTATAAATTAATTTTATATGGGGTTATACACAACACCTATATTCATTGAATTTTTAGGGGGTTCACAACCCCATTTAGTTTTATCATTTTCTCTTTATAATATTTGGTTGAATTTTAGAGGTTATTTTGTCAAAACAACTTCTAATTTAATAATTAGTCGCCCTATATATTCGGTTGTATTTTAAAGGATATATATATATATATATAATATTCATTTATATATAATAGAGGCTATATATATAACATGTAATTTTTTAAAGGGAATAGTGGGGGTTCAAAACCCCCTCTAATCTCTGAAATTAGATGGGGTTCATGAACTGTTATTAATCCCTTATATTAGATGGGGGTTTACAAACCCCACTAAATCAAGAAATTAGAGGGGGTTTCTGAACCTCCTCTAATCCATTTGATTAGAGAGATTTTTAACCCCCCCCCCCTTAATTTTTTTAAAATAAATATCATAAAAATTAAAATTTTATAATATATTTGGGTGAGTTTATATGTGTGTGTGTGTGCATATATATTACATTAAAAAAAATATAAACATGCTTAAATACATCATAAAAATATATAAAAAGACATTATATAAATACATTATATAAATACTTATACATATAAACAAAAATGTATAAATTTATAAATGTTGTCATGAAAAATATAAACATAAATATAAATATTTTTATTCAAATATATAAACTTTATAAATGATTTTAAAATTATATAAATTTATATTTTGATTTATATTATACATATATTATATTAAATACATTGTTCTTTAGTATTTATGTATAAATATATTTATATTATATTATGTATACAAATAAATATAATATAGTGAAAATTAAATATCTATATATTCTATTTATATTACATATATTATATTATAAATATTTTATTAGATATAAATTTATATATATTTTATTTTTATTATATATATATTTTATTATACAATATTAATTAGAAATTAATTTAGTATTTATATATATCATTTATTAATATTATATATTTCCAATTATATGATTGTATTTAATTGTATTAATATTTATAAATGAATATAATTGAATAATTTTGATTACATTAATATATATATATATATATATTATTTTATATAATATTAATTATATATAACATAAAAGAATAAACATATTATATAAATCTATGCATAAATAAAATTTATTGAAAAAATAAATCATATAAAAAACAAAACATGTTGTTTTTATAATTTATATAATATTAATAATATTTTTAAATTATATATTTATGATTTTATATTGTATATAATTAATATTATATGATCGTCTCTTTATAGACATCTGATAAAATTGGAATGATACATAGATGATTAGCAAGGCCCTCGTATAAGGAAGAAACACACAAATTGAGAAATCACCCAATTTTTTTTTTGCAATTTTCATATTGGTGATGGTGTTTGGTATGTAGGGGTTGTGGCTATACACAACCATGGACATCAGGTGTCTTCCTCCAAAGGTTTTTCATGCCTCTCCCACATTTTATCTATTATGTGCTTGCGGCCAGAGATCCAGGTTTGGCCTCAAATGATGGTGTTCTACCTCTCAGATGTTTGGTTGTGAAAACATCACACCTTGATGTGAATCGTAATGATTGAAACAATTATCATCAGGATGGAGGATATATTCCAGATCTTCCAACTTATTCTATGGTGGTTTCCTCATCTGATGCTTATGATATCTCTAGATCCATGCTTCTTGCTTCTATTGCTTCGAATCGTCCAACTAGGCTTGATTTCATGATAAATACAGATCTATTCTTTTTTATGAAATATTTTTTGGTTTGTGATCCCATATCTACATTGGACACTCAGGTAATAGTGTTCCTCATGTGGAATGAGATGTGCAGGAGTTGATTTCTTCAAGTTCTTAACTGGACTCTACAATAAATTTGGCGATTTTGATGAGTTATCCCTCTATTTCTATGATATCTGATCAAAAAATAATGAAATTGAAGGATTCATTGATGGTCCTAAATAGAATTGAAAAGGACCCAACTAGCATATTGATAGTGGATAGTCCTACATCACCCCTGGTTTTATTTATTCTTGGACTAATCATATAGTAGGATCCTTCAAAAGAGTTTATCACCTCACATTGATGTTAATGCTGAAATTTTTGCTGATAGGATTACAATAGGTAATAAATATATAATTGTGCTTCTTGTTAATCCTAAGTGTGAGATGTACTGGAGGTTTGATGATATGGTTATGCATATCTCTTTTATGTGGGGATCTTCTAATTGTATGTGTGATTATCTTGTTCATGGCTTCATTCATAACATTTTTCCTTAGAATGATTTAAAAAACATGTGGGGAGCATGGGGTATCAATCTATGAAACCTGGATGGATTCACCTTCCTGAATGGACCCTATATTTCAATGGCTCCCATGAAAGGAATGCATTTTCTCAGGATTTGGTCCATTTGGTTAGGATTAATTAGGTCCTTTGGCATCGAAAGATTCTTCATGACATTAGCATGGAAATTAAGTCTCCTATTCTCCTAGATTAAGAAAACGAGATTGTTCGGTTTGGAAATTTTCCCAGAATTCAGGTGAAGACTGATTTGAGATTCACCTTTATTGATAAGGTAACTATTTCCACTCCCATTGATAATATCCATATTGATGTTGGGTATAAAAATAATCACCTATCTTATACTGAATGTATGAATGTTGGTAATTCTTTGGAGTTATGTCAGAGGAAGATCTATTGTGAGATATGTGGGATGAAAGGTCATCCAGCTACTCTCCGTAGAAGGAGACCCTAGAGGAAGCAAGTGGGTTTGTTGAAGTATCTTGATCATGGAAAATATGTTCTTAAAAAAACCATCATCCACTAAGGATGAGATGTTGGATTCTAATAAATCTATCCCTAATGTGCATAATTTTAAATTCCAGGAAAAATGGTCAATAGGTACCTGATGAGTTGTAACTTCATTGCTTGGGTATATTTTTCCAAGGAGATTACATCGAATGATGGTCATTTAGTTACTCCCATTAGATTAATTGAGACATAATTTTTTTTACCTTTCTATTGATGGACTATATGCTTTTCTTAGCCTCCAAATATAAGCTTGAATGATAGTCCTACTGCAGGTTTTCTATTGAACCAGACTATTGAGATGGCTCTTAACATTGGGGCTCCTTAGTAGGTTGACTATCATTCGGAAATCATGAATATTTTGTACTCCTCTATGATAATTGAGAAGTGGGTGACATCTTTGAGGTGGAAAGGATCATAGTGAGTAGCGGTGGTCCTACATATTTCAAAGATGCACGAATTTCTATAAATGTTAATTTTGATGATTGTTTGAACCTCACTTCTACCCCCTTAAAGAGAAGGCTAGTGAAGGACTATTCTAATACACCTCGTACTGTGTCTACCTAGTCTTCTAAGATATTGGTCATGTTCAATTCTGATAATATTAAGATCTTCAATCATGGTAAGTCCCAATCTAAATGGGAAAATTATGATGACTCTGATTACGATAATGATATGTAATATTATGATTTGTAACAATATTCTTAATGGTTGAGGGAATGTCCCTTTGTTTTACCCCACCCATCTCATCTGCACATTTTTATTTTATTTAATAAAGGGTCTGAAGATTAGCTTCTGGCTCGACATGCTGGGTAATATTATATGATATATAATTTATACAAATAAATATATAATAATGTACACAATATTATACAACTATATTTATTTTAATACATTTATATTAATGAATATAATATTATATAGTAATAATTATTGAAATACATTTATATTAATGTGCATAATAATTAATATATGTACTTAAATACATTAAATAAATATTTTTATAAATTGTATTTCATATAATATTAAATATATATTTTTAAAAAATTTATTTCATATAACATTATATAAATATTTTTATAAATTTTATTTCACATATAATATTAGTATAAACTATATTTCATGTGATATTAATTATATATAATATAAATATATGTATAAATTTTATTTCATATATATATATTTCGTATAATATTGATTATATATAATATGATGAAATTTAGAAAAATAAATATATATTAATTTACATAATAATAAATATATGTATTGAAATAAATTATATAAGTATATTTTGAATACAATATCTAAATATATTAAAAAAAGACTTATATATATCAGAATATATAAATATTTATTTAAGTAAATTTTTTAACAGAAATATACTTTCAATTATATAAATATATGTTTATATATAAGTTTATATATTAATTTATATAGTTATATATGTTCTTAAATATTTATTTGAATAAATTTTTTAATATATTTCAATAACATGATTTCTAATTATATTAAAAAATTATAATTGCTATAGTGGTAGAGGCGATGGGTGTCTAAGGTCAAGTTCTTGTCTTCAATTCTCGCCAGGTTGAAATTTTAAAACCTTAAGGGAAATTATAGGTGGTGTGTGTTTATGGTAAGAAGAGGGTAAAGTGATATGCCTCACTTGTTTGGGAACTGGTGAATGCTAGGGAGCACTGGGTGTTATGGACGGGGGGTGTAGCTGTTGAACTAGAGGGGGGAGTGTAGGACCGGGTGACATAGAGGGAGGGGGAGGGAGGGCTTGACTGGGCTGGGTGACACACTTGGAATGAGGGGACATGATATTGTGAAACAGATGGGAAGTGGTGGATATATGGGACAATAAAATAAATAAATAAATTATTTCGAGGATGTTTCAGAAACCGCCTCTAATATGGTTCAATTAGAGGGGTCAAAACATCATCCAATATGATATTAAATAGGGCAGGTTTCCAAAACCACTTATAATATTGGGTTCTTCTAGTAATTGTGTAGTACTTTCCCACTACTACTATATTGATCTATAATATAGAGGAGAGGTGGTGGATGTCATAAAATGGATGGGAGGTGGTGGATGGATGGGATAATAAAACAAATAAATAAATTATATATTGGTTTTTTCCAAAACATCCTCTAATATTGGTCAATTATATGGGGTTAAAACCTCCTCCAATATGATATTATATAGAGGCGGTTTCCAAAACTGCCAGTAATATTGGATCATGTAGCTCATATAGAAATACCTTCCAACCAATTCTACTTTGATCTATTATTTATAGGGTCTTAAAATATCATCTAAATTGAGATTATATGGTGAAAATAGAAGGGGTTTTAACCTCCACTAACTGAACCACCACTAAATTATTAATCATTTTACTAGAGGTTTCTCAAATCCGCATTTATGAATAGTAGTTGGGAACATTAGATATGGTTCCTCATAACCACCCCTAATGTGTCTAGAATTACTATAAATCCTCCTAAAAAATTAAATTACCCCTTATAATCAGGTCATTTTTTGTACTGAGTAAAGAAGAAGAAAGCAAAGTTTCTGGTGAAAAGGTGTTCAACAACACCCCTAATTATTTTAATTAAAATTGGGAGAGTGAAGAAGAAGAAGAAGATAAAAATAAAGAATAATGAGGAGGAGAATATGAGGAAGACAAAAATTTAAATGGGGAAAGGGATGAATATGAAATTGAAAGTGGATCTGACCATGATGGTCTTGATGGACATGTTATAGCTGAGGATGTTGAGATACCTGAGCCTCTCCTTTCTTCTTTAGGTTTATCAAGTGTTTCTTGAACACAATAAAATTCCATATTAGTTTATGTTATGAAAATTAATTCTTGATATAAGAATAAATAATTAGTTTATGGGGATAAATCTCCATGTATGGAGAGTCATCCTATTGATTCATCTATTTATAGAGATCATTCTCTGCCTAAAGGTGGTGTACATATTATTTTAGATTTGACTATGGTTGAAAAATGAGTTGGTGAGATGATTGAGGTTGAACCTTCAATTATTGAGTAGAAAGTAGTTGTGTAGAGGCCATATGAGTAGTTTGGTGTTATACCAATTGTTGATGTGTATAAAGCTTCCGAATCTATGGTTGTTAATACATACATTATTTATTCAAACCAATTTATGGAACCAGTTCTTAGGGAGTGGAAAAAGTACCCAAGATAGGTCACACATGGTTAAAACTTTTCAGATTTAGATGATGAGATATCTGTTTTTCAAGGTGAGGTTGATCCTATGGGACCTTTATTAGATCAGATTGAGTCTTCATGGGACTTGAATATTTTTTTTATAATATTTATATACCAATAATTTCCTTTACATACTTGCATGTTCCTGCTATTTCTTCAATTCTATCTCATGTTGTCACCAAAGGTGACCTAGAATCTTTTAGAGAAATAGTGCATTCTGATTTTGTTATGATTTTGAAAAAAAAAATCACCTTATTTCACAAATTTAATTCAAAAGTATGTAAGGTATTTTTTAGCTGTTGAAACATAAATTTCAACAGAAAATGATACATTTCTTTTAGGAAGTGGAAATTAATAAAATAAGACTTTCCAATGAGCTAGATTCTATGAAATTTATGTTATAATGTATGCAGACTACCTTTACTACATGTATAGATAATTTACATGAGATAATGGAGAGTATGACTTCATCACCTTCCACTTCTAGTTCACCACATTTTCTTGAAATTTATTTGATTAGATATATTACCTAAGAAGAGCTTCATGTTGTCTCTTGTGATGTACCGGACACGCCTTAGCAATGTTAAAAGAAAATTAGGCATAATAGTGATCACGTCTATATACTAGTTAGAGGGTACATGAAGGTCTTTGATTATGATATAGAGATAATAATAAAGGATATTATATATTATTTTTCTCATAATTATACTATGTATGTTCTAAATTCCATTTTTATGTTCCTAACAGGGAACCTATGAATGCCACTTATCAATCTTGCCTTTAAAGAACTTGTGAATTAGTTGAATGTAATAAACCCGTTGTGTAAAATTTTTATAGAGGTGAAGAAGGATATCATTATTTTTATGGAAAGGGTTGGAAACATAATTATTGATATTATAAATTTGATAAAATCCTATTTTCATATTTTTGGAACTATTTTGGTGGATCATGGTGTTATTATAGTTATATATCATTTAACACATGCACCTTTTGATATGAATTTCTTCAACCTTGATGTCTCCAGAGACCCAAATGCTCACTAACCATATAATCTTCATCCTTTCAAACTGCCTCTTAGAAAATTATTCCATCATCTCAAGACAATTATCATCAAATAATTTCTTTATTTACCTTCCATTCCAACACCCATACATGTCGTTATGTTAGCCTCAAATACTATACCTTCTTGTTTGGACAAATGGATGGTAAAGCCTCATCTTTATCCTTCTAACCAGCCAAAAGAGCATTTATATTGGAATTTTAGTCCTGGATAGGTATTTTTATATCACTTTTTTTAACTAGTTTTGGATGTATTTCCATTCAACTTTTCAGTGGAATTTCTCTTATTATTCATATTCTGTTTCATTTAACTTATTATTCTATGTTTTCTTTTAAATCATCCCAAAAAGGGGGAAATGGATCTATAAAATTTATTTATTCTTGTATAGTCTTTCTATTATTTGATGACTTATTTAAAGGATATTTCATTTCATATAATCCATGATTTGTTCTTTAATGGATATTTCGTTTCTTTGATACCATTATTCTATTTGATACTAATTTAATTTGATAATAAAATATATTCTAAAAAAACATTTTATTATATACATGTTGTATAAAATGACATGATTTGGGATCATCAGAATGCGGGATATTTTTGGAACCTCTTTGTTTTAATTGTCACCAAAGACCGTTTCTTATGATACTAATGTGTTTTATTTATTATGATGTAATTTTATAACATATGGAAGTTTGGTAAAATTTTGACTAAGTGTGGGAAAGAGACACCAAAAGACATGACTCACTATTGACATTAGGAATCCACCAGCAATGACTCGCTATTTGGGACGACTCACCCTCAGGGTGGAAATATGGTTAAGTATAGGAAACGATCATTGTTAGATATGTCTAGACGTTGAACTGATAAAAATGGCTAAGTGTTGAAAACACATATTTTCAGAGACGAGTCACCCTCAATATGAAAAATTAGCTAAGTGTTGGAAATACCTACCACAAGAGAGAAGTCAACACCATAAGGACCTACCACCAGAGTATGACTCACCATCAGAACCCATTCACCTTAAACTTTTTCTCATCTTTAGAATGAACGACCGCTATAGTATGAATCACCATCATAACACCTTCACCTCTAAAATTTTCCAAATGTTGAGATACACTACCTCCAGAGATAAGTTACCATTGATACTGACTCAGTGCCAACTCAAGTCATTTCCAAATTTATCTCACTATTCATGAACACTCCCCATAAATATTTTTAATTATTTTTAATTAACTATTTCTAAGACCTATATTAAGGAATTTAATGTTGGTAGTTATTCTAATGAATTTTATTAAACTATTGAAGAGTTTCATAACAAATTTTATCAGTTAATCAATTTAAGGAGCAGAAGATCCATATTATTATTCATCAAACAGAGACTCATGCATACTACTATTAAATGAATAATAAAACTCTCTCATGCATAGGAAAAATGGAACTCAAGATATAGAACACATGCAAGGATAAAGAATATAATATATAAGAGACATGAAAATTTAAAGATCAAAATAATATTATTGTGATGTGTGAATAACATGAAACAACTTTACCTATGATCAATTGTAGAAGAGTGAATCACATTCATCATCGAGATGTAATATTAAAGACTCGATTAAATGAGTTTAAGACACTCTATTTTGTCATAGTTTTTATAATCAAAATTAATTATTCACTTCTCACTATGTTCAAGGAGTCACAAGTTACAGATAATATCAGAAAGAGAAACATGAAAATTTTATAGTTTTTTATTTTCTATTTCTTTATATTTTCATTACATTAATAGAAGTGTGGTTTGAGCTATTTATTTAACCCAAACTGACTCATGTTCCTTTACTAGGAAATACTAGATATCTTATCAAACTCTTTTTACATATGTTTTTTCATTTTCATTATGGAATAGGTTTATGCCTGTCTTGTGCGTCATGTTTCCCACTATTATTGTAGAAGAGGTACTTGTGTGGCCTGGATGTATTTTTTTGTATAACCAATCCATCTTGTGGATAAAATATTATTTTATATAATATTCTTGGATTTTTGTGATTTACAAGAGGAGAGGACTAATCCTCAGCTTGATATTTAACCTCTTGTATTTATTCCACTATGTGTCTTGTTTGTTTATTTATAAGTTTTAAACTGAGCATATTTTTATACTATATACAAACACAATACATTGATATATATTATTAATTACTATTTATATAAGGTTTTGATTTAGTGAATTGACATCAAAAGATAATTAATGTTAATAATTGTTTAAACTGAGGCTTAATAAATATTTAATAAAACATTTAAACAACGAGAACTTATATCGATATATTATTTTGAATAATTGGGTTTTTTAATTGAATTGGTGTATTTTTATTTAAATATTTTTTAGATAAAAATTTTATTTGGTACCCAATTCATCCCCTATTGAAATACTCACTGTGAACAAAAAATAATTTTCCTATAGTGGCTTAATTATTCCTATCAAATCAACATGGGGTGCTTCTATTTTGTCTATTAGAATGAAAGATAGTTCCATGAATCTTTTCATTGATTATAGAGAATTTATAAACATCACTTTGATGAAAAATAATCCATTGCCACATATAGTATATTTTTTTGAACAGATCCACAAAGCACATTATTTTCCAAAGGTTGACCTAAGGTTTTGGTACCCTTTACTGATGGTGAAGGAGAATAAAATTATTTAGAAAAACAATTCAGACTAGGTATTTACTTTATGAGTTTGTGGTTATTAACATCAATTTGACAAATTCTCTAGCTGTATTTTTGGACCTTATATATAAATATTCAAATGAGTTCCTGTAAAAAATTGGTCATGATCATTGATGTTATATTTATATATTCTTATAGTTATGTTGATCTTGAGAAACATTTTATAGTTATTTATCAAACCCTAAAAGAAAATGAGTTTAATAGAAAATTTAGTAAATGTTAATTTGGGTTTGAAAAAGTATTTCCTTGGAAATATTTTTAAAAAATATGTAGTGAAAATTTATATAATTAAAACTGAAGTGTCTAAATTGTGTCATAGTACTATAATTGTTATAAAGAGTGAATTATTGATTAGATTTTTGGGTTATGACCGAATAATTTTCAAAAACAATTCTTAGTAATCTACCTTATTAACTAAGTCAAATTGAAGTGGAGATAAAATCATATAGAATAAATAATGTGATGAAATTTTCCAAGAATTCAAAATAATAATTTTGAATTATATAGTATTGGGCCACTATCCATAAACTATGACATGGATTTATAAAAATATTCTTCTTTGAATGGACTTAGTAAAGTAATAATATATAATGATCAAGTTATTTCTAATTCTTCATGTCAAATGAAACCTCATGGGAGAAATAATGCTACAATTGATCTTGAATAATTGGAAATAGTATTTGATATAAAAATTTAGTCAATTACCTTTTATGGAGTATTTAGTGAAATTTATAATGATCATAAAAGGTTGAAATATAAACTCACTCAAAAAGAGTTGAACTTGAGATATAGAAAATCAATTGTACTTATTATGTATTTTACCTCCATGATTCATTACCATCCCTAAATATAAAATATAATAGTTTATTCTTTATGTTATAAAGATAATGTATCATTAACTATACTATAGATATAACAAAGTCCTTTAGTAAATTACTTGATGAATATTAGTCGAGAAATTGTTCTGGTAGAAACATACTCTATTTTTAAAGTGTCACTATAGTTGTTACTTTTATAGAGAATTAAACATGATTAGTACAAGGATCGTGTTTTGAAATAATTAGTGGAATCAGTAATGATGTGTAAGTTCCCTATGTTTAATGATGATAATAATGATTTTATCATATTCAGAATATGTTTTTTTGAAAAGTGGTTACCAGTTGAAGAGGTAATTATTTAATAAAGCTCATAGTTCACTTTTTAAAATTCATCATGGTAGGATGGAATAAAGGAATATATCATATATTTTACCATGAAATGATGTACAAGTAAATAGATTAAATTTTACTTCCAATTAATAAATGGAATGATTAATATTTTTCTACTACTGGAGTGAAAATGGGAAAATATATCCATTTATTTTTTGGTTATATTCCCAAATACATATGAGGGTAATAATGGAATTTGGGTAATTCCAAATTGATTTACTAAATACACACATTTCCTTCCTATGTGAGATTATATATATTTAGATTATCTTTATTGACTATATATCATGATGATAGTCTATTAATATAGAGTTCCTATCACTATTTTATCTGACTGTTATCCTAGGATTACTTCTAATTGAAGTTCCCAGTCAGGATCCAAGTATAACTGATTGGGGGAGGGTGTGAATCAGTGATGTCAATTTTATTTTTATGTTCCGTTATTGTTGAAAAAACCTTTTCCTCCAATTAAAGAGTTTCATCCCTTCTAAACACACAGAACCATAGGAACACAAGATTTACAAGGTTCAATAGTCAACAAGAGTAGCAATGTACTTGGTATGGTATAGAATCAATCTAGTACCACACAATATAATAGAAATAAAATTCTTTGTTGTGGAATAAAATTAGTAGTATATACCGTTACACTCATGTAGCACTTGGAAAACAATACACAAGCATGTGTGCACCCTCTTAGAATAAATAGGGAAACAATGCTTTATTGAGTTTTTACAATTAAACAAATGTATTATCTAAAGTATAACTTTTCACTTTCCTACCCATAAGGTGGTAAGAACTACCATGTGCACAACTGAATACGTTTTAATAAAACAACTTTTTCATACATCCTTTACGGTACCTTTCATGAAATTCAAATGTCTTGCACAAAAAAATTCTCTTTTAGTGAAGAAAACCTTTTTCATGCAACATCATTTAAAAAGTGAATTGATTTATCATCTTTGAGAATAAAAGACAACACTATATAATAGAAAACTCTTCGTACTTCATTCCCCATCCAACTTGGTCGTGAAAATAATTTTACAAAAGTACTTCAGAATTTATTTCATATTGAACTAAATTTCTGCAGAAATTTTCACCCTCCATCTAATTGACTATCAGAATGAATGATTATAAAATTGTAAAACATGACTTGAGATTGTTCAATAGATTGCCGGGGAATATGTGATTGAAATGTTTAATTAATTGAATTTTCTAATAATAATAGTAATCAATCCAGTATATTGATGGAATCATTTGAGGTATTATATAGTAGTGGTGATAGATTATATCTTGTTGGGATAAATAATGGGAAACATTGTTGGGCCATGAATTAGTAGAAGATTTGACTGAGAAAGGTAGGAATATTAATAAACATACCAGGGTGACTCAAATAAGGAAAAATGTTATACATATAACTTGATGAAAGATATTTCATTCTAGGTATGTTGTCATGGTTTTTGTTAATGTACTTCTAGGGAAAGTGTTGTGTATTTTTTTTAAAAAAAATATAGATTTTGGTTTGGTGGTTAGTTGGTCCATATAAAATCCTGGGGAAGGTTAGATATATTTATTAACTAGAGACCATTCCTCTATGTTTATCCTAGGTACAAGAGGTGTTTTACATTTCACTATTTGTAAAATATTTACCAGATACATTTCAGGTTTTGAGACCAATTGTAATGATGTTAAAAGAGAGTATTTCATATGAGGAACCACTTGATCATATTCTTGAACATAAAGAGAAGGTGTTTCAAAAAAATATGATTCAATAAGTTATATTTTTTTGGGAGAATCCATATTAGTGGATAAGCATCATGTGAATATGAAAATGTAGTGGATGAGAAATATCCCCACTTGTTTATGTAATGAATAAAATTAAGAGGATGAAATATCTAAAAGTGGGAAAAAATGTAACAACCCAGGAAATTTTAATATTCAATCTATTTCATTCATTATAAATATTCATGAATTATATTTTATTTTTTTATATTATTTAGGAAAATATTAATTACATTTTCAGTAAAAAAGGAAATAGTTTTATTCATTTTAAATTTCAATATATGTATTATATAGATTTATTTAAACTATTTATTTAAAAAATCTTCAAAATTGTATTTAAATAATTAAAATATTTTTTTAAGTAATTGATTCAAAATTATCTTAGATTAATCTTTTTGTCATTTTCTAAAAAAAATTATTTTTCTGTCAATATTAGAAAAAGATGAATTTATAAGGAAATAGTATTTTTTCAAGTATTTAGTATGCCTAGTTTTGTTTTGGATTGGTTTTAAAGTTTAGTTAATAATTTTTTATTATTAAAATATAATTTTTTAAACCTGAATTATACTTGAATTAGGTATAAAAACATTTATATACTTAAAAAACAATTTTTTCCTGAAAATATTTTGTTGTCACATGTTGTGAGATTATTATAAAAGTAATTTATAACAGTAAAAAAGTTGATCATTATGAATTTTAATCTATATTTTGAATCATTATTTCCTATTTTTTATAAGGAGGTCTCTTTTGATTTTTGGTTAATATGAATAGTAACTTAGCTAAAAAAATCAGCTACCATGGTAAGAGTTAAAATGGTTAAAATATAAAAATGATATGATTTAAAATGACTTGAAAATCAAATAAATTAAACTTTATAGACCCATTTAGACCATATATTATATATTATTATAATATTTGTCATTTGTTATCTAATTTTCTTGAGTAAAAAATTAATATATTTTAATATACTGAAAAATTTAAACTCTTTACTCTACCTTAATTATAAAAGGGAACCCTATCACCTATATTATTCGCAATAAGATAGTATATTTTATCAAATAATACATAAAAAATCCCTTCTTAGAATCCCTATTCACATACTATATTTCTTATTTTGATTAGGATACTATACAATAAAGTATTTAGATAAACCTAAAGAAGTTGTCTGAATAAGTGGTATAGTTATTAACCAACGATTTTATTTTTATTTCTTCTTTTACCTCTATAAAACATATATTAACTATTTTAATAAAAAAAATTCAGTATATAAAATATAATAAAATGTTTTTAGGTTTATTTTATAAACATATTTGATCTACTTAACCATCTAGTATAAAATAACAATACCACCCATGTATACATACACACTACCACCATTAGAGACTTTATATTTCATTTTTCATAACCAATGAGTATTTTTTGTCATAAAAATTGTTCAAAATGAGAACATATTATATATATGATACAAATAATGTTTTTAATTGTGAATAAATATACAACACAGTTCTTTTCCATTCAATAAAAAATAAAATCATCGCTCATGGGTATGTGCAGACTACTAACTCACGAACCGATGTATTTTATTTTTCATCAATTAATCTCATTGATTGTATATATTAGTCTATTTAATGAAAAAATTATATTAATTATATAAATATCATTATATAAATTCATATTAATACTTACCTTATTTCCATCATGTTTGTTGGAAAATGGAAATGTTATTCAGGCATAAGTACGACCTACCATCTCCATGAATGTAACATAATTAATTTTTCATAAGAATCATATATGGTTGGTTATAAAATTATAAATATTTTATAGAAATTAAAATTATTAAATTATTAATATTATTTAAATGATATATTTATGAATCATTTGACCAAATTGAACCTACTCAAGCCATTTCATACTAATAAGTTTTACGTCTTCATAACATCGAACTTGTATTTAATTTACTCTATAATTATGTATAACATGAATATAAGTGATATAGAAGGAATAATAAACATTAAAATTTTTATTAATAAATTATATAGTTAATATAATATTATTAACTCTTAAGATAAAGAATATATGTAAAAAGTCGGACTTGAGATAGGGGACACTTTACACTAAAACTTTGTAATAAATGTTTTAATGATTTAATTTATAAATATTTTTTCATCCATGTAAATATTCCTAAAATTCATTGTGGATGTATTTATATTTAAATAAATAAAATTTAAAAGAAATTTGATGACTCTTTTATATTTTTCCAAAAAAAAATCAAAACGATTACATTTTCATTTTTTATGGAGTGTTTTTTTATTTCCATACAAAAGGAAAAATAAGTCTTCTATTATAACATATATGATGACGATGGATTTTACAATTAACACAGACCTTATTTTATGTTTATATTACACTAAAAAGTTTCTTTTTTTCATCAAATAAAAAACCTTATTCTATTTGTTCTGGGTATTCATGTTTTGAAAATTGATGTTTAATGCATAGTGATATATCAATATTTGATAATATATTGTTTATAGTAATGTTTTTTATTTCATTTATGTAATAATTGTTCTAAATTTCTTATATAATGGTTGAATATGATATAACTCCCTAATTCATTGAGTAATGATTATGTTCTCTAGTTAATTATGTTGGAATAAACTGAGTAGGTTATTCCACTTTTAACGGTTCTTATATAGGTTATATAATGATATTGTCCTAAGAAAAGAACATGAGTTTTCTATTCATTATAATTATATTTAATATATATATTTTTATTTCATAATGTAATAAAATTATATTTTTTATGTAATTATTAAAATTATGATATAATACCCAAATATATATGGTAAACTAAAAAAATTATAAAAACGAAATTCATAAAAAGAAAAAAGTAAAATATATAAGGATATAAGTCTTTTGACTCTAACAAACCACTGGTCACATCAAGGTTATATTTTAAAAGTAAATGACTCTCTCTTTCATGACAATATGGACAGATAAATTAATAGTCCCTATTCTATAATAAATCAATAATTCATCTCTATAAACGCTTATGGAAAATGGATAAATCATACTAGTTCCTATAGGAAATGAATATTGAAGGATGAAATCTAACCCATATCAATGTAAGTAAAACATCTCCCATGTTATTATTACCAAACTATCTTTTAAATAACTGATATCATATTTTTATTAGAGAATAATAAAAAAAAATATCAATAGGTCCCCCAACACGTACACCATAAGAAATTATGCTCTCGATAAATATATTATACTTAGGGAATAAAACATCCCATATGTATAAATATCTGTGTAATTGAATTCTATGAGGTCATGAATTATGTTTTTTAATAAAAAAATTAATTTAAAAAAGATGAATGGTTAGTATAAAACCATTCAATATGACATAAATGTTGGTGTTTACCAAAAATACAATATAACCTGGACATTTTCCCTTGTGGAATCCAACTAAATAATGGATAATATCAAATTAATCATCCCTAAAACAACATAAATTATAATTATATACCAATAAAGTAAAATAATGTTACTCACATATCATTCATTTATAGTTCAATGAATCATAAAATTTCACTATAAGGTTTTTATATAATGGTTTTGAGGGTAAGATAATAGAAAAAAAACTCTACTATAATCACAACCCCATATAATGACTATTACCAATTTCAGCAATCAATATCATGTTATTATATATGTTTTAAACTCTTGAATCAATAAAAATTCGCCCAATAGTTTTGGAATTATAATATTTGATCACCACTCCTCATTACAATTAACAACTAGAATATAGTTGGACTTTAAAACATATTAAAGAAGAGAAGGATGATGTATAATAGAAGTTATAGATATAAAAATTATAAAGAAAAAAACATTCATCTTCTTAAATGTCAAAAATATAGGAAGTGGGACCCTGGTAAATGAAATAAAGTAATTGAATGATTCATTATTTTTATAAAAGGTGGGAAAAAATATAATTTCTGAGAAATATGAATAGTATGGTAAACAAGATACAAGGAAATAATAGTCATCCTAAGGCACCACTAATAGTTCAATTTCATATATGTGGGGAACTTGGTCATTATCTAAGTCAATTCCACAATAAAGGGATTAATTCCAATGGGCATATGTTATGAAATTCATTCAAGTGGTATGATTGAAGACTTTAGGTGTTGGAACTCAAGAATCTTATTGTTGAAGTATTTTTTATCAATGCTATTCTACTAATAATAATCTTGAAACCTCTAAGGATTATTTTGAAGATGTTTTTATTAAAGGATTTTTAAGAATATCTTGAATGGTACTAAGTAACAGAAAAAGTTATTTAACCTCAATGTGACATTTTATCCAAAAAATACAAAATTTAGGAAATGATAATCTTTGAGATGTTCTTGATATTGAGGTAACTATAGTAAATTGAAATTATTTTATTTTTTGGAATCAAATGAGATAGATCAAAAACCATAGATGTTAAAAACGTTATTCCATGAAATTTTTTATTTTGGATGATTTTTATCATATTCTTTATAATTTTATTTCATCTAGGTGAATTATAAATATGATAATCACTTTTTTGCAATGTTTTAGAAAAAAGAAACCCACAATTTGATTGAAAAACTATCATATATCATAAGAAAACTAGGATTGAACACAAAATAAAACAGCAACAAGGGTGTAAAACCTACCAAAACTCTATATGATGTCCAAGTTAGTATGAAACTATTTTTTCATAAAAACCTTTCGGATATATGATAAGTATATTTTAGGAATAATATTAGAGGATCAAATGATGTCTAATTTTCAGAGAATTTGATGTGATTTATGATATTTTGCAAAATATCTCATTTGGTAGAGGTATATCTAACCATTTTTTATAACAATTGACTCAAAATTAATGATCCATTGGGATGAAAATAATTAAATTTTTGAATTTTGAGGTTATCTGGGTTGTAGTGTTATTTATTTATCAAATGATTTAAGTTAAAATTTTGAATTAGAGATTAATATAAAATTTTAGAAATTTTTTATACTATCTTATATGGTGGTAACCATTTTAGTTTCAGTTAATTTTTAAATATAGGAGTAATATATTGTTTTCATTTTTTTGATTATGTGATATATTTTTAGTTTATTATAGTGTTTCATGCATGAATAATTCCTCTTCGATTCATATTATTTGGAGAAAAGGATGATATTATTTTGAATAATAATTGAAGGATGAAATTGTACATGTCAAGTATGTATATTTCCTTATGTGATTATTAAATATTGAAAACTTACCCCTTAATTTTAGGAAAAAGGATCTTAAAATAAAAATGTTATTCAATTTTGATTAATCGATGGCCTATTCTCCCTTTAAAAGGTATAATGCTATCTCATAATTGGATATTATTTGGAAATACACATTTCCACTTCCCAAAAATGTTATCCTTATGTGTAAATCATGTTCTATGTTATTTTTGATAACATTTGTACTTTTACTTTCCACTTTTTAGGAAGATGTTTTATTGTCGATTTTTATAATCTGGGTTTTCCATAAATGTATTTTCTATTGTCAAACCATTGATTTTTTAGAGTAAGTTAAAATTGAAAGGATGAAATATTTTTAATGGGGATTTAATGTAACACCATGATATTTTAATAGAACATTATGTTTAATTACATTCACAACAAACATCACTATGACTAAACAAACAATGATATACAATTAAAATATTATAATTTATACATGATCGTTATAACATAGCTAGAAAAATTAGGGGTATAAATAGGATTAAAAAATTTATGTGATATATACAAAGGCCCTGATCAAGATAGATTTATTGTTAAATTTTTATGCATTAAGAAATTAATTTCCATTAAATACAGTTTATCATACACAAAATGGTTTCCTTAAAAAATGATCTTTATTTATTTTTGTGAGAAAACATTATAAATTGATAAATTAAACAATTATATTTTTTATTTTGTAAAATTAAAATAAATCATCAAATTATAATATTAAAATTATTTGAGGTTTAATTTTTGGTATCTTTTCAAAATGGTAAATTTTTAAATAAACAATGAAAATTAAATATTTTAAAAAATATTGTAATTTCATTTCATTAAATCCAGTAAATTAGATGTTAAAATTATATTTTGGATTTGGAATTTATTTTAAATTTGAAAAAATTATTTTAGATAAATTTATTTAATTTTATTTGAATATGTAATTTTCCTAATTTTTTATATGGATATTTTTATGCTTAAAAACAAGGATTTCTATAAACTGTTTTATGTGAATAAAGTTTATCACTTTTAATTAATTAAAATAACCCCAACTAAGGAAGTATTAAAATTAAATTGATATATTATAAATAATTTTACATTAATTTAAATATATACATTTATTATTTCCTTTCATTGAGTTAATATAAGATCATTCATGTCTTGAAAAAAGCATTTCCTGAAAAATAATTATTTGACACGTTTTTTAGGTTATATATTAAATTTAATCCATAAACTTCTATGAATTTAATTTGATAAAATAGATTCCATATTTTTATTTACCATAATTAATATTATTTAGTAAGGATAATGAAATTTATGTTCATAATTAATAGTTTAACTATTAAAAAACAAAACTTGTCATATTCGCAAAATAACTTAAATCATAAAAGTGAGTAACCTTATAGGTAAAGAGAGTAACATATTTAAAGCCCGTATCATTATGAGGTTTTAGGTTTTTATTGAAATTATCATCCCTCAGCCCCATTTTTTCAATTTTTGAGGAACTTGGTTTTGTAGTGACTCCCCATTATTGAATAGTTTTGGGTATTTACAAAAATTCCACTCCATCTCACTTATAATAGGTCCCCTAATTTCCGATCATTTACATAATTAAAAAGGATTTATATTTAGAAAATACCTATAAATATAAATTTATTTATCCCCTTACCACATTCTAGAGTTATTGGTTTGATCATAAATACATTATTTGGAGGCTTTAGGTATAATCATGAAGAGGTGGTATGAATAAGAGGTATCATTCTTAACTAAGAGTTTTTGTTTTGTTTCTTCTTCCACCTAAATGGAATATTATTAAACCATGCTGATAAAATAACATATGTACCTTGTAACACCCCAGGATTTCAGAGTATGTTATTTCTTAAAAATAATTCAATAACTTGCACTACACGCAACACCGAGTTCAATCACACCATTAAAAGAGGTCATGAATAGTATTAACTACATTTTGAACATTATATAATCCTTATAATTTTAGAATCCATATTATGAGTTTCTTAGATATAATGCAAGAAAAAATTCATTTTCAGTATTGCACTTTTATCAACTTTTAATAGTGAACCCTTTTTAAATACAATATTTTAAACTTTTTGACTAAATGGGGACATCAAAAATTTAAAATGAAACATCCCAAGCTTCCACGGTACGCTTTCCTTTGAATAATACAGTAGCGTGTGTTGTACGCAACTTCGAGTTTTAACACACACCACAACCGATCAAACTAGCCGTTATGAATAGTAATACCTACTTTTTGAAATTATATATATTTTATATTTCAAAATTGACTTCATTTTTGGATTCGTAGTGTCGAATTTACCCTAATGTGAAATTTTGGTACTTTTCGGATAACTTTCATATTTTGATGAATAGTGAAAATTACTAAATTTTAATTAAAAACAACTTTTTTAATCAAAATACTTAATAGTGAAAAATTATGAATTTGAGTGGTTTTAAAGTATATTTAGAATATATTTTTACCATTTAATATAATGTTGGTCATTGGACATAATTTTACAATTAAACCGAACATAAACAAGTGCCAATCTTTTGATAGGTATTATCTCTTAAAAACACGCTTTTTGTTTTGACAGCGGGAATTAATTTTAAATTAATTTCTGCCACTACTGTGTTTTGAATTTAGAAAAATGGATTCCATATTTGGAATCAGGATGTTCAAATTGTGTAAATAGGTAACATTTATTTTTAGACATTTTGAATAATTACTGCGGTAAATATTTTATTTACCATGGTTAAGGGTAAATCCGGTAAATAAGGGTTAAACAAATAATATTATAATTATAATAAATTACCCTAAAACGTGTCTTAACCCTATTGGTTGATACATGGTCGACCATGGGCATCTTTGTGTCAATTTGGGGACCCCATGGATCCACTTGTAAGTGATAATGACACTTTATTTTAATTAAGTCAAAATGAATACAAAAATGACACAAGCATATATCTTTTAGAAAAACAATTGTTACATAGGGTTATATAAGTTGGATTTTAGATTATAAATATTAATTATAAAGATAAAAAAATTTCCTACATAATGACATTTTATTTATAATTTTTAGACATTATATAATTTATTTTATTCATGACACAATGATGATGCAGTAATTACTATAATAGTGAAAAATTAAAATAATTGATATTATAAATACCCAAAAAAAATATAATATGAAACTTTTAATGAATTAAACTAATTTTCTAGGATAATATGATATATTAGGATTGATTTAATTGACTTTGTTCGAAGTAATCAATCTGTTATGAGTTTCACAAAAATCAACTATTGAATAGTGTCAAAATTGACGTAAAAGAGTTCTTAAAACAAATATTATATTATTAATTGATATTAAATTCCTAAAAATCTAAGGTTCGGACAAGAGACTTATATCAGGATAGGTTCATCATTAATGGACCACTTGGGGGGTCTCTTAGATGTATATAGTATGTTTATTAACCATATTATATAAAAATACAAAGAGACATTGTAAAAGTAAAACTAATTAACTTAGAGTTAATACTTAAAGATAAGGTTAATATAAGTACCCAAACCTGTCTAAATTCTATTGGTTGAGTGGTTTTCGACCTATCCCCACCTTAACCTTTGAATAATAAGCTTTGGAGCCATTAGAAACCGAATATGAATTTATTATAAATTAATATTTCTAGCTTTTCCAAAGGTGCCCCTCACCCCTCTTATAAAAGGGCACTCCTCCTTATCATTTCTTCACACCTTAAAAGCCTTTTGGTTCGGCCAATCTCTGCCCAAATACTCTCCCAACATCCCTCACTACAACCTAGAGGCCTTAGTTTGATCAGAAAGCCAACCTAAGGAGCCCTTTTGATCAAATCAAAAGGAAGAACCCGAAGAAGAGGTAATGATTTCACCACCCTTCTCCAAGTTCATTTCTTCTTCCACTTCTTCTTACTTTGTTATTACCATTATAAAATAATAACTCCAGTATCTCGCATATACTGTGATGTTATTATAAATATGGTACAACCATATTCAGTATTCTATCCACCCTTTGAATAACATGTCACCATACGTGCGTACGTACGGACTACCGTCTCCACGTCGTGGTGTAATTGTTATTCAATATATTATTATTTGGATGGGTATAATAATGATGTGTAACTCATTAAAATAATAAATATAACATGTTAATGATTCTGTATATATGATATACCATCCATTTATATATTATTTTAATATCAAAAGAATGATATTGTCGCTCGTGCGTACGTACGGACTACCGTCTCCACGAACGTGATGAGATTCATTCTCCATCGTATCCATTCAAGTATAATTATCATTTGATGATTTAAAAATGATGTTTAAGGACTTGATATCATTCTGGATATGAATAATATACAACCTATCCTTTACAAACATGTCTTACGTAACAAAACATATAAAAGAAAACAAGTAAGTTAACACCCGAAACGACGATAATTCTAAGATATTATTAACAAATCAATGTTAAAAGATCATATATGATATCATATTAATGTATATGATTCTTGTATAATTTAATAACAATTATTTCACCATTATACAGGAGGTTAACCTACCCCAACAAAGGAAAAGTACAAGGTAAGGGTTATTTCACAATCTCTTCATTATCCGAGGTTGTTTATATGTAATAATATACTGGGATCTCTTTATCATCCACATCCATGTTTCTTAAAAATGTATTTCAAAACATTTTTACTATTTACTAGAATATGAGTTAAAGTCATTTATACCCTTTTTGACTTTTATAAGTGGTTTATAAAGGAATATTTCCGTCGTTTTCAAAACAAGGTCATTTTTAACCTTTTCGACAGAATTAAGGTAAGAACGTTTTTTTTAAACTTATACGGCGGGTCCGGCTATTTACCGCCGTTATAAAATCTTCAAAGCATCCCTTACAAGCTTACAAAGACATTTTAAAAATAAAGGTTTTCTATTATAATTATGTTATTTTTAAATGATTTCAAAAAAAAGAGATATTTCTCTCAAATATATGAAAATCCAGTGCAAATGTATACGTATTTAACGCAAGCTTAAAAATGTTTTCAGAAAACCTGACTCTCGAGTTTGGTAGATAGGAAGGGATTGGGAGTGTACCCATCATGGCCTGTAATTAGTCGAGCAGTCTCAGAATTAGTTATTTTGTTTTCAGAAGCTTGCATAATGTTTTCAGAAAAACACTGGAGTGTATTTTAGCAATTTTTAATGTAAGTATCTTCTTAAAAAAAATGCATCGGTAGGCCTCATGAGACAAACTAGTGTCTTGGCACAAGGCCTTGACAAAATCTTATTTGTAGTCTTGGCACGAGGTCTTGACTATGTGGTTATGATAGTCTGGCATTATGTATTCCAACATTATGAAAGTGGTTATTGATTTTTGCATGTGATTACTCGATTAGTAGAATATCCATGTGAATAAGTAAATGGCATTATTTCATTTTATTTATGCCATACCATGTTGAAAGTTCATGTTTGAAAGGATTTTTTTTAGTTATACATTGGCTTAAATGTTTATTCTTATTTATGAAAGTTTCCGCTATATTGTTATCCTTACTGGGCATTTGAGCTCACCCCTTTTCTATGTTTTATTTTTCCCAGGAAGTGAAGAAGTAAATTATGAATGACCTGCAGGGATATTATGTGGGGATATGAGTGTGGATTATGGAGACATTATGTTATTGTAGTAGTTTTTCATTTTATGATGTAATGTAAAACTTATGAATATATCTAGTGTTTCCAAGGCTACTAAACCAATCGGTCTTTCGAGATTTGATCTTTCTTGTGATCATGCCAATGTTATGTAATAATGCACCGACTCTGGGTAACTAGGGTCGGGGCGTTACAGTTGGTATCAGAGGAAGTTTAGTACAAACCTTGGAAGCTAGATTTAGATAAACTCTGATTAGAGCACGTAGACCTAAGATGATCTTTGAGGATTAGTGTAGAAGAACTTCCTAGAATTTTGGTATTGTAGAGATTTTGTGAGTTTTCCGAGCAATACATCCCTGTATGGATACGAGCAGGTAGAGGCGGCTCTGGCACAGATGTACCTAGGGGTAAAACCCGAAAACACCTCTTTGAGCTAGACTCGAACGGGAACTGGTGCACGACAACGGGCCTTGCTGCACTCTTGGTTACGACACTCCCGGGGGATATTCTTAGGATAATTCTCATTTTCTTTACAAACCATTATGAAGGGTTTATGAGTATATACTTCCTCAAAGAAAACATTTTTATGATTATGGATTATATCCATAAATAGTTCAATTTATGTTAAGTGTTTTATAAGTATGGGATTATGTATTTTGACTCATAAACTAATCTAGTTTATGCCATTGTTTAGAAATGTCGCCCAGTAGAAGGAATGATAACTCCAGAAATGCACATGATTCAAAGAGAAGGAAGGATCATATCTCTCATGGTCTTAAGCTAGAATTTATAAGAGAAATAGTCTCCCATGTATTATCATCATATGAAGAAATAATATCATGTGTTGATAAGATAAGTAAAGAGTTTACTGAGTCCTATGGCTTTGAAGGGAAGCAAGAGAAGAAAAGGATGGAAGATAGAAAGATGGATAAAGGGAAGAGGGAAAAGAAGAATTTTCCCATATGTGGTAACTGTGGAAAGAAACACCATGGAACTTGGCTGAAAGGAATGGGAGTTTGTTATAAGTGTGGAGGAAAAGGGCACAAAGTACGTGACTGCAAGGGTAAGAAAATGGTTTCAAATGTACAATGCTTCATTTGCAAGGATTTTGGACACTACGCGAACCTATGTCCCAGTCATCAGACTATGCCGCAAATGATGTTATTGGATAATAATCATGTTATGATACTACCACAGATGAAGAGGAATGATTAGAGTTCTTATGTTGATTATGTCAATTGAGTGTTGTATCAACAATGTACTTGTTACAATAATCATGGAGTATATAAGGATTGTACTGCAGTACTATTTCATTAAGGACTTGAGATGGTGTGGAACAAAGAAAAGTGACTCAGTAGCAGGTTAAATGTTTGGAAAATATATGGTTGAGAGAAAGATAAACCATAATATGGTTCAGATACCGAGGTGGTGATTTTAGAATAATACATGATTGATTTGGATAAATTATATTGGATATTATTGACTACCTTGAATCTGATTAATGATTTGTATATTCCATCATTTTTGGGGTTTAAAACATTTTTGGATTAATGAAGTATATCCAGCATTCTATATGGAATAAAGGAACATGAATGTAATCAATAAGGAATATGGTAATACATGATGAAGGTATTCATATGCTATTACGGGGTAAAAATGATCTATATTATGTTTACCTTCCTTATAAATGTTGGACTGTGAGTTTGGATAGAAGTATTTTGGATAGTTCTAGTTTGGATTATTTTGGATTTCCATAAAAGGACAACCCGGAGGTCGGGCGTCAACCCGTCGCGTCCGGCAAGGCTGCGAGACTTGAACCCGCAACCGAATGGCGACAAGGGTGTATCACCTACCACTGGCCCACGAGATGTCCTGGATTAAATAATGTAGTTTTTATTAAAATATCTTTTATATGAATTATAAATTCGTTTATTTTGGAACCCTATACGAATAGTTTAAATAGAATTTTTTTTACATTCTATTATCTTTTAGAGTGAAAGATGAGTATGTGGTAGAAATTTATTAATGGATAAAACTCAAATTATAAAGTAAGTATATCTCCATATGATCTTAGCCAATCTCATAAAAAATTCTTCAATATTAAGAAAAGCAAATTAGAACAAAAAATTTTTCCTAGATGGTACCTTAAATCATCACTAATTTATGGCTTTGGGATTGTTGGCCTTTTCATAGCCATGTTCTCTACCACTCTCCATCAGGTAATTGATGGTTAGATTTTTCTTCCATATCCATATTTTCGTACATGGAACCCTAGTATGTGTTATTTTCGGTAATCTTCATACTTTCGACTCTTTATTTTAAATAGAGGCCTCATTAATTCATTTTTCGATGTGGGATTTCAACTAAGATATTTTGAAATGTCAAAAATGTGTTGTCCCAATACCCTATATTTTGTTGAACCGATGGTACATAAAATCATCATAGATTGATGAGTTTAAGGACCTCAATTTTATACTTGTTTGTGATTGATGACCTCAATCACTACCTATAAATATTTACGTTTTTCCTCCAATTATATGTCTCTAATTGCCACCAATGTTCTCCTAATCGAGATCATAATTTGGTGGTGACCCTTTCATTTATCTTTTCCTCATATTAAGACTAAATTTTAGTAACCCAATTTCTGATGTGGGTTTTCCCCCAAATATATTTTCTACTTTCAACCTTTTATTTTCTAAGAACAATTTCAAATTGCGAGGACGCAATTTATTGAAGGAGGGGAGAATGTAACACCCCAGGATTTCAGAGTATGTTATTTCTTAAAAATAATCCAATAACTTGCACTACACGCAACACCGAGTTCAATCACACCATTAAAAGAGGTCATGAATAGTATTAACTACATTTTGAACTTTATATAATCCTTATAATTTTAGAATCCATATTATGAGTTTCTTAGATATAATGCAAGAACAAATTCATTTTCAGTATTGCACTTTTATCAACTTTTAATAGTGAACCCTTTTTAAATACAATATTTTAAACATTTTGACTAAATGGGGACATCAAAAATTTAAAATGAAACATCCCAAGCTTCCACGGTACGCTTTCCTTTGAATAATACAGTAGCGTGTGTTGTACGCAACTTCGAGTTTTAACACACACCACAACGGATCAAACTAGCCGTTATGAATAGTAATACCTACTTTTTGAAATTATATATATTTTATATTTCAAAATTGACTTCATTTTTGGATTCGTAGTGTCGAATTTACCCTAATGTGAAATTTTGGTACTTTTCGGATAACTTTCATATTTTGATGAATAGTGAAAATTACTAATTTTTAATTAAAAACAACTTTTTTAATAAAAATAATTAATAGTGATAAATTATGAATTTGAGTGGTTTTAAAGTATATTTAGAATATATTTTTAGCATTTAATATAATGTAGGTCATTGGACATAATTTTACAATTAAACCGAACATAAACAAGTGTCAATCTTTTGATAGTTATTATCTCTTAAAAACACGCTTTTTGTTTTGACAGCGGGAATTAAATTTAAATTAATTTCTGCCACTACTGTGTTTTGAATTTAGGAAAATGGATTCCATATTTGGAATCAGGATGTTCAAATTGTGTAAATAGGTAACATTTATTTTTAGACATTTTGAATAATTACTGCGGTAAATATTTTATTTACCATGGTTAAGGGTAAATCCGGTAAATAAGGGTTAAAAAATAATATTATAATAATACTAAATTACACTAAAACGTGTCTTAACCCTATTGGTTGATACATGGTCGACCATGGGCATCTTTGTGTCAATTTGGGGACCCCATGGATCCACTTGTATGTGATAATGACACTTTATTTTAATTAAGTCAAAATGAATACAAAAATGACACAAGCATATATCTTTTAGAAAAACAATTGTTACATAGGGTTATATAAGTTGTATTTTAGATTATAAATATTAATTAGAAAGATAAAAATATTTCCTACATAATTATATTTTATTTATAATTTTTAGACATTATATAATTTATTTTATTCATGACACAATGATGATGCAGTAATTACTATAATAGTGAAAAATTAAAATAATTGATATTATAAATACCCAAAAAAATATAATATGAAACTTTTAATGAATTAAAATAATTTTCTAGGATAATATGATATATTAGTATTGATTTAATTGACTTTTTTCGAAGTAATCAATCTGTTATGAGTTTCACAAAAATCAACTATTGAATAGTGTCAAAATTGACATAAAAGAGTTCTTAAAACAAATATTATATTATTAATTGATATTAAATTCTTAAAAATCTAAGGTTCGGCCAAGAGACTTATATCAGGATAGGTTCATCATTAATGGACCACTTGGGGGTCTCTTGGATGTATATAGTAAGTTTATTAACCATATTATATAAAAATACAAAGAGACATTGTAAAAGTGAAACTAATTAACTTAGAGTTAATACTTAAAGATAAGGTTAATATAAGTACCCAAACCTGTCTAAATTCTATTGGTTGAGTGGTTTTCGACCTATCCCCACCTTAAACTTTGAATAATAAGCTTTGGATCCATTAGAAACCGAATATGAATTTATTATAAATTAATATTTCTAGCTTTTCCAAAGGTGCCCCTCACCCCTCTTATAAAAGGGAACTCCTCCTTATCATTTCTTCACACCTTCAAAGCCTTTTGGTTCGGCCAAACTCTGCCCAAATACTCTCCCAACATCCCTCACTACAACCTAGAGGCCTTAGTTTGATCAGAAAGCCAACCTAAGGAGCCCTTTTGATCAAATCAAAAGGAAGAACCCGAAGAAGAGGTAATGATTTCACCACCCTTCTCGAAGTTCATTTCTTCTTCCACTTATTCTTCCTTTGTTCTTACCATTATAAAATAATAACTCCAGTATCTCACATATAATGTGATGTTATTATAAATATGGTACAACCATCTTTAGTATTCTATCCACCCTTTGAATAACATGTCACCATACGTGCGTACGTACGGACTACCGTCTCCACGTCGTGGTGTAATTGTTATTCAATATATTATTATTTGGATGGGTATAATAATGATGTGTAACTCATGTAAATAATAAATATAACATGTTAATGATTCTGTATATATGATATACCATCCATTTATATATTATTTTAATATCAAAAGAATGATATTGTCGCTCATGCGTACGTACGGACTACCGTCTCCACGAACGCGATGAGATTCATTCTCCATCGTATCCATTCAAGTATAATTATCATTTGATGATTTAAAAATGATGTTTAAGGACTTGATATCATTCTGGATATGAATAATATACAACATATCCTTTACAAACATGTCTTACGTAACAAAACATATAAAAGAAAACAAGTAAGTTAACACCCAAAACGACGATAATTCTAAGATATTATTAACAAATCAATGTTAAAAGATCATATATGATATCATATTAATGTATATGATTCTTGTATAATTTAATAACAATTATTTCACCATTATATAGTAGGTTAACCTACCCCAACAAAGGAAAAGTACAAGGTAAGGGTTATTTCACAATCTCTTCATTATCCGAGGTTGTTTATATGTAATAATATACTGGGATCTCTTTATCATCCACATCCATGTTTCTTAAAAATGTATTTCAAAACATTTTTACTATTTACTAGAATATGAGTTAAAGTCATTTATACCCTTTTTGACTTTTATAAGTGGTTTATAAAGGAATCTTTCCGTCGTTTTCAAAACAAGGTCATTTTTAACCTTTTCGACAGAATTAAGGTAAGAACGTTTTTTTTAAACTTATACGGCGGGTCCGGCTATTTACCGCCGTTATAAAATCTTCAAAGCATCCCTTACAAGCTTACAAGGACATTTTAAAAATAAAGGTTTTCTATTATAATTATGTTATTTTTAAATGATTTAAAAAAAAGAGATATTTCTCTCTAATATATGAAAATCCAGTGCAAATGTATACGTATTTAACGCAAGCTTAAAAATGTTTTCAGAAAACCTGACTCTCGAGTTTGGTAGACAGGAAGGGATTGGGAGTGGACCCATCATGGCCTGTAATTAGTCGAGCAGTCTCAGAATTAGTTATTTTGTTTTCAGAAGCTTGCATAATGTTTTCAGAAAAACACTGGAGTGTATTTTAGCAATTTTTAACGTAAGTATCTTCTTAAAAAAAATTGCATCGGTAGGTCTCATGAGACAAACTAGTGTCTTGGCACAAGGCATTGACAAAATCTTATTTGTAGTCTTGGCACGAGGTCTTGACTATGTGGTTATGATAGTCTGGCATTATGCATTCCAACATTATGAAAGTGGTTATTGATTTTTGCATGTGATTATTCGATTAGTAGAATATCCATGTGAATAAGTAAATGGCATTATTTCATTTTATTTATGCCATACCATGTTGAAAGTTCATGTTTGAAAGGATTTTTTTTAGTTATACATTGCCTTAAATGTTTATTCTTATTTATGAAAGTTTCCGCTATATTGTTATCCTTACTGGGCATTTGAGCTCACCCCTTTTCTATGTTTTATTTTTCCCAGGAAGTGAAGAAGTAAATTATGAATGACCTGCAGGGATATTATGTGGAGATATGAGTGTGTATTATGGAGACATTATGTTATTGTAGTAGTTTTTCATTTTATGATGTAATGTAAAACTTATGAATATATCTAGTGTTTCCAAGGCTACTAAACCAATCGGTCTTTCGAGATTTGATCTTTCTTGTGATCATGCCTATGTTATGTAATAATGCACCAACTCTGGGTAACTGGGGTCGGGGCGTTACATACCTTCGGTATATTTATAATTCAATCTTCTAATATCATAACCTACATTTATCTCCACTCCCATCAAATGGGAAACAGAACCACTGTTCTTGTGTAAGGAGGAAAACCACCATATAAACAAATTAAATTAATTTTTCATCACCCCTCTCATGAATATTTTGGATTATTAATTTAGTGTTTATATATTATATTCATATAATATTAATCATTATTTAAAATTAATATAACACATACTTTATTTACTTAAATCCATTGAATGATGATAATGTCATTTGTGTGTACAGTGGACTACCGACTTGTGAAGCTATGGGATTAATTTTTTATTTCTGCATCACGTAGAGTATTTATATAAGTATAATAAAAGAAATAATATTATATTTATGATATAATATCATTATATAAATATAAACTAACACTTACCTTCTTTCCATTATGATCTTTGAAAAATTGAAATGTTACTCATTCCTAAGAACGTCTCATCGTCTCCATGATTGTAACATAGATCATGTTTCAAATCCATATTAAATTATTGTTCTGAAAAGTATAATTTATGTATAAAAATGAAAAATTTTTCCAGACCTGTATTCAAAATATTATGTAACAATGACCCCTTTGACTATGGTCAACACAACGATGTGGTTCGGAATTTATGACCTCAATGTCCTCAAAACACCCGACATGGAAATAATTCATTAAGTAATGAAATATATTATTAAAATAAATGATGTAAATGTTTTATGTTTAAGGTATTAAATAAATAATTCTTTTAATGAAGTAAATAATTGATATATTATTACTATACATGAGATAAATGACATACACAAAAATTATGGAATAGTGCTAAGGGATTTTGTCTCAATTTCACTTCATTGAGGAATATTTTAATGTTATGAACATAATTTCATGCATATGGTGTATATAATACCAATTTAAATATTATATCATTAATATCACATAGATAATGGCATATTAAGTTACAATTTATTTACTTTATTTGTGGGGGTTGGGATTCAAAAGTTAGCAATACATCAATCTCATTTTAATCCATATTGGTTATGTCTTAATTTACAGTTATGGAAATTATAGGATAATTATTTAAACATATTAGACTTGGTTTTCTCATAAGTAAATAAACAAGGTTTTTTCATAATTCCTCAATCATGCCTACCTATATATTATAGGTTGCCAACTAGAAGAGAGAGTCCATTGTGGTATGGTAGGAAGATTGTAACCTCAAAATCACCGTAACACAACATTGTGATGACAATTAAATAGTATATTGATAATAATGATAATAGTGAAATTATGTTAAATCATCTATATAGTAAAAATAAACAATCCCAAGGTGGAATTATATACAAAATGATGATTATTTCATGGATAAGTACACAATTTAGATATATATATGGTAGAAAAGATACAATATATACATATATAACAAAAATAAAACAAAATTCTAAATTCATATATCCAACAGAATAACAATCCAAAAATTATTATCATTCTCCCAATGTCCCATGATATAATCAGTCAAGCATCCAGGAATAGGCACTTTCCCTTATCGCTACCTATGTTACTAATGTCTGTCTGGGTACCAAAAGAAATCCCAAACAAGGTGTGATATATAATCAATAGGCCACCACCAATGGGGTATATAAGAATCTAGTTCGTGAGTAAAAAATAATTTGTTCTTAGATATAACTATATTTAGTGTAATAGTATTTATGAAATCATACTCACATTGGTCTCGGAGTCCACATAGGATTCCCAGAAGACAATACCTGATTCATCTCATGTATAAAATTTTTCAAATAGGGGTATGAAATATTTTGGTGTCTATAATGTATAACCAACGTTCACTAGTTTAAGTATATATAAAATACAACCTAAGTTGTAACCATGGAATCCAACAAATAATAATAGTAAAATAGGATCCAAGAAGAAATAAAGTATCTTTGACCATTGATGGTCAATACAACTCACATCACATAAACCATGCTGCCTAGATATAAGGGAATAACTATAATCCAACGGGTGAAACCAAATAATTCCATTGTATGTGTCTCTAAATAAGTCCATAGAATATTTACATATAAAATCCAATGATGATAATGACTATGAACTTAGGGAAGAATCCATGGATCTTTTTGTCTTAATACATTAGTTGAATCCATGTAGTGTCTCTGAGGAATTATAATATATAAAAATTATTCAAATGATTAATCACAATTATACTAAATAATTCACATAAATAAGAAATTAACCAAAATACATGATGGGTATCTCCATTTGAAAATAAAACAATGAGTTGGGATGGAATCCTCTGAGTGCTTAAGTCATCCCCTCATTAATCCAAGGCTTGATCAAGTCTGACCACTCTGATAATAATAAAAACATTCATAATAGAAAAATTCAACATACAACCAATGAAATAACCTAGTACATGTATAAACCATGAAAATTTATTCACTAAATATAAATCAAGTATGAAAGTTTCACTCAATGATGAAAAAAGCCTATATAAGGTTGTGTATGATAAATAATTTTATTTCAAACTGAGAAGGTCGAATATAAAAATTATTTCCCAATATTAAAGATTAAATTCATCAGCATGAATTAATTAAATCAATGATAAAGCGAAACCCGAAAAAAAACCAATGGGTGTTTCGGTTATTAATATGAAATTGGGAAAAATGATATATATATATATATATATATATGGCACATCCAAAGGGATGGAACAAGTTTAGGTATTATTCATGGAAACCATAATAAAAGAGTTTAATAGGGTGTTCATATTCTAAATTAAAAATTATGTTAAGGAAGAATTATTTTATGGGAAAATAATGGTTGAATCTAATGAAAAACACAACAAAAATAATTACAAATTGATGAGACTTGAGGAATAAGTCATAAACAACCAACATTATGGTGTTAGAGAAACATCCATCTTGTACCACCCTTTGATTTGTTATGAAATAGAATAAATTGGATTAATAAACATATATGATAAAAAAAGGACACATTAGATCGCACCAAAATAACACTTAAGATAGAGATATAAAACATTAAAGGAAGTAAGTGGATGGATACTGTTACCAAGAAGAATAAAATGAGATAGAAAATGGCTCGATTGATGTTTAAATACATGAGATAAATTAAATAATAGATTTATGTGTGGTAAAATCATTAATGGGAGATGAAAGTGATGTGCATGGAGAGGGAAGAAAATGAGGGTGATTGTTTTAAAAAAATAGTGGAAAAAGATAAATTCAACATAATTTAAGAGGTTTCACAGTTCGGCCACATGATTTTCCAACCCATTCACCAACTGTATGACATGAACTATCCATAGGAACACCTCATATGACTATCCCAAATGGTTTGGAAATACAATTATCTAACTATGTGGGGTTAATGCCTATGTGGCACTAAGGGTATAAGATTGGTGCATGGTTTTTCATATTGCATGCGGCCCATGAAAATTTCCTCTACAGCATGTCTATAGTTTTTTACATAGCCATGAAACTTCCCTCGTGTGACTTATCAAAACATCTTCCCTTGTTTGTGGGTGACATGGTTGAGTCACATGTTTTGTAATTACCCTGTGTCAATCACAGTACTCAAATAGCATCTCTATATTTCAAATCTCGAGGCTATAAAAAAGCCTTGAATACTCCCAAACCCTACCATTAAAATCATAGTAACTCTAATAAGAATAAAAGTAAATATTAAAATTAAAAATAAACTTGTTTTTTCTTTTGAGAAAAATTAAGGTGTTCCACCCCTCACACCTATGACTATATTCCCATGAATTTATCTTCCAAAAGAAATATGACACCATATAAGAAAAGATTAGAAAACCGAGCAAGTACATCAGCCCTTATTTCATAGGTCTCACCTTGTACACATCCATGAATCTATAAAACCTTGAATAAAATAACTATCCTTTCTTGAAGAGCCTTCACTCTCTGGAACATAATGTATATAGGATGCTCCTCAAACGACACATCCACCACTAACTCATCCACATCAAGGTGAAATATGTGAGAGGGTTCTGAATATTAATGTTATAACTTAGATATATGAAACATTTAATTTCTAGAAATGTACCTATCAAGGAGTTATATTTAATAATTTACTAATATGACCCTCTCTAAAACCTCAAAATGTCCAAAAAATGTCGAGAAAACATACCTTACTTTCTAAACCTTTAATTCCCTAACCTATTCAATACCCACAAGAAGACATGATCCCAAACCTCAAACACTAGTAATCTTTGATGATGTTTGAGATATGATTAATTCATAGACTGGACATATCTATTCTCTTCCAGATTTGTGAAACCTATATTGAAATCTATTGAATAATACGGGGTCTAAGTAGTATAAAATCCCTTAACTCTACCCAGAACAAAGGTGATCAATATGGCCTACCATATAGGGCCTCATAAGTACCCATGTTTATCATTTTCATAAAGTTATTATTGTACTAAAATTTAGAAAGGGGTATATTTTTCTCCCATGAACCTCTAAAATCATGGACGCATGCTCTAATCATGTCCTTTAACACCTGTATATTACGCGTAGACTACAAGTTGGCATGAGGGTGGCATGTTGTTCTCAAAAGTACATGTATAACTAACACCAACTACAACCCTAGATAGAATTGTGAAATGAAATGAACATCCCTATCAGCTACAATATTTTATTAGACTCTTTGAATTAATATAATATTACATACATAGATCCTACCAATATACTCCTTGAGAAAGGACTCCTTGATATGTAAAAATTATGGGACCTTCGTGAGCCTATCAACCATCGCCCATACTACAACAATTACTTGAGGGGATCTAGGAAAGCCATTTATAAATTCTATGGTGATGTTATCCCATTTACACTTTGTAATTGTAAACATCTATGAAATCCATGTTGTTCATTGGTGTTCCACCATTATCAGCTAATTGGTGAAACATTTATTAATATGTCTAGTTGTCTCCTTTTTCATTCCAGTCCATCAATATTGGAAATATAGGCCATGATACATCATTTAAATACCTAGGGGTGACGACTATGTATGAAACCCTGAGACTCTTGTATCAATTCCTCTTGTACACCTATAAGAACCTAGACACATCCATGGATACATAATACCTCATCCTCATCAACGATCTATCCTGACATCAGGTCCTCAGCAGAAACACTCTCCCTTAGAATTACATCCATAGGATATGATAACTACCTCATATTCAGTCTTTATTGAAGTGAATAGGTCACTATAAAATCTATTTTTATATTCTACTTGTTATTCTTCTAGACCACCATGTTTATTTTAGAAAATAGGGCTATCAACTTCATCTCCCTATTGGCCTACTAAACTACCTATGTTTAAGCCCCATGACTCAATGTTTCAGCTACAACATTTCCCTTCCACGGTGTATTAGAAGGATTAAAGTAAAATGACATTAGGTATTCAGACCACCTTCTCTTTCTAACATTCAATTCATGCTGTGTAAATATATACTTGTGGATTTGGTGGTCAGTAATCAATACAAACTGCTCTCTGTGAAAATAATGCCACAAAAAATGCAAATCATAGACCACAACTTCCATCTCAAGATCATGTGTTGTGTAATTATTCTTGAGTGACCTCAACCGATAATACTTGTTATCAATTACATGATCTTCATACATTATAACTGTTTCTATCCCACTTTTAGATGTATCGCAATAAAATGAATAGATTCTACATAGATCTCATAGAATTAAGTCGTCACTAAATTCAGTATTCCTTTCAACTCCAAAAGTCTAAATCCTAGGCTTCTAACCATATGTAATTCATACAATTACTAGTTATTCTCAAAATTGGTGCTTTTTAGAATGAAAGGTCATGAATAAAACACATGTAATAGTTATCAAGTTGCAAGAAACTCTAGATGTTAAAGGAGTTTTTTGGATTCCCCGTATGACTAATGATATGACCTTTTGTAGGTCAATAGAGACTCCAACCTTTGATATGATGTGACCCAATAAGTGGACTTTTTTGATTCAATAGTTTAATTTAGTGAGCTTAGAAAATAACTTGTGATCTCTCGGGGTATTCAATATCATTTTATGATGTTTTTCAGGGTCATGTGGAGTATAAGAATACACAATGATGTCAAATATTTTATTCAATGAGGTATTTTTAAAGGCCTAACTCATACCTGGGATAACATTCCCTCAAATTCATCTTGGATAAAACCCTTTCTATTTAGAGCTAGTAAAAAATGGAATATACATCCATTGGATACTCTTTCTTAAATATAAGTTTGTTCAACCAATACTAATCCATGAAAAGCCCATGGATACCATATTCTTTATTAGAAAAAAGGATGGGTGAACCTGAAGGTGAAATACTATTCCACATAAATCCATTTCCATCCAAGTACCATAAATTCTTGTTAAGATCCTGAAACTTATTGGTATCCATCATGTAAGGATGAATGAAAACTGCTACACCTCCTTGGACAACCTCATTAGAGAACTCCACTTATCCCTTGGGAAGTAATATAGAAATGTTTTTAAGGATTAAATCTATGAAATGATCTACTATAGGAGGGAAACCAACTTTATGTATTCCATGATCACGCATATTAAGGCTAAAAATATGATATGTCACTCCACCAAACCTAAAATTATATGGTCCAACTCTACTTTCCTTAATATCCCATTCAACTTTATGAATAAAGCTATGACCCTATAGTGTTGTAAAAGATACAAATTGTTTATATCAATGAAAATATATGTTATTGTGGACCAACCAATCCATCCTATGAATGAAATCGAATCCCATAAACATAAGGATGAAGAGGTCCCAAAATAAATGATATGTTCCTACCTCATGGGTGAATTATTTATATTGGTGTATACAGTATGATTGAATTCCCAATAGATTTTCATGTTTCATAATTGTACAAAATTGTTGAGTCTGAAGACTATGTATTTCCATGAAAAGAACATTGAGAAAAGAATGTAATGTGAATGTATACAAAAGTGAATATAATAATGCAAATGCTACTAAGATTGTACCTATAACTATAGATGGCATAACACCTCTCTTCTTAGGAAGAGGTTACAATACAAACGTTTTCTCAGATCCATGAACCTGATTTCAACATTACTACCTGATGTGGTTATACATGGATGGAGTTATGTATGATGATTCTAGTATACTCAACCATGTCCACCTCATTGTCTTTCATGGACCGTGGTATAATAGCTTCCACTCTGACATGGACCTACTGATCATGTCCCTAAAAGTAATGCTAACACGAATTATTTCCACTCGGAACTAATGTAAAGTTCTATTAATTTACTTAAAGTTACTGTGTTCTTCTGTTGTCTCGACACTCAACTGTGTCTCACTATCACTAGGGCTTTACACGACTATATCTATCACACAAATGGAATATAATGAAACCACCATTGGGAATGCTATAGCTTCCACTACTCTGTTGAGAATTTTCTACATGACGTCTTCTACTACCGGATGTACTACTACCCTATATCGGTATATAAAAACAACTCCGATTACTTTCATCTTCCCTAAACTTTCACTCAATAATAAGTTCTTGGTCCATAATTCCCAATATATTAGTAATAGGGAAAATAAGAATGGCATACCCGAGCCCATACTCAATGAATCTCGCTCTTGATAACTCATCAGAAGCAATGGATGGTAAAAAATGACAAATCCCAGTTACGAGATCTTAATAATCTATAATTGACATTGATTCATTATCTAGATAAAAAAACTCCCTATATATATAATCGTTCAGTGTCTTCTAAAATAAATATTCATAAAAGATATCCTGAGAATCTCTCCAGATCATATCTTGATGCTAGTCTATATGATTAATAACCTCCAACAAAATCTTGGAAGAACTATGAAGTATATAAGCAGTGTGCTAGACCCTATACTGTAGAAGAATATTCAGGTCCTCAAAGGGATATTTCATGGAATCTAGCCATGAATCGGAAACCTGTGGACCATCATCCCCTGAAAATATATGAAAATACTACTGTGGAAACTCTCATGTTAGATCTTTTATAGTAGGTGTAGGATACAGATAACTGTAAACCATAAACATAAACTATGGAAAACCCACTTGTAATTGGGAATCTATTCCCATGTATGGTATAACTGGAGGTGATACAATTCACACTACTATTGGGTAAGGTTGTAACACTTCATGAACATGTCCATCACCACCTTTATAGCACTCAACTCGAGTACTTCATGGTTGAAGAACTATAAAAATTCCAAAACACAACTTAGAAAATACATATACTACAATATCATATATACACAAATAAGATAGGTAAAATCCTTCCTAAATAAGAGTCACATCCCTATTAATTCTCATAAATATAGGAAGGGGAATCATATAAAACTATAATATATCACTACATGTACTTTCTACATCCCACTAATAAGGTTGGGTCTAGGTTAGGTTCTCTATTTTATATCATGGGTTTCAAAATTTGGTTTATCAATTCTATGTTATAGAGGAAAACGTCCTTCAAGTTGCAATTAAAATCACTATTTAATGAAAACAATTTCTATTTTAACTTATAAATCAATAGTTCTTAAATTTTCCATTATGTATATTGATGTATCGAAAAATATGTATATATGTATATATACTATGGTCCAAAAAAATGAATCTATGATACCCAATTTATGAAGTATTATTCTTTATAAATTACAAATATTACTATATGTAAGTACAATAAGAATTTTTTAAGGTTCAATTGTATGGATCACTATTACCAAATTATATAGCCACACACTTTTTAATTACATTTGGTATACATATAATGGAAACAAACTAAGGTTTTATCTTATGTGACCAACGACGCACAACTTAAACATTCTATAATTGGTGAATTAAGGTTCCATCATCATAATATAATAGAAAACACTATTTAGGATGATGCAGAGACTTTAATTGTCTATATCATTTTTCATTTATAAGAAATGGTAGCACAATATCAATTGTAACTATCAAAGAAAAATGAATATGAAACAAGAAAGTCACACATTATTAAAATATGACATGGAATAATTCATGATATATAAATGCTCACATGCATATAATAATGCATGAGACACTACCTCCTGTCAATACCTAATATGGGTAAAAATAAATTACATAATACTAATAAAATCCACAATCCATGTGAATCACCCAATGGTGAAATCATTACAATCATTAAATGAATAATCCAGAACAACAAATTCCCTCCAAGAAATTTTGAATTTCTTCTCATATGTGGGATAGATAATACCAAGAATAGGATCGTCACAAAATTCCCATAGATTCTAGTCTACTATCTAATAACCCAAATTATAAAAAAAAGAAGATAACGGCTTTGATGCCAATTTGTATCATTCGAAACCCGATTCAATCAAAATTAACTAAGTCTTATTTGTTATAAGGCCATAAGCACACCACCCAATAAATACGAGGCTTACAACTAGAAGTGAGGGTCCAAAGTGGTATAGTGGGGAGATAATACCCTCATAATGAGATTTGAAAAATAGTGAGATACTAATTAAATAGTGGAAGTGTACTAATGAAAATAGATAAATGATGTTAAATAATCTAGATAGTAATAATAAATAATCCATTGGTGTAATCATATAAAAAATGATGCGTATGACATAGAACTATATAAATGGATGGAATACATTTAATAAGGAATCAAATAGAGAAATTTATAACAAAAAGATAATAAAATACCAAATGGACATCTCAAAAAACATCAAAATTTATGAATCAGTCCCTTGCATCCATGATCCCATGCTATAATAAATCAAGCATCCAAGATTGGATTATTTCCCTTATCCCTACCTACATCAATGAAGTCGACCTGGGTACCAAATGGCGACCTGAAGAGGGTGTGAGATATACTCATTAGGCCACAACCAACAATTTCTATACAAATCTAGCCTCTGAATATAAAAGTAGTTGTGTGTAGATATAAATATTAGTTGTGGAATAATATAGATGAAATAATACTCACATTAGGATTAGACTCCTCATGGGTTGCTCGGTCAGCCATAATTTCTTTCGCTCATGCTGATAATGTTTGAATAATGGGTTTACAGTAGGTTAGGGTCTAGAATGTATAATCAAATTGTACGAGTTTATAAAATCATAAAATAGGACCCAAGATGAAACCAGGGCATCCAAGTCATAAAAATTGTAAAGTATGATCCATGAGGAAACAAGGGATCATTGAACTTATAGGGCTAGGCTAGCTCACAATAGATAAACCCTACAACCACTATATTGTATAATTGGTGTAATATAATGAAATAATCCATTGAATTCCAGTAGAAAACTATCCATCTGAGTCCATGGATCATTTCCACAATAAATCCTTTTCAATGCATGATTGAGGCCCAAGTGAAGAATCCATGGAACCTCCTATCCTCGGACACTATCTAAATAAAATGTGTATATATGAGTAATTATAACATCTATAAATGAAACAAGTTAGTACATGGTAATATTTTTAGGAATTAATTTACAATAAGACATTGACCAAATTTAATGTTTGGTATTTTTTATGGGAACCAACCCGATGAATTAGGATGGTGTCCTTTGAGTGCTCAAGGAATTCCCTCAAGGACCCAATTTTGATGACACCTATAATAATAAAAAGTATTTAGTTGAAATAGGAACCCTAAATTAAATGAAATAACCCAGTCTATGTAATAACCATGAAAATTTATTCACTTTAGATAACTCAGGTCTTACCTTTTCATTAAATAATGGAAAAGGCCTATAAAAGGCCTTCTACCAAAAATCATTTTATTTCAAATTGATAAGACCTAAGATAAACATTATTTATAAATAATAAAGGTTCAATTAATCCACATTAATTAATTAAATCATTAAGGAATTCTTACCAAAAAAACCAATGAGAATTTCAGTTATTAATATCAAATGGGGCACATCAACATATGTATAGAACACATAGACGGTTGGATCAAGTTGAGGTCTTTGACCTCCAACCATATTTTAAGGGTCTAATAGGGAATTCATATTCAATATTAAAACTAATTTCATGAAAATTTAGTTTAACAGAAAAAATTGTCTGAAACCAGTGCACGACACAATGATGATAATTATAATTCAATGAAACTTGGGAGAAAATTCATACACAACCATCATTATAATGTTAGATAAACAATCATTTAGTATAATCTCTTAGTTTTGTTTGAAATTAATGAAAAATAAATTGTAGACAAATAACCTAAAAATAAGGAATATTATCTTACACAAAAATAGAATCTAGTATGGTGATATAAACCATTATAGAAACAAAGTTGATTTAACCTCCTACCGAGAGGAATACAATGAGACAAATGATTGATCAATTAGAATTTGGGGTAGTAGATACATTAAATCATTGATTTAGGCATGGGAGGAGCTTCAATATGAGAAGGGGGTTCTGTGTGTGGATAGGGGGTAAAGGAGGGTGAGTTTTCTAAAATCAATAAGGGAAAAAGTTAAATTCACTCTACATTAAGATATCGCACGATTTGGCATCATGGTTGGCCAACTCATGTGCAAAGTACCACAATCACTATAAAAAGAACTATTCACATTCCTATTCTATAATGTTTAGAAGAAATATGGGGGTTTATTTCCTCTGTGTAACTAAGGGTGTAGGATAGGTGCATGGTTTTTGATACCTTACACAGCACATACGAGTTCCCTCTGCAACATGTCAATAATTTTTCACATGGTCATGTAACCTCCCTCACATGATTTGATAAACTATTCATCATTATATTTGGGCCAATTTGTTAATATTTAATACTACTGTCTATGTGGCTCATATAACTTCTACCAAATTACAATTATCAGGCTCTGAACAATCCCTGATGTTTTAGAACCCTTCCATAAGCTCTTAGGAAAATTTATTACAATAAAATGATAAAAACTGAAAATTAATCAGTTCAAACATAATTGAAATACTAGGGTGTTAATTTTTATAATAAATTATATTAATTTTCATATCCACTATTAATTCATGAAAATGTTAAGTATTTTCACCGTTTTCACTCTTGGGTTCTTAAAATGATGTTGAAAATGTTTGTTAAGGAATACAATCATTATTTTTATTTTCAGTCATAAAAATATTTTCTTCCACACTTGTGTTTTCCATAAAATTCTTTAAAGAATATTTTTCATTTCATAAAATTATTTAAAATCGTTTTTCCCCATGTTTTATTTTTTACAATAGGTTTTAAAATTAATCTTTTTTTTCTTTCTAAACAAGGGTTTTTAATGATTTTTTTACAAAAAGATTGATATGTGTTTTTTTAACATGTACAAAATGAACATAATTTCACTCCCTCATGACCATAAAATTATTTTAAGATTACATTATAGGTATTCATGTTTATTTTAAAAGATCATTTTTCATTAAATTTTTATAACATTTTAGATTTTAAATAAGGGATTGCTCTGATCCACCCTTTTCCTTAGGTTACATTCTTTATCTATCTAAATCGCTTTCCCTATCTCATTAATGCTGTAGAATGATTCTAAATTATCTCCCTCTATATATATATATATATATATATATATATATATATATATATATATCTCACATATATACCTAACTTATTCTGTCTTCTTTTTATAGGGAAATATTTTTCTTATGTTTATTTCTCAAGTTCTTTCTATATGAAATTTGATTTGATTATGATATGAGGAAATACTATAGAACCCATTTTATTTACATGGATATTTATTATTTTTTTGAGTGAATTATTTCATTTTTTGGAACACATAATAATGAAAATGTAAATATTGGTACTTCTAGATAGTCCTCTAATGCATTGACTAAAATTTAATGTAATAGAATTGGTAGAAAACCTAATGCATTATGGGACTTTTTCCATAGTGATATTTTCAAATTAGTTAGTCTTAACTAGTTTTTATATAATATTAAATGTTTTTTTCAAATTTAATTCATCTTCATGATCTTATGATACAATGTTCATTATTTTATTATCCTTTTTGGTTTCTTATAATCCTTGTATTTTATTTTATAATTTTATACAATTGAATCACTTGTTATGATTCCGATTCAAGTTTATTCTCCTATTAAGATTTCGAGGTCATGCCTCTAATCAATGTATTGTTAATTTTATTCCATTTATTTATAGGATATGAAAGATATTTCTTATATCATTATGGTGAATAAAATAAAAAAATTAGTTTAGATTTTTAGTTACTTAGTCTTCTTAAGGCATTTGGACTTTCATTCCTTTTATTTTTATTAATGGATATTTCTATTAAAAATATTTTTAAATATATTTAAATAGAATGGATATATATATAGTATAACACATAACCTAAGAGTATATATGATCCCTTATAAACCAACACCATCTTTTTAGTACCCATATCCCTGATATATAACATCATTCCTCAAAGAACTATCAAAACCTCAAACAGCAACTTCCATGCTGAGAAGCAATCCTCAATATATCTAGATTACATGAATATAAAACAATACATGGGGTTTTATAGTTAATACTATTAAATATATATGATTAATGTTCTCACCAAATATTTATTAGACCATAACTAGGAAAATTGGATACATATGGGTAATTCCATCACTAAATTTCTATAACAATTACAATAAGAAAAAATTTCACTAAATCCCACACTCAAATCAAGATACATCATATAATATTATTGTAACAATGAAAGGGGTATAAAATATTAACACATAATTAACCATAACATCATGATCAAAGTGAAATGGTACACATGTGAAAAAACTCAAAATAATATGTATATCATGCCTTTTAATCCATATTGATTATTAAGACCCCAAACAAAACATTAACCATTCTCTAAGAAAAACATTCGAGGGGGAAAATCTATGTAACATATTCTAGAAATGTAAACATAGATATAGATATAAAATAATGATATATCAAACATAAAAGATATACATCATAAAAAAACCACTACAAACCCATTATATTGACTCATTTCTAAAAACACATCATTATAATACACTAACAACCACATAACATCATCATTGTCCTTCCTCTAACTACTGGGTCCCATTAAAGAAATCCTATTATGTTGAAAATATCACAAAATTTTCTATAATACACATATTTCACTCATTAATAATTTATATTTTTATTAAATTAATCATCATAAAATATTTAAATCATGCAACCAAGGGAAATATTATATTTTAATTGAGAAAATTAAAATAAATGATCCCTTGGATTTTTATCGATTCATGTCACCATCAATATCAATGTAAAAAAGTCTAAAATTTTATAAACACCATATCAATGACATATTTTCCCTAACAAATGTTACTATAATGATCTATTCAAAACAACAATACTGAAATTTGATATTAATTTATCAAAAATAGGTATCCCTTATATTTTTCCGGTATGATTTATTTTTTATTTTCCCCTAGAAGGCTATATAAAGTCTAGTAAAGGATATATATGAGGATTCACACTGATGGATCATATGATAGTCCTATAGAGTTTAACCATACCACAGTTTTCCAACTTAAAACCAATTCATAAATTGATACAATCCCTAAAAAACACACACGAACCACTGGTCGCACCTTGCACTAAAGGTATACTACAATAGTTGCTATTATCCTTTTCTAAACCCATGTTAGACCTGGTCTAGTGATCTATCCTAAGACACGTTTTTTATTAACGTAAAACACACATGGGACTATTAAAATAATGGTATACCCAATATAAAATGTATAATAAGTTGTTATCTTCTCCAAAAAAAATATTCCAAGTGTTTGGGGAAAAATATATACATCGACCATTTTAATTAAGGATTCCTCACCCTTTTAGCATTATAAAATTCCAATCACTTTATTCCCAAAAAACAATTTTTCTACACATAATAATTGGATCTATTTCCTTCTAACCACATTATTCATTGCAAACATCTATGAAATATGAATCACACTTAGAAAAGCACTCTTCACTACCCATGCATTCTCATCTTCCATTGTTACTACTTTCATATATGACCCAACAAATTCCAGGACACTTATTTAATCAGTTAATGTAGTAGAAATTATCTGGATAAGAATCATCTAAGATAGTCCCAACCAAACACATTTGAACATAATATTTAGACAACTGAATATATGAACATCATTGTTTATCCATCTTTATAACGAATAGTACAATATATTAATATAATAAAAAATAATTTAAGAACATCAATTAATATTAAACCGTAATAACATTCAAACATTAATGAAATATGATGAAGAGGAAAATATTTTCCTTCCTTTATGGGGGTGCTACCTTTATTTTTGTTTGTTATGTGTTCTTATTGGGATTTTTTTCACAATTCTCATAACAATGACAATATTACCATCTAAATAATTATTTTTGAAAAAAGTGGAATAAGGTCATTCATAGGGTCCATATTTAAATTATATTTATATTAACTATAACTACTTGAGATGAAATATTTTACTCATTGAATTTAAATCCATGTTATAGTTTTCAATATATCACTATTTTTATCACAAAAAAAACAATATGTGTGATATTTTGATAATTACTTCATTGAATTTAAAAAAAGGTTCTATAAACAAAAAAACAACCAATTCAAAAATAATATTCAGCCAAGATGAGAAACAATATTTTAAACTTAATGAACCCATTAAAAAATTTCTATGTGGTTTTTTACTATGTTAAAAAATTATATCATCTTGCTATTTTTTGAAATTACCTAAATTTCATTTGAATTTCATAAACTCTAAACTGTGAATTGTTTATCCTCAAAAGTTTCATATAGAAGAAATTGATTGATACAATTAAAAGGAATTTAATATTACAAGACACTATTCTAGAGACTTCAATAATAATCTGTGTTATCTTTTATTTATGTATAGGATAATATTTTATTTATTCTATTCTGGTAAATGATTTAGATTTTTTATAGAGTGATAAATAAGTATATGGATCATTAAAAGTCATTAGGATAGAGGAAAGTGTGAATCAAGTGGTTCCCACGATTCTGTTATAATTGTATGTTTCTATAAAAATATATGGGGATTGCTTATTATTAATATCTGTAGTTAAAAAATGGTCATACAAATTGATTGATTGAATCAAATATATTTCATCAAATTTTGTCCATGGATATGGGTAATGTTTACATTCTCTAAAATTAGTTGTTATAAACTTTTTGGAGAATAATATTTTCCTTAGGGTAGTGGACAACTTAATCTCAACAAAGCCGGGGTTATCACTTCTAATTTGGATGGATTCATCGATGGGTAATTCTAGAAAAAAATTCATATATTCTCTTAGTTCCTGACATATATTCAGATGTATTTCATGTTTATTTTTAATTTTTATCCTTACAAAGAGTGGTTTGGTTTATTTCAACTATAATACTGGGAGAAGATGCAATATCGACACTATTATATCATATATATTTAATTATTGTTATAGTGTTTAATGTATAATATGTGTTACTTGATATAAAATGATCCATTATATTTAAAACTTCATCATATAGTTTTTTCACTAAATCAAAAAAAAGAAACTAAAACTGGATACTCTATGAGGATTATAAGCGATTGAAAAAGGAAAGAATTTAAAACTAGAATCTAAAATAAAGGATTATGGATCTATTTTTATTTATGGGAGTTAAATGGTTTTTTATGATTTATCTATGATCAAGATTCCATAAATTCTAGGAATGAGATAAGAACGATCCATCGAAAACATTCCATAGTCTGAAAATAAAATGAGTTTTTTAGAGTTTTTTTGGTTGTAGAATAGACTATATATGTTCATAAATCTAATAAATATGTTTTTATCAATATGTTAACTTTCTAATTATGGTTTTTATTAATGAAATATTCGTATATTGTTAAATTAATGAGGAAATGTAATGATAAAATTGTATTGTGAACAATTCAACAGAATCAATATTTTAAAAAGAACATGTGTGACATTTTTTTATAATGGACCAGAATTTCCCGGGATACATGAAATTTAAATTCAATTTCCAATTCAACCATGTGATTTTTTATTGGAATATGAATTGGGATAAACCCATGAATATATTATATATTAAGATTTTTCTTAAAATAAAATTATATTGTTACTCATTCATGGGGTATTTCTATTGATTATTTTTGTTTATGATATACATTAACTACAAAGGGGTGATTTATGGGTTGTACCATTGATGTGAGATGATATTATAGAATTTAAAGAGGAGAATCACATTTATGAAACTCGTTATTATATGAAATATGTGTAAGAAATATATTATATAATATGATGTAACGAGTATTTGTTTGGGAGAATTATTGAAATATAAGTGATATTCTAACAAGGGTCCTTAGTGACATATTACCTTAGGGGGTGGTGGTGAATCATTGTATAAAGATCCTTATAACATAATAACTATTTATTAAAACTCTCGAAACCATATAGGATATTAAAATCATGGTAAATAGGGTTAAATATATGTTCTTAATCCATTTATGATATGATTATGACCCCTATTTTCATAGACATAACCAAATTTGATCAGCAGTTGTTTAACCCACTATTTTCATGTTAGGACTTATTAAACATTAATAAATCACCCATGAAGAAATAATTTTACATAGTTCTCCCACAGTAGGTTAATCTACGGTTCATAAAAATAAGGAGGTGTCAATTTGATAAAAACTCATAAACATAGTAATTGGTTTTAGGTATAGGCTAAGGAACTCCAATCTAGGGGTAAATCTCTTTATATGGTTTATGGAAGACTTGGTCCATCCCAAGGGTCACACCCTAAATAATCTTTTTCAAAATACATTAAAAAAACTACATGGTATGATAGAAAAAAATATAATATTATCTCAACTATTACTGATGTGATATGTATAAATGGTTACCCATGATCTCTATGAGGTAGTATTTCACTAACAGATGATGGAAATCACTATAAAAAGTTGTATCTCATTTCCAGAGTCATCATTGAAATGCCACCTTCATTCTATGGAATGATCATAATGGAGTTCCAATATTCTTTCTTCCCCTATCTTATTTCATGATTTCCAATATATATGATATTTTATTTATCTAAATTCATTCTGTTTTTACAACAATAATCTATATTCAATAAAGACATAGACATCTCCATAATTTCTATATTTAAAAGGTTCCATTAATCTAATAGTAATGATATTTTCTAATTTTCCATAATTAATGATATTAATTTCCCCCTGTGTATGATAAAAAAATAATTTAAACAATCATATTTAGATCAAGGTCAAATTTATCCATTTAATTTCCAAATAACCCTGTTAAAAGACATGATATTCCAACCCAGGGAATCTATTAACTCTAATTATTCAAAAAATATATAACTATCTTTATGGAGTGATACCGAGTTCCAAATTACATTATACTTCCAACTCATATATCATTATCATTTGATATTTCCAATTATACTGTGTTATTATACTTCCTTAGCCTAACTATGCTGGAATATTCGCTTTTATATAATGAAACTTATTAAATAACAATATATATGAATTATATATAATATCTTATATTTAAATTCCCAAAAAATGTGTTGTTATCCTTCTCATCCCAATCCTATAACTTATTACTATGTGATCTTCCTCAATTACATTGAAAGACCAAAATAGTTATAACCACTACAATATTCCAAAAAAACATCATGATAAAGAAAATATACTCCCACAATGGGGAAATATCCATTATAAACTATATTCTTGATCATATCTTATGATATATTGTATTTATTAACTCATAGTGTTCCATAATTACTATAATATTCCCTTATTCACAATGGTAACACATTTTTTATATAATCCTTTATGATCTAGTTACACTTATATATGCACTCCATTGTGGACTGGTAAAATTATAACCCTATAAAAAAGACTCATATATATAGTACAAGGAACCTTTCATATTGGAATGGGTATATTTATATATTACCATTACATATTGGACTTAAATTTCCCCAATATCCACAAAATGTTATTAATACACATTATCATGGCTACCATTCTGTATAATTGTGCAGTGTTTTATCTTTTATTCACTTACATCATACTATTCTAGTTAGTCTTACATATCATCATGGATACTTTTAAACAAGCATTGGGTTACATTTACATGTCTTCTTGAGTGTTCTTCCTTTATTTTATTTTACTCTTTCTAGAAGTATTTTCCTTTAAATATAATTTATTTTATATTTATATATAAACAGATGTTTGTTCACATTTAAACTTTTCTATATAGTCTATAAATGAGTCTATTATAAATATGACCTTTTAATATCTCATTCATAGATTTTATCAACACTAAAGTCTTTTAGCATTCTTACCAAACTACATTATCCAAAAAAATATCATTTTGTAATTAAATTTACATCTAGGACATTAAATTATATAATAAATTTTATAATATCCATAAAATATTTTATTCTAAAATAACTTATGGACATTAATCAGAATCTTTTCTAGAAAATAATCTAACCAATAAAATTCGTCATAAATTTTTGAAAAAAAAATTCTTAAAGATCAAAAACATTTGGTGACGTCAATGTCAACACATTACAACACTAATTTAATATTATTTTTACATGAATATCCAAAACATTATAATAATATAATCATCAACAATATTCCCCTTATGTTTAAAACAAGAATCCAACACCAACACTAATCCTTATTTGGATTGTCAAAATATCGTCCATTAGATTTTTTGAAAACAACATCATGAATTCCAAAATCGATAACGTGATAATTATGATTCCTACTCACCCATTGAGGGATGAGATGATTTTTATTTTAATGATTCTTCTTACTCAATATTTTACATCAAATATGAATAAAAATACTCATATAAAACTAAAATATATAGAATCTTCAGAATACTATTTTTTTGAGATAAAAGATCATTAAATCCATCTTCAATATAATTATCCCCATATTTGATTGATGCTAGGAAACATTGTCCACTATTTGATACCTCATGTATGTTTATAAGGTGAACCACTTAATACCACAAGTTAGGATACTAAAACCAACCCCACATTTTAACTTTTAATACCACTTTCTGTATTAAAGTATTTTTCATTATTTATTATAAATATTGGGGAATCATTATAATATATATTATACCTTTATCAACATAGTCCTAAAAATAAATTTTTAGTAAATAAGTTCCCCTTTAGATATACACTCCAATGTTTCAATGATTTCCATCTCAATCTATACATCTAGACTACTTGTGAACCATAATTTTAGGTTTCAAATTTATGCTCTAGAAACTCTAATAAATTTTATATAATTTTCAATAATCAATAGTGAGTAATAATACAAATTAGAAATTATCTATCAATAAATACTTTAATAAAAATGTGTTAGAAACATTTATAAGAAATAATACATTAAGATAACAATATGTGTTTTGTTAATTTCACTTCTCCAACTTCCATAAGTTGTAGTCATCTTAAATTTTATGAACCATAAAATAAAATCTTACTATTATTTATATAATAGTTTTAAAAAACTATTTTTGAAAAAATTGTGACTGACAAATTGTGAGAGTCAAACATAAATTTTCTATGAAAATATGCTCTCAATTGTAACTTTTTTTAAAAGAGATTTTTTATTCTTCCTTCAAATGAATTACCTTGGTTAATATGGATATCACCATTATGATAATCCTATTAAAACTCTTGATAACTTTCTCAATATTATTAGTCAATATAGAGTTAATATTTATCATGAGATTCATCCATTTATAATTGAGTTTAATATGATAAAAAAATACAATGGTTTATCATCTTTGATTGAAACATATATAATATAAAAACTCATTTTTGTTTCTTCTTCACCATCATATTGTTTTATTTCATCTTTAAGGATTTAGTTAAATGGATATTATATATTATTAAAACCAACAACTAAATAATAAATTGACATCAATTATGATAAAAACATATTATTTTGATTATTTTTTATTCATTCAGGTTCTTTCCATTCTAGATTTAACAAGATACCACATATACTACATCAATAATAATTTAGAAAATAATAGTATGTAATACAATAACTTTCAATATTTGATAGAAAACATACATGTGTTATTTCTCCAGTAAAATATAAAACAGGTCAATATTATTTAAAAAATTTCACTTTATATTGATATGGGATGTTCTAATTTCCTCAAGTTGAGGAATATGGTTTTTCATGAAAAACTATGTGTTTCCTTTCCACATGCTTCCAACTATTTCTAGTCATTCTAAAATGGATAATAACTCTTTTATAATAATTAATTTAAATCATTTACTTGGAATTCACCCTAGATGGATTTCACTCTTCCTCCATTATGAGACTAATTCGATATATACATGTAACATCATGAGATTTTTAGAAATATATTTTCAAATGAATTTAATATTTTTGATATATTTTGTTACATGTAACACTAGGATTAGGTTTTCTAACACTAAATGTCTATTTTATCTTTCTTACGAGCAACACCAATTTTCCCTTTTCTACACACAACACTGACCACATTTTGTGTTACATGTAACACTTAGTTGAAACGAAACATGACATATTATTAAAATATTTGTATTTTATTTGATTGTTATCACCTAGTGGTTGAAATTTTGTGTATTAATATTATTAAGAAAATTATTAAAATTTAAGGTTTACACATTGATATAAAATTAATTCCTTGGTGAACTATTAATTAAATAAATGAAAATATTAACTATTTGAAAATAAAGGAAATGTTTTTCTAAAAAACTATTTTTATGAAAACTATCATGTTTAACCTAAATAAAATAAAAATATAACCTTTTAGAGAATAGTATTAGTGAAATGTATATATTATGTATTCAGTAAACTGATTAAAATTTATATTATGTGATTTCTACACAAGACATATGAATAAATCCAATTTATGCATAATGCCATATTTTTAGAAAAAAGTAGTTTTGTCGCCATTTTTAGGTCTTATTTTAAACCTATTTTTGAAAATATTAAAAAAATTATTTCAACAAATAAACTTGTTTTTTTAAATATTAATATAAAAATTATATTGTGATGAATATTTGGTATTTTTCTGAAATGTTTCATTTTTTATGAAAAGTGAAAATTATTGCATTTTAATTGAAAAGTTCTTTTTTTGTATATTTTATTAATAAAGTTAAATTATATTTTAAATTATTAATAAGATATTATTAATCCAATAATAAATGTATTTATTCATTTTATTTCATTTTATTCTTTTTTATATTGGATTTTGATATAAAATCATTTCAAACTTTAGAAGACGTTCTTTTTTAAAACTTTCTTTCTCATCAGGTCTATGGGGTTAGTTGTAAATTAAAACATTACACTAATGTGAATTGAGTTTGATAAAATATATTCCATTTTAATATTCATAATATTTTATATTATCAAATAAGTATGAATTAATTGTTTACCATACAGAATTGTAAATGATGTAATTTGTTTACTATAGTTAAGGTAAAATTTAGTTTATTTGGGGTAAAACTAAAAAGAAAAGTTTTAAAATTACCTAAAAACTTATAGAAATATTATTTTATTGAAATATTTCGACCATATATTTTTAAAGGTTCTAATTTGAGCCTTTTGGGACCCTTTTTCATGTGAAAAATGTAGGTACACATTTTATTTTCAAAAAATTACAACTGTGCCACTCACTATAATTTTAAAAGGCCACCCATATCCTTCTTTAATCACACATTAAAACCCTTTTTTGGAATTAAATATCCAAATTACATTCAAAAATACCTCCTCTAACACTATTAAGCTTATTTTGTAGATAAATATATCATAGTAAGGATGTTGAGGAAAACCTAAGGAGGATACCCAAAGAGAAGGTAGCATTCATCAATGAGCGTTTTTCTATTATTTATTCATAAAAATAATTAAATATTTTTTATAAAATGATTATATAATAACATCAATATCTTACATATACATATTTATTTTAATGTTAATTTAATGTCCTAAAACCTTCTCAACTCCCATCAAATGGGTTGGGAAATCATCATTAATGTGTACGATGGACTACCTCTTGACGAACTGATGTCATTTGTTTTTTAAATTAACACTTATAAAAGAAATTAATAATGATATATTTATTATTTATATTTAACAATTATTATATTTTTATACTTAATAAATTATTATATTATAGAAACCTTCTTACTTTCCATTTTTTGGGAATACGATAACATCGTTGGTGTGTATAAAAGACTATTTCCTTGTGAAGCGATGTGATTCATTCACGCTTTACATGGAAGGTAATAAGGATGGGTTTATTGATAATATATTACATATATTAAATAAATAATTATTTATGGATGATAATAGTTCATTTAAATTTATATATTTTAGTCTAACGGAAAAACAGAAATGACATTCATGCCTATGTATATCCTATCATATTCATGAACAATGTCATTCATTTTCTATCACTAACTTTTATGGATTACTATAAGTTAAAATATAATGGATATATATGAAATTTATATCATGTTTCAAATTATATATATTATTTTTTTATAATAAATTAATATGAAAAAAATAACAAAATATATATTGAAAATGCGGTTATTACCAGAAACGTAACTTTAGCATGGAGTTGTTAATAAAAGGGAAATAAAAGGTAATAAAAAATTTATATATGGTATAATATATACAAATATATTACATATATATATTTGAAATATAATAATAACTATTATTCGTGAGGTTTGATAAAGTATGATGGAATTCAAGACTTATGCTATGGGGTTTGTTGTCTCTTTTTTATATCTCGGAGACATGAAACTTCACCACTCTCTTATTTTGTATGATGTATATACTACTCGTTTTACATGATATAACATTAATATAATTCTTTTAATTAAGTTAAAATTTTAATATTATGTTACTATTTATTAGCGCAAATAACTCAAAATATTACCAAACACTAAGTGACTTTTATCTTAATTAACCTTATTTAAGAAATAAGGTTATATTATACTATAATATTATTTTTAGAGTTGTATATATATACCCATTTACATGTAATATCATGAATTTACAAATATTAATGATATTTAAGTTTCTTTTATTTTATCCATTCATGGGTATTGTAATTAAAAGGTACCAATATGGTAAAGATTTTTTGTTATAATCTAATCGTTTATCAGGATTATTTTAGATTATGTATCCGATGACAAAATATTATTTACCATCTCCAATTAAAGACATTAATTTTATTCTCCTATATTTATTCATAATATTTTCATGTAATAGTGTAATTTTACCACTCTTTGTAAGTTCTAATAATTGAGAAAAGGATTTAAGAAAATTTGGCATTATTTCTCTCTCCTTTCAAAAATCAATATTCTTAAAAACCCATTTTATCTAAAAGCCATTTAAAAAATTTTTTAACAATAAAAACATGATTTAATAAATTCATTTTAACCCTTAATTTATATTTAAAAATATAAAATTAATATTCATTTCATTTTCCAAATAATAACCGTTTGGATTTTAACGAAAATGTTATAGGAATGTTTGTTTTAATGTAAATGTCATGCATATAATTTTCCACAGTCATGACCTCAAAATGTTATTAATATTTCTTTAAATGTTTTCATGATTATTTTTAAATAATATTATTTTCAAAAAAAATAGTTTTTTAAAAATATTTTTTCAATTATATTTCAAACGATACATTTTTAAATGATTTTAAATCTTCCATCATAATTTTTTGAGTTTATTTTCTAAGAAAATGATTTCAAAATATTTTATAATGTTTATATTTAAAATGTTATTTTAAAATAATGTTTATTTCCCTTAAGAAATATTCCAATTGAAATTTCTTTGAAAATTATTCTCTATATAAGATGTCATCCTTTGAGGATGCTAATTCATTATTAGGGATATGATCCATGGATTATATTCTTACTCTTTTTGTGAATTGTTTATTTTTATGAAAAAACAATGTTTATGAACCCATTTCTATTACAAGGGTTACACGGTGGCATAAATATAATGAAACATGCTTCTTTTCATGGTTTTTGATATTATAAAATTATGACAAAATTTTGAAACCTAAGCCTTTTCCATAGGTTATGATATAATGAAATGTGTATGAAACATATTTCATTTCATGGGTTTTGATATGATGAATTTTTTATGATCTTTTTGAACACATGTGAATGATGTTGACTATGTAATGTGTGGGACGTATATCTCCCTCCAATTAATTATGTTATGATAAATGTTTTATGGGATCAGAGGGTATATTGATGGTTAGAAGAAGCCCAAAAAATAGGGTATGTGGGTGGTTAGAAAAATATTGAAAAATAGGGTACACTAGTTGTTATGAAAGCCTGAATTAGGTACAGTAGTGGATATCCCAAACATAACATGTTATGAATGTATTTGTTGGTATCATAACATAAGATTTTATATGATTTTGTGTATGCTACAAATATATTTCATAGTACAATGTTATGATCTCATTTCTCATGTTATTTGCTTCCCTTAGGATCCATTCCCTATAAATTTTCTATCATTATCCCACGACTCAATAATCTCATAATTTATTTGTAGGTTATGGTTTTCAAAATTTATAATCATGTCCTCATGTGCTTATGTTCATGTTATTCTTACACATCTCCGTTTTTTACTAACTATGAATTTGAGATCACTATTTTTTATTTTACCTACCCCCAGGTTACAAATAATGGTTTTATGTAGAAATACAATAGGTAAATATCTTTATGGGGGAAGTTGAATATCATTCATGAATTAATAATATTGTGTTACATGTTTCTAAAGGAACTGATCTATTATGGTCCACAGGTGTGTGTTTGGGTAATTTAATGTATTTTCGTCTAAAAAAATGTAATGTACATGTATTAAAGGTTTGAGTTTCTATATTTAGTATTAAAGAAACTATTTAGTTATCCTTTGGACACTAGGATGAGAAAAAATCCGTGATATAACTAAGAATATTTCAAATGCTATTTCTAAGAATGACTCTAAGGACAAGTCTAAGGATGAGTCTATGTATAGGAAAATGTCCTCTAAATTTCCTAAAAAATAGTAAAGGTAGTTTCAAAGAAATTAAATCTATTTTTGGAATCTAAAATTAGTTGTGGATATTAATTTTTGTATATAGTGGTAATAATATAAAAAACAACACATTGATATGGAGTAGATTGTTGCCTGGTGTATGAAAACAATCCTTGATTCACACCTATTTTGACACCTTAATGGTATATTCATTAGAAATTAACAAACTATTTTAAAAACATCATTAATTATTAAAATAGATCATTACCATTAATTAACAGGATTTAAAAAAGGATTCATATATGGAAAAGAAGATTTCATGACTTAGACACCCTATAAGTTATTTTTCATGATTATTTGGTTTTCCTCTGTTATTATTGTTTCTCACACTATTATTTTAGGGTTATAGTAAATAGAGGGAACTATAAAGAGATGGGTTAACATTGAATGTGACAAAAAAAATTGATGACAAATAAAATGGGTTGATTACTAGATTTAATGAAATTATGATTACTTATAATTAGTTATCAAAGAACATGATTAAATATTTGACCATAAAGCAACTATTGAACTCAACAAAGAAGAGAATGATTATGTTTGCTATGATTTTCGGTATTGGGGACCAATGAGAAATAATTATTTAGATTTCTATATGTTAAGATTATGGGAAGAATCACTCAATGTAATGTCTCAAAGGAATACCAAGGTTTTCTATGTGTGGATAAGAAGGGAATAACATAAGCAATTTATAATGAAAAATTAAAATATTAATTAACAATGTTTTTGGGAATATTGGTCCCACTATGGTATTTCCAATGGAAAAATGTTCTAAATGTGGAAATTATGAACATTATTCCAATAGTTTTCTTAAAGAGACTGATTATAATTAGAATGAACAAGTATTTACGAGTAATGGTTACATTTATGATTATAAAAATACTACAAATGACATATGAAAGTAATTAAGTGTTAAGGGAAAAAAATGATAAATCCTATTAAATATTCTAATAATGAAGTGGGATGTCTTAATTAATTATGTATTATTATTCAAAGATTATGAATCATGAAATATATAAGTATTTTTTGTATAATTTTTTCATTAACAATTTGAATTTTTTTTAAATTGTACTAAGGGAAAATATAAGTTATTTAATGGAAAATTAATATTTTGATTAATGAAATATGACCCTTAATATGTTCCAGAGAATTAAAATAGTGTTTAATTTGGATAATGAGATGGTTTTAATGGATAAAGTAATGTGTATAGTATTGATAACCTCATAACTGATAAATTATTTTATGGAAAAGCGGTTTATGTTATCATTGATGGTGTTTACATCATTTTTGGATATATGTAATATGATCAATAATCAACAGTTTTATTCAAGGAATTAGAAAATAAGTATGTTTTGATTAATATTTTATAGTAATTTTGGTTATTACCATTATTAAGGAAATTACATAATAAAGGTATTCACATGTTTTGTATGTGAAAATTACGAGCTGATTTATTTTGTTTTGGGGATTAATGACATGATCATTTTGGAAATTTAGTGACATTTTGCTATTTTTTTTAATTTTAATAATTTTCAAGTGTCATAAGAAAAACCATATATGGGATTTTTTAAGTTAAACATTGGAAAATGTTATAATTATTAATTATTTATATCACAATAAGAAGATTTATACATATCGGATAACCTATGATTACCATTTTTTGTCATTATAGCTAAAGATTGACGGAAAGACTTTACAATATATCTATGGATCGTATGATCCATTATTATTTCAGGTGTAAGAAATTAACCTTTATTTCTTAGAGTATAAGATGAAGTGGAAATTGATCAATGCACAAGTAAAGGGTACAACAATGTTTATGAATTGGAGTTAAATCATATAAGTATATTTTCTTGTGAAAAATCATTAAAATTAATAAGATATTAAAACAAAATATTGTCATGTTATCAATATTTTTATGATATAAATGACCTTTTGCACACCAATTTTTTCTATGGTTTTTGGGTAATAACCTTCTATAAATCATACAAATTATTTTGATTAGTAATTTATATCACCCTAAATAATTATTTAATAATTTATTCCATGTCCAAATTTTCATTTTCAACTATGTTCTCCTATATGGAAACCTAATTACAAGTTTCTTTAGTTAACTACTATATTTCAAATGTTCATTTTTATAGAAGTTTTATTATTCATTTTTATAATGTGGGATTCTATAATAGATGTTTTCAAATGTTTCACCTTTTTTAACCAAATTTCTAGGACTAAATTCATTTTATGGGGTGTAGAATGTATCAGCCACAGATTTTGTGTAATATTTTTTTTCAAATGAATTTAATAATTTGAATATTGTGTATTATATGAAGAATTAAGTGTTTGTTGTTTTAGATGAAATATTGATATTATATTTCATTACAAGAAATATAAATTTTGACTTGTGTTATACGTAGCATTGAGTTTAAATTGTGTTACACTCAACACTATGTTTAATCAAAATCTGGTATATTTTTAATTTTTTTATTTAATATGATATTTATCACTTATTAATTGGAATAGTTGGTATGAATATGATTATGTAAATTATGAAATTATATGGTTTAAAATTTTACATAAAATTAAATTTTTTTATGAACATATAATTAAAAATTTGAAAATAAAAACTATTTCAATATAAATGATATCTTCTTCTAAGAAATATTTTTTCAAAGAAAGAAACATTTTACCTAAAAAAAGTAAAGAATTCACTTATATTGAATTATTATTATGAAATGTGGATACTATATATTTGATCAACAAATTAACATTCATCGTACGTATTTTTGAGACAATAAATACACATATATCCAAATTCTTAGTTTAAAATGTATTTTTCTAAAATAGAGTTCATCATTTTTTTATCATAATTTAATATGAATTTTTCAAAACGTTAAAAAATTAATTAAGAAAATAATATTAAATTTTTAAATCATATATCAAAATTAAATTTGGGTGAATCTTTGGTATTTTTCAGAAAAGTTTCATTTTCACATGAATACTGAAAATAGTGAATTTAAATTGAAATTTGCATTTTTGTTTAATTTATTTCTATTTTTAATTTACAATATAAATTTTTTTAAAATAAAATTAATTGAATTATAATTAAATTAATCAAATTTAGTTCATTGTAATCAATTTTATATTGAATTTTGATACAAAAACAGTTAAAATATTTCACTTTAAAAACTTTTTCCTCCACGAGTTTGTGGGATTAATCTTAAATTACATTTTTCCCATTATGTGAATTTCATTTATAAAATTGAATTTTATATTTAAAATAATAACTATTTATATTACCTAATATTTTCAAATTTATTTTAAAAAAATTATTTGTAAAAATAATAAAAATATATTTTTGTAGTAAAGGGGAAAATGGTTTTACAGGGGATTAAACTACAATGAAAAGGCTTTAAATGACACGTAAAATGGTCTAAAAACTATATTATGTTCATATTTATAACTTATATTATCTAAAATTATAATGTGTTCCATTTTAAAACCTTTTTTAATGTAATAAACTTTTTTACACTTTTTCATTTCAAAAAATTACAACTGTGTCCCTCACCTCACTTATCAAATGCCACACACTCTCCTCCATTCCTCGCAACTGAAAAACCTTTTTTTCCTTATGAACATCCCCACTCACATCCCCAATACCATTCTAGAACCATTAGAAACATATTTTAGATATATATCCAAACTATGATGGATTTTTGTTTATACCTAAGGAGGACACAAGAAAAAGATGCAACAATCATCATCCAACATTTTTGTTATTTATTAATCTATCTCCTTCAATTATTATTATAAATTTTCGATATAAAAACAAAATTATATTATATATTATGATATTTTTTTGTATACAGAGTTCATAAACTAAAACCTGTCTAATTCCACCAAATGAGTTATGAAATCATCATTCGTGTGTGTGACCGGATATCACCTCACGAACTAAAGTCATTTATGTTTCCATTACCACATTTTAAGGATTGACATAATGATGTATTTATTTTTATTATATGATTCATGTGATATTATTATAATTAAATAACTTTTATATCAAAAATACCTTATCACTCATCATATTTTGGGAATAAGATAATGCCTCTCATGTGTACGATGAACTACCTCCCCATTAAGTGATTTCATTCATTCATGGTTTACATAGAATGTAATAAGAATGGATAAAATAAAAATATTAGATATATTGTACATAAATAAGTTTCCCAATATGGATTCAACTATCTCTAATAGGGGGAGGGGATAATTAGTGATATCTTTTTCATTTTTGTTTCATTACTTTTGAAACAACATTGGAATCCTATTAAAGATTTCATTCCCTGTTGATCAAAATTCAACCAAAATTTTATAGGAACATAAGAATTTATATATTTCAATACTCAAAAAGAGTATATCGTCCTTTTTATGGTTTGTAAATAATCCAACACCAGACAATCCACAAGAAAACAATCATTTAATGAGGAATTCAATGAGTAGGATGTGACCATACACTCGTGTAGTAAATTAAACAATAATCCAAAAGTGCATGTGTTTCTCCTAGCACACAATGATACAATAAAATGTTATAGTTCTTCTTGATCCACATCCATATATTTGATCTTTCAAAAAACATCTTCTCTTTCCTACCCAAAAGCTGGTATCAACTTACAAAACATCACAATGATATTTAGTCTGATACATCAGTCTAATTTTGATATATAAAAAATATATATTCATATAAACTAGCTATAAAAAACTTTTATTCTCAAATATCCTTCAAAAAGATCCTTCAAGAAGCTGCTTTCTCAAAGCTCCCCACCATCACAAAGCACAATTCCTTCATTGAACCAACTTCATTCATGAAGCTCACAGATTCAATGTGAGATACCCTATCATCGCAAAATACCCATTACATAAAATCATTGCCATCATTCACGAAAATAGATGTCTTTTCATGATTCTAAAGCTCACATATACATCCTGCTTCATGGAGCTCTTCTACCTTCACACAATCAAAGTAATTTCCATATTTCTATGAAAACATCCTTTAAAATGGAGTGGGTCACCGAATGTTTATCATATATCTTATTATCAATTATCTACCTTCTATAATGTGTTTATTAGATCAATCAAAAAATATATTCTCGGTGCTCCTCCATTCATGATGCTTTATCAAGATTTGTCATTGCCAAATAGATCATTGTCAAACCATCATAAATTCATGATACGCTAATTATCATAATATTAGAGATTACAGTCAGCATTTCTAATGCTCAATATATTCTCAAATCTCATTATATCCTTTGAAAATTTCATGACATTACCATTTTCATAAATTTTCATTCTTTGAAAAAAACCATTTTTGATGCTCCACTTCTCGTAATCTCGTAATCAAAAAGCATTTCATAAAAACCATTACATATTTCTGAACCATCCTTATTGAAACCCAATCTAAAAACAATTAAAATATCATCCATATTTTCTTATTCCATAATAGGAAATCCATCATTCACGATTCTATCCCTCCTTCGAATTTTGGACCCTATAAAATTGGAAAAACCTAGGAAACAACACCACCTGAAAATACTCCTCAGTAACACCAACCATATTCTACCAAAACTAAATTAATTAGAAAAACATTGTAATTATTTCATCACAAAAAACTATCTCCTGATATTTAACGTTTCATCTATCACCTTGGGAATCTACAAATATTCTGAGGAATGAATTGAAACCTCCCTATAATCTAGAAGCTTCTTCATATTTTCCAAGACTTTTACAAAGTGAATTGATATATATATTTTTGAAACCAAAAGAAAACAATTTTTACATAGAAAACCTTACTCAAAAAACTGGTTACAAAAAAATTAAAATTATTATGGAATGATGATATATCATTTACCTTTCATTCTTTCAATATGAAAAATTGGAAACAATGTTCATGAATACGTATGACCAACACTCTTCAAGAAATCTATATTTCATTTTCTATCAACAAATTTTATGGATTAAAATCATTTCATATATACATAACATATATGATATTTATCTCATAGTAAAAATTCTATATATAATTAAATATTTATAAAATATAGAGTACAAAAAATAACAAACCAAAACATATAAAAAAACAAAACCGTTATTACCAAAAATGTAACTTTAACATGGACTTATTAATAAATGGGTAATAAAAGTTCATAAGAAAATAATATGTGGTCTGTTATATATAACTATTTTCTATACAAGATGTATGCTAAAATTATATTTATTATACATGAGGATTGAATATGTATGATAAAATTCAAGACTTAAGGTAAGGGATTTCTTGTCTCTCGTTTATTTCTACGAGATATATGAAACATCACCACTCATTTTATTTATGTGGTGTATATATATAACACTTTACATTATATATAATTAATGAACTTATTTATATTATTTTAAAGTATTCATTTTATTTTACTATTTATTGGGTCTTACAATTCAAAAATTACTAAAGTGGTAAGAGATTGTTTCTCACAATTTTCCTTCTCTGAGACATTAGGTTATGTTATACACATATCTTACTTTATGAATTGTATATAAAAAACCTTTGAGATGTAATATAATTAATTTATTTATCCTCATGATATTTTATGTTTAATTTATTTTATTACTTAATGGGTATAATGATTCAATGTAACCAAAGTGGTAAATATCTAATGGTAGATTATCATTATTTATTTAGATTATTTATGATTATGTGTCTGATGATACAATATTTTGATAACTTTTTATATAAATTCCTTATTTTTTCTCAAATTTTTATTCATGATATTTTCCAATAATATTATTAATTTTTTTAATCTTTGGTACTATAAAAATTGAGAACATAGTTTTAAAAAATCGTACTTTATTTATCTATTTGGTTGGAAATCCATTTTCCTCTCATACCATATTTTCTAAAAGTAATTTCAAAAATGTTTTTAAAATTAAATAAATGATTTATTAAATTAATTTTTACCCATTTTCCATTTCATATTGTTTTTAATGGAGTATTTATTTCTTTCTCTAAAAAATTTTAGTTTCTATTTCATCAAAAATATGACAGGAAGGATTTATAAATGTGTACGGAATGTAATTTTTTTCAAAAATTATGACCTCAAAATGTATTAAAGATTCCATTATATGTTTCCAAGGTTCTTTTAAAATAAAATTATCATCAAGTTTTTTTCAATATTAATTTTAAAATATATTTTCACCAATTAATGTTTTAAATTATTTCCAAATCTGCCACCAGAAGTTTTCAATATATTTTAAAGAAATATTTTCAAAAATATTTTATAATGTTTATTTTTAAGAAGAATTTTTTTAAAAAAATGGGTTTAATCATGAAATGTTCAATGTGAATTTTATTTCAAAACAATTCTCTATGAATGTTGGCATCCACTAAGGTTACTTATTCTTTACAGGGAATATGATACAAGGATAATATTCTTATTACTTATATAAATTCTTTATATCTATGATGTTGTGATATTTATGAAACCTATTTCCCCACCATAGGTTCTAGAATGGTAGAAATCTTGTGAGACCATCTTAATTTTATAAGACATGATTAAATGAAATGGTTAAATGGTTTTGAATCCTAACTATTTTCCACTTGTTATAATATGATGAAATGTTTGTGGAACCAATTTCATTTTATGGATTATGATATGATGAATGGTTTATTACCTTTTGTCACACATGATTATGATTTTCATTATGTAATGGGAATGAGCTATATCTCCCAAAAATAAATTTTATAATGATAAATTTTCTATAAACTCAGAGGGTACATGGGTGGTTATACCAATCCCAAAAAAAATAGTGCACACAGACGGTTATCCCATGCCCAAAAAATAGGGTACACGGGTGGTTATCCCAATCCTGAATTAGGTACACATGAGTTTATCCCAAGCCTAACATGTTATGAATTTCATAGTGGGTATCACTAACATAATATTTTTTATTCTAATGTTTATTCCAAAAAACTATGTCTTATTACAATGTTATGGTCTTATGGATCATGTTATATGATTCCAATATGATTCACATCCTAATAATTGTCATTATTTATTCCATGAATCATGCTTATGATCAATGATATGAAGGGTATGGTTTCGAAATGGTATTCTCATTTTCTTATAATGTTATGTTCATGTTATGATTATGTGTGTCCATTGTTTATCTTTATTGATAATGTTATCTCACTCTTTCTTACGTTTCCTTTCCCTAGGTTATGAAGAATGGTTTTAAGTAGCTATAATAAATGGTTAGATCTTTATGGGATACATTGAATATCATTACTGAATTGAGATGAATGTGTTTTATGTTTCTAAAGGCACTAAACTATTATTTTCATCTAGTATGAGTTTTTCTAATGTAATGAATATTAATATAAAAATATTTAATATTAATTTATGAATATTTAAGGCAAATATAGTATATATATCCTCCTTTGATGCATTTTCTTTTCATGTTTCATCATTATTCCTTCCCAATAAGAGGGATATACTACCAGTATTTTTATCATTCCTTATAGTGTTTTCTATAACACCACTATAACCATTAATAAATATCTTTATCATAGTATACTAGAGTTAGTGGTGATATTATTACATTGGTACTATATATAAGTGATCACATCCTAAAGGACTGAATCATTTAATAGTCTTGGAAAAATGTATACATACTTAAAATTCACATTATATTTCAAAACATAAAGTACACCATCGATTTTACTTTTGGAACATCATTATTACCTTTATAATATCCTATAATATAAATCATAATAAACATCATAGCATCTTGGATAAAGTAATGATAATAAAGTGGTGAACTCTAATTACCAAAAAGGGTATAATTATAGGGGAAGCTATCATGAATACTTAATTAATAGTCAATAAATAATGTAAAATAAGGAAAAAAAATCCATTTAATAAATAATTTTAACATGTAGAATAATATGGAATGAAACAGTGATGATGAAAATAAATCCCTATAAATAATCACATGAGATAGAAACTTATCCATGGGTATTCTAACTTACCAAACAATCACATCGACCTCAATAACTAATCTCATAATGAACCAATGCATAATTATGGAAAAAATAACCCTACATTAAGAGACAAATTCTAGGATATATTACATAAATATTTAATTACATGACCAAAAACCCAAGTTTGTTTGTCATGTGAGACATACCACTACATTGAGGGGATATCGTGAGAGCCATCTATCACTTACTAATTCAAATTAATTCCTCATAGAAAAGGGTATAAATATAATAAATGTAAAAATTCATAAATAAAAACTATCATATAAAATTTATATACATTCCTTGATCAATAAACATAAATACTCATGTTGCAAAATCCGGATACCCTAATCAATAAACATAATAACAAACCATACAAAGGAATACAAAAAATACTATCAAAATATTACACCCAAATAAAACTAGTCATAAACCATCTAGAGGAAAAATAAGGATGATATTATTAAAATATTTTTCCCAATAGATCATTAATGTAATATGATGTTGTTTGTCATTGATGAATGAAATATCATAAATGTTACATTAATAACAATCTTGAGGGAAATATCAATTCCAATCTTAAAATAATGTTCAAAAACTAAACAATTCTATAAAATTTGGTGCAAAAGTCATTTTTAAATGAATATTTAAATTATTGAAATATAGATTCAAATAAATTAATCTTAATTCCAAAGGGTAACTCCATGCATATCATAAAATATATATTATTCATTCCTCAATATTTTAAAATAGTTAAAATCTTTTCATTCAAAAAAATAACATGAATATTGAATTCAAAACTTTTTTAAAAAATTGAAAATGGAAAAAATGTATTTAAAAATCATTTTGAGGATTCTAAATCATCTTTAATAATATTATAGAAAACATACACATTTAAGAAAAGGATTTTTTATCTAAAAGAGATGTAATGTAATCTTTTATTGAAATATTTTCTCATCTATTTTAAGTAAGAAAGAGGGGAAAATTGTGATATTAAATAAAAAATTAATGAATATCAATAAAAGATTAAAATAGAGAGAGTATAAGATACAAATACTAAATAATTTTACCAGTGAAAACATAAGTATAAACAATCATGAATAATGATGTGATTGGGAAAAAGACTTTCACCACTTTTGTAACTATTGATTCATACAAACCATGAAGGAATTAAATTAAAATGATACTTTAAATACAATAAAAATTAATATATTTTGGGTATAAAAAATAGATTTTGTTTTTATTTACACCTAAAAAAATAAAAAAGTGGGTACGATGGCATATGTGTCCCAGAAGTAAAGGTGAGACAAGAAACCCTTACATAAGGCCTGACTTTCATCATATGTACCCAAATTTCTAGTATTCGAAAAATATATTTAATATAAAAATATTAAAAAAACCATGATAATATATATATAATACCATATATTAGTTCTTTACAATGTTTTATCACTTATTTATTAACAATTCTTTATTAAAAACACTATTCAGGGTGATAAATGATGCATTTTCCATGTAAGTTTTAGTTCGTTAGTTTCTGCACATGTACATTGATCACGGTTCTATCATCTAAAATATGTTAAACCTGATATAAATTTCATATATATTCTTTAAATAATTTTTACCATAGTTCATAAAATTTTGAATTATAAAATTGAGTTACACCATTCAAAGAGACAATAAAACATATGTACGCATGAAAGTTGTTTTCATTATTTGATAAATGGAATGAAAGAAAGGTATTTAATATTTCAACTTTAAAGTATAATTATTATATCATATATCTTAATTAAATATATCATTATCACTATCCTTGTCACACTGAAATTCAAAGCGTCTGGCATCGCTACGTGGAGGTGGCAGTCCACACCTACACACGAGCAACGTTATCATTTTCAAATAAATTTAAGAGTAAAATTTATACGTGATATTATAATTCAAGATGTATATTCATGAAAAAAATATAATATATATATACATAAAATCCCTAATTATATCCATATTTTAGAGTTTGTTATAGAAAACTGATTAAATCAGTTTGTGAGGTGGTACTCCGCCGTACACATGATCAACATTTTCCCTTTATATTTGATATAAGAGAAGACTAATATATGTCATTAAATTAACACAATAAAATGTAAAAATATTTATCATATATCTATTATTATTTTATCATATATTTTTTAAATTTTATGTAGTCATAGAATGAAATAATATGAATACACATGCTTAAGAACTGTACCACCTCTTTAGGGAACCTCATTTGGTTTATAGATAAAGCCTTATTACATTAGTTTTTTGATCATACTATAGACTCTAGTTAATGGGGTTGTCTTAAGGAATTTATTTGGTATAACATTGGTTGAAACAAATGTATTTATAATATTTTAGAGGATAGGAGAGTTGGTGGCCTTTTATCAAAAGGGAAGAAGACACACTTCAAATTTTTTAAAATAATTAATTATACCAATGTTTTTCTCATCCCAAAGGAATCCAGAAACGAAAATTATCAAAACATGTAATATATAATGTCTCATTTTCACCATAAAATATTAATTGTACGTGTTTTGATATAATTTTAACCCTTATCTTCTTAATTTAACCCCTAATAAACTCATTTTAACCTTAACCACAACAATTAATTATAACTGTTATTACTATTTATTATAACGATTAATTAAGTTGAAATTATAATATAATATTAATTTTTGTCATTACAAATATTTAATTAATTTTTAAAAATTCAATACATATATATTTTATAGAAATTAACTTAATGTTAATCCCGCAAACAAGATGAAAAACTAGGTTTTCAATGGAAAATGTTTTAAAATGTATAAAAAAATATTATATCTTAATTGAGAATATAATTGATTAAAATAAAATAAAATAAATAAATTATAATATAAGTTAACTTATTTTTAATTTTCAAAAACATAAAAAAATGGGACTTGGAAAACGTTCTAAATGAAATGGTTGTTTTCGACAAAATTTGGTGTTTTTCAATATTCATCGGAAAAATAACCTTATTATAAAATTATAAAAAAAATCAATCTAAGATAATTTTAAAATTAGGAATTCTAAAACAATTTTAATTGTTTTGAATAAATATTATAAAATCATGATTTTTTTAAATTAGTGCAAAAAATTCAACGAAACTGGTTTTTTAGAGGAACAAAATTTTTAAGCATAAATTATAGTTTATTATTATCTAACTCCTAGAAAACAATTAAAAGAATTCTAAAAAGTTTGGTTTAATATATATTATTTATTTAATTAAAATAATTAAAATATATTTATGAAATTAATTTATTAAGATAAAAACACACTGCATGCATAAAAAAAATTTTTTAGAAAACAATTTCTTTTTCTTTCAAATAATTTTTATTTTTGTTCATAATAGATTAGTAGAAAATGAATTTATTTCATACTTGTGGAAGACATATATGTTTCATAATATATATTTTAACATTCATACTCAACAATTTAACACTTAGATTATAACAATCATATTTAAATAATATATTTTAATGATCATTTAATATTGAAGTTCTGTGTCATATATCTTATCGAGCACAATGTTAATATATTAAATTATTATGGTGTTACATCCTCCAAACCTTTAATAAATTTATTCCTTGAAATTTTAACTTTAACTTAAAAATAAATTTTTTTCTACATATTGGAATCTTTGATAAAAAATGGTTAATAAAACCACATCCTCAAAAGAGTTAAAGGGAAGTACGAAGGTCATCTATAATTACACTTAACTAGGACTCCAAGTTGGAAAATTATTGTTTGAAGTGAAAATATGGTCTTAGAGGAAAACAAAAAAAATTATTCAGTGTAACAGATATTATTGATCACTTGAAATTTAATTATCTAGAGAAAGTTAATGATCAAACATAAAAAAATTATAACGGGTTAAAAGAACATTGTTTCATTTTAAATTAAAACAAATGTATTAAATTTTTATTTCAAAGTAATTTTCCTTATTTTTGGTTTTTTATTTAATATCAATATAGAGAACACAATAAAATATACTTACATGTTATATTCAATATTATAACCACAATTTTTTCCTTTGGAAGTGATTTGATCAAATTAAACATTATTTCTTACACCACGAAATGAATATATAAGACTAATTTTTTATTCATGAAGCACTAAAATTAAATATTAATGGATCATATTACACAAAAATGAATTAAAATATATTTCTCATATCTAAACTCCTTTTTTAACAATATAAAACAATACCCAAAATGAATAAACCATCATATGAAGAAATAATACCCTTTACATAAAAATTTCAACCAAAATTTCATCATATATTATTACAAAAAATAAATAACATCAATTTCATAAACATTAAATAATTTTTAACCTTAAATTTTATCTCAAACGTTTCAGGTTACACCACCAATTACTTAATAAAAATCTTCCCAGAGAGTCATTTATGTTAAACCAGTTAAACATCTCCGAAAAATATTGTTAATAATTAAAAAATAAAATAAAAAATAAAAAATATTTGGTCCTCTAATATGATTCCCAAAACAAAAATACTATATATCAATCAAAATATTTGAGTAAAAACATCATATTAACTAATATAGCACATAGGCCAGTGGTATGTGATGTAACTTAATCGTTTTTCAATTGGGGGTTCATGCCCCATGACCTTTCTGAATGTGATTGGTTGTTACCTATATTCTGGGTTATCCTTTTTATAGAAATAGATTATTATAATTACTATAAAATTCAAAAAAAATGATTAAAACCCTAAAAAATAAAGCTAATGATCAAATACAATTTAATCATACAGTTATCTATATGATGAAATATTTGTCCCCATATTTTAATAAATTCAAATTACCTCATCATCAAAAATATTATAATCCCTAATGTTTATTAATACCTTTATATTAATTCCCACCAAATTAATGTCGGTATTCTTATAATAACCTATTTTACAAAGATCTATACTAATCCCAAGTTTTGTATTACCATAAATGCGTCAAAAAATATGCTTAATCATCTTATAATTCTATCCCTTAAAAAAACTAAAGTGATGGCTAAGGCTTTTAGATTATGATGAACCATAAACACATAAAGCCATCATATTATCCACATCTCATAATTTAATCATAGATGAAGAAATATATTTTTTTTATAAATGAATAAAATCCTTATATGATTCCGGATTCTTGTAACAAAAATACCATTTATTAAAATATTTCTAAAACATAATTCCTAGATACCAATACATAAATACATACACACTTACATGATTTGTATTTATAACACTTGCCCTTTCTTGTTCTATTATTTCACCTTTAAAAGTGTTCATTGAATCGTATAATCTCTAGGTTCCCAAATGTAATAAAAAGAACTATAAATGGATCTCTTTGATTAAATTTATTTCTCTCTAATGAACTCCTAACTTTTCGTTGGAAATTAGTTTCTATATTCCAATATATTTAAAAAACAATACATTTTCTTATTTATTTGTGACATTTTATGTGGTATCTATTTCAATATTGCTAACATGAAGGAAATTATTCCTTATTTTCTCTATCGTATCCACCACATGATCTCTTAGTTAAATCTATTCATATATTCTTTGGTGAGTCTATGAGTGAGGTATGTTGTAGGTTGTTAATAATATAGAATTATTAGAGATTGTGAATAATAAAGACATATTTTACTAAATTCATCATCCCATTTTCTTTTTCATAATTACTACATTATCCATTTTTTGTAATGTTAACTTTATTCCTTCAGGTTCCATCCATTCACTTAAACAAGAAATAATAGAGTTAGAAATAATAATCATAGTGGAAAACCATATAATAATGTATATGATATATAAATAATGAAGCCTTATTTTAAATATATTATACATAAGGTTTACCCAAGTTCATTCATTTTCATCTTATTTGTAACATATTTATGATGGTTCGTAATGAGAAAGTGAATTAGCTTAAGAAAATCCTATAAGAGTGTCAAAATTGGTTTGTTATGATGATCGGGTGAAAGAAAAATATTCCTATTTTAAGGTTATTATCAATAGGCACAACTATGATAGATACACATCCACTTATAGTATCAAGACATTGATTTGTTTCTAGTAAATCCACATAATCTATACATTACTAAAAAAATTAAGATGTTATAATATACATAGACTTATCATCATGGTCAATCATATTTTATGATCTTTAATATATGTTTTACAAAATCAGTTCTGAAGGATTCTACAAAATTTACTCTAATACAAAATTTCAATACACCAACTCATGTAGCCTAGAGTTTGTGGTTACATTATTACACTAGTTCTAGTTACGAGAAGTCATATCATAAAGAAAAAATTAATTTATTATTTCTTGAAAACTAGACAAATACTTGAAATTCACATTAAATTGGAGAAAATAAAATAAAACATAGAATTTTCCTTGGGAAACCTTTTTTGCCTTTATAATATCCACTAATATAAATCATAATACACTTATTGTCATCCAAAAGAAAGAAAGAAAATCAAAGGGTGAGCTCTAATTCTCATTAAGGGTATGTATACAATAGATCCTATTATGAATACTTAATGAATAATAAATATGAAAAGGTAAATAACTAAAACAGAATTCAATTAATTAATACATTTAAGATGAAGAATATTATATAATGAATAAATTATGATCAAACCAATGTTATTAAAATAATCACATGATCTTGAAACTTAATCATGGATATTCTAACTAATCCAATAATTACATGCACCTCAATAAATAATATCATGACGAGGAAATGAACAATTTTGGAAATCATAACCATACATTTAAGGCCTCATTCTAAGATATAAAATATAAATGTGTAAGGAATAAGTTATAAGACCAATCTAGTTTTTTTTCATGATACCCATTGATTTATAATGGGGCTATATCGGCACCACATGAAACTTACTAAGACCAATGCATTCCGTATTTGAAAGTGGAGAAACATAAAAAATATAAAACATCATATTAAAAATAAGGGTGAAAAATGATAATAACTTCCTCAATAAATAAACCTAATAAACATAAAAAATTCATATTATAAAACTATTATATGAATGTAAATAATTTACCCAATAAATAAACATTATCATACACCGTCCAAATGATTTTGGAAAAAGGTTATTGAAATCATATATCCCATTACAATTGTTCAAAACCATAAAAAATTAATATAGGGGAATTATTAAAACATTTACTCAGTGGAAAATAAAGGTCAAATGGGGGGTTATTCTTGTTGATCAATAGAAATACTAATAATATGCAGTTAAAAGAATTTGTTGAAGAAAATATCCTTTTAAATTTGAAAATAACATTAAAAACTGTTTTTTTGAACTATTTAGTTAAAAATTATTTTAAAAAAAACATCTAAACTTGTAATGTAAAGATCAAGATAATTTTCTTTAATTATAGTGGGTCATTCCATACATGTTTTATAAGTCAAAATACTGTTTTATTGTTGTTGTAAAAAATAAAAAATTACCTCATTCAGAAAACGAAAAGAATATTCCATTCAGAACATTTTATAAAAAATTAAAAAAAAGGTAAAACATTATTTAAAAAATTAAATTTATGATGTTAAAAACGTTTCTAAAAACATTTTATAAAACATATACTTGTAAGAAAAATGATTGTTGACAAAATATATAAACAAAGTCATATTTTCATGAAAATATTTTCTAATTAATTTTAATTACCAAAGAGAGAAAAATTTTATTATTAATTTAAAAATTCATCAATAACCATATTATAAGAAAATAAATTTATTTTATAAAGGAAATTCAAAATAATTCCCCCAAGGGAGACTTAAGCATAATCAAACTCAAAAATGGTGAGATTTTGAAAGAAACCCAATCCACTTTGGTAATTATTGAATCATAACCCCAATGAATGAAATATCATTAAATGAGACATTAAATATCATGAATATAAAAATATTCATTTTATAACATATAAAATGGGAAGTATATAAATGAAATAAAAGAAATTGGTATTGAATATGACATACGTCTCACAGAAGTAAAAGTTAGAAGGCAAATCCTTACCTTAGGTGGGACATCCTTTATATGTTTCTAAAACTCCTATAATATATATATGTGTGTGTTTATTTGATAAATATATCATAGAACCCTAATATATATATATATATATAATACCCTATATTATTCTATTATAACATTTTATCACCAGTTTAATAATAATTTTTTATTAAAATGCAATTATGGGTGACAACTACTACGTTTTAAATGCATGTTTTGGTTAGGTAGTTTAAATAATTGTACCTTGATCATGGTTCCATAGTATATTAATTGTTAAAAACTATATAAATATAATATAAATTCATTATAGAAGTATTTTTAAAAGTCTAAAAAATTTAGCGGTATAAAAATGAGTTACGCCATTTATAAAGATGCTAAGTCGTACGTTCCCATGAACACTGTTTTCATTTTTAAAAAAAATGAATAAAAGAAAGGTAGATAATATTTCAAAATTATTTAATCACTAATATATAATCTATGTAATATATATTTTTTTTTGTATCCTTATAACTATGCTTGTTAAAATAAAATTAATAGTGTATCACATTGCTATGTAGGGGTGGTAGTCCACATGTATGCACAAGCGACATTATCATTTTCTCAAAGGATTCAAAGGTAATAAGTCAGATTAGATATTAAAATAAAAGAAATTTAATTATTTTATAAATATATTAAATATACATCAAATAAATCTTTATATTCATCCAATAGAGGGGGTGATTGAAAACAAATTAGATGATATAGGGAAGCGCTCGTACACCGTACACACAATCGACCGTTTTGTTTCCAATTTGATAAAATAAGAGAGAGATATAGATAATTATATTAACATGATAACATCTTAGTATATATGTTATATAATAATTGTATTATTATTTTCATATTTTATTCAGATTTTATGGAGTTAATGGAAAAAAAATATAAAGGTGCATGGTTATGAACTATACTTATTTTTCAGAAAATCTCTATATGATTATACTTAAAGAATTATTAGACATGATTTTTGATAAAAAGAAAGTCTATATGTAATGGAGAGGGATGTAAATAATGTATTTTAAATGTAATTTTCTAAACCATTGGGATTTTTAAGTGTTAATATGAGAGGATTGTGGTGGCCTTTAATAAGAGGTGGATGGGACAGAATTGAAATTTTTGTAATGGATAAATTTTACCCGTGTTTTGCTCAGGAAAAAAGGATACAAAAAGGATAAGTATCAATCCATGGAACATATCAGGTAAAAATAGAATAATAAAATTTAAATTTTACTAAAGTTTTGGTAATTTTAACTCATATATTCAATGTTTATCCCTCTGAAAACATATTTTTACGTTTACCAAGGTAATGAATATTTTATATTTTTAATATTCATTTTCAAAAAATATATTGTTGAAATTATTATATAAAATTATTTATGGTGATTAAAAATATTTAATAAATTTTTCCAAGTACAATTTATATATGTGGTATAATTTAATTTAATGTTAGTCCATCATAAACAATAAAAAAAGTGTTTTCAAAGGTAATGTTTTCAAATATATTCAATATTTTATATAATAATTGAAAATATAATTGATTAAAATAACCTTTGGTGGATTAATAATGGTATAACTGAACACAATTTCCTTTTTAAATTTATTTCAAAAAAATGGAACATTGTAAATTCTTTAAAGGAAAAGGTTGTTCTCAACAAAAGTTGTATTTCTCACTATTAAATGAAAAAATTATCATTTCATAAAATTATAAATAATTAGCTATAATATAATTTTTAAATGATTATATAAAAGATTAATTTTATTTATAAAATTTTTATAAAATTATAATATTTTTATTTTAAAATAAGTGAGAAAACATGACAGAACCATTTCATTGAAGAATGCGATTTTTAAGCATACAACTCCGTTTATTCTTACATCATGCAATGAAAAATCATTAAATAAATGATAAAAAATTATTTAATATATAATGTGTAAATTTCATTAAAATAATCTAGCAATAGTAATTAATGTAATTTTTGAAGATAAAAAAACATTATTCTTGTAAAAATAGAATTTCAGAAAAAAAAATTATCTTAATTTTAAATTATTTTAATTTTCACTCATAATAGATTGACAAAAAATAGATTTATTTTATAAATGTGTAAAAAAGAAATATTTCATAATTTAGTTAGACGAATTCATACACAAAACATTTACATCTATGTTATAATGGTCATATTTAAATAATATATTTCACGGGTAATTTAAGCTCGATGTTGCATGTCATATACACTATAAAAAACAATTGTATTATTTATAAAATATCAGGGTGATGAAAATTATTTGCTTCTATCCTCCTTAATATCCATGATATCCACCTCATTAATTTTTACCTTGGTAGATTGTAGTTTACATAAATACACATTATTATCATAGTTAGTGTAGCTCCCCTATTTTTCTTCGAAATTTATCTCCACACTTTCCAATATTGTTATTGTGAGAATACCATTATTAATTTTAATTTAATTATTTGTGGAGATCCATTAATTCCATCTAAATTGACAAACTGTTTTTCTAGAATGAGAATTTTTCATTCTAGGAAAATTACCTTCTCATTTTTCTTTACAATAGATGATTTCCTTGTAACAAAAGTTGATCAATTATTACCATAGTTTCTATATAAATGAACATGGTTATTATAAATTAAATTTATCACTTTAAGATCTTACCTTTTGTAGTCATTCCTTGATTAATAAGTTTTGTAACCCAATTTTTTTTGGGCACTTGGGTTTCCAAAAACACATTCAAGGTATGTCCCATGATTCCACAATAGTATCACTTTGTAGATACCTTAATTATGTGACTTATCTTCCGTATTTATCAATATATTTATAACTACATCCTAATTAAACATTTAAAAAATCATTCCATCAACTTTTTGAAGTTTCTAGGATTGGAGATCATAACCAATCGTTTAATTTCAAGGATATTAACATTAATTCTTGGTCATTATCAATCATGTACATCTCCACCAATTGGGATGACATATTTTCCAACCTAGAGTAATATAATTTTTCATATTTTCTCATACCATAATGTTGAATGTTGAGAGTAGTAATATTTTCATTCAAATCCTTATCTGTGGTCTTTTGTCTTCTCATGTCTTATTCTTGTTTTTCATGTAAATGACTCTGGCCCTTTATTTTGACTCCCATTTCGAAGATATTATTATTAATATCCACCTATAATTTATCTAATATTATATTCTACATAATCTGAAAACCTATGAATATATATATATATATATATATATAATTTAAGTATGATATTCCAATAATCCACCTTTTGATGTAATATTTGGTTATTATTTTTTTATTGACTAAACACACTCAAAATTGATGACTGTACATCAATTAAAATTTTTCCAATGAATCATGATCCATATTCTTATTTATAGGTGAATTTTAAATTCAAATTTTTTAACTTTTATTAAAAAAATAGTTTGAGGAACAATTCACATATTTTTAAACCCCACATACCATATATGGTGAATTATTATTCATAAGTGTCTTCTTACTTTTCCTCCCCCTTTTCCACTTGTCATAAATGAGAAGTCATTTGATTTTTTACTAGTTCCTCACCACATCCACGTTACAATTTATTTATTTCTGTTTAACGTAAATTATTTTTCACGTCCAATTATTTTCCATATATATTTTACAATAAAAAAAGAAAATTATATTCACAATTTATATTAATGATTTTCATGAATACCATATCAAATTTAACACTATTTAGAATTATTTATTTACATTCATCATGAAATCTTTCACCATGGTTTCTAAATTAATAATAAAATTGGAAATATCCCACATTATCTTCCCAAAATACTATAATAACCAGTATAAATCATTTTCCTTCCATAAAATTTTGTACCACTATAAAAAAGAGTCTTCATAATGCATTCCATGTCCCCAATTTTTATTAGAAAAGATAAAACATAACCCCAAGTACTAATTGGATTAAATTAAAAACAATAAAAGAATCATATGATTAAATACCACTTTTTGACACACAATGGATTTTTTGAGAAATAAATATGGGATTAAGGTATGAAAATCATTCCAACACAATAATATTTTCCTAAAAATATCACTTACCTAGATGATCTTGGTCAAATTCTTTGTTGGGTAACACATATGTTCTTTATTAAATTGTGTTTTGATCTTTATTCCTTATGTATTATACTAAAACATATTTTATAGGGGTTTATTAACACAGAAATTCCAATCTATGGCTAATAGATTACAAATTAAACATGCACCCATGGAAAATGAGTTTTACTTCGTTCACCCGCACATGGCTAATCCCAGGAGCATACACAAGACGATATGGAAGTATAATAGTGAAATAAATAAACAAATTTTTAATGAGTTTTTTTCAATGGAACTAAACATATAGGATCAATCTACTTACAAATTATAGGGATGGATCACACTTTTATCCCACAATACTTTACAATTATGTTCTCATTTAAGAAGTACTATTTTGAACCACTTTTTTCTGATGCAACATCTGATCAAAACGAACCAATACACATCATATTAAGATAAATATATCAATTATCTTTTTAATTGAACTAAATAAATATATGTAACCACATTTGGAATTATATATAAGTTATCAGAGAGCATAACAATGTAATTATTAATTTAAAAAAATCTATATTATAAAATTTAAATTTAAATATTAAATTTATATAAATAATATATTTTTTGTATTTTATAAAAATGTATTAATGAAATTTAATAAAAAATTATAATATTTTTTCAATTTTATTGAATTTGGAAAAAAATCATATAACATTCATTTTCTGAAGTTTTGTATTTTTGTAATTATTATGTATATTTGACTTAATAAACTAAATAAATAGTTTTTAAAATGATTATTGAAATGTTATAATGAGAAAACCAATATATAAGCACTTATTTAAACATTTTAATTAATATGAAATAATATTAAAAAAACTTGAATATTTTTAAATATTACTTTTCTATAAAAAAAAATTATTTCCCATATAAATTTTCCTTTCATTTGAAATATAAAATTATTTTATATTGTAAATATTTTTTATTAAATTGATTCCTTTTTATATTCATCATACAAAAATTATATTAGGGATTTTTTTGTTTTTTTTTCTTTTAAGACTATTTTTAGGTTAATAGTGAAATATATTCATTTATCAAATTCCATAACATTAATGATGTCATCATGATATACATGTCACTTAAAATTTTATAAAACCTTTTTCTTGAAAAAATATCTTTTTATATGTAAAATTATATATCTAAAAATATTTTTTCTAATTAACAAACCTATATTTGTAATTTTTGAACTGATGTTATATATTTTCTAAAAATTTTCGTATTCTAATAAATTTATTTTTTCAAAATTTATTTTTAAAAATTATATAAATTTAATATTATAATTTTATTCATATTTATTATAAAAATATCCATATTATTTAGTAAGTTTAATTTCATTTATAGTTATAAGTATAGGTTACAAAGATTTTAAAAAGTCACCATGGTAAATGTAAATTTTGGTAAGGAGTAATATTATTGAGAAAATGCCTAGATATATGAAAACCTAATCCCATGATTTTGTGTATGGGTGTTGCATCAAAAAATATTCACCCAATTTCTATTATTTTACATATTATCATACACGTTTATTTTAATATTTTATTCCATTAATATTAATGTATGAATATATACTGAGGTTCCTCCTCTCTCACTTATAAAAGTAACCACCAACCACTACATAAAAGATAGACTGAAAATTTAATTTTTCTCATATATTTTGACTCATTTAATTACCATGTAATCCTATCCAGCATTATTTATCTTCTGGTCCCTATATATTTCCAAAATGCATTCAAATGTTATAAGGTTTCCAAGAATGAAAAATATCATATATGTAAGTATTTTCTCCTCTATGTTATTTTTTTCACTTCTTATTATCCATATCTTTAAAATTATTTTGAAAATTATAATATAATGACATATGTATTATTATTATACATAAATTATATATATATATATATATATATTTAATTACAATTATCTACCTTTCAACTTTTTCTCAGAAAAAGTAACACGTCGTCTGTGTAACATACATACTACTACCTCAATGAACGACGCGATTTATTTTTTTTTCACTAACATAAATTCATGTTTAATAAGTTTTATTTAATTAATAAATATTATATTTTGAACATTACTAATATTATAAAATGGAAAATCAATTTTGAATATCTTGTCAATAAATAGAATATGAAAATATCATATGTGTGTTTATGCTGACTTTCAGCTCCATGGAACGACATATTTAAAATTTTATCACTATTTTAATGAGATGATTCTTAAAAATTATCTAATAAATTAGAATTATTTTTAACATGTTTATGGACTTATAATGTTCATATTAATATTTAACACTTTATTAATATATAATATCTTTATCATTAAAAAATTATTGAAACAAGTTCTTTATTGATTCCATCTTTAGAAATAATGAATAAAATTATAGTGGAATGAAATTTAATATTTATAAATAATTATAAATAATTGATTCAATACCATGTATAATATATTAAGGATTAACATGGTATCCAAGAATTGGTGTTGACATCGATATTATAAATCACCCGTGAAGGAATAAAAATCACTTACATCGAATGATAATGATAAAATATAACTAACTAATAAACTTATAATAAGTTATTATAATTATAGATTATATAGGGAGAAATATATGAATAATTTTTTAAAATAATTTATTAATGTAGTTATATTTATTATATAAGATATATATTTTCTTTAATTTAAGTAGATATTTAAGGTTAGGGATTTCATCTTAACTTTTATACATTGAGGTATATTTTCATGTTATATACCGATTATTATTTTGTATTGTGTACATATAAACACCATATCTTATATTAATGTAATTAATGTTTCGTTCCTATGATTTATAATTACATTCATGAATAACTCCTTCTAGTTTTTTTATTAATCATTTACCAAATTTCAATGGGTTTTTCTCATCTCACTTTTCATTAGTTGATACATATTTAATATCCACAAGTTGTTTTGTTTTTGTTTTTTATACTACCATATGGATTAATTTTATCTTATTTCTCATTAAAATTCAAATATATTATAAATCCATCTTATGTTCTATTTTAATCATATTTTTATTCAAGTGTTACTAAATCCATACTATTTTATTGTCAACCCAATTATCTTTTACTAAGTATTGAATGATCTTTCCAGAATATGATACATTAAGTTTATACTATAATCAAATTTATCTATTTTAAATAAAATTTATCCTTTCATTAGTGAAAAATATTTATCTACCATATCTTCTCTTTGTATTTATGTATTTTCTTCTCTTTTCAAATATTACATTATTTAGAATAATTTCTATCCATCTCAAATTATCTTTTTTATTCCACATCTATATTCATTCACCCCTATAATGTTATCCTTTGTTATTTTGAAATATAAATATGTCTTTTATTTTTTACGTTAGAATTTATATTAACTTATTTTAAAATGGATGATTTAGATAACATTTTATGTTATGGGTTTCAATAGAGGAATTTTGGAATACAAAAATAGTTTTATTTTCATAAGATAATATTTCATATAACAATATACATTTCATATAGAAAACCATTATATTTTTTAAAATTCAATATTATTGGGTTATCTTTAGAAGTTGTATTTTAATTTTTTTCATGTTAATGTATTTCATGTTAATTTTTTGAATATCAATTTTGAAGGTGTCTTAGAACTTCATATTTTTTTAAACAATATTTAAAATGTTTTATGAAATATCCTTTCATGATTTCACTTATATAATAAAATTTATCTCCAAAATATATGACTCCATTACAGTTATTTCTCATATATCTCTATCTAAATTCAATTATGAAATAATACTTCTAGGTTATATAATATTAGGAACCAACAGTTCTAACTATTGTGTTTATTTCATATGATACCATTTAGAAATGTTAAAAACTTTAATTTAAATCCATCGCTTCATCATAATATTATATAAAATTGATTTTTTGTATTAAAAATGCATATGTTTTATCATTATGGTATGATATACAATTTATTTTTTTTATAAAACATGGATATGGTTTATCATTATGATATCATTGAGTTCTTATATGTCCCACAAATTTATTGGTAATTTTTTATATCTCATAAGATAATAAGTCCAAGATATCATGGCATTATACATAATACAAATCATGTAAATCATAGGTTTTATTGTGATAAAAAGCATGTTAATAAAAGTTTTCTTAAGAAATAAAGCATGGGAATCATGGGTTTCTCATATCACAAGGAATGGGTGTCATGGTTTCTCTCATAACACAAAAACTAGGCATCATTGGTTTTCTCACAACAAAAAGTGTGGGAATCATGGGTTATCTCACAATTCATGGATTTTATATTATAATGTTTCTAGCATAATTTTATGATATCAGACGTTATTATGTTATACTATTATGGTTCATGGTTATTTTTTATGCTTCAAATCCATTATAAAATTATTTCACCTCTTGATGACTTTTCTATAGTCTTATATTCCTATGGAATACTCTATAAATTTTAATTAAGTATTATTATTACAACATAATATACCACGATCATCTATTCCAATATTTATCTTCTACCCATGTGATTATCACATGGTAATGATCTAACTATTATGATTTATTGAAAATTTTTCCTTAATGAGTGTTTTAGTCCAACTCTTTCTTATGTTTCCATTTTGTAGGTTAAAAATATGATTATAATGTATGATAAGTATAAAACGGGGTCTACTGTGATTTGATTAGGGAGGAATGTTTACAAATATTGTAAAATACTTTATTTATATAGCTAATCATAAAATACAGTAACCCTTTAGTTATTAGTATTATAGATTTTTTATGGGAGAAATAATAAACATATAGAAATTATGTAAAATAAATATATAATTAGCTTGGTTCACCTCACACTACCTCTCAAGTCACACTCTATTCACTACTCTCTTTTACTCACAACATAATAAAGGGAAAATTGTATCATGTAAGACAACCAAAAAATTATCACCACTACTAATGATGCAACTTGTGTAGAGATTTCTCCATGATATCCACATGTTTCTCCTATAAAGACATTATATAAACATCATCTTGAACCACTCATGTTATTTATATGTGTCTTTATGGAAACACCACCTTACTTATTTGGACATATATTCAAAGAGTTTGAGTCTTTCTTCTTCTCCCTCTCTTCTTTATGGAATGACTCTCTCTCTAATATCTCATTTATCTAAATATAGCCTTATTACAAATTATTAATATCAATTATATTATATTGATAGATATATCACCAATTTTAACATTATATAATTTTATTATCTGTAATTTAATAGATATTATCTCTTTTTTATCACATTAAATATCATCAATTATTCATGTGTGTGATTAAAATATATGACCAAAAAATCGTCCACAACTAATACAGATAAATCCAATTTATTATTATGTTTCTCTCTAAAAAGATATGATATTTTAAATATAGTGACATACAAAATCATATTCCTAATGGTGTGATCTATAACATCCTAGCATGAAACATAACACCCACTTACAAGATTCTATCAACTCTTGTACCTTCAAAACAAGAAATTTCCCATAATATTATAATTTTGTACCTCCCTTACCTAGCCAAAGATGATCAAACTTCTTCATTTCTTAGCACATAGTTTATAACTATTCCCACAAAAAATATTGAATAAAATATACTTAACTTCATCAAAATATGCATGTTATTCTATCCTTTTACTCGATGTTCAAACCTATTATGGACTAATATTCATCTATTATATAGAAGTCAATAATATTATAGATCCACAGAAATCTAACTATAGATTTTAAGAACATCTCCATTTGTTCTGATATTATGAAATTATACACTATATAATGTGTTCATTATCATATATTATAATATTCCACGTATCATAATCCATTTTCATCATATTATAAATCATATTATCTAATCAACACTAGAAACTAATTTTAGATCACATATTTTGTAGAAAAATCAATCTTCTATATACTACCTAATGTAGTAGGATAAACTTCCCATTTTCCCAAAATGACTCTTAAGTTTTGATCATTGACCCATATATATTCACATAGATACCTTCAAATTTTATGGTTTGATATTATACTTCTATTTTTCCAAGATTCATAATATGATTCTTTCATGTGTAAGTTTGGTGACATTTATATATCCTAATGAGGTGTTTAATTTTTTAAATTTCAAAAATATTATCATAGTTACCCTTATATACCATCATGGATACTTTTATATGTTGTTATTTTTACTATTAATTATTTCAATGGGTAATTTTCCATTAGTGTGTTTTACACTTCTCAGCATTGGTTATTTTTACATATCATGTGTATTGCATTTATGTATCACGAAGTAGTTCAAAAAAATTATGTTTTTATAAGAACTATATAAATGCTACTTTTATGTATGAGATATTTTCAATTTATTAAACCTAGTTCTTCCCAACACTAAACACCTCAATAATTCCTCCAAAAATCTATTAATGCAAAAAATTACATTCAAACATTATATTTGCTACCGAATCTTCAAATTCCAGAACAAATCGTGGAATTTCTATCTTTATATATTCTTCTGATAAATTTTTTTTTATGTTCATAAACTTCTATTATGGAATAAATTATATACCACTATACTCCTCATATCATACATATAATCCTAACATTTATATTAGTACCAAATATGGTTGACCAAAAATCTAAAATTTCCCAGTATAGCTTTATTAAATTTGTTACACCAACTAAAAATAGTTTGTGATAACAAATACTTCACTAATAATCATCTCATATTGACAAAATATCAAACACCAAAACCAATAAACATTTGGATTCTTATTATAAGGACCAATTTGAATCCTATTGTTTTAAAATTCAATGTTCAAATAAGTTAAACTATCAATTAAATGATTTAGAGTTTGGGGATTCATTACATTCCCATAAATTTTCTTTACCACTACATTATTCAAAATATTTTCATGGTTTACATTTAAGACATGATATTGAAGTAAATATTTTCCAAATAAAACATAAACCACTTATATAGGATATAGGTATATTTTCTATAATACATTTACATTGGGATGGTGTATACCATATGAATGGGTTATACATTTGTCGATGAACCTATAAATAAAGAACTATCTCATGTAATGTATGAGTTGAAGGAGGAGTAAAAAATTATCTACCACTTCATAAAAATATATATTTATATAAAGGAGGATAATGATATGGTGGATTGATAAACTCAAATAATTAATTTCTATGATTTATATAGGTTAGAATACAACCATGAGAACAAATTAGAATATAATATTATTCAAAAGAGAACTCATAGTGGGGAGATATTTTTAAGTTATAATTAGGATATAGATTTAATGTTGTATATATATATAAAGATGAGAGTACATAAGATTATATAATTTGAGTTCATGAAATATTCTAATTCATAATAATGGGTTATTATACATATATTAATAATTATGTGACATAAAACAATCCACTAGTTCTAGTGGTCTGACAGTGAGAAAGAAACCATGTGTTTTGTTTCATGATGTGTCCTCTCTTATTTTGTTAATTATGAACACTAAAGACCAATTCAATCACATCAAAACATCCCATTCTAATATAATGATTAGAATACGTAATCATGGAATTTATAACTGAATTTGTATGAAATCATAGAGGAAGGTATATATAGTAGGTCATCATTGATATATTAATGATTTTATCCTTGTTGTAATATATTTGGCAGAATGATTTAGTGGTTGACCATAAATGTCTATTTATACAAGACATAATTTGAATCTATAGAGTGACTATGAGTGTGGTACAAACCATTGATAAGAATTTAAAAAAATGATTTCTTAATAAGTGTTATTGACAAATGGACACTTAGTTGAAGTGGATTACAATATGCCATCAACATATAGATAATTAATAATACTTATATATAAATATTTTGAAGGATATATCATATATATACACTTAGGATTTCATTGAATAATTTGAACACTACCAATCCTTTTTAGTGTTTTCATAAAAAATGGTTATTAGTACTTAAAAAAGATGGATTTATTTGATATATCATAGTTTATTTAATCCCCCATGATATTGGTTGTAGATGGAAGGGTAATCCTTACAAGGATCAAGTATTATATAGGATACTAAATTATATGTGAAGTTGATCATGAAATGGATGATGGAAAATCATAGATGGAAACAGTTGTATATAGAATAGAGATGCTAGAAATGAGAATTTAATATTAGAGATTATGTATTCTATCACATGTATCTTTAGTTAGGGCATTGTTATATAAAATGGAATGGGATGAAACATCTACTAATTTTATGCCCTTTTTGAGATTGAAGAACCTTTGTGGTGTTTTTTAATTACACAGTTTGTTTATTTTTTGAAAAATAATTTTGGTACAATATTGTTTTAGAAATACATGTGAAGGTTGATAAGGGGAATCACTTTTGAATACATTACATATTAATTGGAAATTTCATATAAATGAAGATAAATAGGACTGACTCTAAGAAGGTATATCAGATTTTCACTGAGAAGAAACATCATACTGACTTTTAGAAGGAGAGTCAGACTATCTCTGTGAATGAAAATTGGACCGAAGCTAACAATGAAGGTCATAATGACTCTGAGAAGAAAAATCATACGGAATATAAGAATGAATATTATAATAACACATAGAAAGATAAACAGAACTAAATATGAGAATGATCATCAGATTGAATCTGAGAAGGATGATCAGACTGACTCTGAGAAGGAAAGTCAAACTAACTCTGAGAAGGAAAACTAGACTAACTTTAATATGTAAGATTCAATTTCCTCTAAGAAGGAAAATCAGACTGACTCTTAGAATGAAGATTGGACTAAATTTGAAAAGAAAAATTAGTATACAGTTGAGAAAGATAACAATACTAAAGTTGAGAAAGATAATCAGACTAAATCTTAGAAACAACTTCCTACTGAAGCTGAGAAAGGTAATCAGACAGAATATGAGAAAGATAATGAGACTGAAGCTGAGAAATTTAATCAGACTAAAGCTAACAATAGTAATCAGACTCAAGTTGAGCAAGAAAATTAGACTAAATTTGATCATGGTAATCAGAATTATGCTAAGAAAGGTAATCATACTGAACTTGAGAATGATAATATAACTAGTGTAGAGGTTGATAATTATAATGATGTTGAGATAGATAATAGTAATAAATTTGATAAAGACAATCAGACTGATTCTATGTAAGATAATCAGAGTGAAGAAAAGTTGTTATTTTTTCAAAGAATTATTTTGGAGAAATATTAAGATGGTTTGAAGAATATAATGTCAGAGTTTAAATGTGTGTGTTTTTTAGAGTTTTTAAATTTTAGTAAATGGGAATAAATTTTCATTTTCCTATAAATGATTTTTCTATGTTTCATATAAATAGTGGTATAGTTCATTAATTTTTTTTAACTTTTCAGGAGTTTTCAAAAGGCAGATTGCTACATATTTCATTCCACGTTTTTCTTTCTTTATTGTGATCTTAAAAGAAGGATAGACTACTAAAAATTTTGTTTACCAGACTGTGGAAGTTCATAATGGGAATTTTTTTAGAATTTTAGTTTTTCTGATTGAGACTCATTTCATCATATTGAGTCAATTGTATTGAGTTAATTGGAATGTGTTAATCTAATTGAAATCCATCATACTATGGGTCATCGTACCCAGCAAGATTTGTGGTGAAAATTGAATAATGTATTTATTTTTTAATTTTGATCAATTATATTGTAAAAAACATTATAAACTTCCTCTTTTTATTATAATCATTCCTATCAGGATTTAGAGGGTGTCTAATGTGGGTTGGCATAAGTTGAATTCACTTATTCTTAACGGTTAATTATCATAGTCCCATGGGAGTGGAATGGAAAGTTTTTTGGTTCTCAAACTACTTTTCAACCATGTAAATGTGGTTTTTTTACATGATTTACTACTTTTTAATTCATTAGTATTTACTTAAAGACAATAAATCAATAAAAATTAACAGGTTGTAGGGGTTATGTTTATAAAAGAATTCAAAATCATAAAAATTGAACCACTAATTCACCCTCACCCTCTTAGTTGTATTATTATCATTTGAAAAATGAATTATTATTAGATCCAAGGGTCCCTCATTGAATCCTTATCATGGATAACCTCAATTTTTTCAACAATAGAGGAATTCCAAAATTTGATGGAAAAATTATTATGGATTGGAAAAAATGGATGATTAATAATATCCTATCACATGGTCTGGAAGTTATTGAGGCTTCTACAATTGGGATTCAACCTTTTAAGAATGATTACCTGATAAATTTTGATTATAAAAAAATGTCAAAGTTGATGAAAATCCAAGAAATTCAATCATTATTTCATTATTAGAAAATGTTTAAATGAAGGTGATGGGTCTCAAAACATAAAATATCATATTTAGTATGCTAGATATTATTTTCAAAGTGAATACTAATGTGAAGAATGAATATTTACAAATATGGGGTAATAATTATGAAGAAATAAGGATGAGAGATGAAGAAACTATTGATTAATACTTCACTAGAGTAAATGAGATTTTTTGAAACATCGTAGGATTCAGTGACACACTAGAAGAATCTATAATTGAAAATAAAATTATGAGAAAATTTCTAGACATGACTGAATCTAAGATTTCTTCTTTATAAGAGAAGAATGACACATCTTTTGATAATTTGTATAAAATTCTAAATGCATATAAAATGAGGAAGGATTCAATGTTCAAAAATAAGAAGAATGATGAGATATATTTTGAAGTGTTTAGAAACATAAAAAAATCTGTTGAAGATATTGATACATATGAGTCTAAAGATAATGGGGATAATGTGTTGAATGAAAAATCATGTCTTTTATATCCAAGAACTGTTAAAGAGTAAGATGAAGGTATGGAGTTAAACTTACTCTAAATTTTTTTGATTATGGTTGAGTCAGGCACTTTTCTATGAATTGTACCCTAATGAATGTTGTAGACTATTGATTAGATTATTTATTAAAGATTTAGAACAAAATATCTAAAGAAAAAAATTCATTCAAAAACGTTAAAAATAAGCCCATATAATAAAAAAAAGTTTTTTGGGTAAAAAAATTGAATCTGACTCAAGTGACCAAAATTAAGAACCTTACTTGAAAAATTTGTGAAACAAAAATCATCCTCAAATAATGAATAAGGTGGTGAACAAATATATACTATGTATCAACTCATAATATAACTCGTTTCAATTCATAATCCAAACAAAACTCTAAAGAAATAAATCAGATTAATGAAGAATTATTATGAATATCATTCTAAAGAAATAAAATATGTCATCAAGAAAGAGGAAGAACACATCCAAGAGTGCTTAAGTCACAAAATAGTCTCACTGAACAATGAAAGTTGGTTGATGGTCTTAGTAAGAAGCTGACATCTAAGGAAGTATAAGTTAAAAAGTTTCAATAAAAACATATTGATTCCAAAATATCATTGAGGAAGATAAATAAAAACATCAACAATTCTTCAAAATTAAAATATGAACCTTTTAATGTTGTTGAGATAACTCAAATCAAGAATCTGTTAAAATCCTCACCCACCAAAAAAATGTTTCATCTTATTTTTCTAAAAATTTAAATTCCAAAAATTGTATTTGGGAACATTTGATGGAAAATTGGTGTGACAAATTATTTAATCTACAAAATATGAAAACTCACTAAAGATAAATTATAGTCCTTGTCTAGATAGTGTTATATCATAAAGAAGATATCAAAATCAATAAAAATTATACAGATAAAAAACATACTTCAATAGAAAATAAATATTTTATGGTTGTTACTGGTGTTGTATAATCTATATGTATATTAATTATAATTATTTTCAAAAAATTTCACTTCCCAGAAGAAGGTCTGAACAAAGTCAAATCAATAGTATAAGGATAATGAGTAACATTTATATCCCATCGGAAGTTGGAAATGGAAAATCTAAAGATGTTAGAAACATTCTAAAAAAATCTATTTTAATGTATGGAATACGTGTTTGGAAGATGTGATCATTCTAGTAATCATGCCAAATTACGTATGAAACTCTTTCTTAAATAATATTCCTTATAAAAGAAATAAAATGAAGTTGGAAATAATAATGTTGAGGAAAGATATATAGTTGTTGAGACATCATTGAATGAATGTAAAAGGAATAATCCAGGGATATTTGATAGTTGTTTTTATTCACAAATGGAATGTGATATAAAAATAATGAAACATGTAAAATTTATGATTTAAGAGAGTTTACCTTTGTTAATGATAGTTCCTTATGTATTATAATAATAATAATGGAAGACATTGATGTTTAATAATTTAAATCTAAGGATGTTTTAATTGTTTGTTGGAAAAACATTACATACTTAATAGAATTCATGTATGTGATGATGGAAAAAAAGAAATCTTGATAATTTTTTATGAAAATTGTAAAAGATAGAAAATTTATTAGAAAATGAGAAAGAACTTTTCATAATCTCTTCCTAATAGGAAAACTTAACAACTCATTTATCTAACTATTGATGATAACAATAGGTTGTGGCATTAGAGACATTTCCACCTTGGGTACAAAAATATGAACAACCCATATAAATTTGATTTTTCTTGTTATTTTCTAAAATTTAAAATAATATATAAATATGTTTTTATTACTTTTCAAAAAGGGATAATGACTAAAAAAAGTCATAAGAGAGTTGAGATTCATCCTACTAGAAATGTTAAACTTATTCATTCTAATTTATGTTGGTCAATGAGACATAAATTAAAAAAGGATATTTAAACTTCATCAATTGTATTTATGCTTTTTCTTGGAAGAAAAACATCAGGTTGATGAACCACAAATTAGAGGATGTGAAAATGTTCAGGTTTTTCAAAAAATAATTCATGAACGAAATGGTGGCTTATATAATGAAGTTGAGAATAGAAAATGGTACTGAATTCACAATAAATAATTTCAGAACTTATCTAAGACTTAATGATATCAAACATCGGAATATTAATCACTAAAATCCACAAAAAATGTATTATTATAATGAAAGAATATATGTTTGTTGTAAATTGTAATAATTATGTTAGAATAATACAAAATTACAATGTTTTATTGGAGAGAGGTTGTTAGTAATATTATAGATGTTTTCAAAAAATGGTTGTTGATACTGGAAACCAAAACGACTTCTTATTAAATGAGGTATAAAAAATATTTCACTGAAGTACTTCAATATTTTTGGAATTCCATCATTATATAAAATAAAAAATTCATATTTTTGAATGTTTTATGAGAAAGATAAGGAAATGTTATGGGTTATTCACCCAATGAACGAAGTTACAAATGAAAGAACAAATTCATAAAAATATTTGTGGATTCATATGATATGAATGAAATTGAAAATTAGTGTTCTCTAATAGAATTTTTTGTCATACTATGGAAGATAAACATGATATTTCTAATAGTAGGGAGGTAAAAATCCTTATGACGATTCAAGAGAATCATATGATGAATAATGTTTATCTATAATAGAAGTATTAGAATTTCATTCCTTATAGAAACATGTTGAGTCTGAAAACATTATTAGAAATCATAAGGTTTCAGTTTATACTAGATGATATTTGATATTAGAAAATTAAACATCACATATCTCAAAAGTTGAACTAGAATCATGTTTAGAATCTATTCAACAGAAATAATATGTGGATACTATTAATGAACAGTTGGATTATCTTTAGAAAAATTGATAATGGGAACCTCTACCACAGCCTGCAAATAAACATTTAATCTAAATAATGTTTGTTTATAAAAAAAAATTGAATGAGCATGGAGATGTTTCAAGAAATAAAAAAGACTTTTTTATAAAGGATATCCACAGGTAGACTGTGTGTTTTTTAAGAAAATGTTTCCCAAATTCCATGACTATAAACAATTAAAATGTTTCTATAAATGGTCAAAAAATTAAGTTAAAAAATTTATGAGGTTGATATAATGTTGTCTCTTTTCGAGGGTGAGTTTGAGGAAGAAGTTTATATTGAAAAAAATTGTGTTTTTCATATTGAAAATGATGAAAACAAGGGTTTTAGAATGAATATAGCCTTGTATGAATTAAAAATAGACCCACATGTCTGATATTCAAAACATGATTTCATTATGAGAATGTTGATGTTTTCTAAAGGAATAGTTGACAGAAACTTTTATGTGAACAATGTTGACTCTCGAACTCGAATTGTAATTAGTTATATGGATGATCTGATTTTTGCATGGGATGAAGAAAATCTTTGTATTGAATTTTCTAAGAAAATAAAAAATAATTTTGAAAAGTAAATATTGGTCGAATTAAATTTATTCCTTGAATTACAAGTTCAAATAAAATAAATGTATGTTTTCATATCTCGTTAAATGTATTACAAGGATTTATTAAAGAGTTCTAGGATGGTAGAATCCAAATAAGTTTCTACTTATATATTTGTGGGCATAAATTTGGGTAAATATGAGTCTGTAAAAGGTGGTAATCAAGAAAGACCTTCATAAGTTGATAGGAAGATTTCAATATTATACAACCTCAAGGAATGATATTGTTTATATTGTGACTTTGTGTTCCATGTATCAAAGTAATTTGTCATAATTAAAAGTGCTTCAATAAAAGATAATACTAATATTTTTCAATGGAACTTATTTAAATGGGTTTTTATGAAAAATAACTTATGAGATGAAGTTTACGGGTTATACTAATGTTGATGGGGTTTGATATTGTAATGATATAAAAGAAACCTCAGGAGGATCAATTTTCTGATGTGGATGTTGTGTAAGTTTCCACAGTAAAAAAAGGATCAATTGCATTATGCATAGAGAAATAAGAATAGGTTGTGGATACACAGGCTTATACTCAAATTTTGTAGATGGAAGTTCAGGTACAAGATTTGAAAGTAAATTTTTTTAAAACCATTGAAGATACATTATTATAATCATAGTGAATTTATCTTTCCAAAAATATCATCTATCATTCAATATAAAAACACATTTATATAAGGTTTCAATTTATAATATATAATTTAATCCAATATTTTTTTTCTAAAATACATCTCAATGACATATCAAATTGTTGATATCATCAGAAAGAGAATTATAAAATAATGGTTTTTGAGGTGAGGATAAAACTACATGTTCATCCTACTCTAATGACATCCTAAATATTAAAAACAAGACCCCAAATTTTATATGTTTTTTATGACATAAGGGGAGAGAGATTAACAACCTTTTACTTTTTAAAAAGTTTTTAAAAACCTTTCTTTTAGGACTGTTATATTGTGGTTATCATAAAATGGGTAAGAGAAAAACGAAAGTGAGAGAAAAATAAAAGTGAGAGTAAAATTTAGTTGTGAGGGAGAGTTTACCATTTCATGGACATAAAATCTGAGTGTCACAAAGGGTTGTAATTCATTTAATAACATTACATTATCTAGTAGTGTAGTTTCAGGACACTCTATTTTTAGAAAGGAAATATTTTGTTAAAAATTCAAAAGTTGGGTTTTGAAACAATTTTGAGTTTAAAAAGATATAAATGATTTTTTTTTCAAAAAATAAAAATGAGGATATTAAATATGCTTTGTGATATTGTTTCACAAAATTGTTTACTATATTTTTGGAAAACATATCTTTTGTAATTTTTTTTTGAAAAATAGGTGAAATTTCATAAGGGGAGTCATTATTGGATACTTTCCATCGTAATGGGGAATTCTATCATAATAAAGCTCAATTGGATTGAATATGAGAAAGAAGATAAAAATACCTTTGAGAAGAATGATTGGATATACTCTAAAAAGGAAAATCACACAGAATTTGAGAAGGAAAATTAAACTAACTCAAAGAAGGAACATCATAATGACTCTGAGAAGGAACATAGGACTATCTCTTAAAAATAAAATTAGACTAACACATAAATGAAAAATTAGACTGAATCATAAATAGATTATTATATTGATTCTAAGAATGAAGATCATAGTGACTCTAAGAAATGATATAAGACTGAATCTGAGAAGGGAAATTGGACTGACTCTGAGAAGGAAGATCTGAATGACTCAGAGAAGGAAAATCAGATTGACTTTAAGAGGGAAGTTCAAAATGACTTTGAGAAGGAACATCAGTCTAAAACTGAGCAATGTAATCATATTGATGTTGAGAAAGAGAATCGGACTTAAGTTGACCAAGATAATTAGAATAAAGTTTAGAAAGATAATAAGACTGAATCTGAGCAAGATAATTACACTAATGTTGAGAAGGATAATCATATTGAAGATGAGTATGATTATTAGACTAAATATGAGTATGATAATTATTCTAATTAAATTAAATGCAATCATAATGAATCTGATCCATATAATAAGACTTCAGATGAGAATGAGAATCATACTGATGCTGAGCATGGTAATGAGACTAAAGAGGAGCCAGATAATCTAACTGAATATGAGAAAGATAATTATACTGGAGTTGATATTTATAATTGTACTGAAATATATTTATTATGTTCAAGAAGACTTATTTCATAAAAATCTCGAGAAATTGTGAATAATACATGGTTTGGTCTCAAATGTGAGCTATTTTTTCTTTTCTCACATTTGAGCATGAAGGAAATGTTTTTCAGTTTCCCTTCATTGAATTTTTCAATCACCTATAGATAGAGGAAAAGTTAGTTCACATTTTCTATATTTTCACAGTGCATAAAATATGGAGTGGTGCATATTTATTTCCAGACTGTGACCTCAAAATAAAGTAATACTATTGAACATTTTTTTAATGGAACCAGGAATATAATATTGAGAATTTGAGTATAGTTTGAGTTTTTTATATTGATACTGACTGCATTGAATTAAGTTGATTATATTGAGTCAATGGAGTTTTGATCATCAGTCTAAAATCCATCGGACTCAGGGTCATCAGACTAAGGAACTCTTAGGGAGAAAATTGAAAAATTCCTTTATACTTTTGTTTTGTATCACTTTAACTTTAAGAATATTTTTAAACTGAATGGAGTTAGTATAATCATTCCTATCAAGAGATAGAAGGTTTCTAACAGGGATTGTCACAAGTTTTATTCACTTTTCTTAGTAGCTAATTTCCATAGACCCACATGAGTGTATATGGAAAAGATGTAGGTTCTCACACTATGTTTAATACCTTGAAATCTTATTTTATTTTCATTCATTCTTAGTTTTTCATGAATTATTATTTACTAAAATATGATAAGGAATTCAATCTTAACAGGTTTCAGGAGTTAAGTTTATAAAATTATTGAAACTCATATAAAAAGAACAACTAATTCACCCTCCCCCCAATGTTTTTTTTGATCCTTTAGAACATAATGTGGTATATTGAAGATTAAAATAAATGATTACCACTTATCACATAATTATATAAAAAATTTGATGCATATGATATCACATTAATCTTAGTTTCTATGATATAAGTCATACCCTTCAAATATGATAAGTTGTAAAAAAGTTGACATTGATGTGGATGCATCATCCAAGGAGAAATATATGCTAATAATGTATATGTAAAATAAAACTCCTTGGGTGATTATTACTCTTATAGTTATTTTTTTATCATCAAATAGATAAACCTTATAAGAGAATTGGGAGTGAGAATAAAATACGATGTATTAGTGGTTGAATAGAAGACAAAGCTAATAATTCCGTGACTTGTTAAATGAGTCCCTCGCAATGGATAGTTTGAGACTTTTAGAATAAAATAAAATTACTACTGGAATAGGTTTTTGTTTCAAAATAAATTAAAAATATAAAATATTATTAATTTTTCATAAAAATTTTAAAATTATCTTCTACTCCCCCATTTTCGTTTTTAATAAAAACTGTTAACTTCATCTATTTTTTCTCTTCTCATCCTCCTATACTATTGTATAATATCATAATATCATATGAAAATAGATTCATGAATCATCAAAAACACCATTCATTCCTTAAATAGGATAAAGGGTATGATATATTTCATCATTGGTTTTCATTTTCATTTGACGATGATCTCTATACTACCCAAAATTATTTTCACTTTGGTTTATTTTGATAAATTTATAGATCTTCCAAAAATAAAATGGTTTTCAATTTAATTAATGTTAATTATAACTAATGGTAGATGGTTCACAGTATCTTTCATGGTTTTTTATAGGGTGTACGTATGATGGTGTATAATTGGAATAGTTAAAAAATGAAAGTTACTAGAATAAAAAGCCCTAATTTTAGAATTTTGGTAAATTAATTCATCAAACCTATTACATATTTAATATATGTTTAGCCTATGGTATGTTTATTTTTTGGTACCTTGGTGACCATGATGTTATTTGAACAGAATAATATTATCCCAATTATTGAATTTTATTATAATATGTGGACTAAAATTATGGTTCAATTGTTAGAGGAAATTTTATTTTAACATAACAATTAATATAAATAAAAAAGGAAGCCGGATATAGTTACAATTTATACTTCTGGTCTAATAGGTCTGACCATGAGGATTCGGTCTGTTTTAAAAGGAATGATATGGGTTGTGTGTGGGTTGGATATCTAAAATTTTATTTTTATTATTTTGATATATTTATATATATCCAAAAGCATATTCATTATGTTACTAATTGAAATTATTAATCTCTCAGTGAGAAACATAATGTTATAACCCTTGATAAAGAGGGTACATATGTAGTGAAAATGATTGAAAATGTTAATTTTTGAACACAATTACTATAGAAAGGGTGTAATAAGATATATCATGAATAATTATTTATTTGGTACATATATTTTTCCATTGGATAACTATGTTATTTCACAATCCCTTACTCATTATGATAATATTTTACGTATGAAAATGGAAATGAAATAATGATAATTGTTGTTATAGGTAGTTTTGGGATTCATGTTTACTTAGTATGCATATGTTATCCCAAATAACTATATTTTTTAAATGATTAAAATTTAAATTATCACATTACACAAATTACTATTTATGTACTCACAAATAATTATAGTATATGTTATGGTCCCACTATTTATGTCCAAGAAAGTATCATTCTTTCATAATAAATGCACACCATACTGAATATTACGAAATTATAATATATGATATAGGATTGGGGAGTTTCTATGATATGTTTTCAAGTTAGATATGGTATGGTTGGAATTACTGATACATGATACAGAGTCGAGGTCATTTTTCCTTTTCAGTAGTAATGACACAACATTTTTAAATTTCACACGAATTGTTCAAAATATTCAACATATTGGGGAAGGTTTTTTATGTGATACATGAAAATATTACCTATGAATGGTATAGAATTTTATACTTATTTTTGAGTTATTATTTTTGTTTTAATTTTTGATTATATATGTCTCTAATATGATCAAATATTATTTTTTATAATTTTTTAACAATTTATGTATATCTGTTATTTAATCATGGGATCAAATTTCTCCTCTACTCTGGATATATAAATGGTCAATTTTAGTCATTGACCTCTATTGATTAGGGATCTTAGATGACATCATATGGTTTCCTTTCCATGTTCCGGAAAACCAGTCTCAGGCCATGATATATCAACCAATGAATACCTAGTTTGTAAGGATGATGATAATAATATACATTTTGATTCTCATTGATTATGAAAAGAAATTAGTTTCCATGAAAATAAGTAACATTTTTTTATAATTAGTTTAAGAAGAAACTATGTATATTGCCAATATAAATCCATGCAAACAAATTCTATGGATTAATACAAAAATGGAATATTTCAGGGAAAATGTGGAAATTAATTTTAAGAAATTTATATAAATACCAAACTGCAATGAAATTAGTAAATAATAAATTTAGTCACTAAAGATGATAAAATATTAAAAATAAATCATATTTTATTCTATGTAATATTTAAATTAGTTTGATAAGGCCCAATATTGGGAATATATTAGAGAAATGTTTTCAAATCCATTATAAGGAACAAGGAAAAGATAGATTGATGATGAATTATTGTTATTATCTACTTAAGAACCAATGTATGTTTATAATTACCCCTTAACTCTATTTTTTCAGATATTTTTATAATAGGGGAAGAAATAATATATATTGTATGTTATTTTTAGTAGGGATATAGAGATTTGAAATGAAAATTTAGAAGATACTCGGGAAATACAATGAATTTATAAAGGGTTATATTATTAAAGTGTACAAAACAATTAATTTAAGGATTATAATTATCGAGTAACCTAAATTTATTCATTAAATAAAATGTACAAAAGAGTAGATTTTTTTATTGATAAAATATCAAGTAAATGAGATTTAAAAATTCAACGAAAATTTCCATTTTGTTTTTTTCATTGTATCATAATAAACCTCCATAAGAAACCACTTTTAAAATATTTAGATGTATAAAGAACATGATTTTTGGATGTTTAATATATTTATATTTTCAAAAAATAATAATTGAATTTATTTATAATAAATCATAGAATATGGGTGTATGGGTTGGGGATAACATGTGTAATAGAAATTTGGGACTTCTATATGTCAATAAGGTATTGGTTTTATTAGTAAAAAAACACCCCTCAAACCAAATACCACACATCAAGGCCTTATCTGTAATGTTAAATAACATGATCCAAATAATCGTCAAAATTGTTCTCATCACTAGAATATTCCTCTTGAACACATATATCAGGTAGAAATTCAATAAAAGGTGTCACACCCTTGAATTGTAATGTATTTATTATTTTAAATAAAAAAATTAAATACTATTCCAAATTTAAAGGAATGAATGACAAAAATTATTGATACACTAACTCTAATACATCATTACAACACGAGAGTTACTTCAACAAACTCAATTCTAACATCATCAATAAAAATATAACTTCTCATATGAAAAGAATAAGGTCGAGAGTATAACCCATCACCTTTTGATCTACCATAATTAATAAATTACCAGTGAGAAAGATAAAAAATGATAATCAGAGCAATATAGATAATCATTCTATAGTACAAAAATTTAAAATTGAATAATGTGTGTTAACAAAATATAATTTTTTTTATTTATAGAAACATTGTTTTGACTATTAAAAAATTGAAAATATTTAAATTTAATTTTAAATGTGATAGAGACATTATTAATAAACATTGATAAGAGTTGTTTGTAATAGAGTACCGAAAAAAATAAATTTAAAATAGATTTAAGTTAAAAGTAAATTTTTTATTTGATATAGGAAATCATAATGATTTCTAAAATTTATTATTATTCACGAAAAATATATATGTAAATTATTTTCTGAAAATATCTATGTTATATATGTAGATAATATGGTTGATTTTTTAAATAGTTATTTAATACTAGTTTGAAAAAATATATTTAATTTGTACTTTCTAAGACGATAATGGTATAAACGATGTTATTATTCAATATTAGTATGTTATGTATAAGAAATTATTTTGAAATAAAAATAATAAGAACATTTTGAGAAGTAATTATTTCAAGATAATTGATTGTTCATAGTAATTGAATTTTTTATTTGAGAACTAGGAAGTTTAATGCTTTTTATTTAATATAATTTTTGTTTATATTTTAAATTTTTATTTTTAATTAGTTATAAAAAATAAATCCTAAGGAAGTTGGTTTTCCATTTCCTTTACCCATGGGTGTCCAGTTCAACCCGTAAGCATAGTGACCAAATATTGTCTAGCCATGTATAGGATAATAGTGGAGGATAACACATTTATGGGAACAAGTGGGCCCATGTATTAAGGTATAAAGAGTATTCTTAGGATGGGATAGAAGACCACATGACTAGTGAGTAAATTCTATGTGTTTTGTGTTTCTGAATTTAAAGTGTGGTTATCACCCATTTAATAATTCAGTGTGGAATGAAATTAGTTTTTTGATGTGGGACACTGGTTTGTTCTACTGTTCATCCAATTTAAAATTCTAAAAATTATCATGGTCATTCAATTGATCAATATGGGTTGTTAATCTATTTTGTTGTCATCTTCATCCATTGACACAACCATTTCCCTTCCCCTCCACTGATAACTTCTCTTGCATCAAATTTTGGTCCAAAATAATTACTCATTAAACTAAAATAAATCATGATCATTAATCAGGATATACTAAAATTTTAGTATACATCTCTTTTAATGGTTGGACGATATGTTTATATATTTAAACTAGTCGGATAAAAAATATATGGTATAAATAGAATTTTTTTTAATATCATCATTTTTTTATCTCCCTTGATTTTGTGTCTTAAAGAACCAATATTTTTTATTTGTTTTTGGTTCCTGATTTCTTCAAAATATAAGATGTAGTGGGAGATGAATATATATATATATACATATTTATATTCTATATCACAATTAAAGCACCAATTTGTTTAGGATACACTAATTTCCATTAGTTAACTATAAAAATTAAAGGATATAGTATTTAATACAATGTTAAGGCTTTACTCCTTCCATCATAGCTCATTTATTGAAACAAAATACCCTTATACCATACCTCTTCCTTGATAATAATTTTAGGTATGGGTTATAAAATATTAAAAATTATATTTAGGTATTTTTATAAAAGTTATAGATAATGATTGATAAATTTATTAATGTTATGCAATAAATCTGTAAGGGATTATGTTTTAAAAATTCGGTTATGAATTCATGTGAGGGTTTTATTTTAAATATTTGTATTTATAATTTTGAAAACACTTATTAAGGGAATTGTTTTTATATAACTTTATTCTATAATTACATATAATAAATTATATTTCAAATGTATGTTTTTAAAATATGATAGAAAACAATAACAATATTTTTCTTTTTAGGGTTTAACCTTTAAATTCTCTAGGGGATCAGATTTTATCAAAATAACTATGTTAAAAATTTAAAAAATAAATGATATTATGACTTTAGAATAAACGAAAGTTTTCATTTTATGTATGGAAATTATGTAAAAATTTATGAATATTGAATATTCATATTTTAATGGCCATTAACTATATCATTCCATGTATATTTAAAAAAAATCTTAGTCTATTTTGAAAATTATTTAAAGGAAATGTTCGCTAATTAAAATATTTAATGAATTTGATTAATTATTAACATAATTAAGGGATGTTATGTAAATCATAATTTAAACATTATTAAAAAAACATTTTTATGAATTTCTTCTTAAATATAGATTTCCACAATCCCTTATCAGATTTTTTGAAAAATAGAATTTGTAAATGAATACTTATTATCTTATTTGAGAATAATTCAATTGGGTTTTAAGTTGTTTTCAATGTGGTGTGAATTATAATGATGTATCATCAGTAAAAAAATTCTTAAAATTAAATTCAACACTTGAATAATAAATGAGAAAATCAGGAATATAAAAAGAACTGAAGACCTCAACAAAATGTTGTCCAACCAGTGATACTTTTATGAATCTATAAGGGTTTTTATAGGATCTATCATGTATAGTTTTAATCCATAAACGTACTATTATTTTAAAATGATTTTAAATGAGAAAACCAATAGTTTTTTAAACAAAATATTTTTTTTAAATGATAAGTATTTCTCAATTATTTTTTATAAGAATGTTGTATATAATGTATATATGACATAAAAGTTTTTAAAGGGGTTTTTAAATAAAAATTTATTAATGTATCTATCACTGGTATTGGAACCCCTTACAGGGAAATTCTATGCTCATTTCATGTTTTTTTTAAAAAATCAAAGGAATATTATAATTTTTAAGTTATATGACTTATCTTATGGAGTTATCTCTCATGATGAAAATTAGATATTTTTATTATTATGAAACTCTAATAAATAATATAACTTTTTCTAAATATATATAACCAAAACCAAAAAATATACTTTTTTGTGTAAAGTATTGTATATTTTTCATCTAATGATAAATAAAAAATTACATAACATTTATAGTATTAAATCTAGAAGTAAGTGTTCGGGGAATTAAAATTTTTATGAGAGAAATGGTTTACATAATTTATAAAATTAGAACATTTAAAAAGTTTATGTATAATTTCATAGTAAAATAGTTTTCTCTTTAATTTTCATATTGAAGTAAGGTGAAATGGAATAAATCTCTTATATCTTCTTAATGAGTTTCTTGTTAGGATTATTATAAATTTATCCTCTTGTGAATATGAACCCCTTTCCAGCCATTGAAATTCTTTTAAACTCTTATATAAAATATAAATTACCATTTACATATTATAATGCTTTCAAGGATTAAGATTTACCTATCGTGGAATCTTTCAAGCTCAAGTGTCCTTTTTTGTACAACAAGGAAAGTATCAAGAATGAATTTTAATAATAATTACCTTATATAATCAATGTGATTTTCATTTTTTTTGAATTTGTGGAATAATGAAACATTCACACAATATTTGTGTATCACATGTCACATTTTAGTTTATATGTTATAATTATAGGAAGAATAAAAAATGACTTTGAAATATTTAAATATGATACAATTAGAATATCTTATAGTAATGAAGTATAAAAAACTTCTTAGAGTTTTATACACAACCTACTTCCATAAGAACTTGTTTTTGATATTTACATCAATACAACCCTAATTTCACATGTTTATATGGGGAAAATAAGTAGATAAACATTAAGTCTCCTTCGAAATCAGTCTATTTAGAGAATACTCTCTATTCTATGAGAATTTCCAACATGGGAGAATTTTCTAAAGGTAAGAATTATTTGAAAAAGATTTTTGAATTAAGAATTTCATAATAACAATATAGTTGTTGTTATACGATCTTAAGATAGAAGTTTGAGGAGTTTATGAATGAAAAACATTGAAGGGAACGATTCATTGATGGTGGGGAATTTGATACCCCAAAATTTTAATGTATTTTTTGTTTCAAAATAAATATATAAATTAAATAAGATTCTAAATTGAAAGATAATAATGAAAAAAACATTTTATTGATACAATGCCTTTAATATATCGTTTCAATATAGGATATAATTCTACAAACTCACTAATAACACCATAAATACAAATGGAACACCTCTGATCAGTGTAATAAGCCTGAAATCATAACCCACCTCCTATGGATATACAATAATTAAAGAAGTAATTGTGAGAAAGATAGAAAAAATAAGGATAATTAGATGAATGTTGAGAACCATTCAAGAGTAAGAAAACAAAACAATGAATAATGTGTGTTATCCAAATATAAAGGGCTTCTATTTTATATAATTTTTTTACCATTATAAAAATAATACCATTGAAATGTTGTCTTAAATTTTATATACACAACTTTAAGAACTATTTATATGTGTCATTAGTAACAGAGGATAGGGAAAATAATTAAAATTTATATAAGTTAAAATATTATTTTATATTTTATATAAGAAGTCTTTGGTATTTGTCAATATTATAAATTTTTAATAAAAACTATATTCATTTAAAGTATATATTTTTAATCTCTTCATTATATAATTATATAATATCTAATATGTGTCCAAAAAATTATTTAATAATTTTTTGATACCAAATATCTAATTTTAATTTTCAAAAATGATAATAGGTGAAATAGTATTAGTATGAAGTAGTAATATGTTATGTACTGAACATTATTTTGAAATAAAAATAATGAAAACATTTTGAGATGTAATATTTTCAAGATAAATGAATGTTTATAATAATTGTAACTTTAATTGGGAATTAAAAAATCTAATAATTAGTATTTAATAATAATTTATTTAATATTTTAAAAGTTTATTTTTACATAATAATAAAAAATAAATATCCGTAGAAAGATTGTTATCCATCCTTCTACCCATGGGGGTCTTGTTTAACCAATAATCACAGCTGGAATGCATTGGCCGACTATGGATAGTTTATCAGTAGAGCATAGTGCCTTTAAAGGATCAAGTGAGACCATGTATTAAGGCCTGGAGTTCTAGGATGAGACAGTCATGAATCGAAAAGGACTCGTGTTCATGGACCATTTGGTGTTTGTTTATAAATTTATAGTGTGGGTGTCATCCATTTACATATTAAGTATGAAAAGAAATCTGTTTTTTCATTGTGGGAGAATAGTTTAGGTTACTATTAATCCGATTTTGAAATCTATAAATAACCATGGCCATTTGATTGATAAATATGGGTCATAAATATCTTTTCCTTTCTTTTCATACCCTACGAGGGATTCCTCTTCCACCCATGATGCAACAATTTCCCTTATCTTCCACTGATAACTTCTCCCATGTGAAACTGTGGCCTAGTAGCGTTAATGCTTAAATAATAACCAACTATGATCTTCAATCATGATGTAAGAAATTATTAGTTTCAATCACATTTAATTTCTATGGTATATTTTTATATACATAAAACTTCTTGTGACAACCTCTATTCAATATAAATATAAATATATTTTTTTGTCACCATCTAAATTTGTGGATCTCCTTAAATTCAATATCATAATGCACTGATATTTAGTTTGTTTGTTTTTTGGTTCCCAATTTCTCTAAAATTTATGTTGCAGTGAGAGATGGATATATATATACACATATATATATATCACAATTAACCAACCAAATTTTTTAGATACTATACTTTCCATCAATATACTAAAAAAACGTAAGAAACTCTGCATTTATATATAGGAAAGACATGAATCATACAACCCTTTCCCTTTCGGTGAAACGAAAGACCATGGACCATACATATTACTTATTGTTAATTTGAGGTAATGGTTATTAATTTTGATATTTTCATTTCTGTATTTATATGAATTTTATGGAAAAAGAGTGATAATATTTTCAATATCATGTTTCAAATTTTTAAGGAATTATTTTTCAAAATTCTATTTTTAATTAATATGAGGGTTTTATTTTAAATATTTTCCTTTATAAATTTAAAAAATCTTAATTATCAAATTATTTTTTATATATAATTATTCTATGATTTCATATATTAAATTATATTTCAAATATTTATTTTTGATCTATGATAGATAAAACAACAAAGAATTAATTGTTATTTTTTAATTTTTAAATAATATAGGGTATTTTCTTTGTTCAAAATACATATGATAAAATTTTAAATAAAAAATTTATTATTCCATTAAAATAAATTAAAGTTATCATTTTATGAGTGGTAAGTCTTTAAAAACTTATGAATGTTCCATATTAATATATGTATTTCCATTCACTATATCATTTTATGCATATTTACCAAACATTGTTTCTCTGTTTATTTAGACAAGTATTTAATGTAAATTTTTATTTATAAATAAATTAGATAATTTTATTAATTATCAATGTAATTAATAGTGGTTATATTATGTTTAATTTCTAAAGTGTTATAAATTCTTTTTATGTTTTCCTTAAAAAAAATTATTTCTTCAAAACAATATTTTACTTTTATAAAAATAGATTTTGTAAACTAATAATTATATTCATCAATGAAAATAATTCAAGTTGTTTTGAATTGGTTTTTAACTCTTTATGAATGACTAAGATGGATCCTCAGTAAAAAAATCCTAAAATAAAATTCTGGGCTTTTATATCAATTGTGAAAATTAGGAATGGGGAGTGAACCCACGACCTGAATTAGATGTTGCCTCACCAGTGATATTGATAAGTGGCCAAAAGTTTTTATAATATCTTTAAAGTATCATATTAACCAATATAATTACTATTTTTTAGATGATATTCAAGGTGAAATCCAATAATTTTTCAAATCATATAAATAATTTTTTTTTTCAAAATGACAAATGTTTTTCAAATGTTTTGGGATTTTTTTATATATCAAATACACAAACACATATATATATTATGTAAAAGGTTTTAAAATGTTTTTTAAATTAATATTTATTAATATGTTTTTCACTAGTTTGAAACCCCCTTACTAGTAAATTTTATGCTCATCCCATGTTTTAAAAGTATTTTTACCTGAATCTTAGAAGTTCGAAGATCTATAACATTGATTAAAGACTTAAATCATGTAAATAAAAGTAGTTAGTTTTATTTTTTACAATTCTGATAAATTTTATATTTTTTTCTAAATCTCTAGAACATAGACCATAAGAGATCTTTGGTTGTATAAAGTATTTTGTATTTCCCCATTACTTTTTAATAAAAAATCACAAAATATTTAATATTGAATCCAGAAATATGGGATTGGGGCTTTACATAAGGAACCACTATGGTTCAACATTATCCAATTTTTCCACATATATTTTTTCAAGGTTATAATAGGTTAATTCCATCCACATCACACCTTTGATAAATCCATTGATTACATACCACTTAGTAGGGAAATTAATTAATGACACTAACCTTCTAGATCAACCTAGAGCACCTTCTACAGTTCCATCCTATATCCAATTTATGATAGTTAAATAAACATATCCATTATTAAATGTCAACTACCATTCCATGTTAAAACCAATGTAGGATTTGTTTTACACCTAAAAATCAACCCATCTTATTAAATTACACATTATCTTCAATTAGAAATATTTAATACCATATAAACAAGGATGAGTTAATCCTTATATAAAAAATTTATTTCCGGATAATACCCCAGATTTATTTATTTATAACGATTGAAATTGTAGGTTGAAATAAAAGAATATTTAAATTATATCAGACACAAATATTTTTCCCAGTATTCATGTAAGTGAAATTACCCTTGTTTGACCTTGCAAAAATAATTTTGGATACATTTTAGTATATTGATACTTCATGGTGGATTTTTTCAAATTATTCATAATAGAAGAGGTCTACTGGTGATATGAAATATTTTTCTGAGGTATTCAGATCATGTGGATTTTTATTTAAGTGGGGCTGGCTGAGTGGTATTTTCTTTTGCTAGAGAATTTAACAAGTACTAGGTGAATCACTTATCAGTTTCTATGATGAATTTGGGAAAAAATAGAATATTTAATTGGTTAATCCTCCTATCAATAATTATTTTTTGGATGGAACCCAAGAAGCATATATGTTTTAGGGTAGAAGGAATGGTATTTAGAGGAAAGACAATTGACTCGACAAAATAAAAAAATATTTTAATTAATTTTTTATGCATATTAATTGACAATTTATTGTATTTAATATGAATTAAAGAAATATTCATGTAAAAATTAATTATATGTGACATTAATAGATAACAAATTTACTAAATATGTTAATTCCTCAAAAAAGATATATTTGGTCATGTGAAATCAATTTAAAACACGTACCTTAATTATCTGAATGATATAGGTGTAGTGGAAGTGTTTGTGTAAGAATTTTTAACTCTTATTTTTTTCATAATTGATAATTAATTTGAGAATTATATCAATGAAGAAATCTATGACCAATGGAGTTGAATCGGTTATTAACTAACATGAATACATTGAAATAAAAAATTCAAGATTGTTACATAATGATTTATAATTAATTTAAGCATTTAATAATTATCATATCATGAATTCTTTCTTGGTTTACTAATAACGAAATTTCTTTGTGATATACTATCATTGAATATCTGGAATCATGTATAAATTCACACTAACAGTTATCCACACATGCTCTAGTTACATTCAAACATTGCAATATAAATATCTAGGTTCTATAATGGTAAATATTCATTCTTGAGTTAGTAATTGTTAATCTCTATGATAATTATTTCAAAGAACTATTCTTCTTAATATATCTAGAATCTTGAGAGGGGGTAGAAGAATATAACTCTCCATTCTTGATAGAATTCCTAATGAGGTGGTCATTAAGGCTTGAGACAATTCACCAGATTTTTTTCATTTATAACAAAATAAATGGTAACATTTATCATTTGGAATAATATAATTTTTCTTTATATATTTTTAAGGTTATAAAATAGAAATTTTGTTTGATCCTATATAATTTCGTTAATCCCCATAGAAGCCCATGTCAATAATATGATTAACAATATTATTATTTCATTACATATGACAAAAAGTAAATTATTTATTATTATTTATTCAAATAATATTAAATATGTAATCTTTATCACATGACAACTAAACCATGTATGACAATATTATAAAATAATTATTTTTCCTTAAATATGACCAATTATTTAATAAATAAATATCACTTTAGTATTCTACAAAATGAAAAAACTATTATATTCAGTTAATAGAAAATAATTATTTATTAAATATTATGCTCACAAAAATAATCTCTTGAATAACTATAAATGGAATATATGTAATCAAGCTAGAATAAATAATTATTAAAAGGAATTCGTAAATAATATTATTCAAACATGTTAAATAATATGTATTATTTAATATTTAACTAACATTATAGATACACTATGTGCGGGACCCTCTAAAAGTCTCTATCATTGGAATTAATTGGGGCATCCCAAAGTCTAAAGTTAGAATCTAGTAATATTCCATGTCACACATAGATAAAGATATTAATTTACTAATGAAGTAAAACCTCATATGGACTCTAAAAATGTAGTATAATTTTTTTATCATGATATCATTAATTTAGATGTTTTCATGCTGGTTTAATCAACCTTTTTTCTCAATGTATCTTTCTTTGAATTTTCTGAAATAAAAATTCCTATAGAACCATATGGACATGGATTCATTTTGTATATATTATTTTCATAAATGTTCCTATGATGTCAACTTTTGTTAAATAATACTAGGGAATAATTCTTTTTCTCATTATTCATTGATGGAATATCACTCATGATGAACCAAATGTATCAAAACATACTGATAGTGTATTTCATTTAAGTTTTCATCTACATATCTAAGTACACAACTAAGAATATTCATTAATAATAATATTAATGTATATAGATAAATAAAATTTCTATCTACATGAAAACCCAATGATATAAATAAATTCGGATTTCTTACAAGCGATTCATAATATCATGATCTTATTCACTTGAAATTACCAAGGGAATACCCCAAGAGAAAGTGTCCCAAAGTGATATCAGTATCCCCATGACAGAATATATAATTTTCCCATAAATCTATATCATATTTTTATACAATATGTATATATATTTAAGAATAATGTTTTGGAACATTGGTGTTCTTATCATAGAAATAATCTTCTATTACTTTTCAGTTCGACAACTACTATTTGGAAATTATCACATAATATGTTACATATAATAACAATCATGATCTGATAATAAGTTTATTGATATTAATAAAATGAATATAGGTAATAATAATATTTATAAAAGTCGGTTCTTGGAAACCGACTCCAACATACACCCACTTTCACCATAGCCAAATACTAACATCCTACAGACTACTATTTATGAAAATATACTTGGATTTGTTTTGAGATAATGCTTTAGTTATTGATTATAAAATCTTTTTCTTCATTTAATGCATCTAAATGAAGTTATTTTTCCATTTATATGATATGGAAATTTTGGGAGAGATACCACTATAGTATTATCACAATATAATGTGATAGGATTATTGCTGCAAGGAACCACATAAAGATTAAAGAAAATATTTTGTATCAAGACAACTTCTTTGGATACATCCAAAGACCCTATATACTCATAATATACAGTATAATCAATGAATCCTATCTATTTAAAACACTTCTAACTCATAATTCCACAATTGATAATTGATCAATATATTGAGTATGACTATACATAATTGTAATTTGTTTAAAATATTTAATCATTATAACTCAAAATGGCTAGCTCTATGTCTCATCCACATACTAGGAACATATATTTAGTTCTTCTCGTATACTTTAGTAAAACCTTAATAACATACCATTGGCGTTCATCTAGATCAATTTCTTATATACCTAAACTGATCAATGCATTTATAAAATCATTTCTAGTATATAACAACACATACATGATTGATTATATCACTGATGTGTATGAGATCTAACATGATATCTATTTTTCTTGTAATTTACAAGTAAATACTTTCATAGAATGATGCATACCATGTGAAAATGGAATCAATACTATTTTTTAAAACTTTATAATAAATATATTTATTATCTTTTCAATGTATCCACCTTGACTTAGTCTAAGAAGACCCTTTAATCTATCATTAATGATCTTTATTCCAATAATTTATGCTACTTCATCTATTCCCTTAATGTAGGATAACTTGTTCAACCGGTCATTAACTAAATATAAGCTTATATTCCATTTCTAATGACTAATATGCCAACAACATATATTCTCGAATAATGATCATCCTTCATCTAAACTGCTTATAAAGACATGGATAATATACATTATTTTTTAATCCAAAATATTTTATAGATTTATTGAACTAAAATATCCATGACCTAGATGATTTCATTAATCTATAAATGGATATCTATAGATTTAATATCTTATTAGCATCACATATAGTCACAAAATTTTTTGTTTGTGTCAGATAGACATCTTCTTGATGGTTCTCCTTAAGTAATGTATTTATCATACATATTAAAACATTCAATGTAATGGTAAGGAGCTATAGAATATAGAATTTGGATGTATATACACATGGAATGTGGAGAAAAGGTATCGTCCTAGTTAATACATAGATATTTTTTAAACGATTTATCTACTAGCCAAATTTTATAATCACTTCATTATGGATCATGTCTAGTTTCATCATGAATGCATATTTCCCCCCAATAAGATATACATCAAATACAACACTGACCAAAGACTAAACATGTTTATGATATATTTAATATATCTTAGAATTATTGTCTTCATTCCATATTTTAGCTTCTGAGATCTCTATTCCACTTTGTATGAGAGGGGTTCATTATATTCAACATATAATTAGTCAAAATCAATAGGAAATTGAAATGAATATTATTCTGGTTGTTTTTACCTCTCTAGTTCTCTTATGTTTTACTTATGATTTAGTAATACCTTATATTATGGGAACCTATGGAATTCATTCCTTTACATGCTCTTGTGGATATTTAGAATTAATTTCATCAATGTTAGTAGTTATCCCACTATCCTTCTTAAGGATTCAGTCCCTCTATATATATATGGATTATAATATAAAAATTAAATTTTTGTTTAATGATTTCTATAGTTATTATCCACTTGTTTCATAATGATAGCTTATAAAGATACACTTCTTTCCCAAAAGATCTATTTTTTCTGATATGTACTTAACAAAAAACTCACAAAACCAAACATGGGTGTGTGCGAACATAGATTTATATACATATATTAAATAAAATATTATTCCATTTTCTGCCTTGGTTGGTGTTTAGTATAATGTTTATGTTATTGTTTTTAATTCATATACCTAAAACGATAATGGAATTTTTGAGGACCTCATAATCCACCATATCATGTCATGTAGGGTACCTTTCCTCCTAGAACTGATACTATTTTACTTTAGTGTGTATGTTGGAGTGAGTTGAGATAGAATCGCAAACTCCCATATAATTTTGATAAACTCTTGGTTAATACATCCACCAATTTTATTTGATTTAAGATTATTTATCTTCATACCAAGTTTATTCCATACTTCATTCTTGAATTCATTTAATATTTTAATACATATTACATATACCTCAACAAATAGACAAAGCTATATCCACTCAATTCGTTGAAAAAATTTATGAAATTATAATACCCATATCTAGCTTCTAATGGAAAAGGTGTATGTATATTAGTGTATACAAATCCTAGATTCACTATGGAACTTTCACACTATCCACTAAATTGTGGTTTATCTATTTTTTCTTGTAAACAAGCATGTTATCATTCATGTGATTCCATCTTAAAAGATTCTAAAAAACAATATTTATAGAGCTTTGTCAGATTCTTCTCATTTAAATGAACTAGATAGTGATTTAAAAAATCATTTTTATATGAGTTGTTTGAAAAAGATTTGTTATATATTTCCAATATTTGGTTTTCATAATTAAAGACATAAATTCCTTTATTTAGTTGTGCCAGAAAATATAAATGATATCTTTATTAAAGAAGTATTGTTTATTTTGAAAATATAAAATAAAATCATCCTTGTCACAATAAGAATTATATATGATGTTCATTTAACACATTGAAAAAATTTAACAATTTATGAAAATCCAATATCATTCTGATGGGTAGTGTAAGTTTATAATATTCCATATCTAAGGCAACAAGTCTTACTCTATTAGATTCTCAAAGATCCACCACTAATTTGTAAATATTTTGTATCTACATGGCTTCTACATTTTGATGAATATATGAACACCACAGGCTAAATTAATCCTCAATGTGTATATATATAAATATTACACTAAATAAATAACTCACCATTATCTCTCCCTTACTTCTAGGAAAAATTATTCTTCCATTAGCATGCCAATCACATTCAAAACAACTTGTAACTTATTTATTTAAACACCATTTGGATATTCCTCTTCTTGGAAGGCCATTGTATGGGAGATTTTTACTCATTATAAGTCTTGGTCCCTTTACTATATTCTTCATTTTATTTTTTACTATTATTATTCTAGGTTTTTCAGCCCCCATTTCTTTACCCACTTATAAAATGATAGTATGAGGTTCTGATAGAGACTTCTTAGTATTATTATTGTCATAATATTCAACAAATTTGTGTATTGATTTAGGTAGTGTGGATAAAATGAGATCTATTTGTATCTCACTATGTAATTTAATGAACAATTTGTTTTGGTTCCCTTGTTATCCAATCAACATGACTACATGGGACAAAAATGCACAAAAAATCTTTTTTTTCTTTTAAACAGTTTATTTGAGATCTCATATCCCTCTTTTCTCACTTCCAATGAATATAAATTATGAAGGTGATACACCATACAATGGGAATATATATCTTCATGTTTCTTTACAGGCTCATTAGACAGGGATGATAAAATGGAACATTGTAAAGTTTTTGCATCATCCAATTTTTTCACATTGAGAGATAATTCATCAACACTAGACTCTTGGACTACCCCTTCAAGAATTTTTGTTTTTTAGAACATAAAATATTTATTCATTTCATATAATAATGAAAAATAACCTTTTCTAATTTTTGGAAATTAGTTTTAGTGAGAATATTTTAAATTTCAATTATAGATATTAGTGATATTTTTGAATTCCTAGTTTTCATTTCTAAAATTATGAAGAAAATAATTTCAGTACTTTATCTTTTAAAAGTAGATAAAATATATAAAAATTTATTAATCAACCACCACTTTATCAAAACAAAATAACTCAATATCAATTTCAAAAGGTCATATTTCATGGACATTTTAGTGGAAATCATTTATAATCAACCTATCATAACCTAAATGCAGTTCTATCAAGATGTTTAAATGTATTTTGGTAGGAATAACTTTCCCAAAACATTAACCTCTCATTCCATGATCTGTTGAGTGGACTCCCCAATCCTGAAACCCTAAAATTGTATTTCATTAATAATTTACAACTATATAAACAATTTCTTATAGAAGTAATCAACCCATAATGAAAAATCGGTTATGTCGACCTAAAACACAAGATAAAAATTCCATGATAATTGAAAGCACCACAACCTGGGATGGGAAAGATCATCAAAATATAGTTTGATTCCTACCCTAATATTGGAAGGATATAATGAATTAATATATAGATTAATGGGTTATAATCTTTATGTATAAGTAGAACATTTTTTATCATTGTAAATTACTTGTTAATATTAACTGGATTGACTTAATTGATAAATAGTTTCTTAGATAATGGGTTTTCATAATTCTATTTTTTTAATTCTATCTTTAATTATTGTTAAATTAAATAATTAATATTATCATGTTAAAAAATACATAATTATTTTAACCATGAAACATGAAATAAATAATATAATAAGATTGATATGATCATGATAATTTTTAAATGGATAGTTTATCAAGTAGATGATAAAGAAACTGTTGACCTAGGAGAAAAAAGGAGCCAAATAATGGTTTGTGTTATAACATTCCACTAATCCAACCATGTACCTCTTTGATTGGTTTGACCTCAACTCCAAACATGAACCACATCCACTATTCTATACTCACGATCATCCACATACATAAAAAAAATTCACCATTAAATAAATAGTATTCAATTAATTCATTATTTTTTAAGATAGAGAACACTCGAATTAAATAATTGTATTCCTTAAGAAATTAACTCTTTTATTTTAATTGTCATATATAATTTCTTGAGATTCTCATCCTCCTTAATTTTGAAAAAATTAAACTAATTAATTTTAATTTAACTACACATAAAAATATACCGTGGAGGCAACATGCCGAGTACCCATCCAAAATACATATTGAGTATGATATATGTATTATATTTACTAATCTAGAATGTATAATATAATTATTATTATATAGTTACATAGTGTTTACCATTCAACTAAATGAGACACAGAATAAATTTTATTTATGCTGCATTTTATTTTTTAATGCATGTAGAGTAATCATTTTAAAATGAATTATACGTGATATGTACTTCCAAATATTATTATGAAATTAATTATACATTTAAAATATATATAACTCATAATGTGGTGTGTACAATTGAACTTAATTTCATACATAACACATGTTTATATGGTTTAATAAGTATAATAAATTAATTCTAGATTTCTATAAACTGGTAATATAAATGGCATATAAAATCTAACTACACTTTATGTATAGTTACCTACTATCTATCGGTGGAACATTACTATGGTCTTGTTGTGTGGTAATTCCATGAAAATTAAATAATTTTATAGAATTTACAAGGGATACAGATTGTGTGTTCTATAAGTTACCCGATCAATAGTCATGTAGTAAAATACATGTTATATATCCATGTTACATGGAATATAGTCTGGATAATTGTGTACCAGGATGTCCCAGTAGAAATGTGTTGAATTAAAAAACACCATGTGTAATAAATGCACCCACTAAGAATTAACTTTTCAGTCATTTTGGTGTATTAAACATTAGCACACAATATTTACTAATACACTACATGTTATGTACTATTGTATTATTTGATTAGAATCTTTGGAATATCCAGATGATTTCTCTAATGTTCATTAATCAAAATAAATTCATTAATCTATTAGACTTAAAAAAATAAAGAGTATGAAGATAATATCATAATATTTTTATTAAAGAATTAATAAACTCTTATTAAAAGATTATGATAAATGTGTGAATAAAACCATTATCATAAAATAATTACAAATAATTTTTTGAATTCTCTGATACCACATAATGGTTTTGGGTAAAATGAATGTGTTAGTTTTGGAATTCAAAATTTTTTATATCAATGATTATTATATGACGTTTAATGATAATAAACTCAGTGAATATTAGTGTCATGTCAAATATTAATTGCATGAGAACGTTAGAACAAAAACATAGGATCATCACCTAATTATTTATAGTTAATTTAACAAATTAAATAATTATCATGTGATGAATTATTTATTCATTGATGAATCTAACAATATATCTATGTCGTAATATCATTTTATTGTCCAAATATTGTGCATATTCTCCCTATCTGTGATTCAAATGTGCTCTTTGAACCATTGAAATTTGTTGGGTGTTAGGACGATAGATCTTAATTTTGACATCATTCATCTTTGATTTCCATAAGAGTCACTTCAAATAAGGATTCAATTTGATATATCTAAAATAAAGAGACTTAGTGGAGGATGATATATCTATATTCCTGAGAGAATTATTGTATAGGGTATCTCTATGGCATGTTGTATTTCTCCAAATGTCATTGTTCATAACAGAACTAATGGAATCCCTTAGGATTGGAAATAATATAATTGTGTTAATATAGTGTTTGATTTAGAAATAAATAACTAAATATTTTCCATTATTATTTACCTAATCCACAACACACCCCATGTCTATAATAATATTACTATTTTTATAATTTGATGACATGGTCAAAACTATCAAATTAATTAACTAGTATTTTCCTCACATAATATTTAATATATATTATTTCTCATTAGACCATTAAAATGAATCCCCCATTCTTCCAAAATAATTATCAGGATATGATTAATAACTATTTATTTAAAAAATAAAAATAACTTCATTATACAATAATAAAAAATTGATATTATATTCACTTAATAGATAATAGATAATTAATAAATATTCTTCTCACAAAATATTCTCTCAAATAACTAGTGATGAAATATATAAAATGAATCTAACTTGAATCATTATTAAACCAAATAATAGAATAATATCTATTGATCTAGTTAAATAATAACTAATATTTAATATTTAATTTATATTATGTATGGTCTTAGTGTGTGACCCTTTTTACCTCTTTCTCTGTGGAATTATGAAGAGACACCCAAAGTCCATGTTCAGTGTCCAAAAACACAGCAAGTAACCCATAGAGAAATAAGTTAAATTCATAATGATATAAAAACTCCTAAATTTTTTATTATGTAATATAATACCTTTATCATGAAATCTCTTATAAATACGGTTTCATGGTGATATCATAAACATTTGTTCTTGATGAATTTTCTTTAACATTTATGAAATAAACATGATCCCAGAACACTATGACCATGGATTTATTAGTGAAGTATTATTTACATCAAAGGGCCATAGAAATAAACCTCTAATAAGGTTTATAAGAGACTAATCCTTTATTAAATTATTTATTAAAAAATTACTCATGATGCATTGAACGTATCTTACTTCACCTCCAACATATACAACCACAGTTTTCATCAACACATCAATGTATGAGAATAATAATATTCATTAAAAATAATTTATTTCACATGGATAAATACACACGTTTGTAGATAGGAACATCCAATGGAATATATAAATTTGGATTTACGTATTTTGGGTCATGTTTAATAGTCGTATGACAAGAAATTACCATGGGTGCACACCATGGGAATGTGTCTCAAGTTCCTATGAGTCTCAATACCTGAATGTATATATCATTTGTGTCCCATCAAAAGATATCATCAAGATACAAAACATATATTTAATAATAATTTCATGTAACTTCGAAGTTCTTATCAAATTAAATAACTACAATAATCATTTGGTGAAACAATTAACCTTTTGACATCATCACTTACTATGTTACGTAGAAGAGTAATCATGATGTTATAAGTAGTTAATTAATATTCAAAAAAATAAATACATGTATTCATAAGGTATATAGAATTTGGATCATGGAAACCAACTCTAAAAGTATCTATTTAATGATGGTTTTGATAAATATAGATGATTTTGTAAAATATATGATCTTAATAAAACATGAAATAGTTAATAAAATAATGATTTAATGGAATATAACACATAAATTATATTGATTACATACTACTAGAGAATAAAAAAATGTTTAATGTTGAAATTTTATTAATAAATATGTATAGAATACATGTTTTGTGTTGATTATCACATGTTTAGTATTTGATCATCCAATAATAAAGAGTATATAGCTTATAGAACCAAAAAACAATTGTTCATTCACACATTGAACAAGACCACAAAACATTTTTTTAGAGAAGGCATAAAACAATGGTGATTCATAACATATAACTCAAATCATATTCTCCACTATGAAACATAATATTTAAAAATTGGAATGTTGGAAAAGAACTTTGGGAGTTTATGGAATATTTTTATTAAAATATTTTTAATTGAAGAATATTTGAGTTTCCTAATAGAACAATTAACATACCAACCAATACAAGGATTAATACTGATATAGATCATGAATAAATGAAAGAAAACATTGTTAGGAGTTAAGGGTAATTGAGAATAACTATATAGGTTGTAAAACATATGATTTAAGAAACACATATTTAAAAAGATGTATATAACATTTATGTTCATTAAATGAAAATTTTAAGTAATTTAAAATAAATTTTAATTCATCTTAAATAGAAAAAACAAAAATTAAAATATCTATATCTTAAAACACATTTTATGCATTTATATAATAGAATGTATTAGGTATAACACTTTCCATCATACATTTTCTTAAATCGGTTAATGTAATATATTTACATTAAGATAACATATTTCAACAAATTTGTTTTTTACATTTTGATTTTTCAAAATGATAAGAAAAAAATATTTAATTTAATGAAAAACTATTATATTTGAAGCTATGTATCATAAAAATGTAATATAATGTCTAAGTTAATATTACATAACATTTCTGAAAAAAAATAATCATAAAATATATGTATAAAATATAATATAATTTTATGATGATAATGTATATTTTAAAATAAAGTTAAATTGCATCCATTTTTGAGTCACATAAATGAATTTTTATTGGGAATAATTTATTGTTCTTATGTGGTGATGTTATAAATCATACATATTTATGTCATTTGGTGACATAAATATAGTAATATTTTGTATTTATACATATAGTTAGTAGAGATATTTCATGATCCATATTAACATGGAATTAAAATAATTCAAAAAAAGGAATAATTCATCAATATGTATATATTATTATTTGAATGGGCATGTTACAAATTTTTTAAGAGGGTGAACTGGTTTTGAAAAATTAAAGGCAAAATAGGAATCTATGATTGAGAAAATTATATATAGGTAAGATAAAAATATTTTGATGTTTTTTGTAATTTTCTAGAAAACGTGAAGAATATATATGGTATATCTAGATGTATTAAATATAGGATTATTGATCCTGCTCATTTTAATTTAATATTTTATTATATATATTTTATCATAGAGTATAGTAATAATATAAATTTCTATGTTATATTCAGATTATGAGTCTTCAAAAATTGATTAGTGAGGTCATATTTAACCATAGACATGAAATTCATTACATGTGATTCAATGGTGAGGGATCCCTCAAGTGAGGAAGACATGTCCAAAATTAGTCTCATTACTTTTTTTCTTGGGTTTTCATTTTAATAAATTTATACATTCATGTTAAAATAATCATACATTAGTTGATATACATTGTTAACCCATGAATCACTAAAATGTATCATGAGGTTAGAATTCAATTATAAAGATCAATAATGAAGAATGAGCTATAGGTATACATTTTCAACTATATTAAATACATATTGGAGAGATAGAAACACGGGTTATCTAATGGTATGCTACAAAATTTCATAATCCAAAAAACATGTGGGATCAAATTATCATAGACAATGTGAATATTCTATTAATATCAATAATGTTTTTAGTTATGATATGGGTGGAGGTTTTCTAAAAAGAAATGAAAAAAAATTATATAGATATGGAGTAAATGCAATAATAAGGATAAAAAAACATTATTTTGATTAATTTGGTTAGTATTGAGGAAGTTAAAATAATTATTTTTTGGAATGAACACATTATATATATTTTATGAGTCTTTAATTGATTTTATAGGCTATAAAGAAACAAATAAATTTGATTATTTACTAATAACCTTAGCTAAATAATTTGATAATTAATAAGATGAATTTATAACTACACTTATTTAATTTTATTCATGATTTATTCTATAATTCAATGGGTTATGGTTTGATGTCATAAGAATAAAAAATTCTAGAATTTCCAAAAATTGGATTTACATGCTATGTATCAAATACAGGACATTTATTCTACATTAAATGCATGCCTAAAAATCCAAATACCATTCCACGAATCCTTTCCATTATTTGAATACTATGAATGATGTTTACATTCATTACATGACATGAAAATTTCAAATTTTGGAATCCCACTAAAACAGAATCACATCCACGATGTGCACGGATTTCATGATGTGAAAGGTTTTAAGGATCAATTTATCAAATATACATACCACTTTTTTAATGGGAATTGTGCAGCAAAAATACATGATGTTCATGACTTACATGATGTGAGATTTTTTAGCCTATTAATATTTTAGTGCTCCGCTACATATAAGGCTCTCACCACACATTATTTTACCTTCATATTTTTCAATATTTCTCTCGCATTTCTATCTATTTTCACTCTAAATCCTGTTTATAGCATGATTTTAATTTTTATTTGAATACATTGCAATTTATTGTTAATATAAATATTTTCTACCCCTTTTCTTTATTCATTGGGATTCAATTTCCATTTTTAATATCTTTTTCATCATTGATCATTGTTACACATCAACAGCTGCAATGTTCATCATTTTTTCGTCATGAGTAGTGAGTTTTTGAATAGATTTACAATGCTTTCAAATGTCTGATCTTTATTTTTAATTTTTTTTAATATTGGATCTCTTCTTGATCAACTGTTTCATTATTACGCATATCATGTTTAGCATTTCCTTGTTTTTGATCATCACCTTCAGGGACCAAAAATCCACTTATTGTTATAGGCCAAGAGAATGCACGATTCACCGCCTAATAAATCAGTATATTGAACCTTATTAACCATATGACTAGTAATTTGGTAAATAATAATTATTCATCACATTCATTTGCATAGCCTTAACCGTGGGAATTATAACTAAAAGAACCTCACCTAATTGGAGTTGAGCAAGACTACGACCATTATCCTATTATGATTTCTATATAGATTCTAAGCATAATCCACCTAGTTTTATAGCTAAACCATAACCATGGGATAGATACAGTATAAGTAGATCTTATTGGTTCGACCAAAACAAATTGGTGAATCTTAAACCACTTCACAGCCTAAGCTGTAGGACTATCTCAAACCAAATCTTTGTTTACCATCTATCGAGAGCCCAAAAATTTACCTTTATATAAACCTTTATTGTATTAATTAAATCTAAACTACCAAGATTTAGTAAAAACAAAAGCTGAAGAGTGAATTTTAGGAATCAATCTGAAGGGGTTCATTTGTTTGGTTGATGACCTTCTAGTGATTCTTGGGGTTCGATACTACACTTCCACTTTACTGTAAAATAATAATAAATTAAGTTTGAGACTATAAATTTCAAATGTAATCACCACTTCTATGAATTCGTTATCACATGTGTCCATGTCATATTTTGACACCATTAATGGGGAATTGATACTACTCAATCATAGTTAACATTCAATTGAACCCCATATTACCTCAACCCTCCCCCTTTTTTCCTTTTCCTTCCCCTTTTCATTTTACATTTTTCTATTTTATATAAAAATGTGTTCTATCTATCTCTATCACTCTTATTATTGTCCAGTGTATCTTCCAAAGACACTTGACTCACAGAAGAAGCCTAGATTCCCAAGAACAAGTACCATTCGATCTTGATATCAATAGAACAATTGATTCACTCTACCACTTTAAAATGGCTGAGAATAATGATCCTTCACAACTACACTCCCAACACATGCAATATGCACCACCTATGAATTAGGGTGAACAACTAGTGTTGTAGGAGTGCACCATTAATGATTATGGCTTCCATCCATTAAGGGTGTTGTGCCCAGAAATTTGAACCTTTATTTTTTGGTAAAAACTTTTGAAATAAATCCTACACTCATTCATATGATCCATAACATGGGTCAGTTTAGTGGACAATAATGTGAAGACCCCCAAGAAAACATTTCAAATTTTCTTAATGTTTTTATACCTTTTTCAACCAATTAATATCATCATAATCCATTATATTATGTGTTTTCCCATTCTCCTTGTAAAATTGAGACACAAATTGATTCAGTAGTTAAGATCTTGATTCAATCATAAAATTAGAAGAATTGAAAAATAAATTTATAGATAAATATTTTTCACCCATCTGGAGTTGTATGTTCTAGAACAATATCCATTATTTCTCCCAGGAAGATGAAGAATCGGTGTGGGAATAATGGGATATATTTAACGATATTACCTAAATGTTACCACAATAAGGTATAAACGTGTCTCTAAATTTACATATATTATACCTAGGACTCCAACCTACTACCCGTAAAATAGTAGATGCTTCTAATGAAGAAGGATTAATTCCCAAGATGGCAGAAGTCATATGATCCATTATTTATGATGTTTACCTCAATTCTAGTATATGGTAATGTTATAGAGGGTCACCTAAAAGTGGAATTCATCAGGTGGAGGACAATACCTAACTGGAAGCCCAAGTTGAAGCCTTGGAAAAGAATTTGTATTCATTTCAATTACCAGCTACACCACCACCCCCTCCTTCTTTGATAATAGAGATTTTATAATGATAGATGTTTGGAGGATAATATTCTTATCAATACTATGGGGTAGGAATGGAAGAAATCCATGAAAAATATTGTAATTATTAAAATTACAATCATCAAGGTCAATAATTATGAAATCCTAAAAAAGTTCCAAAAACAACAAAATTACCAGCAAGGACTGGCTCAGTCACTACAGAAGAAAAACCAAGGTTATTTTTAGTAGAGGAGTGGAATGATGACACCATGGAATCAATGAACATCTTCATAACCAACACAAGGTCTACCACCTACACCAGATCAACAATTCTTATAAGATTTTCCTAGAACTCTATATTTTCCACCTCCACAGTAATAGTAGTATCAATAAGTTCCACTATGACTACTAAAACCATCCCAAAATATTCAGAATAATCTCAAAAATACACTCACTACCTTCATGTAGAAATCATTTCAAATGATTAATACCCAAAAAATAAGATGAAAAACCAAAGAGTGAATATGTGAAATCTCTATCACCAAATGTATCAAATCTCAAATAACATATTAGACCTGATATAGGGAAAATTCCATTGTAACAATGAAATTCACCCTGGATAAGAGGAAAAGTTAATGGTTATTATGAATGGAAAATGCTGGAATTTTATTAACCGTGAAAATAAGAGGAAATTTTCTAGAGGAACATGATAAACCAATGGCTTCCATCAGTTATGAGGCAATGAAATATATAGAAACAAAACAATATTTTCTAGCAATGTTTAAATTATTACATATCAATATTCCCTTCACCGATGCCATATCTTAGATACCTACCTACACAAAATTCATGAATGAATTGTTATCCAGCAAAAGTAAGATTGAATACTTAGGGGATATTTCTTTAATTGAAAATTACTAAATAAAATTAGTATAATCATCCACCAAAAATGAGGGGCCCTTGTAGAATATAGATTTAATGCACTCTAGGGGCATCCAACATCACAAGATCATTATGAAATCTTTGTGTGAGCATAAATACCATGCATATGAGTGTCTTTAATTAGCCAAGGATCAATGAATTTAAACCATTAAGGGTGGAACTTCACCAAGATGACCAATTAGGAAAGTATCCTTGAGGAAATATTGAGGAAATCATAGATATATTTCCAATATTTAACATTTCCATAGATTTACTAATTTTAAATAAAGAAGAAGAAGGAAAAACATAAATTATTCAAGGTTGAAAATTTTTATCTCTTAGAAATGATTTAATATATATTAACCAAGGGAGACTGGAATTTAGAGTTAAAGATGAACAAGCTGTGTTCGACTTAAAAATGGCTACCATGGATGTCAATGATTCATTTTGACTATCAATACATCTTTCATACTAATGAAAAATATGAGTTTTTGACAATTGCGGGTGAAAGGGAAAATCTATCCCATGATGAATTTGATGATAGTGGTTATGATAATTCAAACTTCACTAAAACAATAATAAGGGATAATATCCCACTATTCATACCTTCTATCATTAAGCAACAGTCATTAGATTTAAAACCTTTTCTAAGAACACTCATGTACTCATTCCTTGAGACTTCAGGAACACTTCCTACTATTATAAAATCATATATGACATAAAAACACGAGGATAAGTTTATTTAAGTCTAGAAAAGTAACTAATAACAAATTACATTGGTAGTGTGTAACCATAATTGTATAATCCCCAATTTTTGACCCACAAAAGTTCATTGGAATGATGGTATAAACCTAAAATCCAACACCAGAGGTGACTCAACCCACCAATGAAAGAGGTGCTTAAGAATGAAGTTCTATAAATTTTAGATGTATGAATAGTATATTAAATATTAGAGAGCGAATGGGTGAGTCCTCTATAAGTCATTCTATAGCAGGGGAGCCTAAAAATGGTGAAAAACAATGAGGATGAGATGATCTCGACTCTAACCATCACTAGAATGTGATTCTGTATCGATTATAGGAACCTCAACATGATAACCCAAAAAGATAATTTTACACTACCCTTTATAGATCAAATGATGCAAAGACTATCATGGAATTAATAATATTTTTTCTTTGTAGGATATTTAGAGTCCAATAAAATTGTAATTGATCCATAAAACTTCACCATAACTACATTCACTTGTCCCTTTAGAACTATAGACTATCACCATATGGAATTTGGTATGTGTAATAAACTACAATAATTTCAATAATGAATGAACCATATATTCAATGATATGGTAGTGGAATTCCTAGAAATAATCATAGATGAATTTTTCATATATGAAAGATCTTTTGAGTTGTTCCTGAGTATTTTGGATCTAGACTTGCAACACTGCGAAGAAATATTCCAGGTCTTAAACTATGAAAAGTGTCACTTCATAGTCCTTGGAGGAATAGTCTCCATATATAAAATCTCAAAATAATACATGGATGTGGATCCATCTAACATAAAATTGATAAAATACTTTCTCGATCCTACAATAGTTGAAGGAATAAAGAGGTTTTTAGGCTATATAGAATTATTCCACAACTTCATTAAAAACATTACAGAAGTATCCCACCCATGGACACAATTATTTTAAAAAGACAATTTTTTTAGTTCATTAAAGTGTCTCAATGGTCCTTCCATACCCTAAAGAACAGTCTAGGGGCCACTCGTATCATTATTATACTAGATTGGGACAAAGACATTGAATTGATGTGAAACACAAGAAAATTCTATGTAGGCATTATCAAAGGAAATAAATTTAGAAATATAATTTTTCCAAGTTAATATTAAATCCCCACACTAAAGGATTCTTAGTTAAATGATATTAATACTAAAAATGAGCTTCTGTTAGTCTTCTATTCATTTGAAATGATTCTATAATACCTTGTACTATCTGAATTAGTGGTATAAAATGGCCATGCATCACTTAAATATCGAAAAAAATAATACCAAACAACATATGATATAATATATCATACTCTTATACGACTTTGAAACATAATTAGGGATACATAAAGAACTGATAAAATATCACATACCATTAATCTAGGCCTCCACCTCCCAATAAATTGGATGACTTCCCAAATGAAACCCTTTTAATGATAAATACTCATGATTTACCATGGAATTTATGTAATTAAAATTATCTTTCTATGGGATCACTCTACCATAATGATTCATTTCATGATTGGATGAGTTTTTTTAGATGAATCCTCACATTACTACTAAGATGAGCCGTTATTTTTGAGAATTTTTCTAATAGCTTAATGCAGAACTAAATCCCATAAGACAATAAACCAATAGTTATTAACATGTGTCATATGTCACCAATAATAGGGAATCGTGTAACTTAATATATCCTGTCTAAAATCCTTTAAAGAGAGATATTCTGTCCCAGGATTCATGAATATGTGAAAATGTTTTTTGAAACTATGATCAATGCCAGGGGATGGTGAATATAGGTAAAATAAACATAATTCCATAAAATACCATTGAATAAGTCAAAATATTTGACGTATGGGGGATTGATTTCATGGTACAATTTTATAATTCTCATGGTAAATTTAACATTCTAGTCACTATTGAGTATGCCTCAAAATGGATGGAATCAGAATTCACTACTCATGAAAAAAATTGTGGTAATGAACATTTTAAATAAGAATATATTTTCCAGATGAAGATTTCCCTGGTTTATCATTAGTGATGAAGTAAATAAATTCACCAATAATTTTGTGAAAGGATTGATTTAATAGTATTTAATTCGATATTACAATGGTACTCCCTACCACTTGCAAACAAGTGGTAAGGTTGAAGTTTTGAAAGAGGAAATTAAAAAATCGTCGAGAAGATGATTAGTAGCAGTTGAATGGATTGAAGTTTCAAGGTAGATGATGCATTTTTTTCATATCTAATGGCCTATAATATGACCATTGACACTACTCCATTCCAAATAGTGTATGGGAGGTAGTTCCAACTACTAGTGGAATTAGAGAACAGATCTTTTTGGAAAATAAAAAAGTTGAAAATCGATGCTCAAAATTACTGAGAGGTTAGAATGGTCCATCTAGATGATCTAGAAGAAATGAAGACATATTCCCATGACAATGATATAATTTTAAAAGAAAATATAAACACGTAGCATGAATAATGAATCACGCATCAAATCATCACTCACTGAGATAATGTTTTGTTATTAAATTTTATTTTAACATTACTCCCTTGAAAGCTCAAATATTGATGGATGGGTATTTACCAAGTCATTAAGGTTTTACCTTATGGATCTATAGAATTTAAAATAGCCGAAGAACCAAATTTCCGGATTTATGGGAAAAGGATAAAAAATTACCTAGATCCCTTCTAACAAGGGTGATTTGTCACTCTCAAATTCACTTTAATAGAAATTATTCTGACTGGAAAAATTATTGTTAGCACTTTATGTAATGAAAGACATATTTATTTTTTTATTTACTTTTATTCATTTTTTAGGATAATTAGTTTTCATTTTTATAGTATTATTCTTCAATGGACACCCCTGAACATCAGTACACATCATTACTACATTTATCTTAGTTGATTTATAGTTGTTTTTACTAGATGAAACTACTCATTTTTCTACTTCCTAATTGGTTAAACATGTATACTATTTTTTTATCTCATGTAGGTTTTACAAACTCAACTTAAATATTTTTTATTCATATATATAAATTTTTTACTCCCTCTATCTATTTCTATTCGTTTATATGCATGTGTATCTATGTGTGTTTATATCCATGATTTTCTATTATTTTTTTAATATAATTTTTTATATTTTAAATGGTAGTGTAAAAAATACGAAATTATAAATAGTTTTTTAAATCATTAAAGTAATAAATATTATATAATTTATATTAAAAATATTTTAAAATTAAAAATATAATTAAAAAAACCTATAATGATTAGATGACATTTTGTTACCAATAGTAATGTAATGACTGGGGAGTTTTATAAATGGGGTTTTCAAAAAAAATACAGAAATTTATTTAGATGTAACCTATTATTCAATATATGTTATAATTTTTTTAATGTATATATACTATTTTCTTTTAATGAAATGGGATAAATCCTAAAATATTTTTTATTTTTCTAAAAAAAATATTTATATTATTATTTATTTAGTTTATATATATGATTAGTTTTTAAATAGAATTATTTGTTATTATATAAAATATTACAATTATTAATATAATAAACTAAATAATCTTTGAAACCCACGGATGAATCCCATTCATAAGGAACTGGGATCATGAAATCCTTTTGGATTTTGAATGTTGGTGTTTGATTTCCCAATTTTACATTTGAATGAATAATACACTATTAATAATAACACATTAATAATAATATATAATTAAAAATTGTTTATTATTAAAAGATAATATTAATAAATAGTAATTTAATTATTAATAATTAGTAATTAATTTACAATCAATAATTAATTAATAATTAGTTATTCATTAATAATATTTAATATTAATTAATGAATTATTAGTTATTATTAATCAATCGATATTAAATATTTTTAAATATTTTTGTTTTTTATATTAATAACTAAACATTAATTCTATACCCCAGTACATTCAACTAAAAAAACATTATACATTATTTATAATTAATTAATTACAAACAATTAAAATAATTTTTAAATAATTACTAATTATGAATAAATATTTCATAATTATTAATAATTGTTTAATATAATTAATTAATAAATTATTTATATTAATTATTGTTAATTATTTTATAAATAATAAAAGTTATTGGTGATTATTTACAAATAATTACTGAAACTTCTATATAATGGCCTTTCAAATTCACTCAAAATATCCTTAATGAGTACTAATATTGCACGTGTTGATAAAGTCCTAAATCAGTTCTCTATGCCAAAATATCACAAATAAAATAGTACTTTTTATTATGCTAAATTATAACTAATGTAACAGACTATATTTTAATTTTATATAGTTTTCTCATTTCATTTTTTAAAATTATGTAAATATTTCATGATTAATTTTATTCTTTTATTTTTAAATTAAGGAAATTGATTACAATAAATATAATAGAGAAATCAATGGATATAAAAAGATGAAAATGATTTCATTTTTTTGTTAATGGAATGTAAAAAAATTGTATATATTGACTATGTTTAGTTTTATAAAATTTATATACTAAGAAAAGTATATGTTATATCTCTTAGTCATTAATAATAATCATTAAACTTATGATTTGAATAAAAATAATCAATACTATTATCCATATAATGACTATTTCATTATAGAGAACAATGTTTAAAATAAAAATTGATTTATTACTTTATAGGTAATCAAATAAAATTAAGGTATATATTATCAATACGAATAGAACAAAATTTCAATTTAATGTCTCGTAAGAATTAAATTCTATAAAAATTTATAGTAATAAAAATATACTATATATTTAAATCATTAAAATAAATAAAAAATACATATTTGAAAAATGATTTATAGTTTGGATTAAAATGATATACATAAAGGGATGTATAGAATGTTTTTATTAATGTATATATAATATATATTTATTAGAAGTGATTAGTATACAAAATAATTAACCATTATAAAAAATATATTTATTAGAAATAAATAATATTTATTCAATATATAATAATTTAATTTTAAAAAATAATAATACATTCTTTTAATGGTGAGAAAATATATCTCCCATTGAATGGAAAATTTTACCCATTATGGAATATAATTCTCATAATTAATTAATTCATGTCAATTCATAAATTTATATTAACAAATATCAATTATTAACCATTAAATCATAACTTCAGTTAATAAAAAATTATTCTATAAAAATATTTTTATAGAATTTATTTTAGTTAATTCATGATTCTTTTTACACTAAATTTATTTTATGATACTATTTCTTATATTTATATATTACATGATGTTTTTTTTATTTTTTAGTAATATATTTTTTATAATATAATATTTAAAAAAAATCAGTGATAATATAAATGAAACATATAACCACATAAAAAAATGTAATAAGTTTTCATTTACATTTTAATGTCATATGGAATTTCAAGTGAAGAAAATAAAATATAATAATTCATTAAAAAAAGTAATTTAATTTGAATTATATAATATTTTTTTAATTAATATATAATTAATTTAATTTATGAATGAGTGTTTACACACTTGTAATGTAATACATCATTCAATGTGAACTTTTTTACACTCTAAAAAACTTCTTTTAAAGCATAAGAGACATGTTTTTCAATAAAATAATATTTTATAATGTTTTTTTTTCATTTTGAAGTTAAATTATCATATTTTTATTCTTATTATAATTTAATGGAAATACAATTTGGTTATGGTGTCCATTATGAACATTATTTGGTTATTAGAATAGTAATATAGTTTTTTAATAATGTTTTTCACACAGAATAAGTATTCATAAATACATTTGTAGGAGATAAAATTTATATAATTAGGATATGAATTAGATAAAATAGATGAAATTATAGAAAATTGTTTTTTAAAATTACATAATATTTATTATATGGTAAATTTTGGAAAAAATAAAAATATATGTTATGAATAGTGAAATATGGAAAAATAAAATAAATATCACATCATATATATATATATCATCATGATAGAAATGAACCTATTTTTATTATATTGGCCTGATATTGGAACCAAGAACTGTATTTGAGCACAACTCTACATAATGTGGCACTATGGGTGTAGTAGTCAAATTGAGATAATATAATACCATAATATTGAAAACTTTATTACAGGGGATTACACTCAAAACATATATAAATATTCATCAATATTCTCATATCTCCACATATAATGATTGAGTTCTCTCTTTATAGTTATATTAATTTATATCTATAATATCTGTCACATAAATCTTGAATTGTTTTAGTGGTTTGATTAGTTGTTTTTAAGGTAATAATTCTTAGTAATGCAGATATTCTTATTAATCTCTCTTTATTACAAATTTTGATTATTTGGATGTAATATCTTATGAAATTACATTTTATTTGATAATATACATTACATTACAACATATTATTAACCATTTTATGTATTTCTCCTAACATTTTTAACATCCACTGTCATTATAACACTTTTTCTAAGACCTTATTATTCTCAAGTAAAGTATCCATCATCTACTTTGTTACTTTTCCAAATGAAATCCTTAAGTTTCAAAATATTTTAACCACTTTCTTCACATGATTCCATGATTATTATTCTATGAATATATCATACCTTTAATCTTTAATCTATAAGAAACCATCCATCCCATCACTATAAACCGTTTTCAAAATCTCTTCTATGTTAAATTAAAAGATTTTATTCATTTCTATTTTATATCATATTTAGTTTCTTTTATAATTTAAATTTTTAAACCTTTATCTAAAATGATTATATATTATAATATATGGTATATTATCATTGTAAAGATATTTTATCATTATTATAATAAAAATTTCTTATTATTAATACTATCTCATTAACTGTTACTTTACATAAGTTATATAATGATGTAATCATTATTACTCATATTCTAATACATCTATGGTGCAAGGGAAATTGATCCTCTTGAAATTTATTGATAAATAAAATTTTCCATCCTTATTAAATATTCATGATTATAATTTATTGTAATTGTAAATTCCTATGTCCTTTTACCATCATCATAATCCTTATCATCAATATTTTCATGCTTCCCTATAGAGGGAATTTTTGAAGCAGATTGTTTGAATGTGTTATTTGGGTTAACTTCAGGTGTAAATTCGCATCAATATATTTATATAAAAACAATATAATGGATCATTTATACTCTTATGGAACCTATAATAATAATTTCCCCATTAAAAACTATTGAAAATATTTCCAATAACATATGACATATACTATTTATACCCTGAATGAATAAATTATAATTTAGGGGATGTCAATACCCGGTATTTTCACCAGAATGCATAAAATAGGCACTGGAAAAATTTTATCAATTGCATATCACAATTATATGGAAGAAAAGTCTTTGATAATAAAGGAATTCACGAAGCTTTGACATGTTACTTCCAGATCCTATTCAATTCATGAACACCTTTCATTTCGGCTGAAGTGGAAGAATGTATCCGACCAGTGATCACCGAGGAGATCAATCAGCAGCTTTCCAAAGATGTGTTAGATGAATAGATACACATGGATCAGAAATAGATTCACCCCACTAAGGCCCCGGGACTGGACGGGTTCCACGCCCTGTTCTTTAAGCAATACCGGAACATCATCGGTCCAGACATATACAAAATGATAAGGAATATCTGGGCTGGGAAAACAAGTATTGCCTCCACCAATGAAACTGTCCTCGTCCTCATTCCCAGAATTAAGAAGCCCCAGGCAACCCCTGACATTAGGCCTATCAGCCTATATAATGTCACATATAAGATCTTCTATAAGATCCTTGTAAATCAGCTGTGACCGTGGTTTCCTGATATTATCTCAGAAAACTAGAGTGCCTTTGTTCCCAAGAGTCTGATAACTGATAACGCAATTGTGGCTCATGAAGTGTTTCACTCTATGAAAACATGCTCCAATGCGAAAAGAGGAACCATTGCATGGAAACTGGATATGACCAAGGCTTACGATAAAGTGGAATGACACTTCCTCAAAATTGTGATGCTGAAAATGGGTTTCTACACTATTTGGACAGATATGTTCATGCAATGCATCTCGACCGTCTCTTTTAGAATCTGGGTTAATGGGGAGCTCACTCGAGGATTTGTGCCATCCCACAGCCTGCGATAGGTAGATCCCCTCTCCCCTTTTCTCTTCATCTTGGTGGCTGATGTCTTCTCTAACCTTTTATCCAGGGCTGCATCCACTAAAACTATTCATGGGGAAAAGGTCTGTCGTGTAAGTCCACCAGTGTCGCACCTTTTTTTCACCGACGACTACCTCCTCTTCTCTAGAGCAACTATTAATTAATGTCAGGTGATCAGCCATGGGATCCACTAGTACGAGAGGGTGTCTAGAAAGTCAATCAATCATGGAGATTCAGAAATCTCCTTCAGTGCAGGGGTGCCTCACCCCAAGAAAGATGAACTCTGCGCAGCAGTTGGCATACATATGGTTGAAAAACACCAAAAGTATCTCAGGCTACCCACGGTAATTTTTCAGTCCAAAAAAGAAATTTTCTCATCTCTTGTGGACAGGATTGAGAAGAAAATTCAAGGTTGGACACAAAAAAGAATCACAAAAGCAGGCAAAGATACTCTCATTAAACCTCTCATCCAGTCTATCCCAAGCTATTTTATTCCCCTGTTTAAGCTCCTGGCGGCCATCATCAACCAGATCCATACATGCACTGCTAACATCTAGTGGGGGAAAACGATGGAAGAAATAGACCCCATTGTATGGCCTGGGAGAAACATTGCATCCCCAAGATTGAGGGAGGGATGGGATTCTAGAATCTTATTCTATTTAACGACGCATTGTTGGCCAAGAAAGGATGGATCCTTATTAACCATCCTTCATCCCTCCGTGTGCGTGTATTACGAGCTAAGTACTTTCCCCACACAAACTTCCAGGTTTCCTCACTTGGCCCGTGTACTAGCTTCCTTTGGAGAAGCATTTGGGGGGACCGAAAGCTCTTTGAAAAAGGACTGTGATAGAGGATTGGGGATGGATCATCTATCAAAATATGGTCTGACCCATGGCTGATTGATACGGTAGGTATGCATGCTACATCCCACGCACAACCAGGCTTTGAAGATGCCACTGTCAGAAGCCTCCTTTCCGACCAAGGAATGCTGTAGTGTGTGGATAATATTTTTTAATGGTTTAACGAAAGAGGCCAAATAATTATCCTAAGCATCCCCTAGGTCCCTGACGCAGGCCCTGACCATCTCTTCTGGTGCAATGACATAATGGGGAAATGCACGGTGAGATCCAGATACAGGCTTGCTCTTGGAAACCACCCAACCGACCGGAACAAGGGACCATGGAAATGGATTTGGAAGCTCAATATCCCCCAAAACATATGCCACTTTTGGTGGCAGGTCTGCACGAGCACCCTCCCAACAATGATCCTTCTCGAGTACCGACATATGTCTAATGCCGCTTACTGCCCGTTTTGCCCGAACATTCTAGAGACCCCCTTGCATGCCATCATTCACTGCCCGAAAGCTAAGGAAATCTAGAATAAATTGGACCCAACCCCAGATGCATCACTGGATACGGCTTATGACCTTCCTGTTCTCCTGGAGCGATGGTGCTCCTCTCTCTCAGCGGCTAAGGCAGGGTCATTCTGCACCTTGGCTTGGATCATCGGGGTATGGAATAATGATGTTGTTTTCCACCATCGACATAAACCTCCTGAACTATGGATTGTACGGGCCACCTCATGGATCGAGGGATGGAATCACCATATTGGACATCAAATGCCTGATGCTCCCCCCTCTTACCCCCCTCATTGGAACTCCCCAATGGAAGGTGTTATTAAGATCAACGTGGACACGGCTCTTCCAAAGGATGGACTTGTCTTCCTCGGTCTCCGGGACCAAAATCATCTGGTGAAAATCATCGCAGCAAAGTATGAATCACATCCTGACTTTTGGGAACCTGCTGTTGCTGAGGCTAATGCCATCCTAGCAGATTTGATTCTAGATTTGGAATGTGGGTGGGTTGATATTTGCATTGAATCAGACTACCACACCATGATCGATTCCATTAACCACAACAATGGCGGACTCTAGTCTTTTGGCCTCATTACCAAGATAATTCTCTTGCTCTTCCAATGCTTTTCATTCTGCACCTTATCCTTTTCTAAAAGAGAAGGCAACAATGTGGCCCACCTGTTTTCAACATCAGGCCTCCTCAAGGCCAACCGTCTCTGGCTGGACAATTTTCTTTTGTGGCTTTGCATTTGTACGTGTGCTGGTATTAGTCATTAATGATATCAGTTTTTCTCAAAAAAAAAATAAATAAAAATATTATTATTTGAATGTGGATTTACTAGAATGAAACAAAAATTAGTTACTCAGGAGTTAATATATCACACATATAAACATTGTGAATGTTTAATACTTATAATATCATGAAAGTATTTATTTTATGTTATATAATAGTTAGTAGCCTTACCACCATATTTATTAAAATTCAATGAATTTGTATGGTGCCTAGGACTTTTAGGACCTTAGACCAATATGTTTGGGATGTTCTAATTTTCATGCATTACTTTTGTACCATGATTTTAATATTTATCATGAAATTCATCAATTATTATGATTTCTTTATAATTTATGGTTGTATCAGCATTGATACGATTTATCAATTTTGTAGGGACCTAACAACACCTATCAGTCATATAAAAAATATTATGAAACAATGACCAAGATCTCTATTCATAGATAAATCTAAAAATGTATTTGGAAATGAATAATTGTAAAAACAATAAATACAATACACCCAAGTTGTGATTAAATTTTCTTCAAATGATATTGAAGAAGATATAAAGAGTATAAATATAAGTAATTACTACTTAGGATCTATCCATAGGTAACGATAAATCCCTCCCTATATGTGGTAGATACTTCTATCACCCAAGATATACAGGTGCCTCAATAATAAATAAGGTAGGGGAGAGAATAATGTAGTAGAGTATCTACTAGGAAATGAGAAAGCCTATAATGGAAAAATATGATCACACCAAATTAATTTTACCACATTAATTAAACATCTTGTTTGCTCCTATGTAAATATTTTATTAACTCATGCTTGAAAATTCATGAGTAAAAAGTTCATCCTACTTAAGAATCTAATTAATGAATAATGAAATCACTTGAATAACAGCTTATACAACAATTTTTTTAATGATTATGTGTGATAAATTACATAATTGATAAAATTAATCAAAATTTATCATAACTCTCGAAGTTAATGACATGATATATTCCTTATGATAGAAGAAACAATTATAAAATCATATTTCATTAGCAGTGGAAGGAAATCTCATTTCATGCTTTTACAACATGACTAATAGTAAAAGATGATATTCTTAAATAATATAGTCATAACATACCCTTAGTTTGTAGATAAAATAAAATATGTAATGTTTATATAAAACCATATAGTATAGGCCCAAACACATCACATGTGTGAGGCTTTATAAAATTTCTCAATTAATCTCCCATTAGCACTAATAACTAATTTTTTTTCCAATCCACCTTATATCATACCAAATATAATGGATTTTAAAACCATAACTAATTTTATTTGGATATCATCAAAAACACATTTATAAAAGCTATATATAGCTTCAAAACCTATCACATTATATGTAATTCCTTGTGAATAACCATCTAGAACACATTTTGATAAAATATAAAACACTATTAGAGAAGCTCTTTGAGTCCTAATCAATACAAAGGTTTTAAAATAATTTGTGATCCCCAACAATAATTTCATAAACTTAAATAATATATTAATATACAAATCTATAAATTTAGGAAAAGAGATACATTTAGAATAGAAACTATAATGTTAAATCTATAAATAGATCTGATGAGATATCTATCAAATAGATGCATCTTTATACATGTGTCAACCAGTTTCATTGCATGATTATCTAAATTTTCATTAGATCCCTTTAACCAATCTATCTAGTTAATGGTGGTCAAAAAGTATGTAAACCATCAATTCATAACTCACATGTTCTCAATTCTTCATGTATACAATGGCTGAGCTAATGAATACTTAACATTACATTCCTCTTTATCAATGAGAACATCACATAACCCTAATCCAAATAGATGATTTCATTATATGTACTATCTTAGTGTGGAAACACATTCCCCATTATATCTCAATCAAGGTCATAAATTTCATACAATTAACACCAGAGGAATAAAACCATATTTTTGGATATCCTTCTAATGACATAATCAATAACATACCAAACACGAACATTATAATATAATCCTCAAGTATTTAGAATAAATGGTATAATATGTTTTAGGTTCTCATTCTACATACCTCACTAAACTCTGGTAAGATGGAAAATGTGATACATGAACACCTTAGATACAGAATACATAGTGCATGAAACTCAATGTATTATACATAATGGATCACCAATTCATAAAAACATCTTTCCTACATTGGGACAATATTCTATATCTTGTTATAAGAGTCTTAATCACACTAACCTTTTCCTTTTTTTTACCTAAAATACTCCAAGACTAACAAATATTAGTTATAACTAAAATTTATACATTTAGAGGTCAATCATTGTTACATTTCATGAATTATTTATCAATATACACTTATATTTGTACAATGTGAAAATTGATAAATTGGAGATTTATTTTTATATAATATAATTTATATTTATAAAACAAGATTAACAATTTATAGAAAATACCAAATGAATGAATCATTATCATATCATATATGATATACTACAAAATAATCCATATATTGTCTATAAGTTATGTGATATTTTTATCTTATTACATCTTATTTAATTTCTACCAGATAACTATGTGAACATAATGTAAAACCCCCCAACTAAATTCATTAGGGTGAGAAATTTTAGATGAAATATTGATTTAACGATAGTGAGATTTATGAATCATATTCCTGAGATTCAAATTCTTAAAAATAATTGAACTCATAATCCTGAGAAAATAAAATGTTACAATGTTGATAAATTTTGTTCTATAAAAATAACTTTTTTAGGTTTAACATCAATGTCCATTAAACCCAATAATATAACAATTTACATTTTCACTTACCATGATATATTAAATCACTCAATATAAAGTGACATTCATTTTTTATTTAATGTAATAGTAAATATTTAAATTTTTTATTACCTCAATACCATAAATATATTTTAAGATATCCTAGGTAAATTTCTTTGATCTTTAACTACAATAACCTTTATAAAATAGTGATATTTACTTTTACATTGTAGCAAAATTTATCACATTATATTTCTTGGATATATCATATATCCTAAACTATTTACGATTTTAATTAAAAATAATTTTTATTTTAAAGTATAACAAAATTTTATTTCTTAACATTTAACTTCACTAAGTTAAAGAAAACACTCAATATATTATTAAAGACTATATTCTCTTTTGAATATCATTTTAAAAACATAAACTCTTTTGAATTAGGAAATAAAATTTATTTTCTTTTAGTTTCATTGTTTTAAAAAAAAATATTTTAATATAATATAATTTATTTAATGTTTTTAGAATGTTTTAATAAATAAATAATTATATTAATAAAAATATTTCACTTATTGGTATTAGGAACATATTTACACTTATTTTAACAAATCTCTTGACAAACACATTATCCTAGAAAAAATGTTTTTATCCTTGTCTTATTCAAAAAAAATTGCATAAAAATTTTTGAATTTGAAACCATTTATATTAATTTAATCCCAATATCCTATTCACAACAAAACTTTTTTAATGAAACATTTCTCATAAAATAGAAATGATAAAATGATGCACATATCTTAGATCTATTAGAGCATGATGCATTCCACTACATTGAAAATGTTGATGTAAAAACTACTTATTTAATTGATAGAATGAAAACTATAATATCAATTAATTATTACCTCAATTTTTAACTCTTATATATTTAAAACATTTATAATGTTTACATTTAGTATCATATACACAAAAAAATCAAAACATAATACTTTATGAAAACAAAATTAAGAATAGAAATTCAATGATTTTTCATAATTCTGTCTAGGTATTTGAAAAAAGTACATCCCATAAAATGATTACACTATCTATCATAATTTTAACACATTTCCATGATCTTAATTTTAAATATGAAATTTCATTATTGGACATTCAAATTTTTCTTCTTCTTCTAGTTTTAAATTTCACAAAATTGAACTATCTAAACAACACATGAACCTATACATCAGATTCATAATTCATCTAATCTCTAAACATTGAAAATATTAGGTAACTATTTTTAAAATCATTAATAATATTGTAACATTAATATTGATGATAAAGGATTAATTCCATACCTTGAATAATCCTTAATTTTCACTTTTTTCTATCTAAAACATTAACAAGCTCAATAATCTGTAATTTTTTAGTAGAGACTAAAGTTACATAGTTAATTTTGTATCCAAGGATTTTTATAATAGAGTTAAGTCATTATATGATTATCATAAGTTTCTATAGTTACATTTTTAATAAAAACAACACCTTGTTACATAGGATGATGTTTCCCAAGAACATATAATTTCTATCACATAAGAAATTTTTTTATGTAACAAATCTAATAAGTTTATTTCATGTTTCATCTCATTTAATGGGTTTATTTTAACATAACTTTTGATGTTGAAGATGTTATTATATAAACCAGAAGAATTTATTATACGAGTATCAGGTTTTCTTAACATTTAATACAAAATTTTATTAAATAGTCTCCAATTAAAGTAATAACCTTTTTTAAAAATCATAATTACCATTAGGAGCTCAAGATCTATATTCCACTATGTAAACAACCCTGCTTTGGTAGGATACTCACCATATAGTTATTTTGATATAGAATCATCCTAATAAAATATTATATGATTCTTGGATAGTCTAATGGATAACACTATAACATGTCCATAATATGGGTAAACCCAACTTTATCCATATAGTATCCTAATCCTTTGGTATTACCACTAAAGTGTAACTCAAGGACACCAAGAGTTGGATAACATAATAAAATACAATTTCACCTTTATTTTGAGAAAACTAATTTGTTATATGATCTATATTCACCCCATATATTCATACCATGTGAAAGACATTCCAAGGCACCCTACTAAGGAAAATATTATATTGTTGGATGATTGAGGTCATGGAATGTGATACTACGGAAGTAATCCCCAAAATTATATTTAACGGGTATTTAATATCATCATATTATCATATGTTATTTAATTTTTGTATGATTTCCTCCTGTGATGATTTTTTGAATCCTATTGATTATACTATATCAATATGTTCTAAACATATTTATATGTAACTCCTTACAAAAATCATCATTTCTATCACTCTCCTACAAATTGATTCAAAATATATTTTCATATATCCAAATGAAAATCATTAATTAGGAAAATGAACACTTAGTCTAAAGGTTCAAAATTATATGAAATTTTAAAACTCTAAATTAACAAGCTCAAAGAAAAAAATATTTGACCCCCTCCTTTTAAGAATAAGTCATAAGACTCTATGAGAGTTGGTATTCCTTCAAAAATCCCTTATACATATGTATACATTTCTCAATAGAGAATACAGTTGAACATAACTCAGTCACCTAATACATATAAACTATATTCAGGGCATAAATTTATGCTAAAATGAATTATCATATACCAAGTTCATGGTTATTGGAAAATAAATCCATTATTATACAGAGCATATAACATTATAGATACATGTATGATAATATCTAAGATTATTTCAACAATTAATCTAGAAAACACCATTCATAATAAAAGTAAAGTGTAACTATGAATGAATCACATAATAACATTTAAAAAAATAAAAATTTCAAATTTTTAAACATGAGATAATTATTTCAGAACAATTCCCAAATAAAATCTAATTATAATCAATTTATAAATTAACTAATGATTACAACCAATTAAATATCATAAATATAGATATAAATAAATTATATTCATTTAGTTATATGAACTAATTAATATTTTTCATTATATTACATTTTCTTTGAAAATATGTTATATTATAAATTATAAATAAATTAAAATAAAATTATATTTTTTTAAAAACATTATATAGTCTAAATATCTCATATATAACTTTATTTAATCCTGAATAAAATAAATCATCAATTTTCTGATGTGGTCAAAATAATTTCCCTATGAAAGAACATAATTTGAATAATAAAAATTAATAAATTATGAAAATTTCATAATTTCCAAATGAAAAGACTTTATATTTTTCCTTACTTTTAATATATAAATATTTTAATAATCATCACTTATGATATATAAATAAATATATTTTTTTCTAAGTCATAACACATTCCATAAAATTCGATTTATGATATTTCTATTATTGAAAATTAAAGTTAAGGAATGTGAAATAAAAAATATTTCATAAAAAATATTAATTATTTATAAATACATTTAAATTAATTAATTTATAAATTCTATATAAATTAATAAATTTTCTATAAATACCTTATATCGTTAGTTATTAATGAAATTTAAATAATAAATTCAATTCCTAATTAAAAATTAATAAATATTAAATAAATATTTTTCTATCATATTTTATGATTCACGGTTACTCACTGATAGCGACTAATAATAAAGAAACACAAAAATTTTAATGATGTGAGCCATATTATTTGACTAATAATTTTTTGACATTATACAATAAGAAAAATTGTGGTATCTATAATATATTATTATGGATTTACTTATTATTTTATATAATATAATCTAGTAAAAGTCCCCTTTTCATAAATACCAAAATAAAGGCAAAGGGGAGAGGATGGTGTCAATAAAACCAATTCAAATCTCTACAAAAAAAGAAAAGGTGAAAATTAAAGGAAAAATTGACCGGTATGAGAATGGGTACTCATAGAATAAAAAAACTCATCCACACCAATGGTGAGGATGTCGTCCCCTTCTTCATGTCTTAACCCATTACTAAGACACACCATGTTCATCAACTAGTTCATAATCAATATCATCTAATTCAACTGCAACATTAGATGCACCATCACTTTTCCACCCATTACTCACTACTTTTAGGAGAAATAAATTAAAAATAATTTCATATAAGAACCATATTACTTGGATAAGAAGACTACTGTTTCATAACCTAATAATATATTCTTACATTAATAAAATACACATGACATTTATAACCTATTTCTAGAGAAATAAAATGATCACCAATAGTCACCTAATTTCCCAATGGTATCACCACAACCACGAAATGTTTTTTTTATAACTAACCTTTCCATTACTCAAGAATTGAATATAAATTTTAGGCATATTAATGGTTTGAGTAACATCTTATTCTACTATTATTCCATCAACTATGCAGTTACCCTCAATCTATTTTTCAGACCTCATTGGACTAGAAATATTTCATTTGTTACAAGTAGGCATGTGAGGCAAGAATAACTAAGACTTATTGAGATATTGAACGAATCTTTATTCCATTATGAGGGAGGGACTAGCCTTATATTCAATTTTTTCTAAGGGTTTCATGTACATCTTGGAATATTCATCCACCAATTTAGTCTTACATTTTCTTTTGGAAGTGTATACATTTTTTTCTGGCCATAATTCCATACCAACCATGAATTTCATTGAATATTAACTATCAGATTGATCATCGATAGTGTCCATAGTTGTCCCCATATCTCAATTCCATTGAAAATATCAACTCTGAAGAATTATCATAAAAAATAAACATACAAATAGCCTCCTTTTCCTCCGCAATGTCAACCAACGACCTATGGGATTCTAGGACATCCTAAACCCCAAGGATCATAGAATTAATTTTCATTAATTTGGGTGGAGTAACTAGCTATGAATATTGAGTATCACTAGTAAAAAATGGTTCCACAGAAGATCCCACCCCCACAGTTGACTGTAGGACCTTTTTTTTAACTCCTTCTCTTCATGTCCATAGATATTACAGAATGAGAATAATAGGGTTTTTGTAAAATTAGAGAGTTTATTCAATATTTTCATTTAAGGGCTGAGAAAAAAATCTAGAATCCATTCATAGATAACTGTAAATGAAAATTATTCCATAGCAGCAGAGAGGATGATCTAGTAAATTATTGAAGAAAAATGATATACATAAATAATAATTTGAGAAATTATTACAAATTGAATGTTCGCTATTTCACCTTCATGGTTAAATGCAACACTAGTAAAAATGGAATTATCAATATAAATTTTTGGATTCCATAATATCTATTGAAGGCCATGAATTTTAAGCTAAACATGAAATGTTTTTTTTTATTCATTTGATTGAGATTGAAGTCCAACTATTGAATGTATAGGAAACATGGCATGATTGAGATAGTCCCAACCCCATATACCTTAAATTTCAGATCCAAATAGGGAAACAAAATTAAAAAAAACTCAACACATTTATACACAAGTCCAATTTTTAGAAACCCTAATAGATGAAAGGAACTTTTCCAAATCTTCGAGTCTCCATGGTTTAGAGCCTCATAGAAGAATGAGACGCTTGGTGATAGAGTTCTTACCATACACAATATGATCATATATGGCTACACTATTTTCTATAATATGCACTATATTTACCTTCTTCTAGATTATATGAGAATCTATACCCCTAAACTAGAAAAAATTTCACAACCCTTGTTCTTCAAATTTGATGATGGAAACCGAGGTCCACTTTTGATCATTGAAGAGACCATCTAAAGGCTATGAAATTAATATCGATGACTGTTTGTGATACCCCACTAACTGAGGGGGTCTCCCAATAGAATAAAATTCCCTAAATATAATGCAATCTCCATAGAAATTATAAAACCCAACCTGTTGTTAAGCATTATATTAAACATGATATTTAAAGATATGAATCAATATTATAAAGGTGATATTTTGAATTATTTTTTAGAAAAATTACATTATGACCTCATGGGAAATGATATCTCAATATCATATGATAATATGAGAATGATTATATTGTATTATTATTGATTTTAGTTATACCACAACAAAATAATAGGGAATAAGATGTAAAAAGAGATCCTTTATTTCTTTTTTTCAATGATTTAAATGTATAAGAGTATAAAATACTACTATTGGATTACATAGTATCTAAGAACACTTATTTGAAATAGTCAAAATTATTCCAAACCCATACTAATCTCTCCATTCTAATTTAAGTGAAAATTCAAAAACTAGAAATGAAGAACCATAAATATTGCTTCACCTATATCAAAGATACGACAACATCATCTTTGAATGTTATTGGTGATAACTAGAGTGTTAATGAAAGTAATACCACTTATTCATGTGTAACACCACAATCTTCCAAAAATCGCTTCCCTTTGAATACTTCAATAACTTTTGTTGTATGCAACTTCAAGTTCATGCACTCCACGACCAATAAAAATAACAGTTATGAATAGTAATATCCGCTTTATGAAATTTTATAAATTTTATATTTCAAAATGGACTTCATTTATATATTTGGATTATTTAAATTAGCTTAGGGTGAATTTTTTCATTTTTTTTGAAAACATTCAATTTTTAATAAATAGTTGAAAAACAATGTGTTATTGTTTATAACAAACTATTTATTTAAATTATTGTTTATTTAATTTAAATTTATATTAAGAAATAATAGATACATAATATCTATATAAGTTCAATGTAATTAATCGGAGTCATTTTATAATTAAATTAGATGTATAAGATTTTATTGAACTTTTTAACGTCTTTTACACACCTTCTAGGAACATTTGAAAATTTGCATAAAATATAATTTTACCACTTCGTTGAATTGAATTTAAAAAATCCTAGAGACACCGTCGATATAATTAAGAAAAAAAATTTCGAATAAAATGAAAATATTTTTTAAATAGTAACTTTTTAATTTTATTTACCACGGTTAAAAGTAAATAGGGTAATTAAAGGCAAAAATAATATTATAATTACCTCAACACATTTCATAATTCTATTGGATAAGTTTATATCAACCAAAATGAAACTTAGGACAAAAATATTATTCTCTTTGATCCACATGGATTAGATTCTGACATTTATTATTATTTTATTTAAAGAAGAGTTCAATGTGTAAAATTCAAAGTTTAATAACTGAACCATTTTTAATATAGGTTTATAAATAAGATATATTCAACCATAAATATTAATTAGAAATATAAAAATATTTCATACAGCATTTTATTTTATTTATCAATTTTATACATTAAATAATTATATTTATTTATGACACAATGATGATAGAGTAATTACCTTATTAATGAAAGATTAAAATAATTGATAATATAAATATTAAAATAAATTTAAATTTAGACTTTTGAAGAATTCCTCAAAATGGATAGGTCAACATGACATGTAAGAGTTTATTAAATAATTATTTTGAGGTGATAAAGGTGTTATGACTTTCACCAAAACCAAATATTAAACAGTGTCAAAACTGACATAAATGATTTTTTAAAACAAAAACTATTTTATTAAATGATATAATATTCCTAAAAATAAAAGGTTCAGTCAAAGGTCTTAGATAAATTTATATATTTCAATAATGAACCAAATGGGGTTCTCTAGGCTTTTTATAGTAAGTATATTAACAATTTATTATAATTAAAAAAGACATGGTAAAAGTAAAACTATTTTACTAAGAGTTAAATCTAAAAGATATGGCCAATATGGTGATCTAAACTTTTTTAAAACCTATCAATAGAGATTTTTTTTACCAATAACCAACATATCCTCAAAAATAAATCCTTTTGGAGCCATTATAACCCAAATATGAATGTATAATAAATTAATATTTCAATCTATTCCTAAAGTACCCCTCACCTCTCTTATAAATGGGCACATCACCTTCTCTTAATTTCAAACATCAAAATCCATTTGGATCACCCAAAACCTACTCAAATATTGTCCAAAATACCCTCAATTCAACCTACAAGTCATAAATTTATCAAAAATCTAGCCTAAGGATCCCTTTTGATCAAATCAAAAGGAAACACTTCAAGAGGAGGTATTAATTTCATCACCTATTTCAAAGTTCGTTTCTTTTTCCACTTAATAATTCATTGATGTTTCCATACCCAAATCATATCTCCCATAAATTTTACATAGTTTGATGTTACTGTAAATATTTTACAGCCATATTCATTATTCTATCCATCATATGAATGATAATGTCACCATACGTGCATACGTATGGCTTATTGTCTCCATGTCATGCTGTAGATTGTTGTTCAACACTTCATTATTTGGATGGGTATAATAATGAGTATAATTAATTTAAATAATAAATATAAAATTATAATTATTATGTATATATGATATACCATCCCATTACATATGATTTTACCATCAATAAAATTATATTTTCACTCGTGCATACGTACTGATTATCGTCTCCACGGACACGATGATATTAATTCCCCATCATAACCATTCAAGAATAATTTTCATTTTATGATTAAAAATTATTTTTAAGAACTTAATATAATTATAGATATGAATCAAAAACATCATATCTATAATAAACATGACTTATGTAACAAAACATATAACGGAAAATGAATCAGTTAACACCTGAAACAATGATACTACGAAAGTATTATTAACAAAACAATATTAGAATATCATATATGAAATAATATTTATGTATGAGGTTCTTGTATAATTAAAAAAATTCACTATTATACATATGGTCAATGTTCCCCCCACCAAAAAAATTACAAGTTAAGGGTTAATTTTACAAAATCTTTATTTATCTGAGTTTGTTTGTACGTAAGTATCTACTGGGACTTATTTATCGTACACATGTGTGTTTCTTAAAAATTTATTTCCAAACATTTTCACTATTTACTAGAATATGGGTTATATTAATTAATACCCTTGTTTTAATTTTTATAAAATGATTTGAAATGAATCCTTTTTTTGTACATCATGACCTTTTCACAAAAATAAGGTATGATTTTTTTTTAAACTTATATGGCAGGTGCAGATATTTTTTGCCGTTATAACACCTTCAAAGCTTCAATTACAAGCATATAATAATATTTTCAAAATAAATGTTTTATTTTATAATTACATGAATTTTAAATGAATTCAAAATAGAAATATATATTTCACTCAAATAGTTTTGATTTCATCTATTTCAACATCCATTGATGGATTTTACATTTGTTTGAAGTTGATTTATTATGATAAAATATTCCATATTGAATTGAAGGTTTTGTGATATGTCTAACTGTGGATGTGTTATTTTTATACCATTCATGGTTTATGGTTACATTATTAACATTTCATATTCTAGTTTTAATACTAATTTTTATGTGATGTTTTAACCTTTTCATGAAAAGAATGCATTGGACTTAGTAAGTGATGGGTGGAGACCGCTATAGCTCCTTGATGCAACGGTAGGTCTCCTGAGACAAACTAGTGTCTTGGGACAAGGCCTTGAAAAATTATTATTTTTAATCTTCGAAGGAGGCCTTGACTATGTGGTTATGATGTCTGGGATTATACATTCCATCATTATGAAATTATCTATTGATATTACATGTGATTAGTAAACTAGTAGAATATCCATGTGAACAAGTAAGTGGAATTATTTGATTTATATTTTCCATATTATGATGAAGTTCAAGTTTAAAAGGATTTTTTTAGTCTTATACATTTCTTTTAAATTGTTATGATTATTTATAATATTTTTTTCTGTATTGTTATTATTACTGAGCATCTAAAATCACCCCTTTTATAAGTTTAATTTTTCCCAGGATGTGACGAAGTATATTTATATTGACCTGCATGTAGAGGATAAGGGATATGAGTGTCCTGAAATGGTACACAATGTTGTTGTTTTTCTATTTCATAATGTAATGTAAAATTTATGTATGTATCTAGTACTTCCAAGGCTATTAAACTAATATAACTTTTGAGACTTGATATCTTGTGATCATGAAAATGTTATGTAATAATGTACTGACTCTGGATAACTACATTCTAGGCAATACAGTTTGTATCAGAGGAATTTTAGTACAAAACTTGAAGATAGATTTAGAAAAACCCTGATTAGAGAACATTACCCTAAGATAGACTTTGAATATTAGTGTAGAAGAACTTACTTGAATTTTGGAAATTTATAGATTTTGTGAATTTTCCAAGAAATAAATATGTGTCTGTTATAGAGAAATTAGAGGTAGCTTTGGCACAAATGTATATAAGGGTGAAACCTGAAAACACCACTTTAAGCTAGACTCAAATAGAAACATGTGAACGACAATGGGCCATGCTGCACTCTTGGTTACGACACTCACATGGGATATACTTAGGATAATTCACATTTCTTTACAAATAATTATGAATTATTTAAGAGTAAATAATTCCTCAATGAAATTTTTTTATGATTATATATTATATAAATAGACTTTTCAATTTACGGTAGGTATTTTATAAGTTTGGAATTATACTTTGTGATTCATAAACTAACCTAGTGGATGCCATTGTTTAGAAATAAAGCCTAGTGGAAGGAATGGAAACCGTATCAATGAACATAATCCATATAGGTATTTCCCTCCTACTGAAGATAATTATAGTGGATCTATTGATTCAACTAGTGTTGAACAACTTATAACCATACTGGGACTACTCACATAGGTTATGAATAATAACCTTAGTCTTATGGAGCACCCTGATCCACAATGCAGAGGATCAATGATAGACCACTTCATGAGGCAACAACCACTAACTTTCAATTGGACTACTAATATATTTTTAGCTGAAAATGGATAAGTTCCTTAGAGAAAATACTTCATGCTTTGGGAGTAGTAAAAGGGGAAAAGTTGTCATAGTAGTTTATCGCCTCACAAGAGATGCAGATCAATGGTGGTAATTAATTAAGAACACAAAGGAAGATGAATAAGTACCAAATATGGAATGGAGGGTGTTTAAAGATATTTTCTTAGAAAAATAATTTCCTCATGAACATCGAATGGATATGGAAAGGAAATTTCTGAGTCTGAGACAAAAGGTGGATCATAATGTCACAAAGATTGAATCTAAATTTACAAGGTTAGAAATCCATGATTCATATTATATAAGTAACCCAATACGTAAGATTGATTGATTTATTGATGGGTTAAAACCATTTCTCTATCGAGCATTAGTCTCCCAATCATTCTTGTCGTATGAAGATATAGGTTAATGTGCTATCAAGATAGAAAAGGAATTATTTAAGTCTTATGTCTTTTAATAAAATCAAGAGAAGAAGAGAACTGTTGAACACTCAGGAAATGGAAATAAAGGGAATAAGATAAAATTAAAATTTCTACACTTCATTAAATGTGGGAAGAAACTCCATGGTACTTTCATGAAGGGGATGCGAGTTTGTTACAATTGTGGGGAAAAGGGAAACCAAAGTCATAATTGTAAGGGAAAGAAAGAGGCTGTCAATGATGAATTTTACAGTTGTAGAAAAATGTGGAATTATGATAATGAATTTCCTAAGTTCCAAGGAATCATACCATAGAAAAGGCCAAGGTAGCAAGTCCAAGCTTATCTGATCCCTACTACTGAGGTTTATGCTCCTAATGATGCGGTGGATGGTATATTAATCATTTCCACAAATGTAGAAAATGCTTTATTTGATTATAGATTATCTTATTCTTTTATATCATCCCATATTTCTAAGAAATTTAGATATTTCCAATTTGATTTAACAAGATAGTTTTCAATAAGAACTCTTAAGGTAAGTATCATTGCATTAAAGTTTTGTCAATCAGTTTCCATTATGACAAATGAACGTGCTTTTTCTGTCGATATTATTATCATACCCATGATTTAATTTTATATAATCCTTAGTATGGATTGGCTTTTAGACTATGATGTAAAAATTTATTGTAACAAAAAATAGTTGACAATTTTTGATGATGACAAGGAGTAACTTATCTTTAAAGCAGAAACATCACCATCTGATTCTTATATAGATCCACCCCTAGTAGCTCTACTAAATTCAATTATTGAAGAGGAAGAGAGTGAAATAACTATAGTTGAGTAAAAGAATGTCCAAATAGTGGACGTACCTATTGTGCATGAATATGTTGATGTCTTTATAGAGGATTTACTTGGACATCCTCCAAAATGAGAAATTGAGTTTTACATTGATTTAATTCCTAGTTCATGGCCCATATCAAAGACCCCTTATAGAATGAACACTATAGAATTACTAAACTAAATAAATAACTAGAGGAATTTAGTAATAAAGGATTTATTCTGACTAGTGTTTCTCCATGGGGAGCCCCTATTTTTTAAGAATAAATATGGATCTATAAGTTTGTGCATTGACTATAGGGATATCAATTCTATAATAATCAAGAACAAGTATCCCCTACCTCGTATTGATTATTTATTTGATCAAATTCATGGATCTAATTAATATTTAAAGATTGAACATTGATATGGATATCATCAATTATGTGTGATGAAAGAAGACATTCCAAATACAACATTACATACCAGGTATGGGCATCATGAGTTTATAGTAATACCTTTTGGACTGACTAATACAACCTCTATTTTCATGGATCTAATGAATAAAGTTTTCAAGGAACATCTTGATGACATTGTAGTGGTATTTATTGATTATATCTTGTTATAATCCAAAAGATACGAAGATCATGAAAACCACTTGAGCATTATTCTAAAAACACATAGAAAAAATGAATTATATGGGAAGTTTAACAAGTGTGAATTCTTTATTTACGATATTTCATTTCATGTCCATATTGTGTCTAATTATGGAATCTCTTTTGATTATTATAAGACAAGATCAATAAAATAATGGCCACCACTGATGAGTAAAACTGAAGTACGCATATTTATTGGTTTAGTAGGTTATTATCGGTATTACGTCCATAATTGTTTCAGATTGGATAACCCATTAACTAAGAACACACACGAAGGGGTTAAATATATTTCGACACATAAGTGTGAATAATGTTTTGAAGAAATGAAGAGAGGATAAGTCAATTATCCCATCGAGAATCTACCATCAGGGAATGATGGGATTATTATTTATAGTGATGCTTCAATGAAATGACATGGTTGTGTCCTTATATAGAATGATAGAGTTATTGCATATGCATCACGGTAGCTAAAAATTCATGAAAACATTTATCCTACTCATTATCTTGAGTTAGAAGCTATAATATTTTCTTTGAAGATATGGAGACACTATCTCTATGGTGAAAAATGTAATATATATATCGATCACAAGAGTTTGAAATATATTTTCTCACAGAAAGAACTCAACATGAACCAAAGGTGATTACTCAAACTTCTCAAGGATTATGATTTCTCTATAAAATAACACCCAGGGAAAGAAAATAAGGTGGAAGATTCATTGAGAAGAAAGGATCATGGAGTTTTTAACAATATGATAGGTGAAGGGGATCGTATGATCAGGGATCTAGTAATGATTGATATAGTAATAATCATGGAAGATGAAACATCAATACTTTTTCAAATGGTATCCAATATATATTTACTATAAAGGAGAAAAAGTTCTCAGATTGATGGAGAAGAGTTTCAAAAAAAATTAATTCTGTGAATGATGGGATATTGATAAAATTCATATATGAAGCTGAAATTTTGAAATTTGTGAAGAGACTTTTTATTATTGACATACCTGTTCTAAAAATGGAATTGTTGGATGATGCACATAGATCTAATTTCTATATACAACCTAGTAGCACTAAGATGTATAGAGGTTTGAAGGAACATTTTTGTGGGACAACATGAAGAGGTATATTTATGATTTTTTGTCATGATGTATGATTTTTAAATAGTTGAATGCTAAAACAATAAATCTTGGAGGAGTTATGAAAACTCTTCCCATACCTGAGTGGAAATGTAATGATATTATGATAGTATTTTTCACGGGGCTACCAAATACTTCAAGAAGGAATGGTGCAATATGGATTATTGTTGATCATCTTACCAAGTCAGCACATTTTTTTGCTATAATAGAAAATTTACCACTTGAACATTTAGAAAAAATATATATTAAGGAAATTGTAAGATTTCATGGTGTACCACTATCAATTTTTTCTGATTGTTCTTCTCATTTCACATTAAGATTATAGAACAGTCTTTAGAAATACCTAGATACCAAACTTCATTTGAGAACTGCCTACCACCCTCAAACTAATGGACCATCAAAATGAGGTATTCAAACCTTAAAATACATTTTGAGATCTTTCTCACTTGACTTTCAAGGTATGGGGATCAATAATTATCTGTGGTATAATTTTTCTATAACAATAGATTCCATTCAAGTATTCAAATGGCACCATATGAAGCGTTATATGGAAAGTGATGTTTCACCCCCTCTTTTTGTGATGATGTTAGTGAGAGAAAACTAATAATCCCAAAACATGTTGAGGAAGAAATGTAAAAGGTGAAGATTATCCAAACCCACATCAAAGAAAATTAATGTAGGAAAAAGAGCTATGTCGATACACAAATTAAGGATTTTGAATTTCAAGTAAGGTATCGTGTTTTTTAAAGGTATCTTCATGGAATGGTGTTATATGTTTCGTTAAGAAAGGTAAATTACGTCCTAGGTACACTGGACCATTCAAATTTCTAGAACGAACTGGAGTTATAGCTTATCATTTGGAAATGCTTTCAAGTCTCTCCAAAGTTCATGATGTGTTACACATATCACTGTTGAGAAAATACATGCCCGACCTAACACATGTACTCACCTATGAATAAAGAGAAATGGAACCTGATCATTCTTATTGGGAAGATCCCATCATGATTCTTGATTCTAGAGAACAAGTGTTGATAAACCAGAAGACTTTCCTGGTAAAAGTTATATGGAGAAACCATAAGATGGAAGAGGAAATGTGGGAACCTGAGGAACTTATGATGAAGAACCAACCAAATCTTTTTATGCAGAAATATTCAAGAAATTTCACAAATGAACTTATTTGAAGGAGTGAACAATGTAACACCTCAAGCTTCCACATTATGCTTTTGTTTGAATAATGAAATAGCTTGCGTGGTACACAACTTTGAGTTCTAGCACACCACGACCAATCAAACTAGCCGTTATGAATAAAAATTCTCATTTTTTGAAATTTTATAAATTTTATTTTAAAAAATGGACTTCATATTTGGAATTATAATATTAAAATTATTTTATGGTGAATTTTTTGTATTTTTTTCAAAACATTAAATATTTTTATTAATAGTGAAAATCACTACGTTTTTTGTTTAAAACAAACTTTTTATTTAAATAATTATTTATTTTATTTAAATTTTTTATAAGTAAAAATAGGAACAAAATACCTATATAGGTTCAATTTTGTTCATTGGAGTAATTTTACAATAAAACTAGATGTATAAAATTTATTGAACCTTTTAACATCTTTTACCCACCTTCTAAGCACATTTATAAATTTGCATAAAACATAATTTTAATCCTTATAGGAATTTAATTTCAAAAATACAAGAGATATGGTTGACATCATTATATAAAATTTAGTTCAATAGGATGAAAATAATTTTTGGTGAATTGTAACTTTTGAATTTTATTTACCACAGTTAAAAGTAAATAGGGTTATTAAAGGTAAAAATGATATTATAATTACCCCAACACATATCCTAATTATATTGGATAAGTTCATTTCAACCAAAATTAAGCTTAGGAAACAAATATGATTTTATTTTATCCACATGGATTATATAGGGACATTTATTATAATTTTATTCAAATATGAGTTAAAAGTTTAAAATTCAAAGTTTAATAACTAAACCATTTTTCATATAGGGTTATACATAAGATAAATTAAACTATAAATATTCAATATACAATATAAAATTATTTCGTAAATCATGGTATTTTATTTATAATTTTGAGATATTAAATAATAAAAAAAAAATATGACACAATGATGATGCAATAATTACCTTAATAATGAAATATTAGAATAGTTGATATTATAAATATTGAAATAAATTTAAATTGGGACTTTTGATGAATTCCACTAATTATCTAGGTTAATATGACATTTTAGGGTTGATTAAATAATATTTTTTCAAAGTGATAATGTTTTTATGAATTTCACAAAAACAAAATACTAAATATTTTAAAATTGACGTAAATGAGTTTTTAAAACAAATACTATTATATTAAATGATGTAATGTTACAAAAAAATAAAAGTTTCAGTAAAAGGACATAGATAAGGTTAGATATGTCAATAATTAACCACTTGGGACACTATTTATTTCATAGTATTTTTATTAACAATTTATTATAATAATACAGGAAGACATGGTAAAAGTTAAACTATTTAACTAAGAGTTAAATCTAAAAGATAAGGTTAGTATAGTGACCTAATATTTTCTAAAATAAATTGGTTGAGTAGTTTTAGACCAATCCCTACCTAATAATATAAATAAATTCTTGTGGATCTATTATAAACCAAATATGATTGTATAATAAATTAATATTTCAAGCTATTCCTAAAGATCCCCTCACCTATCTTATAAAAGGGTATTTCCCCTTCTCTTAATTTCACACATCCAAATCAATTTGGATCAGCCAACCGCTGCTCAAATATCCTCCCAACTACCCTAACTTCAACCTAGAGGCCTTATTTTTTTCATAAATCCAACCTGAGGAGGCCTTTTGATCAAATCAAAAGGAAGCACCCGATGAATAGGTAGTAATTTCATCACCTCTTTCAATGTTCTTTTCTTATTCAACATCCTTTTTCTTCATTTATTCCATACCAAAATAATAAATCTAGTTCCTTTTACATAATGAGACGTTATTATAAATATGTTACACCTATATTCATTAGTCTATCCATCCTATAAATGAAAAAGTCACCATACGTGCATACGCACGTCTTACCATCTCTGTGTCATGGTGTAGTTTGTAATTCAACACTTCATTATTTAGATGGGTATAATAATGATTTCAAATAATGTAAATAATAAATATAACATGTTAAGTATTCTCTATATATGATATACCATACAATTAAAAACAATTTCCCCATCAATAAAATGATATTGTCGCTCGTGCGTACATACGGATTACTGTCTCCATGAACATGATGAGATTCATTCCCTATCATAACCATTAAAGAATAATTTTTATTTTTTAATTAAAAATAACGGTTAAGAACTTAATATAATAATTTATATGAATAAAATAAATTCTATCCGTAAAAAACATGACTTGCATAACAAAACATATATAGTAAAACGAATCAGTAAACAACCAAAACAATGATACTACAGAAATATTATTAACAATGAAATATTATAAGATCATATATGATATCATATTTATTTATGTGGTTATTGTATAATTTAATAACAATTAATCATATATTATTTAGTAGGTTAATGTACCCTCTACCAAGGAAAAGTACAAGGTAAGGTTTAATTTAACAATACCTTTATTTATCCAAGGTTGTTTATACGTAAGTATGTACTGGGACTTCCTTATCATTCATATCTGTGTTTCATAAAAATGCATTTCAAAACATTTTTACTATTTCCTATAATGTGGTTTAAAGTCATTTAAATCCATGTTTTACTTCTTATAAAATGTTTTGAAAGGAATATTTCCTTCGTACTTTATGACCTTTTTGACAAATTAAGGTAAGAATATTTTTTTTAACTTATATAGTGGGTGTGGCTATTTTATGCTGTTATAACACCTTAGAAGCTTCCCTTAGTAGAAATAAGAATATTTTCAAAATAAATGATTTATTTTATAATTATGTGACTTTTAAATGATGTCAAAATAGAAAGAGATATTTCTCTCAAATAGTTTTGATTTGATCTATGTCAATATCGATTGATGGATTTTACACTTGTTTGAAATTGATTTATTATGATACAATCTTTAAAATTTTATTAAAGGTTTTGTGTTATGTTTGAAGATGAATGTGTTATTTTTATACCATTCATTGTTTATGGTTAATGTATTAACATTTCATATCCATGTTTTAATATGAATGAATATGTTATGTTTCAACATTTTCATATGAGGAATCCATTGGATATAGTAAGTGGCGGGTTGATCCCATTATAGATCCTCGATGCATTGGTAGATCTCATGAAAAAAAACTATTGTCTTGGCAGAAGGACTTGACAAGATCGTATTTGCAGTCTTGGCACTAGGCCCTGACTATATAGCTATAATGTTTTTCATTATGCATTCCATCATTATGAAATTAGCTATTGATTTTACATGTGATTATTCAACTAAAAGAATATCTATTTGAATAATTAAATGGCATTATTTGATTTATCTTTTCCATGTTACTATGATGTTTAGGTTTAAAAGGATTTTTTAGTCTTAAACATTGCCTTAAATGTTTATGCTTATTTATGATAGTTTCCGCTATATTTTTATCCTTAATGAGCATCTGAGCTCACCCCTTTCTTATGTTATATTTTACCCAAGATGTGAAGAAGTATATTATGATTTACCTACAAGGATAGACTAATAGATATGAGTGTGTTCAAATGGGACAATATGTTGTTGATTTTTCATCTTATAATGTAAAATAAAACTTATGTATGTATCTAGTACTTCCAAGGATACTATACTAATCAATCCTTCGAGACTTGATCTCTTGTGATCATAATAATTTTATTTAATAGTGCACAAACTATGGGTAACTACAGTTGGGGAATTACAACATGTATTCCATGTTTAGGTTGATTCTCTCATTATAGGACATTGATCCTTCCATACTCTACAACAAGCTAGTTCATTAGGTTTGAAGGAGTTATAAAAGTGGATCACTGGGAAAAGGATTCCTTGATAGTCCCTAAGTAATATAATAAGATACACAAATGAATACATCAAATGGGTTTTATTCCATTAAGTATCCCTTGAGGATACCCTTCATGAACTCCTGTACTAAAAAATGCATTATAATTTGGGATTTCATGACTCATCCAACTCATGAAACTCGTGCATTAATAATGAACACCCATGTGTTGTATATTATATGACGATTATTTTTGATACCTTATGAATATGAGATTAATAAAATGATAACACGTATCATTTTTTTCCAACACATTTTTGATAGTGGCATGTTATATACATTATGATATGTGTTAAAATAATACAATATGATTTCATGGGATGTAAAATTAAGCTTCATTTCATGATTTTATGTTGTGGTGAATCATAAAAGATGATATAACAAAAAATAATAGATATTACATACTCTTATTATCTACATATCTTGAAATATGGTATGTTGATATCATACACTATGATATAGATTTAACCAAATAACATTTATTAGGGTTTATGGGATATATCATTCAATTATAACATGTGTATCATTGTGAATGTAGATTATATAAAATCACCTTTCCTTGTGTATCCCTAACCCCTTATAAAAAATGTATATTTTGAAAGAATGATTGACTATATCGGTATATATCTAAGAGATGTTAATATAAATGTGTTGTGTTAATTTTCATGTATTACATCTTAGTTCCCAATGAAACTGAACATAGATATTATGGGAAAAACTGAAATAAGATAATATTTATGTTTGGTTTTAAACTTATGTAATTCACCAATTCCATTTCAAGAAACATTTAATTTTTACTGGTGGATTTATTGATAAGAAGATAACAGTGGAGGAGTTCTATCAATCATGGGACAAACTGTCCCTTGAATTCGAAGTTATTATCAAAGACGATCAGAACAAAGAGGTAACAAATATTTCTAGGAAATTATATAGAGAGGTTGTGGATAATGGGTTTATGTTTTCTTTAATAATTTTTGGGTATATTATTGCATTTGATGACTCCGTTTGAACTAGAATTTTTCGCACCTTCTCGTTGAAAATGTATTTAATAAAAATTTAGTTTTATGGTAGAGCACCAATTCTAAGAGTGCATGTTTGGAGAATCTATGATGATAAGGGTCTCCCTTTAACAATTATAATTTCAATCATTTATAAAATCATTAGAAATATTTTAAAATATTTATTGGAATAACAAAACCATATGAAGATTGTTTGTTGAAGCCATGCTTCTCTTATTCACACAATCAAAAAACAGTAAATATATTCTAAATTAATTCAAATTCAGTGAGATTCGAAACCCTACGAATCCCTTTATTATGAAACATCATTTCCACTATCCCATTATGTTTTTTATATTATATAACATTATATATATATAAACATATTCTATGATTAAGACAGAAACATACATATTAATCAATATATAGATAAAAACATATATATTGTTTATATTTTAAAAATAAATATATATTTACATATATATTTATATTTATATTATATAAATATTTATATTATATAAATATTTATATTTATATATTATATATATTTTTATATATTGAAATACATTTTTATATTAATATTTATTTAATATTTTGTAATCTATATATATAATATATTTAAATTACTATTCCAATATGATTTATATTTAAAAATATCCACTTTATATGTAAAAATATTTTAAAATATTTGTATATTTATTTTTATATACTACATAGTTATATATTTTATAATAAGAATATGCTATAAATATTTCAACTTGGAAGTCTTTCTGGAACCATACATTTTTTTGAGACTAGTTTTTTAGTCCTTTAATTAGACGGTTTTTCATTTTACTACCATTTTACCCCTTAAAACATTTATTCTATTCAATAAAAGGAGCTTTAGCACTGATTGTTTCTATATTTTATTAAAAAAATGTTTAGAAACATAATTATTAATATAAATTAACATTATATATTATGAAATTTTGTAATAAACATATAAATTCAAATATGAATTATTTATCATGTAGTTTTATATTTATTTATATACATCACATTTCTGTATTTTATAGTATATATATGATATTATAATTATATAAGTAATTATATATATATTTATACACCCACATGCAACTTATACAATGATATCTATTTAGTGTTCTATAAACTATACTAACATATGATATTTTAAAGAGATCTTCTATCAACACTAAAATTGTAATCATAAATATCATATTTATTTTTGAATTTTCAGTATGGTGAAATGGGTATCCATTTTTTTTCTCTTTTTAAAAAGCTTGCATAAAGGTTAACCTTTTTTCATGATTTTATGGTTGTGTAATTAATAATTAATATCTAATTAATTAAACATTATTGTTAACTGATTAATTATTAATATAAAAATATTATCTATTATAATATTATATTGATCCTATTTTTATTTATTACTAATTCTTAATTAATTATAAATAATTTATTTATTATTATTATTTTAATTTTAAATATTAGAAATTATTTTTATGTAATATTAATTACATTATAATTAATTATTATTAATTTTTAGTAATGTATTATTATCATTATAAGAAATTATTTATTATTATTGTTTTATTTATAATAATATAATATTATTATAGTAATTAAAATGAGGTTGATGGATGGAAAGGACTGTACTAAGGACAAAGAGGTTGATGGCCAGAGCAACATAATGGCTGATGATATGGCTACCAAAGAACAAGATGGTTGTTGGAAGACCCTGAAACACTAGAGGGAAGGGAGACATGCCAGAGGTCGTGGCAGATTTTGTGGGAGGGGTGGATGAAACAAAGGATAACCCTATTTTATTTTGGTGGTGTTTTTTTGACACTCTTACCCTATACTCCCTATATTTCTCTTTCATTGCATTTTTATTTAATAACTTTTGGGGATCATGGAGTTTTCTAGGGTCTCCACTATTGGAGTATATTCAAAAAATAATGTTTATTTATATTAATTAATAAAAAAATTAATTTTTATAATTTATATATATGTTTTATATAAATATATATTTTTTAATCACTAAAATATATATACTATTTAAAAAAAGTATTTTTTTAATTATATTTATATGTATATTTATTTGAATAATTATAAAATTTTAATAAATATCTTTAAATAACAAATCTATTTATTCTATGTATAATTATATATAAGTAATATTAATATGTATACACACACACAATTATATATATATATAATTATATATATATATATATATATTAAAATAATTTAAAAATTATAATTAATGTTTTTAAATAGTAACGGTATTTATTATATTTATAATTATGTATTTATATATTTATAAATATATATAAATATATAATTGTATAATTATATAAAATTGTATACATTTATATCATTATATAGTTATATAAAATTATATAAATACAATTGTTAGTGTATATAAATATTAATAAATATATATATATATATTTAACTGCTTTGAGATAAAGCAGAAAGCCCCAATCCTTATTATTAAAATGAAAATATATAATGAGAATTAGGTTATTAGACATGGAAAGGTATCCCACAACAAAACAAAAAAGATTCAATAGTCACAAACATCAAAAAACCTCAAAATGCATTAAAATTCATGAAAGTCAACCGCATGGGAAAGGTTAGGACCTCATCCACCCTACCATATAGGGTTCTTCCATAAAAATGCTGGTCTTTCTTCCAGGAATTTTCTCTTTGTCAAGGCTCATGGTCTTCAACTAATGTCGGTTTAGTTGTGCCCTCTACACCCATATCACTGGAGACCGCCCTCATAGCATAAGAATCCCCATATATGTTAACTGCCTCAAAGGGAACATCTACAGAAAATATCAAGCGCTCTAAAAAGATTATAATTATAGATATAAACCTTACAAATACTTTCTTCTTTCTATGACAGGACACTTTTCCCCACAACCCCAACTACATCATCTAAATAATTAGGATTATAAAGAATCTATCTGGGACTCGCTCTGAACATCTTAAACATGATCGATGAAAGCCCTACCCTTTATACTTTTATGAATTAATGGAGAATTAAAATATGGTGTGTCCTCAAGAAGACCTTTGAAAAAATTTATTGATGTTACTCTCAGTTCATATTAACTCATTTCAATAGTTGTTACATACTGATTCAAATCCAAAACCTCATCAAATGTATGTTTAAGTGAACCATCATACAAATCACCTATAATTTTATATCCATGTTATTTGTTAGAAGGAAATATTTTAATTTCTATGTGTGCAGAGTCACGCATCAAACTGTAATGTTTATTAAATGAAGCCTATAGTGTTAGTCCTCCAAAATTAGTTCATCTTAATTACACACCTATTAAATTTTGATGAAGCTTAAATTGTATCATTCCCCCTTTGAAATATAATATTATACACCTTAAACCACATTAACATTAATATCCTTGTATTCCCCCTTTGGTAGTGTACCAAAATATTCTTTGTCAGTGGAATTGTGCCATGTTTTATTCCCTTATGGGAAACATCCAATTTAGGTGCATCATATCCTCTTTCACTAAGATCTTATATCATAGACCATGGTGTAGGAGAGACGATAACCTCACGTTTTTATTTCAATGTGTCATCCAATTAATCGCCATGATTAGACTTCTCATTTTTTTCTCTCACTATATCTTGTAATCAAGTATAATCATCTTAGAGGTTGTTGGGGTTTTCATCAAACATGATCTAACCTGGTAACCTTCCACCCCCTAGGTCTGCGCAAGATCACTATACACAGTATCGTTGTTCATATTTAGGGCATCATAGGAGGGTGATATCCCCATAGTACTTCCCCAATCAAAGTTCTTCACATCATTGAAGAAAAAGAACCTGATAGTATTCTTCTTTTGAGGTGTATTATCCTGAAGGGAAGGGAAAATATTTTTCCCATTTCTTCAAATAGTTCCTAGATAATTTTCCTTAATCAAATCAATTACACCATGGTGATAATTTTTTTTGAGGACAATTCATGTTCCTTATACACTTATTGCTCAATAAGGTCACTGTCTAGTGTATTAGCATTATCTAAGACCAGGTTTTCTATATCTATATTAATATCATTGCCATAAGCATCTCAAAATGAGTTTTGAAGATCATCCATATGTGATGAGGTGATAATAACTACATCCAAAAAATATTGTCCCTATAAAGACCTAGAAATTTCTATATAAATTTATTTTTTATAATTATTTGTGATTATTAAAAGTCTACAAAAAATGATAGAATATAATTCCAATTCCCAGATATCCAAAAATGGTTTTTTGAAATTTTTTTAAGAGACATTTAGTAAATGTGTGAGTGGTGATTTCTATATTTTCATCTACAAATTGGATTAAAAATCTAAGGGCACCGTTGAGTTCGTAACGCCAGGATTCGCTTAAGGGAAGCTTAACCTTAACCAAAAAGAGTCGAACGAAAAAGTTATTTTTTTGGAGTTTACACAAAAATAATAAAATAACACTAGAGTTATTTTATTCTTTCCTTTTAACCGTTGAGTGATGTTGGTAGGACCGCAGAGCAATGTAAAACATTTAATGAGAGACTTTTAATGTCTTAAACTAGTTATTTCTTTGGGATTGAAAAGAAAACAATTGTGTCTTTAATTGACTCATTAATTACGGTTAATTAATGAGCCATAATATTAAACACTACTTGGGATATTATTCACATTTTTAATCAAAGACTGGGCATCAGTTTTTTTTAAGATCTATGAGAGGAGGATCTGAAAAAATATTGGTGACTTTCCACTCCAAAGAAGAACAGTGATTGAGTGACATTCGTTGGAAGTATCGACATGCGATGGTGAACACCAATGAACACCTTCAGATGAGAACACTTCTTCCTCATCTGTAGCTCCTTTCTATGAATTCAAGGTAAGGTGTATTATTTACGAGTTTTTATAATTCTTTTTACCTTGATGATGTTGAAAATCTTCCCATGTTGTAACACTAACACTGAGGACGCAGACCGAACTGAACAAGGCTCGGGCCCTCCGACGATCTCGATTTGATGAATTCTTCATGGGTGACTGATAGATATGGAAGAAAGAAAAAATTGGGACCCACACTGTGATGGAAGTGTTTTTGGTGGTCTGTATGCGTAGTTAGAAGAGAAAATGGACTTCTAGAACATCACTGGAGGCCCGTAGAAGCTCTGACGGCAAGGCGGCACCGACGACTGGAAGAGACGGCGATCGAATCTAGCCGATTGCGAATGGGAGGTGGCACCCAAAGGTTCCATGGTAGATAGAGGTGGCCATACAACATTGGGCGATTTGACAGCATGTGGTTCACCATGGAAGAGGGTGGACCCGTGCCCCGTGGGTCCTGCTGATGACCGGTCCACATGGACCGGGCAGGTGATGAGGTGCCAACATGATCCGTTGATGGTGGAACCTGAACGGACTTAGTAAATTCAAGAGGGGAGTCGACCCCCCCCCCCCCCCATGTCCAACATACTAGACATGCCCAACCAATGGGCCGGTATGGGTCGGTCCAACTAGTTCGGACCGAACACAGACCCTTTACAACCCAATATTTCATAAAAAGGGAATATCTCATAAACCGGATGCCCGTTTGACAAACCTTCTATGGTGGAAAACCCCTCAGGAGGAGTCGTTCCTTTTGAGAAACTCCTATTATGTTTTTGGAGAAAACTGGAGTATGAATGAGTTGGATCAGACTCAAATCCAACCAGGCCCCTGACAAAAAAATGCCTATAACTTATACTAGTCGTCCGATTGACGTTCCATCTATTACGTTGGAACACTTATAACATGGAAGTTCTTCTGGTTACTTCTTCATGGGAATTCATGGAGATTGAGGTATAAATTATTTCTTGATAAGATAAAACTTCTGGAATCAAGTGTTCTAAGTGCGGGAATCTAGTGGTTAGTTGTGACCTGAAAAATGAATAGTGATCCTTGATGGGTCATCACCTAGCGATCCTATGTGGGCCTGCACCTATAAATCTTCTGTGTATCTGGACCAAGTGATCATTTGTGGGTTTTCATCTAGGGATACCTTGTGGGTTTGAACCTAGTGATCCTCTATGTGTTTTCACCTAGAAATACTCTATGGGTATGCACCGAGCGATTCTCCATGGGTTGACACCTAGAAATCCTCTCTGGGTCAACACATAGAGATCCCCCATGGGTCAACACTTAGCGATCCATCATGGGTCAATACCTAGTGATCCTCTGTGGGTCAGAACTAAGTGATCCTTTGTAGGTAAACCCCATGAAACCATGTGTGGTATAGAAGTAAAAGCCTCTTAAAATAATAATATGATCTATGTTTATGACTGATCATCTTGATTCTTGATCTTTAAGTTTTATACATAGTTTGAGATGAGTCCTTCCATGTTCTTTAGGATTGAGATTATGATTTTGGGTTATTCCATTGTTTAATTTTGGGTTACCTTCAGGGGCCTTGGGGTCCCTACTGGGTATTGTTATACTTCCCCCTACATGGACTTCGCCCACACCTTGTTGTGTCTTGTGTAGATGACAGACAACATTGACCAAGGATAGGCAACTAAGACTAGACGGCGCACGGAGGTGACTGGTTGTCTTAGAGAGCTGAAGTGATGAGTTGTACCTACCCATCTGGTAGGATCCTTGGAGGATGATCTTAGGAGCTGTTTTCTATTTTTTTTGTGTTATCTCTTTCAATTGGGCTTGTATACTAGCCACTTTACATCCAATTCTCACATTTACTTCAACATTTTAACTAACTGGTTTACTTTTTTTTTACCTAGTCTATGTGTGTACATGATCAAAGGTAATGCCTTCCTAGTTTAGGGATATTCTTATCCAGTGCTAGTTGCCAACCCTTGGTGTATAGAAGGCGGACTTGGGGTAGTCACGACACGGGCACCAAGGGACGAGTCGTGGAAAAGTGGTCTCAAAGGGGTCAGTTCTACTAAATAACTAAGACTCTGATTTTTTCAATGGGGTAATACTTTTAAAAGTTTTGTGTATGGTTTCATGTTTTTGGATTCTAGTGTTGGTGTGTAAACCAAGGTATCCACACACTAGGACCCTGAGTTCTAAATTTAAAATCGATAGACAGAAACACTGATTTGTGTGTGTTTTTTAAATGTTTTTTTTTCACTTTTGATCTCTTTTGAGTCATCTCTCTAGGTATAACATATTGACCATGGAACATCTATTTTATTTATATAATTCCACCGTGTATATATCAAGGTAGGATTCTAAAGAGATTTTGCGACGACGTCCCACCGAGTGATGAGGCTTTAGTACAGGCCCTCTTTCGGTGATAATACCTTCAGGTGGTGTACCAACAACACCACTACCTGTAGGAAATCAGTTTCCACCATCCCCACCCGCAGAACATGTACCCAGACAGAGCTTGTTGCAAAAGTTTCAGAGATAGATGCCTCGAATATTTTAAGGCGAGACAGATCCCCAGGAAGGTGAGGAATGGCTGGAGGCTGTGGCTTGGGCTATCTGCTAGGTTGAGACACCAACAAACTAGATGGTGATCCGAGCTAATGGACTCATCCACGGAGTAGTAGGGAGATATTGGATCCTGATTCTCTAGACACACAAGGAGGAAAAACTTTCCTTGTTGGACATCGAGATCCTTTTCATATAAGAGTTCATACCAATGAACCTATGCTCAGTGTGTATATAAGAGCTACTACACTTATATTAGGGTATACTAATGGTGTCCCAGTACTCGGAGAGATTCACTGACATCTCTTTCTACTCCACTGACATGGTACTGGATCCTTTCTTTAGGGCCCTGAGCACTGAGCAATGTCTCTGATGAGAGATCAAAGCCTAAATGATATCGCTCAATATCTTGATCGATGCAGGTTACAGTACTTCAGTGAGTGATATTGTTGGACAGCTTCCTAGCTGAGTAGGCACAGATGATGAAGGCCACCACCAGATGACAGGTAGGTGAGTCATCTAAAACAGGCAATAGAAATATGACGTAGAGGTCCGAGTGGGATAGACCTTCTAGAGGACGACACCATGACATAGGGTCAAAGGTGCAAATCTTGCGAGGTAGAGGTGGTCAATTAAGGACTGATGTATGTTACACTTTCTACAGATAGGGGAAAATGGAGCGCGACTGTATGACTCCCCACGTGGATAATCATCAGATGCTTGAGGTACCATCTAGACAACAACATAGGTTCAAGCGAGGAGTTCTAGAGGACATTGGACGTGGTAGAGGTGTTGGTGGTCCAGCAGTTGGTGGGTGGTGATTTGAGGTTCTACCGCCACCACCCTGACAATAGGAAGCATGTGGACAAGGACGAGCTCAACTTCAGGCAGCTAAGGCCTACAACCAAAGTTCTCCAGATATGATTCAAGGAATAATATGTTTCTACTCCACCCTATTTTTAGTTCTTATAGATATAGGTTGTAGTCACTATTTTATTATAATGTAAATCGTTTGGAGATTAGAGGTTCCGATGGATCCATTGGATTGATCCTTATGATAATAGAATCCTATGAGAGATGATTTTAAGATTGGACACTGGTGTTGGATGTTGGGGCTTACTCTAGGAGGTGAGAGCTTTATATATCCTAGCAGCAGGGTCGAGGCCTTCCGATGTCATTTTGGTTGTGGACTGGTTATCCATGGTCCATGCTCAAATCGACTGTTTTAGGGGAAAAGTGTGGTGTGTCTGTGAGGATGAGACCATGTTTTCCTTCACCAGCAAGAAGAGAACCTTTGAAACTCAAGAAGTACTTTCAAGTAGGAGGGTGTAGTAGATCACTCTTCAGTTGGATAGCCTTACCCATAGAGTGGTTGACAAGAGGAGTCTTAGTTATTGTGAATTGGTGGACCAGTATGATGATGTTTTTTCTAAGGATGTTCTAGGACTTATTCCTCTCATAGATGTAGACTTCTACATCGACCAGTACCCCAATATGGAACCAATATCTACACCATCATATTGGATGGATCTTGAAAATCTCTATGAATTAAAGGTACAAATGGAGGACTTGCTGGGTCAAGAATTCATAAGGCCCAATTTTTCTCCATGGGAAGCCCCGATTTTGTTCGCGATGAAGGCAGCTGGGAGTTTGAGGCTTTACGTGGACTATCAGTGCCTGAACCAGGTAACCATGAAGAACAAGTATCCACTCTTGAGGATTAATGATCTATTTGATCATTTTTATGGGAGCTCGGTGGTTTTCAAAGATGGACCTTAGATTAGGATATAATTATCTCATGGTACAGGATGAGGAAGTACCGAATACAGCCTTTAGATACTGGTATGGCCACTAAGAGTTCTTGGTGATGCCTTTTAGCATGAATGACACTCTGACAGTGTTCTTGGTGTTGGATGGGTACTACTAGAGATTTGTACATGACTTTTCCAGAGTAAAATCACCCTTTTTATCTTTGACAATGAAGGGACAGCCATTCTGGTGGATAGAGAGATTCCAGCAGAGTTTCTAGGAGATGAGGCATAGATTGATAAGTTTCACCATCTTGAGGCTACTTGAAGAGGGTGTTGGGTATGTAGTCAACCGCGAATCATTAAGGACATGACTGGGATGCGACTTAATGCATGTGCGAGAGGTGATCGCCTAAAACTCATTATCGCTGAGGTAGTATGAGAAGAACTATTCTACCCATGACTTGGAGTTAGTAGTAGTGGTCTTTCCCTCGAAGATGTGGCTGCACTACTTGATGGGGTAAGGGTTTACCATCTACTCCGATCACAAGAATCCCAAGTATATCTTCTCATAGAAGGACCTCAACCTGAGACAATGGAATTGCATGATTTCCTCCATAATTATGACTTTTTGATAGTCTATACCCCTCAGAAGGGGAACGTGGTGGAAGGAAGACTCTTTAGAAAGTCTGGTTTACTTTTTCTGAGTGACACAATAGAGAAGCTTGTCGCATTGCAGTTATCCTTTGTCGATAGTGATGGAGTATCTTACCTCTAGTCTACTGTAGTTACTCCCCCACTCCTTCATCGAGTCAGAGAGGAACAACTTAGCGATGTTGACTACGAGGCCCGACGTGCTCAGATATCCTTAGGACGGGCTCCTATTGGATTTTATGAAGGTGGGTACAAAATTTTACGTTTCAAAGGATGCACCATGGTACTAGTAACACCACGATAGGAGGTTTCGAGGGAGTTACTCACATCCACTTTTGGAGTACTTCCTAGTGTGGTGAAGATGTACCAAGTCCTCTGACATCATTATTGGTAAATAAGGATGACTAATGCAGTGGAGGAGTTCGTTTTGTGATGCATCACTTGTTAGATAGTGAAGGTTTTGCGTCAGGTTCAAGCAGGCTTGAATCATCCACTTGTGGTGCCAGAGTTAAAGTTGGATGAAATCATTATGGACTTTGTGATAGGGATACAACATACTTCTTGGATCCATGATTCCATCTAGGTGATCATTGAGTGACTCACCATGTTGGCCCACTTCCTACCCATCCATGAGCAGGGATTACTAGAGGGATTGGGACACCTCTATATATAGAAGTTAGTACGGCTTCACGGGGTGCCATTGATGATCATCTTAGATCGTGAAACTCATTTTACATTCTAGTTTTGGAAGGGATTACAAGAGGAATTCAGGACTCAGCTATGCTTGAGCGCTGCCTTTTACCCTTAAATGTATGCTTAGAGGGAGTAAACCATACAGAACATGAAGAAATTTGAGGTGAAGTACCATCTAGATCTTCCCCCATAGATGCACCAAGTGCATAATGTTTTCCATGTGTTGTGGTTGAGGAGGTATTTTCATGATCCATTTCACGTTATCAACAAGGGTGAGCATGACATTGATGATGGGGAAACATTTGTGGAGTTCTTGGTGGAGATAATGGATCGATAGGAGTAGTTCCTTCAGGGGTGGTCAATTCCTCTCGTGCGTGTTCGAGGGTAGCATGGGAACCTCCAGGAGAGAACATGGGAGCGGTAGGCTCAGATACATGCTCAATAATACCAATTATTTCCTGAGTTTTTTTGTGTCTTTTGAGGACATAAATCTATAAGGCAGGGAGGATGCAAAGACCTGGAATTTTCCATAAATTTTTTTAAAATTATTTTGGATTATTTAGAGTTTGGAAAAATTGACAACATGTCATTCTGAGGCTCAGGGTTTTTGATGTTTTTTAAGGTACATTCAGTAAACGTGCAACCAGAGATTTATATATTTTGAACAGTTGATCAGATTAAAAATAAGATATCACCATTTAATTCAAAGTACTGGGATTCACTTAAGGGATGCTTAACTACAATCAGAAAGGGTCTCACGAAAAATTTATTTTCTTTGGAGTTTACAAAAATAAAAATAAAATAACTCCGATGATATTTTATTCATTCCTTGTAACCATGAAGTGATGTTTATTGGACCACAATAAAAAATTAGATATTTAAGAATAGAATTTTAATGTCCTAAACCGCTCATTTTTTTGTTTTGTAATGACAATGTTTGTGTGTTTAATTGTATATGGAATTACGATTAATTAATGAGTGCTAATATTAAACACAACATGGTAGATTATTCTTTTATTTATTAAAAGCATGGGCATGGGTTTTTGGGAGAGCTACGAGAGGAGGATTTGATGATATGAAAATGAATTTCTTCTCCAATGAAAAATGGTGATCGAGCAATAATGGTTGGAGGAATCGAAGACTGACGATGAATGCCGACGAAAACCTTTGTACATGGACCCTTATTCCTCATTTGTAGTGCCTTCAAATGAATCCATGGTAGGGTGTATTGTTTAATTGTGTTTTTGATTATTTTTCCTTGTTGATGTTGAAAAACTTCGCATATTATAATGCTAATGTAGAGGGAATGAGAAGAACCGAACAAGTCTCAGACCCTCTGCCGATCTCAGTTTGATGCCTTCTTAATAAGAGATTGAGAGATGTGGAAGGCACACAAAATTAGGAGCTACGCAGTGATGGAAGTAGTTCGGGTGGTCCGTAGGCATAGTCTGAAGGGAAAATGGACCTCCAGAGCTTCACCGGATCCTCGTGAATGCTCTGTCGGTGCGGCGGTGTCGATGACCGGAGGAGACAGCAGCTGGCTCTCACTGGCCACAAAGAGGAGGAAGTTCCTGAAGGCGATGCGACAGACATGGGTGGTAAGTCGATGTCGGTTGCGTTGATGGTAGGCAGTGTTCCACGAAGTGGTGTCGTGACTCCGAGCCCCGATGAAGGGAAGACCTACACCTTGTGGGTCCCGCTGATGACTGGACCACAAGGATATTCCAAGTGGTATGGTGCCAACTAGAATTTCTAATGGTGGTACCTTAATGGACTTAGTCTGTTTGGGAGGGGAGCCGACCCCTGCGCCCAACTAGTGGGTCACGCCCAGCCAGCGGGCCGGACCAGATCCATGAAATGTTAGGATGCACCCATTCGGGTGGGACTAATTGAGCCCGAAGCCTAGTAGTATGACCGGTCCATACCGGTTCGGGTCAGGCTCAGCAGGCTGGCCCGGGTCAGTCCGACTAGGTCGGCCCAGACCCTGACCCTTTACAGCCCAATTTCACATAAAAAGGGCATATCTCCTAAACCGGATGCCCGTTTGATGAACAATCTGCAGCAATGGGACCCTTATGATGATTTGGTGATTTTGTGATAATCCAATCGAGTTTTGGAGAGGGTTAGAGTATAACTGAGTTGGAACGCACCCAAATCCGACTGGGCCCCCACACTAAAATAACTATAAATTACCGACCAGGAATCCGATTGAGATGAAATCTATTGGGTTGGAACCCTTATGACATGGAGGTTCATCAGGTTACTTATTCATGGGACTTAGTGGTGACTAAGGTATGACCGATGTCTTGAGGAGTGGAACCTCCTAGAATCAAGCATGCTAAGTGAGAGATTCTAGTGTTTGGATGTGAGGTGATGAAATAACAACAATCCTCAGTGGGTCAGCTTCTATAAATCCTCTATGGGTCTTTACCTAGCGACCCTCCATGGGTCTACACCTAGTCATCCTTTGTGGGTCATCACCTAGCGATCCTTTGTGGGTCATCACCTAGCGATCCTCTATGGGTCAGCTCTATGATATACTTCTTGGGTTAGCACCTACCAATCCTCTATGGGTCATCACCTAGCGATCCTATGTGGGTCATCCCCTAGAATCCTTGTGTGGTCTAGCAAAAAAATCCTCTCGAAAGAAAAATATGATCTAGCCTTATGAATAATCATCTTTATTCTTATTCTTTAAGTTGTATACTTGGTTTGAGCTGAGACTTTCCTTGGGCTTTGTGATTGAGATCATGATTTATTGTTTTTCCTTTGTGGAATTCTGGGAGACCTTTGAGGGTCTCAGCGCCCCTACTAGGTATTCTTATACTCACCCATACACAAGGTTCGCCCACACCTTGTGGTTCCTTATATAGATAACAGATATCTTTGACTGAGGTTAGGGAGCCATGATTAGTGGATGGACATAGGTGCCCGGTTGATCTGGAGATACATAGTTATGATCTATACATACACTTCAGGTAGGATCTTTGGGGGACGATCTCATGACTTTTTTTCTATTTTTTGTTGTATTTTATCTTTTAGTTGGGATGGTATACTAGCCCCTTTACCTTCATTTATCACATTTACTTTAGCAGTTTTACAATGTGGTTAAATTTTTGTGTGTACCTATTCAGTGTGTGTATAGTTTAAAAGGAAATTCCTTCCTATTTTAGGGATACACCATTCTGGTGCTAGTTGTCAACCCCTGGCCTACGTAAGGAGGGCTTAATATAGTCACGGTATGGGACCTGGGGACGGGTAATGACAGGCCAATAGAAGAACTATTATCTTAACGAAGTCTTGTATTAGGTACTACATTCCTACAAATGGGCCTATAAGACATCATGACAATTATATCCACCTTGTTGGGATGAAACAAAAAAACAATACCATTCTTCACTTGAGGCCACCTCTTTTCTGGTTTAGAATGGGAGTCCACTACATAGGCACTTCCATCTGTAATGGGATATTTAAATTTTCAATTATAAACATGATGCCCATATTTCTTGTTGTTTGAGAACCTAAAACCCCTATAAAATTTTTATCTAACATCCCCAATCGACAATAAGTTGATGTATAAGTATGGAACATGTTTTTAATAGATTGTTTTCTGAAATTTAGACTCACTAGCAACCTAAAAACAATTTCTTAGGGTGTTAACTGAGATCAAAATCAACCGTAATTCTTGCGTAATGGCCATACATGACCATCTCAGTTTGGTTATCCCTCAGGATAGTAGTTCTCACTTCCATGTAAATATCTCATAGAATATTTTTATTCAAAAAGAAAAAATTCAATCCTTTGACTCTAATCTAAGACTGATTGATAGTGTTATTTTCATAAAAATGATCATACTGGGGATCTCAGTCTTATAATATCATAATACCTATTTTGAGATTCACCAAACCACAACTCCATGAAAATAACATTAAATATTTGGAAGGGAATATGATACAAAATAATCCTATATGCTATGAAATGAAATTTCAGCCATCAAATCTAAAATCCTAACATCCAGGAGAGGACCAAGCCTATTGGAATTAGCAAATTTATCATTTCTCATGTGCATCCCTTGCATCAAGGATAGGTAATATGAACTGTTTCCTCAAATGTAATATTCTAAACTGTTGTGTTTGAACTCCTCAAAATATTATCCCGTTCATCTTACGGCATAGTCTCCCTATTCTTAGATTCACTATTTATCCTCTTGTAGTCCTTCAAGTTCCCTTTTAGATCACATTTCATTTAAACAAAGAATCTATGATACGTTTTTTTCATGTGTCCCACTGAATCGGTTTCCGTAAAATATGATGAAAATATTCATATTATACTTTAATATTTATCACTTTATGACATTGTGAGAGAATTAATTGATCAATGTGGGTTCCACATAAATCTATCTTCAGCATAATTCTAGAATAATTTCTAAATCTCACATTTTTAATTTTTCTATCTGAATGAATAGGAACCCCAATTGATACAATGATGTCATGAATATTATTTGGGTTCTAGAGGACCAAATTATGGCCGTAAAGAAAAATCAAAACTTATGAAAATGTTGTAATTTTAATTAGCTTGGTTAAATTCCAGTAACCACTCATGGACCAAAAAAATAATTAGATTCTGGTAAAGATATCCTTGTCTCTATGCCTTTTTCGTGGTAATTTCATAATAAAAGAGGTACTTATATATTTGTTCCCCAAAGAAACACAATTCTAGATTGAAAAACACCAAATTTTAAAGATTCTAGTTACTAGTTCATCCTAGAACTATGAATTTTCTCTTTTGGGAAGTATGATTTGTCCCACTATTTCATTCTTACGCAAAGAAAATATTTCATAGACCATACAAGATTTCACTTGAACATAGAACTAAAAACTCTTTCTAATAATCCACCCGATCATTGAATCATAGTAAGATGTGAAGGGTTGATATCTAACCTTAGTTTTTTTCCTGGTTCACTTCCAAATCTCCCTTCACAGGAGTGTTATAATTACACAATCAATAATCCCAAATTCCTCTAGAAAATATTTACTCATGATCAAAATATTAATCATGAGTAGATGACATCATGAAATGTTGTTTTTACTTATACATATATTTATTTACTATACATGTACTATTTTTAATATGTTTTCAATTTATATGAATAATATTTAATCAGTTTTGTTTATTAAATTCTATAATTTAAAATATATTTTAAATTTATGTAATTATAATATTTAATTTAACTTTTTAATAGTTTTTTTATTTTAAATATTTAATTATAAGTATAATCTTCTAGGTGTGGATAAATTTTTGGCTCTTCAAGAGGGAGGAAACATTGTTGCGGTGGTGGGGCAACATGATAAAATTATTTATGATGGACAACACATAGTGGAGGAAAAGAACCTACACCTCAAGAGCATGACAAATATGATATATGTGTCCCTTAGGTTACTCAAAACTAGAGGAGGGGGCATCATCATCAAGGGAGTGGCAGGTGCTAATACTTTTTTTGGGTGTGATTTTTGTATTGCATGAGTGGGATGAAAGGATTTTTCATCTTTGTTTCGTGCATCTATGTTCACATTCTTTGTTCCCTTAGTTATGTTTTTTTTCACTTTATTAATAATGTTTTTGGGGCCATGGGTTTAGACTAAGGTTTTCACAGCTTACAGTTTAATAAAATATTTATACATCTATATAATTATATACATTTATATAATTATGTATATATTATTATTATTATTATATATATATATATAAATAATCATAAAATTATAACAAATATAATTATTTAATTTATAATTATGTATATTAATATACTAATAAATACATACAATTAAATAAATAAATATAAATATATATAATTATATAAATATATATATATTTATAATCATATACTAATATTTTTAAATATATTTATTTTTAATTAAAATTACAAATAAGTAAATAAATTTCATAAATTCATAAATTATAATAAATATATTTAAATAATAAATATATTTATTTAAAATTATATATATATATATAGTTATCTAAATATTTATATATAATTAAATACATTTGGATTTCATAATAATATTTGTTATCTTCTTAAAAAGGGTCTTTATCACATCTTTGTTTGCACTAATAATTATTGAGTTTTAAGAGTTATAGAAAGGTACTCATAAAAACTATATTTATCAGTGCTAAAATTCTAGAGATAATCAATATATTTTTTATTAGCGATTACCATTTTAGGGATGATAAAACATATTTTTATCTATGTTGTTTTTAATGTGATACTAAAAAAATTACCCACCATTTTAAAAATAATCCTAACAAAGTCCTCCTCCCTCGCACCTTCAATATTTCATGGAATCGAACCCTCACCATCACTCTTCATCAACCCTCACTATGGATCTTCATCAATATTCTCAATGAATCCATCCCCTCAAGATCTATGGTATATACTTCTTTATTCTACTCTTTAATTGAAATATTCTTCCATCTTGGTCATCACACCCTCTGACCTCAAAATAAACTATATATATTCTTCATCCCTTCATTCATACCCTGGTGTTGGAGGTACATTAAAAAACTACACACACCAAAATCCACCAAGAACCTTTTTATATGCCAATGTGAACTAATGATTACCTGGCCCATTACTTAGATCAATCCCCCTGAAAGCCATGTGAAATGCCGCTCCTCCCCTTATTCACCTACCACCCAACCTATACCTTTTTTAGATCTTTACCAAGAACGACGTGAAATAACGTATTTTTAGACATTTAAATTCATGATGTTGGGGATTCATTTGTGATTCTTTATTTCCCTTACTTCCCAACTACCTAGTTTTCACCCTTCATGATAGGGTTCATAATGGTTTGGGGTATACTAGAGGTAGAGTTAGCTTCTCTTTTGGTGTTTTATATGGATATGGCTTCTAGTTGAATCCATCATTCATTTCTCCCATCACATACTCTAGATCCCATTTTTGGTTCCCTAATGTTTGAGGTTCCCACAAATATGAGGTTTGGTTTCTTCATTTTTAATCATGTTGGATATATGAAAACAATTTCAGGATTTAAACCGTTTTTTCCACCTAGAGAGGTCATGATTGCTTCTTTTAGGGGTTAAAATTGTATGAGCCTTCTCAGATTTTTATTTTGGGGAGATTCATATGACATTCTAGAATATTATACATATATAAATAATTATAATGTGTTTATAAAAAATTTTGACTATAGAAAATTTTGATTATACATAATTTTAATTATCTTGAATTAATTATTTATATAAATAATTTATAACCTATTTTGAATTAATAATTATGTTGAATAGTTATATATTTTTTAAGAATGGAAATTTGTTGTTACATTAATAAATTATAATGATATATGTTATTTTTTAAGTACATTAATCATTTTTATCCTTTACCAAATTTTATAGTATTTAATATTCCTCAACATATTTAACTATTCTCGTATCTAAAAGATTATTTACCAATAAAAGATATTTACTCCCTTAATCAATTTCGATATCTTGATAAAAAATATGGAATGTATTTTTTAAAATATAACTGAATATATATGTGTATGAGTTATTAATTGAAAACATATAATTTATTTTATTTTTTTATACGCAGTAATTATATATTATAAAAATTTTATTTTAATTTCTCACGAATCCTTTTTTATTTATATATTACTAATGTTTTTCTTTTTTATATATTTAGAAATATAAAATCCATTTTTTAAAATTTACCATTTAATTTTAATAAATTTTATTTTAAATTAAGAAAAATAATTTAATACAAATAATAAACCCCTATAAAATATCTCTTATAAATATTAAAAAATTATCAAATAAATAGTTTCACATAAATCCCTCCATAAATTTTAGTTACATAACACCTCTACAAGTTTATATAGGACCAATGTTTTATATAATCCATGGTGGTATTGTCAAGTGGTGGCATAGATAACCTCAATCACATAATGATTTTCACTAACATAAATTTATCCCACAAATGATTTTGTTCCAACCACACTTATTACAGTTCAATTTAATCTTACTATAAGACAAACCTTATGGATTCTATCTTCTCCCCATGCTTAACCCAATTTCATATATGGGTTTTATTTGATAGGTCTGGGATAAGGCATTAAAGACTAGTCTATTTTATTAAAATAAAAAATAAATAAATCAAATGAGGGTGTCATAAATCGAAAAACATCCCTCAACAAATAGAAACAAAATTAAAAGGCAAAATTATGGTTAAGGTTATGACCCATCCTACAAGGGTCTCTACCCCTCACATATAGACCACACTTCTAAGTCCTTACACTCATCTGAGGCTCGTTAACTTCATTTGAAGATGTTTTAGTGGTGTGTGTAGCACCCATATCACTGGATACAACCCTATAATGTAGCCCCTATGTTTTATTTTCGATTCAATCTACCATATCAATTTCAGAAGGACACTCCATGTTAAATGCCTCCAAAAGAACCTCATTGGTGATGACATCACATGTATCATCAATAGATGTAGATGAAGAAATGGAAGACAAATTCTTCCTTTTATTAATATCTAGAATGTTTTCCCCAGTTAATAGCTATCACATAATTACCCCTAATATGATCATCCAGATGTTCTTATTCAGCATTCATATTATAATTAGACTCTTGGGTGAAGGAGATTATATAAGAAGATTTTTTATATGTGAGTCGTACACTGACTACCGATAAGACATATTGGTTAGATAAGTAGTCTCTGACCGTGATAGTTGACCATGAGTAGAATAAAATATGAATGATCATATAGTATACCCATTCATAATATCATATTAAAAATTATGAGCTACTAAGGATGTGGAAATCTTAGCTTCAGACCTTATGACATTAATATTTACAAAATTACCTTTAAAATCATTAGTATAACCACTATTAGTTCATGTCCTTTGAGTCCTACCAACATAAATATAGACATTCAACCCCTTCATTTCTATTCCAAAATTATGAAATTTAATCTAATAAGATGAGAGAGAATTTTCTTCAATGGGTTTCCTGCCTTTCCTAGATGTGGAATGGTATTGATTATATTGATCATTCATAGGATCCATTTCAATGAACTGTGAGTCTTCTTTGAAAAAAGAGGTTCGTCACTCAATAGAATTCTCAATAGGGTTATCATCACTAACCTGGTCTGGTGAATCACACAAACTTCTATTTATGTTCACCACACCATCCCCTTTCACTTTATTTACACATGTTGCAGTAGTGGTTTAATGCCTAGTGGCATTTAGGCCAAATTAATTATAAATATATTCGTAATAAAAATTCATGGAAGCATTGCCTTATATATCACCTTTCATGAAGTAAAAAGTATTTGTTCCATCACATATTGATCCATAGTTTCATGTGACACATGATTAGGGGGAACCTTTAAATACATTTTCTAAAGTACACATGGGAGCCTCAGGTTACTCTTTACGATGCCTTTTATTCTTGTATGCATCACAATTTTTCCCACATTATCAACATTACCCATAGATCACAATTATGTGACATTGTTTTTAGCACTGTGACCTATTATACTTCATAGCTTATGGAAATTAGGGGTCTTCTCACATTCATCCAACAGATCAAAGTGGAAGCCATTCGAATTTAAGATGATATGCCTGATTAAAGGAGATATTAGAACAAACTTTACTAGATTGAGATAAATGTTTTCATACCTTACCCTTTCTATCCATCTATCTATATTTATAGGTAGATAAACTATGGCTGAAATATCCAAAAGGATTTTAGGTTTCTAGAAAAACCAAATCAATCCCTAAATTCTTATCCTTGGATGAGTGAAAAAATTTCATAAAGATAATGGGTTAAATGAGGGACCAAATCCTTATTTATTAGGATTCCTTGTTTTCTATTAAAATAAATAAATTTCCAAACATTCAATTTAATGGAATAACTAGGGAATACATAGTGAAAATATCTATATTTGAGAGAATTAATACCCCAACCTTCGAACCCCCAGAGAGAAAAAAGGAAATTCCGGGTTTTTATAAGTCCCATCTGTCATATTTATAATTAAAATATTTTAAAGCTACAATAAATTCACTAAATTACATTATCTTATAAAAGAGGATGCTCTGACTAGCTTCAATGTCCATAATATTACCCTTCCATATGATCTTATAATATGCCTCCAAGGACACATCCCAAAAACCGTCAATGTTTTATACATGACGTTATATGGAAATTCCCACTGAATCTCAATGGAATGAGAAGATATATCCATCATATAATCCTTATAGGAAACCACATAATCTAATTCTTGAGCATGTGAATCATATGTTTGAATAATTGGATCAATTGGAACTCAATTCCGAATAGATTTCTAAAGATAAGATCTGTTGGATGGGTCTTTAACATGATAAATCAATGGATTATCAATGTTATTGAGACTCAAAACACATTCTGAATCCAGGACATGAAAATAACAAAGAGGAATTAGGGTTCATTTTTGATCTTGTCGATGAATTGCCCTAAATTTCCCAGAACCCTAGAACAATCCATCTCTATTGATGAATCAATTTCTTATATGGGTTTTAAATTATGAGACATTATCAAGTGGAAATTTCTATGAATTCATAATCAATTTTTAGCAGATTTTGATTCATTTTTTGATTTTATTATTATCGATGAATTCATTTTGATAAAAAATTTACTTCAAAAGGTATAATAGTTGACACATTTTAAAAAATACTTATAAATCATTCAGAGCAATTTATTTTTCAATTATTCTAAAAAAATTATAATTAAGGATAAAAAAATAAAGTAAAAATTTTTTAAAAAGTAATGATGGATAATAAATTAAAAAATCATATACCCCTTATTTTGTACCTACCAAACATTATGTATATTGATGGAAAAAATTGAGAAAAAACACATGATAAATTTGGATATTTGTTAATAGCACTATAAAGGACAAAACCCAAACATTCTCATGGAAACATTTAAAAGAATATGAAAAATAAGGAATTCCAATGCATGAAAATGTACAATTTTACCATCATTAAAAAGAAACAAGAAAATACCAAAGGTGTTCATATAACTCATTATAATGACAAAATATGCTTCCAAATAATGCATAAAATATATCCGAGATAAATTAATAATTCATCCCTAAAAAATTGTTCATTTTTACTTTAATCCACTCAAATATATATGGATTTCAACATATCTATAATTTAATATGATAGGGATTATGTTTATTCTTACCTTACAGATTATAGGGAAACACATTATAATCAATGGAAGTGAATTCAACCACCTATTTAAGATAAGAACCAACCTAGAACTGACATAAAATAGGGGACTGGTTTGTTTTTTATATGATATATGAAAATAAAAAAGGTAAATAATGTATTACCTTGGTATCATCCCAAAAACCATCCACTCCAACCAAACCAAATAATCATTAAAGGTTTGGAAAAGATTTAATGGCCTAACAACAGATTGGAATGTATAGGGATACTGTAAAAATGAAAAATTGGTAGAAAAATAATATTGGAAAGAATACAGGCTTAGCTTTTTGGGGAATATACATTATTGAAGATTCTAGGTTAGTGGTAATTTATCATTGATAACTGCCGATAGAAAATTGATAAACCTTTTCTTTTAAATTACTATTTATAAGTTAGACTCAATTTTCGATTAAAGTATTGATCCACTAACTTATAAATTTTATTTTCATTTTTAACACACGGTTTCGCACGGAATCCGGGGATGACCTCCTGGACGGGAGATTCAAACGTTCCGATCGGTTTCTAACGGGTTTGTTCATAGAACCGGAAACATCCAATGATTCCACATCCGTTTGGACCTACTTTCCAAAGGCAGGCGCTCATTAGCTTGTGGACTAATGAGGCTTAGGAATTTGCATTGGTCGAGAGGATGGGAGGTCGGACTCAACACACCTTTTTGAGGGGAATTATTGTCTACTCCGGGACTCTCTTTATAGATTTAAGTTATGTTCGTGAATCCTTATTACATTACCAAGTATAAAATGTGCTTTCCTTTAGTTTTAACAATCAATGATTAAATATGCAAGAAATTTAGAGAATCTTATATATGTATTCGAGGTTCTTCATCAATAGAGAATCATCTACATCTATTTAGAGATTCTTGTTCAATTGTATCCTTCAAAACATTTATATAAAAGTCTCTTGGTCATTATGATGACCAGGCTGGTTTTAAAGCCACTCAGTGGGGCACTTGAAGTTTATCGTCATTCAGAAAGACAGAGATTATTTCAAAGTTGGGATCGAACCCATAAATGGGCTACCTACGTATCCTTTGTTTTGGAAAAGGAATCAGAACCCACGTAGTTCAAAAAATGGAGTATGATGTTTATGATTGATGGCTCAAAGATGAATGTCATAATTACTTTTACACTCTAAGCTCACGTGAGTCATGCTCGGTGTGAGAAACAAGAGGTATTAGTAAAATTTAGACAATTGTGCCATGAAAGATGCAATCATAAAAATTTGTTTGGGGATTATGTATGGATGACTGCCCAGATAGATGAAGGTTTAGGATCTACTTTTAGGGAGAAAATCCATGAACAGGGTCCATAAAGTTATATGTGCTTCATGGAGATTTGAATACTCTAATCTTGGGGCTTACTCCTAAGGAGGATGCCCAAGTTAGGAGGGTACTTATGATTGGGTTTTACTCCTGAAAAGGAAACCCAAATCAAAGGTAAATTATGACTGGTTAAGAGAAATTTAAGGGGACTTGGGGCTTATTCCTAAAAAGGAAGCCCATGGTTATGACTGAGTCTTATTCCTAAAAAGGAGACCCAGGTTAAGGGACTTGGGGCTTACTCCTGAAAAGGAAGCCCAAGGTTATGACTGAGTCTTATTCCTGAAAAGGAAACTCGGGTTAAGAGGACTTGGGGGTTACTCCTGAAAAGGAAGCCCATATTTGGGGCTTATTCTTAAGAAAGATGCCCAAGATTAAAGGACTTGATTGGGGCTTACTCCTGAGGAGGATGCCCAAGATTGGGAACTTTAAGAATTTGGGGCTTACTCCTGAGGAAGATGCCCAAATTAAAGGTTTTATAACTGGGGATTATTCCTGAAAAGGAGACCCAGGTTAAGATTCTCTCATCTTAAAGGATGAGGTTGAATGAATGAACTCTCCGTATTTTAGTGACATAAGGATATTTAAATCACTAGACATTGAGAGAGATTCCACAGAATTCCTTTCAGATAAGAAAGTCAAATCAAGAAATCATGCCATAAATGGCTTTGAAGAGTGTCTTGAAGACTGAATCTTGAAAAGGAAAGGTGAAATGGCTTAAGAGGGGTAAAAATGGGCAAGATGGGCACCCAAAAAGATAGGGGCGCGCATGTCTTGCGAGGCGCGCAAGTGTTGGTCGCGCAGGTATACCTGCGCGACACATAGTTTACTTGCGCGATTTTCAACCAACAATCAAATACTTGAGCGACTCTTTTTAAAACCCTTTAGAATGTTCTCGAGGTTCTTCCAGAAAAGGGACGTGCAAGTTATATTGAAGGAAATAAGTCGGCGCGCAAGTGTTTGATAAGTTTCAACACTTAGGCCTTCCTTCTTCTCTTTAGATCTTCCGTTCTAGGTAAGAAATTACCTTAGAAATGTTCCGGAAGCTTTGAGAAGAGACTTGGGCGTCGGGAGCTTCAATCCGAGTTTCTGTAAAAAAGATCCACTTGAATGGGGGGCCCACAGGGTCTATTTATAGGCAAAAGAAGGCCCTGGGTGGTTACCGGGCGGTTACCAATTAGGTCACGCAAGTCACCTGCGCGCCTGTTAGATAACTTGCGCGGTGAGGTTGCTGTTGATCCTTTCTTCCTTCCTTTGTTGATTTTTTATGTTTTCTTCAAAGGATGAATCACTTTGAGCTCGGATATTCCCTTTTCCGATCTTTAGATTCTGTGACGAAAGGAGCGTCAACAAAATTCCCCCCTCAGAGTTGGATCCGGAGAGAAAAGAGGATTTGACTCTGAGGAAATCAAGCTTTGAATCATATAATTTCTCAATATTACCTAAATCATACAGAATGTATGTTTAGTGAGCTGGAACTTGACTTTTATTCAGAGTTCCTTTGTCTTTTTTGTGGGCAGTTTAAAGTCATGCACGCCGGACATAAAGGGGATAATGTTTAAGGTTGAAATAGCTTTGACCAAAATGGATTAGAATTGACACAATTCCTTGAAAGTTCATCTGAAAACATACTACCATACTCAAGTATGAGGGAAAAAATGTAAACTATGGCTTAAGAATATTTTAATCTGAGGAATGATATGAAAAAGAGCTAAAAGGCATTAGAAGAAGTAGTTTCCAAGAATGAAGTTACTATTATTTGACAAAAAACCCGTTAGGGGGTTGAAATATGCAGGGCCACCTATGGGCATTGGCTGCATGGTCAAATAAATAGCATCTTCCAGCTGACAAGTCTGTTATGTGGACTGTTTATGCAAGGCCACCTATGGGCACGTGCTACATTGTCAGGCGAAAGAACTCTTAGAAATTTACTTTCCCAGTGCTAAAAGCCAGTGAAAGTTTATGGAGATTCAAATTTTCTAAAGTATAGAGTTTGTTGTATGGAAAGAGGTACTTGAATATGGAGAAGACATTTCCGAACAAGAATATCAAAGAACTGGATGAATATCACTCCTACGATAGTCTGACCCAAACGTAGGGAAGAAGAATAAACCATAGACTTGAATACTTTCAAATCATGAAAAAGGATATGGGACAAATATGTTAAGGATGGCTATTTTTTGCGGATCCCTACATACTGTCGTTTAAGACAAATAAGTACAAAAGAGGCATTCTTCCCAAGAATGAAGTTACCATTATTTAACAAACCAGTTAGGGGGTCGAAACATGCAGGGCCACCTATGGGCATTGGCTGCATGGTCAAATAAATAGTATCTTTCGGCTGACAAGTCTGTTATGTGGACTGTTTATGCAAGGCCACCTATGGGCACATGCTGCATAGTCAGGCAAAAGAATTCTCAGAAGTTCGACATTTTTGTGACTAGAAGTCATGAAAAGGGTTATGAAGATATGAAAATATTTAAGGTTAGGATTATAACACATAAATATGGGTATTGTCCAATGTATATAGAGATACATAGGTCAATGAAAACCATAATCATGTTGTGGCTGGGTCCTGAATTGAAACTTGGACTTCACTACGTATCTCATAAGAATGAGAATCAAGCCATACGTAGTTCTTGAAATGCATTTTAACGTCGTGCAAGACGAAAGTATGAGTGATCTTAGTTTAGGGTCATAGAATTCGGACAATAATAATGAATACACAGTGTGTGTTTTCATGAGGACTTTTCAGCCAAGGGACTGAAAGTGAAATTTGGGGTTAGGCCCAAAAGACTTGGGACTGGATTCAAGGGACACTCAAATGTTCCTACGTATCTCATAAAAATGGGAATCAAGTCCACGTAGTTCTAGAACTACACTTTGTACAAATTTGGTTCGTACATGTGAAGGGTGAAAGGGGACTTTAGTGCAATGATGGTTTAACCTGAGATAAAAAGTTTAGGCATTACCATGTATGCACGTAGTCTTTTGAAAATGAAACATGATTTTAAAAAATCAATGTCAATAATGGTTCCTTCTCAAATGAGGAAATCAAAGAATATTGTAGTTTATTGTCGTACCGGACAAAAGTGTTTTATAGTTTAACGTCATATAACAAGGACGAAAGTGAATCAATGTAAAGATATTGATTCCAGGGGCGGTTTCACAAATCAACATCATATGAGATGGTGGTGAACCGATGTGAAGAGATTGTTTTTGGGCTTGAACCCTGGGAGGTTGCCTACATACCCAGCCTGGAGGGCAAGGATCAAAGTCCGTGTAGTTCAATTAAAGAATGAATTAATGATCAAGTTTTTCTTGTGGACAATGATCTAATAAAAAATGTTGTTGGGACTTACACATGGTTAGTGGCCCAAAGGGATTGTTATGGTTGTTGTTCACTCTAAGCTCACGTGAGTCATACTCGGTGTGAGAAACAAGAGGTAATAACAGCCTTAACGATGCACAGTTTAATGTCATGAAGGACATAAAAAAGGGACTATGCAGTTTAAAGTCTTACAGTTAGGACTATTGGTGCTGCACAATTTAGTGTCATGTAGCAGGTACAAAATAAAAATTTAATGTCATGTAGGACATATCAATGACTTTCTGTACAGTTTAGCGTCATGTAGTTAGGACGATGGGGACAAAATAGTTTAACGTCATATTGGACGAAAGGGGGACTGTGCAGTTTAATGTCATGCAGTAAGGACAAAAGAGTGTACCATTTTAACGTCATGTCGGACGAAAGTGCGAATAGTTTAAGGTCATATGCATGGACCGTGAATGGTGCAGTTTAATGTCATACTGGACTTTTGAGATTATATAGTTTAACGACTTTCCGGACGTGAGGGACTTTTATACAGTTTAGCATCATGTAGTTAGGACGTCACAGTTTAACGTCTTGCTGGACATAAAGGATTTGCAAATAGTTTATGGTCATATACATGGACCAGGGATGATGCAGTTTAAGGTCATGCTGGACAGTTTAGGGAATTTTTTCACAGTTTAATGTCGTGTGGGACGAAGTTGCAGTTTAAAGTCATACTGGACCATTGCTGTATAGTTTAACGTCATATAGCAAGGACGAACTGGTGTTGTACAGTTTAAAGTCATGTAGCTAGGACTAAGGTGAACCAATATGAGGATATCAGTTCTGGGGTTTTTACAGTTTATCGTCATGCTGGACGTTGGAAGTGCCACACAGTTTAATGTTATGTTGCTAGGACACAATATAGTTTAATGTCATCTCAGACAAAATATAGTTTAATGTCATATCGGACAAATAAGGAACTTCTGTACAGTTTAATGTGATGTAGATAGGACACGATATAGTTTAATTCCATCTCGGACAAATAAGGAACTTCTGTACAGTTTAATGTCATGTATATAGGACACAATATAGTTTAATGTCATCTCGGACATTGAAGGTGACACAGTTTAACGTCATGTTGGACGAAGTTGCAGTTTAAGGTCATACTGGACCATGGATGGTATGAACCACTTGTAAGAGTCTTGGTTCTGGGAACAATATTTTGTGTTTATACAAAATACTTCTTCAGAAATCTGGCATTAGTTGGAGTCGTGATGTGTTCTCCACCCATTGAGATCAGAGAATACGCTCCATTGGAGTAGATCTTATGTATTGAATAAGGTCCTTCCCATTTTGGATCAATCTTGGGAGGCTTCTTTCCTGGTATCATTGGTGCTCTGAGAACCAATACCAATTCTCCCTGAATGAATGAACGAAGACGAACTTTTTTGTTAAAAGCTCATGCTATCCGATTCTGATAGATTTCCAAGTGGTGCAAAGTGCACAATCTTTTCTCATCTAACTGTTCCAATTCATTCAAACGCTTTTGGGATTGCTCATCTGTTGATAACTGATCACAAATGGCTATTCTGAGTGAGGGAAATTGAACTTCAATTGGCAAGACTGCTTCTGTTCCATATACCAATGAATATGGAGTAGACTGCGTTGCATTGCGAGTGGTAGTCCGATAAGCCCATAAAGCATGAAAGAGTTTATCAGGACATGACCTCTTATCATTATCCACCATCTTTTGCAGTATATTTGAAAGAGTCTTGTTGAAGGCCTCTATCTGGCCATTAGCCGCTGCATGATATCGAGATGAATGGTTGGACTTAATGTTGTATTCTTGATACAATTTCTTTACCTCAGAAGAACAGAAGTTGGTGCCGTTGTCCGTCAATATGGTATGAGGGACACCAAATCTAGTAATGATGTTAGAATTGATGAAGCTAACAATGCATTTAGAACTGACTTCTTTGAGAGGTACTGCCTCTGCCCATTTGGAAAAGAAATCAGTAGCAGTAAGAATGTACTTAAACTGCTTGGCCGTAGCTGAAGGGTAAGGTCCCACCACATCCATTCCCCATGTGGAAAATGGCCATGAGTATTTAGCTGTATGAAGCAACTCTGGAGGTTGATGAATGAAGTTGGCATATACTTGGCATGAATGACACTTCTTTGTGAAATTAACACAATCTTGTATCATTGAAGGCCAGAAGTATCCAAGCCTTCGAATTTGATCAGACAATCTATGTCTAGACTGGTGGGCACCACAGACTCCCGCATGCACTTCTTTTATGAAAGCCATTGTCTCTTCACCATCAATACATCTGAAGAGAACTCCATCAAAACCACGTTTGTAGAGAATTTTCTCGAGGTGGTTTGGACCATCATAAAGAGTAAAATTGACCACACGTCGCCGAATTTGTTCTTTCTCGGCTCTATCAGGTGGAAGTGTTCCATTTTGAAGGTATTCCTTGATAGGTGACATCCATCCTGTAGTATGACCATACGGTTCAGGAATGGGACTAATTTCATTAATTTCCTCTGTTCTGACTTGAACATAAGGTGAAATTACACGACGGTGGGCAATACAGATGGTTGTCTCATCCCGATTTGGATCTGCTAAAGTTGTGGCTATATTAGCCAGTGCATCAGCTTGAGCATTTTGTGATCTTGGGATATAAGAAAATGTCGGTTCTGAAGGGAATTCCGACATTAACTCTCTGACGTAATCATAAAAAGGGATTAATTCTTCTTTTCTGATGGCATAATCTCCATTGACTTGTTTGATTACCAGGTCTGAATCACCTTTCACCTTTAAGTGATTCACTTGTGCTTGAAGTGCTAACTCCAAGCCTGTAATGAGAGCTTGGTATTCAGCTTCATTATTGGTACCACCTTCCCACAACAAAAAGGAATAAGGTAACACTGCCTTATCTGGAGAAATGAGCACAATTCCTAAACCAACTTTGTTGAATTTAGGATTTTCCATTTTCTTCCCTGTTGGACTTCTAGAAGAACCATCAAAATACATTTCCCATGTTTGAGGACTCTCTTGAATAGAGAAAACTTCCTCATCAGGGAGTTCGATATCTGAATACGTGTCTTCCATTGAAGGATGTTCAGCCAGGAAATCAGCCAGAGCTTGGCCCTTAATTGCCTTTTGAGACACATACTGAATGTCAAACTACTGTAGAATAACCGCCCACCTTGCCAGACGTCCTGTAAGCATTGGACGACTAAGGATGAATTTGAGTGGATTATTACGAGATACCAATTGGACCTCGTGATGTTGCAGGTAGTGTCTCAGTTTCTGAACTGCAAATATTAATGCTAGGCAGCACTTTTCAATACTCGAATACCGGGTTTCTGCTTCAAGCATAGTTCTACTGAGATAGTAGAGACTATTTTCATTCCCAGCATCATTCTTTTGAGTGAGAAAGGCACCCAATGATCGCTCTAAAGCTGTCACATAGAGGATAAGAGGCCTACCCTCAACAGGTGGCATGAGTACTGGTGGACTCAAGAGGTATTTCTTGAGAACATCAAATGCTTCTTGACATTCTTCAGTCCACTGGTAAGTGACTCCTTTCTTCAATAATTTGGTAAAGGGTAAACTTTTTCCTGCCAAATTGGTGATGAAACGCTGAATATAGGCTAAGTGTCCTTGAAGTCCTCTTAATTCTTTCAAATTCTGAGGAGGTGACATGCCAAGGATTGATTTGTTCTTCTCAGGATCGACTTCAATACCACGATGGCGTACGACAAAGCCGAGGAATTTTCCTGAGGTTACCCCAAAAGCACATTTTAAGGGGTTCATCTTCAAATTATGTTGTCGAAGCTTGTGGAATACGACTTCCAAATCATCCAAGTGATCAAAACGTTGTTTGGATTTAACCACCAAATCATCTACATAGCATTCAACAAATTTCCCTAGAAAAGGTTTGAAGATACGATGCATGGCGCGTTGATATGTTGCACCTGCATTCTTTAAACCAAAGGGCATCACCCGATAACAAAACACACCTTGAGGAGCTCTGAAGGCTTTATATTCCTCATCTTCTGGGGCCATTCGGATCTGATTATATCCAGAATATCCATCCATGAAAGAAAGTACTTCATAGCCAGCCGTCACATCAATTAAGAGTTCTGTAATCGGAACTGGGAAATCATCTTTAGGACAATACCGATTAAGATCTCTGAAATCGATGCAAACCCTAATTTGTCCGTTCTTCTTCTTTACAGGGACAATATTAGCCAACCACTTGGGATATTGAACTTCTCTGACGAATTTATCATTGATAAGCTTATCCACTTCAGCCTCGATTTTGGCAACATAGGTTGGGTGTGTTCTTCTCACGGCTTGCTTGAATCCTCGATGTTCTTTTGGCAAACCCAAATGATGGGTGGCAACATCAGGATCAAGGCCAGAAATCTCTGTATAATTCCAAGCAAAAATATCTTTATTTTGCTTTAAAAAATAAATATACATCTCTCGCTCTTCAAGGGTCATGGCCGCACTAATTAAAGTGGGGCGTGGATCTTTCTCTGTACCCAGATTTACTTCTCTGAGTTCATCCACAGTGGTAGAGATACCCTCTTCAAATACTGGAGGAGCATCTCTAAGATCTTCCTCTTCCTCTTCATCATGTGTTATTTCTTCCGTTTCTACTTGCAAAGTAGATGAAAAAACGAAATTCTCATGATCATAAGAAATGTCAAAATTTTCACATTTTGAAGAAGAAGCTTCCATTTCCGACCCTATTGATGATAAAGGGTCTTCTTTGGGAAATAAAGAGGAGATGATGGATTTAGAATCGACATCAATATTCACCTCTGGTGTTGCTATAACTTCTTCTGACCTAATTAGCGAAGTATAGACTTGTTGGATTTCAGCAGACGAAATGAAAACGTCACCACTTATGCTTTCATCACTGCTTGGTAAGTTACCAATTTCTCCCATGTTGTCTGGCTCGATTGCCGTAATTGACATTATGGATCTTTCCATAAGAGTATTTTGATTTGGTCCTATTTTGTCAATTTGACTGATAGGTAACACATAATCTGTACTTACATGTGAAAATGGATTTATTGGAATTTTTTCCAAACCATATGGAGCATTAACTTTGGTAATTTCCTTCATTGTAGATTTTTCTCTTCCCTTCATGTGATAAAATTCTGCCTCAATGTATTGAGAATCACATGTCTTGAACTGGGCCTTATCACCATACAATGTTCCAACTTGACCATCGAAACAGTATTTGAGACATTGATGGTATGATGACGGAATAGCTGCATGGTGATGTAGCCAGGGTCTTCCAAGCAAGATATAGAAAGCTGAGTCTTGATCAACAATCACGAAATCCGAATTGGAAACAAGATCTCCAAACTGAGTTCTGAGTGTAACTTCTCCCAGTGGTTCTTGTTCATTTTTATCATATCCTTGCAACATCATGGTAGAAGGAGATAAATCAGATTTCGTGAGGCCCAATCAACGAACTGTGCGAATGGGCATGATGTTGACTCCTGAACCATTGTCAATGAAAGCTCTTCGAACATCTATACCATTGACTTTTCCAGATAAGTACAAAGGTTTTATGTGCCCATGCACAACATCCTCTTCATCTTTATCAGTAAAAGATATCACTGCATGACATTCTGCAGGATTATTCTCTATGTGATAGATTTCAGCTGCAGCAATTTCAGCTTCAAACTCCTGAGGACTTGACAAAGCTTCGATGAGTGCTTCCCGAAGATCTCTTGACAGATTCAAAGCATCCAAAATTGATAACTTGGCTGGTACTTGGGCCAAGTGTTTCAATATATCATATTTTTGATCTAGAGGTCTGCGTTTCCCAATAGGAATATATGGTTTAGCAGGTACCATGGAAGCAGATGCTTTGGAAGCTGATGCATCTTGTATTGAATTTGGAAACATCCTTGGTTTTGGAAAATTAGACTGATTAGATCCATTTACTTGCTGAGATAAAGAAGATGGAACTTTTAATCGGTCTTCCAAAATAACTGTGCCGAAACTGAGTTGGCCATTGGCAGAAGAACTTGCTTGTTCTTTTTGAGCTCGCTGAAGAGCTCTACCACGAGTTTCTGCTGCAAATACAGTTCTAGAAGGGGTAGAATTAGAGTAGTGGCTTCGGAAAGATCCATGTCTTCCCCTATATCCTGAACCTCTAGAACTTCCTCGGGTTCCCTTATTTGATACAGGGAATTCAGGTTCATCAAGACTGGAATATGAATCTGTTAATTGAATCATATTAACAGAACCAAAGATTAATTCTTCGTCTGATAAAGACTCTTCCTGGTTTGCCTGTTTAGGCTGTGCCGTTTGGTGGGACAGTGCCCGTGGCTTTGAAGTAGATGGCATGAAATCTGCCAGAGTCAAAGACAATTTAGGCTTTGATACATACTCATCTTCTCCTGCTTCCTCTTTCTTCTTTGAATTGAGCTGCCCTTTTGAGGATTTGTCTTTTGATGGAGGCTTTACTGCAGCTTTTGTAGGAGACACAATTGGCTTCTTCCATTGTGTTCGCAAAATGGAATGGGTCTTATTGATTGTCTTTCTGACCATCCAATCATCATATTTTTTCGCAGTTTTTCTTTTGACTTCCTGCCACTCGCCTCCTTCCTCTGGATCTGTAGCGGTAATACATGCTACATGAGCTGAAGAACCCTTCAATTTGACTTGTCCCAAGTCGACCATCTTTTGCAGGAGGTCTTTAAAGACAAAACACTCCTGGATGGGATGCCCCAACATTTGATGAAAGGGACAATAATTGGGACGGTCTTCATCTCTTTCCTTGTTTGGCCTCTTCGGCACTGGTAATTGAACCAAATTATTTTCCAGAGCTGAAATGAAGTAACCAGGAACTTGCTCACTTCGGAAAGAGTATGTTTTACTCTTCATATCCTCAAATTGTTTTCGTCGTTGATCTTTTTGATCATTTGGACGAAACAGCCTTTGTTGTTGGCTTTCAGGAGGTGGAGCCCTTCGAGAAGATGAAGGTTTTGAAGTAGAAATAGGTACAGGTGCCTGTTTAAGCATAACTGTAGCAGTTTCTGCTTTAGCCATTCTTCTTCCTGGAGCTGATGGAATTACACAAGATTTAACCTTAGCCTGTATAAGGGAATCTTCAATCTGTTGAGCGATTGAAGTACGGTCTCGAAACCCTCCTGTGTATTTCACAGGGATCAATGGCGTGCGTAATTCTTCACGCAAATTTGCCACACAGATTGGCAATAATTCCTCCTGAGGGAGTGCTAAACTCAAGGAATACGTTAATCCCTTCCAACGAGCAATGAAATCAGAGACTCTTTCATTCTCCCTTTGCTTGCAGTTTGTAAGATCGAAAACTGTCGTTTTTGGCAAAGTTGAGCTAAACTGAAGAAGGAATTATTGACGAAGATCCTCCCATCCGATGACTGACCAGGATTGCAAGCTTGTATACCAGACAAAAGCTGGTCCTTGCAAGGTTCGCACGAAGCATCTGAGTTTCACTGCTTCTTGCTGCTCTGGAGTTCCCATCATAGGATCACAACAAGACACGTAATGCGTCAAATGTTGTTCAGGGTCACCTGATCCATTGAAAGTAGGGAAAATAGGGTTTCCAAAATTGGATGGAGGAGAAATTGAATCTACCCATTCAGGGTAAACTTTCTTTTCAGGTTGAACTTGCGCCTGTTTCCCTTCAATAGTTTCTAACCGAGCTGTTAATGACTCAATAGTAGTTATTAACTTCTGAGAAACGTCAGGTTGAACTTGGTTTTGGGTAGGTGCAATGAATGGAGTTTGGACAGACGTGGTGGTTGGTGCTGCAACTGATGGTAGTGCTGCCAACCGTTGTTGCGTTTGACCCGTAGGATTAGACCTCTGTGGGTGTACTGATAAAGGAGGATATTCTTGATCCATCTCAGTAGTTACAACAAATTCCTTCGGTTGTCGGACTTCAGCATTCTTAAGAAGAATACTATTCTGAAGTAGTTCTGCATTCAACCTTCTTAATTCTTTCATTTCTTCCTCCTGTTGTGCAAACCTTTGCTCTAATGAGAGCGATTGACCTCCTTCATAGGAAGGGTGAGGAGTAACCTGATTCTTTCCTTTCCCCTTATTGGATCCTTTTCGGAGAGGGGGAAGTGGGTTACTTGAAGGAATACCCATATTTTGGGTAAGACTTTGATTACGCGTTCGCACACCTTCTTCATTTAGATCTGTGTGCGCAACTTCTTGAGCAGGAACCTCTTCGTCTGATCCCTCTGATTGAACCTCATCTGGTGAATCAGCAGCAACAGTATTGATGACATTAATGGATGCATATTGCATGGAATCCTTTCTATCAGCATTTCTGTGATATTGTCTCCTTCTATGTCCAAGATGAGACATGGCATTCCGTTGACTTGATCCCTCAGGAATTTCTTGGAGAACCGTCACTTGGAGAGAATCTCCTGATAGCTTGGCTCTTCGTTCCTCTTGAGGCTTATTCCCTAATCGAGAGAATACTGATTTTCTCTGAGGGAGGGATTGAGGATTTGAAAAAGTCCCCAGTCTGAGGGACTGGGGATGTTCCTGCTGTTTCCGCTCAACTCCTCGAATCCCATTCGTTGATTCTGAGGGTTGGGTTAGAGAAGTCCCCAGTCTGGCAAGCTGGGGTGTCTATTGACATGCTATGTCTGAGATCTTCTTTAAATCTCTCTTGATCTAGCAAATCTTAGTTCGGAAATTAGCTGGATGCATTAACCTGTATCCACTTTTATCACCTGGTTCAACAGACCGTTGGATGATTTCCGAAACATCTGTCATTTGATGACGTGTTTGCTCCAGACGAGAGGCTTGTGCAATATTCTCGCCTGCTTGATGTAGGAGCAATTCAACAACTTGTTCTCTATATACATGATTTTGAGAGGAACTAGTTGAAGCTTGTTCTTGAGCAAGCTTTTTATTATGAACAAAGCCCATTGACTGTGGCCGGCCATGGGCAATAACATTGCATGAGACCATTTTCGGCGGGCTTTGCTGACTGGAAAGCACTGTGAAATGTAGTGCTCCATGAACACCCCATCCTCTGATATGAACATCAGATAGAGCATTGGCAATTAACTGACACAATTTTCTTAGTGCGCCAAGGCATGAACGTTGAAGGGTTCTCTGTTGCTTTTCAGCCTTTGGATACCGGGAGACTGATAGAGATGCCAAATCAATCTGGCGTTGTAACCCTCCTATTATCTGAAGATGATTTTCATATTCATCATAAGATAATACCTTCTTCTTTAATTGACAAAGAGTTTTCCATATGTTGAGACGAATATCATGGATTCCATCATCCGTCAACATCTTTGGAATGTCGTACTGGGAGTCAGCCAAAGGCCAAAACATGACTGGTACTTCACCTTTTGCCAGTTTTTTCCTCATGTTCAGAATTTCCTCTTTATCATTAAATGAAGATTCTTCTACCTGTTTGGACCAGAGTTGGTGTTTCCTTGTTTCTTCATCGGATTCAACAAGATTGGTAGAGAAATCACTATTCATGCTGGAAGATGAATGACCCAGGGATGGTTCGAAGAATAACCTGAACCCCAGGCTGTCTTCTGATGGAGAAAGAGTTTCACCTGCCGATAGTAAAGAATCAGACATGACTGGTTTTACGTTTGCAAGTGCCTCGAGATAGGAGGGCTTTCTCGTCACTACATTTCCTTCTGAAGAATTTTCGAGACAACTTGAATCACTACTGCGGAGAGGACTTTCGCAGCGAAGTTCATCACCATGTGGAGGACCGTCATGATGGGTTACAGCAAAAGATGAAATCTCTTTCTCCTTGGTCTTCTGACCACACAGAGGGTTCATGTGGCTCTCATCTGAAAAAGAAACATCAAGATTGACAGAATTTTCATGAAGCAAGTCTTCATGAGGAAGTGTCTGTTGAAGACCTTCAGAATTAATGTTCCCGTTATTGGGAACTAAGGGAGTAGAATCTTGAATTCTGACAGATAAATGTCTGAGGGCTTCAAGAACTCCAGCATCGAGCAAGGCCTTGTTGCAGATTGGCCTTTGATCTCCTGACTGTGCTGGGCGGATCTTTTTCTTAGATGCCTTCTTACTCGCTTTAGAAACCACTTGAGGACGAAAGTGATTGCTCTGAGCAGGTGTATGTGCCTGATCAGGTAAGATGGTCAGGTTAGGCTGACGATCTCCACTCAAATCAGGTGTATGTGCCTGACTTGGTCGTTCGTATGATATGGGGGAGTATGCCCCATAACCCTCTTGGACTGGAACAGATGTGTGTGTCTGCTCCGAAGTGAATCGTTGATGTGTCACTCCATTGCTAGGGATAGATTTATGTGTCTGTCCCTGAGATGATGCTGAAGCTGTTATGATATCCTGGAAAGCATCCAGAATATGAGCAGGAATTTGCTTCTGCTCTTTCACCATTTACAAAATATGTTTGGTGACTTCAACCACCGGAACGGGGATATACGTCCATTCCGGGCTTGGAGTAGGTGTATGTGCCTGCTCATGTCCTCCTTTTCCTGTCAGTGAATCCTGACAGTACTCAAGTGTGGAGGTATAGAATTGAGTCTGCCTCCTGTTTGTCGTCGGGACTTTCCGACTGACTTCTCCGGGCGCTACCAAGCAAGACTGTTGGTAGGCCTGATTAGTATTAGCAGGTGTATGTGCCTGCTGATTACACTTCGCCAAACGCGGTTGACGAGATCCACCATATGTAGTCAGACGAGCCTGCTGACTAACTGGTGATGTATAAGCAGGTGTATGTTCCTGCCTATGGTACTCCGCCGGAATTACCTGGCGGGATCGTCTTGATGCTGCCAGACGAGTCTGCTGGACAGCGGAATTAAAACGAACAGGTGTGTATGCCTGCTCGTTGTTGACAACCTGCTTATTATTAACCGGATTCCGTCTCTGGCGGTTCATCTTGCCTGCTCGGGTTCGAGGAACCTGAGCTGAATGCCTGGAGTCGGTACCCTCATCATGTTGAGGGCGCACTACCGCACGAGTCTGGCGGTAATTGTTGATGGGAGCCCTTGAGAAGGACTCCTTTCTTTTTGAATTAAGGTCATGCGGGACCTGTTCATTCACTTCCTCAGAGTAAGGGAGTGAATTGAAATTGCGTTCCGGGGATAACGACCCGAAATGGTTGGAGACGGTAGTCAGCACCGCCTGCTTCTTGATTGCTGGCCGCCGTTGTCCGGACGACCAGGTAGAGTTGTTAACTTGGAGGGCTTGACGAGCGGCCTCCAGAGTTGGGATAGTACCGTTGCGACGGTACTCCTTAACCAGTGCATTAGAAACACAGCGTTGAAGACGCTGAGTTGGTGATGTCATCCTCAGAGTGGATGACGTTCCAGCAGGAGTAGCAGCATTGGTTTTCACAGCAGCAGACCTCACAGTAGAGGTGTTTACAGCAGCAGTATTCATAGGGGTGAATTTAAGGAAAGCCATTTTTGCAGAAGATCTTGAGAAAAGAGTGCCTTTTCCATGTAACAGACATAATCAAGATGAATCCGGCCACTGCATCTTTTGGATGAGAATATGTCAATGATTGCTTTGTTGGCCCAAGGGGCTTAACAAATAAGAAGAATATCACTTTAACTTGGTTAAGGATTCACGTCGGGTTCACCATTTTTGTTTCGCACGGAATCCGGGGATGACCTCCTGGACGGGAGATTCAAACGTTCCGATCGGTTTCTAACGGGTTTGTTCGTAGAACCGGAAACATCCAATGATTCCACATCCGTTTGGACCTACTTTCCAAAGGCAGGCGCTCATTATCTTGTGGACTAATGAGGCTTAGGAATTTTCATTGGTCGAGAGGATGGGAGGTCGGACTCATCACACCTTTTTGAGGGGAATTATTGTCTACTCCGGGACTCTCTTTATAGATTTAAGTTATGTTCATGAATCCTTATTACATTACCAAGTATAAAATGTGCGTTCCTTTAGTTTTAACAATCAATGATTAAATATGCAAGAAATTTAGAGAATCTTTTATATGTATTCGAGGTTCTTCATCAATAGAGAATCATCTACATCTATTTAGAGATTCTTGGTCAATGGTATCCTTCAAAACATTTATATAAAAGTCTCTTGGTCATTATGATGACCAGGCTGGTTTTAAAGCCACTCAGTGGGGCACTTGAAGTTTATCGTCATTCAGAAAGACAGAGATTATTTCGAAGTTGGGATCGAACCCATAAATGGGCTACCTACGTATCCTTTGTTTTGGAAAAGGAATCAGAACCCACGTAGTTTGAGAAATGGAGTATGATGTTTATGATTGATGGCTCAAAGATGAATGTCATAATTACTTTTACACTCTAAGCTCACGTGAGTCATGCTCGGTGTGAGAAACAAGAGGTATTAGTAAAATTTAGACAATTGTGCCATGAAAGATGCAATCATAAGAATTTGTTTGGGGCTTATGTATGGATGACTGCCCAGATAGATGAAGGTTTAGGATCTACTTTTAGGGAGAAAATCCATGAACAGGGTCCATAAAGTTATATGTGCTTCATGGAGATTTGAATACTCTAATCTTGGGGCTTACTCCTAAGGAGGATGCCCAAGTTAGGAGGGTACTTATGACTGGGTTTTACTCCTGAAAAGGAAACCCAAATCAAAGGTAAATTATGACTGGTTAAGAGAAATTTAAGGGGACTTGGGGATTATTCCTAAAAAGGAATCCCATGGTTATGACTGAGTCTTATTCCTGAAAATGAGACTCAGGTTAAGGGACTTGGGGCTTACTCCTGAAAAGGAAGCCCAAGGTTATGACTGAGTCTTATTCCTGAAAAGGAGACTCAGGTTAAGAGGACTTGGGGCTTACTCCTGAAATGGAAGCCCATATTTGGGGCTTATTCTTAAGAAAGATTCCCAAGATTAAAGGACTTGATTGGGGCTTACACCTGAGGAGGATTCCCAAGATTGGGAACTTTAAGAATTTGGGGCTTACTCCTAAAGAATATGCCCAAATTAAAGGTTTTATAACTGGGGATTATTCCTGAAAAGGAGACCCAGGTTAAGATTCTCTCATCTTAAAGGATGAGGTTGAATGAATGAACTCTCCGTATTTTAGTGACATAAGGATATTTAAATCACTAGACTTTGAGAGAGATTCCACAGAATTCCTTTCAGATAAGAAAGTCAAATCAAGAAATCATGCCATAAATGGCTTTGAAGAGTGTCTTGAAGACTGAATCTTGAAAAGGAAAGGTGAAATGGCTTAAGAGGGGTAAAAATGGGAAAGATGGGCACCCAAAAAGATAGGGGCGCGCAAGTCTTGCAAGGCGCACAAGTCTTCCGTGGGCGCGCAAGTGTTGGTCGCGCAGGTATACCTGCGCGACACATAGTTTACTTGCGTGATTTTCAACCAACAATCAAATACTTGAGCGACTTTTTTTAAAACCCTTTAGAATGTTCTCGAGGTTCTTCCAGAAAAGGGAAGCGCAAGTTATATTGAAGGAAATAAGTCGGCGCGCAAGTGTTTGATAAGTTTCAACACTTAGGCCTTCCTTCTTCTCTTTAGATCTTCCGTTCTAGGTAAGAAATTACCTTAGAAATGTTCCGGAAGCTTTGAGAAGAGACTTGGGTGTCGGGAGCTTCAATCTGAGTTTCTGGAAAAAAGATCCTCTTGAATGGGGGGCCCACATGGTCTATTTATAGGCAAAAGAAGGCCCTGGGTGGTTACCGGGCGGTTACCAATTAGGTCGCGCAAGTCACCTGCGCGCCTGTTAGATAACTTGCGCGGTGAGGTTTCTGTTGATCCTTTCATCCTTCCTTTGTTGATTTTTTATGTTTTCTTCAAAGGATGAATGACTTTGAGCTCGGATATTCCCTTTTCCGATCTTTAGATTCTGTGATGAAAGGAGCGTCAACACACACCTTAAAATATGTGTTAAAAAGTTGAGTTGAATTTATATTTATAAATAAATAGGGATGACTTGTATCTATATTTATAAATTCTAAAATTTGTAATGACAAAGGGTGTTATATATATTTATATGATCATATTAACTTTTTGAGACCTCATAGATATACAAAATCTCCACTCCTACATAATAAGTATTGATAGTAACATCATGTAAAAGGAATAAAACTAACTACATTCAACCCATAGGATATACATCGTGACCCCACTCACATAACCTTGGCCTCATTTGATGATAAGAACTTCTTAAATTCATTCCCGGGGCCAAAATACTTTTCCATTTCATGGAGTAATTGAATGCTTGCTTTGAATATTGAAACTAAATGGTTTTATCTGCCTGATTTCTTCTAAGAACATCCATCTAATCCCTCTCATGGTCATTCCAATTATGGAGACCCTTTTAGGGATAAGATTGTTGCCTCTATTTTTCCACCATTAGATAGAAAATTGAGAAATTGTTTTTGGTGAATCATCAACTCCCCATCCTGGAAACATTTAAATTTAAGGAGGACCCTTTTATCCACATTATATTCATCTTGTGAGTAGTTATTATTTCATTTTTTCTTGAGACTCATACCCCATAACTTCTAGACATGAAGATGTGTTTCTTTAACTACTATGTGGGATAGTAATCTCGTATTAGGAACCGATGATCATTGTGGATGAATTTAGAGGATGACACCTACTACCAATGGAGTAATTAGATTCTGAATTCAATTTACCCTTTCCTTAAAATCAAGCTAAAATAATTTTAAACATTCAAAAGATGGGTTAAAATTTATTGAAATGATCCTCTTTATATTTTTTTATTGATTGAAATATTAATATTACTGAATAAAATAGGATGGATACTGGGGGGAAAAAGAATGGATTCCAAAAGTATGAAAAAAGTGCATGAAGATGGGGTGAAAGAGTATGTAATGTTTTCAAGGGATCATGTATATGACCCTTCTCAAATATATTGTCTATGTATATATTTTTTTATTCAAGAATAATTAGTATATAGGAGTTAGAAGATCACTTGATCAGTCAAGGAATAGACTGATGTTACAAATGATGGATTAAACATGGGGAAATTGTAAATGTAGCTCGTGACTATGATAGCACTAAATTTTATGGATCATCTTATATGACAAAAGGTATAAAAAATGAAGGATACCATATCATGTATGTGATTACAGGTGTGAATTATGATTAATACCATATTAAGGGAATGCCAATGATATTTGAAAATGAAATTTCTAATCACCCAAAATTGTTTGAGTGGTAGATGAGTTCTGAAAAGACACCATTGTTTTCTAGTTGTAATAAATATACAAAATTTTCGGCAACAATGAAGTTGTATAAATTAAAATCTAGAAATATATTAATTGATTGTATTTTATTAAACTACATGATCTTTTGAATGATGTGATTCTTAACGAAAATTATCTTCCTAGTCGTACATATGATGCTAAATGAAAGATACATTCAATTTAAATGATATATAAAATAATGCAATCTTGAAAAAGTAATAGTATAATGTTTTTCAAGGACCAAAAATAAATTATACAGTTCCCAAATATTTGTTCTTATAGATATTAGAAAGATGAATCAAGTCATATGAAATTTGTATGGTACTTTCAAATCATTCCAAGGAGTAGGTGCCCACATTAAAGTGAGAAGACTACAAGGAAATTTTCATAGAATGTAGATATAATAAATTATGAGGGGAAACATTTTCACATGGAAGAATCTCTTCAGTGGAAGAGGATTGTTCATGAGTAACCTGAATATAGAAATTACATAAGAATCCTTTGCCTTGTGTTATATATAAATGTTTTAAATACTTTTTGTTTTTAAAGAAGTACTAATTGTACATGGTCAGTATTTTTTGGTGAATTATAACTTTCCACTATGCTTATGTGTAAAACGAAAATACATTATGTTATGACAATTTATATCCACCCCAAAGCAATTAGTTAATGATATTGATATTAATTTATCTCCATTGATCATAGATTTGAATTTATTTTGGGATTCAGGTGTAACATTGTATGATGATAACAAAAATCATGATTTTAAATTTATATCTATGTTTTAACGGTTGATAAATGAATTTCATGGTCAAAGAAATTTTTTAGGATATATAATTAAAGGAACTCAATGGTGTACCATTTTGGAACAAGGAACACAATAATTTAGGTTGAAACATTCAGTGAATAAATTTTTTCTATAGAATTGTAGAAATCTACCCTATCAACAAAAGTATCATTATTAGAATATTTTATTTTATGGGTGTTTAGAACAGTGAACAACACTAACTCCATTAACTGGTGATTAAATTCTTGAGAATGTAAAATATATGGAAACGTATTTTGGAAAACCATTTTAAAAAATATTATGGAAATCGTTTGGAAAAAGAGACACATTTTTTAAGTTACCAGACTAGAATTTTTTCTACTTTTGGAATTTTCTAGATGATATGCATGTTGAAAAATATATATGTGATAGTTTCATTGGAACATTACTAAATGGACTTGGAAAACAAATAATGGAATTAAAGGTAGGTTGGACATGATTGGCGTTGTAATACAAGATGTGTTGGTGCTAGTAAAGGTTGAGAATGTAATTTCATTCATCCAGATGCTTACACTTCTTCCAGGAATGGGTGATATCAGTGTTGAAAGTAATTGAATGATAAAAAGGATCCATTTGGTTATTAATAAAATATGATGAATATGATGTCAATTACCGATTTAATGATAAATGGTTTGAAGTCACATGGCTTTACTATTAAGATGCAAGATCTATTTCCTATATCATTATGTTTCATTTTTTCCCAAGAATTACTTTTATACAATAACCATAGCCTATTTTTAATTCAATGATGTATCTAGGAATATTATATACCCAGTGAAATTTTAAACTATAGAAAATTAAATTTTCATTATATTATGTGAATTTGAAATGTTTTCTCCATTGGAAATAAATGATATGATGTTTCACTTGGTATGATAGATTTTAATATGTGTTCTTTTACATTATTGATGGATTCACATCCACTGAATTGTATACGACGATTTTGAAAGGGTTTTTCAAAATTAGAAGTTGGATATGATATTTTGCTTCAAAGTGATATATTATTGAGGAAGTTATTGAATTATGTATTTATTACCTATTCATTGCTGAAATCAATATTTTACCAAAATATAGTCACACTAGATAGTTTTTGGGTGAATTATTTTCTATAATATATGTTTTTACAATCATTATTACATATTGTGAGAAGGACCACCTTTATGTTTTTCATAACAGTTTAAAGGATGTTTGATATTTTAAAACCCCAAAAGAAATTATTTCGTATTTGAATTCATCATGGGTTGATATTTATATATAAAGTACATAAAATAAATAGTTTATAGGATTTTTTTCAAGACCAAATTTTTAAGGATTCATCGAAAAATTCATATTCAATCTCAGAACGACGATGATGGCTAGCTAGAGGACAAAGTATGCATGTACTATCTTATAATTACTATGTAATTAATGGTTATAGATTATATATAAATGAACATCATAAAATCAGTACCATGACAATTAATAGAGTTTCACTAGTGTATGAATTGATTCATGTATCTAGTACTAAGTAAAGAAGTCCAATTTATGTGAATATTTCCTACATTGGAATCATCAAACAAATATGGGAACTGAAATGTACAATAGACTACGTGTGGATTCTTCAATGCAAGTGGGCCGATAATTTGAGTATTATTGATATAGATGAATTGGGATTTATGGAAGTTTATTTTTATAAGGAACGTTGAAACGAAAAACCCTTTTATAATGGAATCATAGGCATTACAGTTATATTAAGTTCTATAAATGACAAACCGAAAGTAGCCAATTGTTATGTTATCAACTAAAACCACTGAAGGGTCAGATAGAAATTCAACTGAGGATTACTCATTCATTATAACATCAAAATTATTTCACAATGGTCCTAATATATATTGGGACTTTCATCTTATATGATACCATGATGAAGGTATTTTTGTATTCGATAGGGGGTCAAATACCTTAAACATTTTATAAAATAGAGGTCAATAATCATGTTATATTTTCAAAATATAGATTATCTTACCTCATAATACAATCATTTTCCTACCGTATTTACATAATATAAACTAAATATTCAACCACTTATATAGATAATGAATTCTCCACATTTTAATGCACCCAATCCTAAATAAAAATATGTTTATCAACCTACTGGTTCTCCCAATGAAGAGGAAAAACTACCTTCTCCACATGCCCATTCTCCCTGTCTAGAGGAACAACATATTGAGAATTTTGAACATGATGAAATGGTAGAAGGGGAGAAACTAGTGTCCAAAAAAATAATAACACTGTATCATGATGGTGTTAGAAAAAATATTATGGTGATAAGTAAAGACATTAAATTAAGTTTGGGTGGAATGCATGTAGATAGGTTGTTAACCCCTACCAGAACATTTTCTGATGTTTCATTGGGCTTAGCAATATGCAGTGTGTGCCAAAAGATATATATTCATGAAACGTTTTTCTTCATGCTATTAAAATGTTATTTTGGGAGGATATTAAGGTAAAATTGTGATATAATTTAATTATTTTACTAAAAAAATTAATGTATCATTGAATTACTCTTCATTATCCTTTTCTGAGTGCATTGATATTAACAGACACCTGAATGAAATTTGTATTAATCCTTGATAAGAAGGATTACATAGGATTTCACAAAAATAAAGTTGTTGTTTCATCACAACTATACTGGAGGGAAAATAAGCATTCACCCAGTTCAGATTTATGCACAATTAAGAAACCAAGAAGCATGTGATGCATTTATTGGTCACTGTAAGGAGTCAACTTTTTAGGTACATTATAACTAGTAATAAAATATTTGAAAAAATGTTTATTAATCAATTTTATTGTGAATTTTTAATTTTTTAAATTCTTACTGAGTGTTGTAAATAAGAAATATATAGAAAAACCCACATATCCATACTGTAAAGAAATGATGGGGTGCTCTTCACTTGAAAAAAATTGTAAATATTTTAAATCTACAGAAATAATTTTATGTGGCATGAAACAATAACATAATTATGTTACTATCATCATACTATAAATTTATTGAAACAAAGAACGTTCAAAACACAAGAGGGGTTGGCCCAAATTACCTAGATAATTATGTTACTATGATTATAAATAGTTTGATGAATCTAAATACAAATACACTTCCATCCCTCTTAATGTGCTATAGAAGGAGGAATCTATAAATAAAGAAGGGATACTAATAGATTAATACACATGAAAGTGTGGGTAACATGTATAAGTATGACATAATAAAAAAATTATTTAAATTATTATTAAATAGTAATTACCTATTTCATTATATACTGTATCTAACATATACATAAGAATCTTCATCATCTGTACCCAGTGAAAAAACTAAAATTAGTGGACTTGATGGGGAAAGAATAATATGTATGCAACATAGGTGCATATTTCGGGGTGGAACCATAAACATATTTCTACAGATGAAATGAACAAGGTGGTAAAGATATGAAAATGGAAGAGTGTTTAGGAAAATTAGCTAATATTGAATAAAAATTTAATTAGATTTTAGTGTTTCTATAAAATATTATGTGAAATAATAGAATAGGAGAAACAACATAAGAATAACCACTTCATTAAGATCACATTACCCAACAGCTTTAAGGAAATCTATTCCCCTCATAATTCAATCCTCAATGAGGTAATAAATATTATCAAAAAAATTTCCAATGAAATTTGAATCAGGAATACATTGATATATTTCTTGTACTGATATTATACATGGTGAAAATTAATGTGATTTATATCACCCACCCATCACCTTGTTGTCAGGGATACCATGTTCAATATCCCAGAAGATATTCTACACAACAGAAAACATATAATAGATCATGTCATAGAGTGAATTAAAATACCACATGAGATAAGAACCAAGCTACATTTTCCACTTTATGATGCATATATTCATATGGTCGATCGCGCAATTGGAACATTACTATAATGAATGCTAGATCCTATAAAAAACATATCGTCAAGGAGGCATACATTTTTAATTTATTTTTTAGGAAAAACCATTATCACATAATGAAAAAGGTCTAAACCAATGATTGTTATTATAGATGGAAAAAGGATGGAATGAATTGAAAGGTCGAATAAAAATGATATCAAGGATCAACCATACAATAGAAAAGATCATCACAAAGTAACTTTACACCACCTGTTCAACTTCCTCATTTATAAATAGTAATAGTTCATTCAGATACAATGATGAAATGTGTTAGGAATTTGATAGTTTATTTTGACGAAAAATTGTGCGTGGAGGCCACTTTAGGATATATTAATATAGATAATGAAAATAATATCCTCAATTACGAGTTACTAAGATTCTTAGTTATAAATGTAATCATTAGGTATGTTTTTGTTCTTTTTTCTAGTATCTGATCTACTATTTTAATTATGAATAAATATAATCCAAATTGTTTTACGGAGTATCGATCAACACTATATTATGTAAAAACCCTATGAATAGAGATATGGAAGAATTAGTTTTGACATCACTTTTACACTAGAAATATCATTGTATTCAAATTAAATAGATGTGATAGTGGAAAAACTATACCCAATGTTTGAAATAAAACTTATGGGTGAAAGATTATTATTATTACTAATGATAAAAGTCTAATAAAATACAACTTCATAAGATCAAATATATATTCAATCCTTTCATTACATATTCCATTATTATTTTTAGGAAGCATTAGTTACTCATTAAAGTCAATTTAGATAATCCAAAAATTTATTTTCGGGATTTTCTACATGAATATGAAATAAACCAACCACACATGATGATTTTTTTTATTTTTTAATACACAACATAAACAATTTAAGAACTGGACATCAAGTTGTATTTTTTACATTATGTTTTATTGATATTTCTATTTTAATATGGATGTGTTTAAATATCATCAAAATCATTGCATGATGCTATTATTTGAGCAAAAGGATCCTATAAAATTCTACATATGGATATGTATTAGGGTATATATAATAATATTTCACTATAAAAATATATAGAAAAATAAATTACATATTTTTTCAGTGTTTCCTCAGGTTTTAAAATAAACCATTGCAAAATATTATGGCTAATATGTTATCAAATTTATTAATTATATCATATACCATCAACAAACTAGAATTGTTAGATAGATATTTTCTAATATAATTAAAATTTAATATACATTATGTATTAATCAATTTTGTATTTCTTTTGTCCTCATATTCAAAAGATGAAATAAATTTATTGGGAAATGAATGGGCGCATGCCTGGTGTTAAAATATACACTTATATCATCAACATGACTTCCTACTACTTATTTAGTTAGTTTTCTCATCTTTTTAACTACTTAGTTAATTTATTTATCATTCTTATCTGATAAATATTTTGTTAATTTTTTAAAAGATCATAACAAAATTAATTGCACAAAAAATGATGATTGACTCATGTACTATGATCATGCACTCAATAAGGATGATTCACTCACGATGATGTAATTTTCAATATATTCTCCAATGAATTCAACATTATGGGTAAAACCATAATTAATTTTAATTTCATAAAAGGGAAAATGATTATAATAATTTTGGACAATTAAACTAATTATATCACTAATAAAAATTAATTTCTTGATAATTTCATCATCACACATGTATGAGTTGTCTCACCCACATTTAGTGCACCTCAAGTGGTTAGTAAGTAGTGTAAACATCTAATATTAATAGAAGTCCTCAAATCACTATAACAACCTCCTATTTATTAGGTAAATTTTTACCTATACACTAATATATACAGATTGTTTTCTGTTACTCTTACATTTCATTTAACGACTATTATGTATCATCTCAATTCAATGTACGGTGTGACTGGTACAACCTGCATTTGGTCTTTTTATTTAAAATTGACATTAATTTTATCGAAAAGGATAGGTAACTTTCTCAAAACTAAGAAAACACAATTATATTTTTTTGATACTTTTGAAAAATGATCAATATGAAATTTGTGACATATAAGAATCATACACACCTTAATAAGATACATAGTGTGCTTCGTATGACTCAATGTGGTTGTTATAAGTTCAAAATTGACCTTTTGGTTCAAAAAGAGTGTCACTTACAAAAAAATGAGAAAACACACTTGGATTATATTGATAAATGCGGATAAATATTATTAAGTAATTTGTGACATATAGGAATCGGTCTAATGTCAAACTGACACATGATGTTATCAATGTGATTCAAAGGGCATGTTTCCTGTTTAAAACGGCATATTAGTAAAAAAAAATGTGACATACCCAAAATCAAGAGAACTCATTTATATTGTTTTAATAAATTAGGAATAAAATAAATATATCATTTAGGATTAATAGGAATCATCCACCCCTCGATCTGACATATCGTATGAATAGTATGAGTCCAAGTGTATTTTTTATTTAAAATCGAAATTTTAGTAAAAAAGAGAAGTGAAATACTCAAAACTATGAGAAAACCTTCAATTCTTTTGATACTTAATTAAAATAATCCATAAGTAAACTTTGATGTGTAAGAATTATCTACACCTCAATCTAATACATGGTTTGTCCACTATGACTCAAAGTGTCTATTACGAGTTTAAAATTGACATTTTAGTTCAATATGCATGTAACTCACTAAAAATTGAGAAAATAAACTCTTATGGTCTTGAAAATTTAGGAAAAAAATTAATATGTAATTTATGACCAATAAGAATTACTATCACATTAAACTTATACATGTTTTGTCTGTTAAGACTATAAGTGATTATTTTCAATTTAAAATGATATTTTAATAATAAATACAAGTGAAAAACTCAAAACTAATAAAAAGTTTTTTATTGATTTTATACCTTAGTAAAACCATCCATAACGAATTTTTGATTTGCAATAATCTACCTCAATTTAATCCAATTCACAGTTTGAATGATATAAATCTATGTGCGTCTTTTTATTTAGGATTCACATTTTATTAAAAAAGAAATTTGATATACTCAAAACCTAGAAAACAAAATATTATTGTTTCTATACATTATAAAAATTATCCATAAGTAATTTTTAATGTGTATGGTTCATTAGAAATTCATCCAATATATGGTGTGCCTGCTATGACTCAATGTATTTGGTATAAGTTTAAAATTGACATTTTTGTTCAAAATGTCATTCACACACTAAAATCTGAGTAAATATGATCATATTGTGTTGCTAATTTATTAAAATGATTCATAAGACGTTTATTAATGTATAAGAATCATTCTCACATCAAACTTCACATGATGTGACCTTTATGACTCTAGGAATCGATTATCAGTTTAAAATTGTCATTTTACATCAAAAAAGTGTCACTCAGTGAGAACTGAGAAAAAAACAACTAATTATGTTGATAATTTCAGACAATTATTCTTAAGTCATTTTTTATGTGTAGAAATAAATCGCTTTTTAAACAAACACTTGATGCGGCCGATATGACTCCATGTTCATGTTTTCATTTTAAAATGAATTTTTTTTAAAAAACATTAGTGGCATACTCAAAAATATGAAGACACATTATGATTATTTTTATACTTTAGTAAAAAGATAAATATTTATTTTTTTTATGTGCAAGAATTACATAAATGTCAATCTAGTAAACATTGTTCGTGATGTGACTCAATGTGTTCATTATGAGTTTAAAATTTACATTTTTTTCAACATTTTTAATGCATATTAAAAAAGAAGATAATTTTCTAGGATTGTATTTGTAATTTAAGAAAATTATTTAGATATAATTATTCACATATAGGATTCAATCTCCTTTAAAACTGACATGAAATGTGACCACAATGACATAAAGTGGATGCTTTCACTTTAAAATTACAATTTAGTAAAAATACACAACTGACATACTCAAAACCAAGAAACGAAATTGAGAGTATCTTAATACATTAATAAAATGATCTATAAGTCATCTCTAATGTGTAAGAATAGTATTCGCCTCAATATGATGCATTATGTGATTAGTAAGACTCTAAGTGTGTATTTTTATTTAAAATTGGCATTTTAGTAAAAAAACTTATGAGATAAAAAAAATATAGAAAAAAATTCATATTTTTGATACTTTATAAAAATGATACATTGTTTATTTTTGATGTGTATGACTCATCTTTACCTCAATATGATACATGGTGTGCCACGTATAACTCAATGCTTTATTTCTCAGTATAAAATTGACATTTTAGTTCCAAAGGTGTGTCACTCACTAAAAACTAAGCAAACAAACTCTAATTGTCCTTATATGCTAGGAAAATGTAACATAAGTCATTTTTTATGATTTAAAATCATTCTCACATTAAACCAACATACGATGTGATCAATATGTGTCAAAGTGTTTTTATTCAGTTTAAAATGAAATTTTAGTAAAAAAGACATGTGACATACTCAAAAATGATAAAACACATTCATATTATTTGATATATAGGACAATGACCCATAAGTTATTTTTGACTTTTAAGAATCAACCCCACATCAATATAAGACACAATGTGACCTGTATGACTCTATGAGTGTCCAATTATTTAAAATTAACATTTCATTCATGTATTTTTTCTTATTATGTTTAATTTATTTCATTAAAGTACTAAAAAGATGTAAATTTGTTTCTTATATAATTGGATTAATTTCATTTAGTTGGGACGGATTTTATGGATACTGATACAATAATCATGCTTTTTTGAGAGGGGGTCTGCCGCCAAATAAATTTTTTTTTTATTTTTTTATTTTATGATATTAATTTCTAATCTAATATTAGACAAAATTGTTTTAAATGTATATAATATAGTGTATTTTTGAATTTTGTATGTAATTATTATTTTATTTAAATTAATAATTCTCTATATTGATGTTCATCTGCAGGGTTTTGTAATTCAAAAAGAACACTGCAACAGTATGGCCTTTATCTATTCTATTTCTTGAGCTGATAAAGAGGTCCCCCTTTTAATGACACTTAGTAAAACAACACATTTAGTGTTGTTTATATAGATTCGGGTTTCTATTAAAGGGCTGATTTGTGGAAGTGAATTTTTTTTTAGGGTCTCAACTTTTATAAAAGGGATCCTTCGTTGATGTATTCCGTTATATTTCCAAATTACATTAATATAGGTGATTTTTAATATAATAAAAGTTATATAATATTGAAATTATATTATATATATAAAACAAAAAAATTAAAAAATCCCGATGACCCGTTTTGTGTATGTATATATGCCTATATATTCAAAACTAAAAACTCAATTATACTTTCTATAATTTAATATTAAAATAATTTGTTAATAGATTTTTAAATTTATTATAAAAAATTTAAAAGAATAAATTATATATATTAAAGTATTTTTTTCAAAGTCATGTGTTTAGGGATTTAAATCATTTTGATATTTGTAGTTTAGAAAACATTAATCCTAAATCCATTTCTATAATTTAGTTTTTGGAAAAAAACAATTAAAAACATCTGGTTATACAACCACTATGGGTAATAAATAATGTTTAATTAATATAGGTCATTTTTATTCATGTTTATTTAATTTTATGAAATTAATTTCAAATAAATTATCTACTATTTATGTCTCTTAGTATTTATACAAATATATTTTTTATTTATAAAAATTACAATTAAGTGTCATTGTTTTAAATATATTTTAATTTGGGTTGAAGGAATAATAAACCTTGTTCATGCTCCCACGTCATCTAAAAATTCTTATCCTTATTCGTTGTTCCTCCACCACTAGGGAAAGAGATGTAAATGTTGATCATGCCTCCTCCCTACTTTTATTTTTTTTCTAAGAAAATAATTTTACCTTTACTATTATATATTTTTTTCTATGTCAATAAAAAATAATTATAATAATTAATTAATAATATAACTAATATAATTAGTAATAATATATGTTCAATTAATTAGAATAATTAAATTTAATAAAATTCTAAAATTAAAATCAATTATTAAATAACATGATCGAAATAATTATTATTTAAAAATATATTTCATAAATTATAATATAAATTATAATAACAATTAATTTGTTAATATAACTATAAAAAATAATATAAATAATATAATTATCAAAATTAATAATTATAAATAATATTATTACTATTAAATGATAATAATTTCAATAACAGATTTAATAAATAATTATTAATAATATTAGTAATTTTTATTACAGTTACATTAATGAATAAGGAAAATAACACATAATAATTTTTTGAATAGTAATAATTGTCTAACTAATTTATTAATAATTTTATAATTACTTCTATTATTTATTATAATATTTATGCTAATAAATCATTGAATTAATAATTACACAATAAATTAAATGAACAATTATAATCATTAACCATTAAATATGTTTCTACTTTTTATTATTAATTATTTTTCATTCTTTATATTTTATAATTTTGTTAATTAATTACTAATTATAGAAATTTCTTCATTAATTATTAATCAATGTAGTATTTTATTAGTTATTAAAAATATTTTTAATTAACTAATCAATTATTAATTTTAATTCTATTTTGTAATTTTTATTTTTTAATTATTTATTCTAAATTATGATATTTTGAATTCATAAATATATTACCTAATTATAAAATTTTTATTCTTAAAGAAAAAAAGTAACACACATATAAAATTGATTTTAGATTTAAATTTATAATCATATTGAAAAATATTATTAAAATTATCCATTTTTTTGATACATTCTTTCTTAGTTTCCAACTTATGTTGTTTTAATTTGGACATTGTTAAATCGTTATTCTTTACTTTTGGGTTTTACCTAGGATTAGGAACAAATAGGTGATTTTTAGTCTATCTAATTCACATTTACGTTGTAAATATATATCTTATGGCATACCCAAGGAATTTACATCATAACTTATTTAGGGTTTATCTCATAAATTGGGTTGACCCTGTGAAGAAGATATTTATGAAATAAATCCCCTATTTACATCATAAATATATCGATGGATTAGAAGGAGGAGAAAATTACTATTATCCCTAATACATTATATCCTAAATATTTTCTTTTTCTTCTCCCATATATAAGAACATATCATCATACACTTGAGATATTTCATCATACTTCAAGATAAGATTTCTGCTAGCCTCTCCATCTGGAATCTAATTCACTCAATGTATGTCGTGATGGATCCTTCTCAATAAGTGATTCAATATTATTCCCCTGTTTCTTCATTTATTTCACTTTATTGAATTTTAAATCTATGTGATTTAATATTCCCCATTTTCAAGGCAGTTATCTATTCCTCAAATTTCTCACATTCAAGCTTATACTAGGAGATGATACCAGGTGAGGGGGCATCCAACAAGCTATGGTTTGTGGTATAGTCCTTTTCCCATGAAGACTTGATGTTTATATTATGCATCGTCATGATACACGCCGAATATTCCATGAAATTTCTCCTATGTTTCTAATTGATTAGATGAATGCATATTAGCTAGTTTAGGGGAATCTGTGAAACCTAAATTCAACATTAGAGTATTCTACCTTGACATGATCCACCCCTTAGGTTGTGTCTCATGTAAAGGCCCACGAGCTTAATGATTTGAGATGAAATTGAAAAACCAATTGAGTTGTTTTGGGATGTCCCTAATGAAATTTTAATTATCTAAAGGAAAAATGTTAAGAACCTATTCCTAAGCATGTATTTATTCAAAATTTTAGCTTGAGTTATCTTTATAATTCAAATTGTAAAATTGAATTAAGTGAATTGTTAAATTGTATGGGTTCTACAGGATATACCATTAATAATGACATGTCAAGGGTTATACAATGGTTCTGACTCAGAGCTCCGTGGGTGTTATCATCAAGCTTATTAAATTAAAATAAATATAAGTCAATTGTTACACACCATGGGAAACACATGGATTATGATATATAACTCTTTGGACAAGCTCACGTGGAAGATTTATTTATTTTTATTCAACTAGTACCACTTAGTTTCCCTATATGTAATTCCAATGATAGGCTTCAAGGTAAGTGCATTAAATTATTCCTTGAGGGATTATTTGTGTCCCTATGTGGGCATCCAAGGATTGGTTCAAGAGGCTATATCATTATACCATTCCATGGATATACATAAACCCCTATGAAGAATGTCATGGATGGGAGTTTAGGGTGATGGGTATATATTAAAACAGGAGCATTACTGGGGTTCCCTATGTTGAATGTCTTGGATGTGCCCAGTATTAGAAATAAATTATTTAATGATGTGTTTAAAAATTCATAGAACACACTTTGATTCGGTCAATTCTTTACATACATAATGGCCTTGTCTCTTTCATTCGTTTAATTCTAAATTCCATGGGACAAATACATACCTTATATGAGTTTGTTTATCTGGGGTAACCTTTTCTATGAGACTGGATTCTGATTCTGTATTATATTTAATTTCTTAATTAATTAAGGTTTATTTATATTTCATCATTGGTCGAAGTATGTACAATTAGATAGGTGTTCCTTGGGGGACCCGAACAGACATGGGTATTATGTATCTCACTTACTCATTTTAGTATTATAACTAAAAAATTATTCTTAGTATATACACAATCTTGATAGTGATATAAACCATTAATGGCGGCCTAATGAGTTTATATGACACAGTATTTGGGTTACTGATTGGTACCCAGAAATACTTCCTGGTTGCAGGTAGGGAAAAAGGGAAGTGTGTAGCTGTAGAATCCTAATATTTTTTACTGTAGAAGATTATGCGATTAGAGGACCAAGTATATAATCATGATACTATTGCAAATAGATTTTTGGATTTTTTTCATTGTTGTATAGATTTTTGAATAGACCCACTACTTTTTTTCCTTTATACTCCCTCATTTTGTATAGAATATAAACCTGACATAATTTTTTATATGATATTGGATATGGATTTTTTATTTTTTTTTGACATCATTCCATTAATTATTATTATTTTGGGTGTCAATATTCTACAATTGTATTATTTCATTCTATTGTATTTTTTATCACCACTCCATGTCACTCTAACCATGAGGGTATAATATTCCCACTATACCATCATAGACCCTTTCTACTAGTAGGTAGCCTGTAATGTATATGAAGGAATCCTTAGTTTTGGTAACTTATGAGTCAATCTTGTATGGCATGATATAGTGTTGTATCAGATCTATTTTCCATTTTGTCTTACTATATTGGTTAGTAGAAAAGAGACTAGGAAGTGTCAAAATTTGTTAACGACTTTGTGCCTAAGTGTTGCTAACCCACATAAATGGAAAACCCATATTCCTTAGGAGAAGACCTGTTGTTCAAGATTATGACTATTATAATTGAATGGATTTCACTGTTGGGTGATGCAAATTATTTTTGGTGTTTATTATTATGGATTTCCCTTTTTCTATTAGTTGGTTTTGTAAGGAGGTATCGACTCAATCATCATTATAGGTAAATATATACTCAAAAATCATACATATGTTATGCCATATTTATTTTATTATTGTAATTACCTATATCATGTGGTAGTGACATGATTTATATATTTGTAAAATGTTATAATGTTTCATGTAGGGGCTGAAATAATTGGTAATTAATATGTATACTTCATCTAAAATGGTTTTTACCATATATCTGGATATATTAACCTTAACTAAACAGTTATCATATGTTGGATCCATGAATTTTTTTAAACATAGACTAAAATGTTATTTGAGTTTGATTACATGAATGAAAATTGTAATTTATAAATATTATACTTCAGTAAATTATGAATGATGATTAATCAATTAAAACCATTACATATGCTTATATCTAGATACCAACTGTAATGGTCTTTTTATAGTTGCATGATATTCCAATTACAACTTGTAAATATTATTTCTTTATAACATGGGTCAGCACCTAGTGATCCTATGTGGTTCTGTACATAGCAATCCTATGTGGATATAGACCTAGAAATCCTCTGTGGGTATAAATCTAGGGATCCTCTGGGGGTTTTCACCTAGTGATCCTTTCTGTGTTTTCACCTAGCGATCCTCTCTGGGTCTGCGACTAGAGATCCCTCGTGTGTCGTCACCTAGCGATCCTATGTGGGTTAGCACATAGCGATCCTCTGTGGGTCAACACTTAGTGATCCGTCATGGGTCAGAACCTAGAGATCCTATGTGGTGCATCACTTAGTGATCCTTTGTGGGTCAGCACCAAGCAACCATGTGTGGTCTAAAAACAAAATCCTCTTGACAGTATAATATGATATATTTTTATGAATAATCATATTTATTCTTGTTCTTTAAGTTGTATACATAGTTTGAGCTGAGTCTTTCCTTGTACTTTATGATTGAGACTATTCTTTGTGGTTTTTCCTTTGTGATGCTTTGGGATTCCATCTGGGGTATTGGGGTCCTTACTGGGTATTGTTATACTCACCTCTGTATGGTCTTCACCCGCACCTTGTTGTGTCTTATGTAGACGAAAGAAAACTTTGACCGAGGATAGGTAGACAGGACTAGACAGCACCTAAGGGTGACCGGTTGTCTTGGAGAGCCGTAGTGATGAGATGTACCTACCCATCTGGAAGGATTCTTGGAGGATGATCTTAGGAGCAGTTTTATAATTTTTTTTGTATTATCTCTTTCAGTTGGGCTTGTATAATGGCCCCTTGACCTCTAGTTCTCACATTTACATCAACATTTTTAAAATGTCGTTTACTTTTTTTGTGTTTCTAGTCTGTGTGTGTACAGGATCAAAGGTAATGCTTTCCTAGTTTAGGGATATATGTTTCCAATGCTAGTTGCCAGCCCCTGTTCTATAGAAGATAGACTTGGGGTAGTCACGGCCTGGTCACCAGGGGACGGGTCGTGGAAAAGTGGTATCATAGGGGTCAGTGCTACAAAAAACTAGGACTCTAATCTATTCAATGGGGTAATATTTTTAAGAGTTTTTGTTATGGTTTCAAGTTTAGGGAGTCCAGTGTTGGTGTTGAAACTGAGGTATCCACACACAAGGACGCTGAGTTCTGATTTCCAGCTCAATAGACAGAAACACTGATTGTGTGTGTTTTTTGAAATGTTTTTTTTTTCACTTTTGATCTCTTTTGAGTTATCTCACTAGATATAACATATTGACCATGGAAAATTTCTTTTTTTATAGAATCCAGTCGCGTAGATAGCCAGTCAGGATTCTGATGTGATTTTGCAATGACATCACACTGGATGATGAGGATTCGGTGGAGGGCCCTCTTTTGGTGATAGTACCTTCAGGTGGTGTACCAGCAGCACAACCACTCATAGGGAAGCAGTTTCCACAAGCCCCACCCGCAAACCATGTACACTGACAGAGCTCATTACACGAGTTTCATAGATAGATGCCTCTATGTTTTTGAGGTGAGAAAGATCCCCAAGAAGGTGAGTGATGGATGGAGGCTGTGACATGTGTTTTACGCTTGGTTGAGACACCAACATATTAGATAGTGATCCGAGCTACTGGACTCATCCACGGAATAGTAGGGAGATAGTGGATCCTGATTCTCCAGACACACAAGGAGGAAACACTCTCATAGTTGTACATTGAGAGACTTTTCAGATTGGGGTTCATACCAACGACATTACACTCAGTGCGTATTCTGGAGATACTACACTTACAGTTGGGTAGAATAATAGTGGCCCTATACTCAGAGAGATTCACTGAAATCTCTCGCTACTCCACCAAAATGGTAACAGATCCTTTCTTTAGGGCCTGGACCATTGAGCAAGGTCTCCAATGGGAGATCAAATCCTTAATGATATCACTCAATATCCTAACACATGCTAGAGTGCTTGAGTGAGAGCTATTGTTTGAAAGCTTCATAGCTGAGTATGAACCGACAGTTAGAGACAACACCAGATGATAGGTAAGTGAGTCATCTATAGTAGGAAACAAGAAGATGATGCAGAGGTCCAATAGGGCTATACCTTCTTAAAGGATACCCCATGACATAGGGTCAAAGGTGCAGAGCTTGATAGGGAGAGGTGGTCAATAGAGGACTAAATTCTGTTCCTCTTACGGCGGACAGGGGAAAATGGTTTGTGACTCTCTGACTCCCCACATGGATGATCATCAGATGGTCTTGGTACCATCGAGAAAACAACATAGGTTCATGCGAGGATGTCCACAGGGCGGTATATGTGAGAGAGGTGTTGGCTGTGTAGTATTCGATGGGTGGTGATTTGAGGTTCTTCCGCCACCACCCCGACCATAGCGAGCACGTGGAAAAGGACGAGCTCAGATTCAGGAAGCTGAGGCCTACGACCACGGTGATCCAAATATTATTCAAGGAAGGATCTGTTTCTACTCCATCCTATTTTTAGTTCTTATAGATATATCTTCCAGCCACACTTTTATTGAAATGACACTCGTTCGGAGCTCGGAGATTCCGATGGATCCATTGGCACAATCCTTACAATAAGAGAATCCTACGAGATAGAATTTGAAGATTGCACAATGGTGTTGGATGTTAGATCTTACACTATAAGGTGAGAGCTTTAGATCTCCTAGTAGTAGGGTCAAGGAAAACTCATTTCATCTTGTTTTTGGACCAGTTATCCATGGTCCATGCTCAAAACGACTATTTTAGTTGAAAAGTTTGTTGTGGTTGTGAGGATGAGACCAAGTTTTCTTTCACCGGCAAGAAGATAACCATTGAACTGCAAGATGGACTTTCAAGGAGGAGGGTGAATTAGATCATTCATTAGTTGGCTAGACTTACCATAGGAGTAATTGATGAGAGGAGTATTATCTATTGTGAAGTGGTGGAATAGTATGATGATGTTTTTTCGAAGGATGTTCTAGGACATCCTTCTCTCATAGATGTAGACTTCTACATCGACCTGTACCCTGAGATAACACCAATATCTACACCAACATGTTGGATGGATCCTGCAGAGCATCTTGAGTAAAGGGTACAACTGGAGGACTTTCAGGGTAAAGGGTTCATAAGGTCCAATGTTTCTCCATGTGAAGGCACAATTTCTTTCACGAAGAAGAAAGATGGGAGTTTGAGGATTTGCGTGTACTATCAGTGCTTGAACCAGGTAACTGTGAAGAACAGGTATCCAATCTTGAGGATTAATGATCTCTTTGATCAGTTGATGGGAGCTCAGTGGTTTACGAAGTTAGACCTTAGATTAGGAAATTGTTTTCTCAGGGTATGAGATGAGGATGTACCGAATACAGCCTTCAGATGCTGGTATGGCCACTAAGAGTTCTTGGTGATTCCTTTCAGCATGACCGACACTCTGATTGTGTTTTTGGGGCTCATGAACAAGATCTTCCAACCATACCATGATAACTTCATGGTGGTCTTCGTTGATGATATCTTAATATACTCGGCATCGGAGGAGGAGCATGATATACATCTACAGATTGCTCTGGATACACTCATAGAGAACCAACTCTATGTGAAGCTCTCAAAGTGTGAGTTCTAGATATAGGAGGTCCACTTTCTTGGAGAGGTTACCATAAAGGATGGATTTGTACTGGATCTTGAAAAGATAGAGTAATTTCTTTCATGGGAGACACCTAGGAGTGTGACCGAGGTGCGGAGTTTCCTGGGGTTGGATGGGTACTACTGGAGATTTGTACCTAGCTTTTCCTAAGTAAAATCACCATTTTTATCTTTGACAATGAAGGGAAAACTGTTCTTGTGGACAAAGAGATTCCAGTAGAGTTTCCAGAAGCCGAGTCATAGATTGATAAGTACCCCATATTGAGGCTACCAGAAGAGGGTTTTGGGTATGTATTCTACTGTGACACATCAAGTACCGGACTGGGATGTGTCCTGATGCAAGAGAAAGATTTGATTGCATAAAACTCATGATAGCTGATGCAGCATGAGAAGAACTATTCTACCCATGACCTCGAGTTTGCAGTAGTGGGCTTTTCCTTGAAGATGTGTCATCACTACTTGATGGGTGAATGGTTTACCATATTCTCCAATCATAAGAGTCTCTGGTATATCTTCTCATGAAATGGCATGAACCTGAGACAACGACAATGGTTGGAGTTCCTCCAGAATGATGACATTTAGATAGTCTACACCCTTGATAAGGGGAACATGGTGGAAGACACAATCATTAGAAATTCTGGTTTACTTTTTTTTAGTGACATGACAAAGAGGCTAGCCACATTGTAGTTATCCTTTATTGATAGTGATGAAGAATCTTACCTTAAGTATATGGTAGTTTCTCCCCCACTCGTTCAGTGAGTCAGGGAGGCACTGCTTAGGGATGTTGATTACGAGGTCTGAAATGCTCAGATATCCTCAAGATGGGCTCCTGTAGGATTTTCTGAAGGTGGGGAGAATGTTGTATTTTTCAAAGGATTCACCATGGTACCAGTGAAACCATAAGAAGAGTTGTTGAGAGAGTTCCACACATCCACTTTGGAGGTACATCTTTGTGTGGTGAAGATGTACCAATTCCACTGACGTCATTATTGGTAAATAGGGATGAATAAAGTAGTGGTGGAGTTCGTTTCACAATGCCTCACTTGTAAGATAGTGAAGGATGGGGGTTAGGTTCGAATAGGATTGAATCATCCACTTTTGGTTCTGGACTGAAAGTGGCATGAAATCACTATAGACTTTTTGATAGGGATACAACGTACTTCCAGGGGTCATGATTCCATCTAGGTGATCGTTGACCGACTCATCATGTCGTCCCACTTCCAACCCATCTGAGATCAGGGATTTGTAGAGGGCTTGGAACACCTCTACATAAAAATGACAGATCAGATTGACGTGGTGCCATGGACGATCGTCTTAGATCGTGACACTTGTTTTACATCCTGGTTGTGGAAGGGATTACAAAAGGAATTCATGACTCATCTATGCTTGAGAAATGCCTTTTACCCATAGATATATGGTTAGATGGAGTAGAACATACAACACTTGATGAAATTCTATGTGCTTCCATCCTTGATTTTGGCCGCAGTTGGGGGTACCACATTCCATTGTTGTAGTGTTCATACAACAATAGTTATCACTCCACCATTGGCATAGTGCCATTTGAGGCCTTATAAGGGTGACCAAGCAGATCCCCTCTATGCTGGACAGACCGAGGGGTGTCATCACTTATGGGTCCAAAGATGGTGCATGCTACCATTGAGAAGGTGCCGATCATCCAGGAGAAGATGAATATTGCATGAAGCTGGAATAAGTATTATATCGAAAGAAGATGGAGACCCTTGGAGTTTGAGGAGGGGCACTATATACTCTTATGAGTCCCACTCTGACAAGGATTGGAAAGATTTGGATGGGGCTACAAGCTATCTCTGAGGTTCATCAGACCTCCCCATATCCTCGGTAGAGTGGGAGAGGTGGCGTATCATCTAGATCTTCCCCCGTAGATGCACCAAGTGAATAATGTTTTCCATTTTTTGCAGCTGAGGAGGTATGTGCATGATCCATCGCATGTTATCAACATGGCTAAGCATGAAATTGATGATGAGGCAACATTCACGGAGTACCTGGTGGAGATTAGGGATTGATAGGAGCAGGTCCTTCATGGGTGGTCGATTCCTCTGGTGCGAGTTCAGTGGTAGAACGAGAACCTCTAGGAGAGCACATGGGAATAGTAGGCTCAGATACATTCTCAGTACCACCAATTATTTCCTTAATTTTTTGTGGCTTTTGAGAAAATAAATCCCAAAGGTAGGAAGGATGAAAAGACATGAAATTTTTCATAAAATGTTTTTAAAATTATTTTGGATTACTACCAATCTGCAAAAATTAACATCTTGTAATTCTGAGGCTTAGAGAGCCCGAAACGGTTTTTTTGAACTTTTTTTAAGGTATATTCAGTAAACGTGCGAGCAGAGATTTATATATTTTGAATCAATGATCGGGTTAAAAATATGATAGTTCTATTAAATTCACAATGGCGAGATTCACTTAAGGGACGCATAACTTTATCGGAAAGGGTTGGACGAAAAAGTTATTTTTTTGGAGTTTAAAAAATTAATAATAAAATAACTCCAAAGATATTTAATTCCTTCGGTGTAACCATGAAGCGATGATGATTGGACCACAATGAAAAATTATATATTTAATAAGAGACATTTAATTTCTTAAACCTCTGATTTTTTGGTTTTGTAACAACAATGTTTGTGTGTTTAATTGACTCGTTAATTATGGTTAATTAATGAGCACTAATATTAAACACAACATGGTATATTATTCTCATATTTATTCGAATCATGGGTATAGGTTTTCGGGAGAGATATGATAGGAGGATTTGATAATACGCTGATGAATTTCTAATCCAACTAAGAATGCTTATCAAGAGACAATCGTTGGAGGAATCTAAGGTCGATGATGAATGCTGACAAAAACCTTCGGACAAGGACCCTCATTCCTCATCTGTAGTGCCTTCCAAAGAATACAAGGTAGGGGGTTCTATTTAAGAGTGTTTATGATTATTTTTCCTTAATGATTTTGAAAAACATACCATATTATAATGCTAACATGGAGGGCACGAGCCGAACCGAAAAAGTCCCAGACCCTCCGTTGATCTCGGTTTGATGCCTTTTTCATGGGAGACTGAGAGATGTGGCAGAAAAACAAAACCGGAAGCTACGTAGTGATGGAAGCATCTCGGGTAGTCCATAGGCGCAGTCCAACATGAAAATGGAACTCCAGAGCTTCACCAGAGCCCCGTGAAAGCTCCACCGGTATGGCGGCGTCGATGACCGGAAGAGACAGCGGCTGGCTCTCACCGGCCGCAATGAGGAGGAAGTTCCTGAAGGTGTTGCGGAAGACATGGGTGGTTGGCCGATGACGGTCTCCTTGATGGCACGCGGTGCACTGCAGAGGAGGGTCGTGACTTCAAGCCCCGGGGAAGGGTGGACCTATCCCCCGTGGGTCATCCTGATGACTGATCCACATTGACCTTCTATGTGGTGTGGCTCTAACGGGCAGCAGTAATGGGAGAACACGAATGGACTTAGTCTGTTCGGGAGGGGAGCCCACCCCTGCGCCGAACGGGTGGGTCGCGCCCATCCAGCGGGCTGGACCGAATCCACAGCCTGGTAAGACGGGTCCATCTAGGTGGGCCTGACCAAGCCCGCAGCCTAGTAGCAGGACCGGGCCCTACCGATTCAGGTCACGCCTAGCAGGCCGACCTGGGTTAGTCCGACCAGGTCGGCCCAGACCCGGACCCTTTATGGCCCAGTTTAACTGTAAAAGGGAATATCTCCTAAACTGGACACCCGTTTGATGATCCATCTGCGGAATTGGGACCCTTAAGATGATTTGGACCTTTTGAGATAATACAATTGTGTTTTGGAGAAGTTTGGATTACGACCGAGTTGGAATGGGCCAGAAGCCAACCAGGCTCCCAGCACTAAAGTGTATATAACTAACAGTCTGGACATCTGATTGACCTGAAATCTATTGCATTGGAACCCTTATGACATGGCGGTTCTTTGGGTTACTTATTCATGGAACTTAGGGGTGACTGAGGTAAGACTGACATATTGAGGAGCGGAACATCCTAGAATCAAGCGTGATAAGTGAGATAATCTAGTGGTTGGATGTGAGGTGAAGAAATCATAGCAATACTCACTGGGTTATCTTCTAGAAATCCTCTATGGGTCTGCACTTAGCGATCCTTTATGGGTACCTAGTGATCCTTAGTGGGTCTACACCTAGCAATCCTCTGTGGGTCAAAACCTAAGGATCCTTTATGGGTCATCACCTAGCGATCCTTCATGGGTCATCACCTAGCGATCCTCTATGGTTCATCACTATGAGATCTTTCTTAGGTTAGAACCTACCAATCCTTTGTGGGGCAGAACTTAGTGATCCAATGTTGGTCATCCCCTAGAAACCTAGTGTGGTCTAGAAACAAAATCTTATCGAAAGAATAACATGATCTAGCTTTATGACTAATTATCTTTATTCTAATTCTTTAAGTTGTATACTTGGTTTGAGCTGAGAATTTCCTTAGGCTTTGTGATTGAGATCATGATTTGTTGTTTTTCCTTTGTGGAATTCTGGGAGACCTTTGAGGGTCTTGGATTCACTATTAGGTATTGTTATTCTCACCCCACAGGGTCTTCGTCGACACCTTGTTGTTCTTTATATTGAGGATAGATAGCTTTGACCAAGGTTTGGGAGAAAAGATTAGAAGACACACATATGTGACCAATTGAAGTGGAGATACGCGGTTATGAGCTATTCATACACTTCAAGTAGGATCCCTGGTGGACAATCTCATGGCTTTTTTTCTATTTTTTTTGTATTATCTCTTTTAGTTGGGCTTGTATACTAGCCCCTTTACCTTCAATTATCATATTTACTTTAGTAGTTTTACAACATGGTTTACTTTTTTTTGTGTACCTATTTTGTGTGTGTTTAGGGTCAAAGGTAATTCCTTCCCATTTTAGGGATACACCTTTCTGGTGCTAGTTGTCAACCCCTAGCCTATAGATTGAGGGCTTGAGGTAGTCATGGTATGGGACCTAGGGGACGGGTCATGACAGGCCATGAGAAGCACCATTATCTTAATGAAGTCTTATAGTAGGTACTACATTCATACAAATGGGCCTATAAGACATCTTCAAAATCATATCCACCTTTTTGGGATGAAACAAACAAACCATACCATTCTTCAATTGAGGCTACCTATTTTCTAGTTTATCATGGGATTCCACTACATAGGCACTTCCATCTGTTATGGGATATTTAAAAATTCAATTATCTACATGATGCCCATATTTCATGAAGTTTGAGAACCTAGAACCCAAATAAAGTTTTTTTCTAACATCCCCAATCGACAAAAAGATGAATTATATGTCTGGAACATGTTTGTAATCAATTATTTTCTGAAATTTAGAGTCACCAGCAACCTAAAAATAGTTTCAAATTGTGTTGATCTAAGATAAAAGTCAACAATAATTCGTGTTTAATGACCATACTTGACCATATCAGTTTGTTTATCAGTCATGATGGTACTTCCCAGTTCCATGTAAATATCCCCTAGAATATTTCGATTCCAAATGAAAAAATTAAATCCTTTGAATCTAGTCTTGGACTAATTGATAGTGTTACTGTCATAAAAATGATCATACCAGGGATCTCAATCATAGAATATTATAATCCCTATTTCGATATTCAAAAAATCACAACTCCATGAAAATAACATTAAATATTTGTAAGGGAATATGATACAAAAATATCCTATATGTGACGACCTGCAATTTCAACCATCAAATCTAAAATCCTAATATCTAGGAGAGGACCAGGCCTGTTGGAATTAGAAAATTTATCATGGCTCATGCCCAGCCCTTGCATCAAGGATAAGTAATATGAACAAATTCCTCAAATGTAATATTTTAAACTATTGTGTTTGAACTCCTAGAAATATTATCTCATTCAACATACAGCAAAGGCTCCCTAGTCTTGGATTCACTATCCCTCCTCATGTATTCCTTCTTCAAGTTCCCATATATATCACATTTCATGTAAACAAGGAATCTATTATAGGTTTCATTCATGTGTCCAACAGAATCGAATTCCTAAAAAACATGATGAAAATATTCATATTATACTTTAATATTTATCTGTTTATGACATTGTGAGAGAATTAATTGACCAATGTGGGTTCCACACACATCAATCTTCACCAAAATTCTAGAATAATGTCTAAATCTCACCATTTTAATTTTTCAATCTGAATGAATAGTAACCCCAATTGATACAATGATGTCATGAATATCTTTTAGGTTCTAGAGGACCAAATTATGGCCATAAAGACAAATCAAAACTTACAAAATTTTCCTAATTTTAATTAGCTAAGTTAAATTCCAGTAACCACTCATAGACATGAAAAATAATTAGATTCAGGTAAAGATATCCTTGTCTCTATGCTTTTTTCGAGGGAATTTCATAATAAAAGAGGTAGTTATATATTTATTCCCCAAAGAAACACAATTCCAGTTTGAGAAACACCAAATTTTAGAGATTCTAGTTACTAGTTCATCCTTGAACCATGAATTTTCTCCTTTGGGATGTATGATTTGTCCCAACTATTTCATTCTTATGCATAAAAAATATTTCATATATCACACAGGATTTCACATGAACATAGAATGAAAACCCTTTCTAATAATCCACCTAATCATTGAATCATAGTAAGATGTGAAGGGTTGATATCCAACCTTAGTTTTTATCCTGGTTCACTTCTAAATCTCCCATCCCAAGAGTGTTACCATTACACGATCAATAATCCGAAATTCCTCTAGAAATTATTTACTCATGATCAACATATTAATCATGATTATATGAAATCATGAAATGTTTTTTTATTTATAAATATATTTATTTACTATACTTGTACTATTTTCAATATTTTTTTAATTTATATGAATAATATTTAATCATTTTTGTTATTAAGTTCTAGCATTTAAAATATGTTTTAAATATATGTAATTATAATATTTAATTTAATTTTTTAATAGTTTTTTTATTTTAAATATTTAATTATAAGTATACTCTTTTAGGTGTGGATAAATAGTTGGCTCTTTAAGAGGGAGGCAACATTGAAGTGGTGGTGAGGAGGCATGCTAAATTGTTTTATGATGGACAACATAGAGTGGAGGACATGGAACCTACACCTCAGGAGCATGATGAATATGATAGATGTGGCCCTTAGGTTACTCAAAACTAGAGGAGGGGGCATCATCCTCAAGGTAGTGGCAGGTGCTAATACTTTTTGTGTGTGATTTTTGTACTTCAAGAGTGGAATGGAAGAATTTTTCATCTTTGTTTGGGGCATCTATGTTTGCATTATTCATTCCCTTTGTTATGTGTTTTACATTTTATTAATAATGTTTTAGGGGCCATGGGTTTTGACTAAGGTTTTCACAATTTTAAATTTATTAATATATTAATACATGTATATAATTATATACATTTATATGATTATGTATATTTAATTATAATTATAATTATAAATATACATAAATATATATTCAAATAATCATAAAAATATAATAAATGTAATTATTAAATTTAATATTATATATATTAATATACTAATAAATACATACAATTATATAAATATATATAATTATATAAATATATATTTATATAAAAATATTTATAATCATATACTAATATTTTTAAATATATTTATTTTTAATTAATATTACAAATAAATATATACATTTCAAAAATACATAAATTATAATAAATATATTTAAATAATAAATATACTTATTTAAAATTATATTTATAAATAAATATTTTCAATTATTTAAATATTTATTTAAAATGAAATAAATTTGGATTTCATAATAATATTTGTTATCTTATCAAAACAGGGCCTTTATCAGCTCTTTTTTAGCACTGATAATGTTTGAGTTTTAAGAGTTCTAGAGAGGTACTCATAAAAAATATCTTTAATAGTGCTAAAATTCTAGAGATGATAAAGATATTTTTTATTAGTGATTACTATTCTAGTGATGATAAAACCATATTTTTATCTATGATTTTTTTGAAATTGATATTAAAATTATTACCCAATATTTTAAATATAACCCCAACAAAGTCCTCCTCCCTCGCACCGTCAAGCATTCATGGAATCGAACCCTCACCATCTCTCTTCATAAACCCTCACTATGGCCCTTTATCAAGATTATCAATGAATTCATCCTCACAAGATCTATGGTTTGTAGTTCTTTATTCTCCTCTTGAATCGCAATCTTCTTCCATCTTGATCTTCACCCACACTGACCTCTAAATAAACTATATATATATATATATATATATTATTCATCCCTTCATTCATACACTGGTGTTGGAGGTACATTGAAAAACTACACACACCAATATCCAATAAGAACCTTTTTATATGCCCATGTGAACCAATTATAACCTGACCCATTGCTCATATCAATCCCCTTGAAAGCCATGTGAAATGCCGCTCCTCCCCTTATACACCTACCACCCAACCTATACCTTTTTTAGTTTTTACCAAGAATGACAAGAAATAACATTTTTTTATATTTAAATTCATGATGTTGGGGCTTCATTTGTGATTCTTTATTTCACTTACTTCCCGACTCGCAAGTTTTTACCCTTCTCGATAGGGTTCAAGGTGGTTTGGAGTATACTAGAGGTAGAGTTTGATTCTCTTTGGGTGTTTTATATGGACATGTCTTCCAGTTGAATCCATCATTCAGTTCTCCCATCCCACATTCATGATCCCATCTTGTTTTTCTTTTTCATTCCAAAATGTTGGAGGTTCCTGCCAATATGCGGTTTGGTTTCTCCATTTTTAATTGTGTTTGATATATGAAAACAATTTCTTCATTTCAACCATTTTTTCTAGCTGGAGAGGTCATGATTGATTTTTTTAGGAGTTAAAATTGTATGAGACTTCTCAGATTTTTATTTTGGGGAGATTCATATGTCATTTTAAAATATTATATATATATAAATAATTATAATGTGTTTATAAATAAATTTGATTACACATAATTTTAATTACCTTGAATTAATAATTTATATAAATAATATATAACGTAATTTGAAATAATAATTATGTTGAATTATTATATATTTTTTAATAATGGAAATTTGTTATTACATTAATAAATTATAATGATATATGTTATTTTTTAAGTATATACAACATTTTTAACCTTTACCAAATTTTATAGTATTTAGTATTCTTCAACATATTTAACTATTCTCGCATCTAAAATATTTTTTACCAATAAATGATGTCTACTCCCTTAATCAATTTAGATATCTTGATTCCAAATATGGAATGTATTTTTTAAAATAAAACTGACTATATATGTATATGAGTTATTAATTTAAAACATATAATGTATTTTAATTTTTTTTATACGAAGTAATTATATATTATTAAATATTTTATTTTAAATTCCCACGAATCCTTTTTTATTTATATATTACTAATGTTTTTATATTATATATATTTAGAAATATATAATCCATTTTTTAAAATTTACCATTTAATTATAACAAATTTTATTTTCAATTAAGAAATATAATTTAATACAAATAATGAGACCCTATAAAATATGTCTTATAATTATTAAAAAATTATCAAATAAATAGTTTTACATAAATAACTTCCTAAATTTTAGTTACATAACACCTATACAAGTTTATATAGGACCAATGTTTTATACAATCCATGGTGGTATTTTCAAGTGGTGACATAGATAACCTGGATCTCATAATGATTTTCACTAACATAAATTTATCTGACAAATGAATTTGTTCCCACCACAATTATTTCAATTCAATTTAATATTACTATAATACATACCATAGGGATTCTACCTTCTTCCGATGCTTAACCCAATTTCAGATATGGGTTTGATTTGATAGGTCTGGAATAAGGCATAAAAGACAAATCTCTTTTATTAAAATAAAAAATAAAAAAATCAAAGGAGGGTGTCATAGATCAAAATACATCCCTCAACAAATAGAAACAAAATTAAATGTCAAAAGTATGGAGAAGGTTATGACCCCTCCAACAAGGGTCTCTACCCCTAACATATAGACCACACTTCCAAGTCCTTACACTCATTTAAGGATTGTGATCTTCATCTGAAGAAGTTTTGGTGGTGTATGTAGCACCCATATCACTGGATACTACCCTCTAAAGTAGCCACTTTGTTTTATTTTAGATTCAATATACGATATCACATTCAGAAGGACACTCTATATTCACTCCCTCCAATGGAACCTCATTGGTGATGACATCACCTGTATCATCAATAGATGCAGATGAAGAAATGGAATCCAAATTCCTCCTTTTATTAATATCTAGAATGTATTCCCAAGTTAAAGCTATCACATAATTACCCATAATATGATTAGGATGAGGTTCATATTCAATATTAATATTATAATTAGACTCTTGGATGAAGGAGAGGATATAAGTAGAGTCGTTATATGTGTGGCATCCACTGACTGCCGACAAGACATTTTGGTTAGATAAGCAGTCTCTGACCCTGATAGTTGACCATGAGTAGAATAAAATATGAATGATATCATAGTATATCCATTCTTAACATCATCTTAAAAATTATGAGCTACTAAGGACGTAAAAATATTAGCTTTAGACCTTATTACATTAATATTCAAAAAATAACATTGACAATCACTAGTGTAACCACTATTAGTCGATATCCTTTGAGTCCTACCAACAGAAATATAGACATTACAACCCTTCATTTATATTCCAAAATTCTGAAATTTAATCTATTAAGATGAGAGAGAAACCAATTCTATAGATTTCTTACCTATCCTAGATAAGGAATTATATTGATTATATTGATCATTCGTAGGATCCATGTCAAAGAACTATGTGTCATCTTTAAAAATAAAGGTTCGTCCCTCAATAGAATTCTCAATAGGGTTATCATCACAAACCTGGTCTGGTGTGTCACACAAACTTCTATGTATGTTAACCACACCATCCCCTTTCACTTTGTTCACTCATGTGGAAGTAGTGGTTGAATGTTTAGTGGTGTTTAAACAAAATTTCTTAGAAATATATTCATAACCAGAAGTCATGGAAGCATTTCTTTATAGATCACCTTTCTTGAAGTAATATTTCTTTGTTCCATCTTATCTTGATCCATAATTTCATGTGCCACATGATCAAGGGAACCTTTATTTATATTTTCCAAAGTACACATCAGAACCTCATGTTACTCCTTACGATGACTTTTATTCTTGTATGTATAAACATTTTTCCCACATTATCAACATTACCAATAGATCACAATTATTTGACATTTTTTAGCATTGTGACCTATTATACATCATATCTTCTGAAAATGAGGCGTCTTCTCACATTCATCCAATAGATCAAACTGGAAACCATCTGAATTTAAGATGATATACTTGATTAAAGGAGATATTAGAACAAACGTTACTAGTATGATAGAAATGTTTTCATACCTTACCCTTTCTATCTATCTATCTATATTTATAGATAGACAAACTATAGCTGAAATATCCCAATGGATTTTAGGTTTCCAGAAAAACCAACTTAATCCCCAAATTCTTATACTTAGATGAGTGACCAGATTTCATACAGTTAATGGGTTAAATGAGGGTTCCAAATACTGTGTTATGAGGATACCATGTTTTAAATTAATAAATCTAAATTTCCAAACATTCAATTTAAGGGAAGAACTAGGGAATACGATGTGAAAAAATCCATATTTGAGAGAATTAATAACACAACCATCAAAACCCCAAAGAGAAAGAAGGAACTTTTTAGTTGTTTATAATTCCCATATGTCATATTTATAATTAAAATATATTAAAGCTATAATGAATCGATTACATTACATAATCTTATAAAAGAGGATGCTCTGACTAGCTTCAATGTGCATAATGTTACCCTTCCGTATGATCTTATAAGACACCTCCAAGGACGCATCCCAAATACCATCAATGTTCTAGACATGATGTTATGTGAAACGTCCCACTAAATCTCAATGGAATGAGAATAGATACGCCTCAGATGATCCTTTTAGAAAACCACTTCATCCAATGCTTGATAATGCAAATCGTAGATATCAAAAATTGGATCAATTGGATCCCAATTCATAATTGATTACTAAAGAGAATATCCATTAGATGGTTCCTTAACATAACGAATCAAGGGATTATCAACATGATTGAGACTCAAAACGCTTTATGAATCTAATATATGAAAAGAAAAAAATATGAATTAGAGTTTATTTTTGATGTTGTTGATGAATTGACCTGAATTTTTTAGAACCCTGGGAAAAACCATCTCCCTTGATGAATCAATTTCATATATGGGTTTGAAATTATGGAACATATTCATGTGTAAATTTGTTTGAATTAATAAAAAAAAATTAGTAGTTTTTTTTTCATTTTTTAATTATTATAGATGGATTTATTTTTCTTATAAATTTTACTTCAAAAGGTGCAATAATTGACACTTTAAACAAAATATACCTATAAATCATTCAGTGCAATTTACTTTTCAATGATTAAAACAAAATTATGATTATGGATAAAAAAATAAAGTAATTTTTTTTATAAAAATCAATGATGGATAATAAATTAAAAAATCATATACCCATTATTTTGTACCTACCAGACACTAAGTATAATAAAGAAAAAAATTGAGAACCAACACATGTAATATCTGGATATTTGTTAATAGCACTCTAATAAACATAACCAACACATTAACGTGGGAACATTTAAAAGAATATGAAAAATAAGGAATTACAATGCATGAAAATGTACAATGTTACCATCATTGAAAATAAACACGAAAATACCATAGGTGTTAATATAACTCATCATAATGACGAAATATTCTTCCAAATAATGCATAAAATATATCCGAGATAAAATAATAATTCAGCCCTAATTTTTTTTTCAATTTTACTTACATCCACTAAAGTATATATGAATTTAAACATTTATATAATGTAATATGATAGGGAATATGTGTATTCTTACCTAACAGATTATAGGAAAACACATTATAATCAATGGAATTGAATTCAACCACCTATTTAAGAGAATAACCAACCTAGAACTAACATAAATTTAGGGATTGGTTTGTTTTTTATATGATGTATGAAAATAAAAAAGGGAAATAATATATTATCTTGGTATCATTAAATAAAACCATCCAATCGAACGAAACCAAATAAACATTAAAGGTTTAAGAAAGATTATAATGGCCTAATACCAGATTGTAATGCATTGAGATATTGTAAAAAAGAAAAATTTGTTGAATAATAATATTGGAAAGAATATAGGCTTACCTTTTTGGGGAATATACCTTATTGAGGATTCTAGGGTAGTGGTAATTTATCATTGAAAACTGTCGATAAAAATTTGATACACCTTTTCTCTTAAATTACTATTTATAAGTTATCCTCTATTATTGATTAAAGTATTGATCCACTAACATACTAATTTTCATTTAATTTTTAACACACATTAAAATATGTGTTAAAAAGTTGAGAGGAATTTATATAAATAAATAAAATGGGATGACTGGTATCTATATTTATAAATTCATAATTTTGTAATGACAAACGGTGGTTTATATATTTATGTGATAATATTAACTTTTTGAGACCTCATAGATATATAGAATCTCAACTCCTACATAATAATTATTGATAGTAACATCATGTAAAGGGAATTCCACAAACTAAATTCAACCCATAGGATAAACATCATGACCCCACTCACATAACCTTGGCCTCATTTGACAATAAGAACTTTTTAAATTCATTCCCCATGCCAAAATACTTTTCCATTTCATGGAGTAATTGAATTCTTGCTCTGAATATTGAAACTGCAATGGTTTTATCAGCATGACTTCATCTAAGACCATCTATCTAAGCCTTCTCATGGTCATTCCAATTATGGATACCCTTTTAGGGATAATATTGTTGTTTCTATTTTTCCACCATTAGACAGAAAATTGAGAAATATATTTTGGTGCATCGTCAACTCACCATCATCGAAACATTTAAATTTAATGAGGAAACGTTCATCCACATCATATTCATCTTGCGAGTAGTTATTATTTTATTTTTTCTTGAGACTCATACCCCATAACTTCTTGACATGAACCTTTGTTTCTTTAACTACTATGTGCAATAGTAATACCATAGTAGGAATCGATGATGATTATGGATGAATTTAGAGGATAAAACCTACTACCAATGGGGTAATTATATTCTTAATTCAATTTACCCTTTCCTTAAAATAAAGCTAAAATAATTTTAAACATTCAAAATATGGGTTACCATTAATTAAAATGATCATTTTTTTATATTTATTTATTTATATAAATATTAATATTACTGAATAAAATCATATGGATATAGAGAAAAAATAATCAATTCCTAAAGGATGAAAAAACTACATGAATATTGGGTGAAAGAGTTTGACAAGTTTTCAAGGGATCATGTATATGACCCTTCTCAAATACTTTGTCTATGTTTATATTTTTTTATTCACAAATAATTAGTATAGAGGTGTTAGAAGAAAACTTGATCCGTTAAGGAATAGATTTATGTTACAAATCATGGACTAAACACAGGGGAAAAGTAAATGTTGCTCGATACTATAATAACACTAAATTTTAGGGATCATCTGATATGATTACATGTATAGACAATGAAGGAGTCTATATCATGTATGTGAATATAGGTGTGAATGATGATTAATACCATATTAAGGGAATGCCGATGATAGTTGAAAATGAAATTTTTGATCACCCAAAATTGTTTGAGAATTAGATGAGTTTTGAAAAGACACCATTGCATGATAGTTGTAATAAATATACATCATTTTTTACCATAATGAAGCTGTATAATTTAAAATCTATAAATATATTGAGTGATTTTATTTTATTAAACTACATGATCTTTTGAATGATGTGATTCATGATGAAAATGACCTTCCTAGTCGTACATACGATGCTAAATGAATGATACATTCAATTGAAATGATATATAAAACAATACATTCTTGTACAAGTTATAGTATATTGTTAATCAAGGAACAAAAATAACTTAAATAATTCCCAAATATTTATGCTTATAGATATATGAAAGATGAATTAGGTCCTATGAAATTTTTATTGTACTTAAAAATCATTTCAAGGATTAGGTGCCTACACGAAAGTGACATGACTACAAGGAAATTTGTAGGGAATGTAGATATAATAAATTATGAGGGGAAAATTTGTCATATGGAAGAATCTCCTTAGTGGAAGAGGATTTTTCATGAGTAACCTGAATTTGGAAACGACATAAGAAACCTCTTCCTTGTGCTATATATAAATGGTTTGAATCATTTTTGTTTTTAAATAAGTACTCATTGTACATGGATAGTTTTTTGGGGATTTATAACTTTCGAATAAGGTTATGTGTAAAATGAAAATACATTATGTTATCACTATTTATATCCTCCCTGAAACAGTTAGGTAATGATATTGATGTTAATTTATCTCTATTGATCAAAGATTTGAATTTATTATGCGATTCAGGTGTTACATTGTAGGATGATTACAAAAATAAAGATTTCACATTGAGATCTGTGTTTTATTGGTTGATAAATGAATTTCATCATTGAAGAAATTTTTTTGGATATATAATTAATGGAACTCAAGGGTGTAACATTTTGGAACTAGGTACACAATCATTTAGGATGAAACATTCATCTAAAAAATTATTTATATGGAATCATAGAAATCTACCCTATCAACCTAAGTAACATTTTTAGAATAATATTAATGGGTGTTCATAAAAATATACAACACCGTCTCCACTAACAGGTGATTAAATTATTGATAAAGTAAAAATATATGGAAACTGATTTTGGAAAACAATTTTAAAAAACATTATAGAAATCAGTTGGAAAAAGACAAAACTTTTTTTGAATTACCAAACAATAATTTTTAATATGTATGGAATTTTCTAGATGATATGGGTGTTGAAAAAAATTTATGTGATAGTTTCATTGGAACATTACTAAATGGACTTGGAAAAAAATGAAATTAATGCTAGGTTAGACATGATTAGTGTTGGAATACAAGAAGTGTATGAGCTAGTAAAGTGTGAGAATTGAATTTCATTCATCCAGCTACTTACACTTTTTCCAGGAATGGGTGATATCAGTTTTGAAACTAATTGAATGATGGAAAGGTTCCATTTGTTTATTAATAAAATATGACGAATATGATGTCAATTACCAATTAAATGAAAAATTGTTTGAAGTCACATTTCTTTACTATTTTGATGCAAGATCTATTTCAAATATCTTTAAGTTTCATTGTTTCTAAAGAATTACTTTTATATATTAACCATAGCCTATTTTTCATTCAAAGTTGTATCTAGAAATGTTTTATGCCCAGTGAAATTTTAAACTATGTAAAATTAAATTTTCATTATATTACATGAATTTGGAATGTTTTTACTATTGGAAATATATGATATGATGGTTCACATGATGGGTCACTTGGTAATATAGATTTCAATATGTCCTATTTTACATTATTGAAGGATGCACTTCCACTAAATTGTATATGATGATTTTTAAAGGGTATGTCAAAAATAGAAGATGGATATGATATTTTATGTTAGAGTGATATATTATTGAGGTAGTCATTGAATTATGTACCTACTACCTATTCATTATGGAAATCAATAGTTTCAAAAGTGTATGAATTGATTCATATATATGGTACTAAGGAAAGAAGTCCAATTTATTTGAATATTTCCTACTTTGGCATCGTCAAACAAATATGGGAACTGAAATATACAACAGTCTAAGTGTGGATTTTTCAATACAAGTGGGCTGATAATAGGACTATTATAGATATAGATGAATTGGGATTCATGGAAGTTTATTTTTATATGGAACAGTGAAAAGAAAAAAAATTATAATGGAATCTTAGGCATTACACGTATATTGAGTTCTAGAAATGACAAACCGAATGTGGCCAATTGTTATGTTATCATTCATAACCACTAAAGAGTCAGATAGAAACACAAATGAGGATTACACATTCATTATAACATGACAATAATTTCATAGTTATCCCAATATATATTGGCGATTTCATATTAGAGGACACCATACTGAATGGATTTGGGTATTCCATAGGGGGTCAAATACCTTAAACCTTTTAAAAGATAGAGGTCAATAATCATGTTATATTTTTATAATATAGATCGTCTTTCCTCATAATATTATATTTTCCCAACCGTATTTACATTATCTAAATTAAATGTTTCACCACTTATATAGATAATATCTTTTGGACATGTCAATGAGTCCAATAATAAATTGAAATAGGTTTATCAACCTACTAGTTCTCCTAGTGGAGAGGAAAAACTAACTTTTCTACATGTCCATTCTCCCAGTCTAGAGAAACAACATATTAAAAATTTTGAACACGATGAAATGTTAGAAGGGTAGAAACTTGTGTCCTAAAAAATTAGAACACTGTATCATGATGGTGTTAGAAAAAATATTAACATGAGAAGAAAAGAAATTAAATTAAGTTTGGGTTGAATGCATGCAGATAGGTTGTTAACCCAACCAGGCCATTTTCTGAAGTTTCATTTGGCACACCAATCAGCAGTGTGTGCCAAATGATATATATTCATGACACAATGTTGTTCATGCTATTAATATGTTCTTTTGGGAGGATATTAAGGTAAAATTGTGATATAATTTCATTATTTTACTAAAACATTAATGTAACATTGACTTACTCCTCATTATCCTTTACTGAGTGCATTGATTGTAAAAGACACCCGGATGAAATTTTTATTAATCCTTGATAGGAATGATTACATAGGATTTCACAAAATTTAATATTATTTTCATTATAATGATACTGGAGGGAAAATAAACATTCAACTAGTTCAGATTTATGCACAATTAATAAACCAATAAGCATGGGATGCATTTATTGGTCACCGTAAGGAGTCGACTTTTTAGGTACATTGTAACTGGTAATAAAATATTTGAAAAAATATGTAATAATAAATTTGATTGTAAATTTTTAATTTATTGAATAGAAATTGAGTGTTGAAAATAAAAAATAAGTTGAAAAACCCACATACCTCTATTGTAAATAAGGGATGGGGTGTTCTTCAAGTGAAAAAATAGTACATATTTTAAATCTACTGTAATACTTTTATGTGGCATGAAATAATAACATAATTATGTTACTATGTTTATATATATTTTGATGAATCTAAATACATATACACTTCCATCCCACTTCATGTGCTGTAGAAGGGGAATCTGTAAATAAATAAGAGATACTGATAGATGAATATACATAAAAGTGTGGGTAACATGTGTAAGTATGATATAATAAAAAAAATTGTTTATTTAAATTAGTATTAAATAGTAATTACCTATTTTAATATATAATGTTTCCAATATATACTCAAGAATAATCATCATCTGAACCCAGTGAAAAACTAAAATTAGTGGCCTTGAGGCTGGTAGAATAGGATGGATTCAATATAGATGCATGTTTTGGGGTGGCACCATGAACATATTTCTATAGATGAAATGAACAAGGTGGTAAATATAAGAAAATGGAAGAGTTTTTGGGAAAATTAGCTATTATTGAATAAAAATTTAATTAGCTATCAATGATTATATAAAATGTTATGGGAAATAATTGAATAGGAGGAACAACATAAGAATAACCACTTCATGAAGATGACATTACCCTACATCTATAAGGATATCCATTACCCTCATAGTGCTATCCAAGATGAGGTAATAAATATTATCATAATTTTTTCCTATGAAATTTGAATCAGGAATTCATTGATATATTTATTGTAATGATATTATAAATTCTGAAAATTATTGTGATTTATATCACCCACCCATCACCTTGTTGTGAGCACTACCATGTTCAATATCCAAGAAGTTATTCTACACAACAGACAACTTCCAATAGATCACGTCATAGTGTGGATTAAAATACCTCTTGAGATGAGAACCAAGTTACGTGTTCCACTTTATGATGCATATATTCTTATGGTTGATCAAGAAATTGGAACACTACTATAATGAATGCTAGATCCTGTAAAAAACATATCGACAAGGAGGAATTCATTTATAATTTAGTTTTTAGGAAAAAACATTATCACTTAATGAAAAATTTATGAACCAATGATTGTTATTATAGATGGAAAGGGGGTGGAATGAATTTAAATGTATAATCAAAATGATCTACAGGATCAATCATCCAATAGAAAATATAATCACAAAGAAACTTTACACCGCCTCTCAACTTCCTCATTTTTAAACTGTAATAGTTCTTACAGATACAATGATACAATTTTTTAGGAATGTGATAGTTGATTTTGAAGAAAAAAATGTGTGTGGAGGCCACTATAGGATATATTACTATAGATAATGAAAATAATATCCTCATGTATGAGTTACTAGGATTATTAGTTATAAATGTAACATTAGGTGTGTTGTTATTCTTATTTCTAGTAACTCATCTACTATGTTAATTATGAATAAATATAATCCAAATTTTTTTACGGAGTATCGATCAATACTATATTAAGGGAAAAACCTATGAATAGAGATATGGAAGCATTAGTTTTGATATCACATTTACACTAGAAATATCATTGGATTCAAATTAAATAGACGTGATAGTCGAAAAGATATACAAAATGTTTGAAATAAAACTTATGGATGAAAGAATATTCTTATTACTAATGATAAAAGGAAAATAAAATACAATTTCATAAGATCAAATATATTTTCAATCCTTTCATTAATCATTCCATTATTATTTTTAGGAATCATTGTTTACTCATTAAAGTCAATTTGGATACTCCAAAAATTGATTTTTTGGATTTTCTACATGAACACACAATAAACTGACCACACAAGATGATGTTTTTCAATTTTTAATACACTAAATGAAAAATTTTAGATCTGAACATCAAGTTATATATTTTATATTATGTTTTAATGATATTATTATTTTAATATGGATGTGTTTAAATATCATCAAAATCGAGGCATGATGATGTTTCTTAAGGATAAAGATCCCATCGAATTCCACTAGTGGATATGTATTAGCATATATATGATAATATTTCACTATAAAAATATATAAAAAAACAAATTACATATTTCTTTCAGTGTTTCTTCAGTTTCAAAAATAAATCATTGTAACATATTTTGGCTAATATGTTTTCAAATTTATTAAATATATCATATACCATCAACTGACTAGAATTACTATAGAGATATTTTCTGATATAATTACAAATTAATATAAACTATGTATTAATCCATTTTGTATTTCTTTTGTCCTCATATTCACAAGATGAAATAAATTTGTTTAGAAATTAATGGGCACATACCTAGTGATAGAATGTACACTTATATCATCAACATGTGACTTCCTACTAATTATTTAGTTAGTTTTCTCATCATTTTAACTACTTAGTTAATTTATTTATCATTCTTATCTGATAAATATTTTGTTAATTTTATAAAAGACCATGAACTCAATAAGGTTTATTCACTCATGATGATGTAATTTTCAGTATATTCTCCAATGAATTCAATATTATGGGTAAACAATAATGAATTTTAATTTCTTAAAAAGGACAACTATTACTATCATTTTGGACAATTAAAATAACTATATAACTAATAAAAAATAATTTCATGATAATTTCAACATCACACATGTACGAGAGGTCTCACCCATATATAGTGCATCTCAGGTGGTCAGTAAGTAGTTCCAACAACTAATATTAATGGAAGTCCTCAATTCACTAAAAAAACCTCGGATTTATTTTGGAAAGTTTCACCTAGACACTAATATCTACTAATTATTCTTTGTTTCTATTAAATTACAATTAACAAATATTATGTATCATCTCAATTTAATGTATGGTGTGACCGATACGACGTGAATTTGGTCTTTTTATTAAAAATTGACATTAATTTTAGCGAAAAGAATAGGTAACATTCTCAAAACTGAGAAACAACAATTATATTTTTTTGATACTTTTGAAAAATGATCAATATGTAATTTGTGACATGTAATAATCATCCAAACCTTAATCAAATACATATTTTTGATTGGTATGACTCAATGTGGTTGTTTTCAGTTCAAAATTGACCTTTTGGTTAAAATGGTGTGTCACTCACTAAAAACTGAGAAAACACACATGGATTATATTGATAAATTTTGGATAACTATTCATAAGTAATTTGTGACATATAGGAACCGGTCTCTTATCAAACTAACACACGATGTTATCGATGTGACACAAAGTGCATGCTTCCAGTTTAAAATGGGATTTTAGTAAAAAGAATTGACATACCCAAAACCAAGAAAACTCATTTAGATTTTTTTAATACATTAGGAAAAAAATACATATATCATATATGATTTATAGGAATCATCCACACCTCAATATGACATATAGTATGACAATTGTGACTCTAAGTGTATTTTTTTATTTAAAATTGACATTTTAGTAAAAAATGAAAATTGACATACTCAAAACTAAGAAAAAACGTTCAATTATTTTGATACTCTATTAAAATAATCCATAAGTAAATTGTGATGGGCAGGAATTATCTGCACCTCAATCTAATACATGGTGTGTCCATTAGGACTCAAAGTGCCTATTATGAGTTTAAAATTGACATTTTAGTTCAATATGAATGTCACTCACTGAAAACCGAGAAAACAAACTCGGATGGTCTTGAAAATTTAGGAAAACAATTAATATGTAATTTATGACATTTATGAATTACTATCACATAAAATTTATACATTTTGTGTCTGTTAAGACTATAAGTTATTGTTTTCAATATAAAATGATATTTTATTAATAAATACAAGTGAAAAACTCAAAACTAAGAAAATGTATTTCATTGATTTTATACCTTATTAAAATCATCCATAAGGCATTTTGGATTTGTAATAATCAGCCTCACTTCAATCCAATTTACAGTTTGAATGATATGAATCTATGTGTGTCTTTTTATTTATGATTCACATTTTAGTAAAAATAAATGTGATGTACTGAAAACCTAGAAAACAAATTCTTATTATTTCTATAGATTATAAAAATGACCAATAAGTAATTTTCAATGTGTATGATTCATTAGAAATTCCTCCAATAAATAGTGTTCCTGGTATGACTCAAATTATCTGGTATAAGTTTAAAATTGTCATTTTTGTTCAAAATGTCATACACTCAATGAAATCTGAGAAAATATGATCATATTATTTTGCTAATTTAGTAAAATGATTAATTATTAGTTTTTTAATGTGTAAGAATCATTCTCACGTCAAACCTCACACGATGTGACCTTTATGACTCCAGGAATCCATTATCAGTTCAAAATTGACATTTTACATCAAAAAATGTGTCACTCATTGAGAACTGAGAAAACATGCACTCATTATGTTGATAATTTCAGACAATGATTCTTAAGTCATTTTTTACATATAAAAATAAATCTCTTTTGAAACAAATTCATGATGTGGCCGATATGAGTAAATGTTCATGTTTTCATTTTAAAATGACATTTTAGTAACAAAAACTAGTGACATACTCAAAACTACGAAGACGCATTAAGATTATTTTGATACATTACTAAAATTATAAATATTTAATTTTTGATGTGTAATAATTACCTAAACATCAAACTGATACAAATTCTTCCCAATATGACTCAATGTGTTCATTATGAGTTTATTATTTACATTTTTGTTCACCATTCGTAATGCTCACTGTAAACTGAAACAATTTTTTATGATGGTAATTGTAATTTAAGAAACTTATTAATATATCATTTTTTACATATAGGATTTTATGTCCTTTCAAACTAATATGAAATTGGAACTAAATGACACAAAGTGCATGCTCTTTGTTTAAAATTACTATTTAGTATAAAAACACAACTGACATTCTCAAGACCCAAAAAACAAATTGATAATATCATGATACATTAATAAAATGACCCATAAGTTATCTTTAATGTGTACTAATAATCACAACCTCAATCTGATCCATTATGTGATTGGTATGAATCCAAGTGTGTATTTTTTTTTAAAATTTTCATTTTAGTAAGAAACACTTATGATATACACAAAATTTAGAAAAAAAGTTATATTTTCTGATACATTAATAAAATGATACAAATATTATTTATGATGTGTATGACTCATCTTTTCCTCAATCGTATACATGGTATGCCTCTTACAACTCAAATCTTCTGTTGTCAGTCTAAAATTGAAATTTTAGTTCAAAAGGTTTGTCACTCACTGAAAACAATGAAAACACACTCTGATTATCCTTATACGCTAGGAAAATGTTTCATAAGTCCTTTTTGTATGAGTACAAATCATTCTCACATTAAACCAACATATGATGTGATCGGTATGACTCAAAGTGTTTGTATTCAGTTTAAAATGAAATTTTAGTGAAAAAGATATGTGACATACTCAAAAATGATAAAATGCATTCATATTTTTTGATATAATGGACAATGATTCATAAGTCATTTTTGACTTGTAAGAATCATCCCCACATCAATATGAGACACAATGTGACATGTATAACTCTAAGAGTGACCAATTATTTAAAATTAACATTTCAATCATGAATTGGTTCTTATTTTGTTTAACTAATTTGATTATAGTATTTCTAAGAGGTGAATTTTTTTTCTTATATAATTGGATTAATTTTCTTGGGTTGGGGTGGATTTTTTGTAAATTTATACAATGATCATGCTTTTTTTGAGAGGTGTTCAGCTCCCAAATACATTAAAATTTTGATATTTTTGAATTTTTATGATATTAATTTCTAATGTAATTATAGACAACATTGTTTTAAAATTATATAATATAGTCTATTTATTAATTTTTTAATTTTTATTTCATTTAAATTATGAATTCCTTATAGAGCTGTTCATAGTACAGGATGTTGTAATTCCAAAAGAACACTGCAATAGTAGGGCCTTTATCTATTCTATTTCTAGAAGTAATAAAGAGGTCCCCCTTTTAATGAATCTTAGGAAAACCACACATTTAGTTTTGTTAATGTAGATTTTGAATTCTATTAAAGGGTCGATTTGTGGTAATGACCAAATTTTTTTAAGGTTCCCAAGTCTTATAAAAGGGATCCTTGATTGAGGTATTCAGTTATATTTTCAAATTACATTAATATATGTGATTTTTAATATAATAAAAGTTATATACTATTCAAACTATATTATATATAAAAAAAATAAAAATTCTTAATGAGCTGTTTTGGGTATGTACATATGCTTATATATTCCAAACTGAAAAATCAATTCTGCTTTCTACAATTTATTATTAATATAATGTGTTAATGTATTTCATGAATTTTTTAGAAAAAAAATTAAAAGAATACATTAAATATATTAATGTATTTTTTTCAAAGTCTTGTTTTTAGGGATTTGATGCATTTTTAAATTTGTATTTGAGAAACATTTAATCCTAAATTCATTTCTATAATTTAGTTTTTGGAAAAAAACAATTAAAAATCATGTGGTTATGCAACCACTATGGGTAGTAAATAATGTTTAATCACTATAGGTCATTTTTATTCATGTTTATTTAATTTTATGAAATTCATTTCAAATAAATTATCTACTATTTATGTCCCTTAGTATTTATACAAGTATTTTTGGATTTAAAAAAATTATAATTAGGTGTCATTGTTTTAAATATTTTTCAATTTGGGTTCAAGGAATAATGAACCTTTTTCATGTTCCCACATCATCCAATAATTGTGATCCTTATTCATTTTTCCTCCACAACTAGGGAAAGAGATGTAAATGTGGATCATCCCTCCACCCCACATTTATTTTATTTTCTATGAAAATAATTTAACCTTTACTATTATATGTATTTTTTCTTCGTTAATATATAATTATTGTAATAATTAAGTAATAATATAATTAATATAATTAGTAATAATATATGTTTAATTAATTAGAATAATTAAAATTAATAACATTCTAAAATTAAAATCAAATATTAAATAACATGATTGAAATAATTATTATTTAAATATACTTTTCATAAATTATAATATAAATAATAATAACAATTAGTTTATTAATATAACACTAAAAAATAATATAAATAATATAATTGTGAAAATTAGTAATTATAAATATTATTATTATTAAAAAAACTAATAATTTCAATAATAGGGTTAACAAATAATTATTAATAATATTAGTAACTTTGTTTATAGTTTCATTAATGAATCAAGAAAATAACACATAATAATTTTTTGAATAGTAAAAATTGTGAAATTAATTTATTAATAATTTTATAATTACTTCTACTATTTATTATATTATTTATGATAATAATTAATTGTATTAATAATTACACAATAAATTAAATGAATAATTATAATCATTAACCATTAAATATGTTTCAACTTTTTATTATTAATTATTTTTTATTCTTAATATTTTATAATTTTATTAATTATTTACTAATTATAGAAATTTCTTCATTATTTTTTAATCAATTTAGTATTTTATTGGTTATTAAAAATATTTATTAATTAAATAATCAATTATTAATTTTAATACTAATTTGAAATTTTTATTTTTAAATTATTTATTCTAAATTATGATATTTTTAATTTTATAAATATACTACGTAATTATAAAAAAATTTATTTAATGAAAAAAAGTAACACACATATAAAATTGATTTTAGTACTAATTTTACAAGTATAATGAAAAATATTAGTAAAATTTCCCACACTTTTTTTGATACATTTTTCTTTAGTTTCCAACATATGTTGTTTTAATTTGGAAATTGTTAAATGGTTCTTTTTAACTTTTTTGTTTTACCAATGAGTAGGAACAAATATGTGATTTTTAGTCTGTCTATATCATATTTACTCTGTAAATATATATCCTATGGCCTACCGAAGGAATTTACATCGTATCTTATTTAGGGAATATCTCATAAATTGGGTTGACCCTATGAAGAAGATATTTATGAAATAAATCCCTTATTTACATCATAAATATATCTAATGTATTAATAAGAGAAAATTACCCTTTTCCATAATACCTTATATCCTAAGTATTATCTTTTTCTTCTCCCATACATGAAAAAAAATCCTCTTACACTTTAGAGATTTTATCAAACATCAAGATAGGCTTTGAGCTAGCCTCTCCATCTAGAATCTAATTCACTCATTATATGCCATGTTGGATCCTTCTGGAGAAGTGACTCAATATTATTCCTATGTTTCATCATTTATTTCACTTTATTGAATAGTAAATCTATGTGATATAATATTACCAATTTTCAAGGAAGTTATTTATTCCTAAAATTCCTCCCACTGAAGCATATACTAGGAGATGATACCAGATGAGGGGTCATCCAACAATCTATGGTTTTTGGTATAGTTTTTTCCCATAAATACTTGATGTTTATACTATGCATCATCATGATGCACGCCGAACATTCCACGAAATTACTCCTAAGTGCCTAATTAATTAGATGAATGGATATTATCTAGTTTAGGGGAATCCTAGAAACCCAAATTCATCAACAGATTATGTTACCTTGATATGATCCACCCCTTAGGTTGTGTCTCATGTAAATGACCACAAGCATAATGATTTGAGATGAAATTGAATAACCAATTGAGGTGTTTTGAGTTGTTCCTAATGTAATTTGAATTATTTAATGGAATAATGTTAATAAAATATTCCTAGGAATGTATTTGTTCATCTATTTAGCTTAGGTTATCTTTACAATTCAAAAGGTAAAATTAAATTAAGTGAATTGATAAATTGTTTGGGTTCTACAAGATAGAACATTAATAATGACATGTCCGGGGTTATACAAGGGTTCTGACTCAGATCTCCTTGGGTGGGATAATCAAGCTTATTAAATTAAAATAAATATAAGTCAATTTTAATACACCATGGCAAACACATGGAATATGCTACAGAACTATTTGGATAGGCTCACATAGATGATTTATTTTTTTAATTCCACGAGTGCCACTTGGGTTCCTATAGGTATTTAAAATGATAGGCTTTGAGGTAAGTGCATTAAAAATTCTTTCAAGGATTATTTGGCACCCTATGTGGGCATACAAGGATGGGATTAGGGGGCTATATCATTATACCATTCCTTGGATATACATAAACTCCTATGAATAATGTCATGGATGAGATTTTAGGGTGATGGGTATATATTAAAATAGGAGCAGTATTGGGGTTCCCAATGTGGAATGTCTTGGATGGGCCCAAGATAAGAAATAAATTATTTAATGATGTGTTTAATAATTCATAGAACACACTTTTATTCCATCAATGCTTTACATACGTAATGGCCTTATCTCTTTCATTCGTTTAATTCTAAATTCCATGGGACAAGTACATCCCTTATTTGAGTTTTATTATCTAGGGAAACCTTGGCTATGAGACTAGGTTCAGATACTGTATTTTATTTAAATCTTAATTAATTAAGGTTCATATAAATTTCATCATAGGTCGAAGTACATTCCATTAGATAGGTGTTCCATGGGGGACCCGAAGGGACATGGGTATTATGAATTTCACTTAATCATTTTACTATTATACCTAAACAAGGATTCTTAGTATATAAATAATATTTGTAGTGCTATAAACCATTGATGGTGGCCTGTTGAGTTTATATCTCACAGTATTCGGGTTGTCGATTGGTACCCAAAAATACTACATGGATGCAGGTTGGGACAAAGGGAAGTGTGTAGGTGTAGACTCCTTATATTGTGTACTAGGGAAGATTATGGGATTAGAGGAACATGGACATACTCATGATACTATTGGAAATAGATTTTTGGATTTTTTTTATTCTTGTATAGAATTTTGTATAGGCCCACTACATGTTTCCCTTATCCTCCCTCATTTTGTATAGCATATAAACCTGACATAATTTTTTATATGATACTAGATATGAATTTTTTATTATTTTGGACATCATTCCATTAATTATTATTATTTTGGGTTTCATATTTCTACTATTGCCTTATCTCATTATATTTTATTTTTTTTATCACCGCTCAATGTCACTCTGATCATGAGGGTATAGTATCCCAACTATACCATCATAGACCCTTGCTACTAGTCGGTAGCTTCTAGTGTATGGGAAGGAATCCTTGAGGCCATGTGGCCAACATAGTTTGGATACTTATGAGTGAATCGGGTATGGCATGCTACAATGTGGTATCAGATCTAGTTTCCATTTTTCATATATATTGGTTAGTAGAAAAGAGACTAGGATGTTTCAAAATTTGGTAACGACTTTGTGCTAAGAGTTGCTAACCCACATAAATAGATTACCCATATTCTTTAGGACAATACCTGTTGTTCTAGATTATGACTATTAAAATTGTATTTATTTCACTGTTGGGTGATGAAAATTATTTGTGATGTTTATTATTATGTATTTCCCTTTTTCCATTGGTTGATTTTGTAAGGAGGTGTCGACTCAAGCATCATTATAGTTAATATATACTCAAATTTAATACATATGGTGTTCCATATTTATATTATTATGGGAATTACATATATCATGTTGTAGTGACATAATTTATATATTTGTAAAATGTTATAATGCTTCATGTAGGGGCTGAAATAATTGGTTATTATCATGTATACATCATCCTAAATTGTTTTTTACCATATATCTTGATAGTGTATCCTTACCTAGCCACTTATCACATGTTATATCCATGAACCATTTTTCTACATGGACAAAAAGGTTAGTTGAGTTTTATTACATGAACTAAAATTGTAATTTATAAATATTAAAATTCAGTAAATTAGGAAGGATGATTAATCTAATAAAACCATTACATATTCCTTGTTACATCTAGATACCAACTGTAAGGGTCAGTTTATAGTTACTTGATATTCCAATTACAAAAAATAAATATTATTCCATTATAACATGGGAAATGGTTAATCCTCTAACTAGATCCTGATATATATATATGTGTGATCTTTATAAATTTAAACTCTAAAATGAAAATGTTTACCACAAAATGGATATACCAATTCCAACTTAAATGGTGTTTTCATCTATATATTAAAATTGACACTATATATTAGAAAATTTTCTATAATATGTGAGATCTTGACCCTAACCCAACCATAGTAGTGGGTAGTAAGGATTGTCTCTTATGACTAATAATGATGTTCTTTGTCACCTAGGTGTTGATTTATGATCAGGTGTATGGGTGTGGAATATTATATAAAATGTTTGTGCACCTGCCCTATTTGAATATATTTGATCTTTTCCATTATCAAATTCTTTTATGAGGTGTGCAATTGGAATTTTTGAAATTTTAAACCATGATGGCCTCAGGTCAAGTACCAAGAAGGTGATGATGATTATGCTCTATTTGTAGCATCCTTTGCACCACTAGTAATATCTCTTGTTGTTCCACATGGGATACCTTTTTCAATTTCAGGTCCTGTCATTTATGATCATTATTTTGAGATGGATTACTATAATTTATAATTTCTATGTCTAGTCCCCATGACCTATCCCTTCTATGGTTTAGCTAATGAAATAATTCTTGTAGTAGAACACTCCAAACCATTCTAGGGAAAGTGCTCCTTAGGCTGATGAGTTAGGGATAGATTCCATGTTATCTATATTTGGGAATTTAGAAACACCTAAAGTGGAGAGGTTCATAATATCAGCCTATATTCTTCAAGATTCATCCAATAATTGGTCGAAAGTTATTACACAGTATGATATTCTTCAAGATATGGTCTGTTGGGACATCTATATGGCCTTCTATGATTAATTATTTCAACAGATGCAGTGATCTGACCATGTTTGTGGGTTTATACACCTACAGTACAGTTTCATGTCTATGATGGATTATTCATCTCATTTTACAGGGATCCATTTCATTGAATCAGCTCTTGAAGGTGATCAGTTGGTGAAAACTAGATGATTTGAGGATGGGATCATGTATACCATTTGATCCCTTCTGAAATATTTCTTATTGACTACTATTTTTGAAATAGTGATCTAGGCCGCCATCAGTGACTGGAATCTTAAGGAATTTCACATTGTGGATGAGAGAGTTTCAGACTAGAGATAAGAAATTTGTTTGACTAGTGGTAGGAAGAGTATGCCCAATTTCTACACATGGGGGGGTAGCGATAGTCATATGGTATGCACTGGTAGTCATGTGATATGCTACCAGTATGGTAGGTCTTTCCATAAGAAACCCCAGTGTACTAAGGAATAAATTAACAGTCAATCATGCTGTAAGATATGGAACCTTTATGGATTTATCGAGACCTTCATATATATATCTAATGGTAGAGGATCCACACAAGCACATCAATCCTACTCAAGTTTTGAAGGTTGTATATAAAGGTTGCATATCATGCTAGATATAAGTTGTACAATCATCACACTAGGTGTAGAGTGTCAACACTTCTATACATTGATGTATGATTTTAATAGCCTCTATAGTATTATTTTACATAGTTGATACATGCTATTCACATTCTTTCATATATGTGGCAATTTTAAAGAGTCTTCATCTTGAAATTGAGTATTTTTATGTGGTGATGATACTTGATAATCTTCTTAGAGTATGGAAAAAAAGCATACACCAATGTTGGGAGTTCACCCTTATGGCAGGCCACTATCAGTGCTTATATAACCTCTTCATCATTAATATGAATGGTTTAGACCTCATTCTCGGGAAGCACTGGTTGGTTCCCTATCATGATCATGTTAATTTTTATCACCAAAGGGTGTCATTTTCATCACTAGACGATGGTAGCTATATTATTAATGGTGAATGGTATGTCAATGAAGCTTGATCCGGACAAGATCGTTGGGCAAATGGCTAGTAGAATCCAATATTGCTAGCCTCTTCTTACATGATTAGAGAACATTTCAGTGGAACATCTCTCTTGTATTGGATCATTTTAGAGATGTATTCTTGGATGAATTTTTATACTAACTATGAATATAGAATAAGAGTTTACTATATATATAGTTCCCACAACTTCACCAGTATCCATTCCCCCTAATAGGATGGATACTACTTAGTTTCATAGGATTTATAAATAGTTATAGGACTTGGATGTTATGGGTTTAACAAGACATAGTACTTCACCTTGGGGTTTACCAGCCCTTCTTTTCAATGAATGTGTATGGTACTTTCAGGGATTACATGGATTACCCACAAATGACTCATTTAATTGTCATGTTTATGAAAAAATGACATTTTCCTCATATAAACGACCTATTCAATTATTTATAAGTAGATAAGTATTTCTCAAATATTTATTTTCATTTGGGATACCATCATATATGAGTTATGCCTTTAGATATACCTTATACAACATTCCATAGAAGATATATGATTTATTAGTGTTACATCATGTTTTTTGGACTCATGAATAGTCTATAAGTTTTCATAGACTTGATGAATTGGGTTATCTACCCTCACCTGGATTAATTTTTGATTATATAATTGGGAGACATCTTGGGGTATTTATATACTAATCATGATCATTCCAAAAACCTTTGAATCGTATTGAGAAAGATGAGAGATCACATGTTTTATGCCATGATTTATAAATTTCATTTCATGGTTGATAAAGTCCAATTCCTAGGTCACATAATCTTAGATTCTTCAGAATATGTTAAACTATATAAGGTTAAAATACTTTTCATCCCTTTTGGAACCTCTTATGGGAATTACTAAGAAAGGGAATCAAATATTTATGGTCTAAATCATATGAGAATGAATTTAAAGAGTGGAAACAAAGGATGACCTTGATATAAATCTTGGTTCATGAAAAGTTTGGTAGAAGTTATATGGTTTATTGTGATGCATTAGAAATTTGGATTGGAGTAGTTATGATGTAGGGTGAGCATTTCTGGTCCTAGAAGTATCATTAGTTGAGGCCTCTCTTGGGAAATTTCCAATGCATGACATCAAGATTACATCTATGGTTCATGTCTTACATTTATCGGGGAACTATTCATTGGGAAATATGTTTTGGGTATATACGGACTTCAAAAGCCTAATATAAATATTTACTAGCATGACTTGAACCTTATACAACATCGATGGGTTAAAAAAAATTAGTCATTTAAATTTGAGCCTTCTTATATGCCTATGAAAGGCAATGTAGTGGTTAAACCTATAAGCCAAAAGACATAGAATTAGATTATTCAAAATGCTAGTAGTGAGTGGTATTTGATGTCATGGTTTTATAATTTTCACTTGGTTATAAATGAATCTTATGGAAAACATGTACTTGCATCATTATCTTTGAAATCTTCACTACTGGAAAGAGTGAAAATGAGATAGATTTTTTATAGCTATGGCTTAGTCATAATGAAGAGCGCATTAGGAGAGGACACACCACCTCCTTTGGTAGTTGAAGGGTAAAATACATATCACATTCATGAGTGTGTCTAGGATATAGTAGAGATACATGAGGAGTTTAAGTGATAGTCACATGCCACTTCATGGGAAGTACATCCTAGTTTTTGCATGATGTATTATAAATTATGTCGCCAGTATTGGTGGCATGGTTTGAAAAGGAAGATAAATAGTTTATTTACTCAGTGTTCCACATTTTAGTAGGTTAAAGAAGAACAGTAGTGACCAATAGTGATTTTATAGCCTATAACCAATAATGAGAAGAAATGTAATGACGTCAATATATATATTAGAATAGGATTACATAGGCCCTTGCATATCAAGGATGTAGTATGGGTGACTTTTCATAGGTTGGTGAATGCCACCCACTTTGTTCTTATCAGAGGGACATTTTTAGAAGATAATCTAGGTAAGATATATAGAAAGGATATCATATAATTCTTTGAGTACAACATAATATTGTATTATATAGTGATGCATGTTTTATGTCACAGTTCCAGAAAGGGTGGAATAAGGCTTTGGGTTCATAGGTACTTCTGAGTAGACCCCATCACCCTCATAACAGTAGTATGTCTGATTCTCCAATATAGGTGTTAGAAGAAATCCTCCAATAATATTACCTTGATTTTATAGGTTCTTGGGAGAAACATTTACTTAATTATGAGTTTTCAAATAATAACATCTTCCAAGTGATCATATATATGAATACATATGATTCCCTATATGGTGTGCTATTTTTTTTACCCCTCTGTATGTTAGAGGAAAGAGAGGAAATGATACTAGGACCTCGTCTCATTCTGGAGACCTAGGAGTAGGTGCAACTTATCAGGAAGCATATGGTTGCAACTCAATCTAGGAAGAAGTTTTATGTCAATCACCATTACTAACCTATGTTGTTTGAGGTGGGTGATCATTTATTCTTGTGTGTTTTTTCTAGAATGGGGAACCGACGGATTCAGAGGAAAGGGAAGTTAGTGAATAGATTTTATTTTCCTTTGAGTCCAAGGAGATTGTTGTGTCAGTATCGTATCGATATTCTTTACCTTATAGGTACAAAACCATGCATGAAATCTTCCATATATATCAGTTTCATAGTTATAAATCAAACCTCTCTCATTATTTTTATCATGAAGAAATTTAGATGGAATATTATTAATATTTTGAGAGGCATATAGTTCTTATAATTGGTCATATCATGAAGGCTACACATTTCCAATTAGTTACTTTGGTAGTTTTGTTATGATAACACAACTACATGATGGATGATATTTGGGAGTGAGATATTGATATACATGATCAATGGTCAACTTTGTTCTTTGTTGATTATAAAAACCCTCTAAAGGGTAACTAGCGGAAAAATATTTTTATGTAGGGGATGTTATGAGATCTTATATTTTTCTAGGTACATTCTTCCTTAATTTCCAACTTCAGTTATTTTAATTTGGACAATGATAAATGGTTCTTGTTGTATTTTTTTGTTATAACCATGAGTAACGAAAAATGGAGGTGGTTTAGTCTATCTGTATAAATATATGTTATATATATTATATATAAATGTAATGAATTTACACTGTATATTTTTTAGGGATTACCTTGTAAGCCGGTTTAACCTCATAAATAGGATATTTAAGGGGTAAATCCCCCCTTTATTATATAAATAGGCCACATATCCTAAAAATAGGGGAAATTAAAATTTCCCATATGTATTTATAACCTAAATCATTTCATTTTCTTATACCATACATATATATTAGGCCCTCCTCTACTTGTGATATTTCTTCCTCCATCACATTAGGCTTTGAGAAATCCTCTCTTTCTGGACTCTGAATCACTTTTCATTTTTCATGTTCAATCCATTGTGATAAGTGCTTCAATCCTATTGCATCTTTTCTTCATTAATATCTCCATGTCAAATTCAAAATCTATGTGATCTAATATTTTCTATTTTCATGTATTTCTTTATATTCGTCATATTTCTCTCATTTGAAATCGAATATGATGTTGATATCATATGAGTGATCATCTTCCAAGATAAGATAGGTTGTCTAGTTAATTTCTATTAATTTAACGATGATTATATTACTTTTCATCATGTAATTTGTCATACCATCCATGTGACCCCTCTTAAATGTATAATTAATTAAATGAATTGATATCACCATTCTTAAAATATTCCTAGAAACATAAATTCATCATTTATAGTTCTTATTATGAAGATAGAAAAATATTACAGTGTGTCACTTTTAAAAAACCATGATATTTATTCTTTGAGAATAAATCAAAAAAATTGAGGTTTTTTATCTGGACCTTATGAATGAAATTTATTTTTAATTAAACAAAGGGGGAATTGTAAGTCCATGATTCTAGGACCTTGTTTATTCTTATTTTTATCTTCGGTTATCTTAATATAAATATCCATATTGAATTAATAGAGTTATTAAATGCAATGGTTTTTTCTAGCTATGACCATCCTCCACATTATGTCGAGGTATATACAAGGGTTTGACTCGAAAAAACTTAGACACTCTCATAAGGATTATAAAAATAAATTTATAATAAGTGAATTCACATATACCAGGGGTGACATGTGGATTCCGATATGGATAATTGTTGATAGTCTCACTTGGTGGATAAATTTATATTTTCCCCTAAGAGACACTTGGTTTACCTATATGGAATGACAAGGACTGGCTGAGAGGGTAAGGAATCACATTATTCCCCGAGTATCAATTGGGGTTCCTTATGTGGATTTCTAAGGATTAGATTAGGTGGATTTTTCATTATACTATACCCCAACTATATGATGTTATTCTGGTACTTATATTGTCAAGATGTTGTGATTCCACTATTGTATTGCATTTTTCTATAATATTTATATATTTTTACTTCCACATGTCACTATTATCATGAGGTATTTTCCTTCCACTATACCACTATAGATAATCAATTATAGTAAGAACCATCTAGAATAAGAGGATTCATGTTTGAGGCCATGTGTCTCGTCGGGTTCTATTTCATTTTTGTGAAATGGGTCTAATATGTTACAATCATTACGGTATGTTTCATTATCTCAGATTCTCCATCCTACCGTATCCCAGTGTATAAATAATTCACCCTCACCATGTATGTTGATGAATATTCTCCATAGTATACTAATACTACATAGAAATTATTGTAAATAATTATAAATCATCTTGTGTTATAGGTGGGGAATTTTATATCTCATCTCATATATCCTATCCTAATAGAAAGAAACATGATGTTGGTTAGAATCCTCTCCCAAATGGGATGATGAATTTTTTTGGATAAAACATTCTCCCACATGGGAAGGAATTACTATTACGACATTGGTATTTCCTCATTAGGGAAAAATTTATTTCCATGTACTCTTCAAATGTTTTCTATTATACTAAAATAATCTGACAATGTAAGATATTATGTGAAAAAATCAATATCATAATAATAAATGACATATATAAGAATACCATGTGGATGTGGAACATTTACAATATTATGTATTGGAGTATTTGAATGATCATACAAGATCTCCATCGTATGTTCCACATCAGTATGTGGAATGTATTGATGTGTCCTTTAAACTTATGACACATCAACCTAAAGATCAACATCATGTAATAAATAAAATAAAATACCATAATAAATCTCATCCAGGGAAAATTACAACTCTACCACTGATCTATTAGAAACTACCTAGTTAGATTAAAATCCATTTGTGTGATTAGAGATATTTAGCTGGTGTGTGAGATTATAATCATGTAAAAAATAATTAGGAACATAATTATAGTCAAAAAATAGATATTTAGAAAGGGGAAGTTTGATTAATAAGGCATTATAACCTTTAACATTATGTGTAAGATCATACAATGATCTCACGTCAGAACAAGACTCATAATACATCTACAATGACATATGGACAAACAATGTGCTAAAACTCTATAATTGGGACTAATGACATATATCCTGCATATAAATATAAAATGAATAAAATCACCTATAATTATCATCTTTAATATATAAAATATTTAGGGAATAATGAGAAGACAATTGATTGGTTTGTGTGGGAATGGGTTGACGAAACCTGAATTTCCTTAAAATAAATTGGAAATATTTCTATGCAAACATGTTAAAAATGAATGAGAGGCACCACACATGTGCTGATAGAAAACATTATCGTATAGTAAGGTGGATAAATATAGAGAATATTCCAATTAAATGGATTCATAAAACATAAAATAAAAATTATAAATGTACAATTACTAAAAAATGTCACTTATGAAAAATTTTGTTGATTTATGTATATAAATAATTATCAAAACCATCATCTAGAAAAAGAAAGTCCAACCTATGTGTATAATTGTTGACATCAATTCTAGAATTATCATAATGTCTCTAGTATTATCTGAACCTATAGATAACATTATTTTCATCATATTCTAAAAAAATATATTTATAAATTTATCTTTCACATAAAAATGATTGATATATTTTCAATCATACATGTGTGAAACACTGGATAATATATATATAGAAAACTGAGCATAAACATGGAAAGTGGATAAAGGGATTCACTCTAATACCCATATATGAATAAAAATAAAAAATAAAATAATATTCCTTTTAATTATGTGACATTCTTTTTATAGTTCCCATTATGTATAAGAAAGACCCACTGAACCCCCATTTTATCTTCATGTCTGGTAAATGACCTCAAGTAATTGTAAATTAAAAAAAGGGTCGAATATAATAGAATGAATTCCAATTATCATAATTCTAATAAGTCACAAAATGTATGCATTTGAAAATACCAGGATAGTGATCTCGTCAGTATCATCAGTTTGAGGGGGGGTCTAATCTATCTATGGTATGTGTACATGGTTTTTGATGATAGACCTGCTATCATTCCAAACCTCTATAATAATGATTATCCTTACTAAGTAAACGTAATATCTAAAAAATAATCTCATCGAAATCTCATCCTCTACGAGTAGGCATAACATATTAGATAAATCGTTGATATTAATTCTAATCTCTCCACCAGATATATGGAATGTATGAAGATCTCGCCTTTATCTCTCTATGAGTGTTTTGATGAGAAAATGATCCATAAATGTGATGTCACATATCATTACCACATTAAACCCTACATTTCACTAATGGAGAAAACAAAAATATTGGTGATATATGATTGAATCTTTGTGACCTCTATACACTAATAAGATGAATAAGATAACCCTACAAGATAGAAAAAAAACCATTCCTCTTTAATAAGGTGAGAAAAAATATCTTACATATCTATATACAATATGAATGTTACTATTTTTTATCAATGAAATACATTATCTATTTTTTTGGAGATTTTAGTAGGAAAATGAGGCATAAAACATTTTTTCCTAATTAATAATGACACAATATAGAATATAATAATTTTTACAATAATTTGTTTACAAAATAGTCATGAAATACACATAAATGGTAAACATTGTTAAGAAGTATAGCTCCTAAATTCCATGTTCATACATTTTGTACAATATTTTTCTTCAACATGAGAAATATTTCAATGTAATAGTGTTCCACATCGTCATGTTGGTTCTATATCATTTCTAGTATGAGTGTCCTTTTTACCATCGCTAGGGGTAAAGCCTCGTAAAATTAGGGACCACATTCATCTAATCAAGAGGAATGTTTAACTGAAAAAACAATGAATAAGTATACAAGGAACACATTCGTATTAAACCAAAGTTCATAAATGATATATTGGATTGACATACTGTGAGACCGTGATATTTTAAATGAATATTATGTTCACTAGCATATACAACATGAAACATCAAGACAAAACGATCCAAAGAATATTCTTATTCAAATATGACCACTATAAACAGGTTATCGATTCGGAAGCTATGAATAGTATTATAAAAATTATTAAATATATATAATGTAATTACTCAATAAAAATCCATTTATTAACTATTAGGATATCATCACTCATTTTTTAGTAAAGATATTTTATGCTTCAAAAATATGTTTTCATCAAAAATGATTATTGATTGTTTTTATGAGAAAATATTATAATTAATTACAATAAATTATATAAATAAAATTTTATAAAATAATATATTTTTAAAATAAGCAATCCAAAAATTATATTATGGTTTGATTTTCAGATTTTTTTGGAACGGATATTTTTCCAGTGAATATTCAAAATTTTCATTTTTATTGAAAATTGTAATTTTATTTCAATAATTAAGAAAGAGATATTTTTAAAATGATTTAAAATTAAAATTAGTAATAACATATTATTAATAGTCTATTGAGTTTTATTTTTATTGATATTTTTATTTTATATTGTGTAAATACATTTTTATACATAAAAGATGTTTTTCTAAAAAAGAACTGTTTTTTTAATTTTGATTTTTAATTAATTACTGCCACTTATAGAGACTGAATCATGAAAAATGGATTCCATGTTTGGAATAATATTGTTTATATTTGTTAAATAGAATGCTATTATTTTTTTCATTTTGAATTGTAAATAGAATAAATAATTTTTACTGTGGTAATGCTACATCAAGTAATTATGGTTAAAAATATTTTGATAGGGACAAAAAAATGACCCAAAGACTTGAATAAATTTACTCAGATGAACCTATTTAGTCCATAATCATATTATATTTTAATATAATGGGCTATTTTTATTTTTATGTAAATTTTATCTTTATATTATTTTATTTAATAAAAAGACAAAAATTTTATTCTCTTTATTTTATTATGATTAAATTTTATACATAAGCTAAAATAGCTATTGTATTTGGTTATAAGTATTTATTTAAGATAAAAATATTTTATCTATTGTTTTTATTTATTTTATATTTATAGTGATGAAATAATTACATTAAATGCTTACAGAACACCTATATAGTATTTATTCTATTAATAGAAAAATAAAATAAGTGATATTATTAATATTTAATGTTATATAATTTTAATGAATTAATGATTCACAAGAATTATATATATCATTATGAATTTTTAGGGATTTTTTAAAGCATTATAATTTAATTATACCATTTTCATGATGTATTTAATTTTAAGTTAAATTAATAGTGTTGAAAATGATATTTATAATATTTGATAATAAATATTATTTTTAAAATGGTTTAAAATTTCTAAACATATAATAGTTGGAAAATTTAATTGAATATCGTTTTAACATCATCCATGGTCCATTTAATATTATTTTGTCATTTTATAAAAACATTATCAGCCCATAAAAGTGTAGAAAATGATTATGTCATAATAATTGTAAAAAGGTTTAATATGGAGTTGAAACCAAATGATAAGGGTCAAAACATCATATAATGTTGTAAAAATTTTATTTTATGAGTGTATTTAGACCCATAATTATATTATATTATAAATATATCATATGGGATTCATTTTTAAATTGAAATTACTTTTTATTAATTTAAAATTTTAAGAAATTACCAAAAAATTCCCCTCTCCTCTTATAAAACTATACCTCTTTTACTCTTCTCTCCTCAATTAATGAACCATTTAGTTCAGTATTTACTCACCAAAATATGATACATACATCCCTATTCACATTATAGAGGTTTTATTTTTTAAAAATACCGATTTTATAGGGCTTAATTTGTAAAGAAAATGTGGTTGTCTGAAGAATACATATACTTCGTAACTGAACATGTTCATTTTTTTCCTCCTAAAAAATTTTCTCCAACAATGATGAGATAATAATATCAATATAATCTATATACTATATTTTTTTAATTAAATAAATATTATCTATCTCATCTTCTATCAAATGGGAAACAAAATTGTCCTTCATGTGTACGGGAGACCACCACCCCCCAAACAGATGTGATTCATGATCCATAACCTCTTATCATGGATGGTAATAATAATGGAAATAATATATAATCAGGATAATATTTTAATATTTATATTTATAAAATATTCATATATGATATAATTTCTTACCATTCGATCCCTTGAAGAATGATAATGTCGTTCGTACATATGGGTGGATTACCACCTCCATGAAGTGATGTGGTTTATTTTTCATCACTTCATCACATGGATAGTATATATAAGTGTATATAAAGAAATAATACGATATTTATGATATAATTATATTTATTTTAAGATAAAATATTACTTAACTTCTTTTTATCATGATCATTGAAAAATTGAAATGTTACACATGTTTAAGTATGGTCTACCGTCTCCATGATTGTAACATATTTAATTTCAGAAACAAATCATTAATTATATGTTTTAAAAGTATAAAAATATTTATTATGTAATTATTAGTATTTTATATGTGATGAAATAATTACATCATTCAATATAGTCAAACCAAAAAATTCATTTTTGACATATGAACCAAATATCGTCAAAATATCTGACGTGAACTCAATTGACTTAGTAACTGTATATAAAATGGTAAAAAATAAAATAAATGGAATTATAATCTTGAAAAATATTATTATTAAAGTAAATAATTAACATAAGTTTATTATTTTTGAATAAAAATAATGTATGGGATGATTGAGGTTCGAATTAATGGATTTCATCTCAATTTCTCTTCGTTGAGGAATGCCTTAAAGTTATGCACAAAACTTATTTTATATGGTTTTTGTAACATTTTTTTAATTTCATATAATGAATCCTTTATACTTTATGGAATTTTAATTTTAAATTAAAATTAATTAATCATATGGAATTTTATTTGAAGGTTACCAATTGGTAATAGGTTCCATAACTCAAGTTACAATTATTAGGTTACACTTCTACTTCATTGACTGTGTCATAACATGATATATATGAAATTATATCAGATTTAATTATGTTTTATATCCTATTTTTTATTTCTTTTTTATTTTTCACAAATAATCACTTCATTTATTAGTTCTCACTTTAATGATATGAACATTATAAGGTTTTTAGTATCAATTTTACTTTTTTGTGACATATTCCATACACAACATTTATTTCTTTTTCGTGGGGAATATACATCATAATGATATATTATTTCATGAATTTTTTTATTTTCAGGGTATTTAATGTTTCATTTGATGTTATTATTTCATTTTGATTTTTATTTAGAAGTTACTTAGTGGAATGGGATTTTTTATAGTCACATCATTATATGAGATTTTTTATTTTTAGGTATGTGTTAGGATAATTATTTAATATTTCCATATTAAACCCAATATGTTTTATTCTCATTTAGTTATTTCTTTAAATTATAAGTTTTCCTGAAATTTTAATCTCTTTAAGTACTCACAAAACTGAAATAATATGTTTAAGGGAAACTAACAGTATTTCTCCCCTTAGTTAAAAATACCTTTTCTTCCAAATCTATTTTTTGTTAAAATGTTTTGAAGATTTTTTTTATATTAACATATGATTTATTAAATACATTTATACCCATGTTTTAATTTTTTAAAAATAATTGAAAATTAATCTCATATTCTTTTTCTGAGTGAAAAATGTTTTTATTTATTTGAAAAAGTTTCAAAGAAATGTGTTTTTATATTATACGACATGGGTATAATTTAACACAATCATGGAAAATCAATGAATTAAATCTTCAATTACATGTTTATATAGTTATTTTAAAATAAAATATTTTATAAAATATTTTTCTTATTTTTTGTTTTCAAACATGATTTTAAAAGTTATAAGGGTATTTCATTAATTATGTTTTTAATTTATTTTTTTGGTATTAATATTTTATCAATGATAATAACGCTTTATTTTACATATGATCTACTGTGGATATATTATAATGATATCATCCTTTATGTTCCTATGGGTATCTTACGATCATGTAATTGATTGGAAAAAAATTTAACATTCCATTTGATAGTTTTTCAATATGAAGTTTTATGTCTATTATGCCCCCATTTTATATGTTGAATGAATTAGACTTAATAGGTAATGGGTATGGCCTACTATATCCCCTCAATGCATTAGTAGGTCTCATGATACAAATTGGTTGGGTTATTTGGACAAGGCCTTACCAATTAATGTAAGATGACTTGGAATAAGTCTTTGATGGTATGTTTATGATGTCCAACATTATGCATTCAATTATTTAAAAAATTATATATTGTATTCCACGTGATTATTTGATTCATTATGATATCCATGGATAGATTTTAAGCTCATGTAATCATTTATATAGAATTATTTGAGCATCATTAATATTTGTCATATTATTCTTCGTTCTCATGTTATTGTTAAAATGGCATGTGTTTTAAATTATTTAACCTTCCATATTGATGAGTCCTCATTCACTCATGATATCATCCATTTTACATAACCCTTACTAAGAATATTATATCACTCTTAGTTTTTTCCTTTCCCAAGGATATGAATAAGGATTCATTGTATGAGTTGATTTATATATATCGTTGACAATTAATATGTTTTTATAACATAATTACAATGTAATGTGAGCTTAAATTATGTGTCTAGTTTAAAATGATAACTAAACTATTAGATACTTTGGGATGTGATTTAATGTATCTTATTCCATTATGATAACAAAACAACTGACTCTATTATGATCAAGTTGGTGTCCTTACAGTTGGTATGAGAGAATGTTTAGTAGAAATCTTCGAAACAAGGTTTACTAAAACATATATTAGAAAATATAACCCAATGAATGACTTCAAGGATAATTCTACATATAAGAAAATATCCTAAATTATTTTGAATATAATTTTATATAGTTTTCTTAGAAATAAAACCATATATTGATTCTACTAGTTGACATGGTTTTCCCATAGATTCATTTAGGGATAATACCCCCAAAAATAGTTTTTAAGTATATATCATCCATCATTATGGTGTATGGTGAGTGTTACCTTACTGGACACCAATTTTGACACTCATAGGGATATTATTGTGTTAATTTAAATTTTATCTATGAAACATTATGATAAATTAGAGAATAATAACCTATGGATACCCATGAAATTATATATTGATTGGGATAAACCTAAATTGTATTGGGATGATAATTATAATATTCATTATATATTTATATTTATAGATACATATTTTTAGGATTTAAGGTTGTGGATTTCAAAATGATTAATAAAATTTGGGGAGATGTTTTTTTGGTTCGAGTTATATGTTATCCTTATGTATTAAAAAATCATTATTTCATAAGAATATTATTACAATTTTGGGGATGCATGATAGAATGTATGAGTTAATATTTTGAGTTAAAAGTTTCGTTAATGTTTATGAAATTATGGTCAATAATAATAAGTTTTATATTTTAATTTTCATAATTTTATTGAATTTCTATAAATATAGTTGAATTTCTAGGAAAACTGATAATCTAGGTGATAACCTGGTTTTTATGGAGAAGTCATGGGGGTTAAACACATAAACTAAGGGTGAAATGAGTATAACACCTACCACTAGACAATGGAATTTCATGCTTAGAATGAAATTATTTTTAATAAAATTATTCAATAGAAAAAAATTAAATTGATGTGGGTTAAATTTTTTATAACTTATATATAACCATGTGATTGAAATGATTTAGAAATTAAGCGATTAATGTTATTTCCAAAGAATATCACTTTAATTTTGGGGAACATTATATTAATATATTTTATTTTTGCAATAAAAGATGAAATATATATTGGAATGACATATGATATATATATTTATGGTAATTCACATTATTTAAGGAAATTATTATCATATATTGTAGAATGTATGATTAGGTCGTACAAAGTTTTTCGTTTTTGAATCATTGAATAAATAATATTGATTGGAGATAAATATTAAATTTTTTATGGAAGAATATGTGATCAAATCATTCTAATATTTGGATTCCATCAAATTCAAGAATATTTTGAAGAATTTTAAGTATATTCATTTATAAAATGATTTAATTTTATCATTAAGTATTACTTATGAATTTTTTTAGATTTATGTATTATTTCTTTGTGTGAAGGGTTATTCATTTTGGATAATATATTAACCATTGGTGGCCATTTTTTATTTGTTAAATGTCTAAATATAAGATAAATATATTTTTTTACTTTTTTGGATGATTTCAAAAATTATAAGTTTGTTTTAGATCTTCATTCATAAAAATTAAACCCTCAATACTCTTTGTTTCCATAAAAAGATAAAATTACGGTGGAAATTTATTAAAGGATAATATTCCATTTTATATGTCATTATATTTCCTTATTTTCTTACTATAAATGATAATGGAATAATTTAACTATAATAAAATAATTTTGACATGAACTTTTATCCTATTATCATAATTCTGGATTATTTGATGACATTTTTTACCCCTAAAAGATTTATGGTTTTTGGTCATTAAATATCTTATGGCCATGTTTTATATTACTCCCTATTAATCCTTTTGAATTATTTTTTCCCTTCATGCACATATTTTCATTTCCCTCTAATTTTTTCTTAATTTGAAACCTAATTAGGTGATATTCAATATGAACATCATATTTATCTTTCCCTCTTTTCAAGTGAATGTTTTATTCACCGTTTTTATGATGTGGGATATCAACAATGAAATTTTCAAATTTTAAAACCACAATTATCAATAAATTTATTAAATTGTATTTGAGATATTTATTGAATTTTTTAGAATTTAACACAATGATATTTTAAAATGAAATTAAGTTTGATATGGTAAACAACACACAACACAGAGCCAAAATAAACTACAAAATATTTTTTAAAAGATAATATTTATAACATAGATTTTGAATTGGAGGGTATGAATAGTATTGAATTAATTATAAAATATATATAATTGAACTAATAAATAAAAAATCATTGATTAATTCATAGGAACTAAGTAATCAATTTTATGTAAAGTAATTTTATGCTTCAGAAATATGTTTTTTCAAAAAAACGTTTTTTTTCTTTATAAAAAAATATTATAAATTATTTAAGAATTTTAAAAAAAAATTATTATATAAAAACTATATCAACTTTTAAATACACATATCAAAATTATATTGGGTTCTAATTTTCATATTATTATAAAATTTTTGGCTTTCCAGTCAATAGTGAAAAGTATGAATTTTTATTGAAAACGATATATTTTTTTCAATAATTTAAAATGATAAATTTTGTTTTAAAATTATATAAAACTAAATTCTTTTATATTATATTGTTTAAAATTAAATTAATATTATTGAAATAATTTTTATTATTGTTTTTTATATAAATACATTTTTATATATAAAAAGGCATTTTTTTCAAAAACTGAATTTCGTTGTGTTGTGAATTTTGATGTTAATTTTACTGTTTCAAATTATATAAAATGAATCTGGAAAAAATGGATTGAATATTTAGAATCAATATGTCGAATTTTTTTAAATATTACCCCTCTATTTTTGGTTATTATGAATACTAACCATACTAAATAATTTTCAATACAGTAAGGGTAAATCAGTTTATTATGGTTAAAACTAATAAGACAAGGACTGCAAAATGACCCAAAAATTTATTAATTTCACTTTATGAATATTTTGATCCATTATTATAAAATATTATAATATGTGTGATTTTTAACCATTTGAATGTGAATTTTACTTTTATACAATTTTATTTAAAGAAAAGTCAAAATGTCATTCTCTTAGTTTTATTATCATTAATTTTTTTACATAAGTAATAAAATGCCTATTTTTCTTTATAAGTAGTTTATTTCAAAAAAAATATTGTGTTAATCTATTTCTAATTTTTCGTGATGAAATAATTATCTTAAATTCTTATGCAACACCGACATGATATTTATTTAATTAATAGAAGAATAAAATAAATGATTTTAGAAATATTTAATGATGTATAATTTTAATGAATTAATGTATCCCGTGAAATTTTTATATCTATATGTTAAGTTTGGGAAATGTTTATGGATTATATTCTAAATCCACCTTCATCTTTAGGTATTTAAATTCATAATAAATGAATACTATCAAAATTGAAATTAATAATATTTTATAATAAATGATATTTTATTAAAATATTTAAAATTAATAAAAAAACTTATTTTAGGGAACAGTAATTTGATATGGTTTAAAATAGAAAATTTGGGCCAATTATGTTAATTTTTCCCATTTTTGGTGACATTCATTACCCTTTAAGTATAGAAAAATTTTATATCACTATAATTGTCAAAAGGGTCAATGAGGTTAAAATAAAAATAAATGGGTCAAAAAATCATCAAAAATTTTGAAAACATTAATTGTATGACATGATTTAGATCCATCCATATATTATCTTATAAATAAATCATTTTTCTCCATTTTTCAGTTAAATGTTGTTTATATTAATTTAGTAGTTTAGGAAATTCAAAATTTTCCCTTCCACTATCTTATTAAAGGACTCCCCTTCTCCTCTTCTCTCCATACTTCATGAGACATTTATTTTAGACAAGACATGTCAAAATAATGTCCTAACATTTATTAGAACTATTGGTTAATTATATTTCAGAATTCATTACTTATATAAAATATACTTTTATATATAATAATTGTTTTAAATTTAATTAATCATTCTACAAAATATAAATCTTCTAAAAATAAATATTATTATTAAATTAGTCAATATCATTTAAATCATCTAAACAATAAACTATTTAAATAATATAACAAAAAAGGTTTTCTAAGAAATATAAACAACTATATAAATATTATAAATAAATTAATTAAATATTTAAAACCTAAATAATGAAATTTTACATTCCTAACAATTGTAAATAATAATTTTCAAAATAAATTTCATTCTAAAGTATCTTGCCTATAAAATCATAGGGAAAGAGAGAGGGAGGTGGGGGTAGGGGATACCCCTATTATAATTTTGTCTCAATAGGTTGTGTAACATACATCCATGCCTCATATTTTACACTTATGTAGGAGGAATTGATGTAGTTCACACCTATTGATGGGTGAAAGGGATGTTTGAACCCCATTTATGCTTATTAGCCAATGTGGAAGAGTGAACGAGGTGTATACTTCTTGGAACCCATTTGGAAAAAACATTTAACACCCTAACCACTATTTCTATTTATTAAAAATAATATAAATATCATTTTAATATTCTATCTTTTAATATTTATTTGTTACTATTCAAATAATAATAATTTAATAAAAAAATAAAAAATAAACTATGAAAATATATGTAATTACATATTCATATAGTTAAATATTAATATGAGGAATGATAAATTTTATTTATCTACTCACTAAAAAAATAAACAATTCTACGTTAAATATTTTTAAGTGATTTTTTTTAATTTCAATTTATAATATTAATTATATTAGTAGACAAAATTTTTATTAGGGCTCTAACTCCTAGGTTACTATATCACATCATTTTTATTATGGTTCAATTGCATAATTTCCATTCAATTTCAATTTTGGGATTATTGGTATGAATAATATGGTCTTGTGAACCACTATCACCTGATAAAATTGTTTTACATCACCATTTTATAGTAAAATAAAAACCCCTACCCCTACCATCACACATGCCAATGTTATTCATTTTTTAATTTATTTGAACAAAAAATAGTCATGTTTAATTTAAAAAAATCATTTGATATACTTTCGGAAATAAAAATTGTATAATGGGTTGTAGTTCATCTTTATATGTAGATACTCTATTTTATCATAATCATACTTTATTTCGTGATATAGGGATATATATGGATTGATTACATGAATAAGATGCCCCTAGTAAGAAGTCACATATCTGGTCCTAGAAATAAAAACCTTACACATATTTTTTGATATCAGTATAGAAAAAATAAGCATATAACATACATATTTAACATATTCTCTATAATTTAAATATTTTCCCATAAAATTTTCAAAGAAAAAATTACCTAAATGTTTATTTATATTTCATATTAGCATCGTAATCTTCTTATTCTATAGTAAATCATTTATATTTCCCCCAAATAGTCTTCTCACATGATACCATTTTGTAAAAATAATACATATTATTGCTCTTAATTTCCTATGTACTGGAAACATAACAAAATATTGACTTAAAAACTCATTAAGGGTAAACATAAGGGATATCAATTAAAGATTATAAGTTATAATAATTAAAACCTATTGGTCGATTACATGAAAATGAAAAATATAGAACCTAACCAATAAAACATAAATCATAAATCATAAGTCGTGAAATAAGGATTTATACATAATATTTTACATGAGTCTTGAGATTTTGGAAATATGAGTCCAGAATCTTGAGCACTAAAAATTAATGTGGGAGAAATATAAGATTTAAAAGATAATTTCTTAAGAATATTGTTTCATAAATAGGTCATCATGAATTCCTAACTTTCATAACATATAAACATAATAGATAAAAAATATATGTATGATGATACATGATAAAATATTCATGTTGCACGAGGCATAAAACATTAATTTAAATTAATATTATAATAAACATATCATATTACAATAAAATCAACAAAAAAATAACATATTAAATTTCAATCATATTCACTTATTACCTTTTGATCATGTCTAAAAACAATCTTGTTCCTAAATCATCTTTGGAAAATAGCTAACTGAAATCATGTTTAAAAAACATCATGGTAACAAAGCTAAACACAATCATGTTAACACATAAACACTTGATATATAAATCTTTACCCTATTCATTATATTTATATAAAGGATCTAGTATTCACATAGTGTACAATTAATCATTTATGTGACATAATAAATTAAATATATTTATAATCCCATAATATCTTAACAATACCAAGGGTGAGAAATCAATTTCATAGAAACATCATTATTTCATTATTATAATCTATTTAATAAAAAAAAATGATTGTATTATTAATTAAAATCTATAGTGAATCATATGAAAAATTAAAGGATGTTGAAATAAATAAAAAATAATTATAAAATACTTATAATGTTTTTTTTAAAAAGTATCAATTAATGTTTATTAACAGTAATATAAATGTAAATATTTCCCCAAGACACTTGGAAAATGAATTAATTTTGGAGAAAGATGATGATTATTCAAGGATGCATAATTCCTAAATAAATTATAATATTGTTAAAATGTGTGCATTATTAAAGCATTAAAAATGATTCATTACAGAATTTTCTAATAAGAATAAAATTCAGCAAAAAAATCACATATATATAAAGTATTTAAATAGGTTCATTTCAATACATTATGATGAAATTATATGATAATGGAAAATAACCATAAGAAATCTTATAATTATATATATATATATGAAAATTTAGGAAACAATATAAAACATATGGACATGGAAGAGAATGATTCCCAATAGACAAAATTGATATGGTTGGTTCCAATTATAATCATCATTTATGATTTTTTTTGAAAAAATAGGAAGTCAAATGATAAAAATACAAGTATATATAAAATATAAACATATGGTACTAAGATGGATGATTTTTTGAGAAAAATAAAAATTTAATTTTCCAAATGGGAATTTAATTAAAGACAATATCAACTTAAATGTAATATTATAAACAACCCTTACGACTTTGGTAAATTTTGAATAAAAGAACCATAGAATAGAGAACCCGTAATTAATTTTAAATACCTTTAATTTCAAGAAAATAATTATAAATTAAAATAATTCATATTATATACACCACACAAAATAAAACAAGTGGTTAATAAGGAATTATCTCAATTAATAAAAAATCATATGAAAAATCCATTACCTCAAGTACCAACATGGAAAAACATGTTCTAAATACATGTATTATAAATTTAAATTTTCTATTAATATATACTAGAATAACATTATTATCTAATTTGTTTAATTTAATTCATTTATATTCCATTATTACCCATAAATTAAATTTTTTTTATTCAAATTTACTATTCAGGTGCTCACTTCTCTGATTCCATCCATTATTTTGTTTCTCGTTCTAGTACGTTCTCCTTGATCACGGTTTCATCATATCCATGATTTTCATGATGATTTAATATTTTTTCATATATTTATTTAGTCATGTGATCTTTTCATATAACTTATTGTTATGATTTGATTGGAACTCTTGCAAATCCCCTATATTGGTGATTATTAAATAAGAAAAGAGTTGAATTATTTAGTGAATAAAGTTAATAATATTGAAATTAGATAATTATTAAAAAATTATTATGTTAATATTTATTACATAATTTTTTCTATATTTAGGTTTTATTGCCCATTCCTTATATAAATGTAATAACAATCTTCATATAGGTTGTAAAATTGGACTAAATAAGAACTTGTTATAACGATTGAATGAGAAAGAACATAATATTTTATAATATTAATATCACTTTTACAGATGTATATTGGTTTTATAAATATGTTATTAATTTTATACATCATATTTAATAAAATATAGAAATGTATGACAAATTAAAATGAAAAATAAGTGGATGAAACTTGCATTGATGTCTTAAATGTGCTCTTGGAGATCCTCTTGGAATTGAAGGATTTATGAGACCATTTTCGGGCCAAAGGTTCCAAAACATAAACTAATACAACATTTAATGTAATATTGGTTAATATTGAATATAAAATTGAGGTAAAGGTGTTCTTTTATTTTTTTAATATTGATGGTCCTTTTATAAGTAAGAGGGGTGGGAATTTTTTACTTTTTAATTTATTAATATAAATGGAATGTCATATTCATTTATATTTGATAAAAAATTGGAAAACTAGGGGGAATCATTAATTTTATAAAATTTAATACCTCATACACCCATTAAGAGTTACTTTTTATGATCGTTTAATATTTTATTTGTTGATTTTACACTCTTACTAAATTTTAGACATTTTCTGAATGATTAAATTTTACATTAGTAAATTATTTATATTATTAATAAAATAAAAGTAACATAATAAATAGTTTTTTAATTATAATTCCAAATATTAAACCCATTCCTTATGATTAAATTACTAAAATTTTTATAAAACAATTTTAATAGAAGTATACATAGTAGATAAAAATTATTTTTTATAGAAATGTATTTCTATGAATAAATTGAGTTTCTTCTAATTCTATCACAAGTAATAAAAATTAGATAAATGATAATTTATTTTAGTATATATATATAATAAAATATAAAAAAATATACATAAATGGATAATAATTAAATTTAATTAGATAATAATACACAACTCATCAAAAAACTATTCATTAAAAAACATCATTTATCATTAAATGGTTTTATCCCCCTTCATTTCCTATTGAAAATCAATATATGGATGATTATTCATATTTTATTTATATATAAAATAAATATAGTTCAATTTAATGCTCCAAACAAAAAATATATAATATAACTAATTTTTAAAAGCAAAAAATTCTTTTCTAGACATGAAAAATTACATTATTATTCCATAGTTCTTCAATTATTTCCTAAATATTAGTAATATTGTTTTCTAATAAACCAATGAATTTTGATAAAAGAAAATATTTATATCTTTTTAAATTAAAAATTTTGTGTAATTCATAAGAAATGCTTCTTTAAATGCAATTTTAATTTATAAAGTGTATTTGAACCCCTATATTTTTACAAATAATTTATTTTTTCTAATTATATTTCAATTTTACTATATTTTTTTTGTATTTATTTTCAAAATAAAATATGTCACCATTCATTTTATTTTATCATTGTGTAAGAAACAAGCTATTTTACATATTATTATGTTATGGATAAATTAATATGAAAATCCCAGGGCACTGTATTACACCCACTATATATAAACTATGGCACCAAAATTTTTAATCATATGGAACTAATGAAAATTTCTAAGTACATCCATTAGAAATATACAAATCAAGATATAATTTTTCTAAAGATATAATACTTTATATTATAGATAAAAGAAAGCTCATTTTTTCACTCATAATAAAAATCTAACAATTATGGAGTTATTCCCCACCCAATTTAACTAAATTCCCTTCCTGATTTCCTATTATGACCAATAAAATGGTCATAATAAGGATATTTAGTTTTTAGTTGGTCTTTCATTGATAGATGATCATAGCTTATTACGAGATATGAAAATTTTCTTCCCTATGTTTCTATTAATATGATATCTATATAGGTTTATCCAATTAATTCCCAAAAATCATATCAAATTCATCCAATAAGAGAATAATAAGATTTTATTAAATAGGATCCCCTCAATCATCAATAAATGAAATGTTTTAGACATGGGATCCCATCAATAAACCATTATAGAATCAATATCTTACCAATAAAGATATTTTAAAAATTCATTGACATTAATGAGTTGTTAAAATAAAAAATATATGTGATAATATAAATTCAGTAGTAGATTCTGAGAATACCTTACAACACATAATTTTTATGACCAACTGTAGAATTTTTCATTCCATAATACTTTCATTTGTTCTATGAATTTATAGGTTACCATCATTTATTTTCATTATTAACCATTGTATTAGTACACTAGTTGGAATAATCTATGTACTCCCTCTGGTTGAGTCATTAGAGTGCAGGTGGTGGATTAAGATGATTTTTCATTCTATGTATATCACTCGACATCTTCTTTATATATCATCATAGAGAAATATAATTACAGACAATCTTTCCGTATATAGAAATTTTTCTTATTCCATGTAATTAACATCTTGTGTGATTTATCCCATTTTTTAGTATACATGACGGTTCATTTTACTTCATTTTACTGAATTATAATTTACTTTTTCAGGAGACTCCATTTTTCTTTCCTTATCACCAATTCCATGAGTATAATTAGAGTCTACATTTTAAACTTTATCCTCAAGTGGAAATTTTACCATCTCTTCAAATCTACTAACATCCCTTTAGGATAAATTATTTCTATGAAATATTATTAGTTCACTAAATAAATGATGATTCATATATTTAGGGTCAAAAATAAATTATAAGTCAATCCATGAAAATATCATAATGTTTTCTTCATATGTTCTAATGGATTCATTCAAATTTTTCACCAACTAAATAATTATATCTCTTTTTTAGATATATTAGTGAAAATAAAATACGTATAATAAAATACCTCCTTAATGTCTTTCTATCTTCTGAAGATGATTTCTTACTCAAGCTATATTTTCATAATGATTGTTCACCTTTAATAAGAATCAACTTCCAAATGATAAATTTATTAAAAACCACTTCATGATCTAAGAAATAGATAAGAGAAAATATATTTTCTGTTTTGTTAATATATTCTTCATAAATTAGTGGATCTAATAACCCATTATAATATGATATATTTTGATTCTTAAAAGACTCAATAGTGTGTTTCTCCTTATTTAGAGATATTTGAAGCTCAACATGAAAAGGAAAATTGTTCATTTCATATTATTTCATGTCCATGACAGTTTTTAATTTATGTTCTACAATTTATTTTCATTTAGTAAATAATTTATGTTTTTATCACACATTAGGAAACCCAGGTTTTTCATATATAAATATTTCATCACATTAGTTGAATATTCAATATATTTCATTATGATCCATGCTATAACTGTAATGGTTTTAGTTCCTTTGTAAACTAGATTCATAAACATCTAATTTAGGTAAATTCATAATCATATCTCATAATTTTATTCATACCTTTTACCCTTATTTACATACTCAAAATAAAAACATTTTTCAAAACCTAGGAAAACTAAACCTAAAAAAGGTGAGAACAGATGCTCAGTGTAGTTAAACATTAGATATATAAATCAATGATCATATGAATGTATAGTTTAAGGATAAAGGTACGAGATCAAGACCATAACTCACAAATTTTAGGACCAATATATCATATGTCATAAATAAGATTCATTTCATAAAACATTATCATTTCAAAATATATGAATTGTAAGAATGATGAAATCATTGTAAATCAATCACAAACCATAATTTTAATTCAAAATAATAAGAACATTACATAAAAAAGTGAATCACCATCATATGTATAGATTGAAATTTAATGTAAATTTTAACTACATAGATCTTAAAATCATAATGGATTATACATAAACACATGTTTCTAATATCATTATAGATCACACATCACTACTTGATTCATGTAGTGGATCAAGAATCCTTACCTATTTTCCATATATGATTGAACACATCAACTCATTTACTATAATTATCACATGACATATAAATTGTTGTATAATAAAATTGATAGAAATAGAATATAGGGACAACCCATTACATAAATAAAACCATACATATGTGTTACACATGATCATAAAACATTCATTTTTCATCAAACCATAACTTATAGAAAATAAAAAATTTCACAAAATTTCATCATAGTATAAATCATGGAAAATTAATGTGTTCAATTAAAATATCATCATTATAACAAAAATCCATCCGTAGAAAGAATAAGGAAGGTACATTTTGATCACATTTCTAGTAAATAAAAAGAAACATCAAATTATATTATGATAGATGAAAAATGTCTTTAAATCGCTATAATTTTCTTGTGGAAAATATTCTTGTGATTTTGAAAGGACATATTTAAAATAAAATTGTTTATAAAATGTCATTAAATTTTTTTTCAAAATAACTAATATTACATATAAATCATGATTCAAATCATTGATCAGTCATGATGGGGGAAACTTTTGTTCATGATGACTCATTAAAACAAAAATTCCATTCACATTTTCAATAAAATATAAAAAGCAACCCATTTAGAAAATGACAAGAATATTCCTTTAAAAAATTATTAAAATTAAAACTTGGATAATAAAATTTAAATAATTATAAGATACCAATAAAACATTTTTAAAATATTTTAGAGAAAAAATATACAGGAAAAAAATGATTCCCATCCAAAGAGAAAATAAAATATGTTTTTCTTTAAAATATATTCATAATAATTTTGTTGTAAAAAAGAGATAAAATGGTAATATTACATTAAAATATCTTTAATAACCAATGGATAATAATATTAATGTTATTTATCATATAATCATTATATAAGTTTCTCAATGGAAATAAAAGCATAAACAATCCCATCTACAAATTGGATTTAAACATAAATCCCACACCTCAAGTATTGTATTTCTTCATCAGTGTTCAAATATCATATATAGTATTTTTATATTTATTATAAATATATTCCTGAAATGTATATATATATATATTATTTACTTATAACATTTTATCACCCATTTGTTAACAATTTTTTGTTAAAATCGCTATTTTGGGTTATAATTGCTTCATTTCAAATCCATGTTTTGATTTAGTAGTTCCAATCCTTGTAATTTAATAATCATATCATCATATCCATAATATTACTAGTGATATAAATATACTATTTATTTATTATATATACAATTATATTTATCCATAAATGGAAGATATTGAAAAATGAATTATATCATTCTTGGAGAGAGTATGTTATATGCACACATAAATATTGTTTTCATTTTTGGACTGATGGAATGAAAGAAAGGTAAATATTAATTCCCATTTAAATAATCATTATTTTATTATATATATATCATATATATTCATTAAATATATCCTTAACAACATTCATTTAAATATTGAATGAAAAATGATCTATATCACTTAGTAAAGGTAGTAGTCCACATGTATTCACGGGAGTTATTATCATTTTCCAACGGATGGGAAGGTAATAATGAAGATATTAAATTATGAATAAATATGAATTATTATATCATAAATATAATATGTAAATTTTAAACAAATATTAATAAACTTCCATTAAATATGGTGATGGAAAATAAATTTTATTTCTAGGTAGAGGCAATAACTCACACATATGCATGATTGGTACTTGTAGTCCCAATTTCATAGAATATTGGGTGGATAATGGTTATTAAATATTTATAATAATATTTCAGAATATTTAGGATATTTATGTTTTTATTTTATAATGAATAATGTGTAATTAATGGAGCTAGAGTAAGAAATAATTTCAAAGGGGTCTGGTAAGACGCTGAACTTTTCTTTGGTGGAATTCCTTTTGATTCCAACATAAAGACCCTTGGAATGGTATTTTTAGAATTAAAATAACACTAATTAATGTGTACAGTAGTATTAAATATAAATTATATGGGTTTGGTTTTCCTATATTTCTTATGTAGTTGTAAATAAAATAGATAAGGGGTGTCATTTTATATAGGGGTGATAAAGACACACTAGTGATTATATAAAATATTTAGATATAATTAATTTATTTCTCAAGTTTAATACATTAAAATTTTATTTAATTATAATAAAATGATTATGTGGAATAAAAAAAATATCTAATGTAATTTAAATAGGTTTTTGTTTCCTTTTAATCATTATCATTTAGTATAACCCCTTTGTTAACAAATTTTATCCTTAACTATGGTAACATATTTTCCGATCATAAAGTATTATAATTTTAAATGTTATGTAGAAAATAAATTATAAATCGACGGGGAATGAAATAATAAACAATATCTCATCATACATATCATATTTAATTTTTTTAATTTTTTAATTATTTAAAAAAATATTGTTTTTCATAAAATTCCATTAATGTCATTTTTTGAGACTATTAAATAAGTTGGCATTAAATAGATAAATATATTAATATAATTTGAATATAAACTTTGAAAACATCAAAAATATTTCTTATTAATTATTAAAATCATTTTGGAACAATAAATCCCCCTAAAAATATTAGTTTTATATTTTTAAAAATCTTTTTCATGTTTTTTCCTCTTTCAGATATATTATGTTAGTGTTTTGTTGATTTGAAGACATTATCTCATGGTTATAACCATATTCTACCTATTTATCCTTATTTAGATGAAAACTATTTACCATGATTTCAATTTATAATGACTAAAAATAAAAGAGACATATTTAGAAATTTTAGATCTATTTATTCCAAATAGGATATCCATTTTTTAATATTGAATTAATTAAATTGGCAGAATTTAATATAAAATTAAACCTGTAAAACATAAGGGAAACCAGTTTTCTAGAAATATGTTTTTTGAAGTATAAAAATTTTAAACTAATTTCCAACATAAATTAAATTTCAGTTAACATAATTGGATTATTCAATTACTAATGATACATTTTAACCATTTTAAAACAGAATAGAGCATTGTAATTCTTTAAATGAAAGTATTGTTTTCAAAAATAATTAGTGTAGTTCATTATTATTTGAAAAAAGACATTAAATAAAAGTTTGAAAAATAAAATCTATTATAAAAATGACACGTTGAGTTACGAAATGGAGTTCATTTTTGAAAATAAATTTTTTAAAATTTTCAAAAATTTATTACATTATATTCTATCAAAAAGTAATAAAAACATTTTTGAGGGAAATGTATTTTTAAATCATATAATTACTTCAATAAAAAATATTTTATATCTAAAAAACTTATAAATATATTTTTAAATTTTCTTATTCTCATTAATTCCATCAATTTAATTTTTAGGTTATAATAGCATACTATATTTCAATTTCTTTAGACTTAGGTTTAAACATATTACAAAATATCAAATAAATTAAATTTATTTGAAGAGAAATATAAAATCTCAAGGAGTTATATTATACCCCCCAAAAAATGAATGTTTTCCTTAAAATTAATTCACTTAAATAAATAGAATGGGGATATATATATTTCCTCACATCCTTAGGTTCCCATGTAGCTTCCTCTAATATATAGTTTTAATAAAAAAAACATTGTCCAAGTGTGTGGTATTTTTTATTATCACTTTCTCTCTACGATCCAAAATGTCCACCTATTTTTCCTCACAAGAGATAAATTTATATATAGGTATAAAGAAAAAAAATTACACATGAAGGATCATGTATTTACTTCCTTGGGAAATATATGTTGAACACATCATGATCTTGAGAGGGATTTGTTGGAAGGGGTAAATGATAAGTAGCAAACATGAGGCAATTAAGAATTTCAAAAGGATAAATATATATAAGGCTTATATTTCCCTTACTTCAAAATTACATAACCTTTTTAAAATGATATATTCATAGGAATATATTATCAAAAACTTTTGACACTTAATCTTTTTGAAATTTGTTAGCATAAATTGTTTGTTCACTATGAGCTACACTTATGTGTTGTTGAATTTCTACTACCTTTTCTACCAATTCTTATACTATATCTAAAACCTACCAATTAATTTCTCAAATTTTATATATGAAATTGGATTTCTACAATTATTTCAATAGTGGTCATCATAATTATCCATCTAAATTCAAAATATATAGTTATTGTTTAATAAAATATAACCATAGAAATGTGTTGTTTCAACCATATTTAAAATATAAAACCTTCTCTCAATATATATTTTTTTGGTTGAATTTTCCATTCTGAATGAACATATTCTGAGGGTAATATAAATTACGGAACCTCAACTCTATATCTAGAGCCTATTAAATACTCTTCCAAAACTTTAGTGTAAACCTCATATCCCAATCAGATGAAATAAAATGTCATACTCTATAAAATCTTACAAATTTCATAATTTATAAAATTGAATGCTGATAAATAAGGAAGTATTATATAATTGATATAAAATTTGATGATTTTGTAAAAAAATATACTATAAATAAAATATCATTTTTACCATAAATTATTTTGGAGATTATTACTTAGAAATATATTATATGGCTTTCACATTTCCATTCACGTATGGGTAGTGGTTATAAGATCCCCTTATAATTAGATATCCCATAATTATCTTAATAGCATACCATGCATCAACATAAATACATTTTAACATCCATTCTAATGTTATTATACTATAAATACTCCTGTAGGTCTGTATAAATCTTTATAATTTTAGGATGAATACAAAAAAAATTAACTATGATCTTCCTCTGGTATATCCTTCTTTAAGATGTGTATTTAAAGGACATGTATGTGGTTCCAAAAACTTATCACCCCATTGTACTTATAGTTTAACTTATAAACACTTATCACTTTATTCTTCAGTTTACATCATCCCTCTATGCACCATTAATCTTCACATCGATATATGGTTGAATTTTAATTTTCGTATTATAGTATGTCCCCATTTCGTTCAATATTTCAGGGTCATTATTTTGAAAATCCTTAAATATTGGATCTTTTTTATCCTCATTATAGAAAATATTTTCCCATCCTATCAATATATGGTATTTTACACCATGATCTATTTCCCAGGATTATAATTTATTAGGAAATAAAATTTTGAATCAAATCAAATCATCTTATTTGGAACATATTCATCTCTTTTGGAGTGGATATATACATTAAACAATTATGTTCAGTCTATATATCACATCGTTTTATCTGAAGATAATACCTCTATATCATTAATTAAAAAATTACCACATCTAAATACAAATCATAAGATGTGAAATTTTTATAAGGAATCATTAATTATCATGGGGAATAAGATGTAAACATACCATTATTAATTGGTACACATCCCAGTTCTTTATTGATTCATCAATATACATCACAAATCCTTATTCACTATAGGGTAGTGTGATTATTGGTTAATTGTCTAAAATTATATTATATTCATTGAGATTCAATTAAAATTCATATATCAATAAGAACATAATCCCCTTTTGAGTCAGCTTGGTTAGTGGATTTGAAATTCATGATTAATCTCTCACAAAACATTAGTAGTCTCCAACTAACACAAATTAGTAATTGATTATAGAAATCATGGTTGGTCTAGGACATCACTCTCTAACGTTTTTCTTTGAAGGATAAAATTATATACCCTCACATGAGATTATTTCGCCTAATAATGAAACTTTATAAATCTAAATTTTATAATTTTTTAATTTTTCATGTAACTTATCCATCTTTAGGGTCTTCAACAATGTTCTCGTATTATTTTCATTCTCTTACTTGAACTTTTAATGTATAATAATATCATTTATAATTATTACCACAAATTGATCAAGGTAATATATAAATACTATATTCACTTAATACATAGTTATTAAAAGATAATTATAATATCCAAATGGAATTAAAATAAATTCATATTTTTGATAACTCTTACAAAATGATATATTGGGGATATCCCCATTCTTAACCCTCAATTGATGACAACCAATATAAAGGTAAAATGTATAGAGTGATATGATCCTTGTAATCGATAATTAAGTATTCCTTATGGGGAAAATGATACTTTTTCATTATAATGATCTTGTTATGTTCTTGATAATTAATGGAACCACACGTTGTCCTATATTTATTCATTTCAAAAAGAACAAGAGTCACCCATGAAGTTTCACTAAGGAATATGAATCCCTTTACAATATTCTTATGGATTTTCATTAATTCCTACATCACAATTAAGGAATATCAAAAAAGATTATATGACATAGGTGTATCACCAGTTATTATTTCTATTTAAAACTAAACAAAAATGTTTGGAAGAAGACTAGAAAACTCTTTTGGAATGACATCCATAAACACCTATATAATATGAATATATTTTATGTTTTGATTCTCCCAGACTATCAGAGAAAAATACCACTTTGAATAGGAATCCATACCCATGTGATGGATGTAATATCTAATAGAAGTATATATTTTTCATAGCACTAATAGACAATCATAGGTTGGTTTGGAATATTAAATTTTAATATCCTTACTTAGAAATTGATGTGGAATTTATGTAAATAAAGACACTCCATTCCTATAAAAAATATAATTCAAATATAGGGAGAATAAAAACATTAAGGGGATCTAATTATTTCAAAATTCAATCAGGTAAGAATCATATACTTAAGATATAATCATTTTACAATATGTGTTTTCATCACTAATTCAACATCTATTCATTGAGGATATGAATTAACATTCCCAGATATTTTTTATGATATAATAGAATTTATATGTGTCATCTAAATTAAGATACCAAAATATTTGATCATTCCTTCCACCAACTCAAATTTATTGTTGTTTCTTCAATACCTTTCTAAAACCAAAATGGTTAGCATGATTATTAAGAATCATCCATCACAGTGATCGTTCATGAAAAATAAATCATAGGATGTCAAAATCCGGATGTCTTCTTTTCAATCAATGACACATTAATATTAACCTAGTTCATTCATGTTTATCATCTATTAAAATCCTTTATAATGGATCATAATGATAATTTGAATTTACCTATGAACATCACCTAGAAGTTTCAAAATAGGTACAGAGTAAAGGTACACTAACTAAACACTTGAGTTATTATTGAAATATACATGTCCTATGATTTTAGGGTTATTAAACATAGATACACCTATGCCAAAACTATGTCTAATTACAGTATCCATATAGTGATGATTTAATAGAAAACCACACTATCTTATTTACCATGACTTAGGATATTCTATTATATGTATTATTTTCCTAAGGGAACTCACTAAATGTTTCTCATACTAGTTTCAAATGTTAAATAAACCATGATTTTATTCCAACTAAGGTTAAGAAAGATTTTCATACACAAATATTACATCATTTTATACGAATATTCAATACATGTCCATATAATCAACACCATGACTTTAATTTTTTAGTTTCTTTTGAGACTAAATACTTAAAACCCATAGTAAGTTATATTTTTCATCATCTCATGTAATTTTATTCTAACATTGTAACCTTATTGAAATAACCTACTTAATCATTTTACAAAAACATGGGTAAATACAAAATAATGGTTGTTCTCATATTATCAGTAAGGGAAAAGGTTGTTCTCATATGATCAGTAAGGGAAAAACAAGGGAGATATCAATATATGATCATATTAAATCATTAGATAAGAATAAGGGTAAGAGATCATGACCATCACCTACAATGTTCATACCCAATATTTTGTACATAATAAAAAAATTTCATTGAATATATATTTATCATTTCAAAATACATGAATCATAAGAGTGAGGAAATAATTTTAAATCAATCATGAACCATATGTTTATATCATAATCATGGGAAAATCTCATAAAATGTATGGCACCAACATATACCTAAAATTCATTTCATATGTGAAGGTTGTATATCAATACCACAAAATCCTTGTTTATCACGATTCAACACATATTTTCTATATCACAATAGATCAGGAATCATCAAAATATTCCCATAATGTATTAGGGATTTTTACCTATTTATCATAGTGGATGGACACATCACCCTTTTTCCCATAATTAACTCATGAGATATAATGTTTTTCCCAATTAATTTGGGGGAAATATAATCTTAGTCCAACATATCACATAATAAAACAAAATAATATGTGTTCTATAAAATTATAAAATAATCGTTATTTCATCAAATCATAACCCATGGAAAAGAACAAGTTTTATAAACATTTCATCATAGAATAACCTAGGAAAATCAACATGTTACATAAAAATATCATCCTCAAAATCATAATCCATAAAAATAAATATTAAATATAGTATAATTGGATCATATCCATGATAAAGAATAAGTATTATCAAGGGAATTTATCATAAATGAAAAATATATTTAATTATTCATTGAACTTTTATTAAAAAAAATGCCCTTTTGACTTTTAAATCGCATAATTAAAGAAAAAGTATTTCTAAATTTTAAGGAAAACATTTCCATTGAAAATAACCAAGAAAAAAAGTTAAGAAATATTGAAATTATTGAGTAGTCATAGTGGTGTAAAATTGAATTCATGCGGAGTACATTGAAACAAATATTTGATTCACATATTTGGTTAAAACTAAAAAGTTCCTCATTTAAAAAATGAAAATATTAATATTATAAATAATTTTTATCAAAAGTAAATAATGTTTAAAATAACAGTAATCAATCATATAGTAATATTAAAACAATTTTAAAAACATTTTAGACAAAACATTACCACTGATGAAAAATATTCCCAACCAATGACGAAATACATTCTATTTAAAAAACATATTATTAGTCATTTTTATAATAAAAATAATAAAATGGTGATATTAATTTAATTTTTAATTTATAAATATATTATAATAAATTTAAATTCATTTATCAAAAAATAGTCATATATTTTCTCAAATTAAATTTTTGCATAAACAATCCCTATTAAAAATGGGATTAAAACATAAATCATTTTCCTTATGTTTTGCTATTCATTATATGCATTCAACCGGGATATATAATATATATACATTTATTATAAATGAATTATTGAGAAACAATTATATATTTATAGTATTTAATTATATATTCTTATCACCTGTTTATTGGTAATTTTTAATAAATTCATTTTTCTAGGTTATTAGTTCTTTATTTCTTATGGATGTTTCACTTCTGAAGTTCTGCTCCTTGTACGTTAATAGATGTGAAATAAAATACATAATTTTAATCATGATATAAATGTAATGTGTATTAATTGTATATATAATTAGATTCACCAATAAAATATAGAGATATAGAAAAATAATAACACTATTTATGGAGACGATAGACCATATATAGGCAAAAATAATGGTTTCACTTTTTATAAGATGGAATTAAAGAAAGCTAAATGATAATTAAACATTATATAATAATTAAAATTTAAAACATGTTAATTTAATATAACCTTATTACCTTCAATGTAAATCATAAATGGAAGAAAAATTATATCACATTGTGGAGGAGGTAGTCCACACATTCGCATGAGCAATATCATTATTTTCCAACAGAAAGAAAGGTAAAAAAAGAAGATATAAAATTATGAGTATAAAAGAATAATTATATCGTAAGTTTTATATATAAATATTCAAACCATCATAACATATATCTATTAAATATGGTTATAGAAAATCAATTTTATCACTATGTGGAGGCAGTACTCCATGCATATGCATGAGTGATACTTACAATCCATATTTGATGAAATAATGGGTTGATAATAGAGATTAAATAATAATAATAAAATTTAAATGTATATATGATAATAAATTTATTATTTTATGAAGTATAATAAATATTAAGATTATTTATAAAAATAAATAATATGAAATAGGTCGGGTAAGTTGATTACCTCTTCTACAGTAGGCCTCCTTAAGATTCCTTCTTAAGGTCCCTTAGAATGGCATTTTAAGAAAAAAAAAATTGTAATTAGTGGATAAGTGATTTGATAATATAAATGAGAATGGTTTGGTTGATCTAGATGGATTAATGAGGTGTAAAGAAATAGATAATTGGTGTTCTTTTATAAGGAATGGAATAGAAACATTTGTAATTACATAAAATATTTAAATATAACTAAGGTATTTATCAAGTATAATGCTTCAAAATAAACATGAATTTAAATAAAAAATATTATATTGTAATAACATCACTAGAAATAAAAATTTATATTTGTTTTTCTGTCATTTTAAATCATACATTTTGGTTAATCCCTTTTTTAACCTTAATTGTAGTAACAAATATTTCAAACGTAATGGGTTTTAAGTTTACTTATAAGGTAAAAATTGGATAATAAATGGAAATGGGAGGATATATTCAACCATTTTGAATCATAAATTCCCTTTTAAAATATTTTTTATTGTTTTATAAGAATTTATGAAAATAATATTTCTCATAAAATATGATTAATATCTTTTTTTGAAACAATTCACTTAATTTGACTTCAACATCATAAATCTAGTATGTAATTAGAATATAAGACATTAAATTGTCAATGATATGGTTTATTCATTTATAAAATTTGTGTACAACTATAAATCACTAGAAAAATAATACTTTTAGAGTTTTCAAAATCATTTACACGATTTTTCTACTACTTATACATACATTGTGTTATCATTGTGTAAGAATTTAAGGTAATTATTTCATCACTAAAATTAAAAATAAATTACCATAAAAATTTAATTTATATTTTTGAAAAATATTTATAACAAATCCTAACAACTATTTTCCTTGTGTAAAAATTATAGAGATTCCAAAGTCAAGAGAGTGATATTTTTGAATTTTCTTCACTTAAAATAATATATTATTAGGGGAAAATAGCACCAAAATGTCATATATTAGAATTAAATATTTATATGGTATAATTTATCACATAAAATAAAATAATGGAATGTTTTTTGTTTATTTTGAGACCTTATGTCATGGTTTTAATCTGGTTTTACTCATATTACCCTTACTAAGGTAACAAAAATAATTTATGGTTACTCATCATAATGAGAAAAATAAAATGGGAATATTTAAAAAATGTTGTAAACATGTTTAAAATAATAGAATACATTTTTTAAGATTAAAATCACAGAATTGGATGAATTCATATTAAAATTAAACCTATAAAACACAATGAAAATCATTTTTCCAAAAAAAATCTAATGTATAAAATGTTTTTATTATAAAATCGAACATAAATTTAATTCTAATTATAATAATTGGATTTGTAACAAAATAATATTACATTTAAACAAATTTCAAAAAAATTATATTTTAAAATTCTTGAAATAAAAAGTGAGTTTACAATAAAAATCGATATATTTCCCTATTCATTGAAATGTAAATATTTTTCAAAAATTCTCAAAAAATCACTATAAGGTAAAAATTACATATTTATTGAAGAAATACTATTTTTAAATAAATTTTAATAAAATTAATTAAATGAATTAATTTTTTTCTCAAAAGAATTAATAAACATCGTTTTTTATGAAATAGTGTATTTTTTAAGTGTGTAATTAATTTACTAAAAATATATTTAGTTTTTCTAAAATAATTATAAATATATTTCTTCAAATATGTAAATTCTTATACATTCCACTAATTTAATAATTATTTTATAATATCATACTATATTATAGTTTAATTAGACTCAGGTTTCATGTCTCATAAGCTATCAATGACATTTTATTTATTTTAAGAGAAATATAAAATATGAGGGTGTTACATTGTTATTTATTAGCTATAATCCTCCTAGTTCAATCCATTAACTAAATATAAAAAGTTTAGTCTGAGTATCATATAATATTAATCATATTAAGTCATTATACTATAATGAAAATCAATATGATTATGTCCTAAATTATTTTAACATCATTTTTATATATTCCTTTCCAGGTTCGTCCTATATAACTTTTTTCGAGATATTTTTTTAGGTTCTATCCACTTACTATTTATAACTGAATAATATTATATAAATAAAATATTTTCTGAAACCAACTAAGACACCAAAAACCAACAATTCTAGATTTGGTGTAAGAAATATATATTATACATTTATTCATTGATAGCATGTTAGACTAATTGAGAATATTACACATATATTTTACAATATTTACATAATTTTAACATTTTTTTCTCTCAAACACACATAATATTAGAACCCATATTTTTATGGTATTTAGAAATTATCTCCAAAATATATTTATTTAACAGTAAGCCTTTAATATTTCCCCTAAATAATATTTTAATGGTATATCCATTTAGAAACATTACACATAGTAAACCAATTCATTTAAGTGTGAATTAAAAAACAAGAAAATGATGTACTGAAATGTATACTATGGGTTTGAATATGGGAAATAAAATACATATCATGTTTTAGTATAAGTGAATCTTTTGAATATGTGTATATGAACATAAGATAATGAAATTATACCTAGTAAAAAATTTATCATAAATCATAACTCATGGATTATGGATTCATTAATATCAAAAGACATAAATCATTAGAGTGTGGAAATATGATGTCATGATCTAATCTGAGCCATCCATCCAACAGATTCTGGAACTATCCCAAGACAAACATTATGCACATTTTACATCACTGTGATTTGGAAATTACTACCAAGGTCTGATACAAAATCATTGGGAATGATTTCACCCATGAAAATACATCAATTCCAATAAAAAACCACATTAGTATAGGTAGTATAATTAAATTGGAAGAAACTTGAGACTGAATAAGATAAGAAAAATAAATACAAATACATTAGATAAATAAATGAATAAACAAAAACATCTCATAAGAATATTTTCTATAATAGATTCAATACATAAAAACCCAAAAAGGGGGAAAACATAAATCTACTACCCCCAGTAACACACCACACCTCATTCCAGATATACAAAAAAAACCTACATATCATCCCAAATTAAGACCAAACATGAGGAAGCAAAAAATGAATCCATAATAAAAACATATACAAACTAATAGATTTAGGGTGTTAGAAAAATCGACCACAGTAGTTAAAAACTAATGATTTTGTGAAAATGCTTACGAAAGACAACCCATTTCTTACTATTTTGAAATTAAAATTGAAATCATGTTTTCAATCAACAAGTGTCTAAAATTTAAATCACACACACAAATTTTTTTTAGAACTGATTTATTTGCAATTAATAAAAATGATCACTTGAATATTATTTTTCACAGGCATCAACCTCTCTTTATAAAACACATCCAACTACTTCTAAAATAATAAATAGGAGATTCAAATTTTTTTTATGAAAACCATTATAAATTGTAATAAGGGATTTTTCAGGATACCATAAATATGTTAAAAATGTATTTTTAAACTCTTTAAAAAAAATTCTCAAAAATAAATTTCAGAAACACATCATTTTTCTTTCAAAAAACACTTCTTAAAATATTTGACAAACTAATTTAAATTTTAATAAGACCACTACTCATATATAAGTAAGAAAACATGGTACTCAGGATACAGAAAATAATACAATAGGATAAATGAATAATGATATATTAATCCAATCAATGATAGGTGTTATAAATAAGTAATGATCATAGGAATCCCATAAAGTATACTAAAATATGCCTAATTTCATTCGAAACATCTATAGGATCTTGTAATAAAAGACCTAAAATGGTGAAAAGAAACCTAGGGTAATGGTACTAAACCTGTCAATGTCTTGGGTATCCACATCAAACATTTTTCAATTAAAACTTCATGGGAGAACACTTATACCATGGAAAACTAAATTAGATAACTAGAATGAATGCCTCATATCACTTTTTATCCAACTGTGTTGGTGTATCTAGACAGTACTACTTAGTCAACCCACTATTGGTATATGGGTTTTCCCTCATACAGGTCATCTAAAATATTCTTATGATTTCCATGAAAATTAAAATAGTTTGGAGAAATTAAAAATCACATAAATCAAATATAAATAATTTAGAAACAGATCAAACCTTACCACCTACTCCCACACCAACAACATCCTTTATCACACGATATACTTGCCTCAAAAATAGGATAAAACATGAACCATTGGACAAAATTCACAAAAATCAATAAAAAATCACCCCTATTGGGTCATTTGATACTATATAGGCTCAAGAGGGTCACACAATCTCACATACTCTATTTATAAATCACCCAAAGTGAAAAAATACCATTTAATAAATGACTCGGAATTACATGTATCCTTTCCTTGGTTTAAAGACTCACACTAATTCATTTTTCTGACATCATGTTTTTGATATCCCTTTAGAAATATTTTCCCAAAATAAATCACTCAAAACCATTTGTACGAACCATTTGAAGTATCATCACATTTTTCATCAAAACACCAAATAAGTATAAAATACCAAGTCCATATTCAAGTCACTACCCATATAGTTTCAAAGTATTTTAAAATAACAAACTACATTTTGAAAACAAATTTCTCAACAATTTAAAAAATTTAATAGTTTGGAACACTTCTTTAATTCAAATTAATGATTTCCATAAGTTTAAAAAAACTGACTTATATTCCATTGTATGACCAAAATAAAGTAAAAACTCATTGAAAATGCCAAAAATAAATTGAAATCAATTTTATCAATTATCACTAATTAGTATTTCAAGAACCATTATAAATTAACAATTCAACAATAATTAATATTAATTCCACCTTGATAAAATTTTAGATCCAAAAAATCTATCTGAAGAAGGATTAACTTTTCAAAAGAGGCAATATTTTATAATCATGAACTCAATTTAATTAAAATTTAATGAAAATACAAAAAAAACACCTACCTAGGTTCCAAAAAACTTTTGAGAAGTTTTTTATTATTATTAATCACTCTAAAAAGCCTCAAAAGATATAATGTAATCCTTAACAAAAAAATTCCCCATGAAACAGTCATTACAAACCAAAAAATCGAACTTGGAATCCACTAGGGTTCACCGAAGAGAAGATAACCATAAACGAATGTAACTGACAGAACAAAAAAGAATAATAAATTGATTAACAAGAATAAATATAAAGGAAACAAGGATATAAATGATTTAAATTGAATGAAAATAGAGGGAGGAACCTCCCAAGGTTCAAATTTCTTATTCGAATGAGAAGGAAAAGAAAAAAAACCTCTTGGGCTCTTAAAATTAAAAGGGGAAAACAAAAAAATACACTTTTATCTGATTATAGAAAACATTAGTAGTTAAAATACATAATTTAATAAACCATAATATAACAATATGTTATCATTACAGAAGCATAGAGTTATATTTCATGATTATTGGTTTTTCTAATTATGAGAATGTCGTGAACTATGAAACTCATTGAAAGGAATATCCATATAGTTATGATAGTGATTCACCCCAACCATCCACTACTCATATAGGTAAAATTATTCACATAAAAAAATTAGAAATTTTCCCCATGTAATGGTACACACATGGTTACTCGAATAACGTGTACTTAAACTATGCATAGAATAAAAAATTATAGAATATTAAAAATCAAAGAAAAAACATCCAAAAACATAAAATTCATCAAAAATAAATTAATATAAATAATTTGAAACCATGAAATAGTAACATAGGGAATTATAATTTCCCCAACATGATACCTTATTCCCTAGGAATAAATTAAGTCAAAAAAAGTAGCTAGGATGACTCACCACCCACACCCCAAGTAACAAGGTCATTTAGAAAACAAACTAGGGAGGATCCTTTGAAATAAACTTCTAAACACCAATGATTCCTCAAAAATAAATCATTATGTCCACAAAACCACCAGATTTATTTAGGAAAAACATAACCATAAATCTAGATACATTGTTAATAAGCAATGGAGACAGATCATTAGTCTCCCCACTAATTCGAAATATCCTAAATGGTGTAACAAAAGGAATACACACCTTGAATGAAATTATCCACAATAATAATGTGTCCCTGATAATTCAAAGAAACTTTTATAAATACCAAATAATTGATCTCTACATCCTCATAAATCAGCATAATCCCTTAATCACGAAAGGTTTCCAATAACTACCATCATAAAAACTAAGGAAAACACTACCAAAGGGAAGAAAATCATAAAATGACTCAACATAAATAAGGGAAATAGATAATCAAGATTTACTCACACCACTTCATCAAGGGAAAACCCTAATAATTCCAGAATAATAAATGACATGGTCCCTTATCCTGAGGTGTTTTACTCTATGTGTAATCCATGACATCAATTTCGGAAAGTCACCCCATGAGAAACCCCACAAAGATAACACAAGTGAGTAGTTACAAATCTGAAGGAAACATCACCCAAAAGTACCCAAGTACCGGCCTATAGGTCACTCATTATCATCTTAAAATCAAACTTACCTCAAAATGGACATGACATAAGAAAAAATGGATGACCCAAAAGAAGGTGACAAAAACTATAGCATGAAACCAATCCCAAAAACCCAAAGGCATCCACACATGCTACTAGATCAAGACATCAGTCTATAAACCACTTCCATCCACCTAATATCTACCCAAGAAACTATATCACATAATAGAATGATTTTTTTGATGTAAAAAACCACTCAATAAGTACACACAAAACTCCTTGCACACTCCTAGGAATTTACTAACAAGTCATATTCCAAAAGGAACCTACGATAAGACAACTCCAAACCTTATCAACCAAACTATCATAAATATGGAAATATAACTAAACCAAGAATACATAAAAATGATTCTATAAATTTTGTAAACCCAGTTATTTTTAGGTGGAATCAAGTATAAAAAATGGTAAATATAAAAAAATGGATAAAAAATGAATAAGATAACTCTTAAAAATAACACCCTATCGCCTATCATGACATTTTTGGGAGGCACTTAACTACCAACATGATACATGGTCCAAGCTATCATGCTCCTCAAAAAAAAAGTGATCCCAAAACCATGGGAATCAATCCAAACAACAATTTAAAAAAACTAAAAGAATTTCTGTATAAAAGATATATTTTAAAAATTTATATTTAGATGATTTTAAAATCACATTTTGAAACCCAAAAATTTTCCCAAAAGCATTTGTCAAGGATTACAAGCCATAACCAGGATCATATGGTCTCATAAATCATTTATACCAAAAGAAAACCCCTATTATTATCCAAATTCATTTCACATCTTTTCATAATAAGGAAATTTAAAAGCCCCTCCCTAAATAATTTCTGGTCTACATCGACACTAAAAACCATAAAAAACCCATGGCCTTGAGAATATATCAAAAAATAAACTGGGAATTATTCACCTTTAAACCTTTCCAAAAAAAATCAAAATGGAATTTTAGAATTCAACACCCCTTCGAAAACACTTCCATTAACCCATTATTAAAACATTCCCTTTAATAATTAAATCCATCAAAAAGTTACACACTTTACACTTAAATTCTTGTTAACAAAAAATTATCCATATCCCTAATTTTAAAATAATTTTCAACTCTGTTTTTGATAATAGAACCAAAACTCTTTCCAAGGCCATTACAAAATTGTTTTCAAAACAAAAAACCTCAAGTAGATTCTTTATTCAATTTTGATAACCATTTTACATAATATGAACTATGAAAAATAAATAAAAAATCAATATTTCTCTTATTTTTCAGTGGTTCAAACAAACTCCTAATGGTTTAGTGATATTTTTTCCAAAATGTCACTAAATTTGAAATTAAGAATCACCCCATGTAGTTTTAACCCATTTATAAGTGGTTTCTAAGAACTATCAACTTTTTTGGTGAAGTTGTTATATTTTTTAGTGGCAGTTTTTGGCTGCCATATATTAATAAAATGTGGTAGTAGTTAAAACCAACTCTATATATATTGTACCATATAAAAATAATTTAAATCTCAACCAAATATATCTTACCAAATATGAAATGTTTCTTTAAAATGAAATGATGATTTATATATAAATTTTAACAAAACTCCAATAAATGTTTTTTACTAAATTATTATGAGATTGAATGAAATACCTAATGTCTTTAATCATCCATCAATGCAATGTTAATCTAGACACATCCATACATCTTCTGATATAATTGAAACAATGGTTTATATGGAGAAAAGAACTTCACATAATGTATCTGTATATGAGTCCCATGTTATTGAATTGTGTTCCCCTATTTCAGAATTGTATTTTTCATCCAAAGAAACTACCTCTGAGAATCTAAAGGTAGGGAGTAACTATAACCCGGTTTGGAAGCTATTGTAATCCTTGATGTCCGACCAAATACCTCTGATGGTAATGGTAAAAAACTCATCCAATGATCATGGTATGGATTCTCCTTTACAATGACATGACCAACTGAATCGCACTGGGAGACTAAGGAGGACTACATTTTATTGTCATCCCTTAGTTTTATTTATACATATAAATAATATTTTAATAAAATTTATAGCAATAAGTACCAAAATGAGGCAACTAAAAAAAATTTGGGCTTAAGTGAGATAAAATATTTTACTAATAACACTATTTATCAAAGTATGTTTTTATTGATCAATGTTGTATAAATTTTAAACAACTACTGGTTTTAAAAAAAATATAAAGAATATTTTTTATTAACCAATGTTTGATGATCACAAATGAAAAAGATTCATTGATAAATTTGGTTTCATAAGTTTATACAGTATTTAAGATGATAGTTTGAACCATTACAATAAAAATTTAATTTATAACCAAATGTATTTGGTAGGATTATTCACATAAATACCTTCATATTTTGTCTAAACATCCAATCAAAGATCTATCCGAGAATCGTGGATCCCTAAATTATTTTTCTAAATTTAAAAAATATAAATCAACATTTTTATATATTAAGTACATAATATTATTATATAAATATATTAATCATTGAAAATATTACATTAGTGGATATATTTCTAGACAAAATCTTCGAACTGGGTGTAGGGGTGAGTTGTTTCATTCGTCTTGATAAATGTTTTCTAGAAACATCCTAAAATAAATTAAATGTATTTTAATAGTAAGGTATGCAATTTTATATCCTTGGAAAATTAATTTATATATGTGAAATGAGATTAATATAGTAATATATTCTATAATACCAAGTGCTTCCCTTAGCGATGGCAATTAACAAGCACTTTCAACTACTCCCAAGGTACCCCTCCTAGAACCTTATCATACTTCTAAGATGTGGCTAATGGTGTATCACTGAATTCATTACACAATATATATTTAAAATATTTACCTTTCATACCAAAAAATTTTAACATCCACTTGCATGCGATAATATTGGTGGTTGTAAAGTGGATTAACATCAGTACAAAGATTTAAAATTTTAAATAATTATAATTTAATTAAAGCCCAATGTATTAAAATTACCTTTATCTATGAATCAATTACCACATTCTTCTAACATTTAGGAATATTAATTTAATCAGTATATGTAATCAAAATTGATATTGGTGGGGTCACCAACTGGCTTAGAATTTGTAACAATATCCCTATAACTTCATTTGTGGGGACCACATAATAATCATAGGGGGAAATAACTTCCATCTATTCAGATTCTACACTTATAAACAGACCATTTTTATATTAGTTTAAATCTTACTTCCATATTTTATGAAAACGCATAATTATTAGTATAAATGGTTCAATAACATTACTAACATTAAAGTTTTTACATATAAACCTGACCATCTAATATACTTATAAATAAAAAGGAGTATACACTTTATCCATTACTTTAGGATCCTCGTGTACTAAACCTATTGAATTTGGTTCAAGTTTTCTATATACTAATAGGATGGAGATAGAGGGAATGACAAACAATGATAGGAGGGAGTCAAAGGGTGTCACAAATAATATATGGAGGGATCTCAATGAATCTTCTAGCTACATTGATGACATCTCCATAGTTTGGGGAATATCAACTAGATGTTAATTGCAATAATTAGTTCACTTGTTATTTTTAATTCTTGCAAAATAAACAAATAAAGATAACTTTAGAACATATATTTTCAAAAACTCACACTGAAAAAGAAGTTTACAAATGATAATAGATTTATGGTGTTGAAAAACATAATATACAAACGTTTGTTAATGAATGATACCACAAAAAACAAATATAAACTTTAATTTTTTAAAATTTAAAATATAATGCATAAAAATAAATTTAAATATAATAATATATCCACAATACTGGAAATGAATAACATATAACATAGGTAATTGATAAGTTAATGGATGACTAAATTTATAATATTTTCTACCCTAATCATGTTATTATTCTACTTTAGCTTTAGTTTTTATACATCATACACTCCTGAAAGATTAATATTTTTAATATTATGATGGAAAAATAATTCAATTTCTTAATGTGTATGGAATTCATTGTTAGATTTCCAATATTTTACTTCATCAACCATATCATACAATTCTCATTATTTTTTCTGTACATCTACACTCCAACCATTAACCATAGTATCTTCCACTTAATATTCCATTTTTTAGGATGAGAAAATATAATGATCACAAACTTTATAGTCACTTACGTCTATCAATAAATAGAAGTTCACAAAATTAAATTTTAAGGAATCGCTTTTAATACCTAGGGTAATATTGTTCCAATTGAGTGTGAACAAAATATATAAAAATAAACATGGAATTTTAATTCAATAATATCAATAAACATTCCATATTATTCCAATTACATCCCATTTATTTATATAACAAATCATTTTCATTTTTTTAAATATTTTTGAATTATATATTTATAATCCCTACAAAAATATTTAGTAAGTTTTAAATCAAAAAAGAAAATAGTTGTAATTAAACTATTTTATTAAAAATATTGATTTAGTAGTTTAATCTTTAAATTATATAATTTTAATTCAAAAATTAATAATTTAATTTTATAAATCATCATATCAAAATTAACATAGAGCTAAATTTTGAGATTTTTGTAAAATACTGATTTTTTGGTGAATAGTGAATATACTAATTTTTTGTAAAATATCATATCCTTCCAATAAATTTTGTAATTCAAAAATTAATTTTTTTTAATTTTATATAAACTAAAATAACTATTCTTTAGGTACATTTAACTTACTTTAATAATATTTATATTGGATTTTTGTAAAAAAAATATGGGCTTAAAATGGTATTTTTCAGAAAAATGTTTTAATGTGCATAATTTTTACCCATTTTAATTAATTATAAAAACAATAATGAGAAACAATTTAATAGAAATTTATAAATTAATTTTAATTTTAACTCATAAAATTATGGTTATTATTCATATAATTTATATAAAATAATGTTATGCTTAAAAATTACTTTTTCTAAAAAATCATTTCTCATCGTATCTGTTGTTTTCATATAAAATATAATTTTTCCACATTGGATAATTTAATTTATTGAAATAAATTCTATATTTATAATTACCATAATTTAAATTATATATTTTTTTGAAATTAATTTTCTGTACAAAATTAATAGTGAAAATAGTAAAAATATTTTACTGCAGTTAAGGTGAGAACGGGTTTACCATGGGTTAAACTAAAAATATATAGTTTAAAATGACCTAGAAATTGTATAAATTATAGTTTATTTCAATATTTCAACCTTATATTCTCTAATTATTTATAATTTTTCATTTCAGATCTATTCTCATGGTGAAAAACTTGGGTACACATTTTTCACTTCAAAAATTACATGTTTGTCCTCTCCCCAACTTATAAATGGCCACATCATCTCCTCTCCACTTAGCACCTCCCAAACCCTTTGGTTCATTAAATAATTACCCAAATAACATTCATAATTTAATCCTCACATCTTATAATCCTTGGTTTCAACATAAATCCAATCTATGAAATATTTTTGTGTAAACGTTATTGGGTTTTCCAGAAGAATGCTTTTTCTTCTTAACTAATTGTTTTTTTTATTTATCCACCTCTATAATATCTTATTCAAAAATTATGAAATAATAGCATTGGTATCTTAAATATATTGAGATATTGTTATGTTATTTTAAAAACCTAAATCCATATCTTCTTATAAAAATTAGAAGATGAAAATGTCCTTCATCTGTATAGCGGACTACCGCATAACGAACCAATGTAATTTTTTTTTCATTGTCACCTATCATGGTTTATTATAATAATGAATTTAAAGAATATATATAATATTATTAACAAAATTATAATTTTTTAGTTATGATATCATATATACCTTATTAATTCCCATTATATTCTTGGATACGATAATGTTTCTCGTTTGTATGGGGGACAACTTCCTCGCAAAGCGATGTGATGTTTTTTTCACTAAAAATTTTCATCAAAGGTAATATGGATGATATTAAAGAATATATGTTATATATATATATTAAAAAACTATTTTATCAATGTCATTTTTATCATTATTAAAACACAATATATCAGTTTCATTTTTACCATTCCACTCTTTAAAAATGATAATGTCATTCATGTGTACATGTGGAATACCGCATCGATGAACAGATATAATTATTTTTCAACTCAAAAATCACATGGATGATATATATTAGTATATATAAAGAAATAATAAGGTATTTATGATATGATTATCATTATTTTATGATAAAATATCACTTAACCACTTATTATATTGATTGTTTAATAATGGAAATGTGCCTCATGAATACATATGTTCTACCATCTCAACGATCATAACATTTTTCATTTTTCAGAACTATCTATTTTTTCTGGTTTTGGATAGGAACATGAAATGATATCTCTCTTGAGGATTTTATTGAGGTGTAATTTATGGAACTTCTCAATCTCACATATTGGGTCTTCCATTTGTATCTTCTTCCCTAGAAACTCCCAATGGTTCCCTCGTCCATAGCAGGGTACATGCATGCTTTCCAAAGGCTGGTGGTCATATAGATTTTCAAGCCCAGGGAATCTTGGGGACTCACATCAATTGAGATTATAGGATGTCAGGCTCATCTCACCCTTTTGGAGGTAATTGTTTCCTACTCCGAGACTCTCTTATAGATTTAAGACATTTTGTTAATCTCTTCCTAACCCTGATACAATACCTATTAAACTAACAAAACAAACATATATTAATTACCTTTATATAAAAAATACAAGGATCTTTTTGGAGATTCCACTTGTATTTATCTGAGGTTCTTCATCACTTTTTGGTAACTAGCAGTTTCTTATATGTTGAAGTCGTATTACCAAGTGTTCTAGAATACGATCCCATATGAGGAGGTGGAAAATATTCTAAGGATGGGATTGTGCTAGTATGGCGCATGTTATGTATCTTGGTTATTACATGAATCAAAACACATGTATTTTTTTAACCCTATCATTTTAATGTCATGTGGAAGGTCTTTTTTCATAACAAATATTCAACTTCAAACCCGAAATAGGGGCGTCATATGTATCTTGGTTATGGAGGGAATGATAGTTCTCATAGCTCATATGTGTGAGGGATTTCACAATGACGTTTCCATGGATGATCAATAAAGATATCAAACCTTGGGGGGATGTGGCCTACATATCCTAAAAATAAAAAGAAATCAAATTATTTGTAGTTCCCTTGATGTTGGGGCTTACACGCTGAGGTTTTCCTAGATCATGGTGATTTATGATTGCTAATGATGTTTTCATTGTATAAACCTAAGATCATGTGATCTATACTCATTGTGAGAAACCATAGGGGGTAGATGATCATCCTTATACTGTATGAATATGGGAATTGTTTATTGGGATAGCCACCGGGGTGTTTGGCATAGAGATCGGGCCTTAGGAAGGCATCCTACATATCCCAATTAATGAAGGAATCAGAGTTCTCATAGTTCATATATATTGGCGCTTACACAATGAGGATTCACTATTGGTCAGTGCTTACACACCATGGATGATAAATAACATCATGTCCTTGGATACCCAAATGACATGGTCTTCTTGTCTGAATGGTGTCACATGACCAGTTGGCATGTCCTGGGAGCCATCACATGACCTATCTTGACCCATATAGGGGGTGTCGAAAGAGCCACTATAGGATAATTTGATAGATATCATGTATCTTCACTGAAATCTTTGGGATAAATCATGGAACCTGGCCGACATATCTGGAAGGATCTGTGAGTCTCAAATGATTTTCCAAGAGAGTACCGTGACGGATTGGCTTTCATGTACAAATGATTTCGCGAGACTCATATGAAATGAGTGGGTTTCATTATATGAGTCTAGAAATGTGTCCTAGGGACATTAAAATATCTGGGTTATAGGCATATGGGGTTTGCAATATCAAAGTGGTTTCTATGGGAGATCATTATTACTTGTCCTATCATGTCTAGAGTATTCCTCATTTATCATGTGGCATGTTGGAGGAGTGTCACAAGATCTAGAAACATGTCCTGCTCATGTCGCATGTCTTCGAATGACACACATGAATGGAATGGGTGTAGTTTGTAAATATTTCACTTAATCCTTCTGCCTTTGATCTTGGTTCTCACTCTTGTGTTTTGAATATGACATTTTTATTTAGTTCTAGTTGTCTTGAATCTCCCATTATCCAATGGGCTTGTGGGATGTCCTTCACATAACCCACCATAAACTCTTCACATGATTTATGAATGATCATGTGAAGTTATTTATTTCTATTTAATGAATACTCCAACTACCTACCTATATATTAGCTAATAGAAAGATGGGTGATTGTGTAATTTCTCTGAGAAGTCTATAAGAGCTGAGAGCCTAATCTTATATAGTATGGGCATCCTGTTTGTGTAATAGTGGTCAAGTATCCAACCATTTTTACATGTTGGGTGGGAAAATAATAGGCATCACCCCTTAGATATGCTCTGGTCTATGTCGTATATTTGGCATGAGTCCAGGCTAGGTCCATAGAAAGAGCATGGCGCCACGTGGTTTCGTGAATCTCTATCACTGACTGCTTCGGTCATGTCGCATGATTTTTAGAGATAGCAAGTATCCTCCATCAATTCTTCATTTTTAAAATTATTTTCTATTTATAAAATATTTTTTTTACCAATCATAATTGTCGAAGTACCTCCCTGTTGTCACATGGATATGTCCAGGGGTCCTCATATGTTCGGAGTTCCTGTTTGATGACACTCGTGAGACGTCATGTGACTTGTCCTATAGTCCTTCATTATAGTACTATAGGTTCCCTAGGTGTGTCGCATTCCTTTCAGAAAATTTGAGTACCTCTCACCTCATCCACTTTAATCCCCTTTGTTTTTGTGTGAAAATTTTTTGGAGTCTTGCGAGATTTCACAAGTGATATTGAGGTCATTTCCTCTATTTTTTAGTGATTCACCGTGGGACCAATATGGGGGGTAAACAATATTTTGTGGAAAAGTCCTGGAGATATGTATAACAAGAAAAAAGTCTTCTATGAGGTGTTGTGGGCAACTCGTTGAATACTTTTGGTGTCGTGCGGGTCATCACGGGTGCACCACATGACTTTAATTGACTGCGAACTCCTCTCACCTCCTCCATTTTTATCACCTTTGTTTTATCGTTCATGGTTTAGGGATAATAAGACTTTTAAAAATTAATATCTATGATTTTTTACTTGAATTATTGATGATGTATCACCTGACCAATACTGGTCATGTGGAGAGTTTGAAAGTAAGTAGTGGAAATGTCTATTCATCTCTCCTTAGAGCATCATGGAGGGTTCTAGAAACTCCCAAGTATTTTTTGAGCAGTGAGGTTGAAAATATTGAGTAATTTGGTTAAGTTTAATAGGATCATATGAAGGAGAAATGGGAATGTATTTATAGTCCTGAAAAGGGCCTTTGAATCTAGATATCCTTTCCATGGGAAATGGAAAGTTATGGTTATTCAAGACACCCCAAATCATGGTGTGGTTTGTGGAAGATGTAAAATCCAAGGTTTAGAGTACCCAAAAAGTTGTTCCACCTCCTAGTGAGAATATTATCCTAGTAAATAGATGGGAAAACATTACCCTAATGTTTTCCTATATTAGTGGGTCCAGCAGGCATTTATTTTCTTTCAATAGGGTTATGGAAACTAGGAGCTTTGTGCATTTTATGTTTATGCCAAAACAATTTCCTAAACACTGATAATTAGGAGTTTAGTGGGTGGAAACTCGACTTTTTATCAAGCCACCCTTTATAGTTTTTTGGCATGATGATTTTTGTGTCTATTTTGAAAAGAAGTTTAAGATATGTTGTGATTTGGAAATATATGGGATATGGTCAAATGTCATAGAGCATTGACCAAAGCACATATAGTTTAGGGTCTTGACTTTCATGGACCCACTATTGAAGATGTTACACAACAGTATAACCAGGATACCTAGGGCCAAGAGTACTCCAACATCCTTCTAAGAGAGAGACGGAGATGTCATAAATCGTGGATGATATTTATCAGGTGATGAGTGTTTTCACGATGATGTCAATACTCATGAGAATTGGAATTTCCTTTTTCTAATTAGTGTATTTGTTTGACATCCATAGGTGAATAAACATGATCCATGGGAATGTATTAATGGTGGATAAAATGGTCCTTGAATTGGGATATCCTTTCCAGGTGCCATGGAAGGCTGATGGTGACCTGAGACACTCAAGAATTGAAGTGTGGTATATGGGATTGATGTTCCCTTAAATGATGGTGGAAGAACCCCCTACTCAGGTTGACCAAGGGAAGTCTCTGGTAGTCCTTTGAGAAGGAATAAAAATGGGATGGTGGTATGCACATTTTATTGTCATAAATATGGGACGTTTGTCTCCGTTTAGTTTATATTCATGTGGTAAGGACATATTTCATATCATTTTAACATCATGTGGTAAGTATGTAGGTGAAATATGGTGAATAAATTAGAATATTGTGGTTTGGCCCATGTTTGAAGACTGTGCATCACTACATATCTCATTAAAATGAAAATAAAACCATGTGTAGTTCTAGAAATCCATGCAGATCAATGTTTTGTAGTAAGGAATATTCAACACATATTAATTTCATGTTATAGGGACCCATGTGGACGGTTTAGGATCCTTTGATTCAGACTATAAGATGAATATCCTAATGTGGAGACACGTAGTGTAGTTCCATGGAGTAATATAATGTGTATGAGGACCAAAAATGTCTCATTCACACCATGCAAGTTTCTAGGAAGACTCAAGATGAGGGGGCTAAAAGGGTTGTAGTTGTGGCTAGTCTCAAGGGTGAAATGTTTGAGAGTATCTTCAAATCTCATGAGGATGAGAATCAAGTCACACATAGTTCTCATAGATCCATCCATTTTATTTTCATGTAAGAAGAAATAATGAAAACTTTCATGAATTGATGGGGGCATTGTGGTTGGGCCTGAGAGTGGAGGTCAGGGCATCACTATGTAATCATAAGGATGGTAATGAAACCACATGTAGTTATTGGAGCGCCATCCAATTTATCATCATGTGGAAAGGACCCATGGAATTCCATTTAAGGTATTTCATTTAGGGACACAATGGCCATACCGTGAACCACTATTACTTTCTTATGAGGGTAGGTCTTTTCCGGAATTCCAAAGCTCATGTGAGCTATGCTCGGTGTGATAAATAAAGAATGGAATGGATCTTCCTACAGTGTAGAGATAGAAAAGCGGTACAATATGGTAATTTTCACATACATGAATTATTTTGAAGTTTAATTTGATTTATTTTCCTTTCATTTTTTGTTTTGGATGGTTTCCAAAGGTTTTATGGAGAAATACATGAGTTTTCATGAATTGGGCCAAACCGTGAGCCCAATTCCAGATTTAAAAATAAAATTTGTTTCCTTTATAACTTTTTCATTTTTTAATATTTTTCCTTCATTCCAATTCCTAAATGGTCTCCTCTGACATATTAACACCAAAATATAAATTTGGAGCCTTTATAAATCCATAATCATGGTGGATATGGGTTTTTATTTAAGATATTGGGCCTGCCCGAAGGCCCATTTCCTGCATTAAAAATAAATTTTAAATTTTTTATATCTCCTTCAATATTTGCGTTTCTTCGGTGCTTTCACCTCCCACTCGACCCTAAGAAACGCAGGAGCTCTCCCATTGCCTTCCCCCCCTCCTTGGAGCTCTTTGTTATCGCGAATTAGGGCTGATCTTCATAGGGTGTCTCAAATCGGCCAGAATTGAAGAGGTAAATTTATACCTTATTAACTCTCTCAATTCTTAATCTTTTCCCTCCATTACAGTTCCCAAATTACCTCCTATATCTTGTTCGAAGAATCCCTAAATTTTGGCTGTTTTAAATTTCAGAAACTATTGTTTTTGGAGTGATTAATTCAGGATGCTTCAAGTAGGTGAGTCTATTTCTTTCCTCATTCAAATTGCTTAGGGTTTCTTCCCTAATTCTTGAATTATAAAAAATTCCAGAAGTTAGGGTTCGTGCATAGGTTCTAAATTACTGTATTTTGGGTGAAATATTGAGGTTTTAGGTTTCTTTTAACTTCCTTGAGGTGTGGCGGTCATGTAGTTGATGTTTCGTCCCAATATTTGAGGGTTTCGACACATTCGGTAGGTGATTCCGTGGGTAACCATTTAATGATGAGTTAGTTTGCTTGATTAAATAATTTTTCATGTTCCTTATGTGCTGTGCATTGTGAGAAAACCATTTTTGGTTGCAATAGTAAAGCATTTGTTTTTAAAGTTACATTTTTTCTTGAAGTGTGTATTTTTCAAATGTATTTCATGTGTTATATCTTGTGGTAGTTTTGTAAAATGTGGAAGTGATTTATTAGTTGTTGAAAGGGGCTACCAATTATGTTTAGGTAATGATATAGTTCCATGTGGGCCTAAAAATGGGGGGGTATTTGAATGGTTTTATTTGTATAACCTTGTTATACTCCTTGAAAGTGTTTTATGGATTTGTGTGTTCTCATGAGTATCTTTTGTGATATTATTCAACGTGATTATATAACATTTGAATGTGGATTATTTCATGTTTATTGGGCTGCCAATTCTGTTTTGGTAGGGTCTTGGTGTGCTTTTGGCTTAAAAAGAGATTTTTGAAATGGATTTTATGTGCAAAGTTTGGGTATACTCTTTATAATTATTTTATGAAAGTTTTGAATGCTTTATTGGGTTGTGTAATAGGTGAAACTATATCAGCAAAATGTTTTGGTAGGAGTATATTTTTAAAAGGTCCATTTCATTGGTGAAAAGGCTGTTATGTGATATGTATCATCTTGGAAATATTTTATTAAATTGTTTGAAGGAGATATTTTGGAGTGAAAGTGATGTGAAAGTGATGTGGAGTGTTTTCTGTGAGTGTGATGTGAAAAATTGAATTTTTGAATATGAAAGAAGTGTTATATTCCATGTGTGTGGGTTGTTATATGAGTTTAAATATCTTATAATTGTTTTATAAAATTGTTTAATGGTTTTGTGGAAGTGTTGAATAAATGTGAAATGTGTTGTGGGCTATTTTGGTGTGATTCGGATTTCAAAATCATTTTGAATGAAAAATGGATTTTTGTGACTTGTATGGTATACATATGGGCTGTTTGGTGAATTTTTTATGTGGAAATGATATTATCATGTTCAATGTACATTTCTTGACGTGTTGAACTTGTTTGAGCACAAGGGGAAAACCTGGGTATCTAGGTGGGTGGACGTGTACTAGTATGCTAGGGAATCCGTGGGGTTTGGCCTCAGTTTCACTTAGCAAGATTGACGCTTACAACTCTAACTAAACTATGATGATGATGATTGGAGAACACTAGGTTATGGGTATGTTCCCTACTAGTGTCTCGTGCACGAGAATGGATATTTGTGATGGTTACTCTCACCGAGATACGAGGTACCTGGGACCCACAGCTAGCTAGTGCCTAGGTGTTACTTCCTATTTCTTGTGCTCATTATTTACTTTGTACTTACCGTCATCATACAGTATAGTTGGCTGGAAAATTCAGTAGTGTTGAATTTTTTTTTAAAAGTGTTGATTCTTAATGATAGCCCACTTGAAAACTGTTTTTATTCAAAGTAGCATCTTTTAGAAATTGTAACTAGCTTTTCATGTTTTTGAAAACTTGCATGCTTTTCGTCTTTAAATGTTTATCACATAGAATCTCTTAGTGGTGGTATACTACTGGGCATTGGCTCACACCCTACTTATACCCTTGGGTGTAAGTAGACATGGTTGTTTTTGTTGTCGCAGGTTGGGTACAATATTTTTTTGTTCCAGTGGTTCAGGTTTCTAGCAGGTCCTTGGTGGTGAAGTCTTGTGGAGGTGGCTTGTGGGCGGTGCCCCTTGCCATGAGGGTTCTTGGGCTGTCCTTATTTGGATTTTTAACTTTGGTATAGACCTTTTGAGTTGTTTTAAGCCATGTAATTCAGTTCTGAATTTTTGTAAAAGATTGTTTGGTTTGAAAAATCCAGATTTGTTTCATTGGATTCTTTTGTTGTTTTGTGTTTATAAACTCGGGTAAATCGTTCCCAATTTTCATTTTATGATACTCGGGCACTTGTGCCAGCCCATGGGGATCAGGAACTCCCTTTGAGTCTTGCCATGGACCGGGTCGGGTGCCGAGTTTGAAGGCGACTAGATTCGGTTCGTGACAAAATGGTATCAAAGGAGGTTTAGGTTAACTCTTTGGGTCATGTTATTTGGGGAATAGTCAGGATAGTATGGAGTTAGGATTGTTGGGACATGGAATTCTAGTTATGGGTAGTGTGCCTGATCACCACACCTCATAATGGGATTCAAGTTTCCAAGATAAATCGGTATTTATCTAAGTCCTTCGGTTTTCTTGGTTCGATGATGATTAAGGGAAATGAAAAGAGTGTTGGGTTAATGGTCCTAGTGAGCTCGCAAGGCCTGGAAAGCCATGTGGAGCCAAGGATATTCCCTAGAACACTCTCTATGATAGTGAGGTGATTGGAATATGGCTGCCAACCATATTTCCAAGTCACCCACTGAAACATGTTTCCTCTTGCACTATTTTGTGCTTAGGTTTTGAAACCTTAGCACTTTGGTTTTAAGAAGTGTAAAGTTTTTGTGAAATGATTTTCAAATAAAGAGGGAATGGTTTGGTTTATGAAATGGTGGAACTTAATTTTCAGAATTGTTTTGAAATATAAAATGGTGTGCTTACACCTCTTTGAAAGTAGGAACTATATTGATGTTGGTTTTGAAAAGTGTTTCGAATAGAGTTTTATAAACAATCAGAGTGTGTTTTAATGGGATGAGATGTTTTGAAATTGATGTGAATATCTTGAAAGTGAGTTATTTTCTAAATGGTTGTGACTTTCTGAAAAAAAAAATTAGATGTGAGTTGGGATTTTGATCTCGTGGTTAGCGGTTTTGAGAAAAAAGGATGTGTTTGTTGACCGTTTTGGTTTTGAAAAGTGGAACAAATTTTTGTTTTAACCTTTGGTATTTTCATGAGAAACCACATGCATGGGGTTATATGGGATGATGGATGGTTGATGGAACAACTGGATGAGTGTCGGGCTGGATATGAGGAGGGTGTCTGGTGTGGCACAAAAACATTCATGTGTGAGGCCCATGGGGTACCATTGGTGGATATGCTTACTGCTAAACTGGTTGTTCTCAAAGAATTACTTTTAAAGAAAAAACACGATGTATTGATGAATATTTTTGTATGGTTTGTATTATGGGTTTTTGAAAATGTTGATGTTGTGGGATGTTTTGATTCCAATAACCCCTTCTGTTTGAACTGTGTTTCGGGTTTGTGTTTGGTCGGTAAGCTGTGTTGTAGGGACGGTTAGTGGTATCTTTTGAAAAAAAATTTGGGATGCCTTTAAGATAGTTCCCTTCATGTGTTTGGATCTGGTTTATGGCTTGTTTTGACCAATGGACCAGGTTGGTTGGGTCCTTGGGTTCTCTCATTGGATAAGGTACACCCCCATTAAAGGTTAATGCATAATTGAAGCGCATCCCAGATTGTTTCTACATTGGAAAATCCTCCAGTTGATCAATATAAGGAATCCATTTCTTGAGCTTTTTAGATTGAGTATACACCCTTTCTTTTATTGGTTTTGTGTATCCTCTTGTAGTGGGAGATTGATTATGGATGGTTGAAAGTGACCTTAGCCTCTTAAGTTTCCTAATTTTTCGAAGGTGGAAGTGTTTTGGGTTTGTTAGCATGGATGAGTATTTGGATAGTGTCTCAGAGGAACTCTGAGTCCTTCATAGTCTCTTCGAAGAAGGAGTTTATGTTAAACTACTATTGTGGGAAATCTGGTCATGAGAGGATATTATGGCCACTTTCTAGAATTGTGTGTTGTTTTGGGATTTTGTACAAGTTCCCTCTCTATTCATTGTTTATATCAGTCGCAATGGTCATGTTCGGTGATTCCTTGTGATGGCATGTGCTCGATTGACTGTAAAGGTGAAAGTTGGGCAATCATCTGAGAGTCTCTATTATGTTGGGAGAATGTCTCCCTTGAAAAAAAACATAAAAAAAATATTCCATTTTAGAGGAAGGTGAGTATAAGTGTTCTTTACTTCTATTGTTTCTCACCTGAACAAACAAGGTGTGATGTGTGTACATCTTCTAATCCCTTGTTTCAGTGAAATATCGAGTTAGGGTAAAGTGAGTTTGGAATGTGTTATGTCTTGGAAAAAAAACTTATCGGGGGGATTGCGGTGTAGTTGTTGTTTGCAACGAAAGAAGAATTCTCATTCAGGTGGTTTCCAAAGCCTAACTGCGAGGCCGAAGATGCTTCAATATTTTGAGCTCCAGCCATAGGTCCCAGAGAGAAGCTGGTGCGTAGTCAGGGGAAACCCCAGTGTCATTTAAACCCTTGTGCAAAGTCCTATCCTCAATATAAAAGATAAGAAGATTTTAAACCTATTGTGTAATCATATTTCTTCAGTTGTTCCCGTTCGGTGGAAATAGGTTGAGGGTATTGTACCCATGTCATCACACAATGTTATTCCCTCCCACTTTGGTTTCCATTGAGTCTTTAGAGAAAGGTATGAAGTTTGGCTAGACAGGTTGACCACATGGTTTACACTTGGTTAGTAGTGACCATGCCCCCCCCCCCAAAAAAACCATGTAGATAGAAGAATCTCCACTGTTAGTTCATGGTTTCCCAAACCATGCAGACTAACCATGTGGTCGTCCCAACACTTTATATTTTGGGGTCTTTCTGTACCGGCCCATGCTGGTCGATTAAGATTGTTGGTTCTTATGGTGGGGAGCCTTTTTTTCCCCCGTACCAATAACTTAGACTTATCAATGGTCAAGGATTGGTGGTAGGTAGTATCATTTGGATCTATCAAGATACCTAAATCTTTCTTGGGTAACCATTGAGATTGGAGAGTGCCCAATGGTTTAGTTATATCAAGGTATGTGTAACCTTGTTCAATGCTGTTGTTCGTTTGAGTGAATTTCTTGAGTCTTGTTCGGATAGTATTTGAGGAGTTTTCCTTTGGGATAAAGCCTGAATGTGATTGATTGCTTCAGGAAAGTGTTGTATAATTTTTTTTGTGAAGTATTCCTTCCTTAATTGATCAACGGAGGTGTTTTGGACTTTGGGGGCGAAACCTGAAAAGGGAGTACATCTTGGTTTATCAGTTCAGTTTGGCTTTCGTATCTGGCCTTTCTGTAGCTTTCTGGGGACAGAACGTTTTCATGGTGGGGAGAATTGTCACATACATGAATTATTTTGAAGTTAAATTTCATTTATTTTCCTTTAATTTTTTGTTTTGGATGGTTTCCAAAGGTTTTATGGAGAAATAGATGAGTTTTCATGAATTGGGCCAAACCGTGAGCCCAAGTCCAGATTTAAAAATAAAATTTGTTTCCTTTATAACTTTTTCATTTTATAATATTTTTCCTTCATTCCAATTCCTAAATGGTCTCCTCTGACCTATTAACACCAAAATAAAAATTTGGAGCCTTTATAAATCCATAATCATGGTGGATAAGGGTTTTTATTTAAGATATTGGGCCTGCCCGAAGGCCCATTTCCTGCATTAAAAATAATTTTTAATTTTTTTATATCTCCTTCAATATTTGCGTTTCTTCGGTGATTCCACCTCCCACTCGACCCTAAGAAACCCAGGAGCGCTCCCATTGCCTTCCCCCCCCCCTCCTTGGAGCTCTTTGATATCGTAAATTAGGGCTGAGCTTCATAGGGTGTCTCAAATCGGCCAGAATTGAAGAGGTAACTTTATACCTTCTTAACTCTCTCAATTCTTAATCTTTTCCCTCCATTCCAGTTCCCAAATTACCTCCTATATCTTGTTCGTAGAATCCCTAAATTTTGGCTGTTTTCAATTTCAGAAACTATTGTTTTTGGAGTGATTAATTCAGGATGCTTCAAGTAGGTGAGTCTATTTCTTTCCTCTTTCAAATTGCTTAGGGTTTCGTCCCTAATTCTTGAATTATAAAAAATTCCAGAAGTTAGGGTTCGTGAATAGGTTATAAATTACTGTGTTTTGGGTGAAATATTGAGGTTTTAGGTTTTTTTTAACTTCCTTGAGGTGTGGCGGTCATGCGGTTGATGTTTCGTCCCAATATTTGAGGGGTTCGACACATTCGGTAGGTGATTCCGTGGGTAACCATTTAATGATGAGTTAGTTTGCTTGATTAAATAATTTTTCATGTTCCTTATGTTCTTTCCATTATGATAAAACCATTTTTGGTTGCAATAGTAAAGCATTTGTTTTTAAAGTTACATTTTTTCTTGAAGTGTGTATTTTTCAAATGTATTTCATGTGTTATATCTTGTGGTAGTTTTGTAAAATGTGGAAGTGATTTATTAGTTGTTTAAAGGGGATTCCAATTATGGTTAGGTAATGATATAGTTCCATGTGGGCCTAAAAATGGGGTGTATTTGAATGGTTTTATTTGTATAACCTTGTTATACTCCATGAAAGTGTTTTATGGATTTGTGTGTTCTCATGGGTATCTTTTTTGATATTATTCAACGTGATTATATAACATTTGAATGTGGATTATTTCATGTTTATTGGGATGAAAATTCTATTTTGGTAGGTTCTTGGTGTGCTTTTGGCTTAAAAAGAGATTTTTGAAATGGATTTTATGTGCAAAGTTTGGGTATACTCTTTATAATTGTTTTATGAAAGTTTTGAATGCTTTATTGGGTTGTGTAATAGGTGAAACTATATCAGCAAACTGTTTTGGTAGGAGTATATTTTTAAAAGGTCCATTTCATTGGTGAAAAGGCTGTTATGTGATATGTATCATCTTGGAAATATTTTATTAAATTGCTTGAAGGAGATATTTTGGAGTGAAAGTGATGTGAAAGTGATGTGGAGTGTTTTGTGTGAGTGTGATGTGAAAAATTGAATTTTTGAATATGAAAGAAGTGTTATATTCCATGTGTGTGGGCTATTATATGAGTTTAAATATCTTATAATTGTTTTATAAAATTTTTTAATGGTTTTGTGGAAGTGTTGAATAAATGTGAAATGTGTTGTGGGCTATTTTGGTGTGATTCGGATTTCAAAATCATTTTGAATGAAAAATGGATTTTTGTGACTTGTGTGGTATACATATGGGATGTTTGGTGAATTTGTGATTTGTAAATGATATTTTCATGTTCAATGTACATTTCTTGACGTGTTGAACTTGTTTGAGCACAAGGGGAAAACCTGGGTATCTAGGTGGGTGGACGTGTACTAGTATGCTAGTGAATCCGTGGGGTTTGGCCTCAGTTTCACTTAGAAAGATTGACGCTTACAACTCTAACTAAACTATGATGATGATGATTGGGGACCACTAGGTTATGGGGATGTTCCCTACTAGTGGCTCGTGCACGAGAATGGATATTTGTGATGGTTACTCTCACCGAGATACGAGGTACCTGGGACCCACAGCTAGCTAGTTCCTAGGTGTTACTTCCTATTTCTTGTGCTCATTATTTACTTTGTACTTACCGTCGGCATATGGTATAGTTGGATGGAAAATTCAGTAGTGTTGAATTTTTTTTTAAAGTGTTGATTCTTAATGATAGCCCACTTGAAAACTATTTTTATTCAAAGTAGCATCTTTTAGAAATTGTAACTAGCTTTTCATGTTTTTGAAAACTTGCATGCTTTTCGTCTTTAAATGTTTATCACATGGAATCTCTTAGTGGTGGTATCCTACTGGGCATTGGCTCACACCCTACTTACACCCTTGGGTGTAAGTAGACATGGTTGTTTTTCTTGTCGCAGGTTGGGTACAATTTTTTTTTGTTCCAGTGGTTCGGGTTTCTAGCAGGTCCTTGGTGGTGAAGTCTTGTGGAGGTGGCTTGTGGGCGGTGCCCCTTGCCATGAGGGTTCTTGGGCTGTCCTTATTTGGATTTGTAACTTTGGTATAGACCTTTTGAGTTGTTTAAATCCATGTAATTCAGTTCTGAATTTTTGTAAAATATTGTTTGGTTTGAAAAATCCAGATTTGTTTCATTGGATTCTTTTGTTGTTTTATGTTTATAAACTCAGGTAAATCATTCCCAATTTTCATTTTATGATACCCGAGCACTTGTGCCAGCCCGTGGGGATCGGGAACTCCCTTTGGGTCTTGCCATGGACCGGGTCGGGTGCCGAGTTTGAAGGCGAACAGATTCGGTTCGTGACAGTAATTCATACCATGTAGTGGCTAGACCAATACATAGAATCAAAGATTCTCTATGTCTCCCATTGGAAATGGGAAGCAAGAAATATGTAGTTCTATAAGGACCGTGCAATTTAATGTCATGTGATGAGGACATGGGTGAATTGATGTGATTGGAAGGGGAAGTTTCAGATCCATGAATTTTTATGTACTGTGGTAAGGACATGTGATCACCCATTTTGAATGGAATATAATCCTATGGTTGAGACCATAATTATATGTTCTAGCATTTCTACGTATCATGTGATGATAGGAATCAATCCATTCATAGTTCTTGAGAGGTCGTGTGGTTTGATGTCATGCAGTGAGGACAAGACCCCATATAGTTTAATGTCATGTGGTTAGGACTCACATGCATATATTTACATCTTGTACTCAATATGAGACATACCACATAGTTTATCATCATATGGAAATGATATTTGGTCGTACATACCACATTATGGATTCCCTACTACTGGCATCTATACCAAGTATTTCTTGGGAAATCTTGCATTTGTGGGTGGTGGGACATTATCCCCATCAATGATGGATAGTTAATAAGTTCCATTACGATATAAATTATGTATCACATTAGAGAATTCCCACTTGGGTTCCAGCATTGGGGGCTTCTTCCCCAATATCATTGGGATTCTAAGGGACAAGACCATTTCTCCTTGAAATAATGAACAGAGGAAAATCTTTTTACTGAAGGCTCATGCTATCCAGTTCTAGTGGACCTCAAGTTTCTGTAGTGTGAAAAACCTTTTCACATCTATCTATTCTAAATCATCTTGCATTTTTTGTGATTGTTCATCATCTAAGGGCATTCAAAAAATGGTTATTCAGATTGTGGGTAACTGGACCTCTATGGGTAACACTACCTCGATCCTATATACCAGTGAGTATGGAATTTCTTGTGCAGTAGTATTCATGGTGGTATGGTAGGCCCATAAAGCATTTAAGAGTTTGTTCATCTGATAATTTTTAACCTTATTCACCATACTATGGAGTATATTTGATAAATTATTATTAAATGCCTATATCTATCTATTTTCTGCCGCATGATAGCTAGATGTGTGATTAGACTTGATGTTATACTCCTGGTACATCTTCTCCAACTCCCTGGAATATAAATTGGTTCTATTGTTTGTTAATATTATGTAATGGAATCCGATCGTAGTTATGATATGGTACTTCCCGATGTTGATGATATTCTTCACCCCTACTTACTTGAGGGTATCGTCTTATACCACTTGGAAAAGAAGTTAGTAAAATTAAGGATGTACTTGAACTGATTGGAATTGTCCAGGGGATATGTCCCCAAGACATCCATTCCCCATAATGGAAAATGGCTCGGAATATTTAGCTGTATATAACAATTTTGGGGGTAGTGGAAGATGTATTCATGTATATTTCATGAATAACATTTCCTAGTGAATTCCACACAGTCTTTTATAAGTTTTTTAGTAATATCCCAAGGTACTAAATTAGCGGGCGAGCCTTGTTCTAAATTTTTGTGCATCATAAGAGCCTGCGTTGACTTCCTCAATGACATTGAAAACATTCCTTCTACTATGGACCTACGGAGAACTCCATTGAATCCATTCTTGTAGATTATTTTCTAATCATTTGGGCCATCCTGTAGAGTGAATTTCAATGCTCGACACCAAATTTTTTTCCTTCCGACATGGTCTATCAGGAGAGTCCCATATCCAATATAGCTAAATATAGGATCCACCCATCAAGGTGTGGTCACTGGTTCATCACACTTTTCATCAGTGATAACCTGATTGATCTCTCCCATATCACACACCATGATTGATGAGACCATTCTTTTGTGTGTAATACATAAGGTGGATTCCTCCTGATCAGGGTTAGCCAAGAAAGATGATTCATTAGATAATGTGTCGGCATGAGTATTATGTTTTCAAGGGATATAATGTAATGTGGGGTTAAAGTGGAACTCTTCTATTAGTCACTTCACATAGTAAGTGAGGGGGGATAGTTCCCCCTTTTTGATGTAATATTAATCATTGATCTGCTTAATCACTAGTTCCAAGCCCCCTTTGATATTTTTGTAGGTCATTTTCAGCTATAGGGCTAATTCTAATCTTGTAATGATATCTTGGTATTTGGTCTCATTATTTGTGCATCCTTCGAATAGTGAAAAGGGGTAGGGAAAAAATTGGATTGAAACATATTATCCCTAGACCAACCCAATTGAGCTTTAATATTCCATCCTAATGTCGATAGGACTCTGAGAGGTGACGTCAAAATACATCTCCCATGTCCGGGAAGTGTCATGGGCATATATGACCTCTTCATCAGGTATCTCACTGTCCTTTAGTGTATTTTATGGGGTAGAATGTGTTGCCACGATGTCATATAGCGATTTAGCTTTCACCAACTTCATGTATATGAATTAGATGTCATATTGGTGCAGAATGAATATCCATCGAGCCAAGAGGATCGTCAATATTGGGCAAGAAAGGATGTACTTGACCGGATCAATATGAGAGAATAGATGGAATTCATAGTGCTACATGTAATGACTTAGCATTTTAACTTTGAAGATGAGTTCATGTTAGTTCTTTTGATCATCTTAATATTTCATCTCATTTCCTAGCATGGTCCAGATGAGGTAATATAGATTAATCTCACATACCGAATCATTATTTTGTATAAGGATGGTTCCCAATGAGCTTTCCAAGGAGGAAAAAAATTTGATGAGTGGATTCCCTTCCACTGTAGGCATCAAAAATGTTGGGTAACTTAAGTATTTCCTGAGACTTTTAAAAGACTTTCGACATCTGTCATCCTATTAGTAGGTAAATCCCTTATTTATTAGACTCATGAGGGGGATAATTTTTTTGACCAGGTCAGATATGAATTTATTAATGTAGGTGGGGTTCCCTTGGATTCCCCTTAGTTTTTTCTGATTCTTGGGGGAAAACATTTCTAAAATATCCCTAGTATTCTCTGAGTCTACCTTGATGTGTCAGAGGTGTACCACAATGCTGAGAAACTTTCCTGATGTCACCCGAAAGGTACGCTTTAGTGGATTAATCATTAGACTGTGATATCATAGATTTTCAATGATTTATCAGAGGTCCATGATGTTATCACGTCACTGTCGGGATTTAACAACCAGGTTTCTGACTTAACACTCGGCTATACCTCCTAAAAATTTATTGAAGATATGAGTCATGGAACACAGATATGTGGAATCCGTATTAATTAATCCAAATGGAGTGACCTGATAGTATAATATACCTTAATTCTCTATGAAGGGATTGGATTCTGTTTCCTTGACGTACATCTTGATTTGATTGCAGCCTGAGTACACATCCCTGAAGAAAAGGTCCTATAAGACATCAATTTCATCAATCAACAGTTCTATGATAGGAAATGGGAAATCATCCTTCAGGAGATACTTATTGAGGTCTCTAAAATCTATAAAGACCATAAAATTTTTATTCTTATTCTTAAAAGGGTTCATGTTGTCATTCCATCTTCGTTACTACAGTTCCTAGAAAGATTTGGATTTTAAATTTTTTTTCACTTCTTCCTCAAAATTTGTATCATGAGATGGGTGTATCCTCTGAGCTACCTGATTGAATCATTGATGCTCATTAGGTAGTCTGATATGTTTTTTAGCCACAACTTGATTATGTTTAAGGATATCCATATAATTCTAGGAAAACACATAACAATTTTTCTTTAGAAATGCAATATACATCTCTTTCTCTTTGGGTGGGCATTGCAACACTAATCAGAGTAGGCCATGGTTCTTCTCTGGTCCCCCTGTTTAACTTTCTGAGAACATCTATGCTGGTAGAAACACCTTCCTCGAATAGTGGAGGGGTGTTCCTAAGATCTTCCTCCTCTTCTTCCATTTCAGAGTCTGTGGATACATCTTCGGGAGAGTATGGAAACTGGGGGCCTCTCCATCACTATCAGAGTGGGAGAGGACATGAGAAGAAATATCATCACCTCATTATATATTATTCCTTGTACAGAGATGCCAGAGTTGATTGTAACTAGGTATATGAGAGACTTATAACTATGTAATTGAATCTTCTATTTCAACAATGTCTATGGGGAGAACATAATCATAATCAACCATATTCAACGGATTTGAAGGGGTAGTCCCTATGCCATTTGGAGCTACCACCTATATATCAACATCCACAATTAGTTCTCTACCTCCCTTATTATAGAATTACTTTTCAACATATATGGGTCTACAAGTCTAGAAGGGAGAATTTTAACCATGTAGCATGCAAAAAATTACCTTAATGGGGCACATTAGACATTGATAAAATGTTGATGGTAATTACGAGTGTCTATGAGGCCATGTCCTCCCAAGTAGTACATTATATGTGGTTTCATTCTGTATAACTATGAACTCAACATCATATGTGAGATCCCTAAACTAGTATATGAGAATTCCTTTCACAAGATTACTTTTCACACATTTACCATTCCCTTGGATGTTCAACATTGTAGAGTATAACTCCCTTTTTTCATATGCCAAACGTCAGAGAGTTTGAGCTGGGATGAGATTGGTCTCAAGTCTATTATTGATCCACACCCTTTGGACGTTGAAATTATTGATTCCAACCAAGACACAAAAGGTTCTAATTTAACCGTGGATGGCCTCCTCCTGGTCTTGGTTAGGTAATGAGATGGAGACATGACATCCTAAGAACATAGTGTCCAGTCAATAGACCTCAACTGTAGAAACTTCGGTCTAATATTCTTATGGTCTTAGGAGGGCCTCAATAAGTGCTCCACTAAGTTATTTTGAATGAAAAATCACATCATGGATTGAGATCATGGTTGGGATTACATCTATCTATTTCATAACATCATACTTTTGTGCCAATGGTCAGTGCTTCCTGATAAGGGGTTGCTCTTATGAATGGGGCTCAGGGGCAGGAGAATGCAATTGCGAATATGATGTACCTAAGGTAGATGTACCTAGAACATGTGAGGAGGTTGAGGTATTATTTTCTACTAAAGGCATAGGCCATTTTGACCTTACACATTTCCTGGGTTGATCATATTAAACCCCTGCTAATCGGTCGGGCAATACAATCAGATACTGGCCACTACTAGAGGGTTATGAGACACCTCCTTTCCTCCTTTGAATATGCTGATGTGTTTGGCCATGAGTTTGAGATACATATATGATCTCTATGAGGAAATTACTGGCATATATAGTTTTTCTAAATCTGTGACGTCCCTTATATCCTCGGATCTAGTGCATACATCCTCATGTACCCCTATTATACACGGGACAACGATATTTGGTGGAATACTCATCATCGTAAAAGTGGTTCATCAAGTGTATTGTGGTTACAGAACCAAATATGATCTCTTATTCTAATGATTTTTCCATTTGGGGGGGGGGTGTTCTATGTCACATATGTTATGGGGAAGGCATTTTCAAGATTCATTGATTTCTTTGGAGGAGAATAGGAATCTTCATTTTCTGTTCTCCCTACATTCAATGATCACTCCCACTATTAAAAGTCATATCAGACATCTCTTTATTGGGTGGTGGAGCTATTTTGATTTTTCACAACTATTCCTTCAATGTTCCACGAGTTCGATCATATATTTTTTAGGCCATCCAATTTTCAAGCCTTTGTGCTCTCATGGAAGGACCTTTCTTTCATCCTTCCTCTTCTTCTGACTGAGTGATGGTTAGAAAGACACCTACTCTAGGGTGTGGCTTAGTGTTACCAATCTAGAGTTTACCATTCCTTGAATTACATCCATGAATACAAATAAGTTCATGATATTATTTCCCATACTTTATTGATATTATAAGTAGTCACAATGGTCACCACAGTTGAATTCATTCGGCCTCTAGGGTTGTGAGAGTGTGGGCATGAGTTTAGACTTAGATTGGGTTTTCTAAATATCATCCTCAAGATGTTGTGTTATTTCAATGAACTATCTGAACCTACCTAGATACTCCATGGGGATTAGTTTCATCTATAACTCATCCCTGAGATTTTTGGCACAAAATTCTATAAGTTTATTCTGTGAGAGAGGGATGCTGAGTGAATAGCTTAATCCCTTCCTCCTTGCTATGAAGTTCGACACCCTCTTGTTCTCTCTTTGCTTTCAGTTTTTCAGGTCAATTATCATTATCTTATTCACTATCAAATTTAACTTGTAAATTAACCGTTGACGATGTTCTTCCCATCCTATAATATATCCCGCTGGCATACTATTATACCAAACAATGTCTTCCCAATCAGATTTTGTAAGAATCACCTCATATTTTTCCCCCTTGTTGATCTCAGTGACCCAAAACTGTTCCTCATCTGGACATGAAGTGTGTGAACTATGGATTAGGTTATCCTTCACCTTAAAAGGTAGAAAATGTAGGTTTTTGGATGTTAGTTGGAGGTGGAGTATCCTCCACCCATTTGAGATGTGGGTTCCTTTTAGGTTGCATATGTGTGTGTCGCCCCTCCACGACTTACAGTCAATTAACTATGTATTTAATGGTAGTTTGAAAAAATAGGGGCACTACTACCTAAGACCCCAAATATCCATCAGTATTGGGTAGGATCCTATGATTTGGTCCCTCTTTCATCTCTTATTGATCCTCGATTCAAACTATGATTGAAGGATTACCCCATCAGGGAGATGCTCTATCCATAGTAGAGGGAAGTACTAATTATTTTCGACTTGCTCATTTTTATAGACTAGTTTTCTATATCTATATCCAACTTAATTTTCAGATATTTCTCTTTCTGGAATATCGGCCATGGGAGGGATAATATTAATCTCTGGATGGAAATGATACCTAGTTAGAATATTTCCCCTAAGTAGCTACTCATTGAGTTTTTAGAGAGCTCATATTTCATTATCATATTGCAAACAAAATGCTCTTCCATGAATGGAAACTTAAGTTAAGGAATGTATTTCCATTTTAATTTTCCATAATTCTAATGAGTATGTGGAAACTTGTTATTTGGCAGTTCCAAATTTTTAATCCTTATTTTATTTTGGGTGTATGCAACCTAATTTGGTGCGTCCAAATAACCCTCCACCTAGGGTATGTTTTCTATATTGTGAGCCTCAACAACCACATTAAAATCACTATCTTCCATGTTGATAGTGATGACACTCACATAGGCATATCGAGAAATGGTGGTCGTTCTATTTCTCTCCACACAACAATTTCATTATGTGCAACCTCCCTCAGGGCCGTTATTCAAACCCTTGGCCATAAGGTTCTGTTTTGTTTTGCGACCATAGTGGGGTCTCACTTTATTTTTCATACACTTTTACCACATTATTTTATGAAAAGTGACCTTGAGGGAGTTTTCAATCATGATTTTCAACTGAGACCCGACCAACAATGGTTTTTTTTACAATGAGAGGAACTAGTTTAAAGATTTATATTTATTTCAACCTCCTAAGGTAGAGAATACTGATTCCCTTTTTGGTATTGATGATGATGAAAATTTACCTCTCCCTATGGGGTGGGGATATTTGGGACCACCATCTACATCGATTTGTCTTTTCATTAGGGATCCAATTATTCTAGTTAGGGATCTGATGATTCCTAGGATGGATGCAAAGATTTAAATTCTCCCAGCCCAGAGGGGTGGGAATAATTCTAAATTACTACTAATGCATCTAGGGTACTCTCAATAGACAACAAATATGATTAATGTGATTGAGATATAAATTCTCCCAGCATTGTGCGTTGGGGTTCACTTGTAGCTACTGAAGGTATCTCCTGAATCATCTTAAGAATTGATGACCTGATGGGTGGAGGTGGAGGTAGATATTCACCTAGCATAAGGGGCTGAGTCTGCTCCTGAATGATCTCTATTCTAGCTACTATGTACACAATTTTATGTGGTTTAGTTGTGTTTCCATGGGAACTAGGTGCGATAGCATCCCGTGGTGAGTGTTATTCCTTGCGATATGTTTTTTGGGTGATTGAGACTTCAATTTCAGTGTTTATGATGTTTTACTATTATCATGAGGGGATGTGTTTAGAATCCAATTGTATATCCTCCCTCTTCATTAGTGTTATCCATAAACCATTGAAGCTGGGTAATTCTGTTGTAGTGATGAACTAGGCCAAGCCTTACCCTGTCCCCTGATTTTTCTGTAGGCTATAACATTACCGGATTCCATATTCAAAGGGCTATTTCATTCCAGGAGAATAGAAAAGTTTAATTCTCTATTATATCCCCATCCTCAAATGTGGATTCCCGACATGGATTCAGAGATCATATACCAAAGTATCCCGATGAATTGGAGGAAATAGTGTTATAGATTTTTTTTTTCTTTTCCAATTTTCGATCATGAGACATGGATAAAATATCTAGTTCGAACCTAAAAATAGAGTATCCTAATTTACTAAAGGTGACACTCTAATCCTGGATAAGGTAGATAACGATCCTTTAGTAGCTGATGAGTAACCCACATATTTTAGTGTACATAAACAATGTACTCCTTTTCAAGCTTATCTGGGATCTCATAGATAGAAGTAGAGATTATCCATAATATGATGGGAGATATATTTTTCTATAAATCTCTCCATATATCAATTACATCCTACACCTCATAGGATATACACACTTCTGTCTAGTTAGACTATAGAATATGGATCTGATGGTCTCATGCTGATGAGAATGGAGTGTTGGTGGTAGTTAATGGGGAACCACATACAATTGACCATGATGATTTGAGAACCTCTTTGTATGAAGGTATTGGATTTTGGTTCACCTTTCTACATAGAAGTGTATGGACAAAGGGAGGATTGTGTTTCTCATGGGAGATATTATTGTGGGGAGGTTGACCATAGTGAATGTCATAAGTAGAGTCCTTATGATCTAGCTCCACACTACCATGAAGAAGACTATAATTGAAATGAACACATTCTAATTCCCCTTCAATAGAGGAGTTGAAAGACTCTTGTGTTGTTGAGAATGTGTCTCAAACAACCTTAAGAACACTATAATTGAGATTATTGGAAATATGATTCATGTTCTTTATCATTGTCGAAATATGTCGACTTTCCTTTTTTGTTTGTGTAGGGATATGAGCCTATTGTGTGATTGTTTCCATAACTTTTATATAACTGTATAATGTCGTGGGAGTATAATCCCACTACTGAGAAGCTTTTGGGAAAGGATGATAAGAATTCCCTTTTCTAACATGGAAATGAGGCTATCATAAAGAATTTACTATTCTAAATTGGTGATCCTCAGTTAGGATGGGGTTATGAGATCGATCTTAATCCTTTAAAATATGTCACTCGTCTTTCTTGGTAGGAATATGAGCTAGCCTCGGGGCATCTTTCACTCTCACTTGGTGATCTCCGGTTGGATATAGAATGTGATAAAGGTCTAAATATGAATTACTCATAGGAATATGAATATGGACCTCTATAATAGGGGAAGGAATATGATCCTATCCTTATGTTTATTTGGAATGATGCTTCCAAAATCATTCATTAGAAGATGTAGAAATCTGCACCAATCTTTTGTGATCTAATGGAATATGGTAGGTAGATTCATTGATAGGAATACGAGCATGTCCTGAGGCTTATTCTATTATCACTTGGTTATCGCTAACCAGAACAGGGATATGAGCCCGATCCTAGGCCTTTGGAGTATGCCATTATACTTCTTTGATAAGAATACAAGCATGTCTCAAAGAATGTGCAGCTCTCACCTAGTGGGTTCATATTGGAATGAGAATATAAGCTCGGTATGATTCCTTGACCATCATTGGAATATGTTGATAAACCTCCCAGGTAGGAGCAAGAATGTGTTCATGCTATGGTACAACCACTTGATCATGATTATCCGAGTGTTGTGTTTTTATGGCTATAGGTATAAGAGTATGTGCCTCTCCCTTTATATGTAATAGTTACAGAATATGCTATAAGATCCCTTCACTTGTTTTTAAAATATACTAACATTTTAGAAAAGTGTGGGTTGGGATATAGACTAGCACATTTTCCATCTCCAATGTCTATTGATAGATATATTCCCATTAAAATATACATGTGACCACTGTCATCCTCCTTGTTCCATTGGATTATGTTGATGGGAATCATGCATGGGGGCTAGGAGTATGAGCCACCCCCATGGTTTTCATTGGAATATGCCCACAGACCTATTCTGAATGAACAGGGGTATGAGCCTTCTTACTAGTTCCTACTAGAGTTTGTCTGCATGAATCATTGGTAGGAGTATAAGTATGAGCCCCCTCATAAATTTCTAGAACCCTCCTCCTCTAATTATTCTTCCTTAGAGTCCATTTATGGGCATTAGAGGTGACTGTGTGTTAGAGGTTATGACCATAAAATGAATGATGGGTACTAGTGGGATGATTCTAGCGACATTGGTTAGTAGGTGCCCTCCTCGGTGGCACCTGAAATGGAATGGATCCATATTAGATTCCTAGTCTACCTCTACTAGATATAGAGGGTGGTGATTATCATGATCTAGGGATATTCTCCTAAAGCGGTTGGTCATATCGATGGAGTCTATTGGCTTATAGTAGCCATTGGGGGGAAATACATGCTCTCTAGTGTTCGTTCTTGAATGACCTTATAGGAATCTTCAATGGTTGGGATCGTACAATGTCTATGGTACTCCCATATCATCATATTCTCTACCTATTGTTGAATCCATAGGGAATGTGAGATTTATTTAGGGACCATGAGGGTCGTAATAGAAGATGAGGTACTAGAACAAGTGTGGGAAGAAGAAAAAATTCTCTCAGGTTAGGCGTCTGTCAATGAGAGTAGTATCTACAATTACACAGATAATAATTGACAAGGCTACCAATTAGTGCTACATCATAGGAATGAAAATTATAAATCATATATGCATGGTTGACATAATTGTTTTGTATTCCCTTTCAGTCTATTATGCTCACGTGGACTTGTCAGCATGAGGATGGACTTACAGGAGTCATATTTTATGATTGTCTTACTCCCTTGTTTGTATATATGGTTTTCAAAACAAAATGTTCTAAGAGGTTCATGTCAAGACAACGAGTGATACTTGAATATAGGGGTTAATAAACATGGAATGAAGGATTATAACCTAATCATTTTTTATTAGAGATATTCATGTCAGGTTCACCATTTTTGTTTTATTGGGTTTTGGACTGGAACGTGGAATGGGATTTCCCTTGATGATTTGATTGAGGGGGTACTTTGTGGCCCAACTCAATCACACGTATTAGGTATACCATTTTTTCAACTTCCCTAGAAACTCCCAATGGTTCCATTATATATATATGGGCATGTACCATCCTTCCAATGTTTGGTGGTCATCTAGATTTTTAGGCCCGCTGACTCTTGGGGAATCATATTGGTCGAGAGGATAAGAGGTCAGGATCATCTCACCCTTTTCAAGGAAATTTCTCCTACTCTGAGGCTCTCTTACATATTTATGACATGTTGATAACTCTCTTCCTAATCCCTATATGTTAATGGTTACCATAATGAAATGACTATAGGATAATTCCATCTTAGATGAAAAATATGGGGAACATGTGGGTTAGTCCATTTGTATGTACCTAAGGGTAGTCATAACTTTTTTGTGACATGTGGATGCTTGTATGCTCAATCCATATATACATGTGGTTTGGAATATGCTCTCAAATGATGTAATATTCCAAGAATGGGATTGATCTAGTATGTGGTATCATATGTATCCTAGTTAATGCAGGAATCAAAACCCACATAGTTTATTTAACCCATTTACTTTAATTTCATTTGGAAGGACATATGTTTTGGTAAGAAATTTTCAATCTTGATCCTGAAATAGGGGAATCCTACTTATATCTGTAATGGTGGGAATTAGAGTTCTCTTAGTTAATAAATGTCGACACTTACACACTGAGGCTTTCCTGGATGATCAACATGGAGAATAACCCTCTGGGGGAGGTGACCTGCATATCATGAATATGGATACAATAAGAATCATCACAATTCCTTTGATGATGGGTCTTACACGCTAAGGATTCCCTAAATCACATAGGATTATGATTCCTAATGAGGTGTTAGTTGCATGAACATAATCTTACATAAGCTATGATCAATGTTAGATATAAGGGGAAGCAGATGATCATCCTCATGGTGTAGGGATATGGGACCTATGCATTGGGACCATCCCTAAGGAGATTGGCATAGGGATCAGGCCTTAGGAAAGCATCATGTGTATACCTATTATAGAGAGAATCATAGTTCTCATAGTTCATATATGTCAGGGGCTACACTTGAAGTCTTCCCTATTTGTAAGGGCATACACACTGAGGATGGTAAATATCATCAAGTCCTAGGATTCCCTGATGACATGTCCTTCTTTTCAAAAGGGTGTCACATGACCGAGTGGGAATTTCATGGGATCCATCACATGACTTGGATTGAAAAATATGGGGTTACATGAGAGTCATTATGGTATAGTTTGAGAAGTGTCTTGTATCTTGGATAAAATATCTTGGAGACACCATGGAACCTGTCTGACACATATAGAGGACTCCATGGGTCACAACTAATATTCCAAATGAGTATCATGAGGGATTAGTTTTCATTTACAGATTCTTTCGCGAGACTCGAATGACATGAGTGGGAACCGTTATGTGGTTCATGATATGTTTTCAAGGGACGTCTCAAGTACTATATTATGGTATCATGTGGTCATCATTATTGAATTGGTGTCCTTAGTAGATCCATGTGACTTACCCAGGAATGTCTGGAGTATTCTATGTATCCCTAGGTGCATGTCAAAAGATTTCCAAGAGGATTGGGAAATGCGTACTTGTGCTATCACATGTATTTAAATGACACATGCAAATGTAAATGGGGAAAAAAGTATGTCTTTCACTTAATCCTTATATATTTCATCTTGGTTCTCACCCTTATATTGTGAATAACCCATTTTTGTTTAGTGCCAGTTTTCTAGAATATCGAATGATCTGGTGGGATTGAGGGTTGTCCTTCCCATAACCCAACATAGTCCCTTCATGTGATATATGAATGATCACACAAAGTGCATTATTAATAGTGCATGATGAATCTGGATTCCCACTAGTATAGTACCTAATGGAAATTTGGATGATCGTGTGATCACTCCGAGAAGTCTGTATGAGTTGAGAGTCGAATCCTGTAGAGTTTGTCTGAATGATGTGTATAATAGAAGTTTTTAATACAACCCTTTATTTGTGTTGGGTAGGGTAATTTTTAGGACTCACCCCCTTGGATACTCTCCTTTTTCCCAGGACTGCTTAGGCTATGTTGCCTAATTTTCAGCAATCAGGAGTCTCCTCCATCACCGCTTCCTTTATAATATTATTTACTGATTATTGAAGACTTTTTTGATCAAGCTGATATGTCTATGGAACTCTATTTTTTCACGTTGACTTGTCCAAGGGTCCTTATGGGATCTGGGTGCCTATTGTAAGACACTCATGATACCATAGTTGTCTTGTCTTGTTATCTCGTGGGACAGTGTTGTGGGTTCCCTGGGTGCGCCGCATGCCTTTCAGTGACCAGTTGTACCTCTCACCTCCTTCCCATTTGATCCCATTTGTTTTTATGTTGAAATTTTTGTGAGTAATGTGGGGTTTTGTGATTGATATTGGGGGTATTTCTTCTATTTTTTGGTGATGGGATGTGTGACATGTATTGTGGTGTGCGATCATTTCATGGATAAGTCCTGGAGATGAGGATGACAAGCCACGAGGCTTCTGTGAGGAGACATAGGAATTTTGTCGAGGATTTTTGGTTCCATGAATGTTATAAAGTATACACCACATGTCTTCAAGTGACTGTGAACTCCTCTAGCCTCCTCCATTTTTATCCCCTTTGTTTTTTCTTACATGGTTTATGGATCTTGTGAGTTTTTGTGAGTAAATACTATAATTTTCACTCGATTTCTCGATGACGTATCACCTAACCAATATGGGTCATGCGTAGATTTTTCAAGAATCTAGTGGAAATTTCTATCCATATATATTTAATGTGATTCAGAGTTTTCTAGACACTTCCAAATATTTTTGTGTGGGGAGGTTGAAAAGCTGTATGGCTTCTACAAGGTGACGTCGAGGTCCCTAGGTTTTTCAAGGACCAATCATGGATCACATCACGTGTCTCTTAGCAACCCTGAACCCATCTCACCTCTCCCCCTTTAACTGCATTGTTTTATCTGAGGAAGGCCAGGAGGCTTTGTGAGTTAACACAAATATCATCTTGAGATTTTATTCTCCTCATTGATGATTTTTTTGTGTGAGTTTCATTACCAATAGGGGTCTCCCTTTTTGGATATCATTCCTCCATATTTTTCAAGTATTTATATGGCCTTCACCCAATAATTATCCATGATTGAACCGTAAGATCAATATGGGTTCTTGCAATGGAATGTGAGACTAGGCTTGATCAGACCTCCTGTTTTTAATGGTGTGTCACATGATCAATGTTGGGTCATGTGATGGAATGCAATCATGGTGACAGATAATTTCTCTACTTGACATTGATGTGCCGCATGTGCACTGATGAGTCTCATGATGACATGTGGACTTATTCAATGATAGTTACTTTTCTCACCTTTTATATGTCATGTGTTCTTGGATGCAGGATTACATATCATGATCAATGGCGTTTCGATGTCAAGAAAGCATTAAAAAGGGTTCATGGAAAGTTTTCCAAGACATTACAATGTTGTCGCATAACCCATGCCACTTAAATGTGTCGTGTAGCTGAAGGTTTGAAAGAGGGAATCATTTGATGTCCAGTTAAACATGTGATATTGTATGCGGTTTTGAGTGATAGAATCTCTTCCACACATATAGAAAATTTATTTTCTACTCATGGTGATATCAAGCACAACATGGAGCTCCAAATGAGCACAAGAATATTGCATGTGTATGGTGTGGAATTCCATCAGATCCACATGGTGCATGAATCATTAAATATTATTCATGTTAGGATATTGTGGAATATTAAATAAATTATTTAAGAATTTGATCCTATACATACACTAGGACGTTGTCCACAATTATTCACATAATTGGATATGTATTTTTTTAATATCCTTCTAGGAAGAAGTGGGATCATTATATTTGATCGCTTCCACATTCACCTGATGATGTAAGTGATATATTAGCCTTGTATTTGAGGTATTATGGAGTCCACATGGTACTAAAACCCTCTAAAATATGGAATATGTAGTTGTACTACATTTCACAAGAGAGGTTATACGATGCCACACCCATTCGTAAGATAGAAGACTGGGTGAAAAAAGGTGTGCACTTAAGGATACACTAGTGTGAAACATTGATCCCAAGAACTACAAGTGTGATGAAACATCAGCGACATGAGGTTAAAGGATGAGATGTGTGTCACTTACTCTCTCTCTCCCATGATATCCCCCCTATGTTGAGGCAAATGTATATCTCAGTGTCATTTAATTTATTTTATTATCATTATTATATGTAAAAAAGATAATAACAATAATAAAAATTCTCCTGCAATTTTGTAATAAAAAATAACCCCCAAACATCATTAGAATATTTAATTATGCATCATGATCATCTATTCACTCATGACATGTGCCCTACCATGAAAAAGTGTGTGTCACATGATTATAAGAGTAAACTCCATCATACATGATTGGTTTTAAAAGTATAATTTAGGTATAAAAATGAAAATTATGTAAAGTTTATTAGTTTTTAGATTATGTAATAGTGACTAATTTGACCATAGTTAACCTAGCAATGTCATTTTGGATATATAAGTTGAATATCATCATAACATCTGATGTAAACATAATTAATTATCTAATTATGTATAACATGGTAATAAGTAATATAAAATGAATAATAAACTTGAAAAAGGTTATCAACCGAATTTATTATTTATGAAGCCGATGATATCCCAAGAGATGTTAGTCACATTGTAAGTGAAAATTTTATTAAAAACGCTTCATTAAAATTTTTAAAGGTTTATTTTCGAACATTTATTATTCTATGACCATATTATTAAATGCACTTATATATGTTTTTATATGTACATTAATCAATTTTATAGGATAAGGTATGCCTATTATGAATTTATTACAATGGTTTTCATTAAGGAAATTGGTTTTCTAAATGTTTGATTTCATTTACAAGAGACAAAAATAATTGTTCTATTATAAATTGTACAGTGATAATAAATTTTCTTTCCACTATAACTAGTATTTTAGGATTGGATAACATTGTAAGATTTTATATATTTATTCAATGTAAAAACCTCCTTCCCTTTTATAGATATTTTTATATTTAAAATTTATTTTTAAAAGAAAAAATATTTTAATATCCAAATATGTTTTGAAAACTAGTTTATAAGAGTATTTAAAAGGTTTTATGATGAAAATTGAAAGAATAAATTTTTTTTTTTCCTGATATGGTACTTGATTGTTATATATGAGAAACATGGGATCCTAATACATCTTATACGATGTTTTTATCCCCATTATAGCTCACAGTTAAGCCTAATATATCTTAAAAGAATGATTGAGCCCCATTATATACAATGGAAAGGGGTGAGCCCAATATTGATTATACGAAGGGTGAGAAACATTATATCTATCCACAAATTGGGTAATTATTATGTTCTATTTATAATTATGTTTTATGTAGGATATATGGTTCTTCCAATTGAAATGGATTTATAAATATGATACTCTAAGTTTCAAAAAGGCTTTTATTTTCTTTCAATGAGTTATAAATATTTTATTTGATAAAAACTATTTTTACTTTCCTTGTAGAATCATTTTATTTCATATTATCAATGAAATTTGAATATAAAGTTAAATATTGAAACTATTTTCATTTTCTCAATAGACTAACAAATTTCTTCTTCTTATATCCCTTACTAAGATATTTCTTTTTATAACTTGTTTTAAAATGATTTTAACAATGTTAAAGGATGGGTAAGAATAATGTTGATGTCCTGTTGAAATGCATAAAATTTTTCATGAAAAGAAATCATGTTTTATTCTAAAATTTTTATATTGTGGGAAAGGGATTCTTATTAGAAGTTTCTAATTTATAAATATATTGGTTTTTTATTCAAATGTTATGAACAAACTACCTAAAACTCTAAACCTAAAAGATATATTGGAATGTAAGAATGTAAATTATTGTTTAAATTCACAATAATGTGTATTTTTTATGGTCATGTCCATATATTCGTTATCAAGGAAAGGTTTAGATTACTTTAGGTTTGAGGAAAAAGGTAATAGAATACCCTTAAAAGATTTTATTAGTGGTTAAGATGAAATGATATATCATTTGAATATCAACATGTTTGTTCAACTAAATTATGTTTGTTCAAAGTGGTTTACTATAGAGAAAACAAAGTTTCTGTGGTAGAAAGGCACGAAGTTGATAATATCCTTCGAAATTACATACCCGTAACAGTCATAATTAAAACTGATAAATTTTTTGTTGTGATGGATTATTTAACACATGATATAAATAGTGGTTTTGTCAATGCTTGATAAGAACCTAATATTTGATGAAAAAACATTTCTATATTGGATTATTTTATGAGAAAACATTTTCAATCATTCATTGGATCCTCAAACCTATTGGTAGCTTAAGGATGGATCAATTCTCTAGATTTTTTATCTCAAGTCCGGGGATATTGATAATTCCAAAAAAACTCTTGGAATTTTTCATCTTAAAGGAAAATCTGGTAGATGGTGATCATTGGTTAAGAATACAAAGGATAATTATTTTATTGATTCCATATAATAGGACAAATTAAAAATCTATTCCTTGAGAAATATATCTCTAATGTTGTTCGAATTGGGATGGAGAAAAAATTTGAATTAAGGAAAAGGATGAATATTCTATGGATGTGTATAAAGAAAACATCAAAATATTGGTCAGGTATGTGATGGATTATACTTGGAACATTGATAATATTATTAATTAGTTTTATTGAGGATGAAACCACGTTTATGATGATATTTTCACTCCCAATCATTTAATTTTTATGAGAAATTTTTTAATAATTCTAATAATGTTGAGATTGAGTCTTCCAGAAACTATGTTCCATGATATGAAAAAAGGTAAGAAGTGGACAAGTTAAAAAAATATTAAATAATCAATTAACTAATATTTCTATAGGTAATCCCTTACAATGTTCGAAGTGTGGTATAACAAATCTTGTGTGAATTTTTTCAAGATCTAGAAAGTGTCACTAGTTGTTTAAGTTTTGTCACAGGGCTCATGGAAATAACGGAAATCCACCGCACAAATTGGGTAAGAAGTAGTCATTCAATGGTGAGATGTTTTCACAATAGTGAATTTGTAAATTAGGATAATTTTTGTCCTAATTAACCCACTTATGTGGGAAATAATTATGATAAATAAAGTGTGTAAAATTCATTTTCTACTACCATTGTTGATATTAGGCCCTCAAATGAAGTGGTGACATGTTTCTTACAATTTTTTTATTATTCCAAAACCATTTTTGACACATTATCATCAAATACCTTAATTTTAGATAAATTTGAAATAAAAAAAGGAAATGTCATCTCATAAAAGGAAGATAGAACTTTTAGTGAAAACATTTGGTGAAAATATTAAAAAACATATATTTATAGGGTATTTCCTATTATTATTAATAAGATGGTCTTTCATGAAAATCTTGTTGAAATATCCATATTGGACACTAATATTATTCTTGGAATCGATAAGCATTCAATTTTTCATTCTAAGATAGATTAAAGATACAAGAAAGATTTATCAAATGATTTAATACCTTTTATGACCAATTGAGATGCTGAAAATCAATTACAAATGGAAGTGAATGTTTCCAAGATCATACTGTTGAAAAGAATGATTTTTTAATTAGTGATGTGGAAATAGTGAACAAATTCATGGATTTTTTGTCTTTATGATTTACTATAAGTTATTACTACTTGAAAGGTTGTGTTTACTATTGACTTGGTATTTATTTCTATGCTAGTTTTGGAAAACCTCTTATTTAAGTGATTAAGTATAACCTGTGGAATGAAAACAATAGCTGTAATAATTTCTTGAAAAAGTATTCATTCATTCTATCCCTTCACCATGTGGAGCACCTGTTTTTTTGTTAAAAATTAATATGGTTCAATTAAAATTTTTATTGATTATTGATCCTTGAATAACATTACTATTAAGAAGAAGTGTCCAATAAATCATATCATTTATTTGTTCGATCAGCTCCAAGTACCAAAATATTATTTAAATATTGATCTTAGGTCATGTTACTATTAGTTGAAAGTGAAAGAGGTAGATATTCTGAATATGGTATTTTGGTCAAGATATGGGCATTGTGAATTTTTTGTTATGACCTTGGGGTTATCTAGTGCACCTATCATATTTATAGAAATTAATAATAGTGTTTCTAAAGAATATTTAGGATTTTTTTTATTTTCATTTATTGATGATAGATTTTTGTATTGTAAAAGTCATTAGGATCATTAGTTACAAATGGGGATTGTTATATTATCATTAAATGAAAATAAATTGAATGAGAAATTTAGTATGTGTTAATTTTTGTTTCAGAGAAATAATTTCATTGAAAATACTATATCTAAAGATGGTATTATTATGGAACCTAAAAAAACTAATATAGTTAAACAATTTCAAAGAACATCCAATTTCAAATTGATTCTTAGTTTTTTTGTTTACCAGGTTACTATCGGCATCGTGTCGAAATCTTTACTCAATTATCTATACCGTTTACTAAGTCAAATTAAAAATGAGTTGAATTTATCTAGATTGAATAATCTGATTATTATTTTCATTAACTAAAAATAATATTAAATAATATCCAAAATTTTTCCTTTCTCTCAAGAAATGGTGAATTTTTCATCTACAGTGATGCTTCGTTTAAGCTAATAGGTTGTGTTCTTCTAAATAATGGTGATGTAATTACTTTTGATTCATGGAAATGAAAATAACATGAGTTAAATTACCCTACAAATGACATGGAATTAACTACCATATATTTTAGTTTAAACTTTTAGTAGAATCATTTATATGGTGTAAATTTTGAAATATAAATTGATCAAAAAATTGTGAAGTATATATTCACTCAGAAATAATTGAACATGAGATAAGTAGAATGGCTGGAATTTATCAAGGATTATGATTGAAAAATTTATTACCATTATTGAAAATAAAAAAACCGATTAATGCTATTTTTTTATGAAATAATGATAAATTAACCATGTTTCACTAGGAGAATTACCCTTTGGTTAATGATTTGATGAATATTTTCCTATAAGTTATGGATCTAGGGAAATAATCTATTTTTTCTAGTTTATGTTTAGTTGTATTTTTCATAAAGGATAAATAAAGCTCATAAGGGGGATCATGTTTTTCATTGAATGGTAGAATATGTTATGAATGGTGTGTTACATGACATTAATTTTGAATAATAATGTGTTATCATATTTGGAAAAATACTATTTTTTTACTTCAGATTTCTAGTTAAAGAGAGAGTAGTTGAGTGAAGCTCATAGTTCTCCATTTTCCATTCATCTTAGCTATAATATGACGTACCAAGACCTTTGTGATTATTGTTGGTCAGATGGTATAAAAGATTTATTAGTGACCTTTCCCTGAAATTTTTGAGTTGTTAATAGGTTTATGTATATTAAAAATTACTCAAGGAAATGCTTCAATATTTTCCAGTGATAGTGTTTAAATGGGAAAATATATCAATGTATTTCATGGTGGGACTTCCAAAGAAATTTTTAGGTTATAATATTACTAGGGTTATTATTTATTGATTAAATAAATATGTGCATTCACTTCCCCTTCAAGATATTATATCATTAGATCAGAGTTCTCAACTATATCTCAAGGATATAGTCATATTACATGTAGTTCCACTCTCTATTGTCTTTTACCATGTTCCAATATTTAATTTTAATTTATGGCAATGACATCAAAAGTCAATGGGCACATAATTAGAGTTTAGTATAGTTTTTCATCATAAAACTTATGGTCTATCTAAGCAGATGATTTAGCCCCAGGAAGATATTATTTATTGTTATTTAATAGATTAATAAGTATTTTGGAATCAATACATTTATTTGGTTGAATTTTCTTATAACAACAGTATTCATTCTATTATACAGATTACACATTTTGAGGCATTATATAGAAATCGATATGAAATGCCTGCTTTTGGGGATTTATTAGGAGAAATGAAGTTCGTGGGACTATATTTAGTTTAGGAAATGACGGATAATGTTTAGTTGAGTCTGCAACATAGAACGATGATTCATAGGAGTCAGAAAGGTTTTGCAGATAAATAGAGGAAAGATATTACATTCAAGGTAGGTGGTCATGTTGTTTAAAGTATCTTCATGGAAATGAATTACGTACTTTTATTAAAAAAGATAATTTATGTCCCGGGTTCATTAGATCATATAAAATCCCTAAGAAATTTGAATTAGTTTCCTACTGAGTAAATTCTCTTTCACATTTATCCTAGGTACATAACATATTTTATGACAACCCTACTTTTATTACAAACTTAAACATGATTTATTACAAAAACTATTCACTTGATACAACATGGATGATCGATAGGTCTAGTGTCTTTGGGGCTTAGGATCATTACATAACAACATAAAACATGAAATACAACATCTTTATTGAAAACATCCTTTACATGACCACTATATTCCCTCGTACTTAGCATTGCATGGGATAACCTGAGGACATGCATAAGAAAAGGGGTGAGCTATAAATCCCAGTAAGGGAATAAATATGGAATACATGAGGAGTACAATACATGTTAGACAATAGTAATATCAATAGATCATAAGAGAAACATGAACATAAATGCATGATAAAGCATGATAATCATAACATGGAAATGTGGAAACAACCCTTAACATGGAATTGGCATGAGCCAAGGCTCATTGGACATGGAGCATGAGTAAATTCTCATTGCACATGAAGCATCAGTAAACCCTTGTTGCACTTGAATTATCATGAGTCAACACTCCTTGCACCTGACATATCATGATACTATACTTACCCAATGAATTGAAGCGCTATAAGGGCCCACCCTTCTTAAACATTTCATTTCATGCATTAGTGTGCCACATGGATCATTAAACATTGATAAATTAAACATAATCATTTATTCCATGATAAAGAAATGTTTAATTCATACTTGAAACTTTATAATCAATAAATAAATGTGCATATAGATGAATACCCTTGATGGAGAAATGAGCATGGTATTCACTACACAAAGGCATTGGCTTAGATAATCGGTGCAATTTCGGCAGCGTAACGGCATGACATAAGAATTCATAAAAATGGTTGATGAGAGATAAAGGGGTGTCTAAACATATTTACATGAAATAGATAGTAATGGGTTCATATAGATACATGTCCAAACAATTATAATGGAATTTTGATTCATGATACAAAAGTATTGCTTGAATGTAAGTGAAGAGAGAGGAGTTCCTTTCAGAATTTCGGCATAGTAACGAGTGTACATGGGAGGAATTTAATGAGAGAGAAAGGGGTCTCCCATAATTCAAACAATAAGAGGGCAGAATGGGGGAGGTGTGAAACCATAACCCATCATTTATAATTTAAATTAAAAAAGGCCTAACAATATTAAGAAAATTTGACAAAAACCACTGAAAGGAAAAAAAACCCTTACATGGAAGTGTGCTTCCAAGGCTTGATAGAGGCTTAAGAGAGGCTTCTTGGGAGATTGGGTCACCTTGGTAGGATTCTATATAGAGTAGGGAAGAGGTTGGACGAACTCCAAAGGCTTTTAATGAGGATGAAGTGGGATCTTGGGTGGGTTTATATAGGAAAGGTGAGTGAATTATTTATTATTTAGGTTTGGGACCCCTTACATTAAACTAATCCAAACCACAAATAAGCTCATGGTTTTTCCCATGGTTTTTGGAAAAGGGAAGAGGAAAAAAATATTTTATAAGGCCAAAGTCCTAACTTCTTAAAATAATGGGGTTGCTTGTGTGGAGGTGAGTCACACTCCCATGGAAAATAATTTAAAAAGACAAGATGTTTAATAAGTCTTGAGGGGTCCATTAATGCTTTGAAAAGTAAGTCAAACAAACCCAAAATCACATTATTTTAATGGTAAGACATATATTGGACGAACATAAAGCTTATAGTATTTTATTACATTACTATTGGGTCATTATGATGTCATAAAACACATTATATATTGAAACGATATTTAATTTTTACCGAAACATTTGACTATCTCAGAAAATTATGAAAAATTCACCGTTGGATAATTTCGACATCCTGATTACAAAAATATCATTTATTTTATTAAAAAAAAATTTAATATGTTAACTCTCACTTTTAAAATAAAAACTGACATTTATATAAAATTCACATGTTTTGACAGAAATGGCTTTCAAACATTAATAAAAATTATAATTGCATTCATAAAATTATATGATAATTTATATATAATAAAATTAATTTAATAATAATAATAATATTTTATTAAAATATAATTTAATTCAAAATTCCCTTAATTTAATAAAATACATTTCTTAATTAAATAATAACTAAAAACACTACTTGTACTTTAAAAACTATTTACAATGTATCAATAATGACAATAATGTATAATCATTATTATATACAAAAATGACGTACATGAACATAGTACTAGAGATTTGTAACATAACCCCTTAATATATCGGCATAAGACCAAAGGGTAAGGTGTGCGATGGTGACAGACTCTCGGGGTGACTCAGATAACATTCCTTGAGTGTCAATCTCTATAAACTTCCAATTTTCCTGTAGACGGTCTCGTTCGAGTTAGACATGATAAAGCTCAGCTTGGGTCTGGTCAAGAGCGAATCCCAAAGAAGCCACCTCTTTTCCGAGATCTGACAAATGGGATTCGTATGGAGCAATTATACTGGATGAGACCATCGCTTCCTTTGTCTGAGTAAATTGGATTTGTTAAAAACCTATATTTATACAAATCATGTGATCACTGTTCTATGGCTATAAAAGTAACGGTCACAATTCATAACATAAAACCAAAGACGTTGACATTTTATATAAACATTTTACATAAATATACATTTAATTAGATCAATAGGTATTTATATTAATGAAACTTTTGGTCATTACAATAATCCTACATTAAAAAATTTCACCCTCGAAATTAATTTTTCCCACACTAAAACAGTTGTGGGTAACTCTGCTTCATTATTTCCTCGACCATTTCCGATCCAAGCAGCTTACGTTCACCGACCTCATCCAAACACACCGTTGTTCTGCACCTTTTCCCATAAAGGGCTTCATATGGTGACATTTGGATACTCAAGTGGAAACTATTATTATAAGAGAACTCAACCAGAGGAAGATGTTGATCACATCCTCTTTTAAAGTCCATTGATCACACTCTCAACATTTCCTCAAGTGTTTGGATAGTCCGCTCGAATATGCCATCATTTTGAGGATGACAGGATGTACTAATGTTCAGTTCAGTATCCAGAGCATGTTGAAGACTCTTCCAAAACATAGAGGTGAATCTTGGATCTCGGTCAAACACAATCGATAGTGGTAATCCATGCAGCCTTACCACTTTTCGGATATATATTCGTGATACTTAATCCAATGAGAAATCATCCTGAATACCAATGAAGTGTGCAGTCTTTGTAAGATGATCCACCACAACCCAGATTGCATTGTTGCCTTCGGATGTCCTCGGAAGTCAAGTGACAATGTCCATGGTTATGTTCTCCCATTTCCATTCTAGTATGGGAAATGTTTGCATCATCCCCTTAGACTTCTGCCTCTCTAACATGACTTGTTGGAACACCATGCACTTTGATCTATATACATCGATCTCCTTATTCATATTATCCCACCAAAACTTTTCTCGGAGACCTCGATACATCTTTGTGCTCCCTGGGTGAATAGATAAATTTGAACTATGAGCATCATCCAAAAGTTCCTTCTTCAGTTCCGGACATGACAGAACACATAGTCTTTTCCCAAATCGCACAATTCCTTCTTCATTAACATTAAACTCCTAGGATTTCTCTTTTTCGATAGCTTCCACTTTTTCCTAAATTCCCACTTCATCCTTTTGAGAATCCTTTCACCTTTCAAAAAGAGACAGTTGAGCAATCATTTGTGAATGGATTGATGATGTTCCCTTCTTTATGATTCCCATGTCCATCTTCATCATCTCTAAAAAGATTGGATCCTTTTCAATTCTCATCATTGATAGAATCGATGGGTCCTTTATACTTAGGGCATCTGCCACATTGTTCGCTTTCCCAGGGTGGTAATGTGTTGTACAGTCATAATCCTTGAGGAGCTCTATCCATCTTCTCTGGCGCATATTAAGCTATTTCTGTGTGAATATATATTTAAGACTCTTGTGGTCAGTATATATCTCACATTTCTCCCCATAGAGATAATGTCGCCAGATTTTCAAGGAAAAGATCACCAACACCAACTCCAGATCATGCGTTGGATAGTTTTGCTTGTGGATTTTCAACAGTATTGAGGCATAGGATATCACTTTATCATTATGCATCAGCACACAACCTAAGCCCTTCTGTGAAGCATCACTGAATATCACAAAAGGTTCCCCACTTGTGGGTAAAGTGAGCATAGGCACAGTGATAAGCCTCCTTTTCAACTCCTTGAATATTTCTTCGCATTCATCAATCCAAGAAAACTTTACTCCCATTCGAGTTATCTTGGTAAGAGGGTTGGACAATCGTGAGAAATTTCTCACAAATTGTCGATAATATCCAGCTAACCCAAAGAAGATACAGATATCTATTACCGATGTTGGCCTCAACCATCCTTCAATTGCATCTATTTTGGAGGGATCCACAGATATCCCATTGCTTGTGATGATATGTCCCAATAATGAGACCTCCTTCAACCACAACTCACACTTTCTATACTTGGAATAGATCTTCTCCATTCACAAAGACTCTAGTACAGTTCTTAAATCCTCCTCATGATCCTCCATGGTTTTGGAGTCTATTAGAATATCATCTATAAAGACTACCACAAATTTTTCAAGGTAATCTCTAAAGACTCTATTCATCATGTACATGAATATTTCTGGAGCATTAGTGAGTCCTAAAGGCATTACTATGAATTGATAGTGGCTGTATATTGTACAAAAATTAGTCTTGGGGACATCATCCCTCTTCACACTTACTTGATAATATCCCAACCGCAAATCTACCTTGGAGAAGTATTGTGCTCCACACAGCTGATCGAACAAGTCATCGATCCGTAGCAGATGATACTTGTTCTTTATCGTGATTTTTTTAAGTTCACCATAATTGATGCAAAGCCGCATTGACCCATCCTTCTTCTTGATGAAGAGGACTGGTGCACCCTATGGTGAATCACTTGGGTGTATAAACCCTTTATCCAGATTTTCCTATAGTTGTTTCTTCAGCTCTTCAAGCTCCACGACAACCATTATATATGGAGTCTTGGATATTGGTAGTTCCCCTGGTATAAGTTCGATTGAGAATTAAACATCTCTTTTAGGAGGAAGACCAGGCAGTTCCTTGTGAAACACTTCAACAAATTCCCTCATAATAGGCATTTCTTCAAAGATGGGTTCTTCCTTAGAATCAATAATCTGAGCCAGATACGCATGATCATAGGGCAGTAATATCCATGCTTGAGATGATGGAGCTAAAGTATATTCATCGTCCTCCTTATAATTTTAAAGGATTGGGGGTCGATTCTCCATATGGAGTGTTATTTACCTCTCCTAACAATTTATATTGGCTCTATATAAGGAAAGCCAATCCATGCCAAGAATTGCATCAAATTCCACTATAGGGAGTATGAAGAGGTTTGTTGGGAAATACAATCCACATATTATGACAGGGGACGAGTTATATTCATGGGATGTAATGATTTCCCCATTTTCCATAGTCACTGACATCTTCTCTTCAATGATTTGTGGTGGTGCGGGGATTATTCTACTAAACATTCGAGATATAAAAGAATACGTAGAACCTGAATCAAAAAGAAAGTTCGCTATTCTTGAATGAATAACTAGCGTACCTATCACCACTTCATTTTTTGGGATCACTTTAGCAGAAGTGATGGAAAAAGATCTCACTTTATTCCTTGGAGGTTGTTGTTTACCTCCGAAAACCTTTGGATTAGGGCACTGATTTGAAAAATACCCCGGTTTATTACAGTTGTAGAAATGAACAATGCGTTGAGGTTTGAGTGGAGAGTTCCTCTCCTCTTTTGCAGTGGTGGGTCTTTCTTGCCAATAGTTAATAGCTAGGTTCCCTTCTCCTCCACACCTAAAGAATTTCCTTGTCCCCTTGAGGCAATTTCTAGGGTGCTTTATTCCGCACATTTGGCAAGTGCAGTGTTGGATCTTCTTAGAACCATTGAATTTATCCATCGGACCGCCATCATTGAATTACACCTTACGCTTCTTGTCTCAATGATACCCCTGTGATTCCCCAATCTCCATTTCGACCTTGAGGGAACATTGGAGAATTTCCTCATAGCTTTCGAAGTCAGAGATCTCTAATGCTTTCCATAGGCTAGGCTTCATCCCACCAAATAAGGGGTCAAACTTTAATTGGGGGTAATGACAAAGCCAGAAGCATATTGTGCAAGCCTTGTGATGTTTTCCTAGTATGCTCCAATAGATTATTCATCTTTTTTCTTGAGGGAAAGGAAGTCCCTTTCCATATTAAGGCAGAGGATGCATGGAAAATATTTATCGAAAAACATCTTCTAGAAATCCTTCAATTCCAATGCCTGGATCTCCTCCTCAAGCTTCATATTTCTGATCAATGTCCACCATTGATCAGATTCACCCTCCATATGATAAGCCTCCAGGAGAACCTTCTCTTGTTCAGAACATTGAATGATGGAGAATATCTTTTCAATAGAGTTGATCCATTGTTCAGCGATCGTGGGATCTGATGATCCACTAAAAGTTGGAGGCCTTTTTCTCATGAAGCTTTCGATATCGACTTGTTCCTTCTTAGGGGGGTTTGGACATTCCTCTTGACCTATGTTTCTATTCAAATATTGAGTTAGATAAGAGAGAAATGTGAAAAATTTCGCGATTCCTATTCCCATTAGATTGGGCATCTCATTAGTATAGTCATCACACAGATCTTCACATCATTTGTTAGCCTGAGTCTTCATATTACTGGCCATTGGCTGGAATAGAAGGAAAGTGTGGGGGTAACACATAATGGGTAATCCAAAGACAAAATTTTATGACTTATAAATAAAATTTTATTTCCTTAACTCATGAGTCTATAGGCTTCAATCTAGGATTTTCATGATCGACTTTCTATCATATATTCTTAGGGGAATTTTTCTAATTACCTTAATGAGGGTTCATACTAATATTATTAATTTATAAAAACATATCCCCGGGAGTGTCGTAACCAAGATTGCAGCAAGGCTCGTTGTCATGCACCAGTTCCCATTTCAGTCTAGCTCAAAGCAGCGTTTTCGAATTTTACCCCTAGGATACATCTGTTCCAGAGCCTCCACTACCTGCTTGTATCCAGACAAGGATGTATTTTCTTGATAAACCACTCAGTCAGTATATACCAAAACATAGGGATGTTTTTATTATACTTAGTCTGTCTCTTTGGATTTACTAGAGTTTTCTAATCCTAATCCTAAAAAAATAAAAAAACCTATCCTCTGATTCCAACTATGACAATCGTACTTTTATGACAAACTTAAACATGATTTATTACATAAACTATTCACTTGATACAACATAGAATATTGAGAGGTCTAGTGTCTTTTGGGATTAGGATCATTACATATCAACTGAAAACATGAAATAAAAAATAATTATTGAAAACATCCTTTACATGACCACTACATTCCCCCGTACTTATCATTGCATGGGATAACCTGAGAACATGCATAAGAAAAGGGGTGATCTATAAAGCCCAGTAAGGAAATAAACATGGAATAAATGAGGAGTAAAATACATGTTAGACAATAGGAATATCAATATATCACAAGATAAACATGAACATAAAGGCATGATAAATCATTATAATCATAACATGGAAATGTGGCAACAACACTTAACATGGAATTAGCATGAGCCAATGTTCATTGCACATGGAGCATTACTAAATTATCATTGCACATGAAGCACGAGTAAACCCTCATTGCACTTGAATTATCATGATTCAAAACTCATTACACATGACATATCATGATACTATACTTTACCCAAAGCATTGGAGTGCTATAAGGTCCCACCCTTCTTAAAAATTTCATTTCATGCATAAGTGTGCCACATGGATCATAAAACATGGATTCATTAAAAAAATCATTTATTACACAAAAAAGGAATGTGGAATTCATACATGAAACATTATAATAAATAATTAAATTTTCATAAAGCTGAATACCCTTGATGGAGAAATGGGCATGGTATTCACTACACAAAGGCATTGTCTTAGAAAATTGGTGCAATTTCTGCAGCGTAACAGCATGACATAAGAATTCATAAAAATTATTGATGAAAGAGAAATGGGTGTCTCGTCATATTTACATGAAATGGAAAGTAAGGGTTCATATACATACATTTCCAAACAATTTTAATGTAATTTAGATTCATGATACAAAAGTATTGCTTGAATGTAAATGAAGAGAGAGAAGTTCCTTTTGGAATTTCGGCATAGTTACAGGTGTACATGGGAGGCGTTTAATGAGAGAGAAATGGGTCTCCCATCATTAAAACAATAAGAAGGTATTATTGGGGAGGTTTGAAACAATACCCCATCATTTATAATTGAAATTAAAAAGGGAATAACAATATTAGGAAAATTGGACAAAAAAAGTGAAAGAAAGAAAAACCCTTACATGGAAGTGTGCTTCCAAGGCTTGAGAGAGGCTTGAGAGAGGCTTCTTGGGAGATTGGGGAACCTTGGGAGGATTCTAGAGAGAGTAGGGAAAGGTTGGATGAACTCCAAATGATTTTATTTAGGATGAAATTTGAGCTTGGGAGGGTTTATATAGGAAAGTTGAGTGAATTCTTTATTATTTAGGTTCGGGACCCCTTACATTAAACTAATCCAAACCACAAATCAGCTCATGGTTTTTGCCCATTGTTTTTAGAAAAGGGAAGAGAAAAACAATATTTTATATGTTAAAATTCCAAACATCTTAAAATAATGGGGTTGATTATGTGGAGGTGAGTCACACTCCCATGGAAAATAATTTAAAAAGAAAAGATGTTTAATAAGTCTCGAGGGGTCCATTAATGATCTGAAAAGTAAGTCAAAGGAACCCAAAATCACATTATTTTAATTTTAAAACATATATAGGCCGATAATAAAACTTATAGTATTTTATTACATCACTATTGAGTCATTATGATGTCATTAAACACATTATATATTTAAACTGTATTTAATTTTTACCCGAAAATTTGAATTTCTCAGAAAATTATGAAAACTTCACTGTTGGATAATTTCGACATCCTGATTCCAGAAATATCATTTATTTTATTTAAATAATTTTTTAAATATGTTAATTTTCACTTTTAAAATAAAAACTGATATTTATCAAAAATTCACGGGTTTTGACAGAAATGGCTTTCAAACCAAAATAAAAATTATAATTGAATTCCTAAAATTATATGATCATTTATATATAATAAATTTAATTTAATTATAATAATAATATTTTAATAAAATAATATTTAATTCAAAAATACCTTAATTTAATAAAATATATTTCTTAATTAAATAATAACTAAAAACACTACTTGTACTTTAAAAACTAGTTACAATGTATCAATAATGACAAGAAAGTATATTCATTATTATATAAAAAATTATGTACATGAAAATAGTACTAGAAAATTTTTACATAACCCCTTAAAACAACCACATAAGACCTAAGGGTAAGGAGTGATATGGTGACCGACTCTTGGGGTGGCTCGGATAACATTGCTCAAGTAGTAATCTCTATCAACTTCAACTTTTTTCATAGACGGTCTTATTCGATCTTGACATGATGAAGATCAGATTGGTCTTGGTCAAGAGAGAATCCCAAAGATGCCACCTCTTTTCTAAGCTCTAACAAATGGGATTCATATAGTGCAATTCTATTGGATGAGGTCATTGCTCCCTTTTTCGGAGTAAATTGGATTTGTTAAAGCCCTATATTTATATTAATTATGTGATCACTGTTCAACAGATAGAAAAGAAACAATAACAATTCATAACATAATACCATAGATGTTGACATTTTATATAAACACTTTACATAAAGATAAATAATTAGATCAAGAGGGATTTCCATTAATGAAACTTTGGGTCGTTACATATTTTATGTTTCAATGCTAAGGAAATATGTTCCAATTTCATCTTGTGTTTTGATCCCTAAAGTAAATATTTTTTAGAGAAACTTATTTATAAGGAACAACTTGGTTAGATTCCTGAATTTGGAAATAAATTGTCGTGGAACAATTTAATTCCCCAGGATAAGGATCTGTGGAGAACCCGTTTTCTTGAAGAAGAAACATGGGATTCTGAAAATGCAATGAGGGAATGATATCCCCAACAATTTAATATGTGGATAAAAGTATGAGGTATACATTTAAAAATTAGGGGAATATTGTAGCCACCTAGGTAATGACAGAATAAATATTCTTCATTTTTATTAAAATTTATTAATTTGATAGTTATGTTATATTGGGAAATAATAACTCAAGGTGTTCTATCAGTATTTTTTGGGTGTGATTTTGTTTGTTGACAATTCTAGATAGTCGTGAATAAGTATGGTTGATGTTTTCCAAAGAACGTGTTTAAGGTGGTGTAGTTTCCCAGTGTTTTCTAAAATTTTGTGCCTCAAAATCGAGAGTTTTGTTTTTGGAAAAGGTTTATTTATGAATAAGGGTACACAGTACGTGGATCGTGAACCATAGTTCTTGGAATGAAAGAGTTGGTATGAAAAATGAATTTGGATATCGGAAAAGGAATGATTATGCATTGTTGTGCTATGCGTACTGCAATGAGTGCTACTCATATCATTAATGTAAAATGGTTCAGGGGGAGGCTTGCATTTTATGGGAGGGTAATGTTACATAGAATTATTGAAGTATGTGGGATGGCTTGTATTTGGTGAAAATAAGATGGTTATTTTTGACTTCATGAAGGAAGAGTGGCGGTTTGCGGACCACGTAGGGAAGAACGGTTCATGGGAGAAGCGGTACGAGGTGAAGGATATACCACATCGAAGATCTTTTAAATCTCATATTAGCAAATTATAAGGATCTATTTTACTATATAAGTAGAATTAATCCCATCATTAAGTATAGATCGATTTTTGTTAGAAAACATCCTCTCTCTGGGAAGAAATCTGGAAAATTATGAAAGATCACGTGAGGAGTCAATGATTGAGAAGATGTTATCAAGGAGGATTATGTGAATGGATAAATAGTTCACAGGAATGATTTGAAAATGGGTTTTTTTGGGATATTTGATGCTAGTAAGGGAATATGGAACATAATGTAGAAAATGGTTCGTTGAAGAAGAAGTATTTTATAGGGAGAAGAAATCAATGGAAGCTATGGTAGTACCTAGAGGTGGTATAAAGAGATAGTTCACACAAGTGGTTCACAGAATTGGTACACAGAAGTGAAAGCAGAGGCAATTTTCGGAAGATGTGGTCTGTGAAGAATTTGTGTTACACAGTTCTTGAAATAGGTAGGTGGTTCCAAAAATTACATAAACAGTTTTTGAAAGTAATATATGTTAACTAATAGTACATGGAAAAATGGATTTCATCCAATGTAAAAAAAATAACTTCAATAGAGAATCAATTTATAGCTGAGGATGTATTTTTTTAGGAACATTAAGGGATCTAAAGTTCGATAAACTATTAGTGGATCCCTTCTAAGAGAAATGAGAGAAGTAAGTGGAAGACATTGGTTTTCCCCCATCATTGATCTAGAGAAAGAGACACAGGGAGTGACCCTTTGGAATGCAGTGAGCAAACTCTAAATCATTTAATGGTAGTGAGCCTATGAATAGAATTGATCTATCTTGAACCTTTTAATTGGTAGTGATATTTATTGGCTTTGGTAAATCTACACATCACAATTGTATACTCTTTGGACGTAGCCTAGTGAGGGTGAACAAAGTTAAATTGTGGTGTCATGTGCATGATTTTATTTTAATTCCTAAATTATTATAGGTGAAAGGGATAAATGTAATATTTTTAAAGAAGAAACAATATCCTATGGGTAATAGTTTTAATCTTTAATCCCTCAATTAACCCCCCCCCCCATCAGGGTATTTGAATTAGTGGTCCTAACAATAGGTATCATATGGAAAGGTTAAATTTCAGTGAATCTATCTCAGTTATGAAATAGAGGTGTTCAAATGAAAAGGGATTCTGATATTTGATGGAAAAATATTTCAACTGTGGATGAATAGTACATAGCAGAACATTCGATCTTTAGGAATAGATGTATTTATAACATCAATGAAATGTATTTCAGCTAGTATTTAATGTGGTGCTTTATCAAAATCTGAAATAATGGAATTGGATGTTGCTACTAAAGGGATCAATGTTTTAGGGGTAGACCTATCAAATGAAATTTATATGAAGTTAATGTCATGTAAAAAATCACAAGAAATGTTGTAAAAGATTCTCAATATATATGAGGGAGACTCAAAAGTCCTAGTAGCAAAGTTGAAGGTTCTATGGAAAAAATATGAGGATATCATAATGCACCATAACGAGTCTATTGTTACATTATATTATTAGGTGAATGTAGTTATGGAAGACATGTGTGGTCTTAGAGAAATCATTAATGATATAATGATTGTCAGGTGTGTCTTGATAAATTTTCAACCTCATTTTAATCAGAAGTTTTTAGTTTTGGAATAAAAGGATTCGAAGAAGATGACATTGGATAATATACACAATACTCTTGATTTATACAAAATGAGAAATGATGATATCGATCTTTTGGAAAAGAGGAAGTACAAATAAGTGGAATTCAATACCATGAAGAAGCTCTCGGTTGCTGATTTTTAGGAGGATGAAAATTTGGATGGCGTCATGTCATTTCTCTCCTCAAATATACAATGTGGAAGAGGAATGTTCAAAGGTAAACTTTTAATTTCATTCTTATGATGTGGAAATATTGGATATTTTTTAGTAATGTTTCCTAAAAGTATGAAGATGATGATGAAGAAAATAATGAAATTCCCAGGAAGACATATTTAGACAATGTGAAATGTAGGATAAGTACAGATGAAAATTTCATCAGAATAAGGAATATTCTCTATAAACAATATGAAAGTTTAGAAGAATTATAGGTAGAAGATTTGTAGGACTAAAAAGATCATAAAGTCTATGCTATGGTAGTAGTTTTGGAATATTCAAAAACAAAGGATGAAAGTGACATTGATGAGGAAGAATTAGAAGTAAGAGTTGATCTTTGGGATGAATTAGAAGCTTCTCTTGAAGAGATAGATGTTTGGATAATGAAAAAAAAGTAATCTAATAGAGTTTTTCATGATACCCAACTCTATATATAGCAGCAGTATTAAGAGAAGTCTGAACAAAATTAAGAAATTGAAAAACCAAAGTCTTCAATTCCAGAATGCTCAGAAAAGGAGGTTTAGTACAAACACAAAGTTTAATAACAGAAAAGGGATATTGATAAATTGATTGAAACTGGAATATATCAAATCAAAATTATCAAATAATATAATGATTATGTTTTCAGTCTACGAGAATGTGTTAAGGATCAAGAAAAATTGTTGACTCACAGAACAAATTCAATAAAACAAATAACACATGTAATAGAAAGGATGAAAGTGGATCGTAGTTTTCTAAAAGAATATAAGAAACATTAAAATCCAAATGATAAGGATGTTGTGGGTATTTATCTAATACATAAGGCAATAGAAGTTAATGTTATACCACAAGCACCCACTCTAAGATTGAATATTGATTTGGGTACAAAGAAAAATCGGAATACTCAAAGAACCCAAGGGATAACCAATGGTACAATATAGCAGCATAGGAATATACACCGTATTGGATTATATTATTTTGGAAAGATGGGACACTCACAAAATGATTTTTCCATATAATGGAGGCACCAAAGGGAATATAACCAATATAAACATTAATAAAGTGGTCAATTTTTCATATCATCATTTGATGGTCACTATTTCATGTGTGGAGGATTAGAACACATGGAGATATTTTTCTCATCAAAAATAAAGAGGAATGTTATGAGCTAGATTGATCATGGTTATAAATAGTACCCAAATGTATCATAAAATAATATGAAAATGAAAATTTTATTTTCATCTCTATAAGGCTATGTCCATCCATAATATTCCAAGGAATGTAAATATTATCAATCCAAACCATGTATAAAGTAAAAAAGATGGAAAAATATCTAAGTAGTTAGTTGTTACATAAATTCCATTCAAATAATCAGATCACCTAGGGATATGAATCATTAATAGTTCATGCACCACCTGTATTACAAGAAACAAAGATATGGTGATTGGAATAATGTATAATAAATAATGTATAGTAATATATGGAAATAATGAATGGTTTAAAATTATTGGATTTGGGAAAGAAAATTTTGAGTGGAAATACATGAGATGTGATGATGTCCTAGATGTTGAAGGTCATAGTACCAAATTATTATGTGTAAGTCAGTTGTAGGACTCTGAGCATGCCATAATATTTTCCAAGAAATTTTTTATCTTCATGGAAAAAGGTGGGGTCATTGTATTTTAGGGAAATCATACAAAATGTAATCTCTACCTGGTGAGTGGAGAAGGTGATATGTGATTTTTGTCCAAGGAAGAATAAAATAAGTTGTGGCATAAACGTCTTGTCCATTTGATCCAAACGCCCTTAGATGATCTGGGGAAATATAGTGATGTTTGAGATGTTTATATATTATCATGTGATCTTACACATACGTTTGATACCTACCAACAAGGTATGATCATTCAAAATACATATATGAATAAAGATAAAAGGTCAATATGATTTCATGATTTTGTTCATATTGATCTTGGTAGACAAATTTCACTAAGATATATTGATGGGAGGAGATATTATGTTCTATTCCTTTATGATTATAGAAGAATGGCATGGGAATTAATAATTACCCACCTGTCTAAGGTGTTTAGTTGGATTACAAGATATCGACGGGATGTTGAAAAGATTCTATGTTAGAAAATCCATATGATCCGAATAGAAAATGGAATAAATTTAACAAATAGCCATGTGGATGAATATCTTGAGAAAGCTAGGATCTTGAACCAAGATTCAGTTGTGAGAACTCCATAGTAGAATGGAGTAGTTGAGAGAATATATTGGGTTTTCAACAACATTACCATAACAAATCTCATTTAGAAAGACCATCCAGATAAATTTTTGAAAAAAATAGCGATGACAGTATTGTACACTTCATATAGAGTGTTATTATGTCTGAAATAAGAGAAGACTCCATACAAGATATGGTGTGGAAGGAATCAATAATTGAATTAATTTTGACTCATTGGAAGTAAGTGTTTCATTATCAATAAATATAAAAATAGGATGTCTTAATCCCATGTATATGAAGGGATATTTTTTTCTACATATAGAAAATAAAATCATATAAGTGCTTAAATAGAGGATCAAAAATTTAGTCAAAATCAGTAATGTAACTATAGTGGAGAATAAGAAGAATCTTCAGAAAACACATGATTATTATGAGGAAGATATTGATGAAGAGATAATTACACTAGGGGGTTATCTAATTCCCATGGTTGATTCATAAGAATATTTGGAAAATGAAACAGATGATCGCAATTTAGAGTCTTCCCAAAAATAGAATAGAAGACATAAATTTGATAGATAAAACATAATTGTTGATCAGACAGTTCTAGTGAAGACAAGGAGGATGAAGACTCTAAAACAAGCATAATAATTATCACAGGTAGAGGATAAATGTTTTGATGAATGAGCTGGTGATAAGAGTTGGAATCAGGATATGAATGAAGAGCTTTACCAAATTGAGAAGAATCAGACATGGGATATTATTTCGATACCTACAAATAATAATATCATTAGGATGAGATGGGGCATTGATAAAAAGATTAATGAAGATGATGTTGTGATTAAAAACAAATCATGATTAGTGTGCAAAGGGTACCCCTAAAAATAGGGATTTTATGTTGAAAAGACATTTTCACCTATTGTAAGGCTACAGACAATCAGATTATTCTTATCCATAACAGTACAAATAAGGCTCAATTTTGTCTCGATGGATGTCAAGTCATAATTTCTAAATTGTTTTCTAGAAGTATAAGTGAACATTGAGAAACTAGATGGATTTATACTTCATGAAGATGAGAATAGGTTTTATTTACTAGAAGAATGATTTCTGTGGTTTGAACTATGAACAAAGAGCATGGTATTCAAGGATAGATCCGTTTCTGAAAAAGTAATGGTTTCATCATGGTGGAGAATATTACAATCTATATTTAAACCATGAAAAAATCAAAGGATGATGGTACTGGTATATGTTGATTACATAATATTTAGATGATCTGATTAAGCATAGTGTAGATAGATTTTATAATTCATGAAAAGTGAATTAAAAATGTTAATTATTGGAGAACTGGTGTTTTTTCTTGGTTTACAGGTGGAATATAGAAAGAATAAAAAATTAATTACTAAATAAAAATATTACTATTTGGTTTTGAGAATATTTGGAATGGAAATTCCAAGGAGATAATGACTCTAGTAGCTACTCGGATGAAACCGCCTTGGGATGATGAAGGAAAATCGGTTAATGTCACAGAATATATGAAGATCATTGGAATCCTATAGTACTTAATAGAAACATGACCAGATATTGTTTTTCACATGTCAAGTATCACGGTTTCAAATGAATCCCAAAGAAAGAACCTTTATTATAGTAAAAAATAATACTTTTTTATACCAAGGTCATGGTGGATTTTAGTGTGATATACAAAGGGAAATATCAGTATGAGTTACTGTGATATATAGATACAGATTGGTCCGGTTCAGCATATGATAGGAAATCAATGTCAGGTAATCTATTCTCTCTTGGTGGATTGTGTATTTCCTAGCTAAGAAAGAAATAGTGTTACATTTCATTGAGAACCAGACAAGTTGATTATATTGTGGAAACTCAATCATGCACCCAATTATTGTGGATTATGTACAACTTGATGATATGGGAGTCGAAGTGAAATCTCTGATCGGAATCCATTTTTATAACTCAAGTGCTATAAATCATAGAAAAAATCAAATCGATCACTCATATACAATGAACATTTAAATAAATTATCATTTATTCAAAGAGAATGTGGAGCAAGTGCATGTGAAGCTAGAGTGTGTGCTTATAGAACAAAAATTTGTAGATATTCTCACAAAGTCCTTCACCAAAAAAGTATTTGAAAGGAATCAACTGGCTATTTCAGTTCAGTTGACTCCCCTCACTTGAAAATGTGTGGATGTGGGACTACATCTCCCTAAGGTATGGAATATTTTCCCTCATATAATAAAATGTGTTTTTTAGCCGGTTTTGGACATAAAAGGAATGGCCTGAAGGGTTCGTTGAAAAGGATGAGAAATTGAGGCTGTTCAAAGGGGGAAAATGAATTAATCAAGAAACTGGGAGAAGCTATTAGGTAGAGCACTGAGATAGGGGGAGTTAAAGCTGATTTGAAGCTATTTGGAGGATCAATTAAGTATGGGGGTTATTCAATCTAACAATGTTAGACGTGATCGATCAAAGGATACATATCATGACAGTTGTGGTTCATGATGAAATAAAAAGAATCATTTTGGCATTGAATGAAGTGATTCATTGATTATATTTACATTATAATCATGTTTCTCATTCAAATAACGACTCATGCTGGCATATAGTTTTTGTTTAGTACATCCTTGATCACTATCTTGATCGCAAGAAGTGAATGCTGGTAGAAGTTGGAAGATGTTATTATGAGATATCAAATTATGGGAGACTTTTCAAGAAACCCAAAGGGGGAGATTGTTTTTTTAATATCCCTATAGGTTTCTTAATGGTATTTTTTGGGTGTGATTGTGTTTGTTGAAAAATCTATTTGACCATGAATAATTATGGATGGTGTTTTCCAAAAAAGTGTCTAAGGTGGTGTAGTTTTCCAATATTTTCCAAATTTATGGTTCTCAAAATATGGAGTTTGGTTTTTTGAAAAGGAATATTTATGAATATGGGTACATAGTATGAGGACCATTAACCACAATTTGTATATTGAAAAAGGTTTATCAATAACAAATTTGGAAATAGGGAAAGTATTACACATAACAACGCTATGCGGAACGTGAAGTGAGATATGTAGATCATGAACAAAAAATGGTTCTTGAGGAGGATTTCTATTCAGGAGAGTCCAAAATTGTGAATAATGTTAGAAGTGTTTGGAATGTATTTTTTTTGGTGAAAATTGGAGAGTGATTTTAACTTCAATGAAGAAATATTGGCGGTATGCGTACCGTGTATGGAAGAATGGTTCGTGGTAGAAATGGTACGCGGTGAAGGATACATCGCATCAAAAATTTAGTAAAAATAGAATTAGTGGATTAAGAGGATATATTTTCATATATAAGGATCACTAATCCCATCATTAAGGACATATAATTTTTCATTAGAAAAAATCCTCACAACTGGAATAAATAATTCTATGTTTGAAAGACTTCATGGGGAGTCCACGAAGGAGAAGAGGTTCGCAAGGAGGATTACGCAAAAAGAGAATGTGTTCATGTGAGTAGATCACGAAGGGGTTTTTTGTGTACCTGAATATCACAAAGTAAAATGGAATGAGACATAGAAAATGGTTTGTAGAAGAATAATAAAAAGAGAGCGAGAAACAGTATGAGAAAGTGGAGGCAGTATGCAATGGTGGTACAAAGAGACAGTATGCGGAGGTGGTACGCAAAGTTAGTACATGGAATAAAAAATGGAGGAAGTTTTTATAAGAGTTGGTATTAACAGAATATGCACTACATTGTTCATGTAAGAAGAAGGTGTTTCGTAAACTGTCTTAAACAATTTGAAAAAGTAATTTCTCCTTACAAACAGTACTAAAAAATGTGGGTTTCATCCACTATTGAAAAAGGAAAATCAACAGAAAATCTATTTCAAGTTTATTATGCGTTATTTAATGCATATTAAGGGACCAACATGTCTATAAAATATGATTGGATCGCTTCCATGATTAGTGAGTGAAGGAATAGGTAGGCGGTGATTCTTTCCACCGGTAGTGAGCAAGAGAAAGACACATAAGGAGTGACCCTTGGAAATATAGTGAGAAAACCCTAAATATTGTAAAGGAAGTGAGCTTGGTCATAGTGGCGATCTAGCCCAAACCTTATAATTGTAAATCAGATTTACTAGATTTGGTACAGTAGCACATCATCATTGTATGCTCGTCAAATGTAGCCCAATGAGGGTGAACCAAGTAAAATCATTGTGTGATGTGCATGATCTAATTTCTGTTCATATATTTCTACAAGATAATGAGCGAAATATATTTTGTTTTAAAAAGAGACAAGATCCATAAGGGCAGTTGTTTTAATCTATCATAACTTGATTCCCCCCTCCAAGGTATTCGACCTAGTGGAACTAACATACACATTATAAAATATTATGTAATTTTTAAACCAAAAAGAATATAGTTATAATTAAACTCTTTTATTATAATGTTTTATTTAAACAAATTAAATTATATATTTTTATTTTTATTTTAAAAATTAATTTCATTTTATAAATCATCATATCCAAATTGGCATAGGGATAAATTTAGGGATTTTTCAGAAAATATGTATTTCTCTATGAACAGTAGGAAATACTAAATTTTATAAAAATGTCATTTATTTTTAATAAATTAAGTAATCTAAAAAGTCCCATTATGTTTTAATATTATTTTATGTAACATAATTATTCATTATTTATATTTAATCCACTTGAAGAATATTTATATTGTATTTCTTTATAAGTTTATTTTTGTGTTCAGAAACAGGATTTTTCTAAATATAGTTTTAAAGTGAACAATGTTTCTTAGTTTTAATTATTCAAAAACCCAATTATGATGTATTATTAAAATTAAATTTATATATAAATATTAATATAAATTCAAAAAATATTGTTACAAGTCATACTATTAATATAAAATCATCTTATGATTGAAAAATATGTTTCTTGAAAAACCATTTTTCTTCGAATATACTGGTTTAATTTCAACTTAAATTATAACACATCGATGATTTTAATTTCATAAAATATATTAATTTTTTTTATTCAACATATTTTGTAATATATAATATGTTCAACGCAATTTTTTTCATATTTAATAATGAAAATAGTAAAAAACCAATTATAGTGGATAAGGTGAAAGGGTTTTACCATGGGTTAAAGTAAAAAGGTAAGGGTTAAATGATATATAAACATCATTAATTTATATTTTATGAAAATATTTTTTCCTTATATCATATAATTCATTAAATGGTCAATTTTACCCATTATTCATATAAAATTCACTGTCAACCTTTTTATTTTCAAAAATTACATGTCTGTCGTCTCCCCCACTTATAATAGGTCAATTATTATCCTATCATATTCAAACTACAAAATACCTTTGTTCAACCAATAACTACAAAATTAAATTTCATAATTACCTCCCCATATAATAAATTCACCATTTTTATTATAAATCTAATCTAGTGAATATTTTATTGAATTACTTAAGATGTTTTGTGAAGAAGAGGTATCGTTCTTAACAGAGCATTTTGTTTTATTCCCTCTCCAAACCCCCTAAAATATTATTCAACCATAATGAAATAAAAAAACATATAAAATATACTAGGATGTTTTTATGTTAATTTCAAAACTTAAATTCATCTTTTCTTCCATCATGTGGAAAAGGAAATAGTCATTCATGTGTATGGTGGACTACTGCCTCATTAACTGATGTAATCGTTTTTCATCATCACCTCTCATAGGTTGTAATAATGATGTGATATATGTATATATATCTATATATAATATTTTTAACAAAATTATACTTGTTGATTTATTATATCACATATACATTCTTACTTTAAATTTCCATGGGGGATACGAAAACATCACTCGTGTGTATAGATGACTATCACCACACGATGGAATGTGATGTGTTTTCACTATATCCTTTCATGGAAGGTAATAAGGATAAAGGTAATGAATATATGTGATATATAAGAAATATTTATTATATTAGTGAAATATTAATCATTCTTAAAAGATAATATAACATTTTATTTCATACCTTTTCACACATTTCAAAATGATAACATCATCCGTCCAGACATGTGGACTACCACCTCCACGAAGTGATGCAATTATTTTTCATCACCAAATAAATTGTATGATATATATATATATATATCTGTGTGTGTGTATTTAAATTAATAATTTGGTATTTATAATATTAGTCTAATTATTTAATGTTAATTTTTCTTAATTAAATTTTTTCCATGATTATTTTTGAAAAATGGAAATGTTACTCAAGTGTATGTATGACATATCATCCTCATTGTAAAAAAGTAGTTAATTTTTCACAACCATATTACATTATTGGTTTTATAATTATAAATAATGTATAATAATAAAATTTATTTCATTATTATTATTCTGGATATGATAGAATAATAACCTCCAGGATCATAGTCATCATACCAAAGTCATTTTGGACATATAAGTCAAATATCATCAAAACAACTGACTTAACAGAAATGAATAAATGATTATATATAAAATTTTAATAAGTAAAATAAAATTAATAATAAATTGTAAAATTTTTCTCATGTAAAAATAATAATTAAAAAAAGATTATTATTCTGGGAGATGAGGAATACACATTAGGCACAATGTAAGAGACTCTTAGATCAACAAACCATATTAAAACATTTTAATGATTCATTTTCTAAATATTGGTATTTTATTTCCATATTTGAAAAAAAATATGTTTTATAGATAAATACATGTATTTTAAATTACATTTTAATCAACTTTTGAATTTTTTCAATGGTTCTAACAAAATGAATCTTTTTTTGGGATGTTTGACATTTATTACAAAATACAAAAGGAATGTTCAATTTTAATGTATATGATGACAATGAATTTTACCACCATAATAACTACTATTTTTAGTTTTTATTTTTTACTAAATTTATGTTTTAATCAATTAAAACCCCCTTACCTTTTTCTAGTAAACATGGCATTAAAAATGGGTTTTTAAAAGAAATGATATTTTGATATCTGACTGTGTTTTACAAATGAGTTTTAAAGCATTTTTATAAGGTTTTATGATAAAAATTTAAGGCATAAATTTTTTTTCATGATATGGTAATTCAGAATTATATATGAGATATTGGTGACCCAGATACGACTTATATGATGTGTTGAAATCCATTATATCTCAAATATGATCTTGATATAACTTATATGATTGGTTGATCTCCATTTTAGATCATGAAAAATTGGAGATCCTGATATAAATTATAAGAAGGGTGAGCCCCATTATAGATTTACAATGAATTGGATAATGATTTTGTTCTCTAGAGAGATATATGGGAACTAATCTAAATATTTATTTCAATTACAATGGTTTTGAAACATTTTTATTAATATGATGCTATATGTTTCAAAATATGGTATCTATTTTATTACTATTGGTTTTAAAGGATTTTTTTGGGGAAAAAGTGTGGATTTTTTTTATGTAAGAATTTTTTATTTAATGTAGTCAAATAACATTAAAGATAAAGATAAACAATAAATGGGTTTCTAGTTTTTCACTATACTAATTGATATTTTTTTTATTTACCTTACTGAGATTATTGTGAACATCCAATACATTAACATGTTTTCATAGGATTTAAGGGTGTGTGATAACAAAGATTATGTCATGATTAAATTCATGAATAATTTTCAAGAAAATAAATCATGTTTTATTGTATGAAAGATTATATTTTGGGGAAAATGGATACATATTATATGTTCCCACTTTCTATATATATGGGTTTGTTATATAATGGATATGAACTAAGTCTCTATAAATTTTAACCTAAAATATCATTAAAATTTTGATAAGTTAAATTCTTGATTAATGTTACTAGAATATATAATATTTATAGCAAAGCCCTTACAATACCAATTCATAAATTATATATATACACATATTATGTGTTTTTAAAACCTCTCCCCAATTGAATGTATTAAATTTCAAGTCATCCACATTGTATGTAACACCCGAGACTTTTATGTTATATAAATCATCAAAGGAATCTTTTTCTACACAACACTTGCTTGGCTTGCTTTACACGCAATCGCGACCTTCCTCGATAGCTTGCGTCGTACGCAATACCGAGTTTCACTAAACAACAATATGCTATTAAAACTAGCCGTTATGAATAGTAATAACCACTTTTTGAAATTTTATAAATTTTATTTTTCAAAATGGACTTCATTTTTGGTCTCAGAATATCGAAATTAGCCTAGGGAGAAATTTTGGTATTTTTCTGAAAACTTTCAACATTTGATGAATAGTGAAACCACTAAGTGGTAGGTTAAAAACTGAATTTTGCATAAAACATAATTTTACCGCTTCTGTGAATGGAATTTCAAAAATCCGACAGACACGGTTGATATCAGTAAGTAAAATGTGGTTCAATGAGATAAAAATAATTTTTTGGTGAATAGTAACTTTTTACTTTTTTTACCGCGGTTAATAGTAAATAGGGTAACTAAGGGTAAATATGTTATTACTATTACCCTAACACATGTCCTAATTCTATTGGATAAGTGTAATTCGACCAAAAACAACCTTACGAATAAAATATGACCATTTAGGCCCACTTGGATTAGATTAGGACATTTATTATTAATTTATTTAAAGAAGGGTTAAAATAGTTAAAATCAAAGTTTAATAAGTAAATCATTTTTAATAAGGGGTTATACATAAGATAAATTCGACTATAAATATTCATTAGAAATCTAAAAATATGTCCTACATAATGGTATTTTATTTGTAATTTTTAGACATTAAATAATTTAATTTATTTATGACACAATGATGATGCAGTAATTATCTTATTAATGAAATATTGACATAATTGATGTTATAAACACAACAATAAATGTAATTTGAGACTTTTTATGAATTACACTAATTTTCTAGGTTACTATGATATATTATTGTTGATTTAATCAACTTGGTTCGAACATATAATCCTGTTATGACTTTCACAAAAATCATAGATCAAATAGTGTCAAAATTGACACAAAATAGTTTTTAAATCAAATATTATATTACTAATTGTTATATTATTCCTAAAAATCTAAGGTTCGGCAAAATAACTTAGATAAGGATATATATATTAATAATAAACAATTTGGGGTTCGTTTGGCATGTTATAGTAAGTGTATTAACCATATAGTGAAAGAAAACAAAAAGACACGGTAAAAGTCAAATTATTTAACTTAGAGTTAAATATAATTTATAAGGTTAAAATAATACCCTAAACTTGTCTAAATCTTATTGGTTGATATTATTTCGACCCTTACCCACTTTAGCTTCTAAATAAGACCCTTTGGAACAATTATAAACCGATTTTTACTTTAATATAAAATAATATTTTGAGATATTCCTAAGGTGCCCCTCTCCTCCCTTATAAAAGGGCACCTCCTCCCCCTCCTCCTCACACAAAATTGAGCCCTCAAGCTCGGCCAACCCCTGCCATTTTCTCCTCTCCACTTCCCTAGAATAATCCTAGAGGTCCTGGTCTTCTTCAAAGACCAATCTTAGTTCCCTAAGTGGAGGATTCAAAGAAGCGTTCCAAAGAAGAGGTAATATCCATTACCGATCTTTTCAATTTCTTTCTTCTTCAACTTCTTCTTTTTTAGTTGTTTCATGATAACGTAATAACATCATTATTACTTACATACTGATATGTTATTATAAATATGAAACAACCCTAATTCACCTTCTATCCATCCTATGGAAAAATGAAATCACCGCGCGTGCGTACGTACGGAATACCGTCTCCACGATGTGATGCGACTCGTTCTACATGATCATCATTATATAGTAATTATATAAATTAATTGAATGAATAAATATGATATATGTTACACTAATACCATTCTGGATATAAGGTATATATAACCTTAAAATAAGAATAAGAATTTATTCGACAAAACACTCATAAGAACAAAAGGCAATAAAGACCCGAGTAACAAGTAACAATGAAATATTACTAATAAGAAGCTAATAATATGACCATATATGATATCATATCAATATGTATTATTCTGGAATAAGTCAATAACATTATTTAAACCATTATACAGGAGCTTCGGACACATACAAAGCAAATCGGACCTAAGGTAAGGGAAATATCACAATCTCATTTTTATCAGAGATTGTTTATTCGTAAGTATTTACTGGGGTGTATTTTATCATCCACATCCATGTTTCATCAATATGTAATATTATTTCCATCCTACTACAATAGTTTATTTCCAATTTTACCCTTCGGTAAGTTTTTTGTAAAAGATATGAAAGGAATCTTTTGTCGTTTTTCGTACGAGGTACTTTTTGACTTTTCTGAAAAAAGTATGAAGAATGTTTTTTAACTTATACGGCATGAATGGATTCATAAAACATTATTTCCAAGAATATTACTTTACAAGTATTCAAGGTTATTTTTAATCAACTTATTTTAGTTTAAAATTGTATGACATGTTAAGAAAGGAAAAGTGTTTTTGAAGTAGAAAGGATATTTTCCTCAAGAATGGAGTTCAAGTATTTTATCAAAATTATTTTCCATCTAAGATAATAAAAGGGTTCTATTTTTATCCCTATTATTACATTGATTTGATTATGTTTTGAGGAAATTATTTTTATGAATTCATTTACCTTATATGATTTGTTTTATGATGTTATGATGTTTCAAGAATCCCATTTTTATTACATGTGTTATGCGATGATGTATGATTTATGATTATGTAGCACACATAAGAAAGGATTCATTATAAGATGGGTGGGACCTATATCTCCCTCCAATGCATTGGGTAAATATTTTATATCTCCTGAGATAGACATGGCGGGAACGGTAGGTTATACCGGTTCAGTGAAACAGGACTGGAACGAGGGTGACTCGGTTCAGAAAGGGACTTTGTCCACTAAGATAGTCTTGGAAATGAGTCATGACTAACAAGAAATGATTTTCCATGATTATGTGTGCATGACACAAAGTTTCAAGTTTCATTTTATGATTATGGGGATCTCATTTTCACTTCTATGATATGTTCCATGTTAAGATATTATGATCTATTTTGCAGGTTATGATTTTCAAAAAGATATGATATGATTTTTATTTCCTTTATTTTCCCTTGCTGAGCATTTGAGCTCACCCTTTTATGTTTTCTTTTCCCCAGGTCAGGAAGTTGGATATTAAGTAGAATATGCTAAAAGGGACCCTAGATATGATGAAATAAATGGGAGACACTGTAGAAGATTTATGAACCAGTTGTTTATGTTTCCCAGTTTCTAAAGACACTATACCTATACGGTCATTTGTGGTTTTGTCATATGTTGTAACAAGTGTGCTTCAATTTTGAAGTATTAATAATGTATGTAAAGTATGGGTCATAATAGTTGGTATCAGAGGAAAGGTATAGTCAACCTTTGGAAACTAGGATGTGAAAGTCTTAGTAAGAACCCTAAGGATAAGTCTAAGCATAGAACACAACCTTAGTGTTTTAGAAATGGCCATGAATACCCTAGGATAAAACCTTAAGTGTGAAATTTTATCATTGATTATGTGGTTTTCCTATTATAATTAGTGTTGCTCACACTATTCTTCTTGGTTTTAGTCAATGGCTGGAACCAGAAGGAACCGTGTTAATGCGGAATGCGATGGGCAATGCAATGATTGTCCCCCTGAGCAACCAAACGATATGGGAGCTAGAATGCAAAATCTTGTAGCCATGCTCACACAACTTTCTCAAGCTATGAATCATGCAGGACTTCCAAACGAGCAAAGGAAGGAGCAACATTCTGTTGAATCCTTCATGAGGCAGCGTCCACCTTCTTTCAGTGGGTCTACTGATCCATTAGTTGCTGAATAATGGATTAGTACTACTGAAAGGATATTTTCAGTTCTTCAATGTTCTGAACATGATAAAGTCATCCTAGCAGTGTATCGTTTGGAAGGAGATGCTGATCAATGGTGGAATCTTATTAAGAATATGAGGCAAAGGGATGAAATTGAGTCTATGGAATGGGACGAGTTCAAGAACTTATTTTTCAATGAGTACTTCCCTCGTATTCTCCGAACAAAGATGGAGAAAGAGTTTCTTGAACTGAAGCAAAGGGATGATGAATCTATTGGTACCTATGATGCAAATTTTACAAGACTTGCAAGGTACGCTTCTGGTATTATTATCCAACCTGAGAGTAAGATCGATCGATTCTTTAGTGGATTAAAACCAAGTCTTCAATGGGCGTTAGCCATAAGGGATTTCAATAGCTACGAGGAAATCGTTCGATGTGCTCTCAAAGTCGAGATGGAGATTGGAGTAACCCATCAGTCACATGGGTTTGATAAGAAGAGGAAGATGGAATTCAAAGAAAAATCTAAAGAGCACACGAAAAAGAAGATGAGCTTTTCCTTATGCTCAAAGTGTGGAAAGAAACATGGAAGGAGTTGTCTTAAAGGGACAATTAAATGTTTTAAATGTGGAAAGGAAGGTCATCGGGCATTTGAATGCCGCGATAATGGGAAGAAGATGTCTAATGATGAAAACAAAGGAAGGGATACACAGAATGAACCTACTATACTTCAATGTTTCAAGTGCAAGGAGATGGGGCATTATGCCAATCAATGCCCAAATCCAATGGTTGATGATGATGGTCGACGTCAACAAAATCTTAAGGCTAAAGGCAAAGGAAAGTCACATGCAATTTCTATCAGCGATGCGGAGTACGATAACGAAGTGGTGAAAGGTACACTTACCATCCACTCTAAAGTAGAAAATGTTTTATTTGATTCTGGATCCACCCACTCTTTTATTTCTAAAGAATTTTCTAAGGGTATCATCGTATTACCTCAACAATTAGATGTTGAGTTAGCTGTGACAACACCTAATGGCACAATAGTCGCATCAAAAGTTTATAATTCTTCTCCGATCAAAGTTTGTGGGAAAGTGCTTCCTGCAAATCTTGTGATCCTTCCTTTAGTAGAATTTGATGTGATTCTTGGCATGGATTGGCTTTCTCTACATGGAGCTCATATCAATTGCAAAAGAAGGGAAGTCACATTTCATATTCCAGATCAATCTACGATCGTATACCAATGTAAGGATGAACATAACCTTCCAGTGGAAATTTATTCCATCTTATGGGTATTGATTCCACTAAATGAAGGTTATTTATCTCAAATGGTTGGTGAGAAACTCACGATTAATAATATGCCCATTGTACGGGAGTTTGATGATGTCTTTCCGGAGGAATTACCGGGTCTTCCACCAAATCGTGAAGTTGAGTTTTCAATAGAACTCTTACTGGGCGCTTTGACAATTTCAAAGACACCTTATAGAATGGCCCCAATTGAGTTGCAGGAATTGAAGAAGCAACTCCAAGAGAATCTTGATAAGGGATTCATACGCCCTAGTGCGTCACCTTGGGGAGCACCTGTTCTATTTGTTAAGAAGAAAGATGGATCAATGAGACTCTGCATTGATTATCGAGAACTTAACAAGATCACTATCATGAACAAATATCCTCTCCCACACATTGATGACTTATTTGACCAACTACGCGGAGCTCAATACTTTTCCAAGATTGATCTTCGTTCAGGGTATCATCAATTAAGGGTCAAAAGGGAGGATATACCAAAGACGGCTTTCCGTACAAGGTATGGACACTATGAATTTATAGTGATGCCATTTGGTCTTACTAATGCCCCTGCTATCTTCATGGATCTAATGAATAGAGTCTTTAGAGACTATCTTGATCAATTTGTGGTAGTCTTTATAGACAATATTCTTGTATATTCAAAGAGAAAGGAAGAGCATGAAGATCACTTTAGAATTATATTGAAGACCCTGAGAAAGGAAAAGCTTTATGCCAAATTTACCAAGTGTGAATTTTGGCTCCAAAAAGTTTCATTTTTGGGTCACATAATCTCAAAAGAGGGGATATCTGTGGATCCAGCAAAAACAGAGGTTATCGAAAGATGGTCAAGACCAACAAAAGTAACTGAGATCCGAAGTTTTCTTGGTTTGGCTGGATATTATCGATGTTTTGTAAAAGATTTTTCACGATTATCTAATCCACTCACCAAGTTGACTCGGAAAGGAGTTAAGTTTGTCTGGACAGAGGAATGTGAAGAGAATTTCAAGGAGTTGAAAAGAAGGTTATCCAGTGCACCTGTGCTCACACTTCCTTGTAGTGGAGAAAGTTTTGTGATCTACAATGATGCATCCAAGAAGGGATTGGGGTGTGTTCTTATGCAAAATGATATGGTGATAGCTTATGCCTCACGACAGTTGAAAATCCATGAGCAAAATTACCCAACACATGATTTGGAGTTGGCTGCGGTAATCTTTGCTTTAATGATTTGGAGGCATTACCTTTATGGTGAAAGGTGTGATATTTATACTGATCATAAAAGTTTAAAGTATATTTTCACACAAAAGGAGTTGAATATGCGTCAAAGAAGATGGTTGGAGCTGATTAAGGATTATGACTGCTCAATCCATTACCACCCTGGGAAAGCAAACAAGGTGGCAGATGCATTAAGTCGACAAGACCATGCTAGTTTATCCATGATGAGGATCACAAAAGATCCAATATTTATGGATTTACAAAGGATGGATCTTGAAATTATAATGGAAGGGGAAAAATCTTATCTTTCTCAAATGAATGTTCAACCATCTATACATGCGAAGATTAAGGAGGCACAGAAAGAAGATGTCGAGTTACAAAAGAAGGTGAGAAATGTTCCTGAATTCAACCTTGATTGTGATGGGATAATAAAGTTCAGGAATCGGGTTTGTGTTCCTCCCATCCCCGAATTAAAGAAGGAGCTGCTGGATGAGGCTCATAGTTCTTCATTCTCTATTCATCCTGGAAGCACGAAGATGTATAGGGACCTGAAAGAGTACTTCTGGTGGGATGGCATGAAAAGATATGTTTCTGAATATGTCTCTCGATGCTTGGTTTGTCAACAAGTTAAAGCTGAGAGACAGAAGTCTAAGGGGATGTTACAACCATTACCCATACCCGAATGGAAATGGGAAAACATCACTATGGACTTTGTCACAGGACTTCCTAAAACATCCAAAGGCAATAATGCTATTTGGGTTATAGTTGATCGTCTTACAAAGTCTGCACACTTCATTGCTATTAGAGAGGATTTCTCTCTAGATCAGCTTGCCAGGATATATGTAAAGGAAGTGGTAAGATTGCATGGAGTACCACTTTCTATTATATCTGATTGGGATGCGAGATTTACCTCGAAGTTCTGGCGAAGTCTTCAGCATACTCTGGATACAGAGTTGAGTTTCAGCACTGCTTATCATCCCCAGACAGACGGTCAGTCTGAGAGAACAATTCAAACCCTAGAAGATATGTTGAGAGCTTGCTCTATGGATTTCAAAGGAGGTTGGGATCAACACCTACCTTTGGTGGAATTTTCTTATAATAATAGCTTTCACTCCAGTATCCAGATGGCTCCTTATGAAGCTCTCTATGGAAAGAAATGCAGAACTCCTACTTGCTGGGATGAAGTTGGGGAAAGAAAGCTATTAGGACCTGATCTCGTTGATGAAATGGCAGAAAAGGTCAGATCTATTCATCAACACATAAGAGCAGCTCAGAGTCGACAGAAAAGTTATGTCGACAACCGAAGAAAAGACCTAGAGTTTGAAGTGGGTGATAAAGTGTTCTTACGAATATCTCTCTAGAAGAGGGTTATGAGATTTGGAAAGAAGGGGAAGTTGAGCCCTAGATATATTGGTCCTTTCGAAATACTGGATCGTGTTGGGAAGGTAGCTTACCAATTGGCACTTCCACCGAATCTCTCTCAAGTTCACGATGTGTTCCATGTATCTCTCCTGAGAAAGTACATACCTGATCCTTTACATGTACTCAGCTCAGAAGTTGTACCACTGGAGCAAGATCTTTCTTATGAAGAACAGCCGATAGAGATTCTGGATCGTAGCGAAAAAGTCCTACGAAACAAGACCACTCGATTGGTGAAAGTTTTATGGAGGAACCACCAACTTGAATAAGCTACATGGGAGCTTGAGGATATGATGAGGGAGAAGTATCCTCATTTGTTTGTTACAAAGTGACGAATTTCGAGGGCGAAATTCTTTTTAAGGGGGGTAGAATGTAACACCCGATACTTTTATGTTATATAAATCATCAAAGAAATCTTTTTCTACGCAACACTTTCTTGGCTTGCTTTACACGCAATCGCGACCTTCCTCGATAGCTTGCGTCGTACGCAATACCGAGTTTCGCTAAACAACAATATGCTATTAAAACTAGCCGTTATGAATAGTAATAACCACTTTTTGAAATTTTATAAATTTGTTTTTTCAAAATGGACTTCATTTTTGGTCTCAGAATATCGAAATTAGCCTAGGGAGAAATTTTGGTATTTTTCTGAAAACTTTCAATTTTTGATGAATAGTGAAACCACTAAGTGGTAGGTTAAAAACTGAATTTTGAATAAAACTTAATTTTACCGCATCTGTGAATGGAATTTCGAAAATCCAACAGACACGGTTGATATCAGTAAGTAAAATGTGGTTCAATGAGATAAAAATAATTTTTTGGTGAATAGTAACTTTTTACTTTTTTTACCGCGGTTAATAGTAAATAGGGTAACTAAGGGTAAATATGATATTACTATTACCCTAACACATGTCCTAATTCTATTGGATAAGTGTAATTCGACCAAAAACAACCTTATGAATAAAATATGACCATTTAGTCCCACTTGGATTAGATTATGACATTTATTATTAATTTATTTAAAGAAGGGTTAAAATAGTTAAAATCAAAGTTTAATAAGTAAATAATTTTTAATATGGGTTTATACATAAGATAAATTCGACTATAAATATTCATTAGAAAGCTAAAAAGAGTTCCTACATAATGGTATTTTATTTGTAATTTTTAGACATTAAATAATTTAATTTATTTATGAAACAATGATGATGCAGTAATTATCTTATTAATGAAATATTCACATAATTGATGTTATAAACACCAAAATAAATGTAATTTGAGACTTTTTATGAATTACACTAATTTTCTAGGTTACTATGATATATTAGTGTTGATTTAATCAACTTGTTTCGAACATATAATCCTGTTATGACTTTCACAAAAAACATATATCAAATAGTGTCAAAATTGACACAAAATAGTTTTTAAATAAAATATTATATTACTAATTGTTATTTTATTCCTAAAATTATAAGGTTCGGCCAAATGACTTAGATAAGGATATATATATATTAATAATAAACAATTTGGGGTTCTTTTGGCATGTTATAGTAAGTGTATTAACCATATAGTGAAAGAAAACAAAAAGACACGGTAAAAGTTAAATTATTTAACTTAGAGTTAAATATAATTGATAAGGTTAAAATAATACCCTAAACTTGTCTAAATCTTATTGGTTGATAGGATTTAGACCCTTCCCCACTTTAGCTTCGAAATAAGACCCTTTGGAACCATTATAAACCGATTTTGACTTTAATATAAAATAATATTTTGAGATATTCCTAAGGTGCCCCTCTCCTCCCTTATAAAAGGGCACCTCCTCCCCCTCCTCCTCACACCAAATTGAGCACTCAAGCTCGGCCAACCCCTGCCATTTTATCCTCTCCACTTCCCTATAATAATCCTAGAGGTCCTGGTCTTCTTCAAAGACCAATCTTAGTTCCCTAAGTGGAGGATTCAAAGAAGCGTTCCAAAGAAGAGGTAATATCCATTACCGATCTTTTCAATTTCTTTCTTCTTCGACTTCTTCTTTTTTAGTTGTTTCATGATAAGGTAATAACATCAGTATTACTTAAATAATGATATGTTATTATAAATATGAAACAACCCTAATTCACCTTCTATCCATCCTATGGAAAAATGAAATCACCGCACGTGCGTACGTACGGAATACCGTCTCCACGCCGTGGTGTAATCTATTTTCCACCATCACTTTACAAGGATGGGTATAATGGTGTAATGAGTAACTATTTATGATTATTATTAAGTAATATTGATACTGAAATAATATATATATACTCCAATACAATTCCACGATCATAGGAACGATATCATCACTCGTGCGTACGTACGGAATACCGTCTCCACGATGTGATGCGACTCGTTCTACATGATCATCATTATATAGTAATTATATAAATGAATTGAATGAATAAATATGATATATGTTACACTAATACCATTCTGGATATAAGGTATATATAACCTTAAAAGAAGAATAAGAATTTATTCGACAAAACACGCATAAGAACAAAAGGCAATAAAGACCCGAGTAACAAGTAAAAATGAAATATTACTAATAAGAAGCTAAGAATATGATCATATATGATATCATATCAATATGTATGATTCTGGAATAAGTCAATAACATTATTTAAACCATTATACAGGAGCTTCGGACACATACAAAGCAAATCGGACCTAAGGTAAGGGAAATATCACAATCTCATTTTTATCCGAGATTGTTTATTCGTAAGTATTTACTAGGGTGTATTTTATCATCCACATCCATGTTTCATCAATATGTAATATTATTTCCATCATTATACAATAGTTTATATCCAATTTTACCCTTCGGTAAGTTTTTTGTAAAAGATATGAAAGGAATCTTTTGTCATTTTTCGTACGAGGTACTTTTTGACTTTTCCGACAAAAGTACGAAGAATGTTTTTTTTAACTTATACGGCATGAATGGATTCTTAAAACATTATTTCCATGAATCTTCCTTTACAAGTATTCAAGGTTATTTTTAATCAACTTATTTTAGTTTAAAATTGTATGACATGTTAAGAAAGGAAAAGTGTTTTTGAAGTAGAAAGGATATTTTCCTCAAGAATGGAGTTCAAGTATTTTATCAAAATTATTTTCCATCTATGATAATAAAAGGGTTCTATTTTTATCCCTATTATTACATTGATTTGATTATGTTTTGAGGAAATTATTTTTATGAATTCATTTACCTTATATGATTTGTTTTATGATGTCATGATGTTTCAAGAATCCCATTTTTATTACATGTGTTATGCGATGATGTATGATTTATGATTACGTGGCACACATAAGAAAGGATTCATTATAAGATGGGTGGGACCTATATCTCCCTCCAATGCATTGGGTAAAGATTTTATATCTCATGAGATAGACATGGCTGGAACGGTAGGTTATACCGGTTCAGTGAAACAGGACTGGAACGAGGGTGACTCAGTTCAGAAAGGGACTTTGTCCACTAAGATAGTCTTGGAAATGAGTCATGACTAACAAGAAATGATTTTCCATGATTATGTGTGCATGCCACAAAGTTTAAAGTTTCATTTTATGATTATGGGGATCTCATTTTCACTTCTATTATTTGTTCCATGTTAAGATATTATGATCTATTTTGCAGGTTATGATTTTCAAAAAGATATGATATGATTTTTATTTCCTTTATTTGCCCTTGCTGAGCATTTGAGCCTACCCTTTTATGTTTTCTTTTCCCCAGGTCAGGAAGATGGATATTAAGTAGAATATGCTAAAAGGGACCCTAGATATGATGAAATAAATGGGAGACACTGTAGAAGATTTATGAACCAGTTGTTTATGTTTCCCAGTTTCTAAAGACACTATACCTATACGGTCCTTTGTGGTTTTGTCATATGTTGTAATAAGTGTGCTTCAATTTTGAAGTATTAACAATGTATGTAAAGTATGGGTCGTTATATTGTAAGCTTCGATATTTCTAGCCTTCTTTAGAGGACCCCAAGATGAAAAATTCAAATATTCTAACAAATCATCCCGAGTATCGATATTCATGATATATTAAAATTAATCTACAATATTAGATATACAAAATATATTTTTCAGCCTAATATCCATGTTGATTACACTATTTATAATCTTAAATGATGTAAACTCTATTCTATAATATCTTTATTAAAGGATTTTATTATATCATTCTCATTTAATATTCTAATTCTCATGCATCTCATTATTTTTATCCTGATATATTTAAAAATTTATTCTACAATTTCACTATTTAGTATCATATATATATATATGTTTGTAATAAATTCATTTATAATAATGTAAAATTTAAGATTCCCAACCATTAAACCAATAGTATGAATGATTTTAGATTTCCCATGTAGTTTAGATTGAGTGTATATGTCATCAACATGTCCTAATCGATTTAATCTTCTCTCAATATCATCCAATTATCTAGAATGAAAGGTACTAAATTCCTCTACTAAGTAACCTTAATATATTGACCCTTTATGTTGAGATTTATTTTTCACATATGATTTGACGTGCCAAACATATCTATAAAATAAAATGAATAAACATAGTTGAATTTTTAATGGAGTTAAAATATTGGTTTATTTTGATAAAAAATATATAATTAATGTACCTATCAATATGATATATTTTTCAATAATTTTAGGGACCTCCTAATTTAGTTCCCTCAATAAAATTCATTGTTAAATGCATCATGATAGTTAAAAATGAAGTAGTAAGGATCATATAATTTTCATAAAGTGTCCATTATAATCTATCATGAAACTTTTCAAGCATATCTATTTTTATTGTTTTCTCACATTGGTTTTAGAATAATGTGTAGATTTTTGGTAGAAATTTGTCAACTTTATTATTTAATAATGTATACAATACCAATGGTAGTAACTACTATTTAAAAATATGTGAAACATGAAATTTCAATCCGTGTACCCTATTATGATTTAAGTCAAAACAAATTTATATTTACTTGAATACCAATAAAAAATTTTCACATGTTTTAATTTTATAAAGAATATAAATTTCTCCATAATTTTCATTTCAAATATTACTAGAGAATATTTTACATTATCATCAAGAAAGATATCAAACATTATATTCAATGTTTATAAGTCCTTACAATAATTAAGATAATCCTTGTTTTTTACATATTATTAAGTAATGTGAAAATTAAAATATCATAATAATTCTTATTAATATTAATAAAATATAAATTATTATGCAAGAAATTAAATTATCAATACTTATGTTTGACCAGTATAATTTTTTCTTCTACAATTGTGATCCCATTTCAACTGATGATGGAAATTTAACATAGTTCCAAGAATCATTAATATGATACACCTTCCAAAATTATCCTTAACCATTTACTAGTTATAAAAATATTTTACACCCTATCAACAATTTCAGAGGTGTTCTATGGTCAATGAACCCATTGGAATTTGTATTCATTAAAAAATCTATAATATGCATCAAGATATCTATGATGAAACAAGAAGTAACTTTTTTTTACTATAATGTATTCATTTAGGATTCAAGGAAAAGTTTTAAATCGGGAAATTTAAACCCATATAATTGTTATAAATTGATATTTCCCCCTGTTCAGGGGAGTCACTAAGGTCCCATATTAGAGTAATGCGCATTTCGAACATTGTTCTAGAAGTGGCATCACACACATCAACACAATTTATCTATAACTCATACAATTGTTCAATTAGAGTCATTAAGTATACATAAATATAATTTACATACATTTTTATACTATTAATAATCATCAAAATGATAATGGATATTTTTTTCATACACATCCAAGAAGGTTGATTGTAGGGGATCAAAAAAATAGGTCAAATGCTATAACTAGTATTCAATATCCAATAAGTTTTGGATCCATCAACATCCAAATCCAATCACACATTCCTAGGATTTATGATAAATCTATTTATAATGAATCAAATTACTTCCATGAATTGATTATCCTCGACGTCACAATAACCCATCATTGTTGTTATCTATAGCAAGCCACTTCATGTGCTCATTGGTTTTTTATCACTATAAGACACATTACAATCCATGTCTTAAATAGAAGTAATGAAAATCCATTTTAGGTGTAATGTTTTTCTATTTATTCATAATATTATATTAAGTCAAACATCTATAATTACCCATTGAGTTCCATCTATAAGATTAATCTTTTCTAAACTCTTATTTACTTCCATCATCTCCCAAATAAAGCATAAAATCTGTGGGATAATCATATATTTTTGTATAATTCAGAAAAGTCTTGTTAACAACATTTTTCATATAATAAAATCATTTTGGTGTCTTCAATTTGATAAATGCATCATTAAATACTTACCATATCACAGACATTAAATTTTTGGTAATTATTTATAGGAATTTTATTGGGTAAAGTATTATTATAATATAAATATTTGAATATTCCATACATAATACATATAATTATTTATTTAAATTGTCAACCAAATAATGAAATGATTTTTTATACCTACTAATGTTCTCTCTTAAATTATTCTATGAAACATCGGGGAGGGGATCCACTGATATGCTACAATCTAGATATAGTTGTCTTGTGGTTCTAATCTCCTCATTTTTAAAGTTAATATTTCTGTCACCCATGAATGGTTGTAGTAATATGTATTTATACTGATGTTGTTTCCCTATAATTCCAAAAAGTATTATTTATAATGTTATAAATTTTATTTTCTAGTTTTTAATGATGTTTGGACCTCATTATATTGACAAACATCACCTCTAAAACGTTTTTTATTGTTTTATTCTCCATTAAAAATCCAACATGCATATTGAGTAGGGAATTTATTCAATATCTTGTATCCATAAACTTCATGTCACTTCAGTAATTGTCTAAATTTACATTATGGGAGTTTACAACTTATTACCCCTTCAATGAGTATATTAGAAATTCCAAATTGTTAAAACTTAACCATACCCTTAGAATACTAAGTTGTGTTCCTCGGTAATGTGATACATATTTTATCAATATATAAAAAATTTACGATAATTAATTATATAAAATTAAAATCAATTATAAATACTATATCATTAAAATAAAAATTACTAAATTATTCAAAATGAATAATATAAAAACCTATTTTTAGTTTAGTGTTATTTAATAATATAAATTCTAACGCATATGATTTTTACACCTTGTTAATAGGCATAAAATAACATAATATAAAAAATTATTAGAAAAATTCTTAAATGCATGATATAATTTTAAATTGGTATATAATTATATGGGGGCCTCATCAGGAGAACACCATCAGTAACACCTTTATCACAACCCCAATTTCTATGGATCTCTATTGGTGATGTAATAATTTTTTTTACATATATCATGAGACATAAAATCATCCTAATTAGTAATTATATTCATTATGGTAAGTGTTTTATATGTTTTTGTATGTCCACATGGGCTCTATACATTTTCATAGCTATGTAAAAATTAATCCATGGTTGTTTGATATTTTATAATAGATAAAAATGATTTTGAAAAATATAAGGAAGTGACAATTTGTTTGGTGTTATAATCATATGATTTTGACCAATAACATATGATAATTATATGCTATATCAAATTTATAATTATATTATAGACTTAGAGAACTATCTGGTCATGCTATATAATAATCACCATTATGTTTTTCCTCTACGGAATCAATGACCATGAAGCCCATGGTTCTCCATCCAATAGTTAAAATTGGAAACAATTCTATTATTGATGTGACTTTTACTCTTAAATGAATCTTCATGAATTATTTTTTAGAGGTAAGTTAATTTTTATCAACTCATATTCCCTATATTATGATTCTGGAGTCATGAAAAATTTATCGGAGGCTTTATTTAACATGTTCTATAAAGTAAACTTTTCTAAATGACAAATTATATTAATTTAGAATTCAATATAATTTAATTACATAATATTTACTCAATAATAATTACTTATCATCTTATAAAAACATCTAAACATTAATAAAGATACATATATTGAAGAATGTTCCAATTGTCATTTAGGGTTTCCTTGGAAAGAAATGTTAAAATAATACTCATTCAAAACTGTTACATTTTTATATTAATATAAAATGGTAGATTGAATTTTTAATTAAGTTAATAACTATATCATTGTGTAAAATAATTTTGAAACACTATTTGTTAACAAATTATATCAATTTTCACATATTATGAGTTAACTATATTTTTTATACCATACATCAAGATAAAAAAACAAATTTCTCAAATTTACCTATGTAAAAAAACTATATGATGGGTTTTAATTGAGTAAATAAGTGATTCTTTACATATTAATAACATTCTCTTATATTTAAAACTATTTATAGAAAATTACATATAGGATGAATTAATTGAAATTTTTTTCATAAAAACCCTAAAAATACTAAACAAAATTGATAAATATTAATTGTTCAAAAAACTATAATTAATTTTAATTGATCTGAAATTTTGGATAGTATATAGTTTTACCTCATAACACTGATGCAGTGGGATACTTAGAAATACATGGGAGGAAATGAGGGTGAAGGATTAGCGAGACAGAATGGGGTGAGGTATCCACAATGATTAAGGGGAAAGAGGTTCAATAGAAGGGGGGAAGAGAGATGATCAGTGTAACACCACAGAAGGATAAAGGGTAAAAAAGATAAATTTTAGTACCCCTATATTTACCTCATGAAATTGAAATGAATATTAATGAATATAAATTATTAACCAAACATATATGTGCCACTTGATATTGAATGTAATCATAATCACATCATAACCTAGCCATTTTTTAAAGGTTGGGGCCAAAGCCTCATTTTTATTATTATTAGAACAAAGAAAATATCTCTTTAACTGGGTAGAGGGAGACCCATTACATAGCCCGAAGGCCCAGTGGGCATTTAGCCCATTACATAGCCCGTAGGCCCAATTTTTTTCCCAAGGCCCATTCTGTGAATAGTACTGCTACAATACCCACACTGATACAGTACCTGCCGCTGCTACAGTACCCCTATCGCCACTAGAGTACCCTTGCCACTGCTACAGTGTCGTCGTTGCAACAGTATCTCGGCTGCTACAGTAGTGCTACAGTGCTTCTATAGTACCTGACAGGGCAATGTGAAGTACATTAATGGATTATTAAGTGAATTGTTTTACATTATGTCTTGTTATTGTCAATGTATTAAATGAAACACAATGTTTTTTTGGAATAATTATTGAAAATTTAAAGGAATAAATACTCCTTTATTAAAAATTAAATAATTTTGAGTTTCTTCTTAGTGAAAAGCCCCTAATATCAGATGATTATAGAGAATAATCTCATGTTAAATACAAGTAATAATATAGTGGATGTGCTATATAACATTTTTATAGAGAATTACGGTTTTTTCTATGATAAAAAGATGAAGATTAGCTATTAGAAAAGTGAATGGTGGACTTATTAATGATATTAATGTATCGAGTTATTATAAACCAATTTTGGTATAAGTGAGCTCGATGGTTACTAAAATTAGTGTAAAACACTTATATGATCACTAATGATTGGTGGATGTGATGTTTTATGTTCCTGATATGAACTGGTAATGGATAGATTCAGTAGAGGAAGTTAATTGGATTAAATAATGTTCAATTGTTTCGTTACCCCGCTCGCCGAGGTCTGACCCATGACAAACCCAAGCATTCCTCCAATAGGCCATTGGCGAGTGACTAGTTCCATGTAGTCATATCCCACAAATGGGAGGCATTGGACTAATGTACTTGTACACAAGAACACATCTCCAAGCCCATAACATGCGGAAATTTAAAACAACTAAAATAATACATGCATACATTTAAGATCCCACAATAGTGTATGAAAGTAAAATACTAAATGTTAGACTAGGGGACAAATACATGGACATATAAAAACTGTAAAAGTATAACCTTATCCATGAGTGGGGACTATGTCAAATGAAAGATCTCATTAAACACCTAGGTCTAAAAATCTCCAGCTATGCTCCACCCACTCCCTATCATCCCAGGACACTGTAATAATGTTCATCTTCTACATAAGACACGACATGTGCGAGAAAATCCTATGTAGGGGTGAGTATAAAAATACTTATTAAGACACTCTAAAATCATTTAAAACGAAGTACCATGTACAATAATCTCAATACTAGATATAGCAATCAATATATTGCTGAAACACCCAGATATACTCTGAAAACACACTGCTCCACCTTTCAGACAATACAAACTTGCGGCCATAGGATTCGGCTTGATATAATTCTTATTTTAGATAATCCACTCCAAAATCCATGATACCATCATAGATACTCAACTAAGTGGTATATCTCATTGGGTCCCCCCCCCCAATGAAACCTCACTAGTCTAAAAAGATTCAGATATACAGATAGGGGTTACACCCAGAATGGCTGGGGGACACCATGAACCCAATATAGATGGGATCATATAACAATGATGCCACAAATCCTACCGATACAACCTTAAATATGAATTATAAACACCATACTATAGGAGTTCACATTAATTTCACAAGTCCCACATAGGTATCGATGGATTATAGAGGATCGCAGCCCAGTCTCACGGAGGGACACCACTACTCTATCTATGACTCAACCTCTAGAGGGGATCAAAATCCAGTGAGATAAAGTAATACAAGACTATAAACTTAGAGAAAAGAACCAAGGTAATGTACTCAACCTATGATGGTTTAAACTAAGAAAACAAAGTTCCACAAGAACTCTTTAAGGGAAACATGGTGAGTACCAGTGGGTACACGGTGTGTCTGGTTATCCCCATGCCTACTCATGTGGAAGATTCTCACACATCATGTAGTCTCTAAATACACGATGTATAGAGGCACACGGTCCCCTTCTCATGACACCTAGTACTATCCATTTTTGATGGACATTTCCATGTACCACCCCCATGTACACCAAGCCATGTCCATTTACAATTACACAACATTCCAATTGGTTTTGTACTTTTACACATGTCAATGTACTCTTCAATGTACACACTGAGTCACATGAATGGGTTAAAAGACTTTTGATCCTTGACATTATCTGGAACCCTAGTGCCTAAATAGGGGGTCCACATGGAATATAATCCTGAAGTATCGACCATGTTTCTTATTATTTCCATATTTGATTCTATATCATCTTCTACCTCGCTAGAGTCTACACCCTTTCCAGAACCTAGAGATTAGGGTTTGTCCAGGCCTCTAGTCATTTGATCTTGTATTTTTGGGCTCAAACTACATGTTTTTCATTATTCTATGCGGAATAGCGTTGAATCATGTACCCAAAATCATCTAATTCACCACTTCTTCCATCGTCATACCACCGTCGTTTCATGCTGATCCTAGATCAACAATTTTGGATCATTGCGCCACGAAATGTGTGAAAAATGATCAATTGATTAGGATATGTCAAACCCCAAGACCAAATAACAGTCATGGGGAATGATGAAATATGGTAGAAAAATTTAATAATAAATGAGAGGAATGAACCTCAATCTATGGTTATTTCAATATCAATTCATTTCCATTAGAATAACAATAAAGAGAGCAATAAAATCAAAATAATTCACCCATACCTGATTAAATCTAACCCCTCCCACAAAATGATGATACTAATGATCAATATATTCACTGATTGATTAATGTTATTCATATAAATAAGGAATAGGGATTAAATTCCAAAAAATCCCTACTTAGAGTTTTGATTGATTGTTGATGAAGAATGATTTTTTTTTCTATTGGTGATGAGATCCTCAAACTCTGTTGGCACAATTATCCTTGATCTGTCATAATTCACCAAGAAATATATCATCTAATGTCTCTTAGGTCTCTAGGGTTTAACAACCAACTTATATAATAAATCCATATCCATAATCTTTTATGTTAAAAACATTTACATTCTTTAAATAAAAAATAATTAATTAGTTAAATTTATTTCATTAATTTTCATTCGTAGTGACTTTTTTCACAAATTGACCAAGCTAATAAGGATTATGTCATTCTGATGTGAAAACCATTATTCTGAAATCAATAGTTCCCTATGATTTTTAATTCTTGACTCATTTCTGATTTTATTCCACTTTTTTAGAAAAAAATTGTGCAGACGTGCTATATAATAGACTTAATATATTTCAAACAATTATTTTTGGAACACAAGGCCAAGAAATCACACATTGTCACAAAACATGGTCCTGAAAATAATCCACATGAAATCTAAAAAAATATGATATGTTACATTCTCTACACCGTATGGATTAAAGTCCAGAAATTAAAAAACAAGTGCTTTAAAAATAAATGAGGTTACTGAAAACGAATCTGAGCCTACCACACCCATGTGTTATCCTGAAGATTCTTGTTCTTCTATCGGACACACTCAAGGGGAATAGATCACCCATTAAGGATCCAATCCTATCAATACATGATCTCGACCAGGTATTCTACAATGTTAACTCTATATTCGATGTTTGGCTTTAACCATTTGATAACGTGCATCAGTTCATGCAAGAATCTCCTTAGCTGTAAAACATGGATGACATCATGTGCCTATTCCAACAACAGTGATATATCTAAGCAGTATTCCACCTCTTCAACTCTACATAGTATATGTAAGGAACCAATTAATTTCATAGATAACTTTTTACCGCATCTAAATCTCCTTAATCCACATCAAGGTGAAACTATTTAGAACACATTGTCTCCTTCCTCAAACTCCAAAGGTCTTAATATTCATTTTGTATGAGACATATAATGGATCTGTGTAGTATTTATTGACCCCTAGATGATTTTATTCATCTCTGTTGTGCCTCACATCATCCAAATACCCATGAGTACCCATTGTATTGGTTCATTCCAAAACAATGGTGACCTTTAGGTTCTCCCATACCTCCAAATAATTTTTTTATTTTCACTAAATCCACTTTGAAGAAAAATATGAAACCATGCATGACCAAAAACACCATAGAGTTGGACGCATATCCAAAATTCAAAAACAGTCAATGGATAAAAAATTTGAAATGATATTAATCGCCATATGAACCATCGCAGCATCAAAATATCCCACAAATGACATAGCCACTACTTCAAGGATAGCACATCGAAGTCATTTTTTCCATCATCATCAGCCATCGTTGCCAACATGTTAGCTCCATCCACTACAAATGTCAAAAACATAACCATTACTACCTTAGTATCCGCAATTTCAGAAGGAACATCACCTTATTCATGGTCAACCATCATCGTTGAAGTCGAGAACTTGATAAAATATATCTAGGATGTCCACCAATCACCACCATTGTCTTCATATCTGCCCTATATAACTCCAACATTCCCAACATAAATCATTATAATAGAACATCAAAAACATTCAAACCATCAAAGATGGTCTAGTTTCCCTCTTGAAGACCCTAATTCACTTGAACCACACCTCCCAGAACCTCCTAGAATACCCGGACACTGGGTCGATAGGGAATGGAATGTAGTACCACTGCATCATAGTAGGGTTGAGAAGATGGAGGCCATAGTAGGGGTCCAAGCCTAAAACTGCATCATCCCATCAAAAAAACGAACCAAAAAAAGAGAAACATTTTCGATTCCAAAAACACATCAGAATACCATACCTCTATCTACATCCCCAAAAGATAAAAGGATCAAAATAGAGGAAATAACCCAAGATGAGACCGCTACCATCCCTCCTCCAGCACCACCCCAGGTAGGCTCAAATTGGGAATAGATCCAATCATGGTTGAGTCAAATGAGATGGTTAGGCCAATGGGGGATGATGAGAATAACGGCACTAAAAACATCCTGTAGAGCCGACCCAACCCGTCTAAATCACCAGCATGCACAAACCCTAAATAGGGGTTCTATGAAGAGGGATAGAGAGAAAGTGGGGAGGTGAGTGGAACACAATGTCCAAAGGATCTGACACATCAATCTAGAGGGAAAAAATATTAAATATATGTAATAAGATGAAATATTTGATATGAAGTGTTGTAACAGTCTATCATACCCTGAAAACCATATGAGAGGAAGAGGAGGCATTAGGAGTGCTGAGAGTTGGTTAAGTGCACAACCATATGCATGGTCTCCCTTAAAAATCCAATAATGGAGCCATACTAATGGTGGAATGATAACTGATGTTTTATAAAAACCCCTCCATGTGCAGGTGATCCTCCCGATTATGACCAAAGTCCAACTTGAAAGCACATAACATTTCCTCCAAGACCTAATTGGTTATCTCTATATGGCCATTAGTCTAGGGTTGAAATGTTGTGCTCAAGTGCAACAAATTCCCAAAGTATTCATTTAATCAACTCTATAACTAGAATGTGAAGTGAGAAACACAGTCACAAAAGATCATGGAGGGAACTCCATTGAGTTTAACTATCTCTTGTACATAGAGGAGTCCTAATTTATCTTGTGAACACTACTTCTAAAATGATAAGAAGTGTTCCACTTTTTTAGTAGGTCTACAATCCCCAGGAAGTAATCATTTACCCTAGATGTACCTAGTAATCCATCACAAATTCAACAAATATCTCATCCCACTTACACTCTAGCAGCTCAAGGGGTTGAGCTAAACCTGCTGGAACTTGGTTATCATCCTTCATGTACCAATATATAAGGCATTGAGAGACCAAATCTACAACTCCCTTCTTCATAACTATCCACAAAACTAACATCTAAGGTCCTGGTAATTTTTTTCCACACTTGGATGCACTGCCAAAGTGGATGTATGAAAATACCACAACACCTACTCATGTTATGTCAAAGGTGCCATCATCCATCCTCTAAATATGATAATAATATCCCCACCTTTAGAATATCCATCAGGATCATGCGTAATAAATATCTTAGTATGTAAGGTCTCAGATTCGGTATCTATTTGCAGATTATCCATGAAAAACAATAAAAGTGGTGGGATAACATCCATTGACTAAAGATATCAAGAACTATAATTTACCACAAAGGATGAATAAAATTAAACTAACATCTCTGAGGCCTCAGAAAGAACTGAGAAAAAGATATCTTACATAAAGCATTTACCACAATGTTCCCCTTCATAAGATTATAAACAATCTTAATGTAATATTACTTAAAGAACTATATCCATCACCTCGATCTCATGTTATGATCCTTCTTGGATAAGATATACTTGAGACTCTTATGGTTTGAGAAGATGATAAATTTCTCACCCATCATATGGTTTCGGCACATCATCAAAGAGAATACTAATCCGACTAATTCAAAATCATGGGTCACGTAATTTGGATCATGTGGTCTTAATTGGAAGGAACAATATTAAATAACCACTTGCCTCTATATAAATACACAGCCAAGTATTTTCCTTGATGCATAGAAGAATACTACATAATTGACACCCTAATGTTGAAATAACAAGATTGGAGAACACATCAAACTCTATATATACTCCTAAATGAATCGTTTCCACCATTACATCCACACGAAAGGCCTCCCCTTCTGATTCAAGGATGTCGAGGGTGTTACAGCTCTAGAGAATTCAGGTGAAAACATATGACGGTACCCTTCTAACCCAAGGAAACACTTCACCTCTGTAAAAATATTAGGTGGATCACTAGAAAGAACTAACTCAACCTTCATTGGGTCCACTACTACTCTATATTATGAGAAGATGTGTCCTAGAAAGTGCACATAATAATCAAAAACATAAACTTTGAGATCTTCCCGTAAAGATAGTTCTCTCATAGCGTGTCCAAAACCATCCTCAAGTGTCATGTGTACTCCTCCTCAAATTCAAAATACACTAGGATTTCATCTATTTATACTACAAAAAACCAATCTAAAAATGATGAAATATCATGTTCATGAGTCCCATGACCACTTTGCGGTGTTCCCCATACTTAACAGCATCGCCAAGTACTCATAATGACCATAGTGACATATAAATGTCATCTTCGGTATATACCCATCCCATACTCATAACAGGTGATATCCTAACCAAATTTCAATATTTCAGAGCCATTTCACCACTTTAAATTGATCGATGTTTTCATTGATCCTTGGTAGTGGTTATTTATTCTTCATGGTCACCTGATTCAAGAGTCGTTAATCCAAAAATAACCTCAAACACTCATCTGTCTTCTTGGAAAAAAAATTGGGGCTACCCAAGGGGAAAATTTTGGGTCTCACAAAGTTGTTCTCCTAAAATTATTCCAACTTCACCCTCTTCTCTCAAAGCACTAAGGTAACCATCTGATACTCTAATTCTAATATTCGTGTCATACCAGGATTCAAGTCAATGGAGAAGTATATCACTTAGTGCGGATTTAAACCTGGTATGTCCTTAGTAAATGTTTCCTCATACTCTACCATCACTATAAAAAAATTATTTCCCAAAGTATCCACTACCCCAAGAGTTGTGCAAGATAACAGATGAGTAATTAGAATCACTCTTCTATTTCTAATCTCATCCTACTCTATCAAGATTTCCTTTTCACAAATTATAAAAATACCTTTTTCTATCACTATGGACACACCTAATCCACCACCTACAATAGTCAATCTGGTCATAACTATGGATACCCATTACTTACCTAAGATGAAATCATAAGGGATAATTGTTTCAATAATGTTATCACAAATAAAACTCTCTAATCCAAGAATCAGATCTCACTTTTAGAATAAGTGCATAATCTTTGAGTCAGCACATGTTGGAGTCTCTAACTGTAAGGGTTAAGATAATGGCTCAACTGTAATCTATATGTCTCAAATTAGAGAAGTTTCTTAGAAGGAATGGATAGAACCTATTTCTATCAATAATTCATATAAATTATAAAATGAATAGATAATGCCTCAAATCATCCCTGGAGCCTCAGAGGGATATGCCTTTATCACCTTATGTTGGCCTCATCCCTTCAGACCAGCTTCATGAACTTGACGTCGACCTCTTGGGGTGGTGGTGGTAATAGGAAAAAACATCTAACCACCTCTTGCTACCCTTCTAGACCCTATAACATGTCCTCTACCCTAAATACCACCCTAGTCCTTCCTCTGTATCTCTCTCGGTGGTCAATCGACCGTCTCATGATCAATTATACAATGGGTTTGAAAATATCAAGGCAGATGTCCACAGCCATCATAGGAGAAACCCTGCCCATTATCTATTTTGGGACACCCTAGGATCCCTATACCTATGGCTCTGAGTACTAGGATCACCTACTGAGGTGTCTGTCATTCTTGGATCCTAGAGAATTTCATTGGAATCCTACTACCGAAGTATCATATATTGGTTTCCCTCTGCTTTGTCCCACTGTTGGGGTCTACTCTACTAGAAATATCTTCACCAACAGGATCACTCAATAACCCTAGAATAGGAGGTAATGGATGGGAATACTATTAAAGTCCTAATGTCTAGGTTAAATTCCTCATCAAATTTATGAGATCTGAAAAAATTTCCCACACCATATCCAATGAGTAATGTGAGAGATCAGTAAATCTCATTGATTACCCTTCCATAGTCCTACTACCTTACTGTGGATGTAGAAGCTTCTTTTTTGTACCGATCACAAAATGTATTGATAGATATCCTCTCTTAAAATTCATTCAAATTCTGTCCAAGATATATATTCCTCATTTGGTAACTATGACCCCATGATCCAGCATCCCCCACTAGAGACCTGAAAAGGACTCTCTGTGAGGATCTTCATTTGATCTGTCATCATCCTCATAAGGTGTAAAATGCGAGTGAATTCCTCTAGCTAGTTCTCTTCCACTTGGGGTCCTATCACACCCTAAAATATGGGAGTCCTCATATCTTTGAAACTCAGGAAATTCACTCAACATGTCTTCTTACTCAGATGGTACTGCCAGATCTTTTTAGTTGTTCAATGGTTGGTGGTATAGGTGGTAAACCACCCAAAGGTGATAAATCGACTACATTCCATTTTATTGATTCCTTTTCAATAAGAAAATCATCCTCATGATCACACAATGGAATTCTAATAGGCTATATTCATGGAGGTATCTTGAAATTAAAATAAGATTTACAAGAGTCAAAACAGTATATACTGGAAGATGACTCAGGAAGGACATGGAAAACCCAACCATTTCTATATGATGCATCCATCATAAAATTTTACCACAACCATTATCTACTTATACTGAGTAAAAAATTGAGGTGATCAGAGTAATAGTGTATGGATATATCGGTTGGAACACCAACACTGGAGTGTCTGGCCTAAAATCCTATCTCAAAACACTAAACATTGTTCCCCAAACCAAACCCACTGACTCTGGTCTTAAGGTAGAACCACACTTTGATTCCACTTATTCATGACCTAAACCATTGAGGTATGACCCATGACTACCCCAATCCCACCTAAAATTGGCCAGGGGCTAGCGACCAGCACCAAGTATGCATATCCCACAAACTCGAGTCATTAGCCAAAAGTACCTATACAGATGCACATATCTCCAATATCACATAATGATTAATTTTAGAGGATCAAAAATATTTCATTAATATATCTATGATACCACAATAGAGTAAAAAATTAAAAGTACTGAAATTTTAAAAGGGTAAAAATACAATTCCATCCAAAAATTGAAAAAGTTCAACATTCTAAAGGAGTGAGACTAAGTAAAAAAAGAAAGATTCAGGTAAATACCTTGGTCTGACAATCTCCAGCTACACTCAATCCACTCCATTCACTCAGAAGACACCATCAAAAGTTCCATCATCTATATAAGACATGGTATGTGTGGGAAATTCCCATGTGGTGTGTGTATAACAATACTCAATAAGACAACTAGAAAACACTAAACATGTATTACCAATTATAGTCATCTTAATAAAATATATAACAATCAATATATAACCAAAAAACATAAATATACTGAGGAAACACACTTAGAAAAATGGTGGTAATAACCAACTTCCAACCATATCACATTACTTGAAGCGATGCTAGTTCTAGTAGAATCCACTAAACAATCCATGCTTCCATCAGAGATATGACGAAGAGGTATAACTCCTTGGTACCTTCCCAATGAAAGATGTGTGGTCTAAAAAGACATTTATACATAGATTGGGGGTCACACCCAGAACCACTAGGGGATAGAAAGAACCAATTATAGATGAACCTAATATGTAGGGGATCATATGTCAACAATACCATAAACTCTACCACTATATACTAATATATATAGGATTAACACCCTACTTAGGGAGTTCAAACTGATTCCAAAAACTCCACCTAATTATTAAATGATGATAGATGATCACACTCCAGCCTCATGGAGGGACACCGCAACTCTATCTTAGACTCATCCTCTAGATGGGATCACAATATAATAATATGGATATAATGTCACACTGTACCCTCAAGAAAAAAGGACCAAGCGAATTTGATCAATATATACTAGTCCAAACTAAGAGAACAAAGTGCCACAAGAACTCTTAATGGGGGTAAAAGTTGTGTACCTTGGGGTACACAGCGTGTCCACCTCTCCCTGTGTATATCTATGTAGAAGAGATTCATAGGGAATGTTTTCTCCAAATACATGACATTTAGAAGGAATACATGGTGTGAAGAGACATATGTTCACCTACCATTATCGCATGGTTGTGTCCAAGTACGGTGGTTGTGTCCATGTACTAGGTCTTTTACACTAAGTCATGCCTTTGTACAAGTACATGGTGTGCCATCAGGTCATGCACTTTTACTCATGTCCTTGTACTCTCTAAAATACATGTCGAGTCACATAGAAGGGATCCCACATCATGTGATAGGTTTACACACTATATGATCCTTAACTTTGGTCGAAACCCTAGCACCTCAATCCGGGGAAACATGACATGCAATCCCAATGTCCATGTTGCGTTGGCCACTATTTTCATATTTTATTCTGTTCTATATTTTACCTCAAGAGAGTCTCCCCCCTATTATAAATCTACATATCTTGGTTCATCTGAGTCTCTATTCATCTGTTAATGGAGTTCTAGGCTCAAATATTCTCAAAAAATTTATATATACATCAATCTTCATTAAGCGTATAATAGCATAAAAGAACATGATTGGGTATACAAAACCATATTATTTTCCACCTATTCCATTATCACACCACTTTTTTCCATTCTGATCCTAGATCTAAAATTTCATATCATTGGTCTACGAAATGGGTTTACAATGATCGATTAATCAGGATATGTCAAACCTCGGGCTAAATGAAGAATGCTCATGGTGAATGATGAACCAATAGAGAAAAGAATAATAAAAAATGAGATGAAAAAACCTCAATTTATTTTTGTATCAATATCAATTAGTTTCCATGATTATATCAATGAAGAAGTCAATAACTTTAAAATAATTCCCACAAACATGATTAAATCTAACCCATCCCACAAGACGATCAAACCGCTTATCAATCTGTTCATTGATTCATTCTTTTTCATTGTAGAAATCATGAACATGGAATAAATCTAAAAAAAAAATTCTTATGTAGAGTTTGGATTTATTTTTGATGAAGAATGGTTTCAATTATATCATTGAAAATATCCTCAAACTCCATTGGAACAATAATCTGTGATCTGATCCTAATGTATCGTCTTTCGCCATGAAATCTCTCCTACAATGGATCTTATCCCTCCAAGGTTCAGTATCCCACCAGGGGATAAAATCCATAGCTATAATATTAGAGGATAAATACAATAATTTCATTGAAATATCAAAATAAATAAATTATTTTAATTTATTTCATTAATTTATGCCCTCAATGAATTTTTTCACAAATGGCCCGCATCAAAAAATATTATATAATTCCTATGTTAAAACCCACATTTTGAACATGATAGTGACATAATATTTCTGATTTAGGCCTTCATTAGGTTGTTATTCCACATTTTCATGAAAACAATGAACACATGCCTTTTAATATAATTAATATATTTCAAACATTTTTTCTTGGAATAATGGGCCCCATAATCATATTCTTTCTTAATGACTCATCTCGAAAATAATCCATATAAAGTCTAAAAAATACATGGAAAATATTAGATATTACAATTTTGTTTATAGAATCTAGTTTGATGTTAGAGAAACCATCCTATATGGTTTTATCATGGAGGATGGTGAATTCATTAATTAAAATATTATTGTTGATGGTTTTATAAGAATAATTTTAATAATAGAACTATAAGTGTAAATATGTTCGTGAGATACACTATTTTGATTATTTATATGGCATAAAAAGCCTTGGAATAAGGGTAAACAAAATCAAACAATTTTTAATAATTCACACATATATTTGAAGCTATTTTATGTACTTAATAATTCCTAGAGTTGAATTTAATAAAAATTGAAAATTCCCCAATTCACTATGTATTCCAAGTAAAGATTTTATTTAAGGGATGAGTTCATATTTGAGAGTCAGGACCTTATATTAAAAGATTTATTTTTTTATGAATGGTTTTGATATCATATAAAAGGGTTTATACTATCATATGAAATTATTTACTTTAGTATGAAAGTGGTTTGATTTCATATAAAAGTTTATGATTTGATATGAAAGGATCTGGTTTTATATTAAATACTCCTCAGTTCATATGAATGGATTCTAAAATTTTTATTAATGGATTTGGGCATTTATAAAAAACATTTGGTTTTTTTATAAAATATTTTTTAGTGCGTATGAAGTATTTATTTCATACAATATTGAGTCTATTTGAAATATTGAAAAGGTTTATATCACAATTCAAATAATAAGAATGGTTTCAAATAGAATATAAAAGGATTTTTTTTATATTAATGTATTCTAATGTTCATTAGAAACATTTCTATTATAAGAAAAGGAAATATCAAACTAATGGACAAGGGATGAACTTCATATGAAATACATATACTATATGAAATAAATTATAAATTGAAAATTTTCACAAATCTATCGATATATAGGGGAACCATTTAAGGTTATCCCTTTGAGAAACACTTAGAGAAATTTTTATTTGTCTATAGGACTAAAAATATAAAACTCCCATGATGATAAATTATGAATTTTGAAATAAAATAAATTGATTCCTAAAAAAAATTTTGATTTAAATATTATAAAAACTTATTAGCGTGTGTGATTAAAGAAAAATAGGTAAGATAAAATGATTTATAAATAGTAGAAATGATGATCAATGCTGAGAAATTTCATGGTGATTCAAATATATATTCAATCAATGACATTATATAATTTTATAAAATTAAATATAAAATTTCTTAACATGTACATAAATGCTAAAAAATAAAAGAAATTATTTTATATGAATATTTTTATTAAAAAATATAAAATTTCACCATGAAGAAAAATATCAAGGTAGGAGTTGTTTTTAAGAGAATTATTAATACTGAAATGAAGAAATTCCATATTACCATATCTGGATATAAAAATTGCGATAATGAATATGTTGAACATTATTATTTTGAATATAAAAATGGACATTTGGTCTATTATTTGATGATATGAAGTATAATTTAATGATATTATATCTGATATTTACATATATAATATAGAGACTGTAATAGTTTCATAAAATCTCTTACTGTAGAAGGAAGTGGTAAGATGCAACATGTTAATGTTGTATAATTTTAATACTATTTTGGAAGATTATATTACTTAAAAATTTTGTCAAATTGTTTTATAATAATGTTCTTCAGTTTGATGAAAGTTTTTATGATTTATTTAGTTAACGAAAATTAAAATAAAAATAGAAATGATAGTTTAGAAAATGATCAAGGGAAAGTTATTAAGGAAAAAATTGAATATTTGTGATTCTGTGGAAAAAATGTTTCTCTTAAAAAAATGAGGATGTTATGGGAGAAACCCATGTATAAATATTGATGAAAATATAAAGGATTGTTGCACTAAATTCATTGATGATTTTTTATTTTCATAATATATAAAAAACAATTGTGTTGACAAATACAAAAAAAGAAAAAAAGAAATGTAAGGAGATGTTTTTGAAAAGATTGATAGTTTGAGGTAGAGAGAATAAGTTTAGAGAGAACTTAAGAGATAATGAATAAAATAAAAAAGAAATGTATAATGTGATGGAGAATAAATACTAACCATGAATTGATGACAAATAAGATCCTATGACATACAATACGATAAATACTTAATAAGAAGGTTAATTTTGAGAGATATACTAAAACTACTACTATTATTCATTTATCTTTGTTAAAAATTTATATTTAGGAGATAACAAATATGTGAATATAAAAGCATTGGAAAATTGAGTGAATTTGGCGAGACGATTCTATGTAAGATCTTGGAGGAAGTGATGAAAATAGGGATCGAGTAGCATTCACCTATTCATGATTGTCTATAATAATTCAAAGAATATTTTTTCAATAATTAGATAACATTATATTGATTTTGTGTCGTAATATTATATATTGTGATCCACTTAATAATGTTACAAGAAAATTATTCATACTATATTTGAATATTGAAGTACTGTGGGATACTAAAATTCCATTGTGATACATGAAATATAAGTATAGTGTGACTATGTGTGGAATGTGAAGCATCATTAGTACAGAATGATATATATCCACGCCCATTTAAATATTTTTTGGATTATAGTGGATAATTTGTGACCAGTGAGAATAAAAAATCATGGTAAGGAGTTGGATTTTCATGAAGAGGATAAACATGGAAATAATACTGTTTTCTACAAAATCATTTTTTATGCATTGCATGTGGTATGTGTGATTGGATAAACATACTATATATATGCTATCATAACCAATAATATAGGTTAAATTATTTAATTGATATAATGGTTATAATTATTAAATAGAATATGGTAAAAAGTTGGATATTTATATTTCACCCCCCGTCACGTGTCTGAACTGATCGTAATGGAATATAAGATTTTGTTAGAGAACAATGTTATTTCTAATTTTATAAATGAATTTTCCTTACCTGGTGTTTTTACTATATTACATGAATTGAATATTTTAAATCGATGAACTATTCTATATTTCTATTATTACAAATTAGAATGTATCAGATAAGACATTGTAAAAATGAAAAATAAATATGGAAATATGAAACGAATATAATTTAATGTTTGGATTTAATAACAATTATATAAAGAGAGTCGAGGTGGTAAGTATTCTGTTAATTATATTAATTATAATTACTCTATTTAATCATGCATATGTTGTTAATACAATGGTTATATAAATTGAATTGAATATATCAACATTGAGTTTATGGAATACATGATGAGAATTCATGGTGAAGTTTTAATATATGAACGTTTTGGGGTGTGGTGGAAATGGTTGGGTCTTCACTTAACCATGGGATTCCCTTAGTTTTCTTATATTTATCCATAGAACTTGATGAATAGAAACCACATGATCCTTGCGATATGATCTTCCCATATAATTTATAATTAATTTATATATATATATAAGAAATTATCATAGTATTTAATTTTTATTATATTGATAATTCAGTTGCCCACATCGAATCGTAATATCATTACATTAGAGGATTAAAGTATAGATTCCCCTTGAGTTGATCCACACATAAGAGCCTCAGAATAACTCCCAATTAAACATTATGTTCTATCATGGAGAATTTACATTATTGGGTTGTTTTCCATTGATAACAACAAAAAATACTTTAATGATGAAATAATTGTTCTCATTCACTTAAATTCAGAACAAGGTGGAGGAAGAATCTTGATCATTCTTCATGAGGTAATTCTTAAGAGTATTCACTTATAGATATTAAGATAAATCTCTATAATTAATACATTTCATTATGTAATGTCACCAAAAGGATTACCATATAAAATTATATAACAAGGTACTTAAATATCTTAGTTATTGAATAATTAATTTCACATAATCCCATTATTTTTCCTTTATTAATTAAAAAACCAGATGTCAATTATTATTATTATTATTATTATCATTATTATTTTCTTGACATGTGTAACACCAATGATATAATAAATATCATTTCATAACTAAATTATTTTTTATTTAAATGATATCAAAAATATTATTTCTAACAAAACCTTAATCCAGTATATTTTTTCTCTTCTATACTTATCAAACCATGAATAATAATTATTTCAATAAATAAATAAATAAATATCACTAAATTATTCACTAATCAATAAATATATTTTTTTTCACAAAATCAAATGAATAAATATTCATTTTATATTCAACTCGTGTTCAACTTGTTACCAAATATTAAGGATCAACAAAACATAACAAATATTATTTAATAAAAAATGAAAAATAATATTTATTCTAATATAAAATTCATATACAATTTACTTGAGGTTCATGGTAAACTTACTGTTAGGCCTTATAGGCCTCTTTCTGAGTGTGACATTCATCCCTTTCCTAAATTACAGGATTATCACATAACAACACATAAAAGAACTTATATAAAAGTATGATGTTGTGTTAATGAAAAAAAAATCTACGAATTTTCAAAATGTAATATGATCACCTTTTTCAATATCTAATCATGTAAGTTTCATCATATGTGTCCTCAACATATAAGAATTATATATTATATTTGACTTTCCGGAAATGAATGTTCTAATAAAATTGCTATGCACATGGGATTTAATCAAGATTTTCTATTACCATCAATGTTATTATTATATAAACTTATAATAACTTAAAATCGGCTTACACTTTCCTGACTTATTCATTAATTCTATATCACTCATTATGTTCCCAACATAGAGTACCTAGTATTGACAATTCATCATTTTATTTTTCATTAATAAATATAATTCTACAACTCATGATATGAATTAATAAAAATATTGTGCCTAAGGTTCAGTACACATATCGACGTATTAGGATATCTAATTTCCCATAAGACATTGAGAACTTCTGTAGACGGTTTTGTTCTCATAACCACTTCTATTAATGAATAATAATGTAAAATATCATGGTAATAAGTCTCAATATCTTATGAGCCTCTAACCCATAACGGCTTGAATCATTTATGTCTAGTCAAATAATTCCATCAATACGTATCCTATATATTTGTGAATATTTTCATATCGCTTCAAGGATCTCATCTTAATGGGAAACATCTATATACTTTTGATTTGAAAGATAATTTAAGGAAATTATCACTTTAAATTTAAAATAGAAAAAAAATTATGATTTAATTATATATTTATTAATATTCATGACCATGAATATATAAATAAAAAAATATATATTTTAGTCTTTTCTAGGACACCAACTCCAACCAAATCTAACTTGATCTAGAGATAACTATTAATTACTTTTAGTCTACTAGTTCTCACATGTTTTTCATGCTTCAGTTAAGATAATGATTTATTAAATGACACATATGAGTTTTCTTTTTTGGAAAATATACTAACTATGACCACACATCTTTTATTAAAATTTCAAAAGATATTACACTTTAGATGTATGTTTTTTATCAATTTATGTGACTATAGATCTTTTTCTAGAGGAATAGTTACAATGTTATAACAATACAATGTGATATCGACTTTACTACTAAGAAACACATCTTGTTCTTAGAAAATGTTACATATTTAAAAAAAATATTTATCAGCATCAAAGGTGGTAATATACTTATCCTATAATATAAAACCAGATACCAGTACCATATTTGAGCTCTTCCAGCCCACAAACCCTCTATTAAGTGTGAAGACATATCTTGATTGTTAGTTTATATCATTTTGAATATTCTAGAAACAAACACATATATTTCCCAAGATGACTATACCATCGTATTCTACATAAACCAAAATTTTATCCTTAGTACACCTTAGATACTTCAGTATTGTCTTGACTCCCATACAATAGTGGTCTTTTTTGTCTTCTTGGTATCTACTGGCCGCACTCACGGCATTGGTGTCACGAACCGAATCTGGTCACCGCCAAAACCGGCACCAAACCCAGCCCGTGAAATGACCCGAAGGGAATTCCCTATCCCCACGGGCTGGAAAAAGTGGCCGGGTATCATTAATTTAGGTTTGGGAACGATTTACCCGAGTATGAAAGCATAAAACATTAAAAACAATCCATAATATAAATCTGAAATTTTTGAGCCAAAAAAGACTCAAGTAAAAACCAGAACTGAGTACATTGGTTTAAAGATAATACATGTGGTCCAAATAAAAATAATTATAGCATCAAGACAGCCCCAAGGACTCCACACGACTAGGGGTCATCGCACCCAAGCTATCTCCACAACTCTGCACCAAGGATGGGAACTAACACCATGAACCGCCATCACCCTTAGCCTTTCCTTTAACTGAATCAAACATAACCAAGTATAATTACAACCAAGTGGTGTAAGTAGGGTGTGAGCCTAAGCCCAGTAGGATACCACCCAATGATTCCAAAGAGTAAGAAATACAATGTGAAAAAGCAAGCAGTTTTCAAACGCAAGGAAAAGCAGTGTTAAAATTTCAAGAAATGAAACCTCAAATTGAAAATAGTTTTCAATCCAAAATTTTCAGAATATTAACACATTAAAATATAAATGTTAGATACTTTAATTTACATCCAAATACACCCTATGACATGGGTAAATACTACAAATCCAATGAGCAACAACATTGGGAACACCCCTAGGCACTAGGTCATCTTGGGCCCTATGTACCTCGTACCTCGGTGTAAAGTAACCATAGAAAAATCCTTTATCGTGCACGAGCCACTAGTAGGGAACATACCCATAACCTAGTGGTCCCCAATAATCATCCACATAGTTTAGTTATAGTTGTCTTTATCCAAATGCTAAGTGAAATAGGGACAAAACCCATCCGGTCCACTAGTCGTACTAGTACAAATCCGCCCCACCTAGGTACACGGGCTTCCCCTTTTGTGCTCAATCAATTTCAGCATGAAACATAAATAAATTTTCATATAAAACACCATTACTGGTCAAGAACAGCCAATACAGTATCTATCACATTTTATACCATTTAAAACATGCAACAAAACACTTATATTTTTCATAAAACAATTCCTCAAAATCTCGTAGTGTTTCAGACACAAAACTCCTTATAAACCTCACTTGCATACTATGTGCACATTTTTAAGTTTCCAAAACATAAATTGAACCCTACTACATTTCAGTGAAAACAAAAAATCATTTTTAGGGCAGCCCCATATGGTTCAAGAAACGACATCCTTGCAAAGTCTCCATTTTTACACAATACAACTCTTAGAATTTCATGTGGTTCACAAACATCATTAAAACCAGGTTTTTCAGCAATAAAAACAAGGGAAAACATTAAAAACATTATTTTTATCCCTATTATAGTTCAATAAAATCAACTAGTTACTTATAGGGTAGCCCCCATTAAACTAATAAAACATTTCTATGAAAAAACCCCAATTTCACAAGAAATTGGCATTTAGGATTCATTTTAAATACAAACACCACTAAAACTATATTTTTCAGAAATAATAAAATTTAATAAGAATGAAAATACCATAAAAAAAGTATCCAATTCACAAAGATTTCATACACAATGGAATCACCTACCAAAACCAAGGAAACCCTTGAATCCTTTGTGCGAAAACTCAAACGCACCACCGCCGCACCTCAAGGAAGGTAAACCAGACCTAAAACCATAATTTCAGATCATGAAACACAATATAAAACCCTAATTTTTATACCCTACTTCCTAGAAACTAGGAACCTCAAAGATAATGGAAGAAACCCTAAGTACATTGGATGTAACCCTAAACAAATTGAAAGAAGAAAGGAGGAGAACAACTTACTTAAAATATCTTGTAGAAATCACCCCCAAAAATACCAGTATCTGATTTTAAAAATACTCAAACCTTTAAGGGAGGTTCGGACAAGGATAGGTAGATCATTTAGGAATTTTAATGGGGAAAAAGCGTAATAATCAAAGGAGTTATGAAGGAAACAAATTACCTTTATAAATCTGCCCGAAATTTGAGTTCTTCAGAAGTTTTGACCTAAACCGCGAAGCACATGAGTTGCAAAGAGGGTGGGAAGATATTGGACGTGCGGCTGGGTTCAAGGGGCGTGTTTGGGGCTTTGAATCACCAGAAAACCCTTAATAATGAATAGGTTATTAATTAATCAAATTTTATTTTTAAAACTGGAATTGGGCTTTCGGGCAGGCCCAATCCCTTAAATAAAAACCCATATACACCTTGTTTATAGATTTCCAAAGGCTCCAAATTTTAATTCTTGTGTTAATATATCAGACGGGAACATTTAGGAGTTGGAATGAGTGAAAATATTAAAAAATGAATATGTTATAAAAGAAACAAAATTTATTTTTAAATCAGGAATTGGGCTCACGGTTTGGCCCAATTCATGAAAACTCACCTATTCTCCATAAAAACTTTGGAAACCCCCCAAAAAAAAACATTAATGGAAATTAAAATAAAAATACATTTAAAATAAGATATTTATGTGAAAATTCTCCCCACCATGAAAACATTCCATCCCGGAAAGTCACAGTAAGCCCAAAGCAACAACCAAACCCAACTGAGAAACCAAGAGGTACTCTCTTACCAGGTTTCTTCCCCAAAGGCCATAACACCTCCACTGATCAATGAAGGAAGCAATACTCTCACAAACCTGACTTACACCACTTTCCTGAAATAATCAAGCATATTCAGGCTTTATCCCAAATGAAAACTCCTCAAACACAATCTGAACAATACTCAATCAATTTAGCCAAATAAACAACAACATCGAACAAGGTCACAGTTGCCCTACTATAACTAAACCATTTGTCACTCTCCAATATCAATGTTTACCAAAGTAAGATGTAGGTAGTTAGATATCTCAAAATGATAATACCTACTTCCCATACAAAACCAAGGAAAAAATATGAGTTACTCGTATGAAGAGACGTAAATGGGATCCCCACCGTAAGAGACAACTTAATGTTTTTTGAGATAGAATCAAGACACTAGTAGGGGGAGGCCCAAACAGACTCCCTAGTACAAGGGGTATACATAAATTAGAAATTTACAAAATAATATACATGATACCCACAGTAGGTCTTCCCACCACAAGAACCAACCATCTTAGCTGACTGGTATGGACCGACACAGAAAGACACATTTTTTTTAAGATTTGGGAAGGGAGCAGGGTCAGTCCGCACGGTCTGGGAAACCATGCACTAACTATACTGATAATTCTTTCCACGTGGATTCCTAGAACACTTTCACTACTAATCATGCACAAAATGTGTGCTCAATCTTTCTAGCCAAATTTCCAACCATTCTCCAATGACTCAATGGAAACCAATGTGGGATGGAAAGATATTAGGCGATGACATGGGTACAAGGACCTCTACCTATTTCCACCAAACGAGAACAACAGAAGGAAGATGATGAAACCATAGGTTTAAACACTTTCTATCTTTCACACTGATGATATGAAATTGTACAAGGGTTTAAACAACACTGGTGTTTCCCCTGACTACGCGCCAGCTTCTCTCCGGGTCCTATGGCTGGAGCATAAAATATTGAAGCATCTTCGGCCATGTAGTTAGGCTGTTGAAACCCCTATGTGGAACTTCTTCTTTCGGTGCCACAAACAACTACACCTCATACCTCGATGGGTTCATCAAGACATAACACACTTCATAACCAACATTACCAAAAATAGACATTTCACTGAAACAAGGGATCAGAATATGTACACACATCGCACCTTTTTTCTTTGGGTGATAAACAATAGAAGGGAAAGACACGTATAAACACCTTCTTCTAAGATAAAGGTTTTGATTTTTTTCACAAGGGATACATAATCCCAACATTACATAGAACCTTATAGGATTGTGTGACCTTCACCTTTATGGTCAAAAGAGCACACAACATCACAATGCGTCACTGAACATGACCCTTGTGATTGATAGAAACAATACATGTAACGGGACCATATTCAAAGTCCCTAAACAACAGATAAGTCCAAAAAGTGGACACAATATCCGATCATGACTGAAATCCCAAAATTGGTGGTTTAATAATAACTCTTTCTTCATAGAAACTATAATGAACCCAGAGGACCTCTTAGACATCATCAAGACACTCATCCATACTATCAACGAAAGAACACTCCCACCTTTGATGAATCAGGAATCTTAAGAAACTAAGGTCTCTTTCAACCTTCCACAAGCACTATCCCACTACAAGAGGATCCAAAAATCAGCGAAATGAATGGGTGTAGACTCAATATAAATATGTTCAATAAAATATTCTTTATATTGATCAACTGGAGGATTTTTCAATGGCGAAACAAAACGGGTTGCACTTCAGTTGTTCATTAACCCTTAATGGGGGCATACCTTATCCAATGAGAGAACCCAATGACCCAACCAAGCTGGTCCATTGGTCAAAACCTGTGACAAACCAGATCCAAACACATGAAGGGAACCACCGTCAAGGCATCCCAATTTTTTTTTCAAAAGAGGCCACTAACCGTCCCTACAACACAGCTTACCGACCAAACACAAACCCAAAACACAGTTCAAACTGAAGGGGTTCTTGAACTCAAAACATCCCATAACATCAACATTTTCAAAAACCCATAATACAAACCATACCAAACTATTCATCAAGACATCATGTTTTTCTTTAAAACCAATTCTTTGAAAACAAATGGTTTAACAGTAAGCCTATCCACCAATGGTACCCCATGGGACTCACACATGCATGTTTTTGTGCCACACCGGGCACCCTCCTCATATCCATCCCAGCACTCATCCATTCATGCCATCAACCATCCATCATCCCATATAACCCCATGCATGTGGTCGCTCATGGAAATAACAAAGGATAAAACAAAACTTCCTTCCACTTTTCAAAAACAAAATGGTCAACCAACCCAATCTTTTTCTCAAAACTGCTAACAATGAGATCAAAATCCCAATTCACATCTTACAAAACATTTCATAAGGACACAACCATTTAGAAAAGAATCAATAATTCAATAAAATCACATATTCATGCCTTTCACAATCATTTCAAAACATTTCATCGCATTTCATAACACTTCTAATTTCATGAAAAACACCCTTTCATAAATCTCCATTTAATTAAGAACTAAACTCTTCTCATTTCAAGACAAGGTTCTAAAAGTTCATATTTTTTTTGGTTCAGCAGTCACAAAACCCAAAATCCATCTTCAACACCCACACAAAAATTCTAGAACACTTAATTCATTCCAAAACACTTTTCCATGGTCTAAAAAAATTCCACTAGAAACATATTTTCAAAACCCCAATTACCATAGTTCATACTTTCAAAAGAGGTGTAAACACATAATTTACCCTTTTGAAATAATTCTGAAATTTCATTTATAGGCATAAAAAAAATAAAACCATTTTAACTTTACTAAAAAATAACTTCACAAAAATTCACTCTCCTTAAAGTGAAGTCATTTTTTTTTTCTTAAAAAAACAAGTTTCCAAGATTCCAAAACAAAGAGACACAGGACTATGTCAGAGGAAACTAGTTTCGGTGGGTGACTTGGACATATGGTTGGCAGCCATATTCCAATCACTTCGCCATCATAGAGAGTATTCTAGGGAAATATCCATGGCTCCACATGGCTTGCCAGGCCCTACGAGCTCACTGAGATTATTCACCCAACTCTCTTTTCATTTCGCATAGTCATCATTAAACCAAGAAAACCAAAGGACTGAGATAAATCCATACTTCCCATGGTGACTAGAATCCCGTCATGAGGTGTGCTGGCTAGGCACACTACCCATGACTGAAATTTCAAGTCCCAAAAATCCTAGCTCCAGACTATGCTGACTCTACCCCAAATTACATGACCCAAGGAGAGAACCTCCTCTGATACCATTTTATCACGAACCGAATCTGGTCACCGCCAAAACCAGCACCAAACCCAGCCCGTGAAATGACCCGAAGGGCGTTCCCTATCCCCACAGGCTGGCACAAGTGCCTGGGTATCATTAATTTAGGTTTGGGAACGATTTACCCGAGTATGAAAGCATAAAACATTAAAAACAATCCATAATATAAATCTGAAATTTTTGAGCCAAACAAGACTCAAGTAAAAACCAGAATTGAGTACATTGGTTTAAAGATAATACAAGTGGTCCAAATAAAAATAATTATAGCATCAAGACAGCCCCAAAGACTCCACACGACTAGGGGTCATCGCACCCAAGCTATCTCCACAACTCCGCACCAAGGATGGGAACTAACACCATTAACTGCCATCACCCTTAGCCTTTCCTTTACCTGAATCCAACATAACCAAGTATACTTACACCCAAGGGGTGTAAGTAGGGTTTGAGCCTAAGACTAGTAGGATACCACCCAATGATTCCAAAGAGTAAGAAATACAATGTGAAAAGGAAAGCAGTTTTCAAACGCAAGGAAAAGCAGTGTTAAAATTTCAAGAAATGAAACCTCAAATTGAAAATAGTTTTCAATCCAAAATTTTCAGAATATTAAAACATTAAAATAGAAATGTTAGATACTGTAATTTACTTCCAAACAAACCCTAAGACGTGGGTAAATACTACAAATCCAATGAGCAAAAACATTGGGAACACGCCTAGGCACTAGGTTGTCTTGGGTCCTATGCACCTCGTACCTCAGTGTAAAGTAACCATAGAAAAATCCTTTCTCATGCACGAGCCACTAGAAGGGAACATACCCATAACCTAGTGGTCCCCAATAATCATCCACATAGTTTATTTAGAGTTTTAGTTATCCATATTCTAAGTGAAATAGGGACAAAACTAATCTGGTCCACTAGCCGTACTAGTACAAATCCACCACACCTAGGTACTCGGGATTCCCCTTTTGTGCTCAATCAATTTCACCATGAAAAATAAATAAATTTTCATATAAAACGCCATTACTGGTCATGAACAACCAATACAGTATCTATCACATTTTATACCATTTAAAACACGCAACAAAACACTTATATTTTTCATAAAACAATTCCTCAAAATCTCGTACTGTTTCAGACACAAAACTCCTTATAAACCTCACTTTCTTACTATGTGCACATTTTTAAGTTTAAAAAACATAAAGTGAACACTACTACATTTCATTGAAAACACAAAATCATTTTTAGGGCAGCCCCATATGGTTCAAGAAACGACATCCTTGCAAAGTCTCCATTTTTACAAAACACAACTCTTAGAATATCATGTGGTTCACAAACACCATTGAAACCAGGTTTTTCAGCAATAAAAACAAGGTAAAATCATTAAAAACATTATTTTTATCCCTATTATAGTTCAATAAAATCAACTAGTTACTTATAGGGTTTCCCCAATTAAACTAATAAAACATTTCTATGAAAAACCCCCAATTTCACACGAAATTGGCATTTAGGATTCATTTTAAATACAAACACCACTAAAAATATATTTTTCAGAAATAATAAAATTTAATAATCATGAAAATACCATAAAAATAGTAGCCAATTCACAAAGATTTCATACACAATAGAATCACCTACCAAAACCAAGGAAACCATTGAATCCTTTGTGCGAAAACTCAAACGCACCACCGCCGCACCTCAAGGAAGGTAAACCAGACCTAAAACCATAATTTTAGATCATGAAACACAAGATAAAACCCTAATTTTTATACCCTACTTCCTAGAAATTAGGAACCTCAAAGATAATGGAAGAAACCCTAAGTACATTGGATGTAACCCTAAACAAATTGAAAGAAGAAATGAGGAGAACAACTTACTTAAAATATCTTGTAGAAATCACCCCCAAAAATACCAGTATCTGATTTTAAAAATACTCAAAACTTTAAGGGAGGTTTGGACAAGTATAGGTAGATCATTTAGGAATTTTAATTGGGAAAAAGAGTAAGAATCGAAGGAGTTATGAAGGAAACAAATTACCTTTATAAATCTGCCCTAAATTTGAGTTCTTTAGACGTTTTGACCTAAACCGCGATGCACATGAGCTGAAAAGAGGGTGGGAGTATATTGGACGCGCGGCTGGGTTAAAGGGGCGTGTTTGGGGCTTTGAATCACCGAAAAACATTTAAAAATGAATACGTTATTAATTAATCAAATTTTATTTTTAAAACTGGAATTGGTCTTTCGGGCAGGCCCAATCCCTTAAATAAAAACCCATATACACCTTGGTTATAGATTTCAAAAGGCTCCAAATTTTAATTTTGGTGTTAATATATCAGGGGAGGACATTTAGGAGTTGTAATGAGTTAAAAATATTAAAAAATGTATAAGTTATAAAAGAAACAAAATTTATTTTTAAATCACGAATTGGGCTCACGGTTTGGCCCAATTCATGAAAACTCACATATTCTCTATAAAAACTTTGGAAACCCCCCAAAACAAAACGTTAATGGAAATTAAAATATAAATACATTTAAAATAATCTATTTATGTGAAAATTCTCCCCACCATGAAAACTTTCCGCCCTAGAAATTCACAGTAAGGCCAAAGCAACAACCAAACCCAACTGAGAAACCAAGAGGTACTCTCTTGCCAGGTTTCTCCCCCAAAGGCCATAACACCTCCAGTGATCAATGAAGGATGGAATAATCTCACAAACCTAACTTACACCACATTCCTAAAATAATCAAGCACATTCCGGCTTTATCCCAAATGAAAACTCCTCAAACACAATCTGAACAATACTCAATCAATTTACCCAAATAAACAACAACATCGAACAAGGTTACACTTGCCCTACTATAACTAAACCATTTTTCACTCTCCAATATCAATTTTTACCAAAGTAATATATAGGTAGTTAGATATCTCCGAATGATAATACCTAATTCCCATTAAAAACCAAGGAAAAAATATGAGTTACTCGTATGAAGAGACACAAATGGGCTCCCCGCCGTAAGAGACAACTTAATTTTTTTTGAGACAGAATCAAGACACTAATAGGGGGAGGCCCAAACAGACTCCCTAGTACAAGGGGTATAGATAAATTAGAAATTTACAAAATAATATACATGATACCCACAGTGGGTCTTCCCACCACAAGAACCAACCATCTTAACTGACCAGTATGGACCGACATAGAAAGACCCATTTTTTAAGATTTGGGAAGGGTGCAGGGTCAGTCCGCACAGTTTTGGAAACCGTGCACTAACTATGCTGATAATTCTTTCCACGTGGATTCCTAGCACACTTTCACTACTAATCATGCAAAAAATGTGTGCTCAATATTTCTAGCCAAATTTCCAACCATTCTCCAATGATTCAATGGAAACCAATGTGGGAGGGAAAGACATTAGGCGATGACATGGGTACAAGGACCTCTACCTATTTCCACCGAACGAGAACAACAGAAGGAAGATGATGAAACCATAGGTTTAAACACTTTCTATCTTTCACACTGATGATATGAAATTGTAAAAGGGTTTAAACAACATTGGTGTTTCCCCTGACTACACGCCAGCTTCTCTCCGGGACCTATGGCTGGAGCTTAAAATATTGAAGCATCTTCGGACACACAGTTCGGCTGTTGAAACCCCTATGTGGAACTTCTTCTTTCGGTGCCACAAACAACTACTCCTCATACCCCAATGGGTTCATCAAGACATAACACACTTCATAACCCACTTTACCAAAAATAGACATTTCACTGAAACAAGGGATCAGAAGATGCACACACATCGCACCGTGTTTTTTTGGGTGAGAAACAACAGAAGGGAAAGACACGTATAAACCCCTTCCTCTAAGATAGAGGATTTGATGTTTTTCACAAGGGATACATAATCCCAACATAACATAGAACCTTAGAGGATTGTGTGACCTTCACCTTTATGGTCAAAAGAGCACACAACATCACAATTCATCACCGAACATGACCCTTGAGATTGATAGAAACAATACATGGAATGAGACCATATTAAAAGTCCCTAAACAACAGATAAGTCCAAAAAGTGGACACAATATCCTATCATGACCGAAATCTCAAAATTGGTGGTTTAATAATAACTCTTTCTTCAAAGAAACTATAATGAACCCAGAGTACCTCTTAGACACCATCAAGACACTCATCCATACTAACAACGAAAGAACACTACCACCTTTGATGAATCAGGAAACTTAAGAAACTAAGGTCTCTTTCAAACTTCCACAAGCACTATCCCACTACAAGAGGATCCACAAATCAGGGAAATGAATGGGTGTAGACTCAATATAAATATGTTCGATAAAATATTATTTATATTGATCAAATGGAGGATTTTGCAATGGCGAAACAAAACGGGTTGCACTTCAGTTGTGCATTAACCCTTAATGGGGGCGTACCTTATCCAATGAGAGAACCCAAGGACCCAAACAAGCTGGTCCATTGGTCAAAACATGTGACAAACCATATCCAAACACATGAAGGGAACCACCGTAAAGGCATCCCAATTTTTTTTTCAAAAGAGACCACTAACCGTCCCTACAACACAGCTTACCGACCAAACACAAACCCGAAACACAGTTCAAACTGAAGGGGTTCTTGAACTCAAAACATCCCACAAAATCAACATTTTCAAAAACCCATAATAAAAACCATACCCAACTATTCATCAAGACATCATGTTTTTCTTTAAAACCAATTCTTTGAAAAAAAAACGGTTTAGCAGAAAGCGTATCCACCAATGGTACCCCATGGGCCTCAGACATGCATGTTTTTGTGCCACAACGGGCACCCTCCTCATATCCATCCCAGCACTCATCCATTCATGCCATCAACCATACATCATCCCATATAACCCCATGCATGTGGTCACTCATGGAAATAACAAAGGATAAAACAAAACTTCCTTCCACTTTTAAAAAACAAAATGGTCAACCAACCCAATATTTTTCTCAAAACTGCTAACAATGAGATCAAAATCCCAATTCACATCTTACAAAACATTTCATAAGGACAAAACCATTTAGAAAAGAATCAATAATTCAATAAAAGAACATATTCATGCCTTTCACAATCCTTTCAAAACACTTCTAATTTCATGAAAAACACCATTTCATAAATCTACATTTAATTAAGAAATGAACTCTTCTCATTTCAAGACAAGGTTCTAAAATTTCAAAAAAAAAATTGGTTCAGTAGTCACAAAACCCAAAATCCATCTTCAACCCCCACACAAAAATTCTAGAACACTTAATTCAATCCAAAACACTTTTCCATGGTCTAAAAAAAATTCCACTAGAATCATATTTTCAAAACCCCAATTACCATAGTTCATACTTTCAAAAGAGGTGTAAACACATAATATACCCTTTTGAAATAATTCTGAAATTTCATTTATAGGAATAAAAAAATAAAACCATTTTCACTTTACTAAAAAATAACTTTACAAAAATTCACTCTCCTTAAAGTGAAGACATTTTTTTTGCTTACAAAAAACAAGTTTCCAAGATTCCAAAACAAAGAGACACAAGACTATGTGAGAGGAAACTAGTTTCAGTGGGTGGCTTGGACATATGGTTGGAAGCCATATTCCAATCACTTTGCCATCACAGAGAGTATTCTAGGGAAATATCCATGGCTCCACATGGCTTGCCAGGTCCTACGAGCTCACTGAGATTATTCACCCAACTCTGTTTTCATTTCCCATAGTCATCATTAAACCAAGAAAACCAAAGGACTCAGATAAATCCATACTTCCCATGGTGACTTGAATCCCTTCATGAGGTCTGCTGGCAAGGCACAGTACCCATGACTGAAATTTCAAGTCCCAAAAATCCTAGCTCTAGACTACGCTGACTCTACCCCAAATAACATGACCCAAGGAGAGAACCTCCTCTGATACCATTTTGTCACGAACCGAATCTGGTCACCGCCAAAACTGGGACCAAACCCATCCCGTGAAATAACCCAAAGGACGTTCCCTATCCCCACGGGCTGGTACAAGTGCCCGGGTATCATTAATTTAGGTTTGGGAATGATTTACCCGAGTATGAAAGCATAAAACATTAAAAACAATCCATAATGTAAATCTGAAATTTTTGAGCCAAACAAGACTCAAGTAAAAACCAGAACTGAGTACATTGGTTTAAAGATAATACAAGTGGTCCAAATAAAAATAATTATAGCATCAATACATCCCCAAGGACTCCACACGATTAGGGGTCATCGCACCCAAGCTATCTCCACAACTCCGCACCAAGGATGGGAACTAACACCATGAACCGCCATCACCCTTAGCCTTTCCTTTACCTGAATAAAACATAACCAAGTCTACTTACACCCAAGGGGTGTAAGTAGGGTGTGAGCCTAATCCCAGTATGATACCACCCAATGATTCCAAAGAGTAAGAAATACAATGTGAAAAAGCAAGCAGTTTAAAAACGCAAGGAAAAGCAATGTTAAAATTTCAAGAAATGAAACCTCAAATTGAAAATAGTTTTCAATCCAAAATTTTCAGAATATTTACACATTAAAATATAAATGTTAGATACTTTAATTTACTTCCAAACACACCCTAGGACATGGGTAAATACTACAAATCCAATGAGCAACAACATTGGGAACACCCCTAGGCACTAGGTTGTCTTGGGCCCTATGTACCTCGTACCTCGGTGTAATGTAACCATAGAAAAATCCTTTCTCGTGCACGAGCCACTAGTAGGGAACATAACCATAACCTATTGGTCCCCAATAATCATTCACATAGTTTAGTTAGAGTTTTCATTATCCAAATGCTAAGTGAAATAGGGACAAAACCCATCCGGTCCACTAGTCGTACTAGTAAAAATCTGCCCCACCTAGGTACCCGGGCTTCCCCTTTTGTGCTCAATCAATTTCAGCATACAACATAAATAAATTTTCATATAATACACCATTACTGGTCAAGAACAACCAATACAGTAGCTATCACATTTTATACCATTTAAAACATGCAACAAAACACTTATATTTTTTATAAAACAATTCCTCAAAATCTTGTAGTGTTTCAGACAAAAAACTCCTTATAAACCTCACTTGCATACTATGTGCACATTTTTAAGTTTCCAAAACATAAAGTGAAGCCTACTACATTTCAGTGAAAACACAAAATCATTTTTAGGGCAGCCCCATATGGTTCAAGAAACGACATCCTTGCAAAGTCTCCATTTTTACACAACACAACTCTTAGAATTTCATGTGGTTCACAAACACCATTAAACCAGGTTTTTCAGCAATAAAAACAGGGGAAAATCATTAAAAACATTATTTTTATCCCTATTATAGTTCAATAAAATAAACTAGTTACTTATAGGGTATCCCCAATTAAACTAATAAAACATTTCTATGAAAAACCCCCAATTTCACATGAAATTGGAATTTAGGATTCATTTTAAATACAAACACCACTAAAACTATATTTTTCAGAAATAATAAAATTTAATAAGCATGAAAATACTATAAAAACAGTATCCAATTCACAAAGATTTCATACACAATGGAATCACCTACCAAAACCAAGGAAACCCTTGAATCCTTTGTGCGAAAACTCAAACGCACCACCGCCGCACCCAAGGAAGGTAAACCAGACCTAAAACCATAATTTCAGATCATGAAACACAAGATAAACCCCTAATTTTTATACCCTACTTCCTAGAAATTAGGAACCTAAATGATAATGGAAGAAACTCTAAGTCCATTGGATGCAACCCTAAACAAATTGAAAGAAGAAAGGAGGAGAACAACTTACTTAAAATATCTTGTAGAAATCGCCCCCAAAAATACCAGTATCTGATTTTAAAAATACTCAAACCTTTAAGGGAGGTTCGGACAAGGATAGGTAGATCATTTAGGAATTTGAATGGGAAAAAATAGTAAGAATTGAAGGAGTTATGAAGGAAACAATTTACCTTTATAAATCTGCCCGAAATTTGAGTTCTTCCGAAGTTTCTACTTAAACCGCGATGCACATGAGCTTCAAAGAGGGAGGGAGGATATTGGAAGCACTTCTGGGTTCAAGGGGAGTGTTTGGATATTTGAATCACTGAACAACCCTTAAAAATTAATAAGTTATTAATTAATCAAATTTTATTTTTAAAACATGAATTGGGCTTTCGGGCAGGCCCAATCCCTTAAATAAACACCCATGTACACATTGGTTATAGATTTCCAAAGGCTCCAAATTTTAATTTTGGTGTTAATATATCAGGGTAGGAAATTTAGGAGTTGGAATGAGTGAAAATATTAAATAATGAATATGTTGTAAAAGAAACAAAATTTATTTTTAAATCATGAATTGGGCTCACGGTTTGGCCCAATTCATGAAAACTCACCTATTCTTCATAAAAACTTTGGAAACCCCCCAAAACAAAACATTAATGGAAATTAAAATAAAAATACATTTAAAATAAGCTATGTATGTGAAAATTGGAGACATCAATCCAGCCATATAATATAACATACATGATTAAATCTATAACTCATGCATATATAATCCTAATCATCCATAATATCCCCCTTGTTTCTAAGGAATCATTTTTTAGGGATATGAATACCATGTGACATTGGAAATAATAGAAATTAAGATTTTTCTATAATAAATATCATCAGTATATTGTAAATGAATAAACATTTACTTAGTCTAAAGAGTCTCTTAGATATATCATGCGTCATTGTGATCCCTAGTATATAGGTTTAATCACAAAATTCATTATATAAGAATGTGTTCAAAAACATCTTAATTAATAGTTAGACTTGTATCTGATTTCTAATTAGTAATATTTCATTGATATGTACTTCTATAAAAAAAATTACTCCCAATGAACCATTTCGTGACACAAGGATCACATTCAATCTTTGTGAAACCCGATTTTCTTATGGATTTATCAAATACAACTTTCCATGATCTCGGTTATAAAATTAATAAATAAATAACTTATTTTCATCTATAGGATTCATAAAACCTCGGGATTTCACTTATAGACAACTTCCAGGAGCTTCTCATTAAAGAAATTTGTTTTTATATCCAATTTCTATAACTCATAATCATGGAAATATTCAATGGGAAATAAAATTTTTAGAAATTTAGCATGGAACGTGGAGAAAATGTTTCAACATAGTCCATTTCCTGATTTTGATTAAATAGTTTACCCAATAGACAATCCTCATTGGCTTTTGATACCAGGAATCAATTTGAATATTCATGGATTATTTCAATATTAAAACTCATGAGATTTTTACTACCACATTGTATGAGTGAGGTTTATTATTGTCCTCCACTAATGATTCATCATCATCTGTGATAAGAAAACCATAAACCTATAGTTCTATATTATCTTTGGTTCCCCATTTTAGTATTTGTGTCTCTGAAACAATGTCTTCCATGGGATCATGTTCAATATGTTACTATTACAAATCTAGTGTATCATGATCATCAAATCCATCAAGGAAAGTCATTATATCACTATCTATTATGGAGATGTTATAATTCTCGTGATATATGACATGTATTTCCATGATAACCGTCTTATTTAGAGGGTTATATAGGTAATATCCCATTTTTCCCTTAAAATATTCTATAGATATAAACTTCATACCCAAGGGTGATAGTTTGTTTCAGATGTTTCCTTAATAAACACATTGTACCGCCATACATGAGATTGTGAAATGATGGATCTCCTTCAATACATTTACTCATATGGTATATTGATTCCCACTTTAGTTATCACTTTTTTTAGTTTGAGTTTCATTTTATATAATGTATATCCTTTAATTTATAATATACGATCTTCATAACTTATAATTGACCTCACCATATCCAACATGGTATGTTTATTCATTTTAATTAAAACATTTAACTATAGTTTCTAGTCATGAGTGACATGACATTGGATTACAAAATTCCATAGGTGTTTGATGAAATCTTGGTTCATATATTCTCTGCGTTGATTTAACTAAAGATTCATTAGCTTCTTATTAAGTAGATTCTCAAGTTGATTCTAACTTATACAGCATTAAATATGACCATAAACATCTACTCAAGTCCTTGGTAAATGTAATTAATTATGTGTATCTACCATGATCTTCAACTAGGTACGGTCCACACATGTCTGTATGAATCAAATCAAAAAAGTATTGTCCCTTTTATCCATTCCTCCAAATAGTATTTTATCCATTTTACCTTATAATAAGTGTGGCATCTACTATGTGGTTTTAGTTAAAAATTATCTAAATTACCCTCTAGATAATTCTTTGTTAATCAGTTCTCATTTATATAAATAAGTTACTGATTCAACAATTGTGTGTGATAAGATTTATGTGAACATGATTCATTAACAATCACTAATACTAGACTCTCATATTCTAGTATATAAATATCACTATTAAGGTTTTTCATTCTGTAAGAAATATTGTCTTTATAAAAATTGGGTTTTTTATTTTAATATTTTAAAATTTAAAATTTTAATAGATATTCATCTATGTCTAAACTCTACATAGATATTATATTTTTTAGTAACACAAGAAATATAGAATATACCCAAAAAAAATAATCTTTCTTTTTTTAAATGTATTTATATATACTTTTATAACTATGGAATATAGTTATTTTCCCTTAGAGGCTTAAATACCCACATCAACTTTCAGAACATTATTGAATCTACATCCTTTAATCATTTTAATAAAAATGTGACCACTATATACTATTTGTAATACTGAACTTGTACATATAGAGAATCTACATTTAATAAAAAAAGAACCTTAATATTCAACTTGATTAATCCCCATAGTGCAATTCTTCATTAAGTGTAACATCATGCAAGATGAAAATCATTCCACATCTTACTCCTTCACTTGGAACTAAATATTCATCTTCATTGAAGGGTGGTACTAAGTTGTTTCATCCATGGAATAATTATAGGTTCCTATTTCATTAATCTTCTATTTATTGACAATATGTACTCTAGGATTTTCACACCTCATTCCCTTATTAGTTTTTCCGATAAGCGTATCAAGTTATGAAAGTGACTTATCATAATTTTTTATTTTAATTAACAATAAAACTAGATGAGCATTAATGTAGTAATTATAGTCCATGATCCGATTGGAAATCATCCAAGGTCATAAATACTAAGATTAAAAAATGACCAATATGGCTAATTATTTTCTCTAAATGAGGTCTAGCTAGTGATACTTCTTAAATCATGAAAAAATACTACCTTGTAGATTTTAAATTTCTATTATCTATCCTTCTTTTGATAAATATCATATAGATGAAAAATCTTGTTGTATGCATCTATTTATTCATGAAAATTATGAAGCTCACTAATAATTTATAATAACACTTAACAATGTAAATCTGAAATATCATTGATGTGTTTCATGTAGAGATATATCTCTTCCTTACTCACCACCATAAAGAGTGGTCCAGGACTATGGACTCAAAAACATATAACCTCCCATATTATAATAGTATTATGCACAACCACATATACCACTTAAGGATGTTACTTCTATAAATGAGGTTATATTTATCTAAAATTTAAAACCTTGGTAATGTCATAATCACTTGAGTTCTTAGGTTCTAAAATAATTTATGAAGTTATTAGTACATTATATTGATTACCAAAAGTGAATTAATAAAATTTATTTATTAATATATTATTATATTATGAAATATCATTATACCTTTTAAATGGATTTAAAATATCTTGTCATGCTGTTATTCTATTGTAAAGGATAGATATATTCATTTATATGACAAAAACATGTTCATGATATGTTATTCAAAAGTATTTATGTTTTCTTTCTTGAAAAATGAATTAACGTGCAACTCAGTGATCCTTTGATGGGACTCCCCAATAATAAAATCCTATATTTGGATTTACATAACACATGGACCCTAGTTTCCCCAAGTCTCATGGTGGTAATCAATCTATAATAAAACCATGGTTATCTAAAACCAAAACCTTGGTTAAAACTCCATGATAATTTGAAATCACATTGATAGAAGTTGGTAATTCACATTAAATTATGGATTCATCTTAAGATATGTAATGGAAGGATTAGAGACCTAATATTATCTTTGAGGGAATTTTATATTTAGGTGTAAATACAAAACATTTTATTATCTAAGATGCTTGTTGATATTAATTTTAATTTTATATACGTGATTTACCATGTTGTGATAAAATTATTTAATAATAATATAATTTATTTTAATTTCATATTTCATTCTTGTTGATTCATTTATTTTATGTCATAAAATAAAATAATCAATAAACATAAATACTTTACCTTACAAATAATAGAAATAAAATGACAAATTGGCATGAGAATGAGATTTCTAATGGTTATTTTATCTGGTGGATAAAAAATTGATCATTATCCCATGGGGATAATTCTATGAAGAAAAGATTGGTTTGAGTTCCATCATTCCACCGATCATATTATGTATCTTTATTTTTGGTTTCAACTTCTCTATGTTTTAGAACCACCACCACTCACTTGGGATCTCCATCCTTTACAAATAATTTACTCATATGTTTGTGAGGTTAACTAATGAATGGTTGGGGTTATAAAATATGAAATATTACACATGTATTCCCTATATAATATAGACTATGTTATTACAAATAGGACATAATTTTAATTTAAAACTAATTACTATATACCCATTGAATTAAAATTAAATTAAAATAAATCCAACAGATAAATAGGTTGGTTTGTCCCATGATTGTCCACACATGAAATGATTAATAATTTATAACTCAATATATAATTCCCTTTTTTATTTTAATTTATTATTATAAAAAATAAAATTAATAATTAATTAATCTATTTATTTTTTTAATTCATTTGTCTCAAATTCTATCTAAATTGGCCAACAAGTTCCCATCATATATAATTTTAAATTAATTAAATAATTTATTTTATTATAAAATTTCTCAAGTACACATTTTGTTCTCAGAGAAAACATGGCTTGTATCTATTTCAACTACATGGTGTCACGTATGGTTTTCAATTTGTATTCTATACATACATGGTATATATCACACATGGTGTGCTGTATAATTTCACGATGTGTGGAAACCTCTATCAAGTTGGGTAGTCTTCTCAGTGAGTATGACATATGAAAAGCCTTAATTATTTGTCATGTGATTATATTAATGTGTATTTACCGTACATGATGTGTAATTAGACCATACATGATGGCTTTTTTCTGAGTTTAAGGAGGAAATGAATTGATAATTTAATATTCTTTAAACAAAGTAACACATCAAGTAGACCTCCTACATTCCATGTAGTTTTTGTTAATGTAATAACAAAATTTACATTCATGAAAATTAATTTATATTTATAAAACCTAGATTAATTTTCAATCTATGTTAATGTGTGCATTACATGGAATTTACATCTAGTTACATGCTCTATGAAATTTTTTATCGCCATTTGTGAAACATTCTTAGGGTTTTAAATGTTTATATTATGTAATCATTTATGAGTTCCACAGTTTGTATGATAGACACACACCATGTAAACTGATATGAACCATGGTATTTGGATTTATATCCTTACATGGAATTTAATAAATGCATTCCCCAAACATTGACCACAAGATTTCATTGAAATTCATTAGATTTCAATATAGAAATACAAGGCATGTACAATAGCTACTTGATATGTAACACATTAACCCACATGATAACATGTTCTGGAAAAGATATGGAATAATAATGATGTCATTTTACATTACCACATGAAATTTAAAATTTTTATTACGACTTTTCCTGGTGTGTTGAACTTGGTCACATGACCTATAAATTTTTATTTCACATAGTGTAGTCTCATGGTTTCTAGAAAGGATCTATGCCACTTACTGATGGAATATCTGGGTTTTCATCATCTATTAACATCATTTTAGTGGTCATTTGAAACTAAAAAAAGAAATATATTAAGGCATTCATATTAATAAACAACTAAATTATAAACAAAAAACAAACAAAAAAATTATAAATATATTAGTGATTAAGAAATTATTCTAAATTAATATGTGAAAACTCTAATACCAATTTAAGATTTTGGGGCTTAGTTAAATATGTTGGGACCATTACAAATAATTATTTTTCTCTAGTTTCCATTGTTTTAACCTTTTAACATGACAAATGGAAGCTTGATAATCCTCTAGAAAGAATCTTCTTGTATAATTTATAAATAATTTAAATACATAATAAATTAACTCATATTTAAAGTCATTCTTCATTAATGATTCACTTGAAATTTTCTTATTTTACAATAATTTTGTTTTATTATTAATGTGTAAAATATTTTTATTAGGTACCCACATGTGCTCCAAGAACCTTAGAACACAAACATAGATTTCACAGGGTTCCAATGAATATAATTCTAATTCTTGTATTATTCACTATTGATCACAACAATGAACCCTTAAAGGATTGAAGGATGTCTCTTTACTCTCTCTAAGTCTTAATATGTACAAATAGAAATATCATTCATCGTTATTGAGAGAATTATAGGATAATTCATCTCAAAGTAATGATTAAATTCTCCAAAATTAATTTATTGTAATCAATAATCTCACCCAAAGTATTTCCCTAGAAAATGAAACAATAAGTTTCATATAAATCTTGGTTAGAGAATAAATAATTCCATATATCCCCATTAATATTTTTATATTCCTTAGATTACACCATTCCAAATAATAATAATAAGAGTAATAATTTCATAGAATTTGAAGCACTTATACATAAAGTACATATCATTTGTTCATAAATGATTATTTATTTAAATATAATTTCTAGAAGAACCTTAACATGGTCAGTGTTTCTTCATCAATTTTTGTTGAACCTTTAATTTGAATATTTATTTAAATAAATAAATATAATTAAATTTAATTTTAATAAATATATATATTATATTCACTAATATTCATGAAAAAAAATTATATAATATTAAAACCACATTTAAATCATGAATGAATATTAGTGATCTACAAAACATGATTAGTTTTTATTATTTGGAAAGTAATAATAATATTTATTCTTATATTAAATTCATATAAAATTTAACTAATGTTGTTGATTCGCTTATTGTGTGGCCCTATTGGCCCCATTATTAGTGGAATTTGGCTGACTCCCCAAATTTTTAGGATTAGTGTCTCACAACACATTGAGGAACCCATAGAGAAATAAGTGAATTTCATAATGAATACATTCATCCTACAAAATATTGCTATATAATATAATTCATTTATCTTGATATCTCATCAATTGCATTTTATCACATGTTTTATCATCCTATAGTCTTTATATATTTACTATGACATTCATGAAATTAACATTCTGATAAAACATCTATGGCCATGGACATTAATCATATTGTTCCACTCCAATCAAAGAGATAGTGATATCAACATCCAATAACACGGAACGGAAAAATCCTTTTGTTATTATTCATTACTTATATATCACTCATGATATACCCAATAAATTGTAAATTTCCATGAGTATATTTCATCAATGTTTTCTTTAACACATCAAAGTATGAAACACATTATATGAATTAATAAGATATTAATGTATAAGGACCAATAAACACAATTGTAAATATTAATATCTCATGACATATAAAACATATGGAATTATTATAGTTGGGTTAGTTTGAATGACATCCTTTCTTGGATATTACTAAGGGAGAACTTCATTGATAGAGTTATTAATTTATTATGATCCTCAAACCCCGGATAGACGGTATCATATATCTCCATTCATATTATATCATCCAACCATATAATATATATTTAATAATATCATTATATCTATTTAGGGATCTTATCATAGTGAGGTTACAATATATCCTTTCAATTAAATAGACACTCTAAGTTCATTATAAATTTAAATTTCACAAAAAAGAACAATCATAATGTGATAATATATTTATCAATATTCAAGACAATTTATATATAAATAAATTAAAGAAAAAATAAGTTGGTTATAGGACACTAACTCAAACACTGTATCATTTTATTTTATCGAGGATTTATATGATGGGAAATATTATCCAAAACATGTTATTGAATTTATGAAAAACTAATTATCATTACAGTTTTAAAATGTAACTCTATAATCAATCATTTAAATTCTATGAATAAATCTAACAATAATAATTAGTGAATAATTCATAATGGTTGAAGAGACTATAAAATATTGTATTTATGATAAAAAAAATAATTACAAAAATTAGAGAGGTAAATGTCTATTCTATAATGATGTTTGAAAACATATAGAAGATGTTAAGAGTTCTGAATTAGAGGATAAATCTAAAATAGTGTAGAAGATTTAAAATACCTATCAAGGAAAAAAAATTACTAGAATAAAAGACTAATAAGATGAATGAGGATTAGAAATATATTTTGAGGCCAAATGAGGATGAAAAAATACACTTAACCAGATGGTTTTAGAACTAGATGTTAAACTAAAAAGTATAAAAGTGGTAAAACCTAAAATATCCAAATCTATTTAGAAATTATGTGTAACCACAAAAAATAAGAAATTATTCTTTTATCTTGGATGATTTTAAATTGTTTCAGAATGATATTGAGATATTCTAGGGAAACATAAACTACTTTCTCATGAAAAAATGAATCTCATCCTCCATTTAATTTTTCTTGGTTTAATTATAATTTGATATTTAACATTGGATAAAAATTAAAATCTTGATATATATGAAAGAAAAAAATGTTGTAAACACCCTATATCATCAAGGGAAAATTTAATAATGTATGACATAATAATCTCTCTATATAGAGTATAAAATAATGATGATCCTTTCCAAAATCTACAAGGTTCCAAATATGTCCAGACTACATTTAATAAAAAAATAAATAGATTTTTTTACAATATATAGAGACTAATAATTTTCATCAATAGATATTTCATATTAGAAGATAAATTTTCTGTAGGTTTTATAAATACACACCCATGAACCATAAAGGTTTAGTGACTTTGGAGACTATATACACAATATTCTTATGTCATAAAGGATCATAAATATAAAAAAATATTCCCCCATAGAACTCTTCTTAGAAATACCCTAATTAAATACTTTCTTCTTAACCTAGCGAAATGATAAAATTTTAAGGGTGAGACTATATGATAAGTAAGGTTAAACAAGGGAGATTTCAATTATCACACATGAATAAGTTGAGCATAAGGGTATAAGTACATGAGTGTAACATTTTAAATCTATACCCATGATTTCATATATCATAATATTGAATCATGTCATCATTATTGGGAGTTTATAAGAAATAAATCAAAACGGATTAAAAGAACTCGGTCCATAAGACTATAACATTGTAATAACACATAAGTTTAGGGAATACACATAATCATAGAAAAACAATTACTTAGTAATGTATAACTTATAATTATATCATATTGGATTTGGTTCACTCTCTATTCAATCATATCCTTAGTCAAGGGTCACTCTCAAGAATATCATTGTGGGTAGAGTTCTTTACCAAACATGGTTCACTCCCTATTACAGACCTAATTATATTATGAGATATCCATATTTGACCAATGTATTTGTGGGATATATAATTTTGGGACCACCGATCACATAATAATAATCAATTAATATGTGTTCCATTATATTATTATTCATTTATGATACAACATAACCTATTTAAAAGAAACATGTTTCATTCGCATTTAAAAAATTCATCATAGTATAACACATGGAATATAAATATGATTTATAAAGATATTGACATATAAATCATAAAAAATATAGATAAATAAAAAGGATAGTATCCTTGAATCATATCCTCAGTAAATAAAAAGTAACATCAATAGATTTCTTCATAAATGAAATAATTTTAAAATAACACATGGAATATTTCATGACAAAAATAGCCTTTTAATTTTGGAATAAATTATATTTAACATAAAAAATTACAAAATATTATGGAAAATATTTTATTTAAAAATAATCATGTAAACATATAAAGAAAACATAAAATATTTGAGCGGTTAAAATTATGAGAAATTCCATTCATGTCATGTATGATAAAATAAAGATTCCTTACACATTTTTGGTAAAAAGTAAAAAGTAATTCGTTTGGAAAAAATAAAAAATATTCATTTTAAACCATTTTTTAAAAACCCAATGAGTGGAAAATATTACATAAAACAATATTTTTATAATATTAAAAGAATTATTGAAAATATATTTAAGAAAACATGGATGGATGAAAATTATTCTTGAATAAAGAGGAAATAAACTCCATTTTTCTTAAAAATATTTTTTAATCATTTTAAGTTCCAAAAAGACTAAAATGGTATTTTTACTTATAAATTACATGAATAAATATATGAGAATAAATATTATGATATTATTTGGAATTATATCATAGAATTGCATCATCATAAACTCAATCATAAATAATCATGATAAATAATAAGAGTTTAACATAAAACCCTTACAAATTTTATAATCTCTAAATCAAAAAATCATGAAATAGAAAACCATGGATATGTTTTTAAATACCCATAATTTTAATGATTATCATCATAAAATACATTCTTATGTAGAATATAAATTACATAATGGGAAAATGTGATGAATAAAGAATATGTTTCACAAAAATAAAATTGTGATAGAAAAATCATTTTAGAAGTTTTACTTCCCTCTTAAGAACTCTACCCTCAAATATAATAAATTTAAATTTATTATAATTTTTTCACTGAATAATTCATATTCTTATGATATCATATTTTATCCACTTATTACATTTTAACACCCATTTTTTAATAATTCATTATTAAAATTTTCATTTCTGAGTGTTAACTATTTCTTTTTTCATGAGATTTTTAGTTCAGAGGATCTTGTCCTGGAACATTGATTATTATTACATAATAAAAAAATTATAATCATTCTAAATATATCACAAATTTTCATTATATATATTTTTATTTATATATATATAGATTAATCCTTAAAATTTTGATATTGAAAAATGATTTACACCATTCATAGAGATGGAAAGTTGTACGTACACGTGAATGATATTTTTATTTTATAATGAAAAGTGGAAAGAAAGAAAAATATTTTTTCAAAATCATAGAAATATTATTATAATATATATATATATATATGTATATATATATTTAATCAATCCTTATTAACATTCAACTAAAACAGAAATGAAAAAATAATTACATCTCTTTGTGTAGGTGGAAGTCAACATGTATGAATGATGGGTATTATCATTTTACAATGAATTTCTATGTTTGAAGGTAGATATGGTTTTACAATCCTAGAAGTATAAATTTGTCATAAATATAATATATAAACTCTATACCTATCATAATAACCATCCATGAAAAATTGTGATGGAAAATGAATTGTATCGCTAAGTGGATGTGTTAATACACACATATGCATGAGGGATGATTTTAATTCCCATTTGATAGAAAAGGGGATTAACGATGGATGTTTCCTAATAATAATAAAATCTAAGTATATTAGGATACTGAATATATTATTTTATTATGAATAACATATATTAATTGGATATATAAGTATAAATAATTTGAAAGAGGATTGGTAGGATGATTACCTCTTCTTGAGTAGGACTCCATTAGATCATTTCTTAAGGACCCTTGGAATGGTAGTTTTAGAATAAGATAACCTATAATTCATATATATAGAAGTTTAAAATATATATTTTTAGGTTTCATAGGTTTTTTTGGATAGATGTATTAAATTGGTGTAAATAAGAGAAAGGAGGGATTAACTTTTATAAGTGGGGGGTTAACACTAGGAATATTTTAAAAGATTAAATTATAACAATTTTATAATAGAAATAATTGATTGCAAATGGCCACATATACAAATATTTGATTTATTATGTCCTAATATGTCTATAAAATTACATTTATACAAGTTTTGTTTAAAAAAAATTCCACTATCTCTGGGTTTAACCCATATCTCTAGTTTTAACCCCCTAGTAAAGCTGTTTTGATCTTAACACCAGTAATAAATTTTTACTATTTTTAGTATTCATTATAACAAAAAATTAATTCTAAATTATTAAATGATTCTAATTTTTCTTATTTGAATTATGGAATTAATTTTTATCAAATTAAATTCACAAAAATGGTAGAATTTAATATAAAATGAAACCTACAAAACGTAAAGAAAAACATATTTCTAAAAAAAAAATCGTAATTATAAAACAATTTTATACCTAAATACACCATTAAATTCATTATAATTAAATTAATTTTATTAATAATAATATAAATTAACTAATTTAAATTTTAAATCATTCTAAACCAAAATTAAACTTACTAAATAATTGAAATGAAAAGACAGTTTTCAATAAACATCAATATTTTTTACTAATCATTGAAAAATCAATCCTTTCTTCAAAATTTCACACTAAAATAATTTTTAATTAATGAATTCAAAATTGAAGATAATTTTTTAAAATTAATTTTCTTAAAGTGAAAAAAATGAATTATATTATTTTCTCCCAAATTGAAATAAAATTCTTTTTTAGGAAAAAAATAAATTCCAACCATATAAAGACTTTACTAAAAATTTATTACTTATTTGTCAATATATTTTCTTTTCCTAAAAAATAAACATAATTTTCCAAAATATTTTTATTTCTATTAATATGACAAATTTAATGTCTATATTATAATGGTATACTATATTATGATTCATTTAGACTTAGTTTTTCATGTGGCATAATCTATAAAAGAAATTAAGTTTATTTGAAGATAAATATATCATTAGATCAAAGGGGATTACATTCTACCCCCATTAAAATGAGTATATTCCTAATAATTTCTATCACTATGATATAAAAAACAATTCATATATCTATTTCATCACCTCAACAAGTTCCAAGGGATTCTTTATTTCTTGATTCCTCGAGATAACATTAAATAGGTGAGTTGTCTTTTCCTGTAACTCATTATCTCTACGATAAAATAATTATTCTGATTTTTATGATATTAAAGATCATTATCTAGTGTCACGTCCTCTACGTTTAGTATAAGTGAAGGAAAAGGTATTTAATTCATTAGGAGTGATACATGGAACCCATCGTGAACTTGAGAGAGGTTCAGTGGAAGGACCGAATAATAAGATATTTTCCATATTCTATTAACAACATAAAAAGGAAAAATATAAATAGAAATTAGATTTCTATTATTTATGATTATCATGACCTTCTTCCATAGAGATTTTACTAGTGATACCTTCTCACTAACTTATAATTCCATATTTTGATGATGATGGTCGGTATAACATTTTTCCCAACTCTAAAAAACCTTGATATTCTACTGAATTGAACTTAATTTATTAATATTTTTCATAGCTATCATAGCCCCAAATATTATTATTTCTCTAAAATCATCCCATCATGTTGGAGTTATACATTTTTTTATACATTTATTTATATAGAGTGATCTGAATGCCCTAAGGATCCCAATTATTGTAGGAAAACTTAAATGGAAGAATGTGCAGATATGAACCACCATTGAAATCTAAAGAACCAGACATTGGTATATATTCCCTATTTTTAATGGTTCTATTAGACATACCATATATATTAGCATGATAAGAATTACTAAAACATAGCATTGAATCAAATTATTTTTTAATACTTCACCATAACATTGAGGAAAAGATCAGATGAAAATAAAAAAAATAGTATGTAGTTCCCTATAAAACCATATCACATTAATAATGTATATTATAACAAGATAATTAAGAGATAAATATTATATAACAGTAATAAATTGTGCTGAATTTTTAAATAAATTCAATAAAACCAAAGTAGTATTTTGGACTTTTGATTTTTTGGGGAGACAACAACAAAATCCATGGTGATGCTATCCTATTTCCATTCTGGTATGGGTAATAGTTATAACATACAATTTGAATATTGTCTCTTATCCTTAACATGATAACATAACATTCCATGATATACATACTCTACAATATCTCTATTCATATTTTCCCCATAAAAATCCTCTTAAATATTTTTATACATCTTTGTACATATATGATGAATAGAGAATGTTTAGCTACATGCACCATCAAAAAAATACTTTTTCAAATATATTTGGGATAGGATAAATACAATATTTTCAAACCATATCATTCCATCCTAATCATGGTTCAAAATTGTAAAATTTCTTACATTCTTTTAAAATTATACATCTTCCTTCAACACCTCATTAATATTCACTTGGATAAATGGTTGATTAATCATTTGATAAAGAAAATATTTCTCCCAAAATTTCATGATTTCTAGATATATCATTTGAATAAGAAGTATTTTTTTATCCTCATCATAGAAAACTAGTATGATCATTTCAATAAAAAACATCAACCCCCTTTTTTCTTTCATAGGGTAATAATGTATTAATCAGTAAAAATATTTAGTCTACTATAACCATCTTCTCTAGAAAATATTCACAACTTTATAAATTAATAGTTTGATATTTTTTTATCATTAGATCATTTTAACCTTTCTCCATAAAGATAATTCCTCCATATCATTAATGAAAATAGTACCACACATAACTATAAATCATGAGTTGGGTAATTTTTCCCTAGAACCATCAAATTTCATGAGGTATAAGATATAAAAATTTCATTCTTCCAAACGACACATCCAATTATATTATTTGATTCACAATTAAAGATCATAGACTATTACATACTATAGGTTAGTGTACAAATATGTTCACTTACTAATCTTCTCCTCAGTTCCTTGAAATTTTTAGTATATTCATATGTCCAAAGAAACTTATCTCCCTCTCAATTTAACTTACTAAGTGAATTAGACATACATGGTAAATTCTATACAAATCATTTTTAATATTCATCCAGGCCAAAAAAATAGATCCCAGTTATAGTGGTTAGTCTAGTTCAATGTTTAATATCTTCTGTCCTTGAGGGAACCCTTGATATACCCCCACTTGAGATTATATGACCCAAAAATGATACTTTATATAGAAAAAATTCATATTTGGTTATTTTTTCATAAAAATTATCATCCTTATGGTCTTAAGTATAATACTTAAGTGATATTAATTCTCTTCATTTCTCTTGGTATGTATTAGAATATGATCTATAAAGACTATCACAAATTGATCATGGTAATATAAAAAGACTATATTCAATAAATTTATAAAGATAGTGGGGGAATTAGTAAGAATGAATGGAATATATATAAATTGACAGAGTTCATACCTCAAATAGAAGGTTATCATCAATATTTATTCACCATTAACTCATAATTGATATTATTAGAATAGATAATCAATCATGAAGAAATATTAATATACTCATAATTGATCAAACAAATCATTAATGTGAGGAAAATGGTACTTATTTTTGATTGTGATATTGTTTAGTTCCTAATAATAAATGATCATTTTAATTGGTCTATATTTATTCATATAAAAATAAATAGGAGGATCCCCTGGTGATGTACTAGGATGAATGAATCCTTTATCAATGTTCTCTTATAGTTTCTTCTTTAATTCATAAACTCAATCGAGTAAATTATATATGGAGTATTTGAAATAGGTGTATCATAGGGTATGAGTTCTATTGAAAGCCCAACTTCATGATTCTAAATAATACTATAGAAATATTCCAAAAATATATTAAAAAATTCCCATACAATAGCAATATTATCAATTTTCAGTTTCTCCCTAACCATATGAGATAAACAACCCTTTTATGTACGAATCGAGACCCTTATAATGGATTTAATTTCGATTAAAAACTAATATTTATGGTCACACATATATTTTATCACAATTTACATTAAAATATAAAATGAAACATCTTGTCCATGGAAATTAATATGGGATTCATATAAAGAGATTCAATCCATGACCAAAATAACATCAAAGTCAACATTAATAATATTTACATAAGGAACATTCCAAAAAACTGAAATATTATATAGGCCCTTCATTGTATTAGGAGATTGCCTCTTGAAGAGATAATTGACTTGGATAATTTCTATGATCCCCACATTTAATAAAACAAAATATAAATGGTTCCCTAGAAAAAAATTTATTTCCTTTCTTCATACCCTTTATTTTTCCTCAATAATGCATTTCCATATTTTTTTTATTTTCCATACATAAAACATTTTACTATTCCTTTGATTCATCATCCTTTTATATCATTGCGTATTTCTAACATGAAGTAAATTGAGATTTTTCCCTCATGGTCTCCACCACCTGATCCACCAGCAAACTCAATTACTCCCTTCTTTATTTAGTTTGGGAGTTGGTCAAGGTGTATGTTTTTAATTATATATTGTGATAACTAGTTAATTATGATAACAACATATTTCACTCAAAATAAAATCACATTTTGTTACACATAATCACTACATGTTCTATCACATTCAATGTTAACATGATTCCTTTGGGTTGTATCCATTGATAAAAACCAAAAATCATATTGCGAGTAAAAATATTTATAGTGGGAATCCAAATAGTCATGAAAAATAATTTATAACATATCAAAATCATGGAACCTTATTTTAAATATAGGATACCATAGGATTAACCTAGGTAATTCATGGTTATAATATATAAAAATCCTTCATAATGGTTCATAATAAATGTGACTTAACTGATGCATATCCCCTAGGAGTGTCAACCCAGGAGTGTTGTACGGGCACACTCACAGTGCACAAGGTTGATGGTCAAGATATAATTAACCAACTCCATCCATTTTCATTACCCTTATATAAATATGTTATGAAACAACCTCCATTTTTATTATCCATATAGAGATTTATTTCTTGTAAAACCACATAATCCCTTCTTTACCAAAACGTTAGGATGATATCCTATACTTAGACTTACTCAAATGATTTTCATCAAAGTTCATTAGTCCTAATAAATAACGATTTGTTAAATATTCATTTTATACCAATTATACTGATTCATAATTTTCATGTATAGATATTAAATATTAATTTTATAATATTAAATATATTTTACAAATAGAAACCTAAATACCATAATGGTTTAGTAACTTTTGAGACTAGATACACAATCTAATTATTCCATAAATGATATTAAAAATACCTCATAAATATCATCCCACTTACAAATATTCATAGAAAAACCAGATGTAAAACTATTAAACATAACATGGTGAAAGGAAACATAAGAAATCATGATATTCTATTCTCTTTAAGGGTAAACAAGGTAGATATCAATTATCACTTAATCATAACATGATCATAAGCATATGAGAACATGCTCTTAATATTTGAAAATCCATAACCAGCATATCATATATCATAATCAGGAGTCATGGAATAAATATAAGTAGTTAATAAGACATTAATAAATGTTAATCAAAGAACATAATCCATGGGGGAAAATTGGCATAAGGCATAGGTTTTTGGCACACACATAATCATCGAAAATAATTTCCTTAGTCAAGGATCACATCCAAGACTATCAAGGTGGATTGGGTTGAATTTTCATTATATACTTTCCATAGTTAAGGTTCAATAAAAATACTATTATAAACCATTAAAATTCAAAATAATATAATTTATTCGATAGTGTATGCGACACGCAGCACATATCATAAATAACTCATGAAATATATTTATTTAAATTAAACCACTTTCATATCTTGCAGAACATGTAACCGTCAGTCAAAATGATCTTTAATATGTTATAATGTTATAAAAAATCTATTAAATTGATGGGAAAGAATAAAACAAAATTAATTATGAAAATTGTTTTTATCTATTTATTTTAAATTAAGTATGTATCATTTAAAATAAAAAAAATAAATGAATTCTAGAAAAACTCTATTGTTTTAAAAGACTGTTTAGTCAATATTTTCACCCATAATTTAAAATTAATTTTCACTAATTTTATAAAATTTAATTTAAAAATTATATTTAATTTTTAAAAATCATAATATCCAAATTTATTAGGTTTTATTTTTAGTTATTTTTCTATAAAGTTTGAATTCTGGATGACTAGTAAAAAATAATGAATTTTAATTGAAAATTTCCTTTCAGTTTAAATTATATATAGTGTTAAATTATATTTTGGATTATTTTTAAAATAAAATTAGTTCAATTTTAAATACATTATTCTAATTTATGTCATTTGAATCATTATCATAACCAATTTTTATATAAAACCTTTGTACACTTCTGAATTTTCTCACTTTAAAAAACCCTCTTTCTCATCGCATTTGAGGGATTGATTTAAAATTAATTCTTCCAATTATGTGAATGGAATTTTTAAAAATAGATTAAATATTTGAAATAATTATAATTTATAATGTATAATAATTTAAACCTAATTTTTTAACAATATTAATAGTGAAAATACTTAAAAATTAATTACCATGGTTAATGTAAAAAATGGATCTACCACGGGTTAAACTAAGTAGAGAATTGATGAAAATGACCTAAAAACATATAAAAAAGAAATAATATGGACTTTTATTGACCTAATATAATATATAATTTATAATTACCCATTTTTGAGGCTTTGGGATTGATAATAATGTTTTTATGATGGAATATTTTTAAAAAGATTACAAGTGTGCCACTCACCTCTCTTTTAAAAGTCCACTAACTCACATATCTTATCCACACCTTCATACTATTTTGGTTTAGATAATCCCTAACCAAATCAATTTTTATCTTCCATACCCTCATCATATAATCCTTATTTTGCGCATTAATCTATCCTATGAAGGATTTTGTTGAAAACCAAAGGCATTTTCTCGAAGAAGAGGTAATGTTATTCAACGAACATTTTTATTTTATTTCTTCCCTGTAGAGACACGAAGCTTGACATACATGGAAATTACATTACTTTTGCGGAATACTTAATACATAACAAAAAACACAGAAGGACTGTAATAGTTTAGTGTCTTTGGAAACTCGGAATAGAAACAGCTAGTCATGTTGAAAGATCTTCAACATCTCCCATAACGATCTTCCCTTTTTTGTTTCCTTACCTAAAACCTTTCTTTATTTCCTGGTGAAAATAAAACATAAAAAGGGTGAGCTCAAATTCTTAGTAAGGGAAAACATAGAGAACATAAAACAATCCATAAATATTTGAAAGCAAAAACTTGAACATGAAATCTAAACATTAAAACCTTGATCAAAGACATAAATCTTGGAAGTATGTAAGGCATATAACATAAAGAAACATCAATGATGATAAAATAGCATGGGAATAAAACATGTAATTGTGGAATACATTAAGCACATGTAATTATTTCCATAGTAGCCAAGGCATTTCTTCCAAGACCATCTTAGTGTACAAAGTCCCATTCTGAATCGAGTTCACTCCTCGTTTCAGTCCTGTAACACTGAACCGGATTAACTTACCGTTCCAGCCATGTCTATCTCATGAGATATAAAATCTTTACCCAATTCATTTTAGGGAGATATAGGTCCCACCCATCTCATAATGAAATCATTCTTACTTGTTCCACAAAATAAACATACATCATTCATAATAACACAATAAATAAAATGGGTTTCATAAACATCATCCCATCATAACATAATCCATATAAAAGAAATAAATATCATTTCATAATAAGAAAAGTGAAACCATGTAAATCATAGAGACATGATACTTGAAACATACACATGTCAAATAATGTCATCTTATATGAAAATGGTTTTGATAAAACACTTGAAATGAATTCTTGAGGAAAAATATCCTTTTTTTCTTCAAAATCATTTTCTTTTCACAAAATGTCATTCAATTTTAAAAGAAAAGGTTTTTGTTGAAAATAGTCATTAAATCCTTTTAAGGAAGCTTCATGAAAATAAGGCTTTATAAAACCATAAAAATCCGTTCACGCCGTATAAGTTAAAAATAACATTCTCGCCGTACTTTTGTCGGAAAAGTCAAAAAAGTACCTCGTAACGTAAACAAAAGAAAGATTCCTTACATACCATGTAGTAAAAGTAAAAATGGGTAAAAATTACTTTAAACATACATGAAAACACTTTTATAAAACATGGACATAGATGATAGAAATAACCCCAGTAAATACTTATGAATAAACAATCTCGGATAAAAACGAGATTGGAAAAGTTATCTGTTACCTTAGGTCCGATATGCTTCGTACGTATCCAAACCTTCTGTATAATGATTTAAATAATGTCATTGACTTATTACAGAATTATATTCATTGTTATAATATCATATATGGTACACTTATGACTTTATATTACCCGTTCTTTTGTAAATTCCATGTTAAAGAGTGTTTTGGGTAAAATCGTTTCATTTGTCGTCTGTGTTTTGACTTGTAATTATTCATATGATTACTTAGATCATGATTAATTAATTCCAGAATATAAAATATTATTTATATATAATATATATTCATAATATACATATATATAATAGATCTATAAATGGAAAGAAATACTCCGTTCATGGAGACGGTAGGTCGTACGTACGCATGAATGCTATTTTCGTTTCCTTATTGAATTGAATGGAATTAAGTAGATGACATATATATATATACATAAATCCAGTAGCATTTTTATGTCATATATTTTATTATTACTTATTATATATACTTTATAATCATTCTTGAATGGTAATCATAGAGAGTGAATCTCATCGCGTCGTGGAGACGGTATTCCGTATGTACGAACAAGCGATGATATCATTCCCATGATCGTCGAATTGTAATAAAGTGTATGTATAATATTAAAGAATCAATATCACCTTACAATAATCATATATATTCATTACATTCATCATTATAACTATCCATTTAAGGTGGTGGTGGAAAATAGATTACACCACAGCGTGGAGACGGTATTCCGTACGTACGCACGCGCAGTGATTTCATTTTCCGTTGGATGGATAGATAGTGAAATATGGTTGTTTCATACTTATAATAACATATCAGTATATTAATTATACTTATTTTATTACCTCATAATGAAACAACTAAAAAAAGAAGTGGAAGAAGAAATAATGTTGAAAGAATCGGTAATGGACATTACCTCTTCTTTGAAGTGCCTCTTCGTGACCTCCTCCTAGGGCAATAAAATTTGTCTTTGAAGAAGACCAGGACCTCTAGGATGTTTCTAGGCAAGTGGAGAAGATAATTTTTCAGGGGTTGGCCGATCTTGAAGGCTCAATGTGGTGTGAGAAAGATAGGGAGGAGGTGCCCTTTTATAAGGGAGGAGAGGGGCACCTTTGAAATAACTAAAAATATTATTTTATTATAAAGTCAAATTCGGTTCTTAATAGCTCCAAATTGATATATTTAGAAGCTAAGGTGGGTATGGGTTGAAATCATTTCATAAAATAGAATTTAGACAATTTTAGGTCATTATATTAACATTATCTTTTAGTTTTAACTCTTAGTTAATTAGATTGACATTTACCATGTCACTTTGTATTTTTATATTATATAGTTAATAATCTTACCATATACATCCAAGTGACCTCAAAGTGGTCCATTAATGATACATCTATCATGATATAAGTATCTTGTCCGAACCTTAGATTTTTAGGAATATAATAACAATTAATTATATAATATTTGTTTTAAAAACTATTTTATGTCAATTTTGACACTATTTGGTAATTGATTTTTTTGAAAATCATAACAAAATTATTAGTTCGTAAAAAAATTAATTAAATCAATACTAACATGTCATATTAACATATAAAATTATTTTAATTCATAAAAAGTCTCAAATTACATTTATTTGGGTATTTATAACATCAATTATGTCAATATTTCATTAATAGGATAATTACTGCATCAACATTGTATCATAAATAAATTAAATTATTTTAAGTCTAAAAATTAAAAATAAAATACATTTATTTTGTAAATAATTTTATCTTTCTAATGAATATTTATAGTCTAATTTATCTTATGTATAACCCTATATAAAAAATTATTTAGTTATTAAGCTTTGATTTTAACTATTTTAACCCTTCTTTAAGTAAATTGATAATAAATGTCCTAATCTAATCCAAGGGGGCCTAAATGGTCATATTTTATTCCTAAGGTTGTTTGTGGTCGAATTAAACTTATCCAATAGAATTAGGACATGTTTTAGGGTAATAATAATAATACTGTTACACTTAATTACCCTATTTACTTTTAACTGTGGTAAAAAAAAGTAAAAAGTTACTATTCACCAAAAATTATTTTCATCTCATTGAACCACATTTTAGTTCTTGATATTAACCGTGTCTCTCAGATTTTTGAAATTCCACTCACAGAAACGGTAAAATTAAGTATTATGAAAAATTCAGTTTTTTTTAACTACCACTTAGTGGTTTCACTATTCATCAAAAAATAAAAGTTTCCAGAAAAATACCAAAAATTAGACCTAAGCTATATTTGATATTATGAATTCAAAAATGATGTCTATTTTATCAAATTCAAAACATATCCGTTACAATAACTAATTTAAAAATTAATTTCCATCGTCAAAACAAATAGCGTGTTTTTAAGAAATAATAACTATCAAAATATTGACACTTGTTTTTATCTGGTTTAAATGTGAAATTACATCCAATGAACAAAATTGTATTAAATTGTAAAAATATATTCTAAATATAATTTAAAACCACTCAAATTAATAACTTATCACTATTAATTATTTCGATTAAAAAAGTTGTTTTTAATTAAAATTTAGTAATTTTCACTATTCATCAGAATATGAAAGTTATCTGAAAAGTACCAAAATTTCACCCTAAGATAATTTCGATATTCTAAATTCAAAAATGAAGTCCGTTTTGAAAGATAAAATTTATAAAATTTCAAAAACTGGGTATTACTATTCATAACGGCTAGTTCATAATAATATTATAATAATATCTCATTTAGTGAAACTCGGTATTACGTACTACACACGCTATCGTGGAAGGTCGTAATTGCATGTAATGCAATCCAAGCCAGGGATGTTTGTAGTGCATGCTCCTCTTGGTGTAGCGTACAATACAAGACATTAATGAAATTAAAAAGAATATTTTTCATAAAATCTCAAGGTGTTACATTCTACCCCCCTTAAAATGAATTTCGCCCTCGAAATTCATCTGGGCTATAAATGGTTTACTACTCGAAATTTTGTTTAATAGAAACCCACATCGTAAAAGGAAATACCTAAACTTGGCTTTAAAAACTAAAGTATGAAATGTAATTGTTACCCAAATTAACTCATCACTGGGTTTCCACGTAGGAGAACATAGGTGAAAATATGAATATGGAAGAAAAATCTAACCATCAAGTTCTGATGGAGAGTGGTAGAGAACATGGCTATGAAAAAGCCATCAATCACAAAGCCATATATTTTTGATGATCTAAGGTACCATCTGATTCATCAGATATAAGGGCACTAGGACAACATTTTTGGTTTTCAAGATCATTTCCCTAAAGTTAATGAAATTGGAAATAGAAGAAATACTTTCATGGTTTTGGTACAGTCTCACCGTTGTTCGTTCTTTGGACAATTTCCACTTCATCTCTTAAAGAAATGAAGTTGAATTTGTCATTTTTGAAGTGTTAGCAGCTCATGTGATAGAATGATGGGTCATTCCATATGTCTCAAACAAAAGGTTATAAAAGTTATCAAAAATACATAAGTCCATCTATAGTGAGATTAATCATATATGGTTCCTAAAATGGACTTATACTTCATATATAATACTTCTTAATATAATAAAACTAGTTTCTAATAAACAGGGACTTCCTGTAGGACAGTGGTAGGAGATAAAAGCGAGTCGCACTTCGGTTGTGGGTTCGATTCCCACAGCCTTGTCTGACGCGATGGGTTGTCGCCCGTCCTGCAGGTTGTCCTTTTTCTAAAACTACATTACTATAACATCCCATCAAAAAAAGTTTTATCCTTAAACAATACTAACTTATGTCCAACATAATCCATTCCAATCTTTAGGCTTATCTAAAATACTTCAGTCCAAGTTCATAGTATAAAGAAAATGATTAATTGAAATGTCATCAACCAAGCATGTGAATAACATCATTTATCCCCCAGATATCTTTTTGGTCACATTCCAATCATGTGAATTCCTTAATCATGTATTCTCTTGAAAAATGAATACCCATTAAAACTTAGTGAAAACATGAATGCTTTCAAAAGTTAACTCTTTCCACATACCAAAATCCAAAAATTCTATATACTCAAACCATGATATAACCTTCTCCTTATATCAGTTATGAGTTCATAAATACTATCAAACATATAATTTTCTCCTTATCCCTTCATTATGCTCATATCATCTAAATTCCAAAAATATCTGAATAACCTTTCATAGATACTGGTACCATTAATCATACACTTTCAAAACTCAATTAAAGACAACAGTGTAACAATCCTTAGATGTCTCTTTATTCCATAGTACCATGAGATTACTTATACAACATTACACTTGATAAACATGTAATCATTCCACACTACCTTCTTAAACCATTGACCGAGCTTCAACAATTATTTCATATCACATATCATTTGTAGTCTCTTCATCATCAACAACATAAATACTACCCATACGGCCGTACTGATTCTCTTCATGAGACTTTCCCTTATGGAATTGGTTTGCATAATGCCCGTAAATTCCACATTTAAAACATTTAACCATTGTTGATGTCGTAGAAATACCATTATCCTTATCCATGGTGTTAACTGAACCTTTTCCTTTTCCCTTACTGTATTTGTGTCCTTCTTTTCCACACCCAAAGCATCTTCCGGTTCCCTTGAATCAATCTCCCTGATGCCTCTTCCCACATGATCTACATGAGGGAAATTGAACTTTCTTTCCTCTATGATCATCATGAAACTCTATATTTCTCTTATTATCTGAGTGGAGAAACTTACCAAATTTGAGATTATTGATCATATTATGAGATTGCTGATTAGGCATAATAACGATTTTTGGACTTCCAAATCCCATTTCATTTGGTTTCAAATGAATAATATCATTCCATTGTCCGTCATATCC